>CM066196.1:27245066-29645066 GCA_033675215.1 Rhodiola kirilowii | reverse complement strand
ATCTAAGCTCACCTAAGCGCACCCAACACAATCTAAGCTCACCCAACACAATCTAAACTCATCAAACGTAATCTAAACTAACCTAAACTCCCAACACTCAAACCCCAATCTCTAAAGAAGAGGCCCATAGCCAATAACATCTTGTAACTTCTTCCGCCGTCCTTTGGATTCCATGGGGGAATCGTTGAAGCATTAGGAAAAAAGCCTTTCGTCATAAAGAAGAAATCCAAGTGCAGCAAACAGAGAGATAGCTGCAAAAAAACATCTTCAAAATAATCACCACCACTGAGACAGGCTTTAACCACATGATCAGCCACTAAATGGCCTGAACAACATAAAATGCTGCATTGATAAATAAAAAATTTGACGCAGTCCATCAGTAGAAACAGCATGGGCCTGGTAGTAGATCTCTGCCCAGAAAAATACCTAAACTGCATAAGTTGAGAAAAATGCAAGACTGGGCACATCAAGCAGAATATGTAGGAGGATCCCTGGATGGAAGTATTGGATGGTCCTGCGAAAGACAATGATGACAGACCGAACTCCATTGACCAGGAAATTAAGAAAGTGAAACACTTTTTGTGTCGTACAACCGTATTCTTTTTTTTGATGGGAAAAGTTGTACAGATATTGGACATTGACGATTCAATGACTCAAATCAGTACATGAGCTCAGGTTGTCGCACAGGCCTCGAAACGGCCAACCCATCTTCGTCAGAAACTCATCAAACCCACTAACATCCCTAGGCTAGAGCCAGGGAAATAGGGCAACTGAACCAACTAATGCGACTATCACTCAGTCCAGAGACCGGCTGAGAATAGCCACTTATTGAAATAATCTAACTAAACTAACTAACTAAGCTACTAAGACAGAAACACACTAAAGCTACAAAACCGGTCAAACCGGGCAGAGACACCCACTACTAACGTCGTCGTCCACCACCGGCAGAACCGTCACCCAGTCGGCAAGATATCCGGCCAAGCATAAGCAGCCGCCACTCCCATCCATACCCAACCCACGCAGCAACCACCAACGCCGTCACAGGATCCGCCAAGAAGCCCAACAACACCGCAGCAGCAGGGAGAAAACTATACACAAAAAGATGTACTGTCCCCTCCCCTCCATCCCCACCCCGCCGCCCCTCAACCCAGCACCACTCCAAACCCCGTACCCAAGCTGCCCACCAGCACCGAACACACCTACCCCGCACAAAGGAGTCATGAACACCGAAGTCGAGAGCTCCAAAGTCCACAACCGAAAGCAGCACATCAGGGGAGAAACAGGAGAGCCGGGCGACAAAACAACGAGGGAAGGGGAGGGCCGGCCACAGCAAGGCGGAAGGATGAAGAAGGAGGGAAGAAGAAGACCCTCAAAACTTGCTAAAAAAACTGTCTTGGGTAGTTGGGTTGGGTTTAGAGAGAAGCTGGAGGTTTTCGAGGAAGGAGAGAAAGACAGTTCGTACAACCGTATTCTGGAACTCTTAACTGTATACTAACTAATTGAACCAGAGCAACGGCAGCAACGAGGCCATACAAAACAGTGAGAGCATAAAAGAGACGGTCCTGCCAAAGCGTGGACTCATTAACATCCTCCCACCAACTCGATACAACAACAGAACTGCCCGCCGCGGTGATTGCGTATTGGAACGACCTTCAACAACCCACACTTCGCCACTCCTTTTATCAAATCGGAGCCTTAGCGGCCTCTCGCATATAAACACCAATAAAATAGAAGCCCTAGCGGTCTCCCGCAGATATGCTCGTGCTCTGAGATTTCTCGTCCTCCCTCGCTCTAAATCTCTGCAATTCAGATAAACACCAATAAAAACCCTAAATTGTAATAACTGTGATTACCATAATACCTTTATAATCATATTTAGATGTTGCTTTTTGAAAAAAAAATCTGTAATTTATTAGTCGTTAGATCTTCGATCGAACAACACACATTAATTATCATTTCTCATGAATTAGTACACTTCTCATGTGATCCTAATTCTCTTATTGTAATGAGTAATCTCCTCGACATCCCTTAATTTCATATCCAATTTTTATTATTATTAATTCGAAAGAAACTAAACAAAATTCATGAGCCTTGTTCTTTTCTCAGTATAAGTAAATAATGCGACTTTGACTTTCTTTTTATTTAGTTGATATGGTTATATCAATTTGCTGCGAATGGAAAATAACATCGTTTCAATCAAAATAACATTATGAGAATTTTTTAGACTAAAATGATGCAGTTTTAATTGAATCGATATGACTTTGTTTCGAACCCAATCGATATGACTTTGTTAGGGCATCCACACCAAAGGGAGCAATAAGCAATAATAGAGAGACTTTATTGCTTATTGCTCTCATGTAGCAAGTGAGCAAAAACAAAGCAAAAATAATGCTTGATAGGTGAGCAATAATGGAGAGGATGTGGGATAGGAAAGCAATAAGTGAGGCCCATATATATTTATGTAAAAAGACAAAAGGAAACTATTTTTTTGTTAGTTTTGAAAGAAATAAAAACAAAAATGTGAACATTGGAACAAGTTCAATTATTCAAATTCAAACCCACAAAATAAAAATACTATAATCTAAAAAAATAAGAAAATGTCAAAAAATGTAAGGAAAATCAAAAAAATTAAATAAGTAGGTAGGCAATACTAGAAAATACTTCAGAAAAATTAAATAAGTTGGTAGGAATTCTAGAAAACAAATTACAACAAAGAAAACACAACTAGAAAATACTTCAGAAGAAATGCAATTACATAGAAATACAACATATTTATTGAAGAAAATGTTGTATTTTGATTATCTAGGTAAGAAAATGTTTCATTTTGCTTTTAGTTCTTTGCTCTCTTGTTGCATTGAAATATTCTACTTGCTACATGATTTCTATGAGAAAATATTATGTTTGCTTATGACAGATGACTTATTGCTCATTGCTCCCTTACTAAGAATGACCTTAGTCACATCATAATGCTACATTACACCGGATCCGAAACCTATTTTGTAGATAGTATAAAAGGAATTTAACATAAATTTTCTCTGCTATTTGAAAAGGGAAGAAAAAGAAAAGAAAATATAACTGAAGACACTTCCCCCCGTTGTCATCGTCGGCATTTTTCCAATTGAACAAACAAGCAAGCGTCTTCGAAAGCATCAGCAAAACCTGCCAACGCCCAATTCACCCATTCTTATTCGATCATCTCGTCGATGTAAAAAAAAGTTCGCAGCTTGCATTTATACGAATGTCGTACAACGGGGAAGCGTCAATCCGGATGCTGGCGCGAGTCGCCTTGTTAGGCGACGGAGCAGTGCTAGGGCTTGTCACAGCGTACATATCAGTTCGATGTTTTGTGCGGTATTTCTCCGATTCCTCTGCGCTGAAGAGGATTGAGCGTGCGCCGGAAGTTAGGGTTTCGGATCTCAAAATCCTGAATTCGCAGGAGGGAGAGGGGGATAGGTTGGTGGTGGTGAAAGGGGCCGTTGAGGCCAGGTTAGACATGGATTCTGGCTGGAAGAGCTTGTGGCCTGGTGTGCTGGTTTCGCGGGAGACTGGAGATATTGGAGTTGTGTTGCAGAGGACTCAGATGGTGTGTGTGTGTGTATAGATCTTTTACAAATAACATCTACCTTAGGATGTTTGATTGCATTTTTGCTGCTTAATTTTTTTAATTATTGGACGAAAATCTTAAAAGTTGCTGCTTCTAGTGGATTCAGTGGAATTGTGGTTATCTTTGTTGACAGTGTATTTACAATGAGTGGAAGGGGTTTTTCGGGTGGATTTGGGATTTGCGGACATTGTTCTCCAGACTGTTGAAGGAGCAAAAGATGAGCTCACTGAGAACGGTTAGTCAATTGAAGTGTTTCAAATTGTTTTGGCATGAGTTTTGTATCACTTAGCTTACTTAGCTTAGTTGAATTCAGTGGTGTTGTGGTTAAGGATAGAGTACATGTCAAAATCGAAGAGTGTAGAATGTAAATACCCCACAGATTTTGGTGAACTGCCATTCTGAATCTCATAACTCCCTTGTGAATATTGGAGGCACAGTCTATTACATGCTTAATAATATCTCGATGAGTTTGAAAACGGAAATAAGCAGAACAGTAACTAGGAACTCAGTCGGATGCTATAATCTCAATATTATGCTAATGAGGTTTACTAGAAAACCTCAATCAATTAGTGGAAATAATTGTGTAAGCATATAATCACATTTTACAACAGGTTCATTTTGCACTTGCTGAGAGTGGTTGGTTGCCGAAATCAACATCTGCATATGTCATTGTCAACTTAGATGGTTCGGGGCAACCGCTTCCGCTTACGACAACTTATCACCAGATACATCCAGTCAAAGCTACACCATACTCATTTCTTCAGGCTGTTTTTGGTCATGAGTACCCAGTAAGTTAAAATGAAGATATTGAGATGGAAGTCATCTGCGATTTATTAGTTTCATTCTGGTTTATCATCATATGCATCCATGAAAAGTAGTTGAACTTACCTCTTGCTGTAGGTTGCGTTGGTTGATGAAGAGAAAATGCTTTTGATTGGAAAGGAGGTCTATGCAGTTGGCATTTGCTGTTCTAAGGATGGATTACTTGAAATACGATCGTCCAATGATCTTCCATATTTCTTGTAAGTTGTGGATTTTTTTTCTCTTGTTATGTATTTCGTCTTACCAGAGGTTTTGTGGCATTTTTATGTTTTCACATACCCCAGACACCATTCTTAGATGTATAGTTGCTGAATTCAGAATTCCTTATTTACTATTATAGAGAATCACTTTCTAACGGACAAATAATCATTATTGTGTATACAAAATGTATTGACTTTAGGAGAAAGGAGAACAGTACTCAAACATGTTTATGGCCTTAAAACGAATCAAAAACCATTTTGGATCAGAGATGTGTGAAAAAAATTGCATGTTAAGCAGTATAATGCTGTAATGGGCTTTTCACTCGTATTTCTCTTATTTTCTATGCAAATGTTAAAACCCTTTGTATCTGTGGAACAAAATGATTTCCACAATTCTAGTTCCCATGCTACTTTCATTTGCTCCCGGGTTTCATTTTACTGGCTATCAAAACAGTAACTGGCGCCTAATTTGCAGGTCTGACATGAGCAAGGATCAAATGATAGAGGATCTATCCTTCAGGACCTGTGCGTTATTTTGGGGTGGAATAGTGTTGGGTTCAATATCTGTTGGCATCTTGGGTTATTCAGCTTATAGGTAATTTGATTCATGTTATATCGCAGCTGGTTACAGTTCGTCTATATCAAGGATACAAAATTTATCAGATGATGGTTATCTGTGATGCTAAACAAAAACTTAAGGTAATTTGTTGAGCCTTCTAGATTGAAGAAGAATAAGTTATGACGCATCTTGTGTGCTAGGGAATTTTGTGCTGTCTGTCCCCTTTTACTCGAATAACCCAGCATGGACATAGTACTTCAGCAGTCATACAAATTAGTAAATTAATTAAGCGCAATTCATTTTGTGCATCTTCAGGAACTGGACTAGATGGAACCAAAGGAGAATACTGAGAGCCCTACCAATAAACGGTTCAACTGGTCTTGCAGCTTCTGAAACTGGAGAAGACGAAGAGGAGGATCCTCGTGACATCCCTGATGGCCAGTTATGTGTCATATGTTTGTTAAGAAGACGCCGCTGTGCTTTCGTTCCATGTGGCCACCAAGTCTGTTGCGTCAACTGTGCCCTCACTGTTCAGAACGAATCACATCCCAAGTGTCCAGTTTGCCGTCAAGCCATTCGAGAATCCATTAGAATTTACGCATCCTAAAGCAGAAGAACTTATCCACTGTTTGTTTTCAGTTGTTGTATATCGCATTAGGGCCATGCAACACATTGCAGAGTCGCTGAAAAATCCAAGCTTAGTTTTTTTTCTGATAGAAACGCCAGAATGGCTCCAAATAAGACTAGTTGCTCACAAGAGTCACCACGCTCAAGAAGGCCACGACAAACAAACTGACCGACCGACCACAGTGGTCGACATTACATAACCAATTAACACCTCGCCGTGCCTTTCGACGAAAGTAGGAGTCTCACTCCTGAAACCTAAAAACTAAAACTGTAAAAGCTCAGACCAAAACGGTTGAGATTACAACCCTCATAAATGAAAACAACACTTAGAGGGAGCTAACCTACAAACTACCAACCTGTACAGACTAACATATACAACGACCCCTAACCACCTCAACCCTACTGACTTTTTTCATTGTTTTACATATGAGTTACAGCAAATAGAAGCATTGAAAAAATATGGCTTAGAACATCTGAACTTGGGGTTAGGTTTAGGATGTCTCAACATCTGAATTCAGCTTCCAAAGAGAACAAAATGAAACTGGCTGACCTTTCCAACAAATGCCAACACACCCATCTTTGTCCCCAACTCTCATCTCCCAGTTACAATCATACTTCCTCAACAGCAGTTTACCAGCATCAACAACAACATCCTCATCAAGCACTTCTCCAACAAAGCCAGCATCTCTCATCCTTTCACACCACTTGTCCTTCCCTTCATTCATCTCACCAATGTGAATCAAGGCCTTTGCAGCCTCCCCTTCCAGCACCTGCCTCTCATCACACTCCCTTCCTTTGAAAGCCGAGCTTGTCGAGTCTAAGAACTTCCATAGGTAGTCCACTCTCCGGCCAAACCCCGTTGCGAAGTCCCCACAGTCAGAGCAGCTGCAGTCCATGTTGTTCTCGCTCAGAATCAGGCCTTTTGGGTTCAAGTTCCTCAACACTTTCAGAACCTCAGCCCTTTCATCTGTTGCCTTGTGGTTCAAACTATGTAATCTGAACTGAGCAGAGACTATCAGAGTCTCGCTTTCGGATGAATCAATGATCTGAGTGTTGAGATTGTGCAAACGGATGTTGTTTAGGTGGTTTATCTTCAAGTTTATGTTCAGTGTCTTTGCAAAGGAGAGCAGACTAGTTGAGAATCTGTGGCCAGGAGGACCAATTGCAAATGGGGTATGCAGGCTCTCGTCGCTCTCGGCCGTGGCTGCCACGACGGTAATACGAACAACTGGTGGTGGTCCACCGGGCTGTTTTGACAAGGCCTCAAGCAAAGTAGGCCATTGTATGCCATGAGACACCCCAATGTCAAGAATATGAAGATTTTGTGAACTGTTTTTGCCTTGTTCTAAAATTTGGAGTATTGAAAAGTTCGCTATCGTATTCGGAAAGATGAACCATGGACTGACCTCATAGAATTTGAGTAAGGATTTCTGGAAGAACTTAGGCTCAGTAGATGCAAAACTGAATGAGCTTACTGAAGATGCTGGAGTTGGAGAAATGTGATGAGTCAATGCTTTTAAGCCATGTAGTGCAAGCCTATGGTTCGGATCACCGGTGGCCGATCCCAGCTCACGTAGGACTAGAATTAAGTGCTGCATTCGGGTCAAGTTTCCAGCAGTGATTGCAGCTGCGCAAGGATTCAGTAGCTGCTCAGCCCACCTCCCATCCCTGCCATTATTACAGTTATTACTATTCACACTAGACCTGCCTGGTTTCTTCTTACCCCCATTTTGTTTCTTGACTGATACAACTTCCTGATCAATGCTTGGATCCATAACTTTTCTTTGACGGTTATGACACTTACCATTTTGAGTCTGTACCACTTTAGGAACCGGGTCATCGACCGATTTCCTTTCCTTACTTATTTCAGTTGTTGGGGAGGGGCTCAAGTCGTTAGGTAGAACAGCCAGGATTGGACTGCCGGTTGAAGTAGTTGTGCTGTTGACAGAATTAGCAGTGTTGTGAATCATTTGCTGATCCTCCTCATGACTTGGATCCCAGGCTAGATATTCGCTGAGGCTGTTTATGTTCCCGATGTTATACGGATCTTCCTCCCAACAGAACGTCGGATTGGCCAAAAAATGGCTTCCAAACCAATCAAAATGCTGGTCAGAGCTGTTGGTTGAATCAAGATCATCCATCGTTGCAGACTCTTTTTTCTCTCTAGTTTTTGCACACAAAATAGGAGTACTTGATACCGAGAAGTGTAGAAAGATTCAATCTTGCAGGTACAAGCTACAATTATAATGTTATGATGCAATCACTTATGTTGTCACAAAGGACAAAGAAAAGCATAATGTGGCTGTGTTGTTCCTTTGGAGGATTTGATGTTTTCAATGCCCGACTTCGTGCCATAAACTATTCACGCAACCTCAACTTTTGGTTCTTCTTTGTTCTCAGTATTAACTTATTGCTCAAGTTCAATCAAACCAAACGAATTTTGGTTTATTTGGTCTTGCAATTCAGAGACGGGGCGATTGATATTTGCTGGTGTTCTCTATTCTCATTCTTGTGGGAAATTATTGCTATTTTTGCTTGGGTATGAATTCATTGAAAACTTTTCTACTTTTGTGTTCCTACTCAATTTACCTAATTTATGTCGAGCGTTGTTGTTAACAATACCTAAATATTTGGGGACAACGGCCCTTTAACTTTAACTTTAACAGTTAATTTTAAGCCATTTGAAACTTAGTTGGCCCATAATGATTAATGAATATAACTAATAATTAATCTTGAGCAAATAATGGGTGGGTATAACAATTCAGAATATTAGTTGGCCCATTGAAATGACGCCTTATCATCTAGTACATACATATATATAACGATCTCTGTAGCTCTAGTATGATATCTTCATCGGATCCGAAATTATCTGGTATATTTTCTCCAATTCTGAAGCGCATGTCATGTTCGACACCTCTACATCCACACCAAATCACCGATACATTCTTTGACGCTTGGAGCTCAGGCCACCTTGGCACCTTTACCGTTGCAAGACTCGTCACGTCCATCTTGACAGCCATACCTTCAAGAGGGAGAAAGGAAACATCACGCGCGAAGTGTTAAGATGAAAGCATCCATGAGGGATGTAGAAAACATCCACGCGCAAGGCGGGACGAGGAAGAGAAAAAGGAATGAAGAAAATTGGTGGCCCCAGGACTAGTTAAGCCACATGTTTCCTAATTGGGTGTCAATTAGTCTAAAACTGATGAATAAATTCTATCAAAAAAACTGATGAATAAATTGGTGACAACACTAAATAAAAATATATAATTTGGGAATCAATTTCAGAAATCAATTAAGGCCGAAACAATTTGTTCAATTTAAACAAATTCTGTAACTTAAGAAAATCTAAGTAAGTAATTTATTTCACACCCTTACCCATACGATGCTTGCTCTTGTTCCTGGTGGATGTCTGAAAATGTGGATTTACATGTGCTTATAACTCATCAAGAGTTGTAACGGAAAGACTGAATGGGTAGAAAAATAAAAAAGAATTTGATTTATTATAAGTCTAATAGAGTTTCTTTCATCGAAAACAACAAAATATATTTTGTGATCATAAAATAACTAATAGAGTTTCTTATTAAATTTGCACAAAACACGTTATTTTTTACCGATTTGTTTTCTCGAACGGGTTGAGAGCTATCCATTCAAATGGTTGGTGATGGAGTTCACCGTAGGTTCTAAGAAGATGTGACTTCAATAAGTTAAGGTTTTTTTTTTGGTTTCAGAAGGAGACGGCGACAACGTTAAATAGCTTTTGTATCATCATATGGAAGGGTGTATAGTTTCATATGATTAAGTTTTTGTCTTGTTGTGACAAGTTGTTTACTTGATTCTGATGAGCATGGATTTGAATAAGCATTGGGTTTTAAAAACCAAGTTGGTTCATATTAGAAAACTTAAACTCCCTTTCATTTAGTCAACTTAATATGTCTAGAAAGGTTGTGTTGTCCATATATACATGTCATGTGAAAATTGAATGATAATTTGCATTAGATTATGACATGCTTAAGGCATTTAATTAGACACTCATTAAGGACTAATAGAATGTAGTCAACACTGAGAATATCATTACAAAATTGGACAACGAAAAAGTGCAGGCCGAATAGTTCATTTGTGTTATTAGTTAATAGTAGGGATGTTGAGCAAGCTATTATATGAATTACAATGTCTTATTAGATAAAAGTTAAGATTAATATGGATAATGATACTGGGTGAATATATATATATATTTAAAACAAAAAACAAAATGATACAGTCTGGGTGAATATATGATATGAACAAAACCAAGTTCATGTTGGCAGGTCAAGTATATACTCTTTTTTTTTTTGATTATAGGTCAAGTATATACTCAACAAGGCTCATTGATATATATATTTTTTTATTTCAAATCATGACCTGGGCAATTTCAATTTTCAATTTAGTTAGTTTTGCACTAGATTGCAAATAATAAACTAATCTTGTTGATTAACACCTTATATAATTAATTTTTTTAAATAGAAAAACAGGCTAAAAAGAAATGAATTAAGTTATATAGAAGTGCAGTAGCAGTTCCAATGTTACAATACTCATTTTCTTTTCCCCTTTTATTCATTTTTGCAGATGTTTGAAGATCGATTGCTTCTTTTTTGAGTGAAATTAATGCCCAGGGACTTCAGTCATTACCAATTTTTCATCAGCTACTGTACTGAAGTGTTTGCCTACTCAGTTAAGGAAAAGTTAATCGCCAGACGTTCCAACCACCAAAATTCAGCCCACTTGTAGCAGTGATGGAGGCGGGAATACAAAATACCTAGGTAATAAAAAATTTCTGAAATTATTTAGCCTATTTGTGAAGTTTGTATAAATTCTTCAAAAATTACACTTCAAATTATAAAAAAAAACCACCCAAAATAATCTGGGCTTTGGCCCAATATGCCTTGTGAATAGATCCGTATTGTAAGGTTTGTGAATATTAGAGTGTTGTAAAATTTCATCCGAATTCCGAAGATATCTTTTGTTGTATCAATTCATACATTATAATCCAGTAGACCGACCTGATGAACTAGTGTATTATAATTTCTCCTTTGCTACTTGCTCCTAATTTACACAAAACAAATCCAATTACTAAGTGCATCTTTGAATGTCTGATAGCAAATCTGATTGGGTTATGAGACGCTTACCAAATGCAACAGTATGCTATGCAAGCTCAAATATAAGTGACCAGCATAACTTACAAGTTTTTAAAAAAGTTAAATTTACTCCACATAATAAACTGCAACAACATGAATCTTCTGGAAAATTTTTCAAATTGCTTAAAAATCAACATTGGTTTCCAATTGTACTCAATCTCCAGATTGATTTCCCAATTTACACACTTTTTGTAAGCCGCTATTAGTAACGGCGTCTTAATATTAGGACACTCTCAGCAACATCGTTTTAAGCTGCGTGACATTTCTGCGAGTCAATTACCAGTTATGAAGCCAAAGAGACATTAGACGCTGTGGTGAACAACGGCAAAAACTAATTAAGCCGTTGTAGCTAACAGCGGCCAAACCTAAACCAAATGAAATTGGGAGGAATTTGACAGTTGCGGCTCCAGTGTAACCCTAAACCAAATGAAAAACCAAAAAAATGTGGCATTAAAAATTTGATGAGATGATGGAAGCAGCTGTTTCTGGAAACTGATCCATGATGAGCATCTTGGCTCCACGGTACTCGAAGAGAAAGAGTAGCAGCGTGTACTAGATGATGCACTGCACCACCACAACCTGGACCATCAAGCTGTCGGCCTAGTCGCCGTACATGGTGATGAGTAACGGAATCCCCATGACTATGGTAACAGCGATGACACCACTGCCTTGCTTACGGCCTAGTCACCACAACCTCTTTGTTTTTCATCCGGGGAGGATTTTTACACGGTGGTGACAGCGGTGACGCCACTGCCTTGCTTACGGCTTGGTCTGATAGTGGAAGATCTTCACGTCCGATCAGTGTTTCGGTATCAACCGCTTTGTTGCAGTGTTTGCCATCCCGCTACTCTCCTTCCATTTCACGCCCGATCAGTGTTCCGACATCAACCGCTTCGTTGCAGTGTTCGCTCTCGGCCTCTGGGCCACCTTCACAAAAAATAGCAGCCTGGAATGGCTCATCACCATCTTCTCCATCTCAACTCTCCAAAACACCCTCGTCATGGGGATTCCGTGATGTACAGTGACAAGGCCGGCAGCTTGATGGTCCAGGTTGTGGTGATGTAGTGCATCATCTGGTACACGCTGGTACTCTTTCTCTTCGAGTCTCGTGGAGCCAAGATGCTCATCATGGGAGCAGTTTCTAGAAACAGCTGCTTCCATCATCTCATCAAATTTGTAATGCCACATTTTTTGTTTTTAATTTGGTTTAGGGTTACACCGGAGCCGCAACAGTCAAAGTCCTCCCAATTTCATTTGGTTTAGGTTTGGCCGCTTAACAGCGGCTTAGTTTTGGCCGCTTAACAGCGGCTTAGTTTTGGCCGCTGTTCACCACAACGTTTAATGCCTCTTTGGCCCCAAAACTAGTATTTGGCTCGCAGAAATGTCACGCAGCTTAAAACGCTGTTGCTGAGAGCGTCCTAACATTAAGACGCTGTTACTAACAGCGGCTTACAAAAAGTGTGTAAATTGGGAAACCAATCTGGAGATTGAGTACAATTGGAAACCAATGTTGATTTTTAAGCAATTTGGAAAATCTACTTGCATTCTAGAACTCTTAGTCTCATTCTCTCGAATACTCAACTTCAAGTTCATGTTTCTATACCAACTAGGCATTTTATCAAATACTTAGAGGGCATAGAGGTTACATTTGATCAAAGTAGATTCACAACCATGACAAAAGCTTCATTCAAACATATATTCAATAGATAGTATAGTTCATATATACACCAAGGAGCTCCATAGGACCCCTAGAAACTAGAAGGGACTACTCACAAGTCATATTCAATAACAAGCAAAGTAGTTTTTACAGGGATGATGAAATAGAAACAAAGAAGATGAAGAAACTAGGATGAAAGTCTCCCTTCTATCCTTAGAGTAGCTCCAAACTTGATGTCTTGATCTCAAAAACCCTTGTTCTCTCTCAAAAACCCCTAGCTTTTCTCTCCAAAACTCCCTCTAAACTTCTCTTTTCTCTAACTTTCTATTTATAGCCCAAAGGTAAAAATCTTACTCTGAGGTGAGGCTTGGGCGA
The DNA here is from genome assembly GCA_033675215.1 of Rhodiola kirilowii. Lineage (NCBI taxonomy): Eukaryota > Viridiplantae > Streptophyta > Magnoliopsida > Saxifragales > Crassulaceae > Rhodiola > Rhodiola kirilowii. Next base: position 29,632,048 of record CM066196.1, on the reverse strand, counting down.
GCAGAATTGTGCTCGCGCGAGCATATTTTGGCAGAGGCATTTGGTCCAGCTCGACCTGATGAACTAGTGTATTATAATTGATAATACACTAGCAGAATTGTGCTCGGGCGAGCTTGTAGAGGCATCCGGCTTCTGGCGGCTTTTTCGCAATCTTAACGTTTGAATTAGGTCTTGACGTCAATTAGAGAGTTGTAGTCCTTTGAGTTAGCATTCTAACAAGCTTTGAATTAACCAATTCGGACACCGTATGCAATCTAGGCATGCAAAATACATCGGCAAGGTTGGTTTGCCCTGTTTTTCCCGAAAGTCCATATTTGGCTCAAATTCACTCAACTTTTGCTCCATTTGATCTTTGAGGCTCCGAGTGAGGCGAAATGCATTTGGGGACCTAATAGACCAAGAAGGGTGTGAATTGGCATCAAAATTACTCGGAAACGAATCAAAACTACTAAGAAAAATATAGGAAAATTAGTCAAGTATTTGACTCATCAAAACACTCCACACTTAGAGTTTGATTGTCCCGAGCAAACAATAAGATCAAGCGAAAGAGAAACAAATGGCGAAAAGCTAAGTCATTATGTTTGTCGCCCATTTGCTCTCAACATCCATTTATAGTCTTAAACTTTTATTTCTAACTACTCTAACTTATATTTACGATCCAACTCCTTTTCGTAGATGTTGCGAGTGCATTTAACATATGCACCAAGCCTTTAAACCCCTAGACTACCCTAGTGGACGAGTTATAGTCTCGTGAGAGTTTTCAAAGACGGGAATACTCACAAATCCCATATGCACCTATTCCATGAGAATGAATTCAACAGTTCTTAACCGAGGCGAGGATTTCTCAAAACAAATCCCTCACCCCAAACTAGGACTACTACCACATTATCATCAAAAGAACTTTTGAACCATTTGAGTACCCATGAGGTTGTGCATTCAAGATCATCACTACTAGAGCTATCAAATGTCTAATCCAATGATCTACTCATTTTCAAAGCAATACAATAGAGTGATAGTATAGTTTGCACAAAGAGTGTCAATCGCTCTCCTATGCTAGCTAGGGCTAGTTCATGGGTTTGCGAAAAAGAACTCATTCCCAAGTTTTAGGCGCTTAAGCCATAATCCATAAGGGAAGAGAAGTTCGAAGCTAGAGTTCTTATAAAACGAGCATAGACCAAATGATAGTTGATCGGTCGAATTCTTGACCTATTATTCACTTCATTCGATGATGGATTATGTTTGTTTTCCCGACATTTTATCGTCATTTGATCTCTTTTCTAGTGTTTCAGGTCATATATCACATTCCAAATACTTTTGGATTGATCTGAAGCAAAACAAAGCATTTAGTAGAGATATCGGTAAAAACAGGGCATATTGACCTTCCCGACTTGTTTTGCACGTACAGATCGCAATTGGTGTCAAAATGAGTCGAAATTTAGCTTGTTGAAAAGCTAATTCAATTCCCTACAACTTTGTAGTTGACACAAAGAGCAGATTCGAAGGTTTAGACCTCCAAAAGGCAAAAAAAGTCAGGGCCCGTTACATGTTCAGCAGCCGTTACACCCTAAGTTGTAACGGGTGTAACGTCATGTAATTTCATCCGAGATTTCAACAAGGGCCGTTACAGCCGTTACACACTGGACTGTAACGGCTGTAACGGGCCCGTCGACTGGCAGTTTTTTCTAAAAATCAATTTTGGGTTTTTTCTGCCTTTTTAGACGATCTATATAAGGAAACACGGCCAGAATAGACGTGAGTGCTTATTTTGGAGAAGAAACCCTAGCTTGAAGAAGAGACAACAATTCATCGTGAGAGATTCAACGAGCCACCGCGTCTTTACGGTTATTCGTTCTTTATTTCTCTATACACTGTTATTGGTAAATCTACCATGAATAGTGAGTAGTCCTCTTATTCTGGGATCCTACGGATCCCGTGCTATGTAACCCTAACTCTTCATGTGATCAATTAAAGTTGTTATTTATGCGATTCGATTATTCAATTTCATTTTGTGCTTAATATTATCGTTCTAGGCAAGTATTTACATCAAAGGGTATGTTTGCATCGCTAGAACGTATTTAGGTTATATACCGAAAGGTGGATGGGCCCTAGGGGTTAACCGGATTACATGAAATTGATGTTAGGTCATGTTTGCATGAGTTAATAGGAAAACCTTTAGTTTAATAATCGAGATCGTTGATAATCCGTGGATGGGGCGGCGTTCAACGATTGAGATTAATCTAGACAATGATCCGTGGATGGGCGGCTTGTCTAGTGTTATTTCGGTTATATTCCATATTCGATAGCATGAATAATTAACGTAGGATGAACGCATGTTTAGCGGGGTTAGCACGAGTGAAGTACGGATTCTGGAATTCTTTCTCTGATTTAAACACAACCAGTTATTTTCTGCACATTTAATTTCTGCTATTTTTCGTGACAATCAACCCTTGTTAATTCGGAATAGCTAAATAGGTCACTAGTTAACTAGTATTCACACACCTGTTCCTTGGATCGACCCTTGGCTTATGAAGGTTTATAAATTTTGTTTGACTACAATTTGACCCCTAAAACTCATACTTTGACAACTATACAGGGTTAAAAATACGCGTGTCAAAATGGCGCCGTTGCCGGGGAGCAGCGTTTAGTGTGATACTAGATTTAACGTGTGTAGTTTAGACTATTCCATTCTTTTTTATTACTTCTTTGTACATACTCTATATACTTCTGACCTTCACTAATCACCTTTATTTTGAATGTTGCGAGGATGTACTCTTTTGGTCATCAAGATGCCTACCTAAGGGAAGAGCCTTATTGTGAGACATATTCGTATGATGCAAATTGGGAAGGAAATCAAAATCAGTTCTATGATCAACCATATTATCAAGATGACCACTACTATGAGAGTTACCAAGACCAGTCGCAGCAGCATCAGTTTTATGATTCACAGCCAAATCAAGATGGTCATTATTATGAGGACTACCAGAATTACTCGCAGCAGCAATAGTCTCACGACAACCACCTCTGGACGAGTGATCGAGGTAATCCTAAGGACGAGAGGAGTGTGCATGATCCTTACCTCGCTGATAGAACAAAGGATATCGCTGAGTTAACCAACGCAGTAAAGATGCTTGCTGCTGAAATAAAAAAATCTGAAGAAAGACTCCTCTATGCAGTCTTCTATAGACGCCAACTTTGTAGAGCGAACCAGTCATGGTAATCAGTACAATAACCTACCCCAACAACAACAAAGTCAGAATTCATGGCATTACAATTATCAGCAACAACCACAAGACACTGGAGAATTATCACGTATAGAGTCTATGCTGACTGGTTTCATGGCAGAGCAAAGTCGGCGAGCTCAAGAGCGACAAGCCAGACTCGATAATATTATAGGGACGGTGGAACAACTCCCAATTCAGCAAAGAATACTAAAGGACCAGCTAGAGGCACAAGCTATTGCAACCACCAATGAATGCAGAGATGAGGACATTGAGATGACAATGGAAAATCATCAAGAAGTTCAAGTCTATGAAGCATATTCATCTTCAGCATTATTTCGAATCCACATGGAAGATGATCAGGATACAAGAATGCTCTCTATACCAGAACAACCCGTTTGTGAGGATGGTTTTGAGGCATTTAGAATGGTTGCCAAGGCTTACACTGAGTTGGAGGATGATGAGTCTTGTACTGATGACGTCTCAGAAGATGAAGATACATCTCCCTCCACTACGACTGCTTCAAAAGGTCATTTAGATGAGCAGACAGAGGAGAACATCGTTCCACCAGTTTCTCTTGACGCTGAAGATCCATTAAAGGATCATAGATATGAAGACTTTGTTGATGTGTACCTGAGTTCAATTAAGATGGATCCTCGCATACGTATGAATGTGATAGTGAAGGAAAATTTTGAAGTATGGGAACGTGAGTTCCTAGCTAAAGAGTACAAGGGAAGTGTTCTTGCTGGAGCTAGCCCGGAAGATATATATCTTGATACACAGCCTCCAGACAAGTTTCGACAGTTCTTACCTTACGTCTTGAAGCTGTTGATAGGGAGTTTCTACAGTCCCTTGATTCTTAAGGGTCTCGAATTTTTGAAGGGACTGCATGCTCTACTCGACGTCCATGTTAGTCTTGATGGACGTGAATTCCAATGGGATTTGAAGGTGGATTGACACCTCCCTCTCTCTGTTGAAGGCCCCGTGAGAAGGGATCCTAGCAAAGGACTTCTCACGAGTGATTTATATGGGGTGCTTTGCTGAGTCTTGCCAAGACGTTAAACTAGGTCTCTTCGGGGAGTAACCCCCGCTGTAAGTATTTAGCTAGTTTTCATCTGCATTTGCATTATGTGTGGACATTTCAAGGTTCTAAGTGTGGAGTGCCCCTCCATGATTTTCTATGCTAACCTATACTTGTGAAGCTCTGTGTTTTCATCTATATATCTTTACCAGCTCACAAGTCGTGTTCCATTCCCCGAGCATCGCTTAATCTCCATCGATATCGAGTTTTCACACACGAGGGAAGTTCCTATGTGATTTTTCTTATCTTTTATTTCTTTGCTTAGGGACTGTGGAGTGGGAAGCACATAGTCACATATACATTCATCGCATGTCACACATTCACTCTTGCATATGCTCAACTGTCTATGTAATGTGATTGAAATCCTCATTTTCTACGATACTTCTTGATTAATTGTCATTCTTTTGGATTCGAAGTCTAGGACTTGAAATAGCTTTAATCGTGTGTGTATTCTCTTGAGTCAGCACCATTGCTAGCCTTTGACTATCACGTGTTTTATGTATTTCTTGAAGCATGTTTTAGACTTGATATTAGTAGGCACCGGTTCAAAAATTTCACGAAAAAATAATAATTAAAAACTTAAATTGCATCTCTTTTTCTATGTGACCTTAGTACTAGTATGTGTTTCTCTACATTCGTCGTGATTTGCATGCACCCGCCTTTATTCATACACTATGTCAAGCTTTAAGTGTGGAGTTAGACAATTGACCTTCAAGTTTTCCCCTCAAAAACAAAGTTCGTAATCTTGAAAGGTGGGTGAAAAATTGGCCCCAATCATAGTTGTTTTTGAAAGAAAACCAGTTTGAATGAAAATTTTTTTGTTGATTCTGCGAGAGTAGAAAAAACACCAAGGACCTGGTGAGAAAAGTCACCCCTGGTGTATGGAAAACACTCTTGAAACAATTTCTGCCCCCTTCTGCTTGATATAGTGTAATTCCATCTTCTCATTGCGTGCAAATCATAACTTGTCTTGAGAATTCATGTACTAGAAACTAAGGGACGATCCTCGTGCTTGCACTGAATTTTTGAAGCAAATTTTCGTACTATTTTTCAGAAAATCCTTCAGCCAGGCTCCTCTTCTCTTACGGGTCATTGTCTAATCCTTGGCACTTGAGAATGGCTTTGCGCCAAGAGCCCGTGGACTATCCCTAGATAGCATAGGTGAATGGCGAGCATGTTTTGTGCGAATTTTCATGTTCTTATCACGTTGCTATAGGACTATTTAGAACGTGTGATTAGTCGATTGCTAGCCGTGTGTACTGACCGTTTGAATGCATAACTCGTATAATCTATGATTGTCTGAAAACTTTGATGAAGATGTTTGACTTGAAGTTGAGGTAACACGATGAATCCGAGGTATGACATGACTTTACTATGACTCGTTGAGCATCATTCATGCATACACGCTAGTTAGTTGTACATGGGATTTGTAGGTAATCTCATTCCTGAAAACCTTCACGAGACTATACTCGTCCTACTAGGGCAGCTTAGAGGTTTAAAGGCTTGATGCATACGCTAAATGCATTCGTGTCCTCTACGACAGTGAGTTATCTTTTTATTTTTTGTTTTAGTTAGAATTGATCACATGATACTTGAGCGGGTTACTATTCTGCAGATTTATTGACTTGTGCTTAATGTTTGTTCGGGACGAACAAATCCTAAGTGTGGAGTGTTTTGATCGGTCGAATTCTTGACCTATTATTCACTTCATTCGATGATGGATTATGTTTGTTTTCCCGACATTTTATTGTCATTTGATCTCTTTTCTAGTGTTTCGGGTCATATATCACATTCCAAATACTTTTGGATTGATCTGAAGCAAAACAAAGCATTTAGTAGAGATATCGGTAAAAACAGGGCATATTGACCTTCCCGACTTGTTTTGCACGTACAGATCACAATTGGTGTGAAAAGGAGTCGAAATTTAGCTAGTTGGAAAGCTAATTCAATTTCCTACAACTTTGTAGTTGACACAAAGAGCAGATTCGAAGGTTTAGACCTCCAAAAAGGCAAAAGAAGTCAGGGCCATTACAAGTTCAGCAGCTGTTACATCGTAAGTTGTAACGGGTGTAACGACATGTAATTTCATCCGAGATTTCAACAAGGGCCGTTACAGCCGTTACACACTGGACTGTAATGGCTGCAATGGGCCCGCGGCTGGTAGTTGTTTCGAAAAATCAATTTTGGGCTTTTTCTACCTTTTTAGACGATCTATATAAGGAAACACGGCTCGAATAGACGTGAGTGCTTATTTTGGAGAAGAAACCCTAGCTTGGAGAAGAGACAACAATTCATCGTGAGAGATTCAACGAGCCACCGCGTCTTTACGGTTATTCATTCTTTATTTCTCTATACACTATTTTTGGTAAATCTACCATGAATAGTGAGTAGTCCTCTTATTCTGGGATCCTACGGATCCCGTGCTATGTAACCCTAACTCTTCATGTGATCAATTAAAGTTGTTATTTATGCGATTCGATTATTCAATTTCATTGTGTGCTTAATATTATCGTTCTATGCAAGTGTTTACATCAAAGGGTGATGTTCCCATGAATGGCATACTGTTTGGCAAAACGACTTTAGAACTGTTCAAGCTAATGTTCAGGAGGAGTACGAACACATTCTGGAACTTCTGTACAGCGTAGAACAGACGCAGAAGATATTCTCCGGAAGGATCAGGATCCAATATCTTTTCGGTTTTAAATCGGCCAGCGATGCATTCGATCCCCAGATATTCGAATGAATATTTATCCTAAACCGGCGTCTGACTTGGCAAGGAAGGCTTCAAGTAAATATTCCGATTATCTCTTGGAAGATCCTAAAAAGATCGAGGATCTTTTGTTCCGATCTGAAGTTGGCCAGCAAGTTTTTCGAGCGTCAAATATTTGCATAAAGAGTTCCGATTTGAAAGATACGCATCAGAATATTTGAGAAATATTTGATGGGGTTTATATTGTGTGAGTTAGGGTTTCGTCCAAGCATATAAATACAATGCAAGGGCAACCCTAATTCTGGTCGCTCCCACTGATAAAATAAACACGAGGAAATCTTTACTGATTGGAGAAGGAGCGACAGCCGATTGAGTTCTTCCTACCAGAAACTCATCGGTGTAAGAGCAGTCTTAGCAAGTGCATCTCAGACTGCCTGGAAGTTATCATACTGTGCACACAACGAAGGAGAACAACTTGCTTTCAAGAGAAAGCGACCGAGCTTCAGGAGAGGTTCGAGAACGTTCAGATAGACGATCTGGACGAAGGGGATCGAGGAGAGTTGCGACGAACCTCGGTTGCAAATCTGAGAGACGGAGTGTTAGTGGTGAGGCCATTACAAGCAAAGGTGTTGTGTAAGTGTAAGACCTCCTGTGCCCTAAACTCGTAATAAAGATTTGTTGTCCCTTTTCCGGGTGCGGGAAACCCCCCAGAGTAGGCGTAGCCGAACTGGGTTATCAATCTGTGCGTACTCGTGTCTTTATTGTTCTGCTCGTACCGTGTGTTGAACTGTTGTAGAGAGAGTTCAAGGTTAGTCCGAACTCGACCTTGAACACTTGCTTGAACAGGGGATAGAATTTCAAATGGTATCAGAGCAAACACTCGACACACTGAGTGGGATCCTGGAACTGTTCAAGATGACTCCGAAGGGAGGTCAATACACAACCAAAGATGACAAAGAACTTTCATGGAGAGCAGAGGTGTCTGAGGAGGTGTCTGAGACTGACAGCACTCTTTTTCAACTAAATACGCTGACTCGGAGGTTTGGCAGAATGGTCCGAAAACTCGATAAATGCAGATCTGAGCAAGACATTCCCCAATCTAGCATGCCTCATAACTGGGAGACAGACGCTAAGATCTGCAGAAAGAACATCGTCTGCACCGTTGCCTTCAGCTCTTCAAGTCATATGGAAAAAGATCGCTGGTACTTCGACAACGGATGCTCTGCACATATGACAGGTAAGTCCAAGTTTCTCACACATATTCGACCTGTCACTAAGAGGCAGTTCGTTACATTCGGTGATAAAGGAAAGGGTCAGGTGATCGGCTGTGGGACATTGAAGGTTCCGGATCTTCCTGTACTCTATGACATCCTTCTTGTTGAAGGACTAAAGGTGAATCTCATCAGTATCAGCCAACTTTGTGATGGAGGATTTCACGTTCAATTCACTCATGACTCTTGTCATGTTCTGAACAAGGAAGGAGGGACGCTGATGAAAGGATGTAGAGCAGACAACGACTGTTATCTCATAGGTTCTTCCAGAACAGCTACGTGCATGTCTACTCAAGCAGATGAGATGTCACTCTGGCACAGGAGACTGGGTCATCTGAACCTCAAAACTCTAAAGAAGCTCAGCTCGTCTGGTCTCATCCGAGGAATGCCCATTGTTAAAGGTGACATAGATGTCCTATGTGGAGAATGCCAGATCGGTAAACAGACCAAAGCATCGCATTCGAACACCACCCAGATCAGTACCAGCAGACCGCTTGAACTGATTCATATGGATCTTATGGGGCCGATGCAGGTTGAGAGCTGCGGTGGCAACAAGTATGTCCTGGTATGCGTGGACGACTTCACCAGGTTTTCATGGACCCGATTCCTTCGAGACAAGTCTGCTGCTGCACCTCAATTCATTGAACTTGCAACCCTTCTCCAGAGAGAGAGAGAAGCCAGCGGAGAGCACCTGGTGAGTATCAGGAGTGACAACGGCACTGAGTTCAAGAATGCCACTATGACCTCGTACTGTACCAAACACGGGATTGCCCATCAGTTTTCTTCTGCAATCACTCCTCAGCAAAATGGCGTTGTTGAAAGGAAAAACCGTACAATTCAGGAAATGGCTCGCGTAATGATCCATGCCAAGAAGATTCCTGATGGACCATAATTGTATGAAACATAAATGCAGTTAAACCCACCAAATTAGACTGTTTGTCTATCTAACTTCTATGTGTTAGTCCCGATATATTTCCACAGGGCATTTTAGAGACTGAAGTGAAAACACGCTAAGGAGAGGATTTTATGCTGAAAAGATAACAAGAGTCAATCCAAGGTCAAGATCATATGCCGACTGAAGAAATATCAAGGATCCTGACGTTAAATTAACCATAACAAATTAATCAGAAGAATCAGGAGTGGAGTCAAGACAGCCCGGGGAAGAAACACATTGACAGTTTTGTGAAAAGACTGCACAAAACTGTACAAAACTCACATATGGGCAAGGATGACCGGCCACTTGATGAAGTGGTGGCCAAGGGAGGAGCTCCTCCCCCTTGGGCCACCGCCTACCGGCGGCTTTGAGGGGTGGTGACCGGCGGCTTTTGGAGCTCCTCCACATGTCACCACCACCTTCCTCCTCCTCCACCACTCCTCTTCCTCCACATGTGGCCAACTCCTCCCTCCATTTTCTCCTCCAATCAAAATGCAACACTTACCACCCATCTCCACCACCCATCTCCTCCCCTTTGGGCTATAAAAGGAGGAGCTCCTTCTCCTCCAAAACACACCTCAATCTCATTTCACTTCTCTCTCTAGAAGTTGTAATTTTTGTAACGTTGTAATCTTGGCTTTGGAAATAAAGGATAGCTCCCTTAGCGCTTCAACGGTTGTAAGTAATTCTTAGTATTTTTTCAACTGTTTTATTTCCTTAGTTATAATGTTTAGCGCGATGAATAGTAGCTAAACTAGTAGTTCGGTAGACGGAGCGCACTTGTATTATAAAATGTTTTAAGACTATTAACTTAGTGTCTAGTCTAAGTATTCAAAACTTATTCTATGTGCCATATATTAAGTCAGAACGTCCAAGGTAGAGTGGATGCTTGGAATGGCAAAACTCTACAGCGGGGTTCGTAAACTTGTACGGATAAGTGGATGCTTGGAATGGCAAAGCTTATCTGAGAAGTTTGACTCATCTTAAACACCATTTGGTTGATCGGGAATGATTGATCAAATGGATGCACATAGGCTAATATAACCGGGAATGGAGTATTAGTCTAAATAGAATAAGTGTTCTACGTCCTTGGAATAGGCTAGACAGTGTACGCAAATCGAGTGCTTGGAATTGCCTTGATACACCGTTTGAATACTTAGGAGAGTCACTAAAGGTCAATGATAAACAGGATATAATACAAGTCCCCTGAAACCGAACATTTCTCTTTAATTATAAACTGTAATTTACTTTCCAGTATTAAAATCAACCAACCAACCAATCAATCAATCAAAATAGCTGGTAGCTTTAAAACCAACCAACCGACCTTAAACACGCTCCCACGCTGCGTAATCCCCCCGAAGAACAATTATTCCCCTAGTTCCCTTGGGTTCGACCCCTACTTACCAAGTACTACCCAGTAGTATAGTTGCTAGTAGCGGACTATTATAAATTTATTTGCACAAATCGCTTTGACGACGAGCGGTTCTGTCAAATTGGCGCCGTTGCCGGGGAACTAGTCATCGCATAACTGTTCTTCCCTCCCCTTTTTCTTTTCTGTTCATCTCTCTATGACACTACCCGTTACGCATGCATGGACAACGCGATTTCTGCCCCTGTACGGAGGAACGGAGGGAGAAGACCCTGTACAGCACTGCCGAAACTTCCACCACGTCTGCCATCACATCAAACCGGAGAACGAAGTATTAGAGGAATTTAAGCTGAAATGCTTTAAATTCTCTCTAACCGACTTCGCCACGATATGGTACTACACATCCACCGCTTGCAGTGCAGAACGTTTCGTAGACCTCTACGTTCCGTTCCTGAAAGAATTCTCCCCACCATCTTTACGCCAAGAAACCCGTGAGAAGATCATGAGCCTTCATCAATCCCGGGATGAGACTTTGGACGAATACTACATGAACTATGATGCCATCGTCTCAAGCTGCCCGCACCATGGATTTACGAAGAAAGTTCTTCTCCAAAAATTTCTTCGTGGGATGAGGGCCGAAGAGCTGGGAAGAGTTAACGAAGCTATGAAAAGGTCTGCAACAAACTTCACCGTTGCAGACATGTGGTGCCTTATAATCGGCCTGGCCGCTACCACAAGACGAGTACCCCAAACTGATGAGGAAATGCAGACAGAAGAAGCTGATCCTGAGGCTGATGAAGAAGAAACCACCGAACCGTCGGAAGAGACTCCTGAACCGTCTGAAGAATCAGACATGGAAAGCACCGGAAGCAACGAAGTAGGAGTCCAGAACACCACTAACGATTTGCCCAAGCCATACCCGACTATCATTACCCAGACAGCTGAAACTATCTACGATCAGTTCTTCACGAACCAACATAACGAGGCAGAACCAAGCCTCATGAGGCCTTCCCGACTTTTCCCCTTAATTAATGAGCAAGTCGCCGCGAACTATGCGATCCAAGAAGAAGCTCAAAGGAGAATGGGAAAAGCACCTCTGCAGAATGACCCCTCGATGGAGCAGTGCTATGCCGCAACCGGACTAGGCAGTCCCAAATACAAAAACTTCGAAAAGCTGGTAGTGAAAGGTCCATCACCCCCTCCGGGGTATTGGAAAGAAAAGATCCCGAAACCAAGGAGTCCTAACCAGAACACAACATCCAGCAAGAAGTCAGGAAGAAGCAACACTGGAATGGTGGCAAAGTTTGACCTCAGCCACCCATGGGACCCAAACCAGTAATCCACAACGAGGTACTGTCGAGCCAACGACGTTAAACAAGTGCACTGGTCGGGAGGTAACCCGACACTATCCTACTTTCTGCACTTTATTTTCTGTCTTTTTATTTTCTGTGTTTTAGTTTTTATCAATAAGTCGCTCTCACCCACTTGGTGCATAGAAGATTTGACTATTCAGGAATCGGACTTGGGTGCAACATTAAGCCAGTCAGGGCTACGCTAAGAGTTCAAGGCCCCAGCCGAACTCCCTCGATTATCCAGCCTCGAGCCATGTCGTTCACTCGACACCTCAAAGGGAGTTCTGTCTTTCCTTTTCCTTAATATCATTTCCTTCTCGTATAACAACTGCTTGCATGGCTTTTGAATTAAGTCATTTCGTAAAAAGAATGCCTTCGTTCAAAAGTGTGGGCTGAGAACCACCTGTATATATTAGTTAATAAATAATATCTTTTTGAAAATATGAACTTAAGAATGTGAAAAAGATAAATCGTAATTCATGCATCAACCTTGTGAAAATTCAACTGTTTAAAAACTTAGAATGTAACTTTCCATTTGTCCTTTGTGCTGAGATAACTAGGGATGTGGAGTTGACATAAATTACCCTAGAGAGGCTTGGCAAGCAATCAAAGGATCAGATCGAACTATATGGTTTTCGAAGTCAGTGGAGGCTGCACTTCGGGTTTCAGTGAAGATTGAAGTCATCTCTGCCATGCAATGCAAAAGGCGAGGATGGGAATCAAACCGTCCTATCTCCGGTCAAAGTAGCCGAGAAAATAGATGAGCGACCCTCATCTTGACCCACGTGAAAACGACAGTCAAAGTAGCCGAGAAAATAGATGAGCGACCCTCACCTTGACCCGCGCGAAAACGGCAAAAAAGAGAGGAGCGGGGAGGTATTTCCATAGGCTTGCGGGCGATGATTGGACCTCCCAAAAAGGCTCGAGAAAATGGACTAGCAGTCACAAAAAGGCGAAAAGCTCAATGAAGCAAATCAAGAGGCCAAAGGCCCAAAATTGTGAAGGTTTTAACCGAACAAAAAGTGAAGAACTCAAAAAGTCAAAACAAAGGCCAAATGCCGACTCACTACAAAAGCAGTCCCTCGCCAAAAGAAAATCAAAGTACTCAAACCACTGAAACCTGAACCGAATCACGTGCTAGAGAAAGCTACCAGAAAACCATATAGTAAGAGATGATCCCGAGGTTGCAGTCCAGGAGCCTAAAAAGGGCTATCTCCCGAGACATCCAATATAATTTGCATCTCAGAACGAAGGTACACGTATCAAGTTACTTCTATTTATTTACGCAGTTTAATTTGGTAATAAGTAAGCAATGCATGAATTAGGATTGATCGAGTACCACAGTCTAATTTTCATATTCCAAAGCCAAACTTAGAACTTACGCCCTTTAATAGCATTGTTCGGGACGAACAACTAAAAGTGTGGGGTAATCTGATGGACCATAATTGTATGAAACATAAATGCAGTTAAACCCACCAAATTAGACTGTTTGTCTATCTAACTTCTACGTGTTAGTCCCGATATATTTCCACAGGGCATTTTAGAGACTGAAGTGAAAACACGCTAAGGAGAGGATTTTATGCTGAAAAGATAACAAGAGTCAATCCAAGGTCAAGATCATATGCCGACTGAAGAAATATCAAGGATCCTGACGTTAAATTGACCATAACAAATTAATCAGAAGAATCAGGAGTGGAGTCAAGACAACCCGGGGAAGAAACACATTGACAGTTTTGTGAAAAGACTGCACAAAACTGTACAAAACTCACATATGGGCAAGGATGACCGGCCACTTGATGAAGTGGTGGCCAAGGGAGGAGCTCCTCCCCCTTGGGCCACCGCCTACCGGCGGCTTTGAGGGGTGGTGACCGGCGGCTTTTGAAGCTCCTCCACATGTCACCACCACCTTTCTCCTCCTCCACCACTCCTCTTCCTCCACATGTGGCCATCTCCTCCCTCCATTTTCTCCTCCAATCAAAATGCAACACTTACCACCCATCTCCACCACCCATCTCCTCCCCTTTGGGCTATAAAAGGAGGAGCTCCTCCTCCTCCAAAACACACCTCAATCTCATTTCACTTCTCTCTCTAGAAGTTGTAATATTTGTAACGTTGTAATCTTGGCTTTGGAAATAAAGGATAGCTCCCTTGGCGCTTCAACGGTTGTAAGTAATCCTTAGTATTTATTCAACTGTTTTATTTCCTTAGTTATAATGTTTAGCGCGATGAATAGTAGCTAAACTTGTAGTTCGGTAGACGGGGCGCACTTGTATTATAAAATGTTTTAAGACTATTAACTTAGTGTCTAGTCTAAGTATTCAAAACTTATTCTATGTGCCATATATTAAGTCAGAACGTCCAAGGTAGAGTGGATGCTTGGAATGGAAAAACTCTACAGCGGGGTTCGTAAACTTGTACGGATAAGTGGATGCTTGGAATGGCAAAGCTTATCTGAGAAGTTTGACTCATCTTAAACACCATTTGGTTGATCGGGAATGATTGATCAAATGGATGCACATAGGCTAATATAACCGGGAATGGAGTATTAGTCTAAATAGAATAAGTGTTCTACGTCCTTGGAATAGGCTAGACAGTGTACGCAAATCGAGTGCTTGGAATGGCCTTGATACACCGTTTGAATACTTAGGAGAGTCACTAAAGGTCAATGATAAACAGGATATAATACAAGTCCCCTGAAACCGAACATTTCTCTTTAATTATAAACTGTAATTTACTTTCCCGTATTAAAATCAACCAACCAACCAATCAATCAATCAAAATAGCTGGTAGCTTTAAAACCAACCAACCGACCTTAAACACGCTCCCACGCTGCGTAATCCCCCCGAAGAACAATTATTCCCCTAGTTCCCTTGGGTTCGACCCCTACTTACCAAGTACTACCCAGTAGTATAGTTTCTAGTAGCGGACTATTATAAATTTATTTGCACAAATCGCTTTGACGACCAGCGGTTCTGTCAATTCCCTTGAAGTTCTGGTCAGAAGCGATGAACACGGCGTGCCACATTATAAAGAATATAAACCGGGTAACAATACGCACAGGTACGGAGATGACCTGCTATGAACTCTGGAAAGGGAAGAAGCCCACGGTCAAGTACTTTCACATCTTTGGGAGTGAGTGCTACATTTTGAATGACCGCGAGTACCGACAGAAGCTTGATCCTAAAAGTGATGAGGGATTCTTCCTAGGATACTCCTCGAACAGTCGAGCATACAGGGTGTTTAACAAACGCACAGGAACAGTTATGGAGTCTATCAATGTCAAGATCAAGGATGACGTTGTTGATCTTACCGCCCCAGACGATGCTGACGATGCAGCCGGAACAGCATCTGGTAATGTTCCACCTTCTCATTCTACTAAGACTGACTTGACTGGGGATGTCACAACAGCCATTGAACCAGTTGTAACATCACCTGAAACTGTGACACTGCCCATTCTGACTGTGACTGACTCGACAGAAGGTGCTCGACTTCCTGATAATGTCATTGGGAACTCTTCCTCTGATGAGGGTGAAGAGGTTAGTACTCAAGAGGATCGTGCTGCACTACAACCCTCTCGTCGAATCTCCAAAGATCACCCAATCTCTGAGATCATTGGTGCACCTAGTGATGGAATTCAAACTCGTGGAAAAAGGATCAATTACAGAGGACTCGCTGCCTACTCATGCTTTCTGTCTTCAATTGAACCAAAGAACGTAAAGGAAGCACTCGTTGATGAGTATTGGGTTCTCGCCATGCAGGAAGAACTGGAGGAATTTGCCCGCAATGACGTATGGGACTTAGTTCCAAAACCTGATGGTGTTAACGTCATCGGCACTAAATGGACTTTTAAGAACAAATCAGATACATCAGGAAATATCACCAGAAATAAAGCTCGACTTGTGGCTCAGGGATATTCCCAGATAGAGGGGATCGATTTTGATGAAACCTTCGCCCCTGTTGCACGGCTTGAAGCCATTCGCCTGCTACTTGCTCTAGCATGTCACCTGAAGTTTCGTTTGTTTCAGATGGATGTCAAAAGTGCGTTCCTAAATGGACTTCTACATGAAGAAGTTTTTGTGTCTCAGCCAAAAGGATTTGAGGATCCGCATCACCCTGCTCATGTGTATCGCCTGAAGAAGGCCCTGTACGGACTCAAGCAGGCGCCCAGAGCCTGGTATGAGCGACTCACTGTGTTTCTCATCAATCATGGATATGTGCGAGGGGGAGTGGACAAGACTTTGTTCGTCAAACACACAAGGTCAGATTTTATTATCGCACAAATCTATGTTGATGATATTGTGTTCGGATCAAACACCCAGACGATGGTAGATCAGTTCGTGGAACAGATGCAGAAAGAGTTCAAGATGAGCATGGTAGGAGAGATGAGCTACTTTCTGGGATTGCAGGTGACACAGAAAAAGGATGGGATATTCATTTCACAAAGTAAGTATGCCAAGACCCTGATAAAGAAATTTGATCTAGCGAAGGCAAGTCACAAACGAACACCTGCTGCAACTCATTTAAAGATCACTAAAGACGATGCTGGAGTCAATGTTGATCAGACTCTATATAGAAGCATGATTGGAAGTCTCCTGTACTTAACCGCCAGCGGACCGGATATATCTTATGCAGTCGGAGTCTGTGCAAGGTACCAGTCAGAACCAAAGGAAAGTCACCTTCTGCAAGTTAAAAGAATTATAAAGTATGTATGCGGAACTGTTGAATTCGGGATCTGGTACACCAAAGACACCAATCCACACCTGGTTGGTTTCTGTGATGCTGATTGGGCAGGTAACGCTGAAGATCGGAAGTGCACGTCTGGAGGATGTTTCTTCTTGGGAAACAATTTGGTTTCATGGTTTAGCAAAAAACAAAACAGCATCTCGCTCTCTACGGCCGAAGCAGAATACATCGCAGCAGGAAGCTGCTGCACTCAGCTCCTATGGATGAAACAGATGCTATCTGAATACGGAGTTGAGCAGAAAGAGATGACACTGTACTGTGACAATATGAGCGCGATCAGTATTTCCAAAAACCCGGTTCAACATTCCAGGACGAAGCACATTGACATCAGGCATCACTTCATCAGAGAACTGGTTGAACAGAAGGTTGTCACTCTGCAGCATGTCACAACGGACAAGCAATTAGCTGACATCTTCACCAAACCGCTTGATGCTGCTCAGTTTGAAACACTCAGATCCTCCTTGGGTCTGTGTGTTGTCAAGGACTAAGTGTTCCAGCCAGTGGTCAGTCAGATGCGAAACTCCAGCTAAACAGTTGGACTGATCACTCATGCAAGGAGCTGGAACAATTAGTATGTGTTTTTGATATATATCCTGTCTTACTTCAAAAAACTGCTGGGATGATAAGGAAAGATTCTCTGCCTATGGATAATTAATGGAAGAACGTGTCTCGGAAATAGGAAGTGTCCTGTTTGCTCTGGATTGCGAAAGGTGGATAGTATCCAGGTAAAGCCAGTTGGGCTAAGATTGGGGTCCTGACGAGCAGCGAACGGGTACTATGAGTATTAAATCAGGTTCAGACAAGAAAGATGATGGGATGGAAGATCTATACAAAGACACTGATTAATGTCATTGAGGACCTGCAATAGGAGGATGTTTTTGTCCGTGCCTTGTCAAGAATTGAACTGTCCCAGATCGTAGCAGTTGAAGAGGGATCTGTTGGGATTGTTGGTGGTATGTCACTTGTTACACCAGATGCTGTTCAAGAGGGTTTCCATGAAGACTGTTTAAAGGATACGCTTAGATCCTTCTGTTTTTGAGTTAAAAGTTGCCTTCCTCATTGACTCCCTATTAGAAGCCAATCAAGCGTTAATCAGGACTCCGTCTCTTTTAGCTGAACTCATAAAGACAAGAGGAGGAAAAAGGAGTTCATTGCAAGAGCTGTCAAGAAGAATGCTGAAGGCGTTCTCTGGAGAGCAAGTCTGCAGGGGGAGTCGTCCGCGACATGAAAAGCAATCATAGGATCCCTGCTACTCCTGTTGAAGATCCATCAGTCGTCTCTATTCAGAAAGGTGTTTAGATTGCTCTCAAGGATACTACACGAAAGTGCATGACTAAGTGGAAGATATAGGTGCGTTGACTACACGAATTGGAACTGTTCCAAAAAGGAGTTTAGACTGAAGGAGCAGAACATCAGTTGATCGAAGAGATAATCAGGCCTTGGTTGAGGGGGAGGAGATAAGATTCCTCTTATCGAGAGGACCAGATTGGAGTATTTGACCCTTGCCAGTTTGTGGCAAAAAGGGGGAGAAGTTTGGATGACTCTAGCTAGTATGTCTAAAGCCTAGTCAGATCTAGTGAGATCGCGGATTCGGTTTTGCCAAAAATGCCAAGGGGGAGATTGATGTTCCCATGAATGGCATACTGTTTGGCAAAACGGCTTTAGAACTGTTTGAGCTAATGTTCAGGAGGAGTACGAACACATTCTGGAACTTCTATACAGCGTAGAACAGACGCAGAAGATATTCTCCGGAAGGATCTGGATCCAATATCTTTTCGGTTTTAAATCGGCCAGCGATGCATTCGATCCCCAGATATTCGAATGAATATTTATCCTAAACCGGCGTCTGACTTGGCAAGGAAGGCTTCAAGTAAATATTCCGATTATCTCTTGGAAGATCCTAAGAAGATCGAGGATCTTTTGTTCCGATCTGAAGTTGGCCAGCAAGTTTTTTGAGCGTCAAATATTTGCATAAAGAGTTCCAATTTGAAAGATACGCATCAGAATATTTGATAAATATTTGATGGGGTTTATCTTGTGTGAGTTAGGGTTTCGTCCAAGCATATAAATACAATGCAAGGGCAACCCTAATTCTGGTCGCTCCCACTGATAAAATAAACACGAGGAAATCTTTACTGATTGGAGAAGGAGCGACAGCCGATTGAGTTCTTCCTACCACAAACTCATCGGTGTAAGAGCAGTCTTAGCAAGTGCATCTCAGACTGCCTGGAAGTGATCATACTGTGCACACAACGAAGGAGAACAACTTGCTTTCAAGAGAAAGCGACCGAGCTTCAGGAGAGGTTCGAGAACGTTCAGATAGACGATCTGGACGAAGGGGATCGAGGAGAGTTGCGACGAACCTCGGTTGCAAATCTGAGAGACGGTGTGTTAGTGGTGAGGCCATTACAAGCAAAGGTGTTGTGTAAGTGTAAGACCTCCTGTGCCCTAAACTCGTAATAAAGATTTGTTGTCCCTTTTCTGGGTGTGGGAAACCCCCCAGAGTAGGCGTAGCCGAACTGGGTTATCAATCTGTGCGTACTCGTGTCTTTATTGTTCTGCTCGTACCGTGTGTTGAACTGTTGTAGAGAGAGTTCAAGGTCAGTCTGAACTCGACCTTGAACACTTGCTTGAACAGGGGATAGAATTTCAAAGGGTATGTTTGCATCGCTAGAACGTATTTAGGTTATATACCGAAAGGTGGATGGGCCCTAGGGATTAACCGGATTACATGAAAAGTATGTTAGGTCATGTTTGCATGAGTTAATAGGAAAACCTTTAGTTTAATAATTGAGATCGTTGATAATCCGTGGATGGGCGGCGTTCAACGATTGAGATTAATCTAGACAATGATCCGTGGATGGGCGGCTTGTCTAGTGTTATTTCGGTTATATTCCATATTTGATAGCATGAATAATTAACGTAGGATGATCGCATGTTTAGCGGGGTTAGCACGGGTGAAGTACGGATTCTGGAATTCTTTCTCTGATTTAAACACAACCATTTATTTTCTGCACATTTAATTTCTGCTGTTTTTCGTGACAATCAACCCTTGTTAATTCGGAATAGCTAAATAGGTCACTAGTTCACACACCTGTTCCTTGGATCGACCCTTGGCTTAGCAAGGTTTATAAATTTTGTTTGACTGCAATTTGACCCCTAAAACTCATACTTTGACAACTATAAAGGGTTAAAAATACGTGTGTCAATAGTTTACGTGCGAGGATCGTCCAAAAGTTAATCCAACTAGAACACAATGCAAATGATGAATCCCGCATAAATGAAGAATGGAGGAAAACATAGAGTCAAGTTTTAAGTGTTTTTCATTCACATATTCTTTTTTCGAAATGGCCTTTGGCCTACAAATGCTTTCGAGGAGAAACGTTTCTTCCTAACCCCTGGTATTTGTATATTTTAAGCAAAACTTCTCTTGCGCTTCGAGAAAGTTTTTAGTTGGAGCTTTGCCCTCTTTGACCACAAAATTTTTTGTCGGGGCCTATTTTTCTCCCTCTTTTGCCTCCACACTTAAAACTTGACAATATGTTCAAAAAGTGTATGGAATGTGCGGGAAGCAATCATAAGCAAGACACTATGTTGGAAAAACTCAAGTCACCAAGGAGCATACAAGAGGTCTAAGTTTTTCGTGAAAATTTTGAAAGTGCTTGCCAAAACTTAATCCAAGGTATTTCAATGAAAACACTTAGAGAAATAGATAGACAAGGGATAGCAATGATATTGATTCACAGGAATGCACATTCATGGGACTAGGTCAGTTATAAGTTCAAGATCTAATAAATGTGACAAGTAGGCTAGATGTGATTGATAGGTATTTAGAATTGATAATCACAAGCCTATGTGATTAAAAACACTCTCATGTTAGGGATAAGGTGCAAAGGATGCAAGTGTTCATCTAAAAATGATATGTATGGCATGAAAGCATGTGAGCATGTGAACTCTGTGCATAAATCCACTCCACACTTAATTCAAGCTTAGTCCCTAAGCGCAAAAATGATAAAATAAAGGTAAAGGCGCATAGGAACTCCCCTCGTTTGAAGAACGGTCCAAAAATCTAATGATGTAGCTCTTGGGAATGAGAAGTAGTCTTTTGGTTGCATATATAGATAAGGAAGGTGAATTTGACATGAGAAGAACATGTATATATATATCATGTAGAGTGTACACACAAAAATGACAAAACACCTTCAATATCATAGAAATGTAGCATACAACCAAAGAAAGATCAAGAGCATCATAACATGGAAATAACATTCATCATCCAAAATTGTGCCAAAAAATTCTAATCATGCATTTAGACCATTGTAACACCAAGTCCACACCCAAGGTTCAAAACATGCATGCAAACATATATGAAATTACTTATGCATGGATGGACAACTCACAAACCGGGTTACCTCCCGTGAGGGCCTAGTTTAACGTCTTGGTAAAGACTGAGCCGATTCTCCTCTTAGAAAATAAGAAGCACACTTGAGGAGTCTTATGCTAAGATCCCTCCTCAAGCGGATATGTTACGAAGTAGAGGAATCAATCCGGATTCTTTGAAGAGTTGCAAGCAACTTGCTTAATA
Organism: Rhodiola kirilowii; assembly: GCA_033675215.1. Taxonomy (NCBI): domain Eukaryota; kingdom Viridiplantae; phylum Streptophyta; class Magnoliopsida; order Saxifragales; family Crassulaceae; genus Rhodiola; species Rhodiola kirilowii. The sequence continues at coordinate 29,610,785 of CM066196.1, read as the reverse complement.
GCTCTTTTCCTAAGCGATGTTTGCTTCTCATCCCTCACGGTTTTAGCATTAGCTTTTCTTTTTATCCCATCATTGCATGAAGGCAACTCGTAGTGATCAAGGGAAGGGTCTTCATTGGGATCAACCATCTTGTGCAACTCCTTCTTAGTTACTTTCTTGGCCTCAACATTTTTGGCTCCCACGCTCTCTTGCTCTTTCAAATCACAAGTTTCAAGAATAGCCACTTATTCGCTCATCGGCCTCTCTATCCTCACCTTTTCTCCACCAATCTTCAAAGTCAACTTCCCCTTTCCCATATCAATTTTAAAACCGGTGGTGGCCAAGAAGGGACGCCCAAGAATAAGAGAAGCATTACCATTATTCCCCATATCCATTACTACAAAGTCGCAAGGTATGTAGAACTTGTCTACCTTGATTGGAACATTTTCAATTACTCCTTTGGGGTGTCTTGTTGTTCCATCGGCAAGTTGCAATGCCATCTTGGTAGCTTTCATTCCCTCGAACCCAAGCTTATGATAGGTAGCTAGAGGCATGACACTTACACTAGCACCAAGGTCGGCTAATGGGTGTTCAAAGCTCATGGCGCTAATAGAGCATGGGATGGTGAATCGGCCGGGGTCCTTCATCTTCAGAGGTATTTGATTTGAGAAGAGGGCGCTACACTCATGGTTGAGAGGGTGGGATTCATCCTCCTTGATCTTCCGTTTGTTAGACGAGATCTCTTTCAAGAATTTAGTATATAGCGGGGCTTTACTTACAAGCTCCATGAATGGCATGTGAACATATAGCTTTTTAAGGATATCCACAAATTTTCCAAACTCTTTGTCTAACTTTGTAGTTTTCACTTGCCTTTGGGGGGAATGGCAAAGGTGGAACATACGGTGGAGGTTCTTTGTAGGGGGCCTTTGGAGGTTCTTCTCTCGGCTTAGGAATCTCTACCTCATCCCCTTCATTCATCTTGGGCATTTGGTGGTTAGTGGCTTTTGGCCTGGGCTTCGGGGATTTGCACACTTTTCCACTCTTGAGTGTGATGGCATTGATGTGCATGGGAGATGACTCTTCACTTTCAAGGAAGATTGCATTGCAATGCTGGGTTTGGTGATATTCCGGCGTAGAGGGCAATTTTGTAATCCCTGCAACATATTTTTTCGTAACAAAAGCCGGATGGAGGCCTGGAAGTCTCACCCACTTAGTGGTCGTAGAGGATTCCTTTTTTGGATTGTAGTCTGGTGTATAACGGAATAAACGAAACATAGCGTGGCCAACCTTTCGCAAGGGGGAAGTGAGGGCTACCTTGGCGTCTTCCTCAGAGTCGAGTATTATCATCAAGTGTCTGGGATCCCAGATTTCGCTCACTGTTGCCCTTCCTTTAATATGCCAATTTGCCTTGAAGACATTGCGGATTTCCTCAATCGTTGGGCGTCCCATCGTAAACTTGGCCACCAGGGAGTGTCGAAACAGAGCAGCGCCTGCATCAAATTCTGCCGCAGTGAAGTGAACGGAAGGTTTGCCTTCGAAGGTGGAGTATTGTCTAGGGGGGAGGTCGATTGTAGCGAGCCGAGGTGTGAGGCGAGGTCTAGACGCGGCCGAAGCATACGACATAGTTCCTGCGCTCGGTGCTTCGGGGGATGTACGACCGACTTTATCATCTTTAGCGTTGTCGGTGGGAGGGTCAGGAGGTTTTAGGTTGGCCGACACCGTCTGAGAAGGTCCTGCGGAGTCCATGGCATCCTCGAAGGGACGATGAGAGCGATTCGTGCCAACTGAGGATCCGAGAAACCCTAATCGCCCTGTTCGCCCTAATCGCATAATCGAGATTTTTTGAATTGATCTGTCGTCGAAGAAGGTCCACCGTTATCTCCTATCCACATTTTTACTGCCAGCTGGATTTAGAACATGCCTATTTATTAACCCGGGTAAGGTCATTCCAAAATCGTTTTTCATTCATGTTGATTTGTCAGTAACACACTGTATTATTTTCTGTACACTTCACCCAAAATATATGTTTTTTGATTCCATACCGTTTGATTTCGGTAGAGTTATGTCAATATTATCCAGTGAACTTTTGATTTCATTTACAGTAATTACTCAGAGTTGATTTACTGTGTGAACATGGCGTGCGGGTTGTTGTACAGGTTATATATATGGCACCACTAAAACGTACTGGATGTGGTAAAAAGAATATGGGCACTGGTAGAGCTCCGCCTGGTTTATCACAAACCAGGCTAACTGAATTGCGCCAACCGAGATCAATGAGCCTGGAAAGACAGCATCAAACACCGTCAACCAGTGACGGATGTCAGGGCTCGGAAGTGTACAGACCAACTATGCCTGTACCGGAGGATCCAATACCTAATCAAATGGACGAGGAGAGAACATTCCCATATACTAATGAATACGAGTTGGACAAACTTATGAATTACAATGAAGCCACATTCCAGGCAGATGGACAGGGTAACGGCCAGTGTGATAATGAGGGAGCACAGAATCATTTGAGTAATGATGACGATGGAGATGGCACACCGCGAACGGCATTTAATATAGGAGTGACATCGGGCAGTGACGGAGTAGAGGATATGACACGAATAGGTTTGATGTCACAGGATGGTCGACCGTGGTTGTTCCAGCGGGTGATGACAAGTAAGGAAATTTTTTTGCATATATTAATTGACATTGCATTACTAATAATATTGTACATTACCCACGTGTAATTTTTTCAACTTTGACCCAACGTCAGCTGTTAAAAAAATCGGGTTGCAATGTATCGCTCCTGGTTTTAAGGTTGGTTGGACGATAATTGGCACTTGTGATCCAGATGCACCGGTGAAATAGTTTCGACATTTTAAGGTAAATGGTATTAAATTTGTATAACTATGTCTATTTTTTTGTTCCGATATTGAGTCATTTCGTATTGGGATACATAGTAAGATAATATTACAACTTTCGTAACGCAAATATGCAGAGCTTGTAACGGTGGGATCCAATGCACAACGATCAAATTGAGGCCAACTTCAGAAAGAAGGCGGGGAAGATACTCCAAGATGCTTGGAAAGGCATGCGAAAGGGGACGACTAAAGGACAAAAATGGTTGACGAATGATCACCGGCTTGCAGCAAAAGAGCACTTCGACACGGATCCAGTATTCAAGGCCCGAAGTGAACAGAAAAAGCAAACATATTTGGCCCGACATGCTAGAAACGGGCCGTTGTTGCACGCCTTTGGGTCGAGACCAGCACATTTTCACGATGCGAATATGGTAATACAAATATTGAAGGCACTTTAATTTATATTATCAAATACACTATCAACATTTGTTATATGTTCAGGCAAAGAGTAATCAACAACAAGTGTTGCCCACTGATATGTTTGATCGGAAATTCAAGCGGAAGGATAGTACATATTTGATCCCCGACGCGGAAAAGAAAAGGGTATGTGATGACCTAATTTTATGTCTCAGCATAACTACTTTGACTATGAATATAATGTCAATCAAAATGTGATGTGTGAATTCATGTTTCTGTTAGGATCGAATATCTTAAATATTTGATTTATTTCGTAACAAAACATTTTTATGTTTATTGGATAATGTACAGAAAGAGCTCGAGAATGCTGAAGTTGTGGTCCAAGGGAAACATGACAAAAGGAAAAGGGTACCAGAGGAGGAGCTAGTGGAGGCCGCTGCAACGGTCATGGGTGTTAACCCCAGGTCTGGGATACCGTATTTGTACGGTCCATCGGTGACCTTAATATCGGACAAGTTCTCCTCAACCGGCAGTCAGTCAAGCGCGAGCTCACACGTATCAAGGTCCCATGAATCGGACGAGTGGATATCTCAGGAGATGAGGCCGCGATTGGAGCGCAAGGACGAGCTTTATAGCTCTCAGTCCCGACAGGAGGATGAAATCAGAGATATGAAGGGAAACATAGAGCGATTGATGCAAATGATGCAAATGCAATCTGACATGCTTAGGATGTTAACTCCTACATATCCTCCGCCTCCAAGTCAAAGTCCGCACGTAAACAACCGCGGTCAGCCTACTCAGAGATCGAATGAAGAGAATCGGGGACGTCGTTAGAGCTAGAGGGGAAATTTAGCACTAGACGTGCGAAATTACTAATCAATTTCGAAGCAATATTGTGTTTGTTTTTCGAATAATAATTTTTAAAATGCAATTAAATTGTCTTTCAAAATGAAATTAATGTAATTTTCAATGAAATTGAAAATGTTGTATCAAAAAAAAAATTAAATTGAAAATGGTATCTGGTGACGGAATTGTGTAGGATTTACGCCGAAATATTGATGGGCATTATTGGCAGCGCTCATCTTGAAGAAGCTCTCCTCAGCTGGACTTATCCGAGGAATGCCCACTGTCACGGGTAATATAGATGTAATATGCAGAGAATGTCAAATTGGGAAACAGACAAAGGCTTCGCACCCCAACACCTTGTAGATCAGCACTAGCAGACCGTTGGAACTAATCCATATGAATCTGATGGGTCCGATGCAAGTTGAATGCTATGGCGGCGTGAAATATGTTCTAGTGTGTGTGGACAATTATACCAGTTTTACCTGGACTAGATTTCTTCGAGACAAGACTGAAGCTGCTCAACAGTTCATACAACTTACTACCTTACTTCAAAGAGAGAGGGAGGACAAGGGAGAACACCTGGTGAGTATCAGGAGTGACAACGGCACAGAATTTAAGAATACCACTATGACCACCTACTATGTAAAACACGGGATAGCCCATTAGTTTGCATATGCCACCCCCCAACAGGATGCAGTGGTGGAACGCAAAAACCACACTGGAACGGAGATGACCTGCTCCAACCATTGGAAAGGGAAGAAACCCACTGTCAAGTACTTTCACATTCTTGGGAATGAGTACTACATCCTGAATGACCGTGAGTACCGACAGAAGCTGGACCCAAAGAGTGATGAGGGTTTCCTTCTGGCTCTAGCCTGTCACCTGTAGTTTTGGCTGTTCCAGATGGATGTGAAGAGTGCATTCCTGAACAACTTTCTGAATAAGAAAGTTTACATCGACCATGGATATGTGCGAGGGGGAGTGACAAGACCCTGTTCGTGAAGCACACAAGGTGAGATTTTATCATCGCACAGATCCATGTCGATGATATAGTGTTCGGGTCCAACACACAGAAGCTGGTGGATCACTTAGTGGTGCAGATTTAGAAAGAGTTCAAGATGAGCATGATTGGAGAGATAAACTACTTTCTTGGACTCCAGGTGATACAGAAGGATGATGACATCTTCATCTCACAGAGCAAGTATGCCAAGAATCTTATAAAGAAATTTGATCTTGAGAAGGCAAGTCACAAAGGAACGCCAGCTGCTACACACTTAAAGATCACTAAAGACGATGCTAGAACAAAGGTCGACCAGACAATGTACAGGAGTATGATTGGGAGTCTCTTGTACTTGACAGCCAGCAGACTGGATATAGCGTATGCGGTAGGAGTGTGTGCAAGGTACCATGCGGATCCGAAAGAGAGTTATCTTCTGCAAGTAAAGAGGATGATAAAGTATGTGTACGGAACTGTTGACTTTGGGATCTGGTACACCAAGGACACCAACCCATTCCTGGTTGGGTACTGCAACGCTGACTGGGTAGGAAACGCTGAAGATTGGAAGAGCACGTCTGGAGATTGTTTCTTCTTAGGAAACAACTTAGTTTACTGGTTCAGTAAAAAGCAAAATAACATCTCGCTCTCTACGGTCGAAGTGGAGTATATCGTTGTAGGAAGCTGCTGCACTCAACTGCTATGGATGAAGCAAATGATGTCTGAATACGGAGTGGAACAGAAGGAGATGACCTTGTACTGTGACAACATGAGCGCGATCAGCATATCCAAAAATCCAATACAGCACTCCAGGACGAAGCACATTGACATCGGACATCACTTTATCAGAGAGCTGGTTGAACAGAAGGTGGTGACTCTAAAGCATGTGTCAACGGACAAACAATTGGCCAATATCTTCACCAAACCACTGGATGCTGCACAATTTGAGACACTCAGATCCTCTTTGGGTCTATGTGTTGTCAAACACTAAGTGTCCCAGGTAGTGGTCAGTCATAGACAGAACACCTGGAAAAACAGTTGGACTGACGTCTTATGAAGGGAGCTGGAATAGAAGGTGCAAATTAGGAGGATGAATATTCTTCAAATATTTCAGAGATTTTTTCGTGCCGTTAGGAGGAAAGAGGAGACATTCTCGAAGATGTTTCTTTTGGGAAGTTGAAAAGGCCAAACTTGATTTGAAAATAAAATTGTTGTGTCTGATGCTATCCTCGCACTCTCTTCTGAAACCCTAGAACAGCTGTCTCTCATGAAATCCTCCAAAGCTTCAGCTCATAGGAGAATATGGTGAACACAAGGAAAGCATCCAAGTCCGTCGTCAAGACATCGCCGGAACCAAAGAAGATGACCAAGAAATCGTCCAAAGCACTAGCGGCAAAACCCAAATTTGCCAAGACAGCGAAACTGAAGGTGTTGACAGAGAAAAAGGTGTCGCCTCTAGATGACGGAACTGCAACAATGTCTACTGTCAAGGTAACCAATGAAGGAGCAGTTCAAGCAAACCCGAAGGTCGGGGCGGTGGAGAAGAAGGGACCAGAACCTACTGCAAAGCAGAAGGTGATGCCCTCGTAATCAGCGGTGGGGACTCCTAAACCAATCGATGCTAGTTTGACATCAACAAGTCACATTCCTCCACCGGCTATGCCCCAATCTGAGGTAATCTCAAACCCTAAAGCTCCGCTTGTTGTTTCCTTGCTTGTGAAAGGTGCGGTTGTTGGAAATAAGAAGGTTGAAAAGGGAGTGAAAGTTGTGGTTGATAAGAGTGGTGAAGCCAGTAGGGCTGTGATCAGGAAGGATGATGTCAGAGTTGTGAAAGAAGGGGACCTAGCAAGCCTCTGTCTAAGGTTGCCACTGGTTCAAGAGAATGGAGGGAGAAGATTCAGGCTTCTGGATATGTGCATCCATCCGGACTTCGTAGGAAAGTTGTTAGTCGTCAAATAGATTCTCCAAGAAAGTTTCTTGCCAAGATCAGTGCTGTAAGGGGACGACTCATTGCAATGTCAGATTTAGAGACCGAACAGCTCCTTGATTCCTCCAGCAAGAGGAAGGTGATCATTGATGAAGGTTCTAAAGATGGTTCAAGTGAGAAGCATGAGGGAACAGGTGGCGAGCAGCAAGCAAAACAAAATGATGTTGTGTCTAAAGAGTCAGATCCATCCGAGAAGGATGAAGAACTGGATGATACTTACAAGGACATTGATGATGTCCTTAAAGATTTGCAAAAGGAGGAGGTTTCAGTACCTGTTGTGGCGAGACCAGATCAGCTTTCAGAAACCCAGGCTGCATGGGTTGAAGTATCTGCACCTGCCATCAATTCCCAAGCTACAGAGGCAAGTGTGCCAGCAGATGTTATCTCAGGTAGGCAACAAGGAGGTGAGATAGTCTTACCCCAAGAGCCCTCTGCCTCAGTGGCAGTCGCAGTGGAAGAGTCTGCTGACGTTTTAGTCAATGGACAAGGTGGGTTACGTGATGATGATCGTGTGGAGGATGTCCGTGTGGAGGTGGATCTCCCAGCTTCAACAGATGCAGAGATGGAGAATGCTGCTCAGGCTGTTCACTTGTCAGACACCTGTTTAGAGGATGCTCAAGATTACATCCATCTTGCTGAACTCAAGAAGGCAATGAAGGACAAAGGGAAGAAGACGGTTACTGTTGAAAGCCTTACCAAGAAGGACTCTGCCTGGGATGCAGAGGCAAGTCAGGCTGCAGGGGGGCCAATGGTGTCAAAAAGAGAAAACGTGAAGTCACTTCACCTGTTACAGAAGCTCCCCCAGCCGGGATCATTAAGAAAGGGATCTCGTTTGTGAACAGGGATGCTGCAAGGAAGTGGAAGTCAGTTCAGAAAAGGAAGACAATCCCAGAAAGATTGCTTGATGAGGCGAGATACAAAGGGAAGGGGTAGTCCATGTATTGAAGCAAACTTGCCTGATCTGGACTATATCCAGGTGCAAACCGTTTGATGAATAACTGGTTCGAGAGGCGATTGCTAACCTCCCTCCGCAGTTTGGTGTGGTTGGAGATAAAGACTATGGTGTGGTCTACGTGAGAGGAAGAATGATAGAAATTGACCCTGATCTGATCAACATTTATTTCTCCATGGATGATCCACCAGTAGATGAGGAGGTGACAGACTATGACAAAATTGCAGACACTATCACTGCGGGCTCAGTCCCTTGGTGGCCGGAGACTGTTCTCCCTACGGCAGACCAAAGAACGTTTTACTCAATGTTGTTCTTCATTACAGTGTTCAACTAGAATCCCTCCTCTCACCGCTCCACAGTTAGCAGAGCAGTGGCACAGCTGATATATCAGATTGGAAACAAGATTTTGTTCAATCTGGGCAGAATTATGTTCACACAAATTGCTGAACATGCGACTTCAAGCCGATCTCTTCACCAAATTTGTTTCCCATCTCTGATATATGAATTGATCATCTACCAAGCTCCAGAACTAAAGACTTCAAATGGTCATCTTTCCAAGGCCCCGCAGAAGGTCTCTGTAGATCATAAGCTATTCAAAGGGCGTCATGTGAACGATCTCAAGGATCTGAGACAGAGAGGGAAGGATGTCCCAGAGTCATCAAGGAGAGGGGGAGCTAGGATGGGTCGTGATGAGAGGAACAAGCTGATAAAGGAACTGGATATCATTATTACAGCTGACAAGGAGCAACGCAAGCGCATCAACAAGCTAGCTCGTGCACTACGGTACCCAAGCAAAGATGAAGATGATGATGCAGAGACTGATGGTGATTCTGATGATGGGTCGTCTGCTTAAAGGTCCATGACTACAAACTCTCTGAACTTTTTTTTGGTTGAACGTTCGTATTGTTTAGTGCTTGTTCTGGCACATTTTGGTTTTTTGTTCGAACTCGATTGGACCCCTTGCTAGTTTGTGGCAAAAAAAGGGAGTATTTTGAGGTGACTAATTTTTGTTCCCTTAAGTGTGTCTAAAGTCTAGATAGATAGATAGATCTAGTAGATTTGGATTTGCCAAAATGCCAAGGGGGAGATTGATGTTCCCATGAATGGCATGTATTTGGCAAAATGTCGTTAGACAGTTCGAGTAGGAGTTCAAGGAGAGTTCGAACGCATTCTGAAACTAAGGTACAGCGTGGAACAGACACAAGAATGCAAATCGAAAGGTTCTAAAAGATCGAAGATATTTTTTGGTTGAAGTCGGCCAGCGAAGATTTAGAGATTGAGATATTCAAATGAATATCTTCTCATCAGATTGAAGAGCGGTTGACTGACTTGTCGTGGAAGATATTTCAAGATATTCCTAAAGATTTGGAATGAAGATATCTATCGAATATTTAGGAATATTTCCTAAATATTTGACAGATTATCTGGAACAAATTTGGAAATCACCCAAGCGTATAAATAGAAGGCTAGGGCATCCAGAATCATCATCGCTTTCCAAGAGAAAAACACACGAGTGCATCTTGTTGATCGGAGAAGAAGAGAGCGACGACCGACTGCCTTTCCCCACTGAAAATTCACCGGCGCTGATACAATCTATTCAGTGTGCTGTTCAGACTGTCTGTGATTGATCTTCCCGCTGCACACAACAGTGACCTTTGCTGGCTTTTGAGAGAAAGCAACCGAGCTTCGAGAGAAGATCGAGCACGTTCGGACGGGAGGTTCGGGCAAAGGGGATCGAGGTGAGCCGTGGTGAATCGAGATTGCAAATCCGAGAGACGGAGTGTTAGAGGCTAGGCAATTACAAACGAGGAGTTCTATAAGTGTTAGTATACTTGTAGCTCTAAACTCGTAATAAAGATTTGTGACCCTTTAGGGTGTGGGAAGTCCCCCAGAGTAGGCGAAGTCGAACTGGGTATCATATTGTGTGTGCTCCTGTTTTGTTCTGTTTGCGGTACTGTTTGCAAAGGTGTTCAATGTCTGTCTGAACACTACCTCGAAGAGTAGCTTGAACAGATAACAATATTTTATCATCAAATAAACAACATACATATAGGGGAGCGCTCGGTGGAGAACTCCTAAAAATTTGAGAACCTGAGACCCCAAATCTCACCATTGGATCAAGTTGCATCTTTGAATGTGGAGGTGACAGGTGTCCCACTCATTTTTTCCTTCATTGTGCAATTTCGAGCATTATATTTGCCTAGATGCATTTTCAGGTTTCGGAAAGTGCACTTAGACAAAAATGAAAATGCATAAAGAAGGTTCTCAAGGTTCTCGAAAAAAAGAGAAGTTCTCAATTGAGCACTCATTTCTATATATATATATACTTTAGTACAACACGTGAGAATAAAAACATGCAAGTAGTTTATCATGCGTTTTCTGTCCCAAAACAACTCAAATTTGAGGTTATGGTTTAGGGTTTTGTCTCTAAACAGAATCTTAAAGTTTGTTTTATTCATGATTTAGTTATTTGGGTTCACAGCTTATCGAAAAATTTAACTAATTAACTTTGACTTGACCCAAACTAAAACACAAGTGTGAACTTCTTTTTTTTATGGTTACACAAGTGTGAAGTTGGGCGCAAAAGTTGCTCGTATAAAAAGTATAAGGCTCACATGGCCTCCTTTACAGTTGAAATGAACTGTTCTCAAATTGAACTAATTGAATTAAATTAAACTGAAACTAATTAAACTGAATTGAACTGGAATCAAAGTTGAACAAATTGAATAATTGAACGACTAAACTATTTTACTCATCTACCATCACTCACCAAAACTGATTTCAGTTCATTAACCGTAAGTCAATCCAAGCAAGTTCACGAGATGATCAATGCAAACAATACGTACCAATGCCACAAAGGATGCAAAATATGAAATATTCTTGCTTATTATTGCTCGTTTGACATGACTTTTCCCTTGGTCCATGTTAGATGGGAAGGAAGTGCTCCTGATCAAAAGATTTGGACCGACTTAGTAACTCAAGCAAAACATTGTTTTCCAATTTGCCTCAAAGTAAAGTTTTAACATTTTATTTTCAATAATTAATTGAAATTAATAGGAGTAATATCGTCATTTATTATTTCATAGAAAGTGTTATCAGGTTGATTTTGAATACCCAAATACATTTGGATGATATTTGGCACCTTAAAGACAAAAGAATTCACTATCATATGCCATCAGTTCGTCATGAGTCATGACGATTATCCTACTGAAATATATACGAAAAACTCAATTGCCGGCATTCATCTTTACGAACCACCACTAAAAGAACATTTGATACCTTAAAAAAATCATGAAAAATACTAAAGCCATGCCTCAAGTGTTAGATGAGCGCATAATTGAGATAACAACAACATTTACTTTGCACAACTTCATTCGCATGCACAAATTTTCGATACTCATATAATTTAGCTAATGAGTAGGGGTAGTTCGTGGTGCTGCAGTTTCAAACTTGTTTGATTAGTATCAAAAGGGGCAGATGAATCAAGTGTGGGACATGATACCATTTTAAATTATTTATCGAAACGTAGTCCAGATAATGTAGTGGAAGGTGAACATGGATGAAGATGAAGATATGTGTAAATGTATTTCAACTTGTAGTATAGTATATTTTTATTGAAAATTAGACTACACTAGAATATCGCTTGTACGTGTTTATGTAAAATATATAGTATTGTAATTGTATGTTTATTTTTACGCGTTCTTTTGAACAGAATTCAAGTAAATGAAATTTACGCTACTAATTTTTGAGATTTTACCGCCTCCATTTTCCGTCACTAAAACGTTACCTAACGCGGTGATGGAAAGTAATCCGTTATATTTCCGGCACAATTCTGGCATCCAAATAATATTCGTTATATTTCCGTCAAATTTTCGTTAACAGATATTCCGTCTGCAGAATTGAGGTGGAACGTTGGTGGAATTCAGTAGACGAAATGTTGAGGTAAAATAAAGGGAAAATTTGGGAGTGTTAATTTCGTGCCATTTCCGGCTATATTCCGTCATTTTATTACCATTAGTTGTCCCACTATATTCCGTCGTCAAAAAATTTCAGCCAAATTCACAAATTTGTAGTACTTCGGTTGAATAATTTGGAAATTCCGTTAATGTTGCTTCACAATTCCGTCATCCTAAACGGAAATGTAATGGAACAACAACGAAATTTTTGAGGACCATACATATTTAAAAAATTGATTACTTTAATTGGACAGCGCTTACAAACAAAGCGCTGTCTAATGTTAATATATTACAGCCCTTTCAGTAAAAGCGCTGTGAAAATGTTAAGTATAAAACAACGCTTTTCATAAAACGGCTATCTTAAATATTTGTAACAGCGCTTAATTGGAATGCGCTGTCTGAAACGGAAAAGAAGACAGCACTTATATGGAAAGGGCTGTCTCATTGTATTTTTAACTGCGTTTATTTGTGAAGCGCTGTGGAAAAAGACAAATAAGACAGCGCTTAAATTTTGAAGCGCTGTCTTATGTCCAACATATTTTCAATTTGTTTCCTCTCAGTTACGTCATTTAGCCGTTGCATTTATATTACCGTTATTTGTGGACCGTTGAATATTTAAATTTTTTTTCAAAGTTTTCCCCTATATATATGACACACCTTTTACAACAATTAACCAACAAAAATCTGATCAGAACGTAGTACGTTCCAATTCAGTATTTTGCATATACATGTCTCCTTCGTTTGATCGTGTCAGTTTCAGTGAACATTATGTCAACCGTAGACAGCATGTTATACCTGTTGCAGGAAACAGGTGAGAACTTACTATAACATTCAGTTTGTTGGTTTTGATAAATTTACTATTTTTGTGATCGAAAATTTGTATCAGTTTCTTCCCGTTCGATGTTCGTCAAAGGGTTGCTCGAGAATGCATATCAAAATGCTGGGATTCAACGTGGAGATCATGGAGAATGATCCCACAAAATGCTAAGGAAAATTGGTACGAGGAGTTTCAGGTACAAAGCGTTACCTCAAAAAGTGTAAACTATGAAATATTGTTTACAATGCTAAAATCGGGTTGCAAAATGTTTTTGATTGAAGAATATAGCTACCTGGGATGCTGATGAAGAAAGACGCGTGATGGATGCACAGTAGTCGTGTGCAAACGTCAAGAATAAATTTATAAGTCCGCTACTCGCGACTTCACTACTGGGTAGCAAGTGGTAAGTAGGGGTCGAACCCAAGGGAATTAAGGGGATAAGCTATTCTTTGAGGGAATTGTACAGCGAGGAAGCGTGTTTTTAGGTTGATTGAGGTTTTAGTGCGGAAAAGTAAGTCTTTTTTGGTTGGTTTTGGTTTTAGTGCGGAAAAGTAAATGACAGAAAAGTAAATACTGAAAATAAAAGAGAAGACTTACAGCGATTGATGCGTGATTGGAAAGTCTTCCGGAAGGTGAGCAGTTGATAAGCAGTCTATACTAAGAAAATAAATGCAGGTGGTGTTTAAATCTAAGGAAAGCATTCGGTTTCGGGGGCCTTGTATCATAGCCTGTTTATCATTGACCTTTAGTGATCCTACTAAGTATTCAAACGTGTATCAAGGCCATTTCAAGCGCTCGATTTGCACACACTGTCTAGCCCATTTCAAGGTCGTAGAGGACTTGTTCTATTCAGACTAGCACCCCATTTCAAGGTATACTAGCCTATGTGCATCCATTTGATCAATCATTTGCGATCAAACCAAATGGTGTTTAAAAGAGGTCGAACTCCTCAGATAAGCTTTGCCATTTCAAGGATCAACTTACCCGAGTATGTTCACGAACCCCCACGGAAGAGTTTTGCCATTTCAAGCATCCACTCAACCTTGGAAGTTCTGACCTAATATATGGCACATAGAACAAGTTTTGAATACAAAGAAGAGGCACTAAGCGTATAGCCTAAAACATTTTATGATACAAGTACACCCCTTCAACCGAATGAAGAGTTTAGCTACGAATATCCATGGAAGAGGACATCATAGCTAAGTACTCGAGGGTTTTTGAAAGACTGTAAGTAAAGGAGAATACTCAAGAACCAACAGGAGTATTCTCAAAAACTACTATAATACTCAAGAACCGACAGGAGTATTATAGATTTTATAACAAAAGCGTACAAAAGTGCCAACTTTCTAGAGAGATAAGTGAAGTGTTTGTAATGAAGATGGGATTGTGGATTGTGGGATGAAGATTACAAAGGAGGGGAGGTTGTATTTATAGGCCAAGGAGGAGGAGAAGATGTGGTGGAGAGCAACGACACTTGGCACAAGGTTGTGGAGAGGCTTTTAGCCGCCCATGTGAGGAGGAGCCTCCTACCATTTAGCCGCCCCCCATGTGAGGAGGAGCCTCCTCCCCTTAGCCATTCATGTGTGAGGAAGAGAAGAGGTTTTGTGATCTTTTCCAAAAGCCATCGGCTCCTTTCAGCTCCGGTCTGACTCTGGTTGCTCTTTGGTTGGACTTGTTTTGAGTGATTCCACGTCAGGTTCATGATATTTGTACAGTCGGCATCTGGTCGTGACCTTGGAATGACTCGTAATATATTTTCCGCTTAAAAACTCCTCCTTAGCCTGTATTCTCTCTAGACTCCAAAATACCCTGTAGATAAATATCGGAACTAACAAGCAAAAGTTAAATAGACAAACATTCTAATTTGGTGGGTTTAACTGTGTTTATGATTCATACAATTATGGGTCTAATTTGGTGGGTTTAACTGTGTTTACTATTTGATTCATACCATAATTATACAAATCATAAACACAGTTAAACCCACCAAATTAGACTGTTTGTCTATTTAACTTTTGCTTGTTAGTTCTGATATTTATCTACATGGTATTTTGGAGCTTAGAGAGAAAACACGCTAAGGAGGAGTTTTTACGCTGAAAATATATTACGAGTCATTCCAAGGTCACGATCAGACACCGACTGAAGAAATCTTAAGATCCTGACATTGAATCACTCAAAACAAATCCAACCGAGGAGCAACCAAAGTCAGTCCGGAGCTGAAATACACCGATAGTTTTGTGAAAACATCACAAAAACCACAAAACTCGTCTTCTCCCCTCTAGATGACCGGCTACTTGGGGAAGAAGGATGACTCATGGGTGGCTTTCCCTCCTTCCCCCCTCCACAACCGGTGGCTCCTCCTCCTTCAACCGGCAACCGGCGGCTTTTGACAAGCCATGGATGGCTTGCCATGTGTCCTCCTCTCCACCACATCCTCGTCCCCCCTTAGGCTATAAATACATGCCTCCCCCTTTGTAAATCATATCCCAAAAATAAAAAACACTTCTCTCTCTAAAGTTTGGCACTTTGTAAGTTTGGTTTTCAATCTATAATACTCCTGTTGGTTCTTGAGTATTATAGTTCGCTCTTGAGTACTCTTGTCGGTTCTTGTAGTACTCAAGCTTTACTTTTCTCTATTCTTGAGTACTCTTGTCGATTCTTGAAGTACTCACCCCTTTTCCCTTACTTACTGTCTTTCAAAAACCGTAAGTACTTAGCTATGGTATCCACCTCTATGGATATTCGTAGCTAAACTCTTCATTCAGTTGAAGGGGTGTACTTGTATCATAAAATGTTTTAGGCCATCTTTTTAGTGCCTCTTCTTTTTATTCAAAACTTGTTCTATGTGCCATATATTAGGCCAGAACTTCCAAGGTTGAGTGGATGCTTGAAATGGCAAAACTCTTCCGTGGGGGTTCGTGAACATATTCGGGTAAGTGGATGCTTGAAATGGCAAAGCTTATCTGAGGAGTTCGACCTCTTTTAAACACCATTTGGTTTGATCGGAAATGATTGATCAAATGGATGCACATAGGCTAGTATACCTTGAAATGGGGTGCTAGTCTAAATAGAACAAGTGCTCTACGACCTTGAAATGGGCTAGAAAGTGTGTGCAAATCGAGCGCTTGAAATGGCCTTGATACACTTTTGAATACTTAGAAGGATCACTAAAGGTCAATGATAAACATGCTATGATACAAGGCCCCAGAAACCGAATGCTTTCCTTAGATTTAAAAAACCCCTTGCACTTACTTTCAATTTTAGTATAAACTGTATTATCAACTGCTGACGTTCCGGAAGGCTTGCCAATCACGCATCACCCGCTGTAAGTCTTCTACTTTTATTTTCAGTACTTTACTTTTCTGTCATTTACTTTTCCGCACTAAAAACCAAAACCAACCAACCAATCACTTACTTTTCCGCACTAAAACCTCAATCAACCTAAAACACGCTCCCTCGCTGTACAATTCCCTCAAAGAATAGCTTATCCCCCTAATTCCCTTGGGTTCGACCCCTACTTACCACTGGCTACCCAGTAGTAAGGTCACAAGTAGCGGAATATAAATTTGCTTTTGCACAGAGAACACCGCACCTTAACGACAGTGCGGTGGGCTCCGTCAAAACTGGCACCGTTGCCGGGGAGTTAGCCTTCGATTAGTTATTCTTTTTTCTGTTGTACCTAATTCGCCATGTCTTCCTACTACGAAAGAGAGCCTTGGAATGATGGAGGCAGCAACCTTATGTTTGAAATGATTAGACGTCTCCCTTAATTCGGAGGTACCATTGAAGAGGACCCTGTGATACATTGCCAACATGTTCACCACATCTGCCGCCACACGAAACCTGAGAACGAGACGTTAGAGGAGTTTAAGCTAAGATGCTTCAAATTTTCTTTAACAGACTCCGCACTAGATTGGTATTACTCATATGCAGAGGATAAAGGTGATTATAGGGGTCTACAAACCCAATTCCTAGAGGAGTTTTGCCCGCCATCTCTCCGACTTCAAACCCGCGAGAAGATTTTCAATCTTGAGCAATTCCGTGACGAAACTTTGGACGATTACTTGGCGTACTTTGCCTCCATTTTGGCGAGCTGCCCGCACCATGGATTCACCAGATTCAATCTTATTCAAAGGTTTCTCGGTGGAATGATGCCACTTGAGCGGAAAAGACTTAATGATGTAGCGGGATGTTCACTCATGAAGTTAACCGTGACTGAAGCCTGGCGCCTCATAAATGATTTGGCAAAGAACACAAAACAGGGTCAGTGGCACCAAACTGACGATAAGGCACTAACGATGGAAGTGGACTCAGTGCAGAACGAGCCCGACACCAAACCAATTATGAGCTTACCCGCAACAAAACCGAGAGAAGACATCAGTACAAGGGCAGTAATGGATGTGGAGGCAACTCTAAGGGAGCCAATATTGGAGCCCACGGAGCCGACAAAGGATGAGGACTCTTGGATGACCAAAGAAGAACTGCCCAAATCTGGCCCGGTCCTCATCACCAATCTACCCGAGGAAGTCCCGGCCCTACTTGACGAGCCAAATGAAGTCCCGGACCTCACTAAAGAAGCACCCGAGGAAGTCCCGGACTTCACTACCAAACCAGCAAAGACATACCAGGACCTCACTGCCGAACTGACCGAGAAAATCACGGCAGGCCCGGTCCTCACTGAAGAGCTGCTCGAGAAAGGCCCTGTCCTTATGGCCGAGAAGCCCCTACTTAACCCTTCATGTTCTATAAAGATCATAGCCACCAGAGATGAGATGATCGATGCAGTGCTAGGCGAGTTGGAGGAGAAGCATGAGCCAAAACAATCAACGCAGGAGCTCCCACTCGTCACAAGCCAAGAAGAGCCTCCTGAAAGGTGTAAGGACCAAGGACGGCCAATCATCTCTGCCACAAAGAAGAGGGTTAGCAAGGGCGCATACTTGAGGTCGCTTGGCAAAAGACTGAACTTCCAAAACTGCAAAAGTGCCGACCGTTCATACATGAAAAAGCGACAAAGGCATGGGCCGAAGGAATGGAAACCCGGAAGGAGTAACAAGCAAGCACGACTCTTTGGACCAACAGCTATGGTCAATAAAGCCTCACCCTCTCGGAGCAAAAGGGCAGCCAAGAAGAAATTCAACCTCACACACCCATGGGATCCCACCTTATGATCCAGGAGTGAGGTATCGTCGAGCCAACGACGTTAAACAAAGGCACTGGTCGGGAGGTAAGCCGACACCTATCTTACTTTCAGTCATTTAATTTCTGTCATTTAGTTTTTTGCCCTAAATCATTCTCACCTTTCCTGTATATATTTGCTTGCATGACTTTTGAACTAAGTCGTGCTGAATGGCACGCCTTCGTTCAAAAGTGTGGGGTGAGAACCGCCTGTGTACATAGTTAACATGTTTTTCCTTTTCCTTTAATATTATCTTTTTGAAAATATGAACTTAAGAATGTGAAAAAGATAAATCTAAATTCATGCATTAACCTTGTGAAAATTCAGCTGTTTAAAAACTTAGAATGTAACTTCTCACTTGTCCCTTTGTGATAAGATAAACAAGGGATGTGGAGTTGATAGAAATGCCCTAGAGAGGCTTGGCAAGCAATCGAAGGACTGAATTTCACTATATGGTTTTCGAAGTCAGTGGAGGCTGCACTTCGGGTTTCAGTGAAGATTGAAGTCATCTCCGCAAAGCAGTGTTTATGCAAAAAGAAAAAAAAAGGGCGAGGACGGGAATCAGACCGTCCTATCTCTAGTCAAAGTAGCCGAGAAAATAGATGAGCGACCCTCATCTTGACCCGCGCGAAACGGCAAGGATGAAAGGAGCGGGGAGGTATTTCCATATGCTTGCGGGCGACGATTGGACTTCCCAAAAAGGCTTGAGAAAATGGGCTAGCAAGCCACAAAAAGGCAAAAGCTCGAAGAAGCAAATCAAGAGGCCAAAGGCCCAAAATTGTGAAGGTTTTAACCGAACAAAAAGTGAAGTACTCAAAGAGCCAAATCAAAGGCCAAAGGCCGATTCACAACAAAAAAAGCTGTCCCTCGCCAAAAAGAAATCAAAAAGGCTCAACTCAGTGAAACCTGAACCGATTCACGTGCTAGAGAAAGCTATAAGGAAACCATATAGTGCGAGACGGTCCCGAGGTTGCAGTCTAGGAGCCTGAAAAGGGCTATCTCCCGAAACATCCAAAATAATTTGCATCTCAGCACGGAGGTACAAGTATCAAGTTTCTACTATTTTTTTACACGGTTTAATTTGGTAATAAGTAGTAATGCATGAATTAGGATAAATCTAGTCCCACAGTCTCACTTTCATATTTTACAAGTTTACTTAGTGCCGCCCTTTAATAGCATTGTTCGGGACGAACAACTAAAAGTGTGGGGTGATCTGATGGACCATAATTATACGAATCATAAACACAGTTAAACCCACCAAATTAGACTATTTGTCTATTTAACTTTTGCTTGTTAGTTCCGATATTTATCTACAGGGTATTTTGGAGCTTAGAGAGAAAACACGCTAAGGAGGAGTTTTTACGCTGAAAATATATTACGAGTCATTCCAAGGTCACGATCAGACGCCGACTGAAGAAATCTTAAGATCCTAACATTGAATCACTCAAAACAAATCCAACCGAGCAGCAACCAAAGTCAGTCCGGAGCTGAAATACACTGATAGTTTTGTGAAAACATCACAAAACCACAAAACTCCTCTTCTCCCCTCTAGATGACCGGCTACTTGGGGAAGAAGGATGACTCATGGGTGGCTTTCCCTCCTTCCCCCCTCCACAACCGGCGGCTCCTCCTCTTTCAACCGGCAACCGGCGGCTTTTGACAAGCCATGGATGGCTTGCCATGTGTCCTCCTCTCCACCACATCCTCCTCCTCCCTTAGGCTATAAATACATGCCTCCCCCTTTGTAAATCATATCCCAAAAATCAAAAAACACTTCTCTCTCTAAAGTTTGGCACTTTGTAAGTTTGGTTTTCAATCTATAATACTCCTGTTGGTTCTTGAGTATTATAGTTTGCTCTTGAGTACTCTTGTCGATTCTTGTAGTACTCAAGCTTTACTTTTCTCTATTCTTGAGTACTCTTGTCGGTTCTTGAAGTACTCACCCCTTTCCCTTACTTACTGTCTATCAAAAACTGTAAGTACTTAGCTATGGTATCCACCTCTATGGATATTCGTTGCTAAACTCTTCATTCGGTTGAAGGGGTGTACTTGTATCATAAAATGTTTTAGGCCATCTTTTAGTCCCTCTTCTTTTTATTCAAAACTTGTTCTATGTGCCATATATTAGGCCAGAACTTCCAAGGTTGAGTGGATGCTTGAAATGGCAAAACTCTTCCGTGGGGGTTCGTGAACATACTCGGGTAAGTGGATGCTTGAAATGGCAAAGCTTATCTGAGGAGTTCGATCTCTTTTAAACACCATTTGGTTTGATCGGAAATGATTGATCAAATGGATGCACATAGGCTAGTATACCTTGAAATGGGGTGCTAGTCTAAATAGAACAAGTGCTATACGACCTTGAAATGGGCTAAACGGTGTGTGCTAATCGAGCGCTTGAAATGGCCTTGATACACTTTTGAATACTTAGAAGGATCACTAAAGGTCAATGATAAACAGGCTATGATACAAGGCCCCAGAAACCGAATGCTTTCCTTAGATTTAAAAAACCCCTTGCACTTACTTTCAATTTTAGTATAAACTGTATTATCAACTGCTGACGTTCCGGAAGGCTTGCCAATCACGCATCACCCGCTGTAAGTCTTCTACTTTTATTTTCAGTACTTTACTTTTCTGTCATTTACTTTTCCGCACTAAAAACCAAAACCAACCAACCAATCACTTACTTTTCCGCACTACAACCTCAATCAACCTAAAACACGCTCCCTCGCTGTACAAATCCCTCAAAGAATAGCTTATCCCCTTAATTCCCTTGGGTTCGACCCCTACTTACCACTTGCTACCCAGTAGTAAGGTCACGAGTAGCGGAATATAAATTTTCTTTTGCACAGAGAACACCGCACCTTAACGACAGTGCGGTGGGCTCCGTCAATTACCCCACACTTTTAGTTGTTCGTCCCGAATAATGCTATTAAAGGGCGGCACACTATCTAAGTAAACTTTAAAAATATGAAAGTGAGACTGTGGGACTAGATTTATCCTAATTCATGCATTACTACTTATTACCAAATTAAACCGTATAAATAAATAAAAGAAACTTGATACTTGTACCTCCGTGCCGAGATGCAAATTAATTCGGATGTTTCGGGAGATAGCGCTTTTTAGGCTCCTGAACTGCAACCTCGGGACTGTCTCGCACTATATGGTTTCCTTGTAGCTTTCTCTAGCACGTGATTCGGTTCGGGTTTCACAGATGAGTTGAGCCTTTTTGATTTTCTTTTTGGCGAGGGACAGCTTTTTTGTAGTGAATCGGCCTTTGGCCTTTGATTTGACTCTTTGAGTACTTCACTTTTGTTCGGTTAAAACCTTCATAATTTTGGGCCTTTGGCCTCTTGATTTGCTTCTTTGAGCTTTTGCCTTTTTGTGGCTTGCTAGTCCATTTTCTCAAGCCTTTTTTGGGAGGTCCAATTATCGCCCGCGAGCATATGGAAATACCTCCCCGCTCTCTCTCATCCTTGCCGTTTCGCGCGAGTCAAAATGAGGGTCGCTCATTTATTTTCCCGGCTATTCTGACTAGAGATAGGACGGTTTGATTCCCGTCCCACCTTTTTTCTTTTTGCATAAACACTGCATGGCGGAGATGACTTCTGACTCAACTGAAACCCGAAGTGCAGCCTCCACTGACTTCGTAAACCATATAGCGAAATTCAGTCCTTCGATTGCTTGCCAAGCCTCTCTAGGGCATTTTCTATCCACATCCCCTGTTTATCTCAGCACAAAGGGACAAATGAGAAGTTACATTCTAAGTTTTTAAACAGTTGAATTTTCACAAGGTTATTGCATGAATTATGATCTATCTTTTTCACATTCTCAAGTTCATATTTTCAAAAAGATAATATTAAGGGAAAAGGAAAAGAAAAACATGTTATGTACACAGGCGGTTCTCACCCCTCACTTTTGAACGAAGGCGTGCCTTTCAGCAAGACTTAGTTCAAAAGCCATGCAAGCAGACAATTATGAGAAGGAAATGACATTAAGGAAAAGGGAAGAACAGAACTCCCTTAAAGGTGTCGAGTGAACGACATGGCATGAGGCTGGATAATCGAGGGAGTTCAGCTGGGGCCTTGAACTCTTGGCATAGGCCTGGCTGGCTTGATGTTGCACCCATAACCGATTCCTAAATAGTCATCTCATTCTATGCACCAAGTGGGTGAGAGCGACTTATTGGTAAAAACTAAATGACAGAAAATAAAAGTACTGAAAGTAAGATAGGTGTCGGGTTACCTCCCGACCAGTGCCTTTGTTTAACGTCGTTGGCTCGACGCATGGGGATCACTGGTTTGGATCCCATGGGTGGCTCAGGTTGTATTTCGCCACTGTTCCTGTGTTGCTTCTTGCCTTGACTCTTCCTGATTTCTTGCTTGGGTTAGAACTCCATGGTTTTGGTGTTTTTTCTTTCCATTTTTTCTGAGAAGGCGAGGGACCCTTGACCATAGCTGCTGGTCTTGTTACTTTTTCGGTCTCTTTTAGCAGGTCAGAAATCTGTGTACCGTGATCTGAGATAGGTATAATGTCTGGCGGTTTCTTTGTATCCGTGCGGCTATTATCAATGTAGAAATTTGCAATTTTGCCGCCAAACTTAAGCGATAATGAGCCCTTGCCCACATCGATTCTTGCTTTAGTAGCGTAGAGGAATGGTCGTCCCAATATTATTGTTGGAGGGTCGTCTTCGCTGGTCTCTCCCGTTTGTATTACATAAAAGTCTGCAACAACGACGAGCTCTCCCACATGGAGTATTACGTCTTCCAGCACTCCAACCGGACGGATGCACGATTTATCTCCTAGCTCCATATTTGACCTGGGTGGTTTTAATGGACCAAGTCCTAATAAGTAATATAAGGAGGAGGGCATGGCGTTGACAGCAGCCCCAAGATCGACTAAGCACTTATGAATCTGTGCTTCACCAATACCGCAGGTGACTGTGAAGGCCCCTGGGTCTTTATCTCTTTCCGGTTGTGACTCATGATCTGAAGTGAGGGCTCTTTCTATTGTCGGGCCATTCTGCCCATTCCTTGGTTTAGAATTTGTATAATCGGGCCCCTTAATATTTTGCTTCGAAGCATAAATATTAGTTGGAGAGTCCCACTTTAAATCGTTATTGTCATCCCATCCACATGCTGGTATATAAGAGTGTATGATCAGTGGTGGTGTTATGCAAACGGTGAATGCGTACCGTCCATTGTCAGCATGCGTAACCCATGTTTTGCCATCATTGGGTCGGTCTTCCTCTTGATTCCACTCAGGACGATGCCTACGGGTGAAGCATTTGTTGGTAAGTTTGTAAGTTGGGGATCGTGCTACTTCTCCCAGTGTCGCCTTTATGTTTGACCTCCTTATCATGTTAATATTTGCCTTTGGATTTTGGATGGGTTGTGAAGGAAGTCTGCCAGGTTCATTAGTGAGTGTTGACATTGCGGTGGCGAGCTGGGACATTTGTTTGGTCAATTCTGAAATTGCCCCATCAATTTTCGCCTGGTATTGGTGTAGCGAAGTACCCAATTGATTTATGCTTCCTGCGAGCTCCTTCATTGTGTCATCGAGCGACTTGGTTGGTTCTTGCTGATTGTTGGGGCCAGTTTGGTACTGATTCGATCCTTTTTGCTGATATTGGCCTGCTGATGGAGCGTTCTGGTTATACTGTCGGTGGGGGGGGGGGGTGGGTAGAATGACTGAGCTAGTTGAGGGACAGCTAGTTGTGCTTCCTTCTGAGGATAGTTGTTGTTACGCCAGCTCGGGTTGGTTGTTTGACCATACTGTCTGTTTTGTCCGGCTCTGTCGTTGTTGTTGTTGTTGTTGTTGTATCCTTGGTATCCTCCCACTGCATTCACTTCTGCCGGTTCCTCTTCTATTATTGTCGGGCATGCGTCAGTTTTGTGGTCCGTAGAACCACAAAATTCGCAAGGCTTAACTGGAACTGGTTGTCTTCGTAGGATCTGAATCATCATTTCCTTTAATTGTTTCATCTCTTCTGGCATAGAGCTCATCAGTGTTTCAGCTCGTGCTACATTTTTGTTCGGGAGAATTCTTCCTGCCGGGTTGTCTCTTCTCTAAATCGGGCATTTTCAGCAACGTTAACGATGAGGTTCCTTATGCCACTCAATGATAGATTCATCATGAATCCTCCAGCTGAGGCATCCAGAAGCATTTTGTCTAATGGTCTTAATCCATCAATGAGGTACTCGATGATGAGTTTCTCGGGAAGTCCAAGGGTACAGCAGCTTCTCTCCAGGTGGTTGAACTTTTCCAGGTAATCGCACATGGTTTCATTGGGCCCTTGCTTGATGTCTTGTAGTTGCCTCCTTACTTGCATTGCTCTTCCTACCGGGTAATATTTGTCTAGGAATTTCTTTTGCATCTGAGCCTATGTTCTGATGCTACCGGAAGGCAAAGAAAGGAACCAGTCGTTTGCCGCGTCAATGAGGGAAAAATAGAACGCCTTCAACTTGAAGTCGTCTATACTCACTCGATTGGGCTTTAGATTTTGGCAAATGCCGTGTAAGCGTTGGAGGTGAGTTGTCGCAGATTCTCCATGTGCTTCTGAGAACTTGGGCAATCTATGGGCCACTGATGCGTTGATGGTAATGTATTCTTGTTCAGGGCCCTCGTAGATGCACCATGGTTGCGTTTCGAAATCTGGGGCATTCAGCTCTCCCATCGTAGGTGCGCGGTAGTTGTTATTCCCATAGTAGTCGTCGAAGACAGGTTCTTGCCTAGGCATTTGTCGAGGTTGAGGGTGTGAGGGACGTATAGGGGGTTGCACTGGACCAGCTGCATTTCGGTCCTCGGGTGGTCCTTGGTTTCTTCTGGCGGCCTCCCTATCACGAGCTCTTCTGTCTCGGATGATTTGTTCCGGATCGTCGACAAATGGAAGTGGCACCTCATCATTTCGATCGTACAAGTTTATTTCTTCGTCATCCTGGTAGTCATGGTGGCTTCCTTCGCGAGACATGGTTGTTTTGAAGGGAGAATCGATTCAAAGAACTTATCCGAATAAGTAACTAATTCCCCGGCAACGTCGCCAATTTTTGATGGATGCACAGTCGTCGTGTGCAAACGTCAAGAATAAATTTATAAGTCCGCTACTCGCGACTTCACTACTGGGTAGCAAGTGGTAAGTAGGGGTCGAACTCAAGGGAATTAGGGGGATAAGCTATTCTTTGAGGGAATTGTACAGCGAGGGAGCGTGTTTTTAGGTTGATTGAGGTTTTAGTGTGGAAAAGTAAGTGTTTTTTTTGGTTGGTTTTGGTTTTTAGTGCGGAAAAATAAATGACAGAAAAGTAAATGCAGGTGGTGTTTAAATCTAAGGAAAGCATTCGGTTTCGGGGGCCTTGTATCATAGCCTGTTTATCATTGACCTTTAGTGATCCTACTAAGTATTCAAATGTGTATCAAGGCCATTTCAAGCGCTCGATTTGCACACACTGTCTAGCCCATTTCAAGGTCGTAGAGCACTTGTTCTATTCAGACTAGCACCCCATTTCAAGGTATACTAGCCTATGTGCATCCATTTGATCAATCATTTCCGATCAAACCAAATGGTGTTTAAAAGAGGTCGAACTCCTCAGATAAGCTTTGCCATTTCAAGCATCAACTTACCCGAGTATGTTCACGAACCCCCACGGAAGAGTTTTGCCATTTCAAGCATCCACTCAACCTTGGAAGTTCTGACCTAATATATGGCACATAGAACAAGTTTTGAATACAAAGAAGAGGCACTAAGCGTATAGCCTAAAACATTTTATGATACAAGTACACCCCTTCAACCGAATGAAGAGTTTAGCTACGAATATCCATGGAAGAGGACATCATAGCAAAGTACTCAAGGGTTTTTGAAAGACAGTAAGTAAAGGAGAATACTCAAGAACCAACAGGAGTATTCTCAAAAACTACTATAATACTCAAGAACCGACATGAGTATTATAGATTTTATAACAAAAGTGTAAAAAAGTGCCAACTTTCTAGAGAGATAAGTGAAGTGTTTGTAATGAAGATGGGATTGTGGATTGTGGGATGAAGATTACAAAGGAGGGGAGGTTGTATTTATAGGCCAAGGAGGAGGAGAAGATGTGGTGGAGAGCAAAGACACTTGGCACAAGGTTGTGGAGAGGCTTTTAGCCGCCCATGTGAGGAGGAGCCTCCTACCATTTAGCCGCCCCCCATGTGAGGAGGAGCCTCCTCCCCTTAGCCGCCCATGTGTGAGGAAGAGAAGAGGTATTGTGATCTTTTCCAAAAGCCATCGGCTCCTTTCAGCTTTGGTCTGACTCTGGTTGCTCTTCGGTTGGACTTGTTTTGAGTGATTCCACGTCAGGTTCATGATATTTGTACAGTCGGCATCTGGTCGTGACCTTGGAATGACTCGTAATATATTTTCTGCTTAAAAACTCCTCCTTAGCCTGTATTCTCTCTATACTCCAAAATACCCTGTAGATAAATATCGGAACTAACAAGCAAAAGTTAAATAGACAAACAGTCTAATTTGGTGGGTTTAATTGTGTTTATGATTCATACAATTATGGTCCATCAACGCGTTCGACGTAATTTTATGAGGAGATGTCATATGATCGTCAATGACGCATTGTTTACGCTTAGGAGAAGAAGGATTTCACGTTCCCCACAGTCAACTCACCCCTAAATTATTTGACATGCTGTTTTAAGTCAAAAAGTAACATCTTTGTATTCCGTGCATAACGTAACTTATTGAGGCACAACGGCTGACAATGTTAAGCACTTTTCCTGTTGCACTTATGTATTCAACTCGCAATTTTACTGGGAATTTTATGAAAAACCAACTGCACTGATTTAATACAATTAATTTATATACCATTTATGTTTTGAAAGCGCATTTGTAATGCAAATTGATTTCCACCGTCTTGCCCTATTTCGGCTGTTTTATGTTTGCAAGGTATGGTCCATAAATGAAATTGAAATTTGACGACATTGGTCAGTAATACATAGAGATCAAACAGTAATTGATACGAAATAAGGGATATATTTATAAAATATGATACACTTGCTGCAAGTACGCAATCAAACCATTTGCAAACTCGTCCCTAATACCGTCAAGCACAGTGTTATGATATGATTGTACTCATCCGGGGAAACGCTGTAAAACAAATGTAGTGTTGCAATGTATAAGGACAAGAGTGACTTCATTAATACATATAAAAAAAGTGCAGAGTGACTTCATTAATAATAAATTTTATCTTTATTTATACTTACTTGTCCGATGTCGTTCTCGAGCGATCTATTTGTATCTTGAACAAATTTGATTATTTCGTGAATATATTGCATGACATAGTAACCATATAAATCGGACGGTATAGGCTGGCCCGGGCACTGCAAAAAATACTTCTTTCAATGAAAAAATGCGTATCATTTCATTAGTGGCTCAAATTGGAATTGTTTTATATTTGTTATGTGAATACCGTGACGGTCTTCCACTCTATGTCATCTGCTGACGGGATATTTAAGCACATGCACATGCTACTACAATACAAACGTTAGTACTATCAGCAGGTTGTAGCTAATGTTTACGGAGAACAGAAAAGTGGAGTAAAATAATTCATTACGTGTTAACAAAGTTAACCGCATCAGTGAAGGGCTCCTTTCCCAAAGGATCAAGCCAAAGGACCAGTCGTTTTTTAGGAAAGATCACAATCAGCATCCAATGATACCTAACAAACGTTTCACACAATGTATAAAATAATAATACACATTTAATTAAAAATACAAAACGTAAATTATAAAATCCACTTACGCTTTGACATTGATGTAGGGAAGGAAGTTGATGTTCCCATGAATGGCATGGCTTTGGCAAAACGGCTTTAGACAGTTCGAGCAGAGTTCAAGGAGAGTTCAACCACGGACTGGAACACAAGTACATCGTGCAGCAGACATATGATTTGAATCCGGAAGGTTCTGAAGATCGAGGATATTTTTTGGTTGAAGCCGGTCAGCGAAGAAATAGATATTCGAGATGTCATTCGAATATCTCCTCACCAGAATTGAAGATCGCCTGACTAACTTACCGTGGAAGATATCTCATGAAGATTGGAATGAAGATCTGAATATCCAGAAGATATCGACAAGATTATCTGATTGGGATCAATTGACAAGTCATCGTGAGAGAACAAATATTCAGATAAATATTCTCACATCAGTTAGAAGCAGATCCGGAATGAGTTGGCGAGAAAGAAAGATCGAGATCTTCATGAAGATTTGAGGAAATAGATCTAGCAAATATTTAGGAATATTTCCTAAATATTTGACAAATTTCCTAGCGCTGATTCGGATCTGCCAATGCATATAAATTGAAGGCTAGGGCGTCGACATCACCATCGCTTCCTGAGAGAAATAAACACGAGAGCATTTGTGAGATTGGAGGAGGAGCGACGGTCGGCTGAGTATTCCACACCGAAATATCAATGGCGAAGAAGCAGTCTGTTTAGTGTGTTGTTCAAACTGTTCTTGAAGAACAACCAAGCGCACACACACCGTGATCAAGACACGCGTTCGGGAGAAGGCGTCAGTCTTCGGGAGAAGACTTTGGACTTCGGGAGAGGTCCAAGACTAGGTCGGGAGGGAGTCTCGTCCTACCCATAGGGGATCGAGGTGAGTTGCAGTGAACTGAGATTGCAAATCTGAGATACGAAGTGTTAGAGGCTAGGCTATTACAAACGAGGAGTTGTGTAAGCGTAAGCCCACCTGTAGCTCTAAACTCGTAATAAAGATTTGTGTCCCTCTTAGGGTGTGGGAAGCCCCCCAGAGTAGGCAAGGCCGAACTGGGTATCATATCGTGTGTGCTCCTATTTTGTTCTGTTTACGGTCTGTCTGCTAAGGTGTTCCAGTTTCTGGTAGAACACAACTTGGAGCTGGTCTTGAACAGACAACAAAATTTCAATTGGTATTAGA
Organism: Rhodiola kirilowii; assembly: GCA_033675215.1. Lineage (NCBI taxonomy): Eukaryota > Viridiplantae > Streptophyta > Magnoliopsida > Saxifragales > Crassulaceae > Rhodiola > Rhodiola kirilowii. Next base: position 29,581,889 of record CM066196.1, on the reverse strand, counting down.
GCAGACACTCGACATACAGAGTGTGATCCGGCGACTGTTCAAGATGAGTTTGAAGGAAGGACAGACCACTAACCGACCACCGCTGCTTGAAGGGCCAAACTATCTCCACTGGAAGTCCAAGATGAAAGTCTTTCTGAAATCTCTCGACGAAAAGACTTGGAGAGCTGTGTTGGTTGGATGGACAGAACCCACGATGGCCAACCCTGAAGGAGTAACTGTGCCAAAACCTGAAGCTCTGACTGGTGCAGATGAAAAAGCTACTGCTGGAAACTCAAAGGCCTTGAATGCAATTTTCTCAGGAGTGGACGAGAACGTGTTCAAACTGATTGCTGAATGTGAGGTTGCCAAGGAAGCATGGGATATTCTTAGAATAGCCTATGAGGGCCCAGACAGTGAATCTAACGATGAAGAAGAAGAACATGAGAATGTCAATCTCACCGGACTTGTAGTCACTATTGAAGACTGCAGTGAGACAAGTGAAAATCCATATTCTAGTGCACTGTCTGAATAGCCTGTTGACGACGCTTCAGGCAGTGATGACGAAGGACTTGCTCATGAGACCTCGGCCGAGACGTACAAGGAACTTTATAAGAAGTGGCTATTGGTGATTGGTCTGAATAAGAAGCTCACAGAAACAGTGGCAAGCTTGACAGAAGAAAAAGATAAAAAGTGGCAGGAGGTTGAACTTCTCGTTGCCCAGAAGGTGGAACATCAGGAGAAAATATCTGCTTTGAAGCACGAGATGATCGGAATGAATCAAGAACACTCGTCACTTCTTGCACAGAAGGTGGAACTACTAGACACCGTATCGGTTCTAAAAGCTGAGATGGAGAAAAATAGAGAAACACATCCTACAGGCTTGGTGGAGCTAAGGAGAAAGAATGTTGACTTGAACCGCAAAGAAGTCCATCTTCTGAACAAGGTAGAATCTCTGGAGCTACAAATCGAGATGGAAAGAGATAATCATGCTGCTAGTATGAAAGAACAGAGCAAGTTCAAAAGATCGGTGAAGATGCTGAACTCAGGCTCAAAGAACTTGGAATCCATACTAAGATCCCAAAGAATTGAAGATGGACATAGAGGTCTCGGCTTCAATGGTAACAGTGGCTCAGATAAGACTTCGTTTGTTAATGCAAAACTGAAACCTACACAGAAGGCAGAACAGAGGGTGAACCACTACCCTGAGAAGTAGCTTGGAAATCAAGGAAGAAGGCAGCTCATGCCCAACCGTGGAAGACATGGTACTGAATGGTGGAGAAACAATCGTACATGTTGGTATTGCTATCAGATGGGGCACATCGAATCAAGGTGCCGACAACTTCTGGCTGAGCGAAAAGTAATGGAATCCAGAGTCACCCCTCGAGTCAGACAAGTCTGGAAATAAAAACAAGGAAAGAAGTGTGCTTCATTGCTCTTAGCTCATTCAGTCACATGAAGGAAGAATGCTGGTACCTCGATAGTGGATGCTCGGTGATAGAGGCAAAGTCGTCGTATGCCAAATCAAATCTAAATTTAAAATTTCCACTACTATTGGCTCACTATGGATTAGTAGAGCGGTAAGTAGGGGTCGAACCCAGAGGAGTTGTAATGGTTACTTGTTGTTCTTGCAAGACAATAAAGGAAAGTAAAGACAATTGGGGGGGGGGGTTGCAAGTAATTGGAAGTAAGTGCAAAAAGTAAATGCAAAAGTAAGTGCAAAAAGTAAATGAGCGAAGGGTAAACAAAAGAAGTATTCGGTCTAGGGAGTTATTGTTACACATTCATCATGGATATCTAATGATCTACCTTGTGATCATGAGTGTGGTCACTCCATTTCAAGATATGACCCGAAGTAAGGGCTATTTCAAGCACTTACACCACAATCTATTCCCTTTCAAGACATAGATCTCTAGTTCTAGCTAGACTAATACTCCATTCCAAGATGTATTAGCCTAAGTGCAGCCACCCGTTCTCATGATTCGTTATCAAACGAGTAGCAAAAGAGAGATTAAACTACTCGACCAAGCTTTGCCATTCCAAGCATCCACTTGGTTTCGTTGTTTAATCTAGATTGAACTACTTGGCCAAGCTTTGCCATTCCAAGCATCCACTTAGCCTTTTGTTCAATCCGAATAATGGCACAAGAACTAGTAAACACAAGGTAGCATTAAGAGAAGAATCTCAAAATGTGTTGACAATACAATTGTGGCTTGTTCATCATCGACCTCTAATGATCTAATCTTGTGTCCATAAGTGTGGTTACTCTATTCCAAGAGATCACCCAAGTAAGGCCATTTCAAGCACTTACACCACAAGGAACACAAGATAGCATTAAGTAAAGGGTCTCAAAACCTTGCCACAATGTAGGGATCCCTAAACCGAATATGGGATTTAGCTACTCATATCCATGGAAGGGATACAATAGCAATACATGGAAAGTAAATACATGAAAGTAAGTACAAGAAAGTAAATGCAAGAAAGTAAAGACAAGAAAGTAAAGACAAGAAAACTAAATACAAGAAAAGTAAAGGATTGCTTTCTATTGAAAATGAAGGAGTAGAGAGAGAAGCCCCCAATGAGGCACACTAATGGGGCACACGATGGGACTCCTCAATCTAAGTTGTGACAATCATTTTCCTATACCAAGAGGTTCTATTTATAGGAAATGAGCTAGGGTTTTTCTTGTCTTGGGCACCAAGTTTGGAGTGGAAGTAGCCAAAATGGATTGGCATGAGCCAATGATGAGATGCTTCTAGAATCATCAAGGCACTCTTGCTCTGGAAGTAGTCACAATGGATTGGCATGAGCCAAATGATGAGATTCTTTTAGAATCATCAAGATTTTGCAAGTGGGCTAGTTTTGTCTTGGAACTCAAGTGTGGCCCAATAATGCATTGTGGTGATTTTGGCATAAAATGCCCTTTTTAAGCCCGATTCTTCTTTAGACTCCAAAAGGCCCTGAAATACAAAACGACATTAACAAGCAAGTGTTCTCATGATTAAGTGTCGTATTTGGTGGGTTTTGTTGATTCGATGAGTCGTATAAATACAACTAATCAAACCACCCCACACTTGAACTTGTTCGTCCCGAACAAGGCCTTATGTCACAAGAGGAAAATAAGTAAAACACCACAATGCCTTTGGCACCCTAGATATGCATATGAGTTGCTAGTCTAGATTTCACCTTTCCATGCATAACTTAATTGCTACTAAAAGTATCATGCATCAAACATGGAAGTAACTTGATACATGTACCTTTGAGCCGAGATGCAAACCAATTTGGATGAGTGGGAGATAGTCCTTTTTAGGCCCATGATCTACACTCTTGGTTCCGATCTCTTACTATATGGTTATACTTCTTTGCTTTCTCTTGCACTTGATTTATTCGGGCTCAAGGGTTGAGTTCTTTTGTTGCTTTGCTTGGACTTCTTTTGTAGTGAATTTGGCCTTTGGCCTTTGGTATGGCATTGATGAATTTTCACTTTGTTTCTTGTAAAGCCTTCACACTTGGGCTGATTTTTCTTTGAGCTTTGCTCCTTGTTGTGAATTACTTGTCCACTTCTTTTTGGAGGTCCAATCATAGCCCGCAAGCATATGAAAATACCTCCCCGCTCTTTCTCATCCTTGTCGTTTCGGCGCGGGTCAAGATGAGGGTCACCCACCTTTTTTCCCGGCTACTTGGACTAGAGATAGGACGGTTTGATTCCCGTCCCGCCACTTGCATAAACGCTGCAATGGCGGAGTCCACTCTAAACCCATGAGCCTCTAAGTGCTAGCCTCCGCTAAGTCCACATAACCATATAGTTTGAGATTCGGTCCCTTGAGTGCTTTTGTCAAGCCTTTCTAGGACATTTCTATCAACTCCATATCCCTTATTATCTCAACTCACAAGGACACATAGAAAGTTAAGATCACATGTCATCACACAATTCAGATTTCACAAGAGAATGCATGTAATCGGCTCTATCTATTTCACATCATCAAAGATCAATATCGCATATCTAGGAAAATAGAAGGCAATCCTTATTCAAAAATTTAAAATTTCAAGGGAAACGTGCTGACTCTATGAATGTGCAAGAACTAAACGTGCTGACACAACAAACTGACTAACACACCCCACACTTTTGAACAAAGTCGTGTCTTCACAGCACAACTTAAGTTCAAGACATATAAGGCATGCAAACAAAGGAAGGGAAATGACATAAGTAAAAAATGAAAATGAAGAAGAAAGTAAATGTGCCGGGCTGCCTCCCGGCGAGCGCCTTTGTTTAACGTCGTTGGCTCGACTGTACCTCATTAGGGATCACAAGTTAGGATCCCATGGGCGTGTGAGGTCAAACTTTGCCCCAACTGCTCTTATAATCTGCCCAAAGAACTTATGTGGCAGCGGGCTCGGTTGATCGGTTGTAAATGTAGTGATTGTTCAGCTTATAATCTGACAAAAGATTTCTTCATTTCAATATGATGTTCAGCTTATGCTAATTTGACTCAAATATGCTAGCATTCATTCAGACTAATCGAAAAGTCAGTTTAGTCAATTGAATCGTCAAGAAGAATTTCACTTACACGAAACTTGTAAATTCTCTTCAAGGCTCACGCAGTAATCTGCAAGGGTCTTTCCTCAAACAATACCTGTGAATATGTTAGTGCACAAAATATGGTACAAAGTCACGATTCAAGTAGGGGATATTTTTGATCGGTTGTAAATGTAGTGATTGTAATGCAACACAGATCAAACAAATAATCTGAGTGTGACTCAGGTCGAATCCACAGGGAACTAGTTTGCTATTTTCTGTAAATGATTGTTTATATTAATACGGAAATGGGGGGGGGGGGGTTTGAAATAAGAGTGCAGTACAGTAGAGTAAATAAAAGAAACAATGAAATGATTAACACAGAATTTAAGGTTTGATTTGTTGTTGCATGCGGTTGTTGTTTGGTCGTTTTTCAGAATGATGAAACATTGGGAATCAATGACTCCCCAAAAACAAACAGATTATAACACAAAGTTACTGCAGACTCAACTTTCTCTTCTCGCCTAACAGTAGATCTTAATATACGACAGTGAAATATTTCCCTAGGTCATTTGCTTTATTACATGCTCAACTTTCGCTTCTCGCATAATAACAAAACTAGATACACAAATCATCAAGACTCAACTTTCGCTTCTCGCCTATCAGATTTTATCTCATTACATGCATAGACTCAACTTTCGCTTCTCGCCTATCATGCAATTATGTAAACCTACTGTGACATGCTACTGCAAACACAGACAATAGATACGAACAATCCTCATACAAACATTATTGATATCTTGCAAAATACCAAATACAGGATGCACGAATTGAACTATTCATATCTGATGTAAAGAAATAAAACAGCAATCATATAAAAAGACATGTGTTACAACTTCAGATGTTTCTGGGGATCCATTGGATCCCAATAAGCAGACTACTCACTCATGGTGAGCTGATGCATGACAACAGGTAAATAAAAATAGAAGTACAAGAAAAGGTTAAGAAAACCCCTGATGTTGAACTTCTTCTGCGTGAATGTTGTTGTCGCCTGTCTTCTGTGGTTTTCTCTGATTAGGTATGATGACCGATCGTGTGCACAAGGGAATTTGGCTGATTTTTGCTTTTTACTTCTCAAATAGATTTGTCACTGAAACACTAAGTAAAAACATCAAATCTGCATAATATTACAAGGATATGGACATCAAAGTATGTGAATTTGTTCATCAAACATCATGCAAATAATCGCTCATCAAAATACCCCACACTTGAACTTTGTTCGTCCCGAACAAACACACATCAGAAGGATCACTCAGAACATCTCAGAACATCTTAGAACTAAGGAAATAAAATAACAATTAAAACTAGCGAGAGTTTTCAGAATAGGAGTACTCACAAATCCCGTGATACTTGCTCAGACAAGAATGAAATTTTGAAACAGTGATAAACATGATAACTCATCAGTTCAGGCAGTACTGCATCATCGGTTCTCCTATCCATTGGTCGGGTGGTTTTGCCTTCACATCCCTCCGAGTGGGCGGGGACCCCTTGACCATAGCTGCTGGTCCATCAAGCCGTGCTCTAGTGCTTCTCCATCCGGGTTTCCATTCAAATGTCCCATGTCTCGGTCGCTTCTTCATGCATGAGCGGATGGCATCCTTACAATTTTGCTTGTACCTCTGTGCTGAGATGCAAATTATATTGGATGTCTCGGGAGATAGCCCTTTTTAGGCTCCTGGACTGCAATCTTGGGATCGTCTCGCACTATATGGTTTTCTGGTAGCTTTCTCATGCACGTGATTTGGTTCAGGTTTTAGTGGTTTGAGTACTTTGATTTTCTTTTGGCGAGGGACTGCTTTTGTAGTGAGTCGGCATTTGGCCTTTGTTTTGACTTTTTGAGTTCTTCACTTTTTGTTCGGTTAAAACCTTCACAATTTTGGGCCTTTGGCCTCTTGATTTGCTTCATTGAGCTTTTCGCCTTTTTGTAACTGCTAGTCCATTTACTCAAGCCTTTTTGGGAGGTCCAATCATCGCCCGCAAGCCTATGGAAATACCTCCCCGCTCTTCTCATTTTTGCCGTTTTCGCGCGGGTCAAGATGAGGGTCGCTCATCTATTTTCTCGGCTACTTTGACTGTCATTTTCGCGCGGGTCAAGATGAGGGTCGCTCATCTATTTTCTCGGCTACTTTGACCGAAGATAGGACGGTCTGATTCCCGTCCTCGCCTTTTGCATTGCATGGCGGAGATGACTTCAATTTTCACTGAAACCCGAAGTGCAGCCTCCACTGACTTCGAAAACCATATAGTTTGATCTGATCCTTTGATTGCTTGCCAAGCCTCTCTAGGGCAGTTTATGTCAACTCCACATCCCTAGTTATCTCAGCACAAAGGACAAATGGAAAGTTACATTCTAAGTTTTTAAACAGTTGAATTTTCACAAGGTTAATGCATGAATTATGATTTATCTTTTTCACATTCTTAAGTTCATATTTTCAAAAAGATACTATTACTAAAAAAGAAAAAACAGCAAGCATGTTATTTATGTACATAGGTGGTTCTCACCCCCCACTTTTGAACGAAGGCGTGCCTTAGTTCAAAAGTCATGCAAGCTTAAAACTAAATACTGAATTTAAATGACAGAAATTAAAGTGCGGAAAAGTAAGATAGTGTCGGGTTACCTCCCGACCAGTGCACTTGTTTAACGTCGTTGGCTCGACAGTACCTCATTCTGGGATCATAAGGTGGGGTCCCATAGGTGCTTGAGGTCGAACTTCTTCTTGGTAGCTCTTTTGATTTGCCCAAAGAACACATATGGTAGCGGGCTCAGTTCTGCTCTCCCTTGATCCGGAGGCTTCTTTTTCACATATCCCCGAGAAAGCGAGGACTCCTCGACCATAGCTGTTGGTCCATCAAGTCGAGCTCTCTTGCTTCTCCTTCCGGGTTTCCATTCTTTGGGGCCATTCCTTTGCCGCTTCTTCATGTATGGCCGGTTGGCATCTTTGTAGTTTTGGAAGTTCAGTTTTTTGCCAAGCGACCTCAAGCATGCTCCCATGCTAACCCTCTTCTTTGTGGCAGAGATGATTGGCCCTTTTAGAACGAGTGAGTTTTCTGGGCTCGTGGCGAGTGAGTGCTCCATCTTTGGCTCTTCTGGCTCATGGTTTGTCTCCAACTCGCCTTGCACCTCAGCGTTAATTACTTCATTTTCAGGGGCTGTGATCCGCATACAAACCAAGGGGACAAATTGGGGGACTTCCACCACAAGGGTCAGGTCTTTCTCGGATAGATTGAAAATGAGGACCGGGCCTGCCTCGGGTGCTTCGAGCGCAAGGACCGGGCCTGCCGTGATTTCCTCGTCCGCTTTGGTAGTGAGAGCAGGGTAAGTTTCGGGTAGCTTTTAGTGGCATTCGGGACTTCTTCTTCTGCCGGCTCGGGAGTGAGTTTCCGCGAAGGTTCTTCCTCGTCCCACACTATATCGGTTTCCGGTTCTAAGTCTTCTGATGGCTCGGGAGTGATATCCCATATGGGCTCTTCCTCGTCCCATACTATATCGGTTTCTGGTTCTAAGTCTTCTGATGGCTCGGGAGTGATATCCCATATGGGTTCTTCCTCGGTGCTTCCGGTTCCCGACTCGTCCATCATGGCCTCTGTCAGCCTTGTGGGCACCAATGTTGGCTTGGTCCATCGAGCCGTCTCCAAATCCATTACTGCCCTTGTACTGATGTCCTCTCTCGGTTTTGCTGCGGGAATCCTTCTACTCACTTGGCTAATTTACAAGAGTATTGCCGCACTTACAAGCCAAGAGATGTGCCCGCTGAGTATGTATACTTGAAGCTTTTTCCCTCTTCACTAAACGGAGATGCAAAAGAATGGTTGCAAAACCAAGAAGTGGGATCTTTTAGGACTTGGAATGAGCTAGCGAATGCTTTTCTTCCCAATTTCTTTCCACCGTCGAGAACAAAGAAGTTCACAGATTAAATATTGACCTTTTCTCAAAGGGATAATGAGTTGTTTCATCAGGCTTACGACCGATTCAAGCACTATTTGAGGGAGTGCCCTCACCATAATTTTCGAAGGGCGGACCTTATGAGGTACTTTTATCTCGGCATGAACAAAGATGCCAAAAGCCAAATGGACAAAGCTAGTAGCGGTGCGATCATGGATTTACCGGCAAGCCAAGGATTCAAAGTCATAGATAAAATTGCTACAAATTCTGATAGATACCAAGGGGTTGATCACAAGAAGATGGGTAAGTCTAGAGAAGATTCTTCCAATTATATGACTAAAGATCAATTTGGTGATTTGGTCAAGAAAATGGAGAGTATGATAAGTATGGTTAATGCTTTGGATGTATCTAAACCAGAAAATGACAAAGGGAAGAATTCGGTCCGACAACCTTGTTTTCTATGCTCTAGTACGAAGCACTCTACAAAGGCTTGTCCCGATGGGAAATACGAAGATGATGAGGATGGATATGAAGAGGCGCATTATATCAATCAACAAAGGAATTATGCTCCAAATCCTAGTCCTCCTACAAGAAACTATGAGCCTCCTCAAAGGAGAATGTCCAACAACCCCTGTTTCCCTTCTAAGCCTCAAGAGCAAAACAACTACCAAGGGAATTACCAAAGACAAGGGTATGGTTCTAACCAAAATCAAGGGCATAATTCTTACTCTACTCAAGGCCAAAGTTCCAACCAAAATCAGGGGCAAAACTCTCAATATTCCAACCAAGGGAACTATCAAAGGACTTCTCATCAACAAGGACAAGCTTCTTCTAACACTCAAAGTAATTCGATGTTGTCTATGATGGCGCAAATGCTAGAGAATCAAAAGGAAACTAAAAAGAGGATGGAAGCTCATAACAAAATGCTTGAGAATCAAGTGGCTCAAAATGCCGTAGCTTTGAAGCATTTTGGTAAGCTCCCTTCTCAACCGGATGTAAATTCCACCGAGCATTGCAATGCCATCTTTCTTGAAGGTGAAAAGCCATCTCTCATGCATGTCAATGCCGTCACATTAAAGAGTGGAAGAGTCTTGCCTACTCCTCAAGGAAAACCGAGTCATAAAGACAAGGAGATAGAAGCGGAAGTTGCCAACGACAATTCTGAAGTTGAACTTCAAGCTCCTACGGAAGAAGAGAAAAAGGGGGAAGAACCGGTTTTGACAAGGCATTATGTGCCAAAGATACATTTTCCTCAAAGACTCAACAAAAGCAAGCTAGATGCTCACTTCCAACGATTTGTGGAGATGTTGAAGAAGTTGTATGTCACTCTTCCATTCCATGAGGTGATCACTCAAAATCCTACTTATGCAAAGTTCTTAAAAGATATTGTGTATAGTCGTAGAGTTATTGAAGAATCTAGCATGGAAGCCTTGAACCATGAGTGTAGCGCCCTCTTCTCAAAGCAAATACCCCTCAAGATAAAAGACCCCGGCCGATTCACCATTCCATGCTCTATTGGCGCCATGAGCTTTGAACACCCATTAGCCGACCTTGGTGCTAGTGTAAGTGTCATGCCTCTAGCGACCTATTATAAGCTTGGGTTAGAGGGAATGAAAGCTACCAAGATGACGTTGCAACTCGCCGATGGAACCAAAAGGCAACCCAAAGGAGTAATCGAAAATGTTCCTTTCAAGGTAGACAAGTTCTACATACCTTGTTACTTCGTAGTGATGGAGATGGGGAACAGTGGAAACACCACTCTTATTGTTGGGCGCCCCTTCTTGGCCACCGCCGGTTTTAAAGTTGATCTGGGGAAGGGGAAGTTGACCTTGAAGATTGGGGGAGAAAATGTGAAGATAGAGAGGCCTATGAACGAACAAGTGGCTATAACTGAACCTTGTGATTTGAAAGAGCAAGAGAGTGTGGGAGCCGAGAATGTTGAGGTCAAGAAGGTAACTAAGAAGGTTTTGCACAAGTTGGTCGATCCCGATAAGGACCATTCTCTTGATCACTATAAGTTGCCCTCATGCCATGATGGGGTAAAAAGAAAAGTCAATGCTAAAACGGCAAAGAATGAGAAGCAAACATCACTTTGGACAAGAGCTATTAAGCAAGTTGCTTGCAAATTTTCAAAGAACCCGGATTGACAACTCCACTTCTCAACATATCCGCTTGAGGAGGGATCGTAGCAAAAGACTCCTCAAGTGTGTTTCTTATTTCCTAAAAGGAGAATCGGCTTCGTCATAGCCAAGACGTTAAACTAGGCTTGTGAGTGTTTCTCCCCTGATCTTTAAGTATATCTATTTTGATTGGATTTCTATTTGCTTCAAGTGTGGGGTGTTGAAATTTTGTGCATGAGTGTTAATGTACGATTTGAGATTGTCTTAGAAATTCTTGTCCGTAACTCCATGCGTTCGCATAGTTTCATCCATGCGTTCGCATAATTGGCTTTTTCTTCATTTCGTTGTGCTTGCATAGATTTCATGCGCTCGTGCATAAAATCAATACCAGTGCCCAGTACTGTGCGTTCGCACAAGTCAATCCATGCGTTCGCATGCCTAGTTTATTTCCACTTTGTGCTTTGGTCGCATGAGTCCATCCGTTCGCACGAGAAATCCATGCTATTGCCTGCACTTGTGCATTCGCACAAACCCAAGCATGCGTTCGCATGCTCATCTGATGCGTTCTTTTGATGAATTATGAGTTGACTTGCATGATGCTGACATGTTTACGATGATGATTTCTCTACCTTGTGTGCTTAACACTCTCGTATTTGAGTTTCTTGTCTTATAGAGGAAAAAGGGGAATCATTCATCGAATCTTTTATGCAAGTTCAGTCGCCCAAGAACCAGGCGCGCGAAGCAACATCTCTTACTTTGAAATGGCTACCTTCAAACGAGAGAAGTTTTTCTTAACTTTCTCTTTGCTTTTCATGCTATTCATTGCTTAGGGACTAAGCAATTGCTAAGTGTGGGGTGCCTATGTTTTGACTACACGAGATGTTTGTGCTTGCTTGCCGTGCTTTCATGTTTAGAATCCAATCAATTCGCATGTTTAGAGGAAAACACTTACACTACTGTGACATTCATCCAAAAACTCGAATTTTTAATGAAAACAAAAAGTCTGGGCAAGGTTACATTTTTGAAAAATTTCATTCCTAATTCAACTAGTCGTGCATGATTTCACTTAATTGATCCTTTAGATGACTAATGGATTGGATTGTTGACTTTCTTTCTTGAGGATCAAAGCATCTACTAGCACTTCTTTATCTTTTATTCTAAGCTCTTTCTTGTTGAGACTAGAGAGTTGATCTTTGAAAGCATGAAATAAAAAAAATAATAAATAAAAACCTAGCATGTCATGATTGCCTTTAGGTGACCTTAGTGACCTCACTTGTCTTGTGGATTTGTCTTGTTGGTTTGTCATGCTCCATTTTGAGCACTTAGCCCTTTGTCAAAGTTATAAGTGTGGGGTCAAAAGAGGGCAAGAAAAAGAAGGAGAAAGAAAAGCACAAAAACAAAAAAAAGAGAGAAGAAAAAAATGTTTAATAAGCCCCGAGCTTCTTCCTTATGATTGATCACCATTAGGAAGTGAGTTTAAAGAATTATGTGCTAAGCGCCGAGGGTTAGGAAGGTAAGTTCCCCCTCGAAAGTGCTTAGTACGGCCAAAGGCCATGCTACCCCCTTAAAGTTGCACTTAGACTTGACAATCGGCTATTCCACCATTCTCTAGCATGAAAACTAATGAGACAATTGAAACTTTCTAGCAAGAATTCACTAAGGGACGAACCTCGTATTCTTTTATACTTAGGCATGATATGATTTGCAAGTGTATATAAAAGCTTTAATGTTGGAACTCCTCTTCTCTTATGACTAAGTGACCTTTGCGTCCTAGGCTTGAGAATGAGTTCAAAGTCACAAGCCAATGTACTAGCCTCCTTGCTAGCATTGGTGAGTGGTCCAACAAGATTTCTTTGTGACTGTTAGATTGTTTTCTTGAAATCTTGGATATAGAAAACGACTAGAATCCTTGATTAAAGGTTTGTTAGTCTTTGCTTTGATTTGCTTGAATGTCATTATTCATGCATTTCCACAAGGATTTGAAGAGGTTTCATGTTGTGATTGAAATGCACATATCTAGTTTGAATACATTATGAACTTCATGGAAAACACCTTGCCTAGTACTTTGACATTTGTGAACTTAAAATGCCTAATTGGATGGTTGTTCTTTTTGTGGGATTTGTGAGTATTCCCATGTCTGAAAACTCTCAAAAGACTACAACTCCTCTACTAGGGTAGCCTAGGGGTTTAAAGGCTTGGTACATTCGCTAAATGCACTCGTGTTACCTACGAAAGTGGTTAGTTAGAAGTAGGATTTGTTTCTTAGTGTTTTAGTTAGTTTTCGTGACCATATGGAGTTTTCTTTGAACCGATCCTGAGTGAGTGAAGTGCATTATTGTTGTTGATCTCTATGATTAGTTTGCTTGGGACGATCAAAAATTAAGTGTGGGGTGATTTTATAGCGCTAAAAAATATGCATTTTAGGCGACCTCTATGCTTATTGTTTCGATTGTTCTGTTACGATTTCACTTGCTATTTGATGCTTTGTGGTTCTATTCATGAAAACTACAGAGTTTAAGCTGAGAACACAAGTAGGCAGTGATTTTGGAAGAAAACCAAAGTTTCGGAGCAAAAATATGGAGTTTCGGGCAAAACAGGGCAAACCGACCTTGCTGGAGTATTTTGGACGCACAGATCGCATTTGGTGCCTGATTTGGTCGATTCAAAGTTTGTTAGAAAGATAACTCAAAGGGCTACAACTTTTTTGTTGACGTCAAGGCCAAATTCGGACGGGAAAACTTCAAAAAAGCCCCAAGAAGTCGGAGCACAAATTTCTCAAGGTCATGCGCTCGCATGGTCAAAAGCATGCGGTCGCACAACCCAGACCATGCGTACGCATAGTCAATAGCATGCGAACGCACAACCCAGACTCGAAGCATGAACATCCCGTGCGCTTGCACGCGATCAAATTTCCCAGTCTACAGGAGGCCATGCGTTCGCACAAATCAATCCATGCGTTCGCACAAATCAAACCATGCGTTCGCATGCTTTTGCGGAAACATAAAAACGGGAATTTTACTACTGGGCTATAAATAGAAACTTGGGGTTTTTGAACAAAAAGCTGGTTTTCTGGAGCAAATCTGGGATTTTAGAAAAGAAGAACTCCAACAACAACACGATCGGATACTCTAGTGGTCTTGAAACTCCATATTGGTTTTAGATTTCTAAACTCAACTTTCCATATGGTTGTTTGCACTTTTATTATTTACTTTGTTTGTAAACTCACCATGAGTGAGTAGTGACCTTGATTGGGGATCTATGGATCCCCTAGACATGTTTGTGACGTTGTAATTACCTTATGCTAATGATGAATGAGTTTGCACATGTTTCTTCTTCATTTGAACCTAATGTCTCGAGTTGCCTATAAGGTGTTTGTGAAATGTCCTCAATAGGAATTCTGCTTGATTTCATGCTTGATGTAGCTTGCGTTGATCATCATGACTTCAATGAACTAAATGAAGAAGCATTAGGATTTTTGTGTTACATGGCGACTCTCTAATCCTAATGAGAAGGGCTTGAACTTAACAAGAACATGATTATCTAGTCAATAAAGTGGAAGTGTGAGGCTAGACATTCATATTCTATAGTGCCAATAGAGCAAAAGTGTGAGGTACTATGCGAGATGTAACCTCTTTGTACTAAGTTATAGCGTGAGTTGAACTTTGTACTAATGTTGCATAAGCCAATTCCTAAACATGTGCACGTGATTTCATCATTAGTGTCCTATATCATTGTCACAATAATTGTCTAGGTGGAGAAGTGATCCCTAGTCATCTTTTAATTGATAGTTAACCTATTTTAGTAGATATAATCTCACTTTTGGATAGTACATTCTACTATCATCCTCTTAGAGGAACAAACCCCCCCCCCCCCCCCCCCCAAACCATAGACATTCTAATTAAATCGTTAGAATTATTGGTTTAATCACCTATCCTTTGGGTACGACCTCAGTTCACCTGAGTCATTACAAATGTTTTGATTACCGTGACTTAGCATAAGTGTTTAGATTCTATTTGAATACTTAGCTATATTTTCAACCGATCAGTGAATATGATCATATCTACGGAATTGAAGTGAACTAGTGCTTATGTCTATTGCATATAACACTTTGGGAGATGTTTCAAGGATGATAAATGCTATAGAATGAACCTACAATCTCGATGGAGTGAGGTTTGAGTTAAGAAGGTTTGGCTAAGAATATATTCACACGAAAGTTGGTCTACCTTAGTCTAAACTAGGTTCAAAACTATTTGACTACAAAAATGTTTGAATATTGTGAATGTGATCGTTGGTAAATGCCAAGGAGGGGAGTAACCCCTCGAAACACCTCTTATCTATTATCTCTAATTACTCACCACATAGGATTTAGAATATACACCTTTATACATTTTTGGTTTAGAATAGCCGAATGAAAACATGATCTTACATAGTGCATGTGCTGGGCTTGCTCCTTTGGGTTCGACCTGGTACTTTATCGATTTTTATAAATTGTTTTGACCTACTACATTTTATCCTCTCTCCATTGATACTATTCTAGAGGTGAAAAAGAAAATAGTTCGTCACACATTATCTCAAAGGGAAGTTCTCAATTGGGAGGTTGGATTATAGGAGCAGTGGTGAGGGCACATTTTAGCTTCTAAAAGGCTTCAATGCAAGCATTATCAAATACAAATGCCACATCATTGTGCAAGAGATCAGTCAAGGGCTTGGCAATCTTAGAAAAGTCTTTAATGAAATGCTGATAGAACCAGGCGTGACCAAGTCCTTCTCGAACCATGAAGTGGTACTTCTCCCAATTCAAGACAAGGTCGGTTTCAATGCACTTATCAAGGAACTTGGAAAGATTATCCAAGCAAGACTCAAAGGATGAACCATAAACCGAGAAGTCGTCTATGAATGCTTCTATTGTGTTCTCGATAAAGTCAGAGAACATAGCCATCATGCACCTTTTGAACGTTCTCGGTGCATTACATAGTCCAAATGGCATACATCTATAAGCATAAGTTTCATAGGGGCATGTGAACGCGGTCTTATCTTGATCTAGAGGATTTATAGGAATTTGAAAGAATCCAATATATCCATCCAAATAGCAAAAGTATTCATGGTTTGCTAGCCTTTCAAACATTTGATTGATGAAGGGCAAGGGGAAGTGATCCTTCCTATTGGCCTTTTTATGTTCATGGTAGTCAACACACATTCGCCACCCCATAGTGGTGCGTGTGGGGATAAACTCATTTTTTGTTCTTACCTACCATTAAACCACCTTTCTTAGGGATCACGTGGATTGGGCTCACCCATTTTGAGTCAGGAGCGACATAATTGATTCCCGCTTCTCTTAACTTAGTTATCTCCTTGAAGACAACTTCTCCTAATTTAGGGTTCAACCTCCTCAGCCTCTCTTGGGTTGGCTTAGCATTATCTTCCAATCTAATCCTATGCATGCATATTTTGGGGCTATCCCTTTCAAATAATCACTTGAATAACCAATACCCTCCTATGGGTTCTAAGCACATTCAATAGTTTAGAAGTCTCAAACTCATTCAAAGATGCATTCACAATCACGGGAAAAGTGAATTTGAGACCTAAGAATACATACCTTAGACTAAGGGTAGAGCGTTAAGCTCTATCCCACAATGTCCCTTACCTTTTTCTTCCTCCATCTCTTCCTCCTCATCATCTTTTCCTACCTCAAATTATTCCTCGTCCATCATCAATAGTTACGCTCTATCCCACAATGTCCCTTACCTTTTCTTCCTCCATCTCTTCCTCCACCTCATCTTTTCCTACCTCAAATTCTTCCTCGTCCATCATCAATAGGTCCATCATAGAGTCACCTATGCTTTTATCACGAGTTTTGTTTTTTTTAAATGACCCATTTGAGTTTGTCATTTCCATTTTGGCATGTTCTTTTAACAAACCAGATTCTCAAGATCCAGGTTGTTATGTTTTGAAGAAAACCGGATTCCCAGGATCCAATTTTATGAGCAAATAAGATGAGGTGCCTTTGGCCGCCTACACGGATGCCACGTGAAAACTGTATCGAGAGGATCCGGTCTTTTTAGAAATGGATGTCGGGGATCTGGTCTTTCTATGACACCGATTGTCATAAATACTGTTTGTAATAATTTTTCTATTTTTTGTTGATCGAAGTTAATTATCTATCGGTAACGGTTAAAAATAACCAAAAAAGTGTTTCGATCTGGTTCAAAGTTGAACTTAAGAAAAGGACTTTGATTTTCTTGAAAAGTGGATACAAGTACTAGAAAAGTGGAACAAAGATAGAAGCAGCCCTCTTGTTATGTCAAATTTTGTGGCATATTTTGCATCTTTGAATTCTGCCAGGGGGTGTTGATGAAGAAGCTTATCCTTGAGTACTGGACTGACAGACGTCAATCTCATTATGCCATCGCCTTGTCAGAATTCTCCCGACTTTTTGACATTTGAAGTCAGGGTTAAGAACATGAGGAAGTCCTTGATAAGTCGCATTCTTGACTATTATCTCTCTACATATTCCCTAAGGTTTTCATTCGATCCCATGTATTTTTTAGGCCAACTGACACTCTTTTGCCCTTTCAGGTACAATATTCGATCAAGGAGTGATCAGACCCCTTGGAAAGCGGAATGAGTCGAAACAAGGCAAAAAAGAATTAAAAGTGAGATATTGGCAACCAACTTGTCCCGACTGCCCTGAGCCAATACCACAAGGGCATTGTGTCCCGAATCGCTTAGTTAAGATTGGACAACCCCAAAGTGCATCTCCTTTCCATGCCAATCTGAATAGTGCCATTTCAACCAGACCGCAAAGCATGCGGACTCTACACAACCTAGTCACCCGAGGTGCCGTTGTCGTGACCGAGACAATGGCCTAAAAGAGGAATATTTATCCCATACACCTATAATTAGAGGCATCTGTGTTTTGCACTGAGAGTTGTGCACGCCAAGATTTCTGTAAGAGGGTTTCCATATGGAAGAGGGTTATAACAAAACCAATTATCCAGCTCAGGGAGCTGCCGGAGTGGGACGATCGTCCAGTACATCTATCCCTATTGTATTCCTCTACTGTTTAATTGATTTTTTTTGTATTGAATCCTTAGAGATGAGTCGTGAGTAGTCCTTTTTGTTTTATAGGATCCTATGGAACCCTATGATGTATGTGACTTGTTTATGATATGAATAATCTATAAATGGTGTTGAGTTTTATTCATGGTGTTGTATTTCACTTCATCTTATGCTTGTACTATGCTTAATAGGCGTCCGAAGGGATCTCTATGAGTAAAGGGTAAGAGTCATTTGCTATGAACTCGAGGGGGTCACGCCGATGACCCTGGAAAACCTAGTGGTTATACCTTTACACGATGGTGTTCACGAGGGTGACCCATCGTGTATCGCGATAGGCCTAGGTTAACCAGCCTGCAAATATCGATTGTCCAACGAGGGTTAGTGGTCGAGAGATACGAAGCTGAACATGGACAAACAAATCGAGGGGTCTAGATACATGTGCGAAATACGTTTTCCTTTGGGCATGAGAAGTAGCCGAGAGGTGGAATCTGCCATATAGACGTATAGGCCTGAGTCGATCTCGATAGAGACTCACACTATTGTGGGTTCAAGTGACTAGAGTTGTATGCATTGGAGAGCAAAACAGATACCCTAGGAAACGTTTCTTTACATTAATTAAACCCCCACTTTACTTCATTTAATCTGGCTATAACATTAAACAACCTTAAAACTAATTCGTAATTTGAAAAGCAGACGTAAAATCGAATATTGGAAACGAGTTTTGGTTTACTCCTTGGAGGACCCCGGTACTTATCAGTTTATAAATGTTTTTGACTACTTAGTTAGCACACCACCTATTTGCTGCAACGTCAGACCCTTATAGGGTTCCCCAAAGTCCTCATGAAGCATTGGAGAGAAATGGTAACTCCAGCTCATGTTGTAAGTGTATACTCATGAGCAAAGAAGTTGCTCAATTCCTTGCGCGCGAACTTGCAAGCTGCCATTGCATAATTACAAGGAAAATGAAATAATGTCCATCAAACTGTCCACCTATGATGCAGTGGCGGACCCATACTTTTTTCTTACCGGGGGCAAAGATTATCAAGGCTTTTTATTCTCACAAAACTTTAAAGTGTGAGATGTATAAATTAAATCCTTAGTGTACAAAATATATATTAAAGTGGCTATGAGAATTATCTTAGATTGAATGTACTTATTTTAATTATAAAGTTAGCAAAATAAAAATTATTTTTATATGTCACATCAACTATTTGAGCTTAAATTCTAGTATCAAATTATATTACTCTCTAAATGAGATAAAAAAATTTAATACATAAATATATTTTTGAGAGCTTTGAGGCTATTTTTGAAAATTTGAAGGTTATTTTGCATTATTGGGGGTAAAACATTAATATTATTGGGGGCGAAATATTAAAATAATGAAGAATATTTTAGTAATTACATGGTGTTTATCAACTTTTTTGAAAATTAATGGGGGCAATTGACCCCAATACTCAAAGCTTGGGTCCGCCACTACGTTGATGACGTCCATATTTGATAACGTCGTTGAACGATTCCAAAGCGTTGGTGGTCACTGAAGCCCATTGATGAGTCGTATTTATACGACTCGTCGAATTAGTTATTCCCATCTATTTAATTATGCGAACAGTTACTTTTTACTATTATTTTGTATTTTAGGTGTTTCAGAAGCTCTGGAAGGAATATGTGCTTAAAAGCGGCGTTTCGGTGCAGAATACATCACATGAAGTTCATGGAAAATCAGATGGAGAGCCAGAGTCGAAGTTGGAGCGAAAAGAATGAGCATTGTGCCGAGACTCTCGCGCCCAACGCCTAATTTAAGTGTGCTGGACGCGCCAGCTAAAATGCATGCGAGGCACGACGCTAAAATACTCTTCGGGCGCGGGTGACCCGACGAGGTGATGACGTGATGCGCCATCTAAAATGCATGTGAGGCATGACGCGACGCTAAAATGCTCTTTGGGCGCGGTAGGCCCGATGAGGTGACCCATCTCATACCACCATTATTCATTGATAAAGACCATAAATCAGCGTCTATGTTGTGCAACCACCTTCGGACATCAGGTGTATCTTGCAAGAGTTCCATCAGCTATGCATATTCAGCAACAAAACTTTTACTCTTTCTTGGCATATGGCACTCTGCCAAGTTTCTTTTCAAAGTAGAGTGTTTCACCTCGGTGTTGAAGTTGCTCTGTAAGTGCCCAATGCAGACACGATGGTAAGCCATAAGAGGCGACCATTCTGGTTCTTGCATAGCGGCCATTATTCTAGGGTGCTTGTCAGAGATGTCCCACAAGCGCAGGCGTGAAGTGCCACCATCATGAACCACTTCTAGCTGGAAGTGTTTTCACTATTCACCTAAGCAAACGCAACAGGCACAACACCGTTATTTGCATCCAAAGAACATGCTACCAACAGCTTCCCGTCGTACTTACCATACATATGAGTACCGTCGATGGATAATATAGGACGACAATGATAAAATGCATGAATACATTCTGCAAATGCTCAAAAAACACGATTTACCTGAATGTACTCACCATCAATTTCTTATGTATCCTATCTGACAACTGTTTCCGGATTTGCATCAACCAAAACCTTTATCAAGTGCTGCAGCCTTAAAGGCTTGGGTAGCAAATCGCAAGAACTCATCTTCTTGCTTGATCCCATTCTTACTTTGAGGCATTCGTTTCAAGGACTTCTTCTTTGGAGACCTCCTCATCCAAGTTCCCATTTTCAATTTCTTGTTGCGACAATGGAGTTTCAAGCATCTTGTTGTGGGTCTCGATCACTCTATTCATCTTCTCTTGGTTAGCAATGAGTGTAGCAAGCATGTATTCTATATTGGAAGGCTGACACAAAGTTTGAGGGTATTGAGGGTAGGAGTCTTCAACTTTAAAGCATTGGCTATCATCCGAATTTGGAGTGTTGGCATGTGATGGATATCAATAGTTTTCTCAATAGAAATTCGGTTGCTCCTCCTCTTGATAATATTCTCCATTGTACATGACTTATTGGTTGTAGGGATTCATCCTCGTAAAGACGTATAAACATAAGCTAGCAAGGGATATGAATGTAAGGAGGATATACAAGTATAAGGAAAAGAAAAATAGCTACAAGAATGGTCGATACTTCCACACAATCGAAGCTAGTAATGTGCTAATGTGTTGCTCTCCGGCAACGGCGCCATTTTGACGTTGTTGTTTTTCTACTCCTTTAATTGGTGTGATCTAAAGTATATTAAACTTGTCAAAAACAATTTACATTATCGGTAAAACCGAGTCGAACCCAAAAGAGCAAGTTAAGCACATGCACTATTTAAAATTGTGATTTCGTTCGGCTATTCTAATTCAAATGGATGAGGGTGTGTGTATCTAAATCCTACTTGGCAAGTAATTAGAGATAAAAGATGGATAAAAGGCGTTTCGAGGGGTTACTCCCCTCTTTGACATTTCCCAAAGATCAAATACACGGATCCGAAGCATTATAATGTTATGGATAGCTTTAAAACCTAGCATAAGCTTAAATGAGCCCATTATAATGTTATGGATAGTTTATGCTTTCTAATTTAGAATCTCACTCTTTCGAGATGTCGATTCATTCTACTCCTCTTGATTGTCCTTTAATTTTCACTTTGAGGTCAATCAAGTAGAAATAGACAATTAAAAGCTAGGTTGGCTTCCATATCTTGGAGTTACTTTCATGAGCACTAGATATGGATCATTTTCATTCATCCAAACCATACTAAGCTCTTTTGATACTTAAAATTATGTTTTAAGACAAACATGTCACTTAGACATTTCATCAACACTTAGCAACATGTTAGTAAATGAAGCTCTAGTGAAAATGAAGTCTAACACTTTGATTATGGAATCTAATGTATAAACAAGCTCATTGAGTACCAAGAGGGTTGTAAAACCCTCAAACCACAAGAACTAGTCACACATCATCATGATAACATCTTTTCAATACAAAACAACAAAGGGGAGGATAGATGAGTAGAGAAAACCCAAGTAGGAGATGATCCAAGCTCTAGATTCCTTGGTTGATCTTTTCTCTTCTCCCCCAAGCAATCCTTTTAATGATGTTGAGTCTTCCTTGACCAATTTCTCACATTTTCTCTCTAAAAACCAGCCTCCTTTGTCAAAACTCTTTCCTTCTATTTATAGCTCTGAGTGAAAAAATAGGCACAACAACCGTACTCGAGCGAGTACTGCTATCTGAGGGTGCAATGTGCAGGGAAAGCTAAGCTACAAAAAGTACTTGTTCTCTATTTGATACAAATAGACGCTTTGAAACGTACCAAATCTAAAAATTAAAATTTCACTTATAACCTTATAGAATAGATCAAATAAAAACCATATTTAAATATAAAAACTATAAACTATCTAAGAATTCGACACGTGGCACTCTCGACCATTCATAATTCGGGCCACTTTTTTGTAAATAAAAATATTAAAACGAACTTATTTAAAAATACATAACAGATACGAGGATATAAACATCCTAAAAAATAACGTTAAGTCTGAACATTATGTTAAGTCTAAACTTTTTGTTAAGTCTGAACATTATCACATAACTCTAAACATTATTTTAAGTCTGAACTTTTACATCTTGTCAAGTCTGAACATTATCACATAACTCTGAGAATTTTGTTGAGTCTGAACATTATCACATAAGTCTGCATATTATCATATAAGTCTGAACATTATCACATAACTCTGGACACTATGTTAAGTCTTAACTTTTACATTTTGTTAAGTCTGAACATTATCATATAACTCCGAACACTATGTTAAGTCTGAATATTTACATTTTGTTAAGTCTGAACATTATGCTTTGAATTAATTAGATTAAAATTAATTAATTACAAAAATACAAATAGACTATTTTGCGCTTTCGTATTGGATTACGAAATTTCAACATATATGTCACGTGTCAACTTTTGAGGAGGTTTATAATTTTTATAAATTAACAAGTTTTTTATCCGATCTCTACTCTTAACCTTAAACATATCTAATTACGTTTGAAACTAAACGGATTGATCCGTTTGACTCTAATATTAATAGGTTTTAAGATTTTAATTTGCTTAACATGCTAACTCTTAAAGAACCACTCATTACCCATCGGAATCCCCTGTTTTGCCAAATCTAGTTTAAAGGTTCAAGAATCAGTTCATTCAACATTACTTCTCCACCATGCAGAAATAGTCACCAAGGGCGCGTCCTCTTCTGACTGCCTCTCCTATATGAACTCATTGTCCCAGTCGATTCGCCCTCCACTGAAGCCTCCCTGGCGCCGACAAAAGAGTTTGAAAGCTCGGCCTAGAGCACTGTAACTCTTCGAATGTTGTTATTGAGCTCTCTAATCAGCCCGACGTTGCGGCTCAAATTATCAGGCACCCCGAACTCATGATTCTGATTAATCTCATTGATCAACAACCTGTTTTGATCTAATATGATCTGAACTTGTGCAAACTTGTGTTGAAACCTTTGTATGACCCTCTCTTTCAGTTGTGCAGATGATCCGGCACTAGTGCCCGGACGATGGTCTCCTTCCACTCCCCCGAATTCGATGCTCAGAAACAAATCTGCATAAAGAAGATAACAGAGTTATAACGTCAGCCAAAACTGCATAAAGAAAATGCCAGCATAGTCACTGAATCTTAGTCCTATACATTACATTACGTCCTTAGCATTTTCTTAAAGTTCAGCTGTTAAAGGCAATTGCTTTAATAAGCAGATTCTATAACTTTTATACAAATTATAAACCCTTTTTGAGGCCAAGAATCTGATACATGTCAGACATTAAAATAAGAACATCATAATCACTAAATAATCCTTTTCTCCAGCTCAAATCTCTTAATCACAAATAAATCATTAACGGTTTCCACTTCAAGGAATCTAATAACCAAACGCTCTACACTAAATTGAGTATCAATACAACGCTTATACCTTCTATAACCAGTCCCAAAAAAGCCCTAAGTTTCTCAAAATTTCCAATTTTTTAATCCAAACATCAACCAAAAGACAACTCAAGAATCTCCAACCCAGCACGAACAAAGAAACAACACAACAAATGTCGAAAACGCTGAGCATCAGACTTTGTACTTCATACAAGTGACCGAATCCGACTAATCTAAAACCAGAAAGAATGAATGTGGATATACAAAAGAAAGAACGAACAACAACGTCCTTGGGCGCTTTCTTCCCTCAAAATCTCGGGAAGTGTGAGTTGAATCTTTCACGGACGAAAGAATCTCTGTGACTGTGACTGGGGGCTCTAGCGGCAGGGACGGCGATGATGAGCGAAAAGGAAATGCTTGGAAGATTCTGATGAGTCGCGATTTGTAGGGATCGTACGGGACGTGATATTCTCGTCTCGTCACGACACAAAAATGGATAGATATATTTCCACTTCTCTTTTTTCGTGTATTAATAAAAGCGAAAAGTACTAAAAAAATTCTTTAAAGTTAACCGTCAAAGTTAATCCCATTGGTCAAATTACAATTAAATATTATTTACTTTAATTTTATCTATGTATCTCTCATTCTATATTTTTAACTTTTAATTTTATTATAATTTTTTTTATTCTCTATAAATTTCATATCACATTCTTTTTCTTTTTTTTATCCAAAATTTCATATCACATTCTAAGTACTACATTTAAATTAATTGTTTAGGGTTTCATAAGTTACCATTATATGTATGACTAAATTTATAATACAATTAAAAGTTAAAAATATAGAATGAGAATACATAGATAAAATTAAAGTAAATGACATTAGATTGTAATTTGACTAACGGGGTTAACTTTGACCGTTAATTTTTACGGATTTTTCAATTTTGCCCCCTCATTGGAAATTATTGTATTTCGGACCTCAAATCGGAAAGAGATGATAGTTCAAGGTACCTTTTTGTACTTTTCCCTTAATAAAATTCTATTTTTGATTTATATGGTATTAGATTTAACTGTAGAGATTTTGTGCGCCCATTTTTTTTCTTTTTTTAAATATTCAGAAGAATATCTTCTTCTTCTTTTTTGTGCGCCCATTAGACTGGTTCAATTGATGATGTACTTACTTTTCATAAAGATAATATAGGAAATAGCACATATTAATAAGGCACTCTTGGCAATAGCAATTAAATCTTAATCATCAACGACATCACCATAACTCCCTCTAACATCATCAGCCACGACCGCCCCGACTTTGTCTACAATACAACACTCAAATTTTTTTTTTCCAAAAAACTTTCAAGGTCTCTCATTTGAGAACAACAAACTCAGAGTTTAAACAAAATAATGACAAATCGTTACAACACTCACATTCAACACCATCATCGTCCCCAAAAACTTCCTCCTCTTGGAAAACATTTCACTACAAATTTTGGCCAAATTTACCACGGATAAATTGTGTGACAAATGAGTGGCAGGACCGTCGCAAAACAAGATTTGCGACGACTTTTGCGACCATTTACTACTAGTCATAAAAAGCTACGTCGCATAACTTTTACCACGGTTTTACGACGGGTTTGCGACGATATATGCCACAAATATGCGACGATTATGCCACGAGAAAGAGAACCGTCGCATAACGGTAGTTTAAATGTTACCACAGTTTTGTAATAAATTTACCACAGCAATATAAATAGTTGCAAAATGTCGCATATTCGTGATATAATTTTACCACCAGTTTCCCATAGTAATGCCACCGTTTTAAGACGGTAAAAAAATTCTTTTGTTCCTTTTTTAAAATTAATAATATTTCATTACTATGGGTCGGTTGGAGTCATTACTAAAGTGGGGTGGCTAGCTTACAAATTAGCGTTGTCAAAAAAGAGACAAGTTCACAATATTTTCATGCATCAGTTCTAAAGAAATGCAGAGCCCGGCCACCCTTCCAGCAAGTCAAATGGCCAAAATGTTTCCTTTAGTACACCCAACTTTGCTTCCAGAACAAATCCTAGGTCGTCGAGTGGTGTGTCAAGGGGACAAAGATGTCAGCCAAGTTCCAATCAAGTGGAACACCTGTGGACCCGAAGATGCAACATGGGAAGATAAATTCAACTCCAAAAGTAAGATCCTAACTTACACCAGAAAACAATGCCGAGGGGAAACATGTCCAGAGTGCCTTCTAAGAGATTGAATGCAGGCGAATATATCCTCCATAACGGCCTAAGTGAAGCACCAGAAGAAATTAGCAAAGTCTCCATATGACTTAATAGGCTCAAAAGCCCACCGGGTGCCCGGTGGCCCATAGTCTAAAAGTCTAGCCTAACCTACAGCGCACTAACAGTCCAGCCTTCAGCGCACTAACATTTCGATTACCGAATTATTTTTATTGTTTTATCGATCGGTAAATTACCGAACCGAATTAATTTGGGAACGGTAAATTAATTCAGTAAATCAGAAATTAACAAACAATGCTCTGTCCTATTTGCTTCGTTCTGGTCGTTCCTTATTCCGTTGTTTGACAAGCCTCAGGTCCATCTTGAAGGCGTTTGTTTGTGAAGGAATTGTAGCCCAAAGTCCACTGCAGGGGAAGTCGTCGCCAAAAGTCGAAGGTCGTTGCTGTTAGCTGAGCTGCTTTGTCACTGATGGTACATTAAGTAGGCCGGTGTCGTTTTGGCCAACACAGAGAAGTGTGCGCTTGGAGTCGTCGATATTGCTTCAAATGGACCAATCAGAAGCTCGTAAAGTTGGCGCGGATTGGGCTTATTCAAATCAGACCGAATGGCTCATATTTAATCCATCAAGTTCTATCTTACGACTGTTGCTGCTCTCCCTAAATCAGATAAGAACTCGAGCTTCAGTTGCTAGGTTCATACGATCTGTTTGCTCTCTTGCTCCAATTCTCTCTCACATTGAAAGATTCACTGAAGATATCTTAGGGCTTTTGCTAGAGGCTATTGTCGACTACATTCGTATGTTCAATTGTAAGGATTGTGATCTCGAGCTGTGAGATTCACTGTAAAGAGTGTGTAACCAAAAAAAGACTAAGTTTGATGCAATTTGTTGATTTTGACTGAAGCAAGATGGTGCATATCGATCTTGAGTAGCTCAACGTGTAGTAGGAATTCATTCCAAACCACTGGCCTTAAAATCGGTGTGTCCAATTTCATTTATTGTTCAATTTCTTATTTAGGTTTCTTGAGTGAATTATGAATTTGACTAAGTATACATCCGATTAAGATTGTTAAGAGTTAACTGAATCCTACAGTGGTATCAGAGCTCGTTTAACAATCTTGTTCTGCACTTCTCTTGTCGGAAAGCTAGCTTAAAGGGCTACAACTTTGTAGTTTTTACTAAGAGCAGTTTCTGTAGTTAAAAGGGTCAAAACAGGAGTCAAAGTCTAATTCACAGAGCGCGAAAAATAGGCCTAACCTCTCTATGCGGCAGTGTCGCCTGTGTCAAGATTTATCGACTCGGGGCAGCGCTGGGTACTTCTCTGGATCTAGCAGTGTTAGATGTTGACAGCGGCGACACTGGACATGCGGAAAAAAATAAGATTTTCTGCTAGGTTTTGGAAAATTTTGAAATGTTAGATTTTAATTGAAGAAATCTACCAATTCGAGCCACCACACACTCAAGGGAGAAAAAAGACAAACTAGAGAAAGGAAAATACGAAAAATCAAGGAATTTATTCGGATCGAGGATTGGGCTTGAAGGGATTATTAACATTGTTTCGAAGGGTATAGTAATTCCTTATTCGCTTTGTAATTATATTTCCAACAAAACATGACTTATAATTCCATGACAGTGGATAGAGAGTAGTGATCCATATTTTGGGTCCTACAAAACTTACTCGACTACGAATCGTTTAATGAAATATTCGTTGTACGATTTGGATTGTTTTGTATGATTTGTATTTTACTTAGCGTATAAATAAAGCGATGCATAATAGGTGTTTGAGAAAATGTCTCAATGCATAATTTTGAGACATTAAGCCAATATCGCATAAAGGGTGAGATTAAACGTTAGACTATTAAGTAAAATACACATTACATACTTGGTGACTATGAGACTGCTCCGAGATTGTAACGGGAATGGCTAGAATTATGACAAGTACTCTGTTAGAGACCCAAAAAATGAAATCTCTTTATTGAATGGAAAAACTCAGCGGAAGGTTAAAAAGGTGGGAAAACAATGAAAAAGACGCTACCATGACACGATAATGCCTAATATTCCCCTTATAGCAAAGGAATATCAAACCCCAAGGATATGCCCGTTGACTACACTACAATGACCAAGAGAAACACTCCTTTCTAATTTTCTTGATGCAGGAGAATGAGCTCAGGTCGTCCTATATAGTTTTAAGGTTGGCTTTGGTAACCGCCGCATTTTATGGCCTTCTTGAAGAGGAGCCTTCAATAGAGGTGGCAAAATAAATGAACGGATGGGTTAATGGATGGATAAAACGGTTAGCGAATTAAACGGATCAAATCCATTTAAATCCATTAGTGTTAATGGATTAAACGGACGGATGACTAACGGTTGACGGATTAACGGATAAATCCATTTGATCCCTTTAATCCATTGGATCCATTTAACCCATTTAATTCATGTAAATTTGAATTTTGAGCAAATTGAGAAATTTGCAAAATTGAGTGCGGCTTAATTCACATTTTAGTGAAACTAAACGATGATAAGTAATAAAAAAATGATACAGTTAAGTTGATGAAATTATTCATAATAAAAAAAAGTTGATGAAATTATTTATTTTCAACGGACATTAAGAAATCCCAAAAAAAATGGATCTTAAAAAATGAAAAATGAAAAAAAAAAGATTTTCAAACTTATTTTATTAGTTTTAAAAATTACTATTAAATAAAATTTATAAACAAATTTTACTTTCCTATTAATTTATATTAAAAAACACAGTTTATAGTAAGATTTTATGCAATGAAAATGGGAGGAACACATGGCGGCAGCCTATTTGTGACATTCATCACCTGAGGGCAGGGAGAGCCTTAACTTTATTTTCCCTACTCCTTCCTTTTCGGGAAGTTCTTCAGACCAGAATTTCTAAATGATGAAAGCACCCTCCGACCAATTCGATGTAGCTGGACCTGAGGAGATGTGTCGATGTAGCTGGAGGCGAGGAGATGAGTCGACGCTTGGAGCCGAGGAGGAGATGCGCAGAGTTTGGAATGTTTTTAATTTTTATGATTAATTAATGTCAAATAAAATATTGATTAATTGGTTTAATGGATTAATGGATCAAACCATGTCATCCGTTTAGTAATGGATTCTTAATGGATTTGGATTAGTTCAATCCATTAATTAAATGGATGGATAATGGATGGATTTTAGTGGATGGTTAATGGATGGATAATGGATAATTTTGCCACCCCTGCTTCAATGCCCAAGACCCTTGACTTCCAAGAAATATCCTCCCATCTTGATGCTGCGTATTAATCTCCATTTGACTCTCATTGAACTTAGGGAGGATCCAAGATAGCATCCAAGGTAGCTGAGATTCCCACTCTAAGTCGGTTTGTCTAAAAACCCATTAACCCCATTTTTGGTGGAACCGAGAATCGCAACTTGGGCTGATTTTTCTTGCTGGGCATGTGGACTAGAATCTGAGCTTTGAAGGAGTTGTGCTTTGAAGGAAGAAGTTCTATCATTACTCACCTCCCAAAGAGCGACCTTGTCCTTAAGGTCGAAGGTAGGGAACCTCTCGCCAATGTCCTCCATGGGATCTCAAGTCGCATCATGCTCGGGCATTCTTGTCCACTTGATTAAGACCTCTCGTTGTCCGTTTAGCTCACGGATTCCACGCACTGCCTCAGGTTCATAAATGGGATTATACCCAAGGAACCACTAGAGTTGGTTCACATGATTAGGCGTTGGTGGTGCCTTTGCAAGTTTCAACTGAGAGACATGGAATACCGGGTGGATTTGGGCTTGTTGTGGAAGTTTGAGGTGATAGGCCACCATCCCAATGCGCTGGATCACCTCATATGGTCCGTAGTACTTGTGGTGCTAGCTTTTAGTTGTCATGTTTGGCCACCGATTTGTACCTACCTGGTTGTAGGCGCACATAGACAAAGTTTCCTACTTTATAACTCACATCTCGCCTTCACTCATCCGATTGTCTCTTTATTACTTGCTGTGACTTTCGTAGATGGTCCTTGAGTTCTTTCAGCACCTTGTCGCGATCTAATAATGCCTCCTCCACATGTTAGAAGGGGTTGGATCCCATCTCATACGGCACAAGCTTTGGGGGTCACGACCATATAAAACTTGGTACGGAGTTGTCTTGGTGGCGGTGTGGAAAGAGTTATTGTACCAATCTCGGCCCATGGCAGTAGCTTGACTCACTTTCTCGGCTTCTGGGCTGCAAAACACCTCAAAAGTCCCAACACTTCAATTCACCACTTTGGTTTGCCCATCGGTTTGAGGATGGCCAACCAAACTTTGCCTTAAGTTGGTCCAAAGTGCCTAGAATAGTTGCTGCCAGTAATGGCTAAGGAAGACCACATCACTATCTGATATGAGTACCTCGGGGACTCCATGTAAGCGCACTATTTCGGTGATGAAAGTTTCAGCCACGCGGTGTACGGATGACTCAGGGGTATGAAGTGGGCATATTTGCTTAATCGGTCCACTACCACAAAAATCACTGAGTAGCGATCCGCCTTGAGCAAGCCTTCAATGAAGTCTAAAGTGACTTTCGCCCACACCTTTTTGGTTAACTTTAATGGGTGTAATAACCCAGCGGGCGCCATGGCCACATACTTGTTGCATTGGCACTCGTCGCACTCCGACACAAACTTTTGAACATCCGCTCGCATGCCCTCCCAATAGAATTCTGAGGCGAACCACTTTTATTTCTTGAACATGCCAGAGTGTCCACCCACACTACTCCCATGGAACTGTTGCAACGGCTTAGGTATTTGGCTTGAGAAGCGCGGCAAAATCGATATGCCTTGGTACATTAAGCGAGTTGCAGTGAGGTTGAACTTCGAATCTCCTTGCACAACCGCGTCTCGAATTGGTTGACACTCTGGACTTTTGTTGTCTATGACCAAGGCATCTCATTCAAGCACCCCGGGTATAGAAATGGCCAGCCATTGCTTCTCCTTCTCCAACCAAGCAGGCTCATTGCTGCCTTGGATTGTGCGAGTTGCTTCTAACATGCCCTTTGTGTTTGGCCCCTCATCATCACTCCCTTCAACCACTACAAAGCAATTCAGCGAGACCTTAATCGTCTCATGGTCCAAGTCCTCACTTTCCCAAGCTGGTTCCTCCTCATGCTCGTCTACCAATATGACTTGCAAAGTCATTGGTTTGCATCGATGCCCTGGGAAGAACTTCTCATCACATCTGTAACAAAGGCCCTTGGCCCTCTTTGCCTTAATATCAGCCTCGGTCATGTGCCGAAAGCAATCACTAGACCCTCCAAGGCCAGCTTCCTTAAGCCTTTCACGTGTCCCTCCATTTTGCGCCACTGATTTTTCATGGCTCCCCATGGGTGCGATAGCCCCGCTCCTTTTTCGGCACCAAGTGTGCCAAAGCCATGTCATCCTCGAGTCCTCTAGATCGAACAACCCGCACTCCTTCGTAGATGATTGATTTTAGCCCCTTCATGAAGTTTCCCATGAGTGCTTTGTTGGTTAGCCCACAAAGTCCACCCGAAAAACCTTCAAAAAGATCGTGGTAGGCAGCTATCGTCTTTTCTTGGGTTAGAGCAAAGAATTGCTCGTGCACTTGCCCTCCTTGCTGGCTGATGAATCGTATTTATACGACTCATCGAATCAAGTAATCCCGTTTATTTCGACACTTTTATATGTGAACATTTACTTTTTAGTATGGTTTTGCATTTCAGGTGTTTCGGAAGCTCTAGGAAAAACCGCGCATAAAAGACGGCATTTCATGCCAAGAACATCACAATGGAAGATTAGACATTTGGAGCTTCAACAAAGTTCTGGGAATGAACCGCAGATCAGAAAAATACGAGCCACATGACGTTGCGTAGATTACTCAATTCTCTACAACTCTCTAGTTCACACCGAGAGCATCCGAGGTCGTTTAGATGGTCAAATCAAGAGCCGAAGTCGGGACATAGTGGGTACCGCGCCCACAGTAGACATTAGTGCTGTGCTAACGTTAAGGCTGGGTGTGGCTGTAACGTAGAGGTTGGGCGCAAACGCTACTCTTAGCACGTGTTTTGATGACGTCAGTAAGCCCGAAACTTGGAAATTGAGCCCAAAAATCGACTTGTAAACCTTATTTTTCGCTATAAATAAGATCTTTAGGTTAGGGTTTCCATCATCTCATCTCATAATTCTACGAAGACTGAGACAGCTCTGGAGAAGACGGAGAACGCGAAGCTTTCGGCGATACAGAGATTTTCTACTTCCTTTTCATCAAAAATAGTTGTGTTTATTTCCATGACGATGAGTAGCTAAATTTCTATTTCTATTTAGGGTTTCGTACATTGTGACAATGTTTTTGAGACTTTATTCTTAATGCAATTTCTCGTTTCTCTAGTTCTTGTGCTTAATTTCAAGGATTGAATTGTGAAGCTAAGTGGATACTTACCCGTAAATCTTAGGCGAATAATTCAGTCCCTATCATTAATACTTGTTTGATAGTAACCCGTAAAGATAGGTATTAACACCTAGATTCGATAACACCTTTCCCGGACTATTGGATTTAGGAGACTAGAAGTCTAACACCTTTCCCGGATTAGATTGTGGTGTATTACCTTTCCCGGAATACTTTAGGTTATAACCTTTCCTGGAGTAACCACACTTAGAAACTTGAGATTCGATTATTAGCAGTCAATGATAAACGTGTCACAATAGAAACTCTAAGCTGAATGTTTTCTCTGATTGTCTTTGTTAGTCTTTTCTCTCACGCTTTACAATAATTGCTCATAAAAACCCCCTTTTTATTTGTTTACAGTTACAGCTATACAAACCAGCTCTCTTGGGTTTGACCCTACTTGCCACTAGCTAGTTTCTTACAGGAGAATATAAATATTAAGTTTGACGCGTCAGACGACGCGCGTCACTTGCCTTGGAACCTTTGCATTAGACTTTCTCGTAAGTCGGCCCAAAAATAAAAGCGCTGCCTCTCCTCGCGCTAATCAAACCACAACATTGTCTTTCCATCCAAGCACATGATGGCAGCGCTAAGCTTCTCTGGTTTGCTCAGGTCATTCACCAAGAAGTAGCTCTCGGTTCGGTGCACCCCACCGCGCACATTCTTGCCCTCAAACATGGGCATCTCCAGCTTCTGGACCCTTTGATCAAAGGCCCTAGGCTCACCACGTATTGGTCTCTCACGGAAGAAAGGTTGAAACCCCCTTCCCTATCATTGAGCCCCGGTTCATAACCTGAGTTGTATCGAGTTGAGTCCCCACGTTCGTCCAACTTCATAGGCACGTGTCCAAGATATGGATCACAGTATGATGATTGTGCGCGCATAGGAACTTGCTTCAAATACACTCGTTCCCTATCACCAAAGTGGCTAAGGTCGTGAGGAAAGGCCGGATTAACTTGGTTTTTTCCCTCGTTCCCTAGTGGCTCCATGTCGGTGAAGGGTTTTGCAGGGCCAGAATTGACCTTATGGGACCCCAATTAATCCCCCAAAATCCCTTTACCCCTGTTAAGAGCTTGAAAAATAGTAGAATCAGTGGGTTTTACCTCAGTTTCAGTCGACACTGCTTCTTGTTTCGTCGGCTCACTTGATTGCTCGGCTTTTGCCACTAACCCCATCACTAGTTGGGTCAAGTGGTCTATCTTTGCATCCAAGGTAGTCTTCGACTCCTGAATATTTCCATTAATAGCATCAAGTTCACATTTCAATGAATTCATATCAAATTTCATAGAAGTCAGTGTTGCATTCAACTTGGTAATTGTAGTTTGCCTTGTTGTTGTCATCATCTTGTCGTAGAATCAAACCGCTCTGACGCCATAATGTTAGAGACTCAAAAAATGAAATCTGTTGATTGAATGGAAAAACTCAGTGGAAGGTTTAAAAGGTTGAAAACAATGAAAAAGATGCTACAATGACACAATAATGCCTAATATATTTCCCTTGTAGCAAAGGAATATCAAACTCCAAGGCTAAGCCCGTCGACTACACTACAATAACCAAGAGAAACACTCCTTTCTGATTTTCATGATGCATGAGAATGAGCTCAGGTCGTCCTTATATAGTCTCAAGGTTGGCTTTGGTAACCATCGCATTTAATGGCCTTCTTGAAGAGGAGGCTTGAATGCCCAAGACCAATGACTTCCAAGAAGTAACCTCCATTTGACCCTCATTTAAATCGGAGAGGATCCAAGATACCATCCTGGTGGCTGAGATTCCCTCTCTATGTTGATTTGGTCTTAAAAACCCATTAAACCGCAACTTGGGCTGATTGATCTTGCCGGGCATGTGTACCAGTGACGGAGCCCACCGCACTGTCGTTAAGGTGCGATGTTCTCTGTGCAAAAATAAATTTATATCTCCGATACTCGCGACTTTACTATTTTGGGTAGTAAGTGGTAAGTACGGGTCGAACCCAAGGGAATTAGTGGATAGTTGTTCTTTCGAAAAGGAAAAGTAAATAAAACAGTTGGGGGTTGGTTGTGATTTTAGTACTAAAAGTAGCGTGGGTTGGTTGTGATTTTAGTACTGAAAAGTAAAGTGCTGGAACAGTCGATTTCAAGATCAACCGCAGACACACGTTTGATACTGGCCGCACGCTGTGTTTCAAGCGTGTTGCGTACCAAAGGTTATGCCGGGCTGATGTTGATAAAGTCTGTAGTAAAAGTAAAGTGCAAAAAGTAATTGCTTGATGGACAAGACTTGCGGAAAGTAAGCAGTTGATATGGACTGAAAGTAAGCAGTTGATATGAGACTGAAAGTAAAGTAACCGGTGATATTACAATTAAAGGAAAGATTCGGTTTTAGGGGCCTTGTATCATAATCTGTTTATCATTGACCTCTAATGATCATACTAAGTGTTCAAAGATGAATCAAGGCTATTTCTAGCACATGACTTGCCACATCATTTAGAACACTTGTTCTATTTAGACTAATTCCTCCTTTCGAAGTATCTTAGCCTTATGCGCATCCATTTGATCAATCAGTTACGATCAACCGAATGGTGTTTAAAAGAGGTTGAACTCCTCAGATAAGCTTTGCCCGTTAAAGCATCCACTTACCCGAGTATGTTCACGAACCCCACGGAAGAGCTTTGCCCGTTAAAGCATCCACTCAACCTTGGAAGTTCTAACCTAATATGTGGCACATAGAACAAGTTTTGAACACAAAGAGGCATTTAAGAGAAGGGTCTAAAACATTTTATGATACAATCACTCCCCTTCAACCGAATGAAGGGTTTAGCTACGAATATCCATGGAACAGGACATCATAGCTAAGTACTTGGAAAAGTAAAGGTTTTTGAAAGACAATAAAGTAAAGGTTTTTGAAAGTAAAGACAGGAAAGTAAAAGGAGAATACTCAAGAACCGACAGGAGTAAACTCAAGAACAGTAAAAGAAAAGCTTGAGTACTACAAGAACCGACAAGAGTACTCAAGAGCAAACTTACAGCTTTTGATATCAAAGGAAAGTGTTACAAGGATTGTGCCAAAATCCAGAGAGAAGTGAGAGCTTATGGATGATGGTTTGGAATGAGATGATTTGTGGATGATTTACAAAGGAGAAGGATGTCTCTATTTATAGGCATGGAGAAGGGAGGAGATGTCGAGGAGAAGCATCCACATGTCAAGAGGGGGGAGGAGAGCTCAAAAGCCATCGGAGGTGAGTCATCTCTCCTCATAGCCGCCGGCCACATGGCTTGAGAGGAGAGGTGGAGGGCTTAGCCGCCCATGTGGTGGAGGAGGGGAGGATATGTGTGAGTGGAATGAGATCTTTTCTCCAAAAAGCCATCGGTTGAAATGTGACTTCCGATTGCCCTTTGGTTGCCTCTTCGGTTGCCCTTTGGTTGCTCCTTAGTTGACATCAAAAGATAAGTCACTTATACTTGGCATTTCACTTGTGTTCTTGATCTTTGATGGAATAAGTCATTGGGACTTAGTTGTGGCTTGATCGGAGTACTGTCGGAGTATGGTTAGTTTTGACTTGTAATTCACTTTCAGTATTAAGAACTCCATTTTAGCTCGTTTTCATCTTTACTCCTTGAAAAGGCCTGTAGAACAAAAGTGAAACTAACAAGTAAAAGTTGTCAAGATAAAGCATCCAATTTGGTGGGTTTAACTGTCTTAACGAATCATATAAATATGGTCCATCAACCAAAATCTTAGCTTTTAATGAGTTGTGCTTTGATGGAAGGAGTTCCATCATTTGTTAGGATCCTAGCTCAGCCATCATTCGATACTCACTAGTTTCGCCTTCCCATTGGCTCATCAAGGAATCGGGAACAGCTCCCTGCCATTGTGGTGTCCAGAATGCGTTTTCCCTAGGGTAGGTTGGGTAGACACTTTTGACATGTACTTCGAATGTTTATTGCCCCGTCACCCTACATTAAGACCAACCAATGATATATTGTCTGAGCTCTTGTGTCACACCCAAGATTCTTGCATCTATTAGACAAGGCCTTGGTCATCGCTCTTGGGTCCTATCAATACCCCGCCCCTGAAGACCGACCTTGCCCTTAAGGTCGAGAGTTAGGCTTCGCTGCTTGCGGACTTCAGTGCGTTGTATTTGACAACGTCCCATATCAGCGTCTTAGGTCTCCTTTAAGATTAAGGATGTCCCAGACCACCACCACCTAGATGCTCCTTTTAAGTTTCAGTTGGAAGTCGTGCTACTATGGCTTTATCGGGTAAAGGCATCCCATACCATCATAACCTTCACTTTCCCTTGAGTAAGACGTCCCATACCGCCCCCGACTTAAGGTTGCTTTGGCGCGCTGATAAGTCATATTTATACGGCTCACCGAACTAAATAATCTCATTTATTTCGATACTTTTATATGTGAACATTTACTTCTTAGTATGGTTTTGCATTTAGTGTTTCGGAAGCTCTAAGAGGAAAAGCAAATAAAAGATGACATTTTGTGCCAAAAACACCATAGTGGCAAATTAGACCTCTGGCGCTTCGACAGAGTGCTGGGAATTGAGGAATGGTCCAAAAATTATGAGCTCCGTCGATGAGTAGCTGACTCAATTCTTTACTACTCTCTAGTTCACACAGAGAGCAGCCAAAGTCATTTGGAAGGTCCAATCAAAAGTCGAAGTCAGGACTGCTGTGCAAAAAGAGGAACCCAAGTCAATGGGGACCGCGCCCAGTGAAGACATTAGCACATTGCTAACGTCAATGTAGGGCGTGGCTGATAACGTCAACATATATTGAGCGCGATGATGACGTCATCAGCATGCAATGATGATGTCAGCAAGTTCAAAAATTAGAAATTTGGGCCCAAAACAGACTTAGAAACCCAATCAGCATATAAATTAGGGTTTGGAAAAGATCTCTTATCATTCCTTCATCAAGCGCGATGGCTCTGGAGAAGACAAGCTTGAAGCTTTCAACGATAGAAGATAATTTCTACTACTTTGCATTACGAATACTTTGTGTTTTCTTTCAATGGCTATGAGTAACTTAACTCTTATTTTCAGTTTAGGGTTTTAACCTTGTGACGCTATGTTTTGAGATTCTTTACTTAATGCTTAGTTCTCGTTTTACTAGTTCCGGAGCTTTATTCTACGAATTGAATTGTTAAGCTAAGTGGAAACTTTGCCGTAAAGCTTAGTTTAACTACCAATTCTTATAGTTAATACTCTTTGGACACTTTGTCGTAAAGAAAAGTAGTAACACCTAAACTCGGTAATACCTTTGCCGGATTATTAGATTAGGAAAATTAGAAGTCTAACACCTTTGCCTAGTTAGATTGTGTTGTATCACCTTTGCCTGGTTAGATTGTGGTGTATCACCATTACCGAAATACTTTAGGTTATTACCTTTGCCGAAATAACCACACTTAGAAACTTAAAATATGATTATTAGTTGCCAATGATAAACTTGTCACAGGAAGAAACACTAAGCTGAATATTCTCTCTGATTGAAAACCCTTCATTTGTGTTTTTTCTCGTGCACTCACAAACATTCACTTACAACCCCTTTTTGAATGTTTACAAATACAGCTTCACAACCAGCTCTCTTGGGTTTGACCTTGCTTTCCGCTACACTAGCAGTAGTGTTTTTACACAAAAAAAGTGAAGTACTTCATTCATACACGAGAGCCAAAGGCCAAAGAAAGTTCACTACATCAAAAGTTGTCCAAGAAAAGAAAAAGAAGAACTCAAAGCCATTGCAGCTCGAATTAATCACGTGCCAGAAAAAGCGATGAAGTGTAACCATATGACTAGGATTCAGGACGGCGAATGCAGATCATTGTTCTAAAGAGGACTATCTTCTATTCATATGAAGTAATTTGAATTTTAGCTCGGAGGTAACATGTATCGAGTTAATTCTTTGTTGAGCATTTTGATGTGAGTAGCAATTGACTTATGCATGGAAAAGCTAAATTAGAATAGCATCTCGTATTCATGTAATAGTTATCCAGGACGTCGTAGAAATTGTGGTGTTATATTTGTTTTCTTCTATGACTTGTTCTTGTTCAGACGAACAAGTTTAAGTGTGGGGTGGTTTTATAAGTCGTATTTATACGACTTGTCGAATTAACTAATCTCATTTATTTTGACAGTTTTATATGCGAACAGTTACTTCTTAGTATGATTTTTCATTTCAGGTATTTCGGAAGCTGTAGGAGGAAATGAGCATAAGAGACGACATTTTGTGCAAAAAACACCATAGTGATAAATCAGACCATTAGATGTTCGACGGAGTGCTGAAAAGTGACGAGTGTTTTGAAAATTATGAACTATATGTCAATGCGTAGCTGACTTAATTCTCTACAACTCTCGAGTTCACATCAAGAGTAGCCAAGGTCATTTTGAAGGTCCGATCGAGAGTCGAAGTCAGGACTGTTGCGCAGAAAGATGAAAACCAAGTAGTGGGGACCGCACCCATTAGTAAGACATTAGCGCATTGCTAACATCAACGTAAGGCGTGGCAGATAAAGTCAATGTTTGTGCAGTGATGACATCATCAGCGTGTAATGATGAATGTCAACAAGTCCAAAAATTGGAAATCTGGGCCCAAAACAGACTTAGAAACCCAATAACATATATTCAGGTTTGGGAAAGATTTCTTATCATTCATTCATCAAGCACGATGGCCCTGGATAAGACAAGCTTGAAGCTTTCAACGAGAGAAGAGAATTTCTACTACTTTTCATTAGGAATACATTGTGTTTTCTTTCAATGGCTATGAGTAGCTAAACTCTTGTTTCAGTTTAGGGTTTTTACCTTGTGACGCTATGTTTTGAGGTTCTTTACTTAATGCCTATTTCTCGTTTTACTACTTCTTGAGCTTTATTCTATGAATTTAATTGTTAACCTAAGTGGAAACTTTGCCGTAAAGCTTAGTTTAACAACCAATTCCTATAGTTAATACTTGTTAGATACTTTACCGTAAAGACAAGTAGTAACACCTAAACTCGATAATACCTTTATCGGATTATTGGGTTTAGGAGAACTAGGAGTCTAACATCTTTGCCGGATTAGATTGTGGTGTATCACCTTTACCGAGATACACCTTTTCCGGAATAACCACACTTAGAAACTTGAAATATGATTATTAGCTGTCAATGATAAACTTGTCACAAGAAGAAACCCTAAGCTGAATATTCTCTATGATTGAAAATCCTTCTTTAGTATTTTTTTTCTTGTTGTGCACTCACTTACAACTTCAACAAACGGCTATCTTGGGCTCGGCCTTGCTTGCCGCTACACTAATGTTTTGCAGGAAAATTAAATTAAATTTGACGCATCAGACAACGCGCATCACACATCGACGTTCCTTTGAACTGCACTGAATTGGGTCTTTCAAGAGTATCACTAGATTGGATGTTGCGCCCTTTGTAAACCCATCCACTCTAGACAATAGAAAACCTGACAAGAGCAAATCAGTTGTCGTTTGATGACGCGTACTTATACGACTCCTCGAACGAAATAATCTCATTTATTTTGATAGTTCTATATGTGAACATTTACTTTCTAGTATGGCTGTGCATTTCAGTTGTGTTGGAAGCTCTAAGAGGGAATACACGATTAAAGGCGACATTTTGGTGTCAAAACACCACAAGGAATATCAGACCTTTGATGCTTCAAAGGAGTGCTTATATATAATGAGAAATCCAATGGATATGAGCCACATGTCGTTATATACGTGACTCAAATCCCCACAACTCCCTAGTTTACATCAAGAGCAAATCTGGTCGTTTAAAAGGACGAATCGAGAGTCAAAATTTAGACATCGCTTATACCTGAAGCGCTGTCTAAAGTCTAACTTTAGATAGCGCTTCAGGTATAAGCGATGGCTAATGTTGCAAATAGACAGCGCTTCCCCAATAAGCGATGTCTAAAGGTTGGAAAAAATGGCAGATTTAATTGAATCAAAACAATTTCCCCCTGCACAATTTAATTGCTGAGAACCAAAACACCAATTGCAAAATACATTTGCTGAACATAAAATTACATTCATTTGCTCAATGTTATACAACATATTTGCATTCATACAAGTCCAAATGTTTCGATATTTGACACATTTTAGTCTTACAACAACATTCGAGCAATTATACAATAAACTTAATGTTTATACCGGATGAGTTACTTGCCACACATAAGTAATCAACGCAGTTGCAAAATCGTCCCTCATATCATCTAGCACATCGTTATCATATGGTTGGCGGCCTTTTGGGAAACACTTGAAAAAAATTTCAAAGTTAGAAAGTTTATGGACACCATAAATTGGTATTGATCAATCAAGTCTCGGAATATATTTACTTGTCTAATGTCGTCCTCAAGCGATCCATTGGTTGCTTGAACGAACTTGATTATGTCACGAATGTATTTCAGGACATAGTAGCCACATACTTCAATCTTCAAGGGCTGTTTTGGGCACTGCAGTGGAATTGAGTTATAATCACACGAAACATATTGGATATGAAAGTTCAAAATTCAAAACAAGTGTTAGTTGTTATTTCAATACCTTAACATTCTTCCACTCTATTTGCGAATTAGTAATGTTGAAGTACAAACTCATACTCCTGCAACATTAAGATAATATCAGCAAGTTGTAGCACATGTACTAATGCTAAATTAAAGTAGAGTAGAGGAGTTCTTATGTGTTTACAAAATTTGTTGCATCAGGCAGTTATCGTTTACCCTGAGGATCAAGCCAAAGAACTACTCGCTTCGTAGGGAAAATGGCCGCCAACATCCAATGCCACCTAACAAACATTGGACACATTATATATTAGTACAACATGCATTTTATACAAAATCAACATGCAATAAGAAAAGTATTCACTTACTCTCGGACATTGACTTAGGGAAGGAAGTAGCAAAAATTACGACCATAGTCCGGCATTCTCAATCTCCTCTGGAAGAACTCCGCCCTCACCACGAAGTCCTTGGTCGGGGTCATATAACTCGGTATGAAGAATGCAAACTAAATGCCTGAACGTTAGTTCTTATTATGGATAAATATGCGGGCATATGATTACATTAGTAAGCTTTTTTCGAACTTATGACCCTTTAATAATCAAATCGGTAATTACCTTATATAAACCTTGGATGCGGAAGCACCCAAAGCTTTCAACTGGGTAAACTCCAGAATAAAATCTTTATTCAGATCAACATAACAATCCTCTCCTAACACCTCCCTACTGATGTACACTGAATACAGAGTTGATTTAGCCATCATGCTAGCGTGCTCGTACATAAAGCGGCAATGTATTGACATTTTGCTTATATTATCGCGCTGAAATTGCTGCGTAGCATTTTCAAGAAACTAAACTCGTCATTTCAAGCAAGTAAGTAAATAAAACAAAAAGAGAGTTGCTTAGTGTGATAAAACTAAATGTACGTACTTACCTTTGCATCAATGTCTACGAGCCATTTTGGCCAACCCATAAATGCCCACGCTGCATCGGATACTCTTTCATCTCCCCAAACTACTTTGGCAGATCTACCGATGTCTCGATCGCATCGTCTACAATCACCTTCACCATCCCATCATCTAACTCTCGATAGTGAACATATCATCCGACCATAACTCTGCCAAGTACTACGACTTGCCTACCCTCCTCCGAACCTCCTTCCAAGTGCAGAATGCATTTCTTCCCAACCTGATATTGTCAATAAAACTATTAATACAATATATTTGAAGTAAATTGTAATTTCTTAGTAATTTCAAATGACTGCATAATACCTCGGGTATATCTTTGAACAGGTCTGAATCGGATCCACTGTGATGGCTCTGAAGAGTAGGCACGTGCGAACTGACGGTGGAGTGTGTGTTGGACGAGGAAGACTGCTTCCTGAATGCCTTTGTCCAACCTACCAAACTCCCGAACGCCCGTGTGCGTACAGGGTAATCGTCCTTTCCTGTGGCATTCGTCAATATGTTTGTACGACCCTATGAAGTAAACCTTCCCTTTTTTATCCTGTTATCAATCATATTACATTCATCAGTACCGCACAAAGTTAGAGTACTATTTACTATTTTATTGTAAACAAACAACTTATTATTTTATCCAATTATCAATCATATTACATTCCAATGCTTCAGATCATTGAAAGAGTACATCTCTCTGGGGTCCTGTCCTTGTTTCTCCCCAAAGATGTACTTATTCGTGAGTTCATTCTTGAAATTTCTCCACATGACACAGGCAGCTCGCATCTCTATCTGCTTCACCTTTAGAGCATTTTTGGACACATCAAATAATGGTCTGTAGAAAAAAAAAGAAATATTAATAATTGAATAACTGAAAAAGTAACAATCGTGGTACAATTGAACTTACCAGCATCTCATCTCACACCAGATCCCTAAGCTCCTTACGTACAACCTTCCAGTTATCATATGTAATCGCCACTCAAGATTTAGCAACAAAACCTGCAATTATACAACAAATCATTTTTTCGAATGTAAACAATTTGTGATTCAATAGTTAAACAAATAGAAGTGAAACATTACCAATGAAGCTTCTAAATGCGGTCCCTACTTCACCGGCAATATTTCCATCTGCATCTAACGTGACCGGCTCCTTAGTGCCATCCTTATGCTTATTGAGTAATTATTCATATAGCTTAGTCCCCTTGTCTTACGATTTCGAGATGATGAAGAGCCGCCCTCCTCGCTACTTGAGTGAACCATTGTCCTACAATTAAAAAATGCATAATATTCAAACAAATGCAATTAAACAATTTCATAACATGCCACAAACAAAAATACGACTACACTATTAATTTAAACAAATAACCATTATTGTATTACATGAGATATTACAATTCTTACACTAAGTTTATTTTTCAATCCATATGCCTTGTTAAGGTCATGTCTTCGTTGTGTTTCCTCATCAACCTCAATTTCCTCGACCTCAACGGGAACTGTAGTACACACAGGAAGGCAATCCTCTACCAAATCATCGTTAGTCGAACCAGCTGGGCAATTGACTAATTGTTGTTTTCCATGCACGAAAACAAATTGATGACTGACTGAAGGGTCCTTCATGTAAAACACTTGTCTAGCTTGAGAGGCTATTATAAATAGCTCATCCTTGTGACCTTCTCTTCAAAAATTAACGAACATCATTCCAAAAGCATCCACTCGTACAGCAGAATCGTTAACCCATTTACATTTACACACGGGCATATGACAGTGTTCCCGTCTGAAAGCATTTCTTTCTCTAGGTGCAGTAGTTAAGTGAAGTTCTTATCACTTCAACCGTTTTTTGCCTTCAAGTTGAACAACTTCAACACTGATGACAGCCTGGTGAAGTTTGTACATCCTTCGTACAGCGGTAGTTCAGAGTCATTTCTCAGTGTCTCCAAAACCTGTGGCCTGACATTCGAGTCTTCAGCAACATTGTTCACATCGTAATCTTCCCATTCCGTATTAAAATCATCCGTTTGTGGGGAAACAACTTGAAGTGCATTGTTTTGTGGTTCTAGCACACCGTGCATACGCCATACTTTGTAATTGGGATTCATACCTGAAATTCTGTTGTCTGTTCAAGACGAGTTCTAGATGGTGTTTGAACTGTGTCTGGAACATTTGTTGGACAGTTCCAGATTGTGTTCTACCAGAGACTGGAACACCTTAGCAGACAGTACTGTAAACAGAACAGATAGGAGCACACATGATATGATACCCAGTTTGGCCTTGCCTACTCTAGGGGGGCTTCCCACACCCTAAAAGGGACACAAATCTTATTACGAGTTTAGAGCTATTCGTGGACTTACACTTACACAACGCCTTGTTTGTAATAGCCTAGCCTCTAACACTCCGTCTCTCGGATTTGCAATCTCAGTTCACCGCAGCTCACCTCGATCCCCTATGGGTAGGACGAGACTTCCCTCTCGACCTAGTCTTGGACCTCCCAGAAGCCCAGTCGCCTTCTCTTGAAGACGTGTCTTGATCACGTGTGTGTGCGCTTGGTAATTCTTCAAGAACAGTCTGAACAGCACCCTGAAGAGACTGCTTCTTCACCGTTGATATTTCGGTGTGGAATACTCAGCCGGCTGTCGC
This sequence comes from Rhodiola kirilowii, assembly GCA_033675215.1. Classification (NCBI taxonomy): domain Eukaryota; kingdom Viridiplantae; phylum Streptophyta; class Magnoliopsida; order Saxifragales; family Crassulaceae; genus Rhodiola; species Rhodiola kirilowii. Next base: position 29,537,667 of record CM066196.1, on the reverse strand, counting down.
TCCTCCTCCAATATCAGGAATGCTCTCGTGTTTTCTTTTTACTCAGGAAGCGATACAGATCTTGTCGCCCTAGCCTTGTATTTATATGCATGGGCGAGATCCAAATATGTTCCAAATATCCTCATCAAATATTTAGGAAATATTCCTAAATATTCGATGGATATTTCCAATCCAATCTTTGGGAAGATCTTGATAATTCTTCCACGACAAGTCAGCCAATCCAATCGTAAATCTGATCATGAGATATTCGTTTGAATATCTGAATCTTCGAATTCTTTGCTGGTCGACTTCAGATCAAAATATTCTTGTCAAATATTTCGAAGATACTCCTAAATATTTGATAGATATTCATTCTCTTCCATATCCAATCTTTGGAGATTACTTCCGTGCCAAGCCATCCAATATTCTCGAATTCAAGCTGAAGATATTCATTTGAATATCTGATCTTTAATGATGACTCGTCAACTGATCCCAATCAGATAATCTCATCGATCTGCTGGATACGCAAATCTTCATGCGTCTGTTGCACGCTGAACTTCTATTCCAGTCTGAGGTTGAACTCTCCTTGAACTCCTGCTCGAACTGTCTAAAGCCATTTTGCCAAAGCCATGCCATTCATGGGAACATCAATCTCCCCCTTGGCATTTTAGCAAAACCAAATCTACGCTTTAGACACAACTTGAGGAACTAGAACAGTTACCTCAAAATACTCCCCCTTTTTGCCACAAATCGGCAAGGGGTCCAATAGAACAACCTGGTCTCCTCGGCATATGGAATCTTGTCAACTCTCCCTCGAACATAGCCTAGGACGGTGACACATACTGTGAGTCTGTTGGACCATGGTGTTTCAGCAGCTGTTTGACCACAGGTCAGCAAATGATAGGGTTTTGATGATCTGGTTCCCTTGAATAGCTTGATATCAACTACCAACTTCAACGGAGCACTTGACAGTTTGTCCTCGTCGGTCTTCAAATCTGGACGTTGGTTGATGATCAACTCATAGATAAGGAAAGGGAAAATTATCTAGAGCATCATGTTTCCAATCTGGTTGAGCAGCTGTCCCACCTCCTTGCTGACTGTGGTTCTATGAGTTGTAGGCTTCCAGTTGACTATGGTCATGAAGAACAACATCGAGTAGAATATAGTCAGATCTACGACTAGGATGGAAGTGTCACTACTACAAATATGAGCTTATGCAACGGTTCTGAGGACCATTATGCAACGGTTCCTCATCTGTTGCATAAGCTACCGTTGCATAATGTCATGACATTATGCAACGGTTTTGAGCAGAGAATCGTTGCATAAAATACGTAAATTTTTTGCAATATTTTGATTGTTTTATAGCTCAAATCCACCTAAAAAATTAAACACAAAATACAAAAAAAATGATACATTTTCCAAACATCAAAATACTTTCATTTACGTGAAAATACAACCATTCATTACATCATTCATACAACTTCACATAACAATCAAATATAAACACTAATAATAGAGAACTTCTTCTCTAGACTAACTACTAATTTAGGAGCCATAGCTTCAGTTAGAAGGGTCCGAGTCTTTTGTGGAGTGCAGTTCGGTAGAAGGGTCCTTGTTCAAATCCAAAGCCTCATCATCCACCTAAACCAGTGGGATAAGTCAAGCAGCAGTGGATGTTTCTATCCCTGAGTTCCAACTTAACCATTAGTAATTGAAACTAGAGAGTGCCAAATTCAAGCAGTCTGCAATTTAGGAATGTAAAAACACACATAACATGTCTTACTAATTTCAACAGCCAATCCCTTTTGTTTGAGGATTTCTGCTACAGTCACCAGTGTGGAAGCAGCTGCAGAAAAAAAAAGAAAAACAAATAACATCAATGCTGATACCAGAGAGAAGATAAAGGAAGATCACATACTACTGTGTATCTTCATAATTGAAGCATAAATAGCAAGACTAACAAAAACAATCCAAAGCAACAGACAACAGCGTTGTTATACAATAGCAACTCAAGATTATTCAACATGAAAAATTCTACAAGTTAAGATAACAAAACAATAGAAAATCCTGGTACCAAAATAATAAAATGATTTTGACGATACGTTTTGAGTAGATTAAAACTAGAATTTCATATCACAGTGCTCTAATGTGAATCGAACTGGGAAAGGAGCGATAAAAGATAAATATAAGTACCGCTGATGCAAATAAGGTCATCAATGCCCTTGGATTTGAACTCCCCAGCCTTCTCGACGAATCCAGGCACATGCTTCAAACTGCAAATCAAAACCATATCATCATCATCGTCTAAACTAGCTACCGAATCGAAATCAATTCATCATGTAAGAAACAGATCGGAAGCAAATAATGAAGTCAAACATGAGAATCGGAAGAGGAGATAGTTAAGTGCATTTACATTCGAAAAATACATGTCATAAAAAAATTAGCAAGGGGATAATCTGTCTCGAGGAAGTTCAGGTCATTTACTGTGCATACCTCCATCTTGATCTCTGATAATGGATCTGCTTGAACCAATGAAACATCATTTTCTGTATTCAAGCTTGAACCCATTGATCTTATCGAGGTAGCTTAATTCAGTTGATGAAGAGCTCATATCAAACTGACACAAATAAACAACCAGACATATTGGAAAAAGGCCGAATGGTTTTATAAGAAATAAGAAACCAAAAATAAACAACCACATCATTGCTTCAGTTCGCAGCAGCAGCATCACCAAAAACAGCCACAAACTGTCAATCACCAAGAAATCAAACACACTTAAGTCTCATCAATTAAAATATGAAGCAGCAAAAAACTGAACATGGAAATCGAAATCAACAGATTCGCAGCAGCAGCATCAATCAAATTCAAAATTCAAGAACATCAGGAAAATCTCACAAAATCAAACCAGACAAGTGAGCTTTATCCTTGACGCCAATCTGTAACTCGCTAACATCACCGGACTTCTTGGCCCAAACTGGAAATCACAGGAGCGTAATTCACAACGAAAATTCATCGATAATAGATATAATGATAGCTCGTAACTTACCGGCAATCGGAACTGCCAAAAGCAATGAAAAGATCGACAACTTTACTGACGAGATCAAACTCATCGCCATTCTCATCCGGACTTTAGTTTCGTTTCATCTTCTACGCTATCGGTCTTAGCAAGGAACGACTGAACAAATCCAACCCGATGAGAGTGGATGAGGGCAACGAAGGATGACTGGAGACGGTGAGCGGACGAGTTTAACCCAACCCGATGAGAGTGGATGAGAGTGACGGAGCCCACCGCACTGTCGTTAAGGTGTGTTGTTCTCTGTGCAAAAGCTAATTTATATTCCGCTACTCGTGACCTTACTACTGGGTAGCAAGTGGTAAGTAGGGGTCGAACCCAAGGGAATTAGGGGGATAAGTTGTTCTTTGAGGGATTTGTACAGGATGGGAGCGTTCTTTAGGTTGATTGAGTTTTAGTGCGGAAAAGTAAGTGCCTTTTTTGGTTGGTTTCGGTTTTTAGTGCGGAAAAGTAAATACGGAATAAAAAGAGAAAGAAGACTTACAGCGGGTGATGCGTGATTGGCAAGTCCTCCGGAAGGTGAGCGGTTGGTGATTGCAGTTGATATTAATACTAAGAAAGTAAATGCAAGGGGGTTTGAATATAAGGAAAGCATTCGGTTTCGGGGGCCTTGTATCATAGCCTGTTCATCATTGGCTCTTAGTGATCCTTTTAAGTATTCAAACGTGCATCAAGGGCATTCCAAGCACTCGATTTGCCACACTGTCTAGTCTTTTGCAAAGGTGTTTGAAAGTGAATCGAGGCCATTCCAAGCACTCAACTTGCGACACCGTCTAGTCTTTTGCAAAAAACGTAGAGCACTTGTTCTACTTAGACTAATACCCCATTCCAAGGTATATTAGCCTGTGTGCATCCATTTGGTCAGTCATTCCCGAGCAACCAAATGGTGTTTTAGAAAGGTCAAACTCCTCAGATAAGCTTTGCCATTCCAAGCATCCACTTATCCGAGTATGTTTACGAACCCCACGGAAGAGCTTTGCCATTCCAAGCATCCACTCAACCTTGGAAGTTCTAACCTAATATATGGCACATAGAACAAGTTTTGAATACAGAGAAGAGGCTCTAAGAATTGCCTAAAACATTTTATGATACATGTACACCCCTTCAACCGAATGAAGAGTTTAGCTACGAATATCCATGGAGGAGGATATCATAGCTAAATACTCGGGGGTTTTTGAAAGACAGTAAGTAAAGCGGAATACTCAAGAACCAACAGGAGTATTCCCAAATCCTACTTGAATACTCAAGAACCAACAGGAGTATTCTCTAAAACTGTTATAAAACTCAAGAACCAACAGGAGTATTATTTCAAACTGTTATAATACTCAAGAGCCAACAGGAGTATTATTTCAAACCAAAGCTTACAAATGCCAAACTTTCTAGAGAGAGAAGTGATTTTCAATTTTGGGATGCATTACAAATGAGGAAGAGGCATGTATTTATAGGCATGGAGGATGGATAAGGATGGAGGAGAGGAGGGCAAGTGGCAAGCATCCCATGGATGAGCAAAAGCCGCCGGCGGCTTTGTGAGGGGAGGGGAGAGCCGCCGGTTGGAGGTCACCATGGAGGAGGAAGGAGGGGATGAGTCACCCCATGACTCATCCTCCCCTTAGAGCCGCCGGTCACCTTGGATGGAACAGGAGTTTTTGTGAGTTTTGTGTAGTTTTCACAAAACTATCGGTGTATTTCAGCTCCGGGCTAACTTTGGTTTCCCTTCGGTTGGATTTGTTTTGAGTAATTCAATGTCAGGATCTTGAGATTTCTGCATTCAGCGTCTGATCGTGACCTTGGACTAACTCGTAATATCTTTTCAGCGTAAAATCCTCTCCTTAGCGTGTATTCTCTCTAGAGTCCAAAATACCCTGTAGAAATATATCGAAACTAACAAGCGAAAGTTAAATAGACAAACAGTCTAATTTGGTGGGTTTAACTATGTTTATGATTCGTATAATTATGGTCCATCAGATCACCCCACACTTTTAGTTGTTCGTCCCGAACAATGCTATTAAAGGGCGGCACACTATGTAAGCTTTTAAAATATGAAAGTTAGACTGTGGGACTCGATTTATCCTAATTCATGCATTACTTACTTATTACCAAATTGAACTGTGTAAATACTTAGAAGAAACTTGATACGTGTACCTTCGTGCTGAGATGCAAATTATTTTGGATGTTTCGGGAGATAGTCCTTTTTAGGCTCCTGGACTGCAATCTTGGAATCGTCTCGCACTATATGGTTTCCTTGTAGCTTTCTCTAGCACGTGATTCGGTTCGGGTTTCAATGGTTTGGTCGTTGATTTTCTTTTGGCGAGGGACAGCTTTTGTAGTGAATCGGCCTTTGGCCTTTGATTTGACTCTTTGAGTACTTCACTTTTTGTTTGGTTAAAACCTTCACAATTTTGAGCCTTTGGCCTCTTGATTTGCTTCTTCAAGCTTTTTGCCTTTTTGTGGCTTGCTAGTCCATTTTCTCAAGCCTTTTTTGGGAGGTCCAATCATTGCCCGCGAGCATATGGAAATACCTCCCAGCTCCTCTCATCCTTGCCGTTTCACGCGGGTCAAAATGAGGGTCGCTCGTCTATTTTCTCGGCTACTTTGACTAGAGATAGGACGGTCTGATTCCCGTCCTCGCCTTTTGTTCTTTTTGCATAAACACTGCATGGCGGAGATGACTTCAATCTTCACTGAAACCCGAAGTGCAGCCTCCACTGACTTCGAAAACCATATAGTTAGATTCAATCCTTCGATTGCTTTCCAAGCCTCTCTAGGGCAGTTTATGTCAACTCCACATCCCTAGTTTATCTCAGCACAAAGGGACAAATGAGAAGTTACGTTCTAAGTTTTTAGACAGTTGAATTTTCACAAGGTAAATGCATGAATTTTAGATCTATCTTTTTCACATTCTCAAGTTCATATTTTCAAAAAGATAATATTAAAAAAAGAAAAGAAAAACATGTTATGTACACAGGTGGTTCTCACCCCACACTTTTGAACGAAGGCATGCCTTTCACCAAGACTTAGTTCAAAAGCCATGCAAGCAGATATTATATGAGAAGGAAATGACATTAAGGAAAAGGGAAGAACAGAACTCCCTTTAAAGTGTCGAGTGAACGACATGGCATGAGGCTGGATAATCGAGGGAGTTCGGCTGGGGCCTTGAACTCTCAGCGCAGGCCTGGTAACTCACGGAAGCTGCCTGATTGATCTGGTCTTGCTCCAAAAACCGATTCATGAATAGTCATTTCTTCTATGCACCAAGTGGGTGAGAGCGACTTATTGGAAATAAAACTAAAATGATAGAAAATAAATGACAGAAAGTAAGTTAGGTGTCGGGTTACCTCCTGAACAGTGCCTTTGTTTAACTTTGTTGGCTCGACAGTACCTCATTCCTGGATCACTGGTTTGTATTCCATGGGTGGCTCAGGTCGTATTTCGCCACTGCTCTTGTGTTGATTTTTGCCTTGCCTTTCCCCGATTTCTTGTGAGATGATGTGCTTGGGTCCTGTTCCCACTGTTCTGATGGTTTCTCCTTCCAACGTCTCCGAGAAGGCAAGGGACCTTTCACTATTAGTTTCTTGAAATGGGTTTTCTGGTGTTTAGGGCTGCCATGTCCAGTTATGGCGAAAACATGCTCCATCGAGGAGTGGTTCTGCTCTTTTCCCATTCTCCTTTCAGCCTCTTCAGGGATCACATAATTTTTGGTGGTGTTTTGGACTTCTTCCGTTGTTGGTACCGCCTTGAGTTCCCATGAAGGTTCGTTGCTCCCGAAGCTTTCTATGTCTGATACTTCTGATGGCTCAGGAGTATTTTCTTCATCTGTCTCTAGACCAGCCTCCACCATTTGTATTCCTCTATTAAGTCGGGGCATTGGCATTCGTTTTGTAGCTTCGGCTAAGTCGTCTATAACATCCCATAGTTGAGTCAGGGATAAGTGCATGGTTGATCCTCCCACTGCGTCATTGATCCTTGAGAACTCATCGGTCCTCATCCCACACAGAAATTTTTGAAGAAGAAACGCCTCCGTGAATCGATGGTGCGGGCAGCGTGAGATGATGGTGTCATAGTACGTGTAGTATTCATCTAAAGTCTCATCCCGGGATTGCTGAAGGCAGATGATCTTTTCGCGAGTGTCATGTTGTCAGGATGGGGGGGGGGGAGAATTCTTTCAGGAATTTAGCGCGAAGGTCCACGTAATATTCTGTACAACTAGCAGTTGATGTGTAATACCATACTGTCGCAAAGTTGGTTAAAGAGTGTTCAAAACATTTTAATTGAAACTCTTCTAACGTTACATTTTCAGGTTTCATGTGACGACTTATATGGTGGAAATGTTGGCAGTGTATTACTGGGTCTTCTCCGGTTGTACATCCAAACTGCGGAAGATGTCGAGTCATCCATGCATACATAGTGGGTAGTGTTGACGAAGAAATGAGAAAGGGGGGGAAAGAACAACTTATCCGACGGCTAATTCCCCGGCAACGGCGCCAGTTTTGACGGAGCCCACCGCACTGTAGTTAAGGTGTGGTGTTCACTGTGCAAAAGCTAATTTATATTCCGCTACTCGTGACCTTACTACTGGGTAGCAAGTGGTAAGTAGGGGTCGAACCCAAGGGAATTAGGGGGATAAGTTGTTCTTTGAGGGATTTGTACAGGATGGGAGCGTTCTTTAGGTTGATTGAGTTTTAGTGCGGAAAAGTAAGTGCCTTTTTTGGTTGGTTTTGGTTTTTAGTGCGGAAAAGTAAATTATAGAAAAGTAAATACTGAAAAAAAAGAGAAAGAAGACTTACAACGGGTGATGCGTGATTGGCAAGTCCTCCGGAAGGTGAGCGGTTGGTGATTGCAGTTGATATTAATACTAAGAAAGTAAATGCAAGGGGGTTTGAATATAAGGAAAGCATTCGGTTTCGGGGGCCTTGTATCATAGCCTGTTCATCATTGGCCCTTAGTGATCCTTCTAATTATTCAAACGTGCATCAAGGCCATTCCAAGCACTCGATTTGCCACATTGTCTAGTCTTTTGCAAAAGTGTTCGAAAGTGAATCGAGGCCATTCCAAGCACTCAACTTGCGACACCGTCTAGTCTTTTGCAAAAAACGTAGAGAACTTGTTCTACTTAGACTAATACCCCATTCCAAGGTATATTAGCCTTTGTGCATCCATTTGGTCAGTCATTCCCGAGCAACCAAATGGTGTTTTAGAAAGGTCAAACTCCTCAGATAAGCTTTGCCATTCCAAGCATCCACTTATCCGAGTATGTTTACGAACCCCACGGAAGAGCTTTGCCATTCCAAGCATCCACTCAACCTTGGAAGTTCTAACCTAATATATGGCACATAGAACAAGTTTTGAATACAGAGAAGAGGCTCTAAGAATTGCCTAAAACATTTTATAATACATGTACACCCCTTCAACCAAATGAAGAGTTTAGCTACGAATATCCATGGAGGAGGATATCATAGCTAAATACTCAGGGGTTTTTGAAAGACAGTAAGTAAAGGGGAATACTCAAGAACTAACAGGAGTATTCCCGAATCCTACTTGAATACTCAAGAACCAACGGGAGTATTATCTAAAACTGTTATAATACTCAAAAACCAACAGGAGTATTATTTCAAACTGTTATAATACTCAAGAACCAATAGGAGTATTATTTCAAACCAAAGCTTACAAATGCCAAACTTTCTAGAGAGAGAAGTGATTTCAATTTTGGGATGCATTACAAATGAGGAAGAGGCATGTATTTATAGGCATGGAGGATGGATAAGGATGGAGGAGAGGAGGGCAAGTGGCAAGCATCCCATGGATGAGCAAAAGCCGCCGGCGGCTTTGTGAGGGGAGGGGAGAGCCGCCGGTTGGAGGTCACCATGGAGGAGGAAGGAGGGGATGAGTCACCCTATGACTCATCCTCCCCTTAGAGCCGCCGGTCACCTTGGAGGGAAGAGGAGTTTTTGTGAGTTTTGTGCAGTTTTCACAAAACTATCGGTGTATTTCAGCTCCGGACTGACTTTGGTTTCCCTTCGGTTGGATTTGTTTTGAGTAATTCAATGTCAGGATCTTGAGATTTTTGCATTCAGCGTTTGATCGTGACCTTGGACTAACTCGTAATATCTTTTCAGCGTAAAATCCTCTCCTTAGCGTGTATTCTCTCTAGAGTCCAAAATACCCTTTAGAAATATATCGGAACTAACAAGCAAAAGTTAAATAGACAAACAGTCTAATTTGGTGGGTTTAACTGTGTTTATGATTCGTATAATTATGGTCCATCAGAGAGCAAAGAGCGGACGGCTGCCCAAGAAACACTATGTTTTAATTTTTGGGTTTAGTATATGCATGGGTTAAGACAAAACCGTTGCTTAATGATTATTCTTATGCAACGGTTCTTTACACAAACCGTTGCATAAAGTATACCTTATGCAACGGTTCTTTACACAAACCGTTGCATAAGGTAGACTTTATGCAACGGTTTTTTAGAACCGTTGCATAAAGTCTACCTTATGTAATGGTTTGTGTAAAGAACCGTTGCATAAACTATAACGGTTTCATAATGATAAATTTGAACCGTTGCCTAAAGTCTTGTCTGTAGTAGTGTGTCTTCCCACCAAGGGTATGCTCCAGCAGTTATACAGCACGCAATCTTGTCATAGTTCTTCTATTTCACCACCTCGTAAGGATCATCCATTGCAAAGCACACATTGAAGATCTAAGGATCAATCTTGACCTTCTTTCCCCTTTCAAAGACTATGCCATAGTCTTTATTATTAGCACCAGCAATCCCAAACTGTTTTGTTTGATTTGAAACTTTGGAAGGTCCAAATCAGGTCAGTATCTTTCAAGAGCTGAATAACCTCTTTTCCTTTGTACTTCTTTTCATCAAGTTGCTTCTCAAGGATGGTCTTTCTTTTCTGCAGTGCCTTCCACTTGGCTGCTACGACTGTGCTGGCAAACCACACTCCATGCTGAGTCACTCCAGTTTGTAGACTAGGCGGAACAGACCCTGAAACACTCCACTTCCTTTTCTTGGATGCACTTGCTCCCCCTGCGTGTGTTCTCTTACCATCCTTCTTAGTAGATACTTCAGTCGAGCATGCTTGGATTGTCACTTTCTTCTTCGGCTTCTTCTTTTCAAACTTCTTGAGCTCAGCCAATGAAGCTGAGTCCTGATCCTCGTCCTGAGTGTTCTCATCCTCAGCCCCTTCCTGATCAGATAATTGTATCTCTACATCTGTATTAGCTGGATGTTCCAACTCAGTCGGCACAGTTGGTGCGTCAGATGCTTTTTCTTTAACATGTTCATCTTTTGATTGTGCTGCAGACCCAATAAGCACATCTCCTTCCTTATGTTTTTCTTTTACTTCAGCTGATGATCCAGGATTCTGACCAGCTCTATGTTCATGATTAGCAGTACCATGTTCTGCTTCAGTTATGATTCCTTCTTGGACAGCTGACTGCTTTTCTCTCTTCTAGACGAAAGGTTCAATAACAACTTGCTCTTCTACTTATTCTGTCTTCGTCTGATTTTCAGGTCGGTCTGACTCATCAGAGACAACATCTTCAGGCTCTTGTTGCTTCATATCATCAGCTTCCATAGGAATAGCTTCTTCTTATCAGAACCACAATGTTAGCCCTACTGGTTTCACCTTCTTTTGCAGCATCGGTTACAGAATATATGATGGACCATAATTGTACGAATCAAAAACACAGTTAAACCCACCAAATTAGACTGTTTGTCTAGTTAGCTTTTGTCTGTTAGTCCCGATATATTTCCACAGGGCATTTTAGAGACTGAAGTGAAAACACGCTAAGGAGAGGATTTTATGCTGAAAAGATAACAAGAGTCAATCCAAGGTCAAGATCATATGCCGACTGAAGAAATATCAAGGATCCTGACGTGAAATTGACCATAACAAATTAATCAGAAGAATCAGGAGAGGAATCAAGACAGCCCGGGGAAGGAACACACTGACAGTTTTGTGAAAAGACTGCACAAAACTGTACAAAATTCACATATGGCAAGATGACTTAGTGACTTGATGAAGAGGTGGCCAAAGGAGGAAAACCTCCCCATACCACCACCCACTACCGGCGGCGCCACCCCTCCTCCTCCTTGGTGACCGGTTGACTTGCCTTGGAGGAGGCAAAGCCACCACCTCCTCCTCCACCACAACCGGCTACCGGCGGCTGAGCTCCACCACTCCTCCTCCGCCACTTGGTGGCTCCTCCTTGGCTCCTCCTTGCCTCCTCCTCCTCCCTTGGATCAAACCAATCTCCACCACCCATCTCCACCCATTTTTCCTATAAAAGGAGGTGCTCCTCCTCCTCATTTCATCATCCAAAAATTGTAAAATCACTTCTCTCTCTACATTTTGTTACTTGTAAGTTTGGTTCGGTTTTGAAATAATACTCCTGTTTGTTCTTGAGTATTATACTGGAAATTATAATACTCTTGTCGGTTCTCGAGTATTATAATACTGTAGAGAATACTCCTGTTGGTTCTTGAGTATTCAGTAGGAATTAGGAATACTCCTGTTGGTTCTTGAGTATTCCACCCCTTTCCCTCTTACTGTTTTCAAAAACCCCCGAGTATTTAGCTATGGTATCCATCTCTATGGATATTCATAGCTAAACTCTTTATTCGGTGGAAGGTATTTTCTTGTATTATATAATGTTGTAATATCTTTTAGTTTCATTTCTTAGTATTCAAAACTTGTTCTATGTGCCATTTATAGTCAGAATTTCCAAGGTTGAGTGGATGCTACGAAAGGGCAAAACTCTTCCATGGGGTTCGTGAACATACTCGGGTAAGTGGATGCTACGAAATGGCAAAGCTTATCTGAGAAGTTCGACTCATCTAAAACACCACTTGGTCAATCGTAACTGTGAGATCAGGTGGATGCACAAAAGGCTAAGATACTTCGAAAGGAGGAATTAGTCTGAAATATAACAAGGGTTGCTTTAAACGATGTTGCAAGTCTTGCGCTACGAAAGGGCCTCGATTCATCTTTGAATACTTAGAAAAGTTACTAAAAGTTAATTATATACATGTTATAATACAAGAGTACCTGAAACCAAATGCTTCTCTTTACTGTTAAACCGCAATCACCAACTGCTGATCTACCGGAGGAATTACAATCACGTATCACCCACTGTAAGTCTTCTTTGTATTTACAGCATTTAATTTCTGTATTTACTTTTCCGCAATCAAAACCAAAAACCCTCAAAAAATCACGTAGTTAATCAGAGCGCTAAAACCTCAATCAACCATAAAACACGCTCCCCCCAGTACAATCACCCTAAAAGAATAGCCTATTCCCCTAATTCCCTTGGGTTCGACCCCTACTTACCACTTACTACCCAGTAGTGTAGTCACAAGTAGCGGATATTATAAATTTATTTGTACAGAGGACACTGCACCTTAACGACAGTGCGGTGGCCCTCCGTCAAATTGGCGCCGTTGCCGGGGAATTAGCCATCGAATAAGCTATTCTTTCGTTCCCTCCCATGACCTCATGACGCAACCACCTTCATATGCATGGACAACACGGCACCTTCCACTGTTCGGGGGAACGGATGCAGAAGATCCAATACTACACTGTCGGAGCTTTCACTACGTTTGTTGCCACATTAAACCTGAGACTGAAACGTTAGAAGAATTTAAGCTTAAATGCTTTAAATTCTCTCTAACGGATTTCGCAACAATCTGGTATTACACATCACCCGCTAGTAGTGCGGTACGTTTCGTGGACCTCTGTGCACCATTCCTGAAAGAATTCTCCCCACCATCTTTACGCCAAGAAACCCGCGAGAAGATCCTGAACCTTCAACAATCCCGGGATGAGACTTTGGACGAATACTACATGAACTACGATGCCATCGTCTCAAGCTGCCCGCACCATGGGTTTACGAAGAAAATTCTTCTCCAAAAATTTCTTCCTGGGATGAGGGCCGAAGAGCTGGGAAGAGTTAACGAAGCTATGAGAAGGTCTGCCATAAACTTCACCATTGCAGACATGTGGTACCTTATAATCGGCCTGGCCGCTGCCACAAGACGAGCACCCCAAATTGACGAGGAAATGCAGACAGAAGAAGCTGACCCAGAGGCTGATGAAGGAGAAACCACCGAACCGTCAGAAGAGACTCCTGAACCATCTGAAGAATCAGACATGGAAAGCACCGGAAGCAACGAAGTAGGAGTCCAGAACACCACTGACGAATTTCCCAGGCCATTCCCGACTATCATCACCCAGGCAGCTGAAACTACCTACGATCAGTTCGTCACGAACCATCAGAACGAGGCAGAACCTAGCCTCATGAGGCCTTCCCGACTTTTCCCCTTAATCAATGAGCAAGTCGCAGCAAACTGTGCGATCAATGAAGAAGCTCCAAGGAGGATGGGAAAAGGGCCTGAGCAGAATGACTCCTACATGGAGCACGCTTTCGCCATGACTGGACAAGGCAGCCCTAAACAGGAGAACACCCAGTTCAAAAAGCTAATAGTGAAAGGTCCCTCGCCTTCTCAGAAACGTTGGAAGGAGATACCATCAGAACTGGACCCAAACCCGTCATCTGCTAAAAAATCAGGAAGACTCACCGCAAGAATCAAGGTCGGTGGAATCAAAAAGTTCGACCTCAGCCACCCATGGGACCCAAACCAGTAATCCACAACGAGGTATCGTCGAGCCAACGACGTAAAACAAGTGCACTGGTCGGGAGGTAACCCGACACTATCTTACTTTCCGCACTTACTTTCAGTACTTAGTTTTAAGCTTGCATGACTTTTGAACTAAGGCACGCCTTCATTCAAAAGTGGGGGGTGAAAACCGCCTGTGTACATAAATAACATGCTTGCTGTTTTTCTTTTTTTTAATAGTATCTTTTTGAAAATATGAACTTAAGAATGTGAAAAAGATAAATCAGAATTCATGCATTTACCTTGTGAAAATTCAAACTGTTTAAAAACTTAGAATGTAACTTTCCATTTGTCCTTTGTGCTAAGATAACTAGGGATGTGGAGTTGACATAAACTGCCCTAGAAGGACTTGGGAAGCAATCAAAGGATCAGATCAAACTATATGGTTTTCGAAGTCAGTGGAGGCTGCACTTCGGGGTTCAGTGAATAATTGAGTCAAACTCCGCCAAGAAGCATCTATGCAAAGGCGAGGACGGGAATCAGACCGTCCTCTCTCTAGTCAAAATAGCCGAGAAAATAGATAAGCGACCCTCATCTTGACCCGCGCAAAACGACGAAGACGAGAGGAGAGGGGAGGTATATCCATAGGCTTGCGGGCGATGATTGGACCTCCCAAGAAGGCTGACAAAATGGACTAGCAAGTCACAAAGACGCGAAAAACTCAAAGAAGAAAATCAAAAGAGGCCAAAGGCCCAAAATTGTGAAGGTTTTAACCGAGCAAAAGTGAAGCACTCAACAAAGTCAAATCAAAGGCCAAAGGCCGATTCACTACAACAAAAAAGCAGTCCCTCGCCAAAGAAAAAAATCAAGAAGGTTCAACTCACTGAAACCCGAACCGAATCACGTGCATGAGAAAGCTACCAGAAGACCATATAGTATGAAACGATCCCGAGGCTGCAACCCAGGAACCTGAAAAGGGCTATCTCCCAAAACATCCAATATAATTTGCATCTCAGCACGGAGGTACAAGTATTAAGTTTCTTCTATTTATTTACGCAGTTTAATTTGGTAATAAGTAAGCAATGCATGAATTAGGATAGATCGAGTACCACAGTCTAATTTTCATATGTCAAATCCGAACCTAGAACTTACGCCCTTTAATAGCATTGTTCGGGACGAACAACAAAAAGTGGGGGGTATTCTGATGGACCATAATTGTACGAATCAAAAACACAGTTAAACCCACCAAATTAGACTGTTTGTCTAGTTAGCTTTTGTCTGTTAGTCCCGATATATTTCCACAGGGCATTTTAGAGACTGAAGTGAAAACACGCTAAGGAGAGGATTTTATGCTGAAAAGATAACAAGAGTCAATCCAAGGTCAAGATCATATGCCGACTGAAGAAATATCAAGGATCCTGACGTGAAATTGACCATAACAAATTAATCAGAAGAATCAGGAGAGGAATCAAGATAGCCCGGGGAAGGAACACACTGACAGTTTTGTGAAAAGACTGCACAAAACTGTACAAAATTCACATATGGCAAGATGACTTAGTGACTTGATGAAGAGGTGGCCAAAGGAGGAAAACCTCCCCATTCCACCACCCACTACCGGCGGCGCCACCCCTCCTCCTCCTTGGTGACCGGTTGACTTGCCTTGGAGGAGGCAAAGCCACCACCTCCTCCTCCACCACAACCGGCTACCGGCGGTTGAGCTCCACCACTCCTCCTCCGCCACTTGGTGGCTCCTCCTTGGCTCCTCCTTGCCTCCTCCTCCTCCCTTGGATCAAACCAATCTCCACCACCCATCTCCACCCATTTTTCCTATAAAAGGAGGTGCTCCTCCTCCTCATTTCATCATCCAAAAATTGTAAAATCACTTCTCTCTCTACATTTTGTTACTTGTAAGTTTGGTTCGGTTTTGAAATAATACTCCTGTTTGTTCTTGAGTATTATACTAGAAATTATAATACTCTTGTCGGTTCTCGAGTATTATAATACTGTAGAGAATACTCCTGTTGGTTCTTGAGTATTCAGTAGGAATTAGGAATACTCTTGTTGGTTCTTGAGTATTCCACCCCTTTCCCTCTTACTGTTTTCAAAAACCCTTGAGTATTTAGCTATGGTATCCATCTCTATGGATATTCGTAGCTAAACTCTTTATTCGGTGGAAGGTATTTTCTTGTATTATATAATGTTGTAATATCTTTTAGTTTCATTTCTTAGTATTCAAAACTTGTTCTATGTGCCATTTATAGTCAGAATTTCCAAGGTTGAGTGGATGCTACGAAAGGGCAAAACTCTTCCATGGGGTTCGTGAACATACTCGGGTAAGTGGATGCTACTAAAGGGCAAAGCTTATCTGAGAAGTTCGATTCATCTAAAACACCACTTGGTCAATCGTAACTGTGAGATCAGGTGGATGCACAAAAGGCTAAGATACTTCGAAAGGAGGAATTAGTCTGAAATAGAACAAGGGTTGCTTTAAACGATGTTGCAAGTCTTGCGCTACGAAAGGGCCTCGATTCATCTTTGAATACTTAGAAAAGTTACTAACAGTTTATTATATACATGTTATAATACAAGAGTACCTGAAACCGAATGCTTCTCTTTACTGTTAAACCGCAATCACCAACTGCTGATCTACCGGAGGAATTACAATCACGCATCACCCACTGTAAGTCTTCTTTGTATTTACAGCATTTAATTTCTGTATTTACTTTTCCACAATCAAAACCAAAAACCCTAAAAAAATCACGTAGTTAATCAGAGCGCTAAAACCTCAATCAACCATAAAACACGCTCCCCCCAGTACAATCACCCTAAAAGAATAGCCTATTCCCCTAATTCCCTTGGGTTCGACCCCTACTTACCACTTACTACCCAGTAGTGTAGTCACAAGTAGCGGATATTATAAATTTATTTGTACAGAGGACACTGCACCTTAACGACAGTGCGGTGGCCCTCCGTCAATATACATCAGGTTTCAATTCCTTCAGCTTCTAATTAACCACTTTGACACCCTTATAACTCACTGAATTTTTACCAATCGGCCGTACTTCCTCATCAACAGAATTGAGTGCAGTAGCTTAGGAGTGAGAACAAGGGATTACCATATTGAGGGGTGGTTCAGCCATTGCCTGATATTCCTTCGCAATCTGCACACTCCCTTTAGTTGGATTAGGATCAGCCTTTGACACCATTGAAGTAACTTCTTTCAGTTCGGTCACAGCCGCCGCTTCTCCCTTCTTGATATGCTCCAATGGTTCATAGGACTGCAAATACTTTGTATTTAATAGTACGTACCATCTGTTCTAGCCCTCTTCGTGATAGGTCAGCCCAACTGATTTGCTGGGGTTCTGCTCTTGGCTGAACGCCTTCTGGAACACTTAGTTGGCGATAACACGCAGACCCAGAGAGGATCTAAGTGTTTCGAACTAGGCAGCGTTTAGGTGAGTGGTAAGAATGTCTGCTAGCAGCTTGTCGGTTGTCACATGATTCACTGTGATGGCCTTCTTCTCTACCGGCTCACTGTGCTTTGTCTTATACTGTTGTACCGAATTTTCAGAACTGCTACTAGTACTCATTTTGTCACAGTCAGGCGTCATCTCCTCCTGTTCAACTCCGTATTCAGACAGCATCTGCTTCATCCATAACCACTGAGTGTAGTAGCTCCCTGCAGTGGTGCTCTCTTGCTCTCCTGCAGCGATGCTCTCCCAGCATCTAGTCAACATGTGTTCCAGGAAGGTATTTCATCTCTCCCGCCATGGTCACCAGGAGCTCCTTTTGCACTTGTCTCACGAACTGGCCAACCAGCTCTTGTGTACTCGTGTACTAGGCGAATATATGCTTCTCTACTCCCCCTCGCTCATAGCTAATGTCGATGAGGAACGTCTCGTACCATGCTCTGGGCGCTTGTGTGAGTCCGTATAAAGTCTCCTTCAGTTCGTGACTGTGCACAAGATGATATAACTTCCATGCTTCATATCTGATGAGCTCTTCAAGTTCCACGTGAATGGCCACCACCCAAATCTCATCAATAAATGCTTAGATGACATTCTTCGGGCTGGATGAACAGGCAGCCCGCTCTCGACACCTGATCTCATTTGCTCGACTCTTAATTCTCCATGAGGGTTGCAGGGCAGGTGCATCGTCAAGTGTCCCAGTTGGAGTAGGTGTGGCTTCATCGGCTAGACCTCCCTCTGGAATTTTATCTTCTGTAGACTTGGTCTGAATGGGTGTTTCAGATGAAGTCCCGCCTCTACATTTATCATCTTCTAGAACTGAGTTTGGGGCAACTTCGTCTTTAACCTTTCCAGAAGAGGACACCATCAGTGTGTCTCTACCTATCCCTTGCAATTCCATCTCATGTATCGTGTTTGTCGGACAGACAGTGGCAGATCCAGTTCCGACTATGCCTAGAAAGTAGCTTTTGTTTGATGACCTACTTCCTTCCATCAGTGTGTCTCCATTCCTATCCAGTACTTGACAGGAATCACAAGTGAATGTAACAGACTATCCTTCATCACATAATCTACTGATACTGATCAGGTTCACCTTTAACCCATCCACTAGGAGGATATCCTCGAGCTCAGGTAGATCAGGAACCTTCAATGTCCCAAAGCCGATCACCTGGCCCTTCCCTCCATCTCCAAAAGTGACAAACTGACGCTTGCGAATAGGTTTAACATTGATGGGATATTGAGGATTACCTTTCATGTGAGCCGAGCATCCACTGTCAAGGTACCACCATTGACGGAGCCCACCGCACTGTCGTTAAGGTGCGGTGTTCTCTGTGCAAAAGCAAATTTGTATTCCGCTACTCGTGACCTTACTACTGGGTAGCAAGTGGTAAGTAGGGGTCGAACCCAAGGGAATTAGCGGGATAAGCTATTCTTTGAGGGAATTGTACAGCGAGGGAGCGTGTTTTAGGTTGATTGAGGTTTTAGTGCGGAAAAGTAAGTGATTGGTTGGTTGGTTTTGGTTTTTAGTGTGGAAAAGTAAATGACAGAAAAGTAAAGTACTGAAAATAAAAGTAGAAGACTTACAGCGGGTGATGCGTGATTGGCAAGCCTTCCGGAACGTCAGCAGTTGATAATACAGTTTATACTAAAATTGAAAGTAAGTGCAAGAGGTTTTTTAAATCTAAGGAAAGCATTCGGTTTCTGGGGCCTTGTATCATAGCCTGTTTATCATTGACCTTTAGTGATCCTTCTAAGTATTCAAAAGTGTATCAAGGCCATTTCAAGCACTCGATTTGCACACACCGTCTAGCCCATTTCAAGGTCGTAGAGCACTTGTTCTATTTAGACTAGCACCCCATTTCAAGGTATACTAGCCTATGTGCATCCATTTGATCAATCATTTCCGATCAAACCAAATGGTGTTTAAAAGAGGTCGAACTCCTCAGATAAGCTTTGCCATTTCAAGCATCCACTTACCCGAGTATGTTCACGAAACCCCACAGAAGAGTTTTGCCATTTCAAGCATCCACTCAACCTTGGAAGTTCTGGCCTAATATATGGCACATAGAACAAGTTTTGAATAAAAAGAAGAGGCACTAAAAAGATGGCCTAAAACATTTTATGATACAAGTACACCCCTTCAACCGAATGAAGAGTTTAGCTATGAATATCCATAGAGGTGGATACCATAGCTAAGTACTTACGGTTTTTGAAAGACAGTAAGTAAGAGAAAGGGGTGAGTACTTCAAGAACCAACAAGAGTACTCAAGAATAGAGAAAAGTAAAGCTTGAGTACTACAAGAACCGACAAGAGTACTCAAGACCGAACTATAATACTCAAGAACCAACAGGAGTATTATAGATATAGAACAAAAGCATACAAAGTACCAAATCTTAGAGAGAGAAGTGTTTTTTGATTTTGGGATATGATTTACAAAGGGGGAGGCATGTATTTATAGCCTAAGGGAGGAGGAGGATGTGGTGGAGAGGAGGACACATGGCAAGCCATCCATGGCTTGTCAAAAGCCGCCGGTTGCCGGTTGAAGGAGGAGGAGCCGCCGGTTGTGGAGGGGGGAAGGAGGGAAAGCCACCCATGAGTCATCCCTCCCCTTAAAGCCGCCGGTCACTTTGAAGGAAAGAGTGAGTTTTGTGAGGTTTTGTGATGTTTTCACAAAACTATCAGTCCATTTCTGCCCCGGACTGACTCTGGTTGCTCTTCGGTTTGATTTGTTTTGAGTGATTCCAAGTCAGGATCTTGAGATTTCTTCAGTCGACATCTGGTCTTGACCTTGGAATGACTCGTAATATATTTTCTGCATAAAAACTCCTCCTTAGCGTGTTTTCTCTCTAAGCTCCAAAATACCCTGTAGATAAATATCAGAACTAACAAGCAAAAGTTAAACAGACAAACAGTCTAATTTGGTGGGTTTTACTATGGTTATGATTCGTATAATTATGGTCCATCAACCATTCTTCCTTCATGTGACTGAATGAGCTAAGAGCAAAGAGGCACACTTCTTTCCTTGATTTTGGTTTCCAGACTTGTCTGACTCGAGGGGTGACTCTGGATTCCATTACTTTTCGCTCAGCTAGAAGTAGTCGGCACCTTGATTTGATGTGCCCCATCTGATAGCAATACCAACATGTACGATTGTTTCTCCTCCATTCAGTACCATGTCTTCCACGGTTGGGCATGAGCTGCTTTCTTCCTTGATTCCCAAGCTGCTTCTCAGGGTAGTGGTTCACACTTTGTTCTGCTCTCTGTGCAGGTTTTAGCTTTGCCTTAACAGATGAAGTCTTATCCGAGCCACTGTTACCATTGAAGCCGAGACCTCTATGTTCATCTTCAATTCTTTGGGATCTTAGTATGGATTCCAAGTTCTTTGAGCCTAAGTTCCGCATCTTCGCCGATCTTTTGAACTTGCTCAATTCTTTCATAGTAGCAGCATGATTATCTCTCTCCGTCTCGATTTGTAACTCCAGCGATTCTACCTTGTTCAGAAGATGAACTTCTTTGCGGCTCAACTCAGCATTCTTTCTCCTTAGCTCCACCAAGCCTACAAGATGTGTTTCTCTATTTTTCTCCATCTCAGCTTTCAGAACCAATACGGTGTCTAGCAGTTTCACCTTCTGTGCAAGAAGTGACGAGTGTTCTTGATTCATTCCGATCATCTCGTGCTTCAAAGCAGATATTTCCTCCTGATGTTCCACCTTCTGGGCAACGAGAAGTTCAACCTCCTGCCACTTTTTATCTTTTTCTTCTGTCAAACTTGTCACTGTTTCTGTGAGCTTCTTGTTCACCAATAGCCAATTCTCATAGAGTTCCTTGTACGTCTCGGCCGAGGTCTCATGAGCAAGTCCTTCGTCATCACTGCTTGATGCGTCGTCAACAGACTGTTCAGACAGTGCACTAGAGTATGGATTTTCACTTGTCTCACCGCAGTCTTCAATAGTGACTACAAGTCCGACGAGATTGACATTCTCATGTTCTTCTTCTTCATCGTTAGATTCACTGTCTAGACCCTCATATGCTATTCTGAGAATATCCCATGCTTCCTTGGCAACCTCACATTCAATAATCAGTTTGAACACATTCTCGTCCACTCCTGAGAAAATTGCATTCAAGGCCTTTCAGTTTCCAGCAGCAGCTTTTTCATCTACATCAGTCCATAGAGCTTCAAGTTTTGCCACAGCTACTTCTTTAGGGTTGGCCATCGTGGGTTCTGTCCATCCAACCAACACAGCTCTCCAAGCCTTTTCATCGAGAGATTTCAGAAACACTTTCATCCTGGACTTTCAGTAGAGATAGTTTGGCCCTTCAAATAACGGTTGTCGGTTAGTGCTCTGTCCTTCCTTCAAACTCATCTTGAATAGTCACCGGATCACACTCTGTATGTCGAGTGTCTGCTCTGATGCCAATTGAAATTCTATTTTCTGTTTAAGATGAGTTCCAGATGATGTTCGAAGTGCGTCTCGAACACTTGTTGGACAGTTCCAGATTGTGTTCTACCAGAGACTGGAACACTTTAGCAGACAGTACCGTAAACAGAACAAATAGGAGCACACACGATATGATACTCAGTTCGGCCTTGCCTACTCTGGGGGGCTTCCCACACCCTAAAAGGGACACAAATCTTATTACGAGTTTAGAGCTATTCATGGACTTACATAGAAGTGGATACCATAGCTAAGTGCAAGAAAAGTAAATGGTTTTGAAAGCAAAGACAAGAAAAGTAAAGGTTTTGAAATCAAAAACAAGGAAAGTAAGAGTTTTGGAAAGTAAACTCAAGAACAAACTTAAGAACAAGCAAGAGTACTCAAGAACCAACAAGAGTACTCAAGAACAACAAGAGTACTCAAGAACCAACAAGAGTATTCAAGATCAAAGCAAAATAAAGACAAGAAAGTAAAATAGGGCTCACGGTTTTTGGCAAAGGAAATGAAGAACAAACTCAAAATTCACTCAAGAACTCTCAAGAACACACTCAAGAACTAAAGAGAAGGTAGAGCTTTTGATATTGAAGTGGAAGAGAAGAGAGATAAGCTCTCAACTCTCTAAGTAACAAAGGATGACATGAGGTGTGTTTTCAAGGGCCAAGCCCTTCTATTTATAGGCCAAAGAGGCGGTGGAGGATAGGATATTTGTCCCCCTAACCGCCTCTAGTCCTCCCACAACTCTGGTTGGCCTTGGTTGCTCCTTGGTTACTCTTCGAATGGAGTTTGGTTTGAGCCAAAGGGCAAGGCACATGGGCATGGCACATGGGCGGCTAGAGCTCGGTGAGCCAAGGGGAATGCACTTGACTTGTGGATTGGCTTGCATTAAAAACCCATAAACTTGGCTAGCAAATATCTCAAGCCAACCGATTTTGGCCTTGGTTGTTCCTCAAGTGAGCTTAGTTGGACCTCAAAGGGCAACTACTTGATTAGTTGAGGCTTGGGCAACTCCTTTGGACTTGGTTGAGGTTTGGTTTCAAACCAAAAGATCAACCGATGTGAATAGTATAACCTAACCGGGAATTAAGTAGTTTGGTTGGACTTCGCCGGATTTTGACCGGAGCAGGCTAAAATGACCGGAGCATGGTGGTGGTTTGATGAGCTTGATCGGAGCATCACCGAAGGTTTGCCGGAGCATGGCCGGAGTTCGCCGGAATATGGCCGGAATCTGATTGGAGCTTTGGCCGGAGCTTCTTGGATTTTGGAGAGTGTATTTAGAATGAAAAAGTCATTCTAAGATGATCTCAAGAAGGATGCTAAGACAAATTCTGCTTGGAACGTTTTCGAAATCCCAAATCGACCGAAATTGCCATTGTTTGGCCTTTACCGGGCTCGGGCCCTTGGTAGTGCGTTCTTGTCCATTTGCCGACGGTTCTAGCATGTTGAGGTGATTTTAAGCCGGGTCCATGAAGGATGTTAAGGTTGAATCTGATCGTAGCATCGTCGTTCCTTAGGATGTCCTAGAACTCGGTCTCTTGGCCTATGATGGCTTGAATTTTGGACTGTGCGTTCCTAGCCTTTTGAGTGCTAATTTGGAACCACATTCATCATGGAAATTGAATGGCCACAGTGGTTTGGTCGGAACGCCGCCAGAGATAGGTCGTGGCCTAATTTCTTCATGTTGGGTCTGGGCGCTTTCGGACGCGGACGCAAGCGTCTGGACGCATCCTGCATTTTCTCGGTTGCGGCCAGGCGTTCTCGGCACTTGGTCTCGACACTCTCAGCACTCGGCCTCGGACGCGGACGCTGGAACTCAGACCTGATCTGGTTTTCTCGGCCGGCCCGGCTGAAATTCTTGGACGCGTCCGGCATTTCCAGGACGCGGCCTGACATTCCTCGGTCCCGGCCAGGCTTCTCGGCCCTTGGCTCGGCCAAAAATGAATTGGCATGCTTTTGGGCGCAAATCTCCCCTTTTAGGCGTGATTCCTCTTTAGACTCCAAAATGGCCTGAAATGCAAATACACATTAACAAGCACATGTTCGTGCACTCAAAGTGCCTAATTTGGTGGGTTTAGCGTACTCAATGAATCGTAGAAATACGCTCCATCGGGAAGCTTGGGTGAAGCGATGAAGCATGGGAAGTGTTGAGATTAAACTCATTATTATACAATAAACACGACAAATTGCATCCCCACTTTTTATTATCTGAGTCCGCGAACTCCAATCTTCCTAAACGAATCCTGTTCATCTCCGCCGACCGATCCCGCCGCACCGCACACCGTTAACATTTACAGCTACATTCCCTTTCAATCGCACATCTTCCTTTCCGTTTCGAGGTCACTGGTAAGTTCAGTTAGTGTCGTTTATGCCTATTTCTGATTTTAGGGTTATAGAACGAAAAGTTCAATTGGGGCTTCTCAATTTTTTTTCAATTTTGACACTCGTTTTAGGGTTTGACGTGTTGAAAGGTTGACGGAGCCCACCGCACTGTCGTTCAGGTGCGATGTTCTCTGTGCAATATAAATTTATATCTCCGCTACTCGTACTCTACTAGTGGGTAGTAAAGGGTAAGTAGGGGTCGAACCCAAGGGAATTGGTGGATTAGTTGTTCTTTAATGAAGCTTATGCATAAATTTAATGCGATTGGGGTTGGGTTTGAGTGTGCTTTGAGAACTGAAAGTAAATTACAACAGCTGATAATGGACTATAAGGAAAGGATTCGGTTTAGGGTTTCATATCATATCATCGTTCATCATTGACCTCTAATGATCATACTAAGTGTTCAAAAGTGTATCAAGGCCATTTCAAGCACTCGACTTGCCACACTGTCTAGCCCATTTCAAGGTCATAGAGCACTTGTTCTATTTAGACTAGCACCCCATTTCAAGTTATACTAGCCTATGTGCATCCATTTGATCAATCATTTCCGATCAATCCAAATGGTGTTTTAAAGAGGTCGAACTCCTCCGATAAGCTTTGCCATTTCAAGCATCCACTTACCCGAGTATGTTCACGAACCCCACGGAAGAGTTTTGCCATTTCAAGCATCCACTCAACCTTGGAAGTTCTAACCTAATATGTGGTACATAGAACAAGTTTTGAAACACTAAGTAACATTAAGCATAGAGTCTAGAACGGTTTATGATATAAATACTCCCTCTACCGAATACAAGCTTTAGCTACTTGTATTCATGTCAAGGAATACAAGCAAACCATGGCTTTGAACAAGGATACCGAAAAGGAGAATAACTTTAAAGTAAGAACAATATATACGGAAAATAAAGGACAAGTCAGGGAAAAGAAAGCCGTGGCTTTTGTACCTACAATAAGTGGAGGAGAGGAGCTCCTAAGCAAGATCCAAGCAAGGAAAAGTAGCTCCAAAATGTGTATTGAAAGTGAAGAGAAGAGGGTTAAGCCCTCTATCTCTCTAAAGACTTATGGATTGTGGGATGGGATTACAAAGGGAAGGGCATGCTCTATTTATAGGCTAAGGGGAGGCAAGGATGTGGAGGAGAAGCATCCACTTGGCAAGAGATGGGAGGAGAAGCTCAAAGCCATCGGGTGATGTCATCACCTCCCAAAGCCGCCGGCCACATGTCCATGGAGGAGAGGAGAAGCCTTTAGCCGCCGGCCACATGGAGGAAGGAGAGTGATGGAGTGAGTTTTGTGAGCTTTTCCAAAAGCCATCGGCTCCCTTTCAGCTCCGGACTGACTCTGGTTGCTCTTCGGTTGGACTTGTTTTGAGTGATTCCACGTCAGGTTCTTGAAAGTCAGAATTTGGTCGTGACCTGGAATGACTCGTAATTCATTTTCAGCTTTAAAACTCCTCCTTAGCCTGTATTCTCTCTAGACTTCAAAATACCCTGTAGATAAATATCGGAACTAACAAGAAAAAGTTAAATAGACAAAGAGTCTAATTTGGTGGGTTTAACTGTGTTTATGATTCATACAATTATAGTCCATCGGATCACCCCACACTTTTAGTTGTTCGTCCCGAACAATGCTTTTTAAGGGCGGAACACAATCAAAGTAAACTTTTAAATATGAAAGTGAGACTGTGGGACTAGATTTATCTTAATTCATGCATTACTTACTTATTATCAAACTAAACCGTGTAAATAATTAGAAGAAACTTGATACTTGTACCTTCGTGCCGAGATGCAAATTAATTCGGATGTTTTGGGAGATAGCCCTTTTCAGGCTCCTGGACTGCATTCTCGGGATCGACTCGCACTAAATGGTTTCCTTGTAGCTTTCTCTTGCACGTGATTCGGTTCGGGTTTCACTGAGTTGAGCATTTTGATTTCTTTTTGGCGAGGCACAGCTTCTGTAGTGAATCGGCCTTTGGCCTTTAGCCTTTGGCCTTTGATATTGAGTTGGAGTTTCTTCACTTTTGTTCGGTTAAAACCTTCACAATTTTGGACTTTGGCCTTTGATTAGCTTCTTTGAGCTTTTGCTTTTTTGTGACTTGCTAGTCCATTTTCTCAGCCTTTCTTTGGGAGGTCCAATCATTGCCCGCGAGCATATGGAAATACCTCCCCGCTCTTTCTCATCCTCGCCGTTTCGCGCGGGTCAAGATGAGGGTCGCTCATCTATTTTCTCGGCTACTAGGACTAGAGATAGGACGGTTTGATTCCCGTCCCGCCTCTTGCATAAACGTTGCACGGCGGAGATGACTTCAATCTTCACTGAAACCCGAAGTGCAGCGTCCACTGACTTCAAAAACCATATAGTTAGATTCGATCCTTTGATTGCTTGCCAAGCCTCTCTAGGGCAGTTTATATCAACTCCACATCCACTGTATATCTCAGCACATAGGGACAAATGAGAAGTTACATTCTAAGTTTTTAAACAGTTGAATTTTCACAAGGTAAATGCATGAATTTAGATCTATCTTTTTCACATTCTCAAGTTCATATTTTCAAAAAGATAATATTAAGGGAAAAGGAAAAGGAAAAGTGACGGATGCACAGTCGTCGTGTGCAAAAGTCAAGAATACATTTATAAGTCCGCTACTCGTGACTTCACTACTGGGTAGCAAGTGGTAAGTAGGGGTCGAACCCAAGGGAATTAGGGGGATAGTTGCTCTTTGAGGAGTGTACTGAAAGGGAGCGTGATTTTTGGTGGATTGAGGTTTTAGCGATGAAAGGTGAGTGGTTGGTTGTTGATTTTAGTCTTAGTACAGAAAAGTAAGTGGGTTGGTTGGGATTTTAGTGCGGAAAAGTAAATGACAGAAAAGTAAAGTACAGAAAGTAATTGATTAAAGGAAAGACTTACAATGAGTGGTTGCGTTAAGGACAAGTCTTGCGGATAGTAGGCGGTTGATATTGCAGTTGATATTGAGGAAGTAAGTGCAGGTAAAGTTCTAAGTTGAGGAAAGTATTCGGCTTCAGGGGCCTTGTATCATAGTCTGTTTATCATTGACCTTTAATGATCCTACTAAGTATTCAAAAGTGTATCAAGGCCATTCCAAGCACTCGATTTGCCACACTGTCTAGTCCATTCCAAGACATAGAGCACTTGTTCTATTTAGACTAATACCCCATTCCAAGGTATATTAGCCTGTGTGCATCCATTTGATCAATCATTCCCGATCAACCAAATGGTGTTTAAAAGAGGTCAAACTTCTCAGATAAGCTTTGCCATTCCAAGCATCCAATTATCCGAGTATGTTTACGAACCCCACGGAAGAGTTTTGCCATTCCAAGCATCCACTCAACCTTGGAAGTTCTAACCTAATATATGGCACATAGAACAAGTTTTGAACACAAGAGGCACTAAGAATATGGTCTAAAACATTTTATGATACAAGTACACCCCTTCAACCGAATGAAGAGTTTAGCTACGAATATCCATAAAGGTGGATACCATAGCTAAGTACTTGAAGGTTTTTGAAAGACAGTAAGTAAAGGAGAATACTCAAGAACCAACAGGAGTAAACTCAAGAACTACTAGAATACTCAAGAACCAACAGGATTATTATAGATTTAAAACAAGTGTTTACAAGAGTAGTGCTCAAATCTAGAGAGATAAGTGTTTTTGATTTTTGGGATGATCATTTACAAAGGGAAGGGCTCTTATTTATAGCCAAGGGAAGGAGAGGGATGTGGTGAAGAGCTAGCCACTTGTCACAAAATTGAAGGAGCTCACAAAAGCCATCGGATGAGGTCATCATCCCTTCTAGCCGCCGGCCACTTGTCCATGGAGGAGAGGAGGAGAAGCTTATGGATGAGAGGAGAAGGGAGGAGAAGAGGGGAGAAAGCCGCCGGCCATGTGGCAAGAGGGGAGAGGTTGTGAGTTTTGAGATCTTTTCCCCAAAAGCCATCGTTCCTTTCAGCTCCGGTCTGACTCTGGTTGCCCTTCGGTTGGACTTGTTTTGAGTGATTCCACGTCAGGTTCTTGAAAGTTGTACAATCGGAATCTGGTTGTGTCCTGGAGTGACTTGCAATCCATTTTTAGCTTAAAACTCCTCCTTAGCCTGTATTCTCTCTAGACTTCAAAATACCCTGTAGATAAATATCGGAACTAACAAGCAAAAGTTAAATAGACAAAGAGTCTAATTTCGTGGGTTTAACTGTGTTTATGATTCATACAATTATGGTCCATCAGATCACCCCACACTTTTAGTTGTTCGTCCCGAACAATGCTATTTAAGGGCGGAACACAATCTAAGTAAACTTTTAAAATATGAAAGTGAGACTGTGGGACTAGATTTATCCTAATTCATGCATTACTTACTTATTACCAAACTAAACCGTGTAAATACTTAGAAGATAGCCCTGTTCAGGCTCCTGGACTGCATTCTCGGGATCGACTCACACTATATGGTTTCCTTGTAGCTTTTTCTAGCACGTGATTCGGTTTGGGTTTCACTGAGTTGAGCACTTTGATTTCTTTTTGGCGAGGGACAGCTTTTGTAGTGAATCGGCCTTTGACCTTTGGCCTTTGATGTTGAATTGGAGTTTCTTCACTTTTGTTCGGTTAAAACCTTGACAATTTTGTCCATTGGCCTTTGATTAGCTTCTTTGAGCTTTTGCTTCTTTGTGACTTGCTAGTCCATTTTCTCAGCCTTTCTTTGGGAGGTCCAATCGTCGCCCGTAAGCATATGGAAATACCTCCCCGCTCTTTCTCATCCTTGCCGTTTCACGCGGGTCAAGATGAGGGTCGCTCATCTATTTTCCCGGCTACTAGGACTAGAGATAGGACGGTTTGATTCCCGTCCCGCCTCTTGCATAAACGCTGCACGGCGGAGATGACTTCAATCTTCACTGAAACCTGAAGTGCAGCCTCCACTGACTTTGAAAACCATATAGTTAGATTCGATCCTTCGATTGCTTGCCAAGCCTCTCTAGGGCATTTTCTATCAACTCCACATCCCCTGTATATCTCAGCACCAAGGGACAAATGAGAAGTTACATTCTTAGTTTTTAGATAGTTGAATTTTCACAAGGTAAATGCATGAATTATGATCTATCTTTTTCACATTCTCAAGTTCATATTTTCAAAAAGATAATATTACGGGAAAAGGAAAAGAAAAAGCATGTTAACTATGTACACAGGCGGTTCTCACCCCACACTTTTGAACGAACGCGTGCCTCGCAGCACGACTTAGTTCAAAAGTCATGCAAGCAAATATATACAGGAAAGGTGAGAATGAAAAAACTACATGACAGAAATTAAATGACTGAAAGTAAGATAGGTGTCGGGTTACCTCCCGACCAGTGCATTTGTTTAACGTCGTTAGCTCGACAGTACCTCATTCCTGGATCATAAGGTTGGGTCCCATGGGCGTGTGAGGTCGAATTTCTTCTCGGCTGCCCTTTTGCTCCGAGAGGGTAAGGCTTCATTGACCATAGCTGCTGGTCCAATGAGTCGTGCTCTCTTGCTTCTCCTTCCGGGCTTCCATTCCTTTGGGCCATGCCTTTGCCGCTTCTTCATGTTTGAATGGGTGGCTTGACGGATGCTTGTCGTCAGAGCAAATGTACAAATAAATTTATAAGTCCGCTACTCGCGACTTTACTACTGGGTAGCAAGTGGTAAGTAGGAGTCGAACCCAAGGGAGTCAGTGTGGATTAGTTGTTCTTTAATGAAGCTTATGCAGAAATTAAATGCGATTGGGGTTGAGTTTGAGTGTGATTTGAGAACTGAAAGTAAATTACAATAATAGACTGTAAGGAAAGGATTCGGTTTTAGGGGCCTTGTATCATATTTGTTTATCATTGACCGCTAATGATCATACCAAGTGTTCGAAGATGAATCGAGGCTATTCCTAACACAAGACTTGCAACATCGCGTAGAACACTTGAAATGATCATGCTAAGTATTCAAAGATGCATCGAGGCTATTTCTAGCGCAAGACTTGCAACCACTACTACAGAAGAGAGATTAGGCAACGGTTCAAATATTCGATTACGCAACGGTTGTTGTTTACGCAAGGGTTCTATAAACAACCGTTGCATACGGTATAACTTAGGCAACGGTTCTAACGAAACTGTTGCATAGGTTATACCTTATGCAACGGTTGTTTAAAACCGTTGCCTAAGTAATACCTTATGCAACGGTTGTTTAAAACCGTCGCATAAGTTAGAACCGTATGCAACGGTTGTTTATAGAACCGTTGCATAAGGTTATAACTTATGCAACGGTTGTTTAAAACCGTCGCATAAGTTATAACCTTATGCAACGGTTCTAATATAACCGTTGCATAAGGTATAACTTATGCAACGGTTTCGTTAGAACCGTCGCATAAACGCAAACCTAAAATTAAAAAACACAAGTCTTCTGTGTTCTTTCTAATCCCGCTCGAAGAATTTGTCCATATCCTCCGCTCGCCAGTCGAACTCCGTCGCTCTCACCGTCTCCGCGCCAGTCGGTCCGTCGCTCTCAGCCCATTTCATCGCCCCTCGTACCTCGTGTCACTGCCTCCGCTCCGCGACGTCGAACTCCCTCGCCCACTCACTGCCTCCGCGCCGTTGAACTCCCTCGCCCAGTTCACTGCCTCCGCTCCCTCGCTCAATTGAATCTGAACGAATTCCGGTTAGTTCCCAATATGCCAAATGGTTCATATTTGTCAGAACAACTATACTAGTTTTATTGATTGCTTGTTTGTTGATTTGGCATTGTGAATAGCAAGATGAATTTGCGTACTAGTTGTATTACTTGTTAGCCGAATAGCAAGAGAAATTTGCGTACTAGTTGTATTACTTGTTTGGATATATGAAGGTGTATTATAGCAACATGTTATTGCATTGATTTGTCCTCAATTTCTTACCGATATTCGTTCACTACTTGTAGTACTTGTTAGCCGAATAGCAAGAGGAATCTTCACTGTTCTACGCAAGCTTCTATTTTAAGGTAAATTGCCCGATTAAACTAATTTCCTACTTATGTTTCCATTCAAATTGGATACTTGATATTTCTTCGTTTACTAACTTGTTGTTGTTATAACTTTACAGAGTCGACGCTGCATCCAACCTTTGGCTATTATCTCCGAGAGATTCTACTCTAAGGTAAAATACACTATGTAACTCATTTACAACTTTTTTAATTGTTAGAGTGTGCATTATGGAGTGGATTTATATGGTCTATTTCTACTAATAATTATATCAACCATAACAATATATCTTTCTAACTATGAGTATATAATGATTTATGTAGTTATGATGAATCGAGATTGGGTATCCGGTAGTAGGTTAAGTGTACAGTACGACCAAGGGATTACAGATTTTTGTGCGTTTGCATCTTCGTATGCGTCCAGAAACAACATTGAACGTGTTTATTGTCCATGTATGGGTTGCTGGAATAACAAAAAGGTCAAACCCAAGAAATTACGGAAACACCTTTTGTTAAAGGGAATTGACCCACAGTACAAGTTTTGGTATATGCATGGCGAGGTTGAACCACAAAATGTTCAACCTCATCCCGTTGAAAGTTTACCGGTGGATGATGATGATGATTGGGAGGAGGACAATATAATTGACATGGTCAACAATGTTGCCGATGATTTTGTTGCTAGACCTCAAGTTTTGGAGTCATTGAGGAACGATTCAGAATTACCATTGTACGAAGGGTGCTCCAAATACACAAGGCTATCGGCAACTTTGAAAATATTCAACTTGAAAGCAAAAAATGGATGGAGTGATGTAAGTTTCACTGAATTGTTAACTCTGGTGAAAGATATGCTTCCAGAGGATAACACCCTACCTAACCGTTGTTACGAGGCTAAAAAAGTTATGTGTCCGATGGGTATCGATTACGAGAAGATACATGCTTGTCCTAATGATTGTATATTATATCAAAATTCCTATAAAGATATGGTTGAATGTCCGATGTGCAAGTCTCCTCGTTATAAGTTAAACAAAGAACCAAAAAATGGTTCCAAAGGCACTCCTTCTAAAGTACTATGGTATCTTCCACCAATCCCCAGGTTTCAGAGATTGTTTGCTAGCTCGGAGGATTCTGATAATATGCGTTGGCATGCTGAGAAACGTGTTATTGATACGAAAATGCGTCATCCTGCTGATTCACTACAATGGGCAAAAGTAGATAACACATTCCCGACATTTGGAGCAGAGTGTAGAAATTTACGCATTGGCCTTTCTACTGATGGGGTGAATCCACATGGAAACCTCAGTACTCAGCATAGTACATGGCCTGTGATATTGGTTATCTACAATCTTCCTCCCAGGTTAACCATGAAGCGTAAGTATATGATGCTTTCTCTGTTGATATCGGGTCCGCGACAACCCGGAAATGATATTGATGTATACTTAGCTCCATTGATAGAAGATTTGAAGCTTTTATGGAACGAAGGAGTACGGACGTTTGACGCGTCAAGGCAGGAATATTTTAATATGCGTGCCATGCTAATGTGTACCATCAATGACTTCCCAGCTTATGGTAACTTATCGGGGTACAGTATTAAAGGGTACAAAGCTTGTCCAATTTGCGGGGAAGAGACACATGCACGCCATCTAAAGAATTGTCGAAAAATGGTTTACATGGGACATCGACGGTTTTTATCGAGGCATCATCCTTACAGGCGGAAAAAAGCTGCATTTAATGGTGAGACCGAACATGGAATAGAACCTCGACCGGCTTCTGGAGATGAAATACTTCAAAAAATTCAGAATATTACAAATCGATTTGGGAAGCCTAATGCACGCACTGAAGGTACTCCATGGAAGAAGCGATCAATATTTTTTGATCTCCCTTATTGGCATACACTTGACGTCAGACACTGCATTGATGTGATGCATGTTGAAAAGAATATATGTGACAGTCTTATTGGTACTTTATTAAACATTCTCGGAAAAACAAAGGATGGATTGAAAGCTAGACTGGATATGTTGGATATGAACATTCGTACCAAATTAGCACCTCAAACTGAAGGAAAGCGTACATATTTGCCTCCATCATGCACAACTCTTTCTAAGAATGAAAAAACAATTTTGTGTGGATGTTTGAAAGGAGTTAAAGTTCCGTATGGGTATTCTTCGAATATTTCCAGCTTGGTTTCAATGAAGGATCTGCGGTTGAATGGATTAAAATCTCATGACTATCATGTATTGATTCAACAGTTGTTGCCTATTGCGATTAGAGGTGTATTGTCTCCTAAAGTGAGATCCGCTGTACAAAGACTCTGTGCCATTTTTAGCTCTTTGTCTGCTAAGGTTGTTGATTCATCAGAGCTTGATAAACTACAAGACCAGATTGTTGTTACACTATGCCAATTAGAGATGTTTTTTCCACCTAGCTTTTTTGATGTAATGGTGCATCTTACTGTTCATTTGGTGCGCGAGATTCGCATTCTTGGACCGGTTCATATGAGATGGATGTACCCTTTTGAGAGGTACATGAAGATTCTAAAGAGCTACGTGAGAAATAGACATCGTCCAGAAGGGTGTATAGTGGAAGGATACATAACTGAAGAGGCTGTCGAGTTTTGCACTAACTTTTTAGGAAATACAGCCGCAGTTGGGATTCCCAGGCCACGTCATATTGATCGATTTAATGGAAAGGGCATAAGTGGTCAGAAATACATCAACCCATCATTTGATGAGTTGATGGTTGCTCATTTCTATGTATTGCAACATATGCCTGATATCACGCCTTTCATAGAGCAGCACCTAAACATATTAAGGAGTGCTTTCCCAAGAAAATCCGAGCAGTGGTTACAAAAAGAACATAGTCGGTCATTTTGTAACTGGCTGAGATGTAATGAGATTTTAAATAATCAGGCCAACTCTGAAGAAGAGTCTGATGACTTAGTAAAGTGGCTCCTGCCGGGTCCTACGCCAACTGTATACTCGTGGAATGCTTACGACATTAACAGATTTTGTTTCCACACAAAAGCTCAAGATGACCAAACCGTTGTGCAAAATAGTGGTGTCACACTTATTGCTGAAACCACTCTTGTTTCTAGTGCTAGAGATCAGAATCCAATATATGCTCCTATTAATTATTTTGGCCTCACGAAGAAATATGGGAGTTGGATTACGTAAAGTTTCGAGTGCTTGTGTTTAAATGTAAATGGGTTAATAATTCGGCGGTTCGTACTGATGAATATGGAATGACGTTTGTGGATTTTCGAAGAGAAGGGTCCAAGGATGAGCCATTCATTATGGCCGAACAAGCGAGACAAGTATTTTACGTCCGTGACCCTGCTGATAACAACCATTTTGTTGTCCTCCACGGAAAACAACAACTAACCAGTGATGCATCTGAAGATCTAGCTGAGGAATGCATGCCCGTTTATACGATAGTTCCCGTGGAGAACGATGATAGTGAAGCTGATAATGAAATTCAACTACGAGAAGATCATGGCGAAGGAATATGGATTGATAAAGAAATTTAACTTGTGTATGTTATTTATTTATGACTTGTGTAGTTATTTATGACTTGTGTAGTTATTTATTTATGACTTGTGTAGTTATTTATTTATTTCTGAGAATTGGTTTATTGATGAATTAATTTCATGTTTACAGGATCATGGCCATTTCACACAGCAGTAGTAGCAGCAGTGAGGATGACCATAATGACACTTCTGGTAAAGTTCCAAAGAAGAGAGGTCTTGTATATATGGGCAGATTCGTTAGGAGACACAAGGACGCTGGTACCAAGGCCACGGTTGAATGGGATAGAAGAGGGAATCCAATAGGGAAGGTTGGAGACAATTGGAGGAGCTACTTGGGAACGTTGGTTCGATGTCGTGTTCCTATCGTACACTCTGATTGGAGGAAGGTCCCTAAACATTTTAAAGACTATGTGTGGAGAGAGGCAACTGTAAGAGCTTGTTTAATTATAACATTGTATTTGTTTTAAACATGGTAATTAACTAACTTTTGTATTAATTAAAACTTGTTTTATATATTTCCAGGCAGTTTTTGATGGAGTCGAGGATCATAAAAATCAGGAGCTTAGCGCTGCGTGCAAGATGTGGAAACAATTTAAGTCACGTCTCGCAAAAGATTACATCTACGGTGACGGAACAGATGAAGATGCTTTGAAAAAGTATTCGTACATTGACTCCGATCATTGGAAGACTTTTAAGGAGCAGAGGCTCTCCGAAGCTGCAAAGAAGTTAAGGGACACAAACAAGGATCTGGTCAAGAAAAATGTATATCAGCACGTCTTGGGTCGAGGAGGATATAGAAAATTAGAAGAAGCAATGGCAAAAGAAAAAAGAGATGAGTTAATTTCTCAGGGGGCAATTCAAGAGGAACAAGCTTCTAATGTCTCTATAGAGAGGCATGATTTGTGGAAGAGGGGACGAATGAGAAAAACGGATGAGTTCGTCTCTGAGGCAACTCGAGGAGTAGCTACAAAGATTGTAAGTTCGTTATGTGTGGTTTAATAGCTAAGATTTTTTAAATTATACACTAACTATTGGTAATTTTTTGAAATAATAGGATGATTTAGTGGATAAGGCCGCTCGAGGAGAATTTTCATCACAAGGCCGACGTGACATATTGACGGAGGCTATTGGCACGGATGAGCACCCTGGACGCACTCGTGGACTCGGGTCACACATTCCATGGAGGATTGGATTACCCAGCTCTAGCTCTTCGAAGGTGACACCCAGTGCTAGTGCTATTCGCAATATTCAGCCGTCTGACCGACAGAGTCAGTACTGCTTCCACGGTGCTCCCACAGATACGGACCCTTGGAAGAGTATACCAAAGGTACTTGGAGATTTTTAAAGTCATTATTTCCTTACTGTTTGGTTTAGATTTTTCTTACAAATGTAAACATCCGTTTGAATTATTTACGTTGACAGATTGGGCTAAGAAGCCTATTATATATCGAAGAGGGACTTAATAATGAGAGACGAGTAGTGGCTGTCGGTCGAGTCATGAACGGTCGTTTGCTACGTGCTATACCACTGCCCGATGAAATGGTGAAGGTGAAGGTCGATAGTTCTCTTGGTCAGATTAATGGACTACCCATTCCCCATGGAGAGAAATTAAAGACAACACGAGATGCAGAGGAGAAAGCAGACTTGGTTGCATGGCCGAAGCACTTGGTTGAAATCAACCCAAGGGTAATAATATCAATTATTTGAACCATCTTTCCATTATTTAATTTATCAAATTTTATATGAATTATTTACTAACATTCGAAATTCAGGAATATACCATGCGACTATACTACCACTTGCCACCGGCCTCAAATGATGAAGTAGAGAATTATTCCATCGACTGTCGATTTCTACACGACATGTACTCTAACTTGGGCAGAGACGTTGTTAGAGTACGCATTGCTGACGAATTGTTCGGTGACGACAACACTTCCATAGTGGGCCCAGATGATGTCCGTGATATATTCGCATTGAAACCGTTGTCGAACTCACATTGTGATTTGTATATAAGGTAATACTCTTGTCATTAATTGTTCATCATTTCTTGCAGAAGGTCTAACTTTACATCTTTTTCATGTTGTAGTTCTTTATACGATCAAATGCTTGAATCAGAGGTTCGATTCGGGTTCTTCAATCACACGGCCGTGAGCCCTTCCAATGACGTAGATGAGAGGATTGAGTCGTTTGTATCAAGACTCAATATGCCAGACAAGGATCGCAATTATTGCTATTTTATGCCTTATATAAATGCTACGGAGTAAGTACATAAATTACTTGTACCATATAACCTATTTTTTGAAATATGGGTTTATGAATTTAGTGTGTTGATGTAGGTTTCATTGGATGTTGTGCGTTATCTTCCCCAACCAAGGTGTAGTCCATTGGTTCAACTCCTCAAAAGGCGCCACCGTTATACACCGCGATGCAAAAGCTTTAGTGGACTCGTAAGTTTCGAACTTACTATTAGTTTGTAACTTGCATTGACATTCACTAATTACGTATTGTTATTTATTTTAGGGGGTTGCAACGATACTATCAAGGATGTAATCCGAGGATTGATCGTCAAGTCGAATGGAAGATAGTGAAGGTACTATTTATAGAAAAACATTCCTTTACTATACTTGTAATTTTCATTAATAAAGTGTTAACTGAGTTTACTTATAATGCAGAGTCCGAAACAACCCACAAACTCTAATTTATGCGGTTATTATGTTCTGAGAAATATTCGGGACATAATGGAATTTGTTCGTGCTAATAACGGTGCATATGTGGAGAACTTTGACCAAGTAAGAATGCTAGTCTCGTCTTACTCTATTAGAATGTTGACAAATGTAGCTAGGTTGTGTTCTAAATCCATGTTCTAAATCCATGTTTTACTTATGTTTGTTCTAAATCCATGTTCTAGCTAAGTGTGTTCTAAATCTATGTTCTAGCTACGTTTGTTTCTAAATCCATGTTCTAGTTAGGCAAATTTGTTCTAACTCTATTTTTTTATATATTCATGTTAATCGTATTCTTATTTTTTATAGGTTTTTCCTAATGGGACACAATCATATGAGTTGGGGAAGGTACAAGACGTGCGAGATGAGATCGCCGCCTACTTGTACAACTACTTATTCGAACATAGTGTTTACATGTGAATATTATTTATATATGTGACGTTTGTATAAATCAATGTATATATGGATGGACTTGTATGAATGGTTGTATTTTGAGTAAAATGGAAGTGTTTCCATGTTTGGAAATGTGTAAAAGCAGGGTACTAAATTTGGTTTAGAATGTGTATTCAATTTTCAGGGGGATTTTGAGCTAAAACAGCTGAAACCTGCCAAATTTTTTCATATTTAGTGCAACGGTTCCATAAAAACCGTCGCATAAGAGCTACACTTATGCAACGGTTTGAGCACCAAAACGGTTGTATAATGGTTCATCTTATGCGACGGTTCTAACAACAAACCGTTGCATAAGTGTTCTCTTATGCGACGGTTCTAACAATAAACCGTTGCATAAGTGTTGCTCTTATGCGACGGTTCTAACAACAAACCGTTGCATAGGTGTTACGCTTATGCAACGGTTTCAGGAAACCGTCGCATAAGGTATGGACCTTATGCGACGGTAGCTTATGCAACGGATGAGAAACCGTTGCATAAGCTACGTCTGAACCGTTGCCTAATCTCTCTTCTGTAGTAGTGAACACCATTTAAAACACTTGTTCTATTTTAGACTAGTTCCTCCTTTCGAAGTATCTTAGCCTTATGTGCATCCATTTGATCTTCTGTTACGATTTCCCAAAATGGTTTTTTAGATAAGTCGAACTCCTCAGATAAGTTTTGCTTGTTACAGCTTCCACTTACTGAGTATGTTCACGAATCCCCACGGAAGAGCTTTGCTTGTTACAGCTTCCACTCAACCTTGGAAATTCTAACTATATATGGGCACATAGAACAAGTTTTGAACACAAAGGTGTACTAAGAGTAAGATCTAAAACATTTATAATACAAGTACACCCCTTTAACCGAATTTGAGCTTAGCTACTTGTATTCATGTCAAGGAGTACAAGCAAACTATTGCCTTGAACAAGGATAGCAACATTAAAGTAAGAACAAAATATACGGAAAGTAATTTTATACCTTACAATAAGTGGAGGAGAGGAGCTCCTAAGCAAGATCCAAGCAAGGGAAGTAGCTCCAAAATAAAGAACAAAATATTTATTGAAATTGAAGAGAAGAGGGTTAAGCCCTCTATCTCTCTAAAACATGGTGGAATTGTGGATTGTGGGATGATACAAATGAGGAGGAGAGGAGCTCCTTTTATAGCCAAAGGGGAGGAGGATGGAGGGTGGAGATGGTGGCACTTGGTTTTCATCCAAGGGAGGAGGAGGAGAAGGGAGGAGTGCATGGCAAGTTTGCTTGGAGAGCAAGTAGCCGCCACTTATGGATAAGGATGGAGGAGATGAGTCATCCTCCTCCTTATCCTCCCCGTAGCCGCCCCTTCTAGAAGGAAAGAGGAGGTTGTGTGGTTTTGTGCAATTTTCACAAAACCAACAGTCCAATTTCGCTTTGGTCTGACTTTAGTTGTTCCTCGGTTGGATTTGATTTGAGTGATTCCATGTCAGGATCTTGAGATTTCTTCAGTCGGCGTCTGATCGTGACCTTGGAATGACTCGTAATATCTTTTCAGCGTAAAATCCTCTCCTTAGCGTGTTTTCTCTCTAAGCGCCAAAATACCCTGTAGAAATATATCGGGACTAACAAGCAGAAGTTAGATAGACAAACAATCTAATTTGGTGTTTTACTGTGTTTTTGATTCGTATAATTATGGTCCATCAGATTACCCCACACTTTTAGTTGTTCGTCCCGAACAATGCTATTAAAGGGCGGCACACTAAGTAAGTTTGTTTAAAATATGAAAATTAGACTGTGGTACTAGATTTATCCTAATTCATGCATTATACTTATTACCAAATTGAACTGTGTAAATAAATAGAAGAAACTTGATACGTGTACCTTCGTGCTGAGATGCAAATTATTTTGGATGTTTCGGGAGATAGCCCTTGTTAGGCTCCTGTACTGCAACCTCGGGATCGTCTCGCACTATATGGGTTTCTTGCAGCTTTCTCTAGCACGTGATTCGGTTCGGGTTTCAATGGTTTGAGTACTTTGATTTTCTTTTGGCGAGGGACTGCTTTTGTAGTGAATCGGCCTTTGGCATTTGATTTGACTCTTTGAGTACTTCACTTTTTGTTCGGTTAAAACCTTCACAATTTTGGGCCTTTGGCCTCTTGATTTGCTTCTTTGAGCTTTTTGCGTCTTTGTGACTTGCTAGTCCATTTTCTCAAGCCTTTTTGGGAGGTCCAAACATCGCCCGCAAGCCTATGAAAATACCTCCCCGCTCCTCTCATCCTTGTCGTTTCGCGCGGGTCAAGATGAGGGTCGCTCATCTATTTTCTCGGCTACTTTGACTAGAGAGAGGACGGTCTGATTCCCGTCCTCGCCTTTTTTTCTTTTTGCATAAACACTGCATGGCGGAGATGACTTCAATCTTCACTGAAACCCGAAGTGCAGCCTCCACTGACTTCGAAAACCATATAGTTTGATTCGATTCTTCGATTGCTTGCCAAGTCTCTCTAGGGCATTTCTATCAACTCCACATCCCTAGTTTATCTTAGCACAAAGGGACAAATGAGAAGTTACGTTCTAAGTTTTTAGACAGTTGAATTTTCACAAGGTAAATGCATGAATTTTAGATCTATCTTTTTCACATTCTTAAGTTCATATTTTCAAAAAGATAATATTAAAAAAGAAAAAGAAAAACATGTTATTTATGTACACATGCGGATCTCACCCCACACTTTTGAACGAAGGCGTGCCTTTCAGCACTACTTAGTTCAAAAGCCATGCAAGCAGACAATTACGAGAAGGAAATGATATTAAGGAAAGGTAAGATCAGAACTCCCTTTTTGTGTCAAATGACATGGCATGAGGCTGGATAATAGAGGGAGTTCGGTTGGGGCCTTGAACTCTCAGCGCATGCCCGGTAAATTCACAGAAGCTGCCTGGCTGATCCGATCGTGCTCCAAAAACCAATTCCTAAATAGTCAAATCATTCTATGCACCAAGTGGGTGAGA
The DNA here is from genome assembly GCA_033675215.1 of Rhodiola kirilowii. NCBI lineage: Eukaryota > Viridiplantae > Streptophyta > Magnoliopsida > Saxifragales > Crassulaceae > Rhodiola > Rhodiola kirilowii. Next base: position 29,497,103 of record CM066196.1, on the reverse strand, counting down.
GCGACTTATTGAGAAAAACTAAAAGATAGAAAATTAAAGTGCGGAAAGTAGTATAGTGTCGGGTTACCTCCCGACCAGTGCACTTGTTTAACGTAGTTGGCTCGACAATACCTCAATCATGGATCATAAGGTCGGATCCCAAGGGTGAGTGAGGTCAAACTTCTTCTCGGCAGCCCTTTTGCTCCGAGAGGGTGGGGTTTCTTTGACCATAGCTGCTAGTCCAATGAGTCGTGCTTGTTTGTTACTCCTTCCGGGTTTCCATTCTTTCGGCCCATGTTTTTGCCGCCTCTTCATGTTGGAATAGTTGGCACCTTTGTGAGTTTGGAAATTTGGTTTTGTGCCATTAAATGTAGGCGACATCAAGCATGCACCTCTGCCAATCCTCTTCATTGTGGTAGTGATGGATGGTTGTCCTGGAACGAGTGAGTTTTCAAGCGGTTTTCCTTGTTGAGTCGTGGTGAATGGAACAGGGGCTTTCTCGGACAGTTCGGCAATGAGGTCCGGGACTTTCTCGGGTGCTCCGAGCGTAAGGACCGGGCCTGGCTTGATTTCTTCGGCCGCTTTGGTAGTGATGTTCGGGACTTCTGTTGGCTCGGCAGTTAGAACTGTGATTTCCTCGGATGGATTGGTGATAAGGACCGGGCCTGATTTGGGCAGTTCTTCTTCTAACTCCCAGAGATAATCTGAATGGAGCTCTTCTTCAGGCAACCATGGGTCCTCATCCTCGTCATTCATATGGTCTCCGGAGGTAGTCACACTGAGGTATGGGTCTGATATGGGCAATTCGTCATTGAGGTCCGGGTATGTCTTGGCCGTGAATTGGTGCATTGAGGCGTTCATTTGTTGTATGTCTGCGGCCAATTGCTGGGTGCTAGCTGCCAGCTCGATTTCTGCTGCCCACAACTCAGTTTTTCCCTGATTTGGTGCATTATGTTGTCCAGTTCTTCGCTCCGCATGGCCTGATCTTGTCCTTGTCTTGACCTCGCGGCCAAATCATCTATTAAGTTCCAAAGATCATCTACGCCTAAGTTGTTTACCGAGCCTCCCGCTGCATCATTTAGCCAATTCCACTCTTGTGGCATCATCCCATTGAGAAACCTTTGAAGAAGATCGTGGTTGGTGAATCCATGGTGCGGGCAGCTTATCAACATGGAGTCAAAATACGCCAAGTACTCGTCCAATGTTTCATCACGGGATTGTTTTATGTTGTTGATCTTTTCGCGGACTTCAAGTTCGAAGGGTGGTGGGGAAAACTCCTCATTGTTCCAAGGTTCCATTCCGTAGTAGTAGGACTTAGTGAATTGCATGATTAAACAAAAAAGAAAAAACAAAATAGAACAACCATTCCGATGCACAACTCCCCGGCAAAGGCGCCAATTTAACGGATGCTTGTCGTCAGAGCAAATGTACAAATAAATTTATAAGTCCGCTAATCGCGACTTTACTACTGGGTAGCAAGTGGTAAGTAGGGGTCGAACCCAAGGGAGTCAGTGTGGATTAGTTGTTCTTTAATGAAGCTTATGCAGAAATTAAATGCGATTGGGGTTGAGTTTGAGTGTGATTTGAGAACTGAAAATAAATTACAATAATAGACTGTAAGGAAAGGATTCGGTTTTAGGGGCCTTGTATCATATTTGTTTATCATTGACCGCTAATGATCGTACCAAGTGTTCGAAGATGAATCGAGGCTATTCCTAACACAAGACTTGCAACATCGCATAGAACACTTGAAATGATCATGCTAAGTATTCAAAGATGAATCGAGGCTATTTCTAGTGCAAGACTTGCAACACCATTTAAAACACTTGTTCTATTTTAGACTAATTCCTCCTTTCGAAGTATCTTAGCCTTATGTGCATCCATTTGATCTTCTGTTACGATTTCTCAAAATGGTTTTTTAGATAAGTCGAACTCCTCAGATAAGTTTTGCTTGTTACAGCTTCCACTTATTGAGTATGTTCACGAATCCCCACGGAAGAGCTTTGCTTGTTACAGCTTCCACTCAACCTTGGAAATTCTGACTATATATGGCACATAGAACAAGTTTTGAACACAAAGGTGTACTAAGAGTAAGATCTAAAACATTTATAATACAAGTACACCCCTTTAACCGAATATGAGCTTAGCTACTTGTATTCATGTCAAGGAGTACAAGCAAACTATTGCCTTGAACAAGGATAGCAACATTAAAGTAAGAACAAAATATACGGAAAGTAATTTTATACCTTACAATAAGTGGAGGAGATGAGCTCCTAAGCAAGATCCAAGCAAGGGAAGTAGCTCCAAAATAAAGAACAAAATATTTATTAAAATTGAAGAGAAGAGGGTTAAGCCCTCTATCTCTCTAAAACATGGTGGAATTGTGGATTGTGGGATGATACAAATGAGGAGGAGAGGATCTCCTTTTATAGCCAAAGGGGAGGAGGATGGAGGGTGGAGATGGTGGCACTTGGTTTTCATCCAAGGGAGGAGGAGGAGAAGGGAGGAGTGCATGGCAAGTTTGCTTGGAGAGCAAGTAGCCGCCACTTATGGATAAGGATGGAGGAGATGAGTCATCCTCCTCCTTATCCTCCCCATAGCCGCCCCTTCCAGATGGAAAGAGGAGGTTGTGTGGTTTTGTGCAATTTTCACAAAACCAACAGTCCAATTTCGCTTTGGTCTGACTTTAGTTGTTCCTCGGTTGGATTTGATTTGAGTGATTCCATGTCAGGATCTTGAGATTTCTTCAGTCGGCGTCTGATCGTGACCTTGGAATTACTCGTAATATCTTTTCAGCGTAAAATCCTCTCCTTAGCGTGTTTTCTCTCTAAGCGCCAAAATACCCTGTAGAAATATATCGGGACTAACAAGCAGAAGTTAGATAGACAAACAGTCTAATTTGGTGGGTTTTACTGTGTTTTTGATTCGTATAATTATGGTCCATCATGGCTCCTTTGCAATTCTGGAAGCTCGGTATTGTGCCATCGAACTTAAACGACCTCAAGCATGTTCCCATGCCAATCCTCTTCTTTGTGGCAGCGATGAATGGTTGTTTTAGAACGAGTGAGTTTTCCGGGCTCGTGGCGAGTGAGTGCTCCATCTTCGGCTCTTCTGGCTCATGTTTTGTCTCCAACTCGCCTAGCACCGTATCATCATGGACCACATCATCTTTGGAGGTCGTAATATGCTTAGAAAACAAGGGGTCAAGTTGGGGTACTTCCACCACAAGGACCGGGTCTTTCTCGGATAGGTTGGTAATGATGACCGGGTCTGCCTTGGGTGCTTCGACAATGAGGATCGGGTCTGGCTTGATTTGTTCGGCCGCTTCAGTAGTGAGGACAATGCCTTTCTCGGATAGATCGGCAATGAGGTCCAGTTTAAATGGCTCGGCCGGCTCTTCTTCAGTTATCCATGTGTCCTCATCCTCTGTCAGCTTCGTGGGCTCCAATGTTGGCTCCTTTAGAGCCACCTCCATATCCATTACTGCCCTTGTACTAATGTCTCCTTCCGGGTTTGCTGCGGGCAAGCTTGCAAGATGCCGGGCTCGTTCTGGACTGAGTCCACTTTCATCGTTGGTGCCTTATCTTCAGTTTGGTGCATTGGCCCTCGTTTTGTGCTCTCGGCCAAATCATCAATGAGGCCCCAGGCTTCATCTTCGCTTAACTCCATTATTGACCCTCCTGCGGCAGTATCTAGCAAGCAAAGCTCCGGAAGTCTCATCCCAGTAAGAAATGTCCGAAGAAGATATGAATATGCAAATCCGTGGTGCGGGCAGCTCGCCACAATGGAATCGAAGTACGCCAAGTACTCGTCCAAAGTTTCGTCCCGGGATTGCACAAGGTTGTTGATCTTCTCGCGGATTTTAAGTTTGAAAGGTGGTGGGGAAAACTCCTCGTAGTACCAAGGCTCGCTTTCGTAGTACGACGACATGGTGAATTATGTATAACAGAAAAAAGAATAACTATCCATTTGCTAATTCCCCGGCAACGGCGCCAATTTTGACGGATGCACAGTCGTCGTGTGCAAAAGTCAAGAATACATTTATAAGTCCGCTACTCGCGACTTCACTACTGGGTAGCAAGTGGTAAGTAGGGGTCGAACCCAAGGGAATTAGGGGGATAGTTGCTCTTTGAGGAGTGTACTGAAAGGGAGCGTGATTTTTGGTGGATTGAGGTTTTAGCGATGAAAGGTGAGTGGTTGGTTGTTGATTTTAGTCTTAGTATAGAAAAGTAAGTGGGTTGGTTGGGATTTTAGTGCGGAAAAGTAAATGACAGAAAAGTAAAGTACAGAAAGTAATTGATTAAAGGAAAGACTTACAATGAGTGGTTGCGTTAAGGACAAGTCTTGCGGATAGTAGGCGGTTGATATTGCAGTTGATATTGAGGAAGTAAGTGCAGGTAAAGTTCTAAGTTGAGGAAAGTATTCGGCTTCAGGGGCCTTGTATCATAGTCTGTTTATCATTGACCTTTAATGATCCTATTAAGTATTCAAAAGTGTATCAAGGCCATTCCAAGCACTCGATTTGCCACACTGTCTAGTCCATTCCAAGACATAGAGCACTTGTTCTATTTAGACTAATACCCCATTCCAAGGTATATTAGCCTGTGTGCATCCATTTGATCAATCATTCCCGATCAACCAAATGGTGTTTAAAAGAGGTCAAACTTCTCAGATAAGCTTTGCCATTCCAAGAATCCACTTATGCGAGTATGTTTACGAACCCCACGGAAGAGTTTTGCCATTCCAAGCATCCACTCAACCTTGGAAGTTCTAACCTAATATATGGCACATAGAACAAGTTTTGAACACAAGAGGCACTAAGAATATGGTCTAAAACATTTTATGATACAAGTACACCCCTTCAACCGAATGAAGAGTTTAGCTACGAATATCCACAGAGGTGGATACCATAGCTAAGTACTTGAAGGTTTTTGAAAGACAGTATGTAAAGGAGAATACTCAAGAACCAACAGGAGTAAACTCAAGAACTACTAGAATACTCAAGAACCAACTGGAGTATTATAGATTTAAAACAGGTGTTTACAAGAGTAGTGCCCAAATCTAGAGAGATAAGTGTTTTTGATTTTTGGGATGATCATTTACAAAGGGAAGGGATCTTATTTATAGCCAAGGGAAGGAGAGGGATGTGGTGAAGAGCTAGCCACTTGTCACAAAATGGAAGGAGCTCACAAAAGCCATCGGATGAGGTCATCATCCCTTCTAGCCGCCGGCCACTTGTCCATGGAGGAGAGGAGGAGAAGCTTGTGGAAGAGAGGAGAAGGGAGGAGAAGAGGGGAGAAAGCCGCCGGCCATGTGGCAAGAGGGGAGAGGTTGTGAGTTTTGAGATCTTTTCCCCAAAAGCCTTCGGTCCATTCAGCTCTTGTCTGACTCTGGTTGCCCTTCGGTTGGACTTGTTTTGAGTGATTCCACGTCAGGTTCTTGAAAGTTGTACAGTCGGAATCTGGTTGTGTCCTGGAGTGACTTGCAATCCATTTTCAGCTTAAAAACTCCTCCTTAGCCTGTATTCTCTCTAGACTTCAAAATACCCTGTAGATAAATATCGGAACTAACAAGCAAAAGTTAAATAGACAAAGAGTCTAATTTGGTGGGTTTAACTGTGTTTATGATTCATACAATTATGGTCCATTAAAAAGCATGTTAATTAACTATGTACAAAGGCGGTTCTCACCCCACACTTTTGAACGGAGGCGTGCCTCACAGCACGGATTAGTTCAAAAGTCATGCAAGCAAATATTTACAGAAAAGGTGAGAATGAAAAAAATAAATGATAGAAATTAAATGACTGAAAGTAAGATAGGTGTCGGGTTACCTCCCGACCAGTGCATTTGTTTAACGTCGTTAGCTCGACAGTACCTCATTCCTGGATCATAAGGTCGGGTCCCATGGGCGTGTGAGGTCAAATTTCTTCTCGGCTGCCCTTTTGCTCCGAGAGGGTGAGGCTTCATTGACCATAGCTGCTGGTCCAATGAGTCGTGCTCGCTTGTTACTCCTTCCGGGTTTCCATTCTTTCGGCCCATGTCTTTGCCGCTTCTTCATGTTTGAATAGTTGGCACCTTTGCGAGTTTGGAAGTTTGGTTTTGTGCCATTAAATGTAGGCGATATTAAGCATGCACCTCTGCCAATCCTCTTCATTGTGGCAGTGATGGATGGTTGTCTTGGAACGAGTGAGTTTTTAGGCGGTTTTCCTTGGCTTGTGACGAGTGAGAGTTCCTTTGTCAGCTTTTTTGGCTCATGCTCCTCCTCTAACTCCCCTTGCACCTCATCATTATTGATTATATGATTTTCGGTGGCTATGATCGGCATAAAACACGAAGGGTTATGTTGGGGCACTTCTACCATGAGGACTGGGTCTGTTTCAGGTGCTCCGACAGTGAGGACCAGGTCTTTCTCGGACAGTTCGGCAATGAGGTCCGGGGCTTCCTCGGGTGCTCCGAGCGCAAGGACCGGGCCTGGCTTGATTTCTTCGGCCGCTTCGGTAGTGCGGTTCGGGACTTCTGTTGGCTCGGCAGTTAGGACTGTGATTTCCTCGGATGGATTGGTGATAAGGACCAGGCCTGATTTGGGCAGTTCTTCTTCTAACTCTCAGGGATAATCTGAATGGAGCTCTTCTTCAGGCGACCATGGGTCCTCATCCTCGTCATTCATATGGTCTCCGGGGGCAATCATACTGAGGTCCGGGTCTGTTTTGTGCAGTTTGGCACTAAGGTCTGGGTATGTCTCGGGCAACTCTTCAGTTAGGACCGAAATTGATTTGGGCAGTTTGGCAATGCGGTCCCAGATAAGTTGTGTAGCCGCCCAGAATTCCTCATTTTCAACCTCGTCTTGGTGTATCGGGGCACTCATTTGCTGGATGCTAGCTGCCAATTCTTCCTCCTTGTCCTTGAGTGGCTCTGCAATGTGGACCTGGGCTTCCTCGGGCATTTCGGAAATGTGTAGCGGTACTGATTTGGGCAGCTTGTTAATGAGGTCCCAGAGCTGGTTTGATGCTTCTTTTTGAGCCACCCATGATTCGTCGCTTTCGACCTGGATTTGGTGTACCATGTTGGCCAACTGCTGGGTCCTAGATGCCAGCTCCGTTATAACGTCCTCGAGTAGCTTGGCCTGATCTTCTCTTGGTCTTGACCTCGCGGCCAAATCGTTTATCAATTTCCAAAGATCATCCATGTTTAAGTTATTTACCGAACCTCCTGCCGCGTCATTAAGCCAATTCCACTCATATGGCATCATCCCATTGAGAAACCTTTGAATGTGGTTGGTGAATCCAAGGTGCGGGCAGCTCGTTACAAGGGAATCGAAGTACTATAAGTACTCGTCCAAAGTTTCGTCCTGGGATTGCTTTAGGTTGTTGATCTTCTCGCGGATTTCAAGTTCGAAGGATGGTGGGAAAAACTCCTTATCGTTCCAAGGCTCGTTTTGATAGTACATCGACATGGTGGTTTGTAAAAAATAAAAAGAACAACTACTCCGATTTATAAGTCCAATATCCCGGCAACGGCGCCAATTTTGACGGAGCCCACCGCACTGTCGTTAAGGTGCAATGTTCTCTGTGCAAAATAAATTTATATCTCCGCTACTCGTACTCTACTAGTGGGTAGTAAAGGGTAAGTAGGGGTCGAACCCAAGGGAATTGGTGGATTAGTTGTTCTTTAATGAAGCTTATGCATAAATTTAATGCGATTGGGGTTGGGTTTGAGTGTGCTTTGAGAACTGAAAGTAAATTACAACAGTTGATAATGGACTGTAAGGAAAGGATTCGGTTTAGGGGTTTCATATCATATCATCGTTCATCATTGACCTCTAATGATCATACAAAGTGTTCAAAAGTGTATCAAGGCCATTTGAAGCACTCGACTTGCCACACTGTCTAGCCCATTTCAAGGTCATAGAGCACTTGTTCTATTTAGACTAGCACCCCATTTCAAGGTATACTAGCCTATGTGCATCCATTTGATCAATCATTTCCGATCAATCCAAATGGTGTTTTAAAGAGGTCGAACTCCTCAGCTAAGCTTTGCCATTTCAAGCATCCACTTACCCGAGTATGTTCACGAACCCCACGGAAGAGTTTTGCCATTTCAAGCATCCACTCAACCTTGGAAGTTCTAACATAATATGTGGCACATAGAACAAGTTTTGAAACACTAAGTAGCATTAAGCATAGAGTCTAGAACGGTTTATGATATAAATACTCCCTCTACCGAGTACAAGCTTTAGCTACTTGTATTCATGTCAAGGAATACAAGCAAACCATGGCTTTGAACAAGGATACCGAAAAGGAGAATAACTTTAAAGTAAGAACAATATATACGGAAAATAAAGGACAAGTCAGGGAAAAGAAAGCCGTGGCTTTTGTACCTACAATAAGTGGAGGAGAGGAGCTCCTAAGCAAGATCCAAGCAAGGAAAAGTAGCTCCAAAATGAAGAACAAAATGTGTATTGAAAGTGAAGAGAAGAGGGTTAAGCCCTATATCTCTCTAAAGACTTGTGGATTGTGGGATGGGATTACAGTCTGGCACTCAAGACAGCGTGGAACAGACGCAATGATGTTATCCGGAAGATTCTAAAGATCGAAGATCTTTTGGGTGAAGTCGGCCAGCGAAGAAGTCGAGATTCAGATATTCAAACAGATATATTCTCTTCAGATTGTCAAGCGGTGGCTGACTTGTTGCGGAAGGTATATCAAGATCTTCCCAAAGATTGGTTGAAAGATATACATCGAATATTTAGGAATATTTCCTAAATATTTGATAAGGATATCTAAAGCAGATTTGGACATCGCCCATTGCATATAAATAGAAGGCTAGGCGTCCAGAATCTGCATCGCTTTTCTGAGAAACACATACACGAGTGCATCTGTGAGATTGGAGAAGAAGAGCGACAGCCGGCTGACTATTCCCCCACTGGAATATCAACGGCACTGATACAGTCTGTTCAGTGTGCTGTTCAGACTGTCTTTGATAGAGCTTACTGCTGCACACACCAAGTGATCACAACCGGCTTTCGGGATAAAGCTACCGAGCTTCCGGAGAAGATCGAGCACCTTCGTATGGGAGGTTCGAACGAAAGGTAAATCTGACTGAAGTAGTGATAGAGGCTAGGCATCTTAATTCGGGAGATTATAAGTGTAACTCTACGAACAGCTCTATACTATTTAATAAAGATTTGTCTCTTTAGGGTGTGGGAAACCCCCTAGAGTAGGAGAAGCCGAACTGGGTATCACACTGTGCGTGCTCCTATTTTGTTCTGCTTGTGGTACTATTTGCAAAGGTGTTCAAGATCTGTCTCAACAGTCCCTTGAACAGTCGCTTGAACAGGTTACAGTATTTCAATTGGTATCACAGCAGACACTCGACACACTGAGTGGGATCCTAGAACTGTTTAAGATGACTCTGAAGGAAGGATAAAGCATTACCAGACCCCCGTTGTTAGAAGGATCCAACTATGCCTGCTGGAAGCCCAAGATGAAATATTTTCTGAAATCTCTCAACGAAAAAGCTTGGAAGGTAGTCTTGGTTGGATGGACTCAACCCGTGATGGAAATCCTTACAAGAGAAGTTGTCCCTAAACCAGAAGCTCTATGGGATGAGGCAGATGAAAAAGCTTCTATCGAAAACTCAAAGGCTATGAATGCAATCTTTTCTGGAGTGCATGAAAATGTGCTCAAACAGATCATAAACTGTGAAATCGCAAAGGAAGCATGGGATATCCTTCAAACAGCTTATGAAGGCACCGACAAAGTCCGCAATTCGCGAATGCAGATTGTGACGACCAAGTTCGAGGATATGAAGATGAAGGAAGTGAAACCATCCCTGAGTTCAAAGCAAGAGTACTAGATCTGTCCAACAAAGCTGCTGCCCTAAGAAAGCCCATTGACTGAGAAAGAATGGCCAGCAATGTGTTAATATCGCTTCCTCCAAGATTCGCAATGAAAGTTACTGCCATTGAGGAGATGCATGACATCTCCAAACTGAAACTAGACGAGCTCATGGGTTCACTCAGAACGTGCGAGATGAATCACGAAGCTGAATCCAAAGAGGGAAAAGGAATTGCTCTAAAAGCAGAAGTATCTGAAGACTTGGCTGAGACAGATTGCAACACTGAACAACTGGCGATGATGGCTCAGAACTTTGGCAGTATGGTTCAGAAACTCAACAGACGTGGCCCTGAGCAAGGTCAGTCATCCTCAAGCAATTTTCACAATTCGAAAACAGGCAAGATGAGTCCCAGTGAGAAAAGGTAGGGCTCGTCTGAAAAAGGGAAAGAGGTTCAATGCCACGAATGCAAGAGATTCGGCCACATTCAGGCAGAATGTGCTAACACCCTCAAGAAGAAGGCCATGGTTGCAAACCTCAGCGACAGTGATGAGGAGGAAAGTGATGAAACTACCAACTTTATAGCATTTGCTGCAATCACAGAAGAATGCAGTGAATCCAGCAACAACAAGACTCCTTAGTTCAATCTCCCAGCTGAAGACTCCTCATACAATGATGATGAAGAACTCACGCAAGAGACTCTAGCTGAAACATACAAAGACTTGTATGAGAAATGGTTGTTGGTAATCAATCTCAACAAGAAACTTAACGACACAGTTGCCACCATGACTGGTGAAAAAGACAAGGTGTGGTAGGAGGTCGAGATTCTGGTTACACAGAAGGTGGAACTCCAAGGTAAGGTCGATTTGTTGAATACTCAACTAACAGAAATGAAACAGGAAAGGTCGTGTCTGCTTGCACAGAAAACAGAGCTCCTGGGCACTATCTCTTCACTGAAAGTTGACATGGAGAAAGATCGTGAAACTCATCAGCTGGAATGGTAGGTCTGAGGAAAATGATTACGGATCTGAAGCGCAAGGAGGTGTACCTCTTGAGGCAAGTAGAGTCTCTGGAACTCCAGGTAGAATCTGAAAAATTTGATCATTGAGCCACCATGAAGGAGCTCAACCAGCTCAAACAGTCTGTGAAGATGTTGAACTATGGGTCTAAGAATTTAAACGAGATCCTTGGGTCTCAAAGAATGGAGTCTGGATATCGAGGACTGGGTTTCACAGAAGAAGGAAGCTCAAAAGGTACAACCACTACTACAAACAGGGGATTATGCATCGGTTTTTTTTGACATTATGCATCGATTTTAGTTCCGATGCATAATGAAGCGTTGCATAATGTCAGACATTATGCATCGGTTCTGAAAACCGTTGCATAAGGTCTGACATTATGCATCGGTTTTTTGAAAAAACTGATGCATAATATATGATATTATGCATCGATTTTTAAAAAAAACGGATGCATAATGTAATTATTTTTTAATTTTTTTAATTTTTAATTTTTTTAATTTTTTTAATTTTTTAATTTTTTTAATTTTTTTTAATTTTTTTTAATTTTTTTTAATTTTTTTAATTTTTTTAATTTTTTTAATTTTTTTAATTTTTTTAATTTTTTTAATTTTTTTAATTTTTTTAATTTTTTGGCCTGTAAATTGCTTAAATAAAACTAAAAATTTGTAAATAAATTTCATTAATACACTTGCTCATATCTAAATTTTAAAATACTTTTTATTCAACAAAAATATAACATTTCATACATGATGTCACTTTTAATGTACAATATTTATTTATTCAACAAAAGTTTAATTTTGTTTCAAAAAAATGGAGCCTTCTTTAACTTCACTACTTTGATATATATCCTTCGGCTTCTTCTTCCTTTAAGCTTTGTACATGTAGCCCTCAGCAAACTTGACAAGATTCTTGGGACGTGGGAGACGAGAAGCCAACCCTACAAGATACCGATCGAATTAGCTCAAACTTGGCAAGATTCTCTGACTGCATCACTCTGAAGCTTACTGGAAAATAATGAATAGAGCCTCGTAAGACAGAACTAAATGCCAGATAAAATTACTCTCTAGTTTCCCAAGTGGCATAAAGTTGTAGCTGAACAAAATGACCTCAAATATATTCTATTATCAAGTTTCTCTCAGTGACTTCATAGCACCTACCAGTCATACAAGTTCCCTGTTGCAAAATACAAATGACAGGAATGTCTTTCTTTTCCAAGAAAATGAAATGGAAAATAAATGAGAAAGACATTTTCCAATAGAAAATGACTTGTATTGTATACTTTGGTCTTGTTAACACTTTCCATGACAAACAGAACAAGAATTTTTATTTTTCTCCAAATTTTCGTTCCATCAACGAAACAGCATAAAAGAAAACAGAATCATACAAGCCACGACGAGAGGGTTACAATGTAATCTCAAATACCTCATCCTGAAATCCTCTTCTTGTCAAAGAGAACCAGTGCACTTGACACCCCTGAAAAAACAGACAAAGCACACAATTAAATTACAAATGTAAAAGCCACCTTTCATTTTAAATTTGGTCTCGTCGTTCAGCTTATTCTCTAGCTCACTCAGCTGCACAGATCAAGTGATGAAAATGAAACCAAAACCAACCTTGTTTAAAAGCCAAGCTGATATGTAACTATTCGCTGTTTGGTCTCGTCCTCACAGCTCACACTCTGAAGTCCCTCTATTCGCTGCTTTTCGCTGAATTGATCAGATGCAAACTAACATCAAGATCTAAAAGCCAAGCTGATATGTAACTAAAGCACAAAGAGAAGAAAACATCGACCTTGGTCAGAATTTGACTTGACACAATAACTTCAACCTCATGTAACACATAATGGAATATGAGCATAAGAATGTGAAGTTAAAACAGCAAGTTTCACTGATACTATGAGCACAACTCATAATGGAATATAAACAAAAGAAGAGAAAGTTTCACTGAAACTATGAGCACAACTCATAAATGACAAATTATGTTCCTTCATCTTGGGCCTGAATTTTATAGAACATAGGATAAGCAATCGATGAAAGTAAGCAACACACAAAGACGAGAGCAGGAGAGGGAAATAACCCAAATTCTTTGCTGAGGCTATTTGCATAAGCATTTGCGGCTTTCCCACCAGCATATCTCTTAGTAAAATCATCCTTCACTCTCTCCAATAACGCATTCGGAAGATTTCTTTTAGCCGCATCAGTTGGAACCACACAATAAAAAAACACAAAAGAAACAAAAGTATTAACTCCACACTAAAGACCCAAACTTGAACAAAGTTAAGACTGCATTTACGCTTCGCTAGCAAGTTAACACAGAATGTGTCACAGTTCAATGAATAATATGATCAAGCAGAGGTCATCAAATTACAGATAAAAATCATCAGGCCGGTAATTACTCCTTCTATGAAAGTGAAAAAAGGCTTCAAAAATGTAACAAAAACCTCACAGACTAAACTACGCAGGCATCCTTCATAACTAGAGAGACATGATAAAAGACTTGATACCTAAAGGAGCATCAAACTCATCAGAATTCTGAAGCAGAAGACTATCTCGCTCCCTCTCCTGGTCCTTCTCGTGCCTACGCATATCCAAAAACAAAGCAAGGTCCTCCTCCTTTTCCTTCATCATAGAACTTCTCAAATTGGCAGCTACTTGCTGCCTCTGCTTCACCGTCATCTGTGAGTCATGTGCCCTAAAACTCCTATTCATCCCTAAATTCCCAATTCCACCAAACCTCAACAAAGGAAAAATAATCCCAAACTCCAACAGATCGAAACAAAAGCCCTAGCTTCATCTACACGTCTGGAACCCACAGCCTCAACTTCTCAACAAACCACTCTACCAAGAAGAATCAAATAATTCAACAATTTTATGAAACATTTCATCAAACAGCTAATATGCAACACAATAAACCTCTACAAGCCAAAGAACAATTAAATCAACAAATAATGAGAGCTTGAAACTCACTGAAAGGGCCCTCCACGAGAAAATTGAAGGTGAGGCCATCCCAGTTGTAAGTAAACTTAGCATGCGTGGTCGGCAATTTCTTCAAACACTCAGACGCGACGCCGCCGAACGTCCCGCTCTTCTTGGCCACGCGTCCTTCCACGCCTCTCCAAACGAAACGCGCCTTGCGAAGCTGTCGAAGTCGCTCCTCTGAAATGCTCTGGCGACTCGCAGCTGAGCCGGAAGGCGCGGTAGCCGAGCGCTCGTTGTTCTGCAATGTCACCTGTGGAACTAGATCTCGTTGGCGTAGATAGGAGAGACGGAGGAGATACAGAAAGAATGAAGACCTAAATAAAGTTAAGTATTTAACTACGACAATATGCATCGTTTTTTAAGAACCGATGCATAAAGTGAGTATTATACATCGGTTTAATTGAACCGATGCATAAGATTCACTTTATGCATCGGTTCTTAAAAAACCGATGCATAAAGTGAATCTTATGCATCAGTTTTTTATAAAACCGATGCATAATATAAAACCGATGCATAAGCTTTTTTTCGAACCGATGCATAAAGCCTGTTCTGTAGTAGTGAACGTTTGTTAAAATGAAACCAGTGGCTGAACAGAACCCGGAACTGAAGGTGAAACAGAACCTGGGAGAGAAGGTGAGACAGCACCCGAGACAGAAAGTGGATCAATCCCAAGGAAAAAACACAGCTGGTCAAAGAAGGACTCGCAATGATCACACCAGCTTTTACTCAAAATAGAGTAAAGATTCTCGCACATGCTGATACTGCTACCAGATTGGACACATCAGACCGAGGTGTCGCTTGTTTCTTGCCGAACGAAGAGCCATGGGACACAAGAGTAAAACTCAAACGTGACAAGTCTGGGTACCTAAGGCAAGCAAGACCGTATGTATGGCTGCATTCACCTCATCGTGTCACATAGAGAAAGATCACTGGTTCTTTGATAGTGGATGCTCGCCCATATGACAGGTAATCCTAAATTTCTTACGCGTATTCAACCTTTTGCAAAAGGGCAGTTTGTCACTTTCAGGGATGGAGGAAAGGGTCAGGTGATCGGAAGTGGGACATTAAAGGTTCTAGATCTCCCTGCCCTCAAGGACACTCTCTTTGTTGAAGGATTGAAGATGAATCTTATCAACATTAGTCAACTATGTGATGACGGCCTTCATGTCAGTTTCACTCATGACTCATGTCACGTATGGGATAAGGAAGGAAGCACACTGATGAGAGGCTGCAGGGCAACCAACAATGGTTATCTCATAGGTTCTCCTGGAACAGGTGCACCGTCAGGCTGTCTATTAAGTCACAGAAATAAAGTGGCACGATGGCACAGGCACGTGGTCATCTTCCTCTCAAGACCTCAAAGAAGCTCTCCTCAACTGGACTCAGCCGAGGATTGCCCAATGTGACAGATGATATAAAGGTTCCATGTGGAGAATGCCGAATCAGGGAACAGACAAAAGATTTGCACTACAACACCTCACAGATCAGTGCTAGCAGACCACTAGAACTGATTCATATGGATCTGAGTGGATCGATGAGAGTTGAGAGCTATGGCATATCGAAGTGTGTTCCAGTATGCATGGACAACTTTACCAGATTTATATGGGCGAGATGTCTTCGAGACAAGGCCGAAGCTGCTCAACTGTTCATTCATCTAGCTCCCTTGGTTCTCGGCACACCCCAACAGGCATCCAGAGCCCGGTATAAGTGTATCACCGTGGTCCTCATCGACCATGGATATGTGCGAGGGGGAGTAGACAAGACACTTCTGGCACTGACACTGACACTGGTCACAATCGCACACACCAATGTTGATGATATCATGTTCAGGTCCAACACCCAAACTCTGGTGGCTCAGTTTGTCAAACAACAGATCTTGCAGAAGTTGAGCATGGTTGGAGAAATGGACTACCCTCTGGGACGCCGGGTGACACAGACGGATGTTGGCATCCTCCTCTTACAGAGCAAGTATGTCGAGAAGCTGGTGAGTCTCCACAGAACGCCTATTGCTACTCACCTCAAACTCACTGAATACGGAGTAAAACAGGAGATGGTGACACTTAAGCGATTGGTCGATATCTGCACCAAACCACTGAATGCTGCACAGGTTGAGACACTCAGATCCTCACTGGGTCTACATGTTGTCAAACTATAAGTGTTCCAGGCCGTGGTCAGTCATAGGCGGAACTCCAGTAAAACAGTTGGACTGACCACTAGTGAAAGGAAGGTCGAACAGAAGGTGCTCATTAAGAAGTTGAATATTATTAATATTTTGGAGATTTTTTTTCGTGCCGTTATGAGGAAAGAGGAGATATTCTCGAAGACGCCTTTGGAAGTTGAAAAGGCCTCACTTGATTTGAAAATCAAATTGCTTCGTCTGCTGCTACTTGCTCTCTCGTCCGAACCCTAGCGCAGCCGTCCCTCGCAATATCCTCCAAAGCTCCGTCCTTTTGGCGACAATGGTGAACACCAGGAAATCCTCCAAGTCAGTTGTCAAGACGTCATCGGAAACAAAGAAGAAGGACAAGAAACCATCCGTTGCTCTTGCGGCAAAGCCTCAAATTCCAAAATTGACGAAGCCGAAGATGCCGATGAAGAAAAAGGCGTCACCTTTAGCGGCTGAAACTACAACATTACCTAGTGTCAAAATTTCAGACGGTGGAGCGGTTGCTACAAACCCTAAGTCCAGGACGGTGGAGAAGAAAGGATCAGAACCTGCTGCGAAGCAGAAGGTCGTGCCCTCGCATACTTCGGAGGGACTCCTAAACAAACCGGTGCTTGTTCGACACCAACAAGTCACGTTCCTCCACCGGCCATGCCCCTATCTGAGGTAATATCAATCCCTAAAGCTCCGGTTGTTATTTCTGTGCCAATGAAAGATGCTATTGTTGAAAATAAGGAGGTTGAAAAGAGAGTGGATGCTGAGAATAATAAGGGTGGTGAAGCGAGTAAGGCTGTTGTTTGTGAAGTCGGTGGCGGTACTATGAGGGAAAAGGAAACATGCAAGACTGTGCTTAAGATTGGCTCAGGTTCAAAAGTTTGGAGAGAGAAGATTCTCGCTTCTGGATATGTGCATCCATCTGGACTGCACAGGAAAGTTGTGAATCATCAAGTGGAATCTCCAAGGAAGTTTCCTGCCAAGATCAGTGCGGTAAGTGGACGCCTCGCTGCAACTGAAGGTCCAGAGGCTGAACAGACTTTTGCTTTCTCCAACAAATGGAAGGTGTCTCTTGATGAAGAGCCTGAAGATGCTTCAGGTGAGAAGCATAAGGGTTTAGGTGGTAAGCCGCAAACTGGTGCTGTGTCTGGAGAACCTGAATCATTCGAGAAGGATGAAGAGCTGGATGATCTTTTCAAGGATATTGATGATGTCATTAAGGATTTTCAAAAGGAGGTTGCTCTTGCACCTACTGTGCCAATGGCAGTTCAGTCTTCTCTAGCCCGGGAAGTAGGGGTTGAAGATACAGCCTCTTCCCTCAATTCTGAAGCTGGAAAGGAGGCAAGCGTACCAGCCGATGTCCCATCAGGTAGTTAGCAGGAAGCTGATATAGCCAAATCTAAAGAAAACTCTGATTCAGATGTGGAGTCAGTTGAAAAATCAGATTAAGCTCCAGTCAACATGCCAGATGATGATCATGAGGATGAAGGCCATTTGGAGGTGGACCACCCAGCTCTTTCTGATGGCAAGATGGAGGATGTTACTCAGCCGGTCATCCTGTCAGACACCCCCTCTGAGGATGCTCAAGATTTCGTTTCACTGGCTGAGATCAAAAAGACAAAGAAGGACAAAGGAAAAAAGAAGGTTCAGTTGGGATGTTCTATCAAGGACTTTGTCATAGATGCAGATGCATGCTGGGATGCAGGGGGAGCTGTTGCTTCCAAAAAGAGGAAACGTAGAGTTCCTGCTCCAGTTTCAGAAGATCCGAGAAGATGTGAAGTCCCATCCCCTCTTTGTGAAGCTGCTCCAGCCGGGTTGGTCAAGAAGGGAATATGGTTCTTAAATAAAGATGCTGCGAGAAAGTGGAGGTTCGTGTAGAAGAGGAAAATAATTCCAGAAAGGTTCCTTGATGAGAAGCGCTATAACGGAAGGGAGGTCATCCATGTCCTAAAGCAAACAAGCCTGATTGGGACCTTGACCAAGAGCAAACCGTTCAACGAGCAACTGGTTCGGGAAGCTATTGCAAATCTCCCTTCTCAGTTTGGGGTGAGCGGAGACAAAGAATATGGAGCTGTGTATGTTCGAGGAAGAAGAATTGAAATTGACCCAGATCTCATCAATAAGTTCTTCCATATGGATGATCCGGAGATTGATGAGGTGGAAGAAGATTATGATAAGATTGTGGACACCTTAACAGCGGGTTCAGTCCCTTGGTGGCCTGAGACTTTTCTTGCTACAGCTCGCTTGTCGACGTTCTACTCAATGCTATTCTTCATTGCTGTGTTCAACTGGAAGCCTTTCTCACACTGCTTTACAGTTAGCAGAGAAGTGGCCCAACTGATATACCAGATCGGTAACAAGATGCTATTCAACCTGGGAAGAGTTATGTTCCAACAGATTGCTGAACACGCTACCTCAAAACGCTCCCTTCACCAGATCTGCTTCCCCTCTCTGATATATGAACTGATCATCTGTCAAGCTCCAGAATTGCAGACTTCAAATGATCATCTTTCAAAGCCTCCGTGGAAGTTCTCGGTTGACCACAAGCTGTTCAAAGGCCACCATGTGAACGACCTCCCGGTACCTGGATGGAAATTCAAGGACTTTCCAGAGTCCTCAAAGCGAGGGGGAGCTCGGATGGGTAGTGATGAAAGGACCAAGCTGATGAAAGAACTGGATGCCATAATTGCAGCTGACAAGGAGCAGCACAAGCGGATCAACAAGCTGGCACGTGCTCTATGTTACCCAATCAAAGAGGAGGCAGCGGAGTCGGATGGTGATTCGGATGATATGTCGTCTGCTTAAAGGTCCATTGCTGAAAACTCTATGAACTCTGAACACTGCTACTTTTCGTTAATGTTTTGGTTCAGTGCTTGTTCTGGCACATTTATTTTGTACTGTTTGAACTTAGATTGGACCCCTTGCCAGTTTGTGGCAAAAAGAGGGAGTAGTTTGAGAGGTCAATTTTTGTTCCCTCAAGTATGTCTAAAGCCGAGATAGTTAGATAGTTAGATCTAGTTATCTAGTAGATTTGGTTTTGCCAAAATGCCAAGGGGGAGATTGATGTTCCCATTAATGGCATGTTTTTGGCAAAATGGCTTTAGATAGTTCAAGCAGGAGTTCAGGGAGAGTTCGATCACAGTCTGGCACTCAAGTACAGCGTGTAACAGACGCAAGGATGTTATCCGGAAGATTCTAAAGATCAAAGATCTTTTGGGTGAAGTCGGCCAGCGAATAAGTCGAGATTCAGATATTCAAACGGATATATTCTCTTCAGATCGTCAAGCGGTTGACTGACTTATTGCAGAAGGTATATCAAGATCTTCCCAAAGATTGGTTGACAGATATACATCGAATATTTAGGAATATTTCCTAAATATTTGATAAGTATATCTGGAGCAGATTTGGGCATCGCCCATTGCATATAAATAGAAGGCTAGGCGTCCAAAATCTGCATCGCTTTTCAAAAAAACACACACGCGAGTGCATCTGTGAGATTGGAGAAGAAGAGCGACGGCCGGCTGACTATTCCCCCAACCAAATATCAACGGCGCTGATACAGTCTGTTCAGTGTGCCGTTCAGACTGTCTGTGATAGAGCTTACTACTGCACACACCAAGTGATCACAACCAGCTTTCGGGAGAAAGCTACCGAGCTTCGGGAGAAGATCGAGCACGTTCGTACGAGATGTTTGAACGAGGGGTAAATCTGACTGAAGTAGTGATAGAGGCTAGGCATCTTAATTCGGGAGATTATAAGTGTAAGTCTACAAACAGCTCTATACTATTCAATAAAGATTTGTCCCTTTAGGGTGTGAAAAATCCCTGATGGACTGTAATTGTATGAATCATAAACACAGTTAAACCCACTAAATTAGACTCTTTGTCTATTTAACTTTTGCTTGTTAGTTCCGATATTTATCTACAGGGTATTTTGAAGTCTAGAAAGAATACAAGCTAAGGAGGAGTTTTAAAGCTGAAAATGAATTACGAGTCATTCCAGGTCACGACCAAATTCTGACTTTCAAGAACCGGACGTGGAATTACTCAAAACAAGTCCAACCGAAGAGAAACCAGATACAGTTCGGAGCTGAAAGGACCGATGGCTTTTGGGGAAAAGATCACAAAGCTCTCAACCAATCCCCTCCCCTCACATGGCTGGCGGCTTCAAGGAGGAGAAGCCATGTGTCCCGGCGGCTTTCCTCCCCTCCACCTCACCCCGACGGCTTTGAGCTCCTCCATGGATATCTTGCCAAGTGTTGAGCTCTCCTCCACATCTCTCACTCCTCCATGCCTATAAATAGAGCTCCCCTCCTCCTTGTATCATCATCCCATCTCATTCCAACATCCACAATCCATAAGTTAGTGAGAGAAGCTCTCACTTCTCTCTAGAGTTTTGGCACTAATCATGTAATCACTTTACTTTGGAATCGAAGCTTTAGCACTTTCAACGGTTTTTGTAAGCACTCTCGTCTTTACTTTACTGTCTTTTCAATTCAGCAACTTTACTTTCCTGTCTTTACTTTCGAAAACTTTATTTTCTGTCTTTCAAAACCTTTACTTTTCAAGCACTTAGTTATGATGTCTTGTTCCATGAATAATCGTAGCTAAACCCTTCATTCGGTTTAAGTTGTGTACTTGTACCATACAATGTTTTAGACCCTACTCTTAGTGCCTCTATGTGTTCAAAACTTGTTCTATGTGCCACATATTAGGTTAGAACTTCCCAGGTTGAGTGGATGCTTTAACGGGCAAAGCTCTTCCGTGGGGTTCGTGAACATAATCGGGTAAGTGGATGCTTTAACGGGCAAAGCTTATCTGAGGAGTTCGACCTCTTTTAAAAACCCATTTGGTTGATCGTAACTGAAGATCAAATGGATGCACATAAGGCTAAGATACTTCGAAAGGAGGAATTAGTCTAAAATAGAACAAGTGTTCTAAACGATGTTGCAAGTCTTGTGCTAGAAATAGCCTTGATTCATCTTTGAACACTTAGTATGATCATTAGAGGTCAATGATAAACAGACTATGATATAAGGCCCCTAAAACCGAATGCTTTCCTTTAATTGTAATATCAACTGTTACTTTACCTTTCAGTACTAAAATCACAACCAACCCACGCTACTCTCAGTACTAAAATCACAACCAAACCCCAACTGTCCTACTTAAAGAACAACTATTCACCTGACTGCCTTGGGTTCGACCCCTACTTACCCTTTACTACCCACTAGTACAGTACGAGTAGCGGAGATATAAATTTGTTTTTGCACAGAGAACATCGCACCTTAACGAAAATGCGGTGGGCTCCGTCAAAACTGGCGCCGTTGCCGGGGAGTTAGCCTTCGATTAGTTGTTCTTTTCTTTCCCTCTTCACTTCTTCATCACGCTGCCCACTATGTATGCATGGATGACTCGACATCTTCCTCAGTTTGGAGGTACCACCGGAGAAGACCCAGTAATACACTGCCAACATTTCCACCATATAAGTCGTAACATGAAACCCGAGAATGTAACGTTAGAAGAGTTTCAATTAAAATGTTTTGAACACTCTTTAACCGACTTTGTGACAGTATGGTATTACACATCAACTGCTAGTGGTGCAAAATATTACGTGGACCTTCGCGCTAAATTTCTGAAAGAATTCTCCCCCCATCCTTACGACATGACACCCGCAAGAAGATCATCTGCCTTCAACAATCCAGGGATGAGACTTTAGATGAATACTATACGTACTATGACACCATCGTCTCACGCTGCCCGCACTATGGATTCACGGAGGTATTTCTTCTTCAAAAATTTCTTTGTGGGATGAGGGCCGATGAGTTCTCAAGGATCAATGACGCAGTGGGAGGATCAGCCATGCACTTATCCCTGACTCAAATGTGGGATGTTGTAGACGACTTGGCCGAAGCCACAAAACGAAGGCCAATGCCCCAACCTAATAGAGGAATACAGATAGTGGAGGCTGGTCCAGAGACGAAAAAAGAAGAAACTCCTGAGCCATCAGAAGAAACTCCTGAGCCATCAGAAGAAACTCCTGAGCCATTAGATGAAACTCCCGAGCCATCAGAAGAAACTCCTGAGCCATCAGAAGAAACTCCCGAACCATCAGAAGAATCAGATATAGAAAGCACTGGAAGCAACGAGGAAAAGCCTTCATGGGAACCTGAGACCGTGCCAGCAGAGGAGGAAGTCCAGAACATCACTGGCAAGCTGCCCGAGTCATAACCGACTATCATTACCCAAGCAGCCGAGACCATCTGAGACCGGATCCTCACAGACGGACATGATGAGACAGGACCAAGCCTTAAGATGCAAGCTTCCCAACTTTTTCCCTTGATCAATAAACAAATTGCAGAAAACTATGTGATCAATGAAGAGGCTAAAAGGAGGATGGAAGAACGGCCTAATCAGAACGACTCCTCGATGGAGCATTTTTTCGCCACAACTAGACAAGGCAGCCCTAAACATAAGAGAACCCAATTGAAGAGGCTAGTATTGAAAGGTCCCTCGCCTTCTCAGAGACGTTGGAAGGAGAAACCACCAGAACCATGGGAACAGGACCCAAGCACATCATCTCACAAAAATCAAGGAAAGGCAAGGCAAAAATGAAAGTAGGCACTCCACAACACTATGACCTGAGCCGCCCATGGGATCCAAACCTGTGATCCCCATGTGTCGAGCCAACGACGTTAAACAAAGGCACTGGTCGGGAGGTAACTCGACACCTATCTTACTTTCAGTAATTTTCT
Organism: Rhodiola kirilowii; assembly: GCA_033675215.1. Taxonomy (NCBI): domain Eukaryota; kingdom Viridiplantae; phylum Streptophyta; class Magnoliopsida; order Saxifragales; family Crassulaceae; genus Rhodiola; species Rhodiola kirilowii. The sequence goes on along the minus strand of CM066196.1, from coordinate 29,474,385 downwards.
TTTCTGTCATTTAGTTTTTACCGCAAGTCACTCTCACCCATTTTTTGTATAGAAGGAATGTCTAACATGTAGGAATCGGTTTTTGGAGCAAGATCAGATCAGCCAGGCAGCTTCCGAGAAATTACCGGGCCTGCGCTGAGAGTTCAAGGCCCCATCCAAACTCCCTCGATTATCCAGCTCTGAGGCATGTCGTTCCACGACACGACACAGTAAAAGGGAGTTCAGTTCTTCTCTTTTCCTTAATGTCATTTCCTTCTCTTGTATATATTTGCATGACTTTTGAACCAAGTCTTGCTGAAAGGCACGCCTTCGTTCAAAAGTGTGGGGTGAGAACCGCCTGTGTACATAGTTAATTAACATGTTTTTCTTTTTCCTTTTCCCTTAATATTATCTTTTTGAAAATATGAACTTGAGAATGTGAAAAAGATAGATCTAAATTCATGCATTTACCTTGTGAAAATTCAACTGTCTAAAAACTTAGACTGTAACTTCTCATTTGTTCCTTTGTGCTGAGATAAATAGGGGATGTGGAGTTGACATAAACTGCCCTAGAGAGGCTTGGCAAGCACTCGAAGGATCGAATCTAACTATATGGTTTTCGAAGTCAGTGGAGGCTGCACTTCGGGTTTCAGTGAAGATTGAACTCATCTCCGCCGTGCAGCGTTTATGCAAGAGGCGAGACGGGAATCAAACCGTCCTATCTCTAGTCCTAGTAGCCGGGAAAATGGATGAGCGACCCTCCTCTTGACCCTCGCGAAACGGCAAGGATGAGAAAGAGCGGGGAGGTATTTCCATATGCTTGCGGGCAATGATTGGACCTCCCAAAAAGGCTGAGAAAATGGACTAGCAAGTCACAAAGAAGAAAAAGCTCAAAAAAGCTAATCAAAGGCCAAAGGCCAAAATTGTGAAGGTTTTAACCGAACAAAAGTGAAGAAACTCCAACTCAATATCAAAGGCCAAAGGCCGATTCACTACAGAAGCTATCCCTCGCCAAAAAGAAATCAAAGTGCTCAACTCAGTGAAACCCGAACCGAATCACGTGCTAGAGAAAGCTACAAGGAAACCATATAGTACGAGTCGATCCCGAGAATGCAGTCCAGGAGCCTAAAAAGGGCTATCTCCCGAAACATCCGAATTAATTTGCATCTCGGCGCGAAGGTACAAGTATCAAGTTTCTTCTAAGTATTGACACGGTTTAGTTTGGTAATAAGTAAGTAATGCATGAATTGGGATATATCTAGTCCCATAGTCTCACTTTCATATTTAAAAGTTTTTACTTGGATTGTGTGCACTGCCCTTAAAAAAGCATTGTTCGGGACAAACAACTAAAAGTGTGGGGTAATCTGATGGACCGTAATTGTATGAATCATAAACACAGTTAAACCCACCAAATTAGACTCTTTGTCTATTTAACTTTTGCTTGTTAGTTCCGATATTTATCTACAGGGTATTTTGAAGTCTAGAGAGAATACAAGCTAAGGAGGAGTTTTAAAGCTGAAAATGGATTACGAGTCATTCCAGGTAACGACCAAATTCTGACTTTCAAGAACCGGACGTGGAATCACTCAAAACAAGTCCAACCGAAGAGCAACCAGAGACAGTTCAGAGCTGAAAGGACCGATGGCTTTTGGGGAAAAGATCACAAAGCTCTCAACCACTCCCCTCCCCTCACATGGCCGACGGCTTCAAGGAGGAGAAGCCATGTGTCCCAGTGGCTTTCCTCCCCTTCACCTCACCCCGGCGGCTTTGAGCTCCTCCATGGATATCTTGCCAAGTGTTGAGCTCTCCTCCATATCTCTCACTCCTCCATGCCTATAAATAGAGCTCCCCTCCTCCTTGTATCATCATCCCATCTCATTCCCACATCCACAATCCATAAGTTAGTGAGAGAAGCTCTCACTTCTCTCTAGAGTTTGGGCACTAATCATGTAATCACTTTACTTTGGAATCGAAGCTTTAGCACTTTCAACGGTTTTTAAAAGCACTCTCGTCTTTACTTTACTGTCTTTTCAATTCAGCAACTTTACTTTCCTGTCTTTACTTTCGAAAACTTTATTTTCTGTCTTTCAAAACCTTTACTTTTCAAGCACTTAGTTATGATGTCCTGTTCCATGAATAATCGTAGCTTAACCCTTCATTCGGTTGAAGGGGTGTACTTGTACCATACAATGTTTTAGACCCTACTCTTAGTGCCTCTATGTGTTCAAAACTTGTTCTATGTGCCACATATTGGGTTAGAACTTCCAAGGTTGAGTGGATGCTTTAACGGGCAAAGCTCTTCCGTGGTGTTCGTGAACATACTCGGGTAAGTGGATGCTTTAACGGGCAAAGCTTATCTGAGGAGTTCGACCTCTTTTAAAAAACCATTTGGTTGATCGTAACTGAAGATCAAATGGATGCACATAAGGCTAAGATACTTCAAAAGGAGGAATTAGTCTAAAATAGAACGAGTGTTCTAAACGATGTTGCAAGTCTTGTGCTAGAAATAGCCTTGATTCATCTTTGAACACTTAGTATGATCATTAGAGGTCAATGATAAACAGACTATGATATAAGGCCCCTAAAACCGAATGCTTTCCTTTAATTGTAATATCAACCGTTACTTTACCTTTCAGTACTAAAATCACAACCAACCCACGCTACTCTCAGTACTAAAATCACAACCAAACGCCAACTGTCCTACTTAAAGAACAACTATTCACCTGACTCCCTTGGGTTCGACCCCTACTTACCCTTTACAACCCACTAGTAGAGTACGAGTAGCGGAGATATAAATTTGTTTTTGCACAGAGAACATCGCACCTTAACGACAGTGCGGTAGGCTCCGTCAATCCCCCAGAGTAGGCGAAGCCGAACTGGGTATCACACTGTGCGTGCTCCTGTTTTGTTCTGCTTGTGGTACTGTTTGAAAAGGTGTTCAAGATTTGTCGCAACAGTCTCTTGAACAGGTTACAGTATTTCAAAGTCTTTATGTACTAACCGTTTTTCATACTCTACGTCCATATACTAATGTGTTTTGTAGTATAGTCTAGAATTCTAGGATGTGGTTTTGTTTATTATTGAATTCATAAGGATGTAGTGCTATGCAATGCATATGTTGCTAATTTTAACATTATGCATCGGTTTTCAAAGAAACCGTTGCATAATGTCTAGACGCGTTTGAACATTATGCATCGGTTTAAGGAAAAACCGATGCATAATGTCTGGATCTTATTGATGGACCACAATTGTATGAATCATAAACACAGTTAAACCCACCAAATTAGACTGTTTGTCTATCTAACTTCGATGTTTTAGTCCCGATACATTTCTACAGGGTATTTCAGAGCTTAGAGAGAATACACGCTAAGGAAGAGCTTTTAGCACAGAAAAGATATCATGAGACAATCCAAGGTCAAGATCAGAGGCTGAATGAAGAAATCTAAAGATCCTGACATGGAATCATTCAAAACAAATCAAACCGAAGGGAAACCGAAGACAATCCAGAGCTGGAATACACCGATAGTTTTGTGCAAACTGCACAAAACTCACAACCACTCTCCTCATGCCACATGGACCGGCGGCTTTCTCCTCACATCCACCCCTCCTCCTCTCCCACACCACCACATGTCACATCCTCCTCCATCCACACCAAAATCCGCCGGCGGCTTTGCCTTCTCCTCTCCCCTTGTGACACTTGTCTTCCTCTCCTCTTCCCCTCCTCTCCACCCTTGGATGCTAAACCACATGCCCTCATCTTGGCCATCCATTCCTCTCCTCCATGGCTATAAATATCAAGCCATCCCTCCTCATTCCATAAGCCATAAGCAATCACAACACACCACACTCCACTTCTCTCTCTAAGTTTGTTACTTTGTAAAGTTTGGTTTTGATATAAATAAAAGTTCAGTTTGTTCTCAAATACTTTAGTTCGATCTTGAGTACTCCTGTTTGTTCTTGAGTACTCAAGCTTTCAGTTACAGTTCAAGAGTTACTCCTGTTTGTTCTTGAGTAATCTCTTTCTCTTCTCTCTTTACTCTTGTCGGTTCTTGAGTATTCTTTTCCAAATCCCCAAGTATTTAGTTATGATGTCCAACTCTATGGATATTCGTAACTAAACTCTTCATTCGGTTGAAGGGGAGTTCTTGTTTTATAAAATGTTTTACTTCGTTTAGTTTCTTTTCTCTGTATTCAAAACTTGTTCTATGTGCCATTTATAAGGTCAGACTTTCCAAGGTTGAGTGGAAGCTACGAAAGGGCAAAACTCTTCTATGGGAAGTCATGAACATACTCGGGTAAGTGGATGCTACGAAAGGGCAAAGCTTATCTGAGGAGTTCGATCTATCTTTAAAACCATTTGGAAACTGGACCAAAGGGACCAAATGGATGCACAAAAGGCTAAGATACTTCGAAAGGAGGAATTAGTCTGAAGTAGAACAAGGGTTTACAAACAGTGTGGCAAATTGAGCGCTACGAAAGGGCCTCGATACACTTTTGAATACTCAGAAGGGTTACTAAAAGAATGAACAGGATATAATACAAGGCCCCCTAAGACCGAATACTTCTCTTGCAATCACAGAATCCCCTTTGTCTTTACTTTTATTGTTCAATTAACTGCAACCATCAACCGCTCACAATCCGGAGGACTTGTAATTCACGCATCACCCACTGTAAGTCTTCGCTTTTAATTTCAGTATTTACTTTTCTGTAATTTACTTTTCAGCACTCAAAACCAAAACCAACTAAAAAGTCACGTAGTTGTTAGAACTAAAACCTCAACCAACCTAAAACACGCTCCTTCGCTGAACAAATCCCTTAAAGAATAACCTATCCCCCTAATTCCTCTGGGTTCGACCCCTACTTACCAAGTACTACCCAGTAGTATAGTTGCGAGTAGCGGACTATTATAAATTTATTTGTACAAATCGCTTTGACGATGAGCGGTTCTGTCAAATTGGCGCCGTTGCCGGGGAATTAGCCATCGGATAAGTTCTTCGAATCAAAATCGTTTCAAAATAACCATGTCTCGCGAAGAAAGCCACCATGACTATCAGGATGACGAAGAAATAAACCTGTACGATCGAAATGATGAGGTTCCATTCATCGATGATCCGGAACAACTCATCAGAAACAGAAGAGCTCGTGATAGGGAGGCCGCCCGAAGAAACCATGAACCACCCGAGGACCGAAATGCAGCTGGTCCAGTACAACCCCCTAGATATCCACCACACCCCCAACCCCGACAAATACCTAGGCAAGAACCTGTCTTCGACGACTACTATGGGGACAACAACTACCGTGAACCTACTATGGGAGAATTAAATGCCCCTAACTTCGAAACACAGCCGTGGTGCATTTACGAGAGCCCTGAACTAGAAAACATAACCATCAACGCGTCAGTGGCCCACAGCTTGCCAAAATTCTCAGGAGCTCAAGGAGAATCCGCCACAACTCACCTCCAACGCCTGCATGGAATTTGCCAAAACCTAAAACCCAATCGAGTGAATATGGACGACTTCAAGTTAAAGGCGTTCTATTTTTCCCTCATAGACTCAGCAAACGATTGGTTCCTTTCATTGCCTTCTGGAAGCATCAGAACATGGGCTCAGATGCAGAAGAAATTCTTAGACAAATACTATCCGGCGGGAAGAGCAATGCAAGTAAGGAGGCAACTACAGGAAATCAAACAGGGTCCCAATGAAACCATGTACGATTACCTGGAAAAATTCAATCACCTAGAAAGGAGCTGCTGTACCCTTGGACTGCCCGAGAAACTCGTCATCGAATACCTCATTGATGGATTAAGACCCTTAGACAAAATGCTCTTGGATGCCTCAGCGGGAGGATCCATGATGAATCTATCATTGAGTGGCATAAGGAATCTCATCGCCAACGTTGCTGAAAATGCCCGATTTAGAGAAGAGACTGCTCGTCAAGATGAATTCTCTCGATCAAAAAAGGTAGCACAAGCCGAAACATCAGTAAACTCCATAACTGAAGAGATGAAACAGTTAAAAGAGATGATGATTCAGATCATACGAAGACAGCCAGTTTCTGTAAAACCTTGTAAATTTTGTGGTTCTACAGAGCACAAAACTGACACATGCCCAACATTAATAGAAGAGGAACCTGCAGAAGTAAATGTAGTGGGAGGATACCAAGGATACAACAACAACAACAACAATGACAGAGCCGGACAAAACAGACAGTACGGTCAAACAACCAACCCAAGCTGGCGTAACAACAACTATCTTCAGAAGGAGACACAGCCAGCTGTCCCTCAACTTGCTCAGTCGTTCTACCAACACCCCCACCGGCAGTATAACCAGAACACTCAATCAGCAGGCCAATATCAGCAAAAAGGACCAATTCAGTACCAAGTCAGCCCGAACAAACAGCAGGAACCAAGCAAGTCGCTCAATGACACAATGAAGGAGCTAGCAGGAAACATAAATCATTTGGGTACTTCGCTACACCAATACCAGGCAAAAATTGATGGGGCAATTTCAGAACTGACCAAACAAATGTCCCAGCTCGCCACAGCAATGTCAACACTCACTAGTGAACCTGGCAGACTTCCTTCACAGACTATCCAAAATCCAAAAGCAAATATCAGCATGATAAGGAAGTCAAACACACTGGGAGAAGTAGTACAATCCCCAACTTACCAACTTACCAACAAACACTTCACCCGTAGGCATCGTCCTGATTGGAATCAAGAAGAAGATCGACCCAATAATGGCAAAACATGGGTCACGCATGCTGACAATGGACGGTATGCATTCACCGTCTATATAACACCCCCGCCAATCACACACTCTGACATACCAGCATCTGGATGGGATGGCGCACCAACTAATATTTATGCTTCGAAGCAAAATATTAAGGGGAACGATTATACAAACCCTAAACCAAGGAGTGGGCAGAATGGCCCGACAATAGAAAAAGCCCTCACATCAGATCATGGGTCACAACCAGAAAGAAATAAAGACCCAGGAGCCTTTACAGTCACTTGTGTTATCGGTGAAACACAGATTCATAAGTGCTTAGTCGATCTTGGGGCTGCTGTCAACGCCATGCCTTCTTCTTTATATTACTTATTAGGACTTGGTCCGTTGAAACCACCCAGGTCGAATATCGAGCTAGGAGATAAGTCGTGCATCTGTCCAATTGGAGAATTGGAGGATGTAATACTCCATGTGGGAGAGCTCGCCGTTGCTGCAGACTTTTATATAATACCAACAGGAGAGACCAACAAAGACGACCCTCCAACAATAATATTGGGACGACCATTCCTCTACGCTACTAAAGCAAGAATCGATGTGGGCAAGGGCTCATTATCGCTTAAGTTCGGCGGCAAAATTGCATACTTCTACATTGATAAGAGCCGCACGGATACAAAAAAGCCGCCAGACATTATACCTATCTCAGAACAGGATACACGGAATTCCAACCTTTCCAAGGAGACCAAAAAAGTAACAAGACCAGCAGCTATGGTCAAAGTCCCCTCGCCTTCTAAAAAACAATGGAAAAGGAAATCACTAAAACAATGGGAACGAGACCCAAGCACATCATTCCCCAAGAACTCAGGAAAGGAGAAGGCTAGAATCAACACAGGAATAGTGGAAAAATTCGACTTAAGCCACCCATGGGACCCCAACCAATGATCAAGAACGAGGTACTGTCGAGCCAACGACGTTAAACAAGTTCACTGGTCGGGAGGTAACCCGACACTATCTTACTTTTCTGCACTTTATTTTCTGTCATTTAAATTTCCAATAAGCGCTCTCACCCACTTTTTGTATAGAAGGAATATCTTTCATGTAGGAATTAAGTTTGGAGCAAGACCGGATCAGCCAGGCAGCTTCCGTGAATTTACCGGGCCTGCGCTGAAAGTTCGAGGCCCCAGCCAGACTCCCTCGATTATCCAGCCTCATGCCATGTCGTTTGCACGACACAGTAAAAGGGAGTTCTGTTCTTCTTTTTCCTTAATGTCATTTCCTTCTCTTGTATATATTTGCATGACTTTTGAACTAAGGCACGCCTTCGTTCAAAAGTGTGGGGTGAGAACCATCTGCATGTTTTTCTTTTCTTTTTTAATACTTCTCCCAGTGTGTTTGACTTCCTTTTCTTTTCTTTTCTTTTTTAATACTTCTACCAGCTTTTGAACTAAGGCACGCCTTCGTTTTTCTTTTTTACTTTGAGCGCGGCGTTAATATCTTGTTTGGGCACACTCAATTGAAATGCTACGAATTATCCTTTGAAAAGCTACTAATTATAATTTATTATTCGTAGTAATTACATACAAAATTCATAGTATTCTCTTTTGTACCTTTTCAAAGGATAATTCGTACCTTTTCTAAGGATAATTTGTAGCAATCATGTTTTGGTCAGATTAAAGGATAATTTGTACATTTTCAAAGGATAATTTGTAGTAATTATATACATAATTTGTAGCTTTCAAAGTATTTTTCGTAGCATTTTACACAGAGACTCGCGCGTTCAACGTTCACATTAAGTGAGCCGCACCCATAGAAGACATTAACAAGTTCATGTAAACGCTAGGCGTGGCCGTAATGTAAAGGCTCGGCGCGCGGCAAGTCATATTACTATTCATCTTTTCCAAAATCTAAACGTCGACTGATGTCGACTGTGAGAGGAACCGGTTGTATTCCGAGCAATGCGATGTGATTTCCATTGGCGATGACAAAGGTTTTCATCCCGATCGTGGCCAGGCGAACGCCAATTGATTAACGATTAGGTTTAAGCTAAATACTCATTTACCCTTAATCCTAATTAAAAACGACGATTGTGTGATAACTTAGGGTTTAATAACAGCCATTAGATTATTAATCTAATGGTCATTAACAGTTCTCATTTCTTACCAAAGATCACACTTCTCATGTGATCTTTATTCTCATGTCACATATTAAGTGACACGTTGATGGACCACAATTGTATGAATCATAAACACAGTTAAACCCACCAAATTAGACTGTTTGTCTATCTAACTTCGATGTTTTAGTCCCGATACATTTCTACAGGGTATTTCAGAGCTTAGAGAGAATACACGCTAAGGAAGAGCTTTTAGCACAGAAAAGATATCAGGAGACAATCCAAGGTCAAGATCAGACGCTGAATGAAGAAATCTAAAGATCCTGACATGGAATCATTCAAAACAAATCAAACCCAAGAGAAACCGAAGACAATCCGGAGCTGGAATACACCGATAGTTTTGTGCAAACTGCACAAAACTCACAACCACTCTCCTCATGCCACATGGACCGGCGGCTTTCTCCTCACATCCACCCCTCCTCCTCTCCCACACCACCACATGTCACATCCTCCTCCATCCACACCAAAAGCCGCCGGCGGCTTTGCCTTCTCCTCTCCCCTTGTGACACTTGTCTTCCTCTCCTCTTCCCCTCCTCTCCACCCTTGGATGCTAAACCACATGCCCTCATCTTGGCCATCCATTCCTCTCCTCCATGACTATAAATACCAAGCCATCCCTCCTCATTTCATAAGCCATAAGCAATCACAACACACCACACTCCACTTCTCTCTCTAAGTTTGTTACTTTGTAAAGTTTGGTTTTGATATAAATAAAAGTTCAGTTTGTTCTCAAATACTTTAGTTCGATCTTGAGTACTCCTGTTTGTTCTTGAGTACTCAAGCTCTCAGTTACAGTTCAAGAGTTACTCCTGTTTGTTCTTGAGTAATCTCTTTCTCTTCTCTCTTTACTCTTGTCGGTTCTTGAGTATTCTTTTCCAAATCCCCAAGTATTTAGTTATGATGTCCAACTCTATGGATATTCGTAACTAAACTCTTCATTCGGTTGAAGGGGAGTTCTTGTTTTATAAAATGTTTTACTTCGTTTAGTTTCTTTTCTCTGTATTCAAAACTTGTTCTATGTGCCATTTATAAGGTCAGACTTTCCAAGGTTGAGTGGAAGCTACGAAAGGGCAAAACTCTTCTGTGGGAAGTCGTGAACATACTCGGGTAAGTGGATGCTACGAAAGGGCAAAGCTTATCTGAGGAGTTCAATCTATCTTTAAAACCATTTGGAAACTGGACCAAAGGGACCAAATGGATGCACAAAAGGCTAAGATACTTCGAAAGGAGGAATTAGTCTGAAGTAGAACAAGGGTTTACAAACAGTGTGGCAAATTGAGCGCTACGAAAGGGCCTCGATACACGTTTAAATACTCAGAAGGGTTACTAAAAGAATGAACAGGATATAATACAAGGCCCCCTAAGACCGAATACTTCTCTTGCAATCACAGAATCCCCTTTGTCTTTACTTTTATTGTTCAATCAACTGCAACCATCAACCGCTCACAATCCGGAGGACTTGCAATTCACGCATCACCCACTGTAAGTCTTCGCTTTTAATTTCAGTATTTACTTTTCTGTAATTTACTTTTCAGCACTCAAAACCAAAACCAACTAAAAAGTCACGTAGTTGTTAGAACTAAAACCTCAACCAACCTAAAACACGCTCCTTCGCTGAACAAATCCCTTAAAGAATAACCTATCCCCCTAATTCCTCTGGGATCGACCCCTACTTACCAAGTACTACCCAGTAGTATAGTTGCGAGTAGCGGACTATTATAAATTTATTTGTACAAATCGCTTTGACGACGAGCGGTTCTGTCACTTATGCATCGGTTTAACCGGAAAACCGTTGCATAATGTCTGGACATTATGCTACGCTTCATTATGCATCGGATCCAAAACCGATGCATAATGTAAAAAAAACCGATGCACAATAGTAGTTCTGTAGTAGTGTTCTCTCCCAAACTTGATAGTCCCATGAAATTGCAAGCTTCGACCCTCGTGAGCGACCAAAGGAAGCCTCCCATCTTAAAGTCCCAAGCACACGCTACCCCATTTTCATCCATGTCCGCCTTGAATGAGGCCATCAACTCTATGACCATGTGCGGGAAAGTACCCGGGTCTTCGCGGGTAAAGACCCAAAGTCCGGAGCTCAAGAATGACTCGGAGAGCTCCATATAGATTCCTACTCTCCTCAAGTCGTCAAAGACGGGGAAGGGGGTGGGCTTGGCCTCTGTTTAATAGCGAATTTGGTGTAATTTCTCTTTCTCTTGGTCGGTAAGGGCCGCCAAAACCTCTTCCAGGGAGGGTAGGCAATTTTAGGATTGTGGTAGGCATAGGGCACAGTTAAGGTCGATTATCGACTTCTCCTCCTTCTATTTTTACCTTAGTTGACCAAATGTTCGCTACTCATCTTAGCTAGAGGGGTAATTTCCAAGAGTGGGATTGGGAGCTCAATGTGATGCTTAGGAGGGGTGACTAGCAAGGCCTTTTGTAGGAGGGGGAAGGAGGAGAGGTTAAATGTGGATTGGTGGGAGGAGGATAGGAGAGCAAGTTGCTTGGCATAATCATTACATGCCAGGGGGCCAAATGGGCCAAAAATTCAATTTCCGCTAGGTTTTTGAAAAAAAATGCAAAAATGGAAAAATAACACAAATTAGAAAAGAAGCTGCCACCAACCAACGAAAGGAGGGACTTCTTTTGTTGATCTTCAAGGAAACTTCATGACAAAAAGACTCAAGGAATCGATCAGAATGAAAGGTATTGCAATTCGAGGAGGGACAACATCATTTTCTACATCAAGGTTGTGATTGTTCTTCATAAATTTTGTAATTTCCGTTCCGAACAAAAACATGAGTTGTATGTTTACTTCCATGCATAGTGAGTAGTGACCCTATTTTGGGGTCCTACAAATCTTCTCTAACTAGGAATCGTTGAATAAACAAATATTTGCATGAATTGATTTGTTTTATTGGATTTGTATTCTACTTAGCTCTTAAACCCAAGCAATGCATACTGCGTGTTTGACAAAATGCCTAAGTGCATGCGTTGAGATATTAAGTCAATAGCGTCGAAAGGGTGAGACTTAGTATCCGACAAATAAGTAAAATACACGTTATAAACTTGGTGACTACGAGAGTGGCCCGAGATTGTAACTGGAAAGACTAGTTTTACGACAAGGACTCCCCATGTTTACGCGGCGAGAGTTGGTAAACATCAGCGAGATACTTGATGGGAACCAATAGTGTCAAAAGGGTGAGGTTTATACTTAGAGTGTACGGCTATTTTCCAATCAATATAAGAAAATCATGCTCGCTAGATAATAAAAACTAGATTCAAATGTGAGGTAAGTGAATTAGTTCTCTAAAATATCTTTTGAAATCGACAACACCTTTGATTACTTTCGTTTATTTTCAATTATAGAAACCAATAAAAACATTCGCTTAAGACTAGGATAAATAGAAGCATAACCTTACATAGTGCGAAAGTTTACATTTGCTCCCTTGGACGGCTCGATTCTTACCGGCATTACAAACTATTTTTGATGATAAAATACTACACGTCAGTGTCCTTATAGGTGACAAGAGAGTTGAGGAGTAAGGATCAAAATTAATTTCCTTGCATGCATTCCACAACCATATTAACAATTCATAATAAACACCTATGACCATCGTTCAAGAATTCAATGAAAAGGACAAAACACCAAATTCGGAAGTTAAGACCACGAAAAAGCCAGCCGACCGGAATAAAACTTCAGAAGCTGTCCAAATTTGACACAACCAGCCGACCGGCTGGATTGCTACAGTGACAGAATTTCAATTTCAGAGCTATAAATAGAAGAAGAGGTTTTGACCTAACGGGGGTGGTTTTTAGAGAGAAAAATGTGAGAAAAAGGCTAAGGAAGGCTCACCATCATCAAAGGATTGCTTGGGGGAGAAGGGAGAAGATCAAGGAAGGAATCTAGAGCTTGCTCAACGTCTCCAACTTGGGTTTTCTCTACTCATCTTTTCACCCTCTTGTTGTTTTGAAATGAAAACATGTAACATGATGATGTGTGAGTAGTTCTTGTGTTTTGAGGGTGCTACAACCCTCCTTGGTACTCTTTGATCACAAATTTACATTGATATTCATATGGATGATTGTTGATTTCATTTTCTCTTGTGTTATGAATGTTATGCACTCAAGGTGTTCGTCAAAATGCCTAAGTGACAAATTAGACTAAAACTTGAACCTATGACTTGAGAGAGCTAGGGAATAGTTCTGGGATGGAGAAAATGATCCATATCTTATTCATGAAAGTGAACCTTAGGATATGGATTCTTGACTAGGATTGAATGTTTAATTCATTGAAGGTTGTCATTAAGCAAATCATTAATCTATCCCATCGAATGGTGTTAATTTCATGTTCACTATGCTCTTCATATAAGCATGCTACCAAGTGTTTGATGAAATGCTCAAGTGACATGTTGATCTTAAAACTCTACCGAAGTATCGATGGATCTTAGGAAAGGTTTGGATATAGTGAATGATAGCGCTAAAGTATATGCATTTTAGACGACCTCTATGCTTATTGTTTCGATTGTTCTATTACGATTTCACTTGCTATTTGATGCTTTGTGGTTCTTTTCAGGCAAATTACAGAGTTTAAGCTGAGAACACAAGTAGGCAGTGATTTTAGAAGAAAACCGAAGTTTCGGAGCAAAAATATGGAGTTTCGGACAAAATAAGGCAAACCGACCTTGCCGGAGTAGTTTGGACTCACAGATCGCATTTGGTGTTCGATTTGGTCGATTCAAAGCTTGTTAGAAAGCTAACTCAAAGGGCTACAACTTTCTAGTTGACGCCAAGGCCAAATTCAGACGCGAAGACCTCGAAAGACACCCAAGCGGTCGGAGCACAAATTTCTCAAGGTCATGCGCTCGCATGATCAAAAGCATGCGGTCCCACAACCCAGACCATGCGTACGCATGGTCAATAGCGTGCGAACGCAAAACCCAGACCCGACGCATGAAAATCCCATGCGCTCGCACGCGATCAAATTTCCCAGTCTACAGGAGGCCATGCGTTCGCACAAATCAAACCATGCGTTCGCATGTTTTTGCGGAAACATAAAAACGGGATTTTTACTGCTGGGCTATAAATAGAAACTTGGGGTTTTTGAATAAAAAGCTGGTTTTCTGAAGCAAAGCTGGGATTTTAGAAAAGAAGAACTCCAAGAAAGACACGATCAGATACTCTAGTGGTCTTGAATCTCCATATTGGTTCTAGATTTCTAAACTCAACTTTCCATATGGTTGTTTGCACTTTTATTGTTTACTTTGTTTGTAAACTCACCATGAGTGAGTAGTGACCTTGATTGGGGATCTATGGATCCCCTAGACATGTTTGTGACATTGTAATTACCTTATGCTAATGATGAATGAGTTTGCACATGTTTCTTCTTCATTTGAACCTAATGTCTCGAGTTGCCTATAAGGTGTTTGTGAAATGTCCTCAATAGGAATTCTGCTTGATTTCATGCTTGATGTAGATTGCGTTGATCATCATGACTTCAATGAACTAAATGAAGAGGCATTAGGATTTTTGTGTTACATGGCGACTCTCTAATCCTAATGAGAAGGGCTTGAACTTAACAAGAACATGATTATCTAGTCAATAAAGCGGAAGTGTGAGGCTAGACATTCATATTCTATAGTGCCAATAGAGCGAAAGTGTGAGGTACTATGCGAGATGTAACCTCTTTGTACTAAATTGTAGCGTGAGTTGAACTTAGTACTAATGTTGCATAAGCCAATTCCTAAACATGTGCACGTGATTTCATCATTAGTGTCCTATATCATTGTCACAATAATTGTCTAGGTGGAGAAGTGATCCCTAGTCAACTTTTAATTGATAGTTAACCTCTTTTAGTAGATATAATCTCACTTTTGGATAGTACCTTCTACTATCATCCTCTTAGAGGAACAACCCCCCCCCCCCCAAACCATAGACATTCTAATTAAATCGTTAGCATTATTGGTTTAATCACCTATCCTTTGGGTACGACCTCGGTTCACCCGAGTCATTACAAATGTTTTGATTACCGTGACTTAGCATAAGTGTTTGGATTCTTTTTGAATACTTAGCTATATTTTCAATTGATCAAATGGCGTCGTTGCCTGGGATAGGTTAATTAACTAGGTGCTAATAGATAGTTTAGTTTGTCTACTCTTCCCTTGATAGTTATTGCTTGTTTTGTGCTTAAATTGTGTTTATTTCTCTTGCCTTTCATTGCTAAGAATTTCCTTTGTTCTTGCAGGCATTCGAATGATCACAAGATTCAAGGGACAAAAACACGTAGAGCTAGGTTCAACGTCAAATAGTTCTCGCCCTTCTCACCCAACCGTTAAGAGAGGAAGAGGTAGACCACGAAAGAATCCTCCGCCTCTTGCTCCTATTCCTCCTGCTTTCCAAGGTCCGAGACCTCGTCCACCTCCAATCCTAAATCTGATACATTATACACCACCCAGATTTGGAATGGAGGATGTGGTAGAGAATCCTCCCGGCCGACAGAATAACCTTGATGGTCAGAATCCTTTACAGAATCCTCCTGCTCCTCCAAGGAACCGGAATGACCGAAACTATAGATACGATGATGAGGATGATGAGAGGCCCGTCAGGGATTACATGACCCCCACACTTGAAGGGAATGGTTCTGCTATAGTACCTCCGGAAGAGGATGAATTTGATTTTGATGTGAAGTCTTCTTTAGTCCACATGGTGACTAATGATCAGTACCACGGAATTGGGAATCCTTCTACTCACTTGGCTAATTTACAAGAGTATTGCCGCACTTACAAGCCAAGAGATGTGCCCGCTGAGTATGTATACTTGAAGCTTTTTCCCTCTTCACTAAACGGAGATGCAAAAGAATGGTTGCAAAACCAAGAAGCAGGATCTTTTAGGACTTGGAATGAGCTAGCGAATGCTTTTCTTGCCAAGTTCTTTCCACCGTCGAGAACAAAGAAGTTCACAGATTATATATTGACCTTTTCTCAAAGGGATAATGAGTTGTTTCATCAGGCTTACGACCGATTCAAGGACTATTTGAGGGAGTGCCCTCACCATAATTTTCGAAGGGTGGACCTTATGAGGTACTTTTATCTCCGCATGAACAAAGATGCCAAAAGCCAAATGGACACAGCTAGTGGCGGTGCGATCATGGATTTACCGGCAAGCCAAGCATTCAAAGTCATAGATAAAATCGCTACAAATTCTGATAGATACCAAGGGGTTGATCACAAGAAGATGGGTAAGTCTAGAGAAGATTCTTCCAATTATGTGACTAAAGATCAATTTGGTGATTTGGTCAAGAAAATGGAGAGTATGATAAGTATGGTTAATGCTTTGGATGTATCTAAACCAGAAAATGACAAAGGGAAGAATTCGGTCCGACAACCTTGTTTTCTATGCTCTAGTACGAAGCACTCTACAAAGGCTTGTCCCGATGGGAAATACGAAGATGATGAGGATGGATATGAAGAGGCGCATTATGTCAATCAACAAAGGAATTATGCTCCAAATCCTCGTCCTCCTACAAGAAACTATGAGCCTCCTCAAAGGAGAATGTCCAACAACCCCTATTTCCCTTATAAGCCTCAAGAGCAAAACAACTACCAAGGGAATTACCAAAGACAAGGGTATGGTTCTAACCAAAATCAAGGGCAGAATTCTTACTCTACTCAAGGCCAAAGTTCCAACCAAAATCAGGGGCAAAACTCTCAATATTCCAACCAAGGGAACTATCAAAGGACTTCTCATCAACAAGGACAAGCTTCTTCTAACACTCAAAGTAATTCGATGTTGTCTATGATGGCGCAAATGCTAGAGAATCAAAAGGAAACTAACAAGAGGATGGAAGATCATAACAAAATGCTTGAGAATCAAGTGGCTCAAAATGCCGTAGCTTTGAAGCATTTTGGTAAGCTCCCTTCTCAACCGGATGTAAATTCCACCGAGCATTGCAATGCCATCTTTCTTAAAGGTGAAAAGCCATCTCTCATGCATGTCAATGCCGTCACATTAAAGAGTGGAAGAGTCTTGCCTACTCCTCAAGGAAAACCGAGTCCTAAAGACAAGGAGATAGAAGCGGAAGTTGCCAACGACAATTCTGAAGTTGAACTTCAAGCTCCTACGGAAGAAGAGAAAAAGGGGGAAGAACCGGTTTTGACAAGGCATTATGTGCCAAAGATACCTTTTCCTCAAAGACTCAACAAAAGCAAGCTAGATGCTCACTTCCAACGATTTGTGGAGATGTTGAAGAAGTTGTATGTCACTCTTCCATTCCATGAGGTGATCACTCAAAATCCTACTTATGCAAAGTTCTTAAAAGATATTGTGTCTAGTCGTAGAGTTATTGAAGAATCCCGCATGGTAGCCTTGAACCATGAGTGTAGCGCCCTCTTCTCAAAGCAAATACCCCTCAAGATAAAAGACCCCGGCTGATTCACCATTCCATGCTGATGGACCATAATTGTATGAATCATAAACACAGTTAAACCCACCAAATTAGACACTTTGTCTATTTAACTTTTGCTTGTTAGTTCCGATATTTATCTACAGGGTATTTTGAAGTCTAGAGAGAATACAGGCTAAGGAGGAGTTTTAAAGCTAAAAATGAATTACGAGTCATTCCAGGTCACGACCAAATTCTGACTTTCAAGAACCTGACGTGGAATCACTCAAAACAAGTCCAACCAAAGGGCAACCAGAGTCAGACCGGAGCTGAAAGGACCGATGGCTTTTGGGGAAAAGATCACAAAGCTCTCACCCACTCCCCTCCACCTCACATGGCCGGCGGCTTCAAGGAGGAGATGACACATGGGGGGGCGGCTCTCCTCCCCTCCACCTCACCCCGGCGGCTTTTCTCCCCTCCACCCTCCTCTTGCCAAGTGTCTTCTTCTCATCCACATCCATCCCTCTCCTTAGCCTATAAATAGAGCTCCTCCTTCCCTTTGTAAAATCATTCCAAACACATTCCAACATCCCACAATCCACAAGTCACTTATCTCTCTAGATTGAGAGCACAATCATGTAATCGCTTTACTTTGGAATCAAAGCTTGATCTTTAGCACTCTCAACGGTTTTTGTAAGTACTCTCTTCTTTACTTTACTGTCTTTCAAAGTACTTTACTTTCCTATCTTTACAATCAAAATCTTTACTTTTCCTGTCTTTCAAAACCTTTACTTTTTCAAGTACTTAGCTATGATATCCACCTCTATGGATACTCGTAGCTAAACCCTTCATTCGGTTGAAGGGGTGTACTTGTATCATACAATGTTTTAGACCCTTCTCTTACTGCCTCTTTGTGTTCAACTTGTTCTAGGTGCCATATATTAGGTCAGAATTCCATTGGTTGAGTGGATGCTCGGAAGAGCAAAGCTCTGCCATGGGTTCGTGATCTTCTGTGGATAAGTGGAGGCTCGGAAGAGAACAGCTTATCTGTGGAAGTCAACCTCTTTAAAACACCATTTGGTTTATCAGGAATGATGATCAAATGGATGCACATACTAGAACAAGAGTTCTTTGTCTTGCAAAAGACTAGACGGTGTGGCAAGTCATGTGCTAGGAATAGCCTTGATTCACTTTTGAACACTTAGTATGATCATTAGAGGTCAATGATAAACGGACTATGATACAAGGCCCCTAAAACCGAATACTTTCCTTTAATTGTAATATCAACTGTTACTTTACCTTTCAGTACTAAAAATCAAAAACAACCCCCCAACTGCTTTATTTAATCCCCCCTTTTCGAAAGAACAACTATTCACCTAATTCCCTTGGGTTCGACCGGTACTTACCACTTACTACCAAAAATAGTTAAGTCGCGAGTATCGGAGATATAAATTTATTTTGCACAGAGAACATTGCACCTTAACGACAGTGCAGTGGGCTCCGTCACATGCTCTATTGGCGCCATGAGCTTTGAACACCCATTAGCCGACCTTGGTGCTAGTGTAAGTGTCATGCCCCTAGCGACCTATTATAAGCTTGGGTTAGAGGGAATGAAAGCTACCAAGATGACATTGCAACTCGCCGATGGAACCAAAAGGCAACCCAAAGGAGTAATCGAAAATGTTCCTTTCAAGGTAGACAAGTTCTACATACCTTGTTACTTCGTAGTGATGGAGATGGGGAACAGTGGAAACACCACTCTTATTCTTGGGCGCCCCTTCTTGGCCACTGCCGGTTTTAAAGTTGATCTGGGGAAGGGGAAGTTGACTGATGAGCCGTATTTATACGACTCATCGAGTCAATAAATCCCATCAATTCCGATACTTTTGTATGCAAACAGTTACTTCTTAGTATGGTTTTGTATTTCAGGTGTTGCGGAAGCTCTAGGAGGAAACGTGCATAAAAGATGGCATTTTATGCCGAAAACATCACAATGGCAGATCAGACCTTTGGACGTTCGTCGGAGTGCTGGGAGCAGACCGTAGATCAGAAAAATACGAGGCATATACCGTTGCGTAGGTGACTCAATTCCCTACAACTCTCTAGTTCACACCGAGAGCATCCGAGGTCGTTTAGAATGTCAAATCGAGAGCCGAAGTCAAAACAGATGCGCAGAACGGATGAACAGTGTCCGCGGATGAACAGTAACTCCGGCCGTAACCAGTAATTCCGGCTGTGAACAGTAATTCCGGCTGTGAACAGTAATTCCGGCTGTGAACAGTAATTTCATGCATGACGGTTTAGAGGCTTCTAGAAGGTTCTGGAAGGGTCTACACAGATCTGGAAGACTTGCAGAAGAAGAAAACTTAGAGACCAAGCAAAGTCGGTTTTAGGACATGTTTCCTAAAACCGTTTTTGGACCGACTTCAATTTGGAAGCTTAGAGACCTGAGTTTTCTCTATATATACAGCCTCATATCAACCTTTCAAAGCATCCCAAAACGTGGAGAGCTCCTCTCTCCACAAAATCCCACAAGCGAGCTCTCTTCTCCCTCTCGGCGCATCAGCCTCTCGGCCCGGTCGTTCGTTCTTCATCTCGGCACAATAGAGAAGTGTTTTCACCCCCTTGTTATTTACTTTTCCATGGCTATGTCTAGCTAAACCCGTTGTTCGGGCTAGGGTTTTAAACATTGTGACGTTTGTTTTTGAGACTTGATACTTAATGCTTATTTCGTTATTCTACTAGTTCTTGTGCTAAATTATCTTGGTAGATTTGCAAAACTAAATTGATACTTGGAATAGTTAGATTTAGTCGAGTGATTCAATTCCCTTATTTACTATTTGTCTGATACTAGATCGTTGAAAACAAATAGGGCATTAATTTGATATATCTTGGAATGGAGTATTAAATTGCTAGGACTAGAATTCTACAACCCGGAAAGGAAGTAGATTGTGGTGTAGGCGTCCGGAAAGACCCTACTTTAGGTTATAACTTGGAATGGAAGTAACCACACTTAGGAATTCGAAATATGATATTTAGACGTCAATGATAAGACAAGTCACAATTAAGAAACCCTAGCCTGAATATCTTCTCTCTGATTATTACACTCCCACTTTATTTCGTTATTTGCACTGTTTCCTAAACTGTTACTCTCACCCAATTGTTTCTTTTCCTTTCTCACAGAACAAAGTAGTAACCATCTAGCTCCCTTGGGTTCGACCCTTGCTTGCCATTGTGCTAACCCACAGTCTACAGTAAGGAAATTATAAATTCAAATTTGCAGGTACAAACGACGACCTGTCATTGACCTTGAAGATTGGGGGAGAAAAGGTGAAGATAGAGAGGCCTATGAACGAACAAGTGGCTATACCTGAACCTTGTGATTTGAAAGAGCAAGAGAGTGTGGGAGCCGAGAATGTTGAGGTCAAGAAGGTAACTAAGAAGGTTTTGCACAAGTTGGTCGATCCCGATAAGGACCCTTCTCTTGATCACTATAAGTTGCCCTCATGCCATGATGGGGTAAAAAGAAAAGTCAATGCTAAAACGGCAAAGAATGAGAAGCAAACATCACTTTGGACAAGAGCTATTAAGCAAGTTGCTTGCAAATTTTCAAAGAACCCGGATTGACAACTCCACTTCTCAACATATCCGCTTGAGGAGGGATCGTAGCAAAAGACTCCTCAAGTGTGTTTCTTATTTCCTAAAAGGAGAATCGGCTCCGTCTTAGCCAAGACGTTAAACTAGGCTTGTGAGTGTTTCTCCCCTGATCTTTAAGTATATCTATTTTGATTGGATTTCTATTTGCTTCAAGTGTGGGGTGTTGAAATTTTGTGCATGAGTGTTAATGTACGATTTGAGATTGGCTTAGAAATTCTTGTCCGTAACTCCATGCGTTCGCATAGTTTCATCCATGCGTTCGCATAATTATCTTTTTCTTCATTTCGTTGTGCTTGCATAGACTTCATGCGCTCGCGCATAAAATCAATGCCACTGCCCAGTACTGTGCGTTCGCACAAGTCAATCCATGCGTTCGCATGCCTAGTTTATTTCCACTTTGTGCTTTGGTCGCATGAGTCCATCCGTTCGCACGAGAAATCCATGCTACTGCCTGCACTTGTGCATTCGCACAAACCCAAGCATGCGTTCGCATGCTCATCTGATGCGTTCTTTTGATAAATTATGAGTTGACTTGCATGATGCTGACATGTTTACGATGATGATTTCTCTACCTTGTGTGTTTAACACTCTCGTATTTGAGTTTCTTGTCTTATAGAGGAAAAAGGGGAATCATTCATCGAATCTTTTGTGCAAGTTCAGTCGCCCAAGAACTAGGCGCGCGAAGCAACATCTCTTACTTTGAAATGTCTACCTCCAAACGAGAGAAGTTTTTCTTAAGTTTCTCTTTGCTTTTCATGCTATTCATTGCTTAGGGACTAAGCAATTGCTAAGTGTGGGGTGCCTATGTTTTGACTACACGAGATGTTTGTGCTTGCTTGCCGTGCTTTCATGTTTAGAATCCAATCAATTCGCATGTTTAGAGGAAAACACTTACCCTACTGTGACATTCATCCAAAAACTCGAATTTTTAATGAAAACAAAAAGTCGGGGCAAGGCTACATTTTTGAAAATTTTCATTCCTAATTCAACTAGTCGTGCATGATTTCACTTAATTGATCCTTTAGATGACTAATGGATTGGATTGTTGGCTTTCATTCTTGAGGATCAAAGCATCTACTAGCACTTCTTTATCTTTTATTCTAAGCTCTTTCTTGTTGAGACTAGAGAGTTGATCTTTGAAAGCATGAAATAAAAAATAATAATAAATAAAAACCTAGCATGTCATGATTGCCTTTAGGTGACCTTAGTGACCTCGCTTGTCTTGTGGATTTGTCTTGTTGGTTTGTCATGCTCCATTTTGAGCACTTAGCCCTTTGTCAAAGTTCTAAGTGTGGGGTCAAAAGAGGGCAAGAAAAAGAAGGAGAAAGTAAAGCACAAAAACAAAAAAAAGAGAGAAGAAAAAAATGTGTAATAAGCCCCAAGCTTCTTCCTTATGATTGATCACCATTAGGAAGTGAGTTTAAAGAATTATGTGCTAAGCCCCGAGGGTTAGGAAGGTAAGTTCCCCCTCGAAAGTGCTTAGTACGGCCAAAGGCCATGCTACCCCCTTAAAGTTGCACTTAGACTTGACAATCGGCTATTCCACCATTCTCTAGCATGAAAACTAATGAGACAATTGAAACTTTCTAGCAAGAATTCACTAAGGGACGAATCTCGTATTCTTTTATACTTAGGCATGATATGATTTGCAAGTGTATATAAAAGCTTTAATGTTGGAACTCCTCTTCTCTTATGACTAAGTGACCTTTGCGTCCTAGGCTTGAGAATGAGTTCAAACTCGCAAGCCAATGTACTAGCCTCCTTGCAAGCATTGGTGAGTGGTCCAACAAGATTTCTTTGCGACTATTAGATTGTTTTCTTGAAATCTTGGATATAGAAAACGACTAGAATCCTTGATTAAAGGTTTGTTAGTCTTTGCTTTGATTTGCTTGAATGTCATTATTCATGAATTTCCACAAGGATTTGAAGAGGTTTCATGTTGTGATTGAAATGCACATATCTAGTTTGAATACATTATGAACTTCATGGAAAACACCTTGCCTAGTACTTTGACATTTGTGAACTTAAAATGCCTAATTGGATGGTTGTTCTTTTTGTCGGATTTGTGAGTATTCCCATGTCTGAAAACTCTCAGGAGACTACAACTCCTCCACTAGGGTAGCCTAGGGGTTTAAAGGCTTGGTACATTCGCTAAATGCACTCGTGTTACCTACGAAAGTGGTTAGTTAGAAGTAGGATTTGTTTCTTAGTGTTTTAGTTAGTTTTCGTGACCATATGGAGTTTTCTTTGAACCGATCCTGAGTGAGTGAAGTGCATTATTGTTGTTGATCTCTATGATTAGTTTGCTCGGGACGATCAAACATTAAGTGTGGGGTGATTTGATAGCGCTAAAAAATATGCATTTTAGGCGACTTCTATGCTTATTGTTTCGATTGTTCTATTACGATTTCACTTGCTATTTGATGCTTTGTGGTTCTTTTCATGAAAATTACAGAGTTTAAGCTGAGAACACAAGTAGGTAGTGATTTTGGAAGAAAACCGAAGTTTCGGAGCAAAAATATGGAGTTTCGAGCAAAATAGGGCAAACCGACCTTGCCGGAGTACTTTGGACGCACAGATCGCATTTGGTGCCTGATTTGGTCGATTCAAAGTTTGTTAGAAAGATAACTCAAAGGGCAACAACTTTCTAGTTGACGCCGAGGCCAAATTCGGACGGGAAAACTTCGAAAAAGCCCCAAGAACTCGGAGCGCAAATTTCCTAAGGTCATGCGCTCGCATGGTCAAAAGCATGCGGTCGCACAACCCAGACCATGCGTACGCATAGTCAATAGCATGCGATTGCACAACCCAGACTCGAAGCATGAACATCCCGTGCGCTTGCACGCGATCAAATTTCCCAGTCTACAGGAGGCCATGCGTTCGCACAAATCAATCCATGCGTTCGCACAAATCAAACCATGCGTTCGCATGCTTTTGCGGAAACATAAAAACGGGAATTTTACTACTGGGCTATAAACAGAAACTTGGGGTTTTTGAACAAAAAGCTAGTTTTTTGGAGCAAATCTGGGATTTTAGAAAAGAAGAACTCCAACAATAACACGATCGGATACTCTAGTGGTCTTGAATCTCCATATTGGTTTTAGATTTCTAAACTCAACTTTCCATATGGTTGTTTGCACTTTTATTGTTTACTTTGTTTGTAAACTCACCATGAGTGAGTAGTGACCTTGATTGGAGATCTATGGATCCCCTAGACATGTTTGTGACATTGTAATTACCTTATGCTAATGATGAATGAGTTTGCACATGTTTCTTCTTCATTTGAACCTAATGTCTCGAGTTGCCTATAAGGTGTTTGTGAAATGTCCTCAATAGGAATTCTGCTTGATTTCATGCTTGATGTAGCTTGCGTTGATCATCACGACTTCAATGAACTAAATGAAGAAGCATTAGGATTTTTGTGTTACATGGCGACTCTCTAATCCGAATGAGAAGGGCTTGATATTAACAAGAACATGATTATCTAGTCAATAAAGTGGAAGTGTGAGGCTAGACATTCATATTCTATAGTGCCAATAGAGCGAAAGTGTGAGGTACTATGCGAGATGTAACCTCTTTGTACTAAGTTGTAGCGTGAGTTGAACTTTGTACTAATGTTGCATAAGCCAATTCCTAAACATGTGCACGTGATTTCATCATTAGTGTCCTATATCATTGTCATAATAATTGTCTAGGTGGTGAAGTGATCCCTAGTCATCTTTTAATTGATAGTTAACCTATTTTAGCAGATATAATCTCACTTTTGGATAGTACCTTCTACTATCATCCTCTTAGAGGAACAACCCCCCCCCCCCCCCAAACCATAGACATTCTAATTAAATCGTTAGCATTATTGGTTCAATCACCTATCCTTTGGGTACGACCTCGGTTCACCCGAGTCATTACAAATGTTTTGATTACCGTGACTTAGCATTAGTGTTTGGATTCTATTTGAATCCTTAGCTATATTTTCAACCGATCAGTGAATATGATCATTTCTACGGAATTGAAGTGAACTAGTGCTTATGTCTATTGCATATAACACTTTAGGAGATGTTTCAAGGATGATAAATGCTATAGAATGAACCAACAATCTCGATGGAGTGAGGTTTGAGTTAAGAAGGTTTGGCTAAGAATATATTCACACGAAAGTTGGTCTACCTTAGTCTAAACTAGGTTCAAAACTATTTGACTACCATGAAATATTTGAATATTGTGTATGTGATCGTTGGGAAATGCCAAGGAGGGGAGTAACCCCTCGAAACACCTCTTATCTATTATCTCTAATTACTCACCACATAGGATTTAGAATATACACCTTTATACATTTTTGGTTTAGAATAACCGAATGAAAACATGATCTTACAGAGTGCATGTGCTGGGCAGCTCCTTTGGGTTCGACCTGGTACTTTATCGGTTTTTATAAATTGTTTTGACCTACTACATTTGATCCTCTCTTCATTGATACTATTCTAGAGGTGAAAAAGAAAATAGTTCGTCACACATTATCTCAAAGGGAAGTTCTCAATTGGGAGGTTGGATTATAGGAGCAGTGGTGAGGGCACGTTTTAGCTTCTAAAAGGCTTCAATGCAAGCATTATCAAATACAAATGCCACATCATTGTGCAAGAGATCAGTCAAGGGCTTGGCAATCTTAGAAAAGTCTTTAATGAAATGCTGATAGAACAAGGCGTGACCAAGTCCTTCTCGTACCATGAAGTGGTACTTCTCCCAATTCAAGACAATGTCGGTTTCAATGCACTTATCAAGGAACTTGGAAAGATTATCCAAGCAAGAGTCAAAGGATGAACCATAAACCGAGAAGTCGTCTATGAATACTTCTATTGTGTTCTCGATAAAGTCAGAGAACATAGCCACCATGCACCTTTTGAACGTTCTCGGTGCATTACATAGTCCAAATGGCATACATCTATATGCATAAGTTCCATAGGGGCATGTGAACGCGGTCTTATCTTGATCTAGAGGATTTATAGGAATTTGAAAGAATCCAATATATCCATCCAAATAGCAAAAGTATTCATGGTTTGCTAGCCTTTCAAACATTTGATTGATGAAGGGCAAGGGGAAGTGATCCTTCCTATTGACCATTTTATGTTCATGGTAGTGAACACACATTCGCCACCCCATAGTGGTGCGTGTGGGGATAAACTCATTTTTTGTTCTTACCTACCATTAAACCACCTTTCTTAGGGATCACGTGGATTGGGCTCACCCATTTTGAGTCAGGAGCGACATAATTGATTCCCGCTTCTCTTAACTTAGTTATCTCCTTGAAGACAACTTCTCCTAATTTAGTGTTCAACCTCCTCAGCCTCTCTCGGGTTGGCTTAGCATTATCTTCCAATCTAATCCTATGCATGCATATTTTGGGGCTATCCCTTTCAAATAATCACTTGAATAACCAATACCCTCCTATGGGTTCTAAGCACATTCAATAGTTTAGAAGTCTCAAACTCATTCAAAGATGCATTCACAATCACGAGAAAAGTGAATTTGAGACCTAAGAATTCATACCTTAGACTAAGGGTAGAGCGTTAAGCTCTATCCCACAATGTCCCTTACCTTTTTCTTCCTCCATCTCTTCCTCCTCATCATCTTTTCCTACCTCAAATTATTCCTCGTCCATCATCAATAGTTACGCTCTATCCCACAATGTCCCTTACCTTTTCTTCCTCCATCTCTTCCTCCACCTCATCTTTTCCTACCTCAAATTCTTCCTCGTCCATCATCAATAGGTCCATCATAGAGTCACCTATGCTTTTATCACTAGTTTTGTTTTTTTTTAAATGACCCATTTGAGTTTGTCATTTCCATTTTGGCCTATTCTTTTAACAAACCAGATTCTCAAGATCCATGTTGTTATGTTTTGAAGAAAACCGGATTCCCAGGATCCGATTTGATGAGCAAATAAGATGAGGTGCCTTTGGCCGCCTACACGGATGCCACGTGAAAACTGTATCGAGAGGATCCGGTCTTTTTAGAAATGGATGTCGAGGATCTGGTCTTTCTATGACACCGGTTGTCATAAATACTGTTTGTAATAATTTTTCTATTTTTTGTTTATCGAAGTTAATTATCTATCGGTAACGGTTAAAAATAACCAAAAAAGTGTTTCGATCTGGTTCAAAGTTGAACATAAGAAAAGGACTTTGATTTTGTTGAAAAGTGGATACAAGTACTAGAAAAGTTGAACAAAGATAGAAGCAGCCCTCCAGTTATGGCAAATTTTGTGGCATATTTTGCATCTTTGAATTCTGCCAGGGGGTGTTGATGAAGAAGCTAATCCTTGAGTACTGGACTGACAGACGTCAATCTAATTATGCCATCGCCTTGTCAGATTTCTACCGACTTTTTGACATTTGAAGTCAGGGTTAAGAACATGAGGAAGTCCCTGATAAGTCGCATTCTTGACTATTATCTCTCTACATTTTCCCTAAGGTTTTGATTCGATCCCACGTATTTTTTAGGCCAACTGACACTCTTTTGCCCTTTCAGGTACAATATTCGATCCAGGAGTGATCAGACCCCTTCGAAAGCGGAATGAGTCGAAACAAGGCAAAAAAGAATTAAAAGTGAGATATTCGCAACCAACTTGTCCCGACTGCCCTGAGCCAATACCACAAGGGCATTGTGTCCCGAATCGCTTAGTTAAGATTGGACAACCCCAAAGTGCATCTCCTTTCCATGCCAATCTGAATAGTTCCATTTCAACCAGACCACAAAGCATGCGGACTTTGCACAACCTAGTCACCCGAGGTGCCGTTGTCGTGACCGAGACAATGGCCTAAAAGAGGAATATTTATCCCATACACCTATAATTAGAGGCATCTGTGTTTTGCACTGAGAGTTGCGCACGCCAAGATTTCTGTAAGAGGGTTTCCATACGGAAGAGGATTATAACAAAACCAATTATCCAGCTCAGGGAGCTGCCGGAGTGGGACGATCGTCCAGTACATCTATCCCTATTGTATTCCTCTACTGTTTAATTGATTTTTTTTTGTATTGAATCCTTAGAGATGAGTCGTGAGTAGTCCTTTTTGTTTTATAGGATCCTATGGAACCCTATGATGTATGTGACTTGTTTATGATATGAATAATCTATAAATGGTGTTGAGTTTTATTCATGGTGTTGTATTTCACTTCATCTTATGCTTGTACTATGCTAATAGGCGTCCGAAGGGATCTCTATGAGTAGAGGGTAAGAGTCATTTGCTATGAACTCGAGGGGGTCACGCCGATGACCCTGGAAAACCTAGTGGTTATACCTTTACACGATGGTGTTCACGAGGGTGACCCATCGTGTATCACGATAGGCCTAGGTTAACCAGCCTGCAAATATCGATTGTCCAACGAGGGTTAGTGGTCGAGAGATACGAAGCTGAACATGGACAAACAAATCGAGGGGTCTAGATACATGTGCGAGATACGTTTTCCTTTGGGCATGAGAAGTAGCCGAGAGGTGGAATCTGCCATATAGACGTATAGACCTGAGTCGATCTCGATAGAGACTCACACTATTGTGGGTTCAAGTGACTAGAGTTGTATGCATTGGAGAGCGAAACAGATACCCTAGGAAACGTTTCTTTACATTGATTAAACCCCCACTTTACTTCATTTAATCTGGCTATAACATTAAACAACCTTAAAACTAATTCATAATTTGAAAAGCAGACGTAAAATCGAATATTAGAAACGAGTTTTTGTTTACTCCTTGGAGGACCCGGTACTTATCAGTTTATAAATGTTTTTGACTACTTAGTTAGCACACCACCTATTTGCTGCAACGTCAGACCCTTATAGGGTTCCCCGAAGTTCTCATGAAGCATTGGAGAGAAATGGTAACTCCAGCTCACGTTGTAAGTGTATACTCATGAGCAAAGAAGTTGCTCAATTCCTTGCGCGCGAACTTGCAAGCTGCCATTGCATAATTACAATGATTATGAAATAATGTCCATCAAACTGTCCACCTATGATGCAGTGGCGGACCCATACTTTTTTCTTACTGGGGGCAAAGATTATCAAGGCTTTTTATTCTCACAAAACTTTAAAGTGTGAGATGTATAAATTAAATCCTTAGTGTACAAAATATATATTAAAGTGGCTATGAGAATTATCTTAGATTGAATGTACTTATTTTAATTATAAAGTTAGCAAAATAAAAATTATTTTTATATGTCACATCAACTATTTGAGCTTAAATTCTAGTATCAAATTACATTACCCTCTAAATGAGATAAAAAAATTTAATACATAAATATATTTTTGAGAGCTTTGAGGCTATTTTTGAAAATTTGAAGGTTATTTTGCATTATTGGGGTAAAACATTAATATTATTGGGGGCCAAATATTAAAATAATGAAGAATATTTTAGTAATTACATGGTGTTTATCAACTTTTTTGAAAATTAATGGGGGCAATTGACTCCAATACTCAAAGCTTGGGTCCGCCACTACGTTGATGACGTCCATATTTGATAACGTCGTTGAACGATTCCAAAGCTTTGGTGGTCACTGAAGCCCATTGATGAGTCGTATTTATACGACTCGTCGAATTAGTTATTCCCATCTATTTAATTATGCGAACAGTTACTTTTTACTATTATTTTGCATTTAAGGTGTTTCAGAAGCTCTGGAAGGAATATGTGCTTAAAAGCGGCATTTCGGTGCAGAATACATCACATGAAGTTCATGGAAAATCAGATGGAGAGCCATAGTCGAAGTTGGAGCGAAAAGAATGAGCATTGTGCCGAGACTCTCGCGCCCAACGCCTACTTTAAGTGTGCTGGACGCGCCAGCTAAAATGCATGCGAGGCACGACGCTAAAATACTCTTCGGGCGCGGGTGACCCGACGAGGTGATGACGTGATGCGCCATCTAAAATGCATGTGAGGCATGACGCGACGCTAAAATTCTCTTTGGGCGCGGTAGGCCCGACGAGGTGACCCATATCATACCACCATTATTCATTGATAAAGACCATAAATCAGCGTCTATGTTGTGCAACCACCTTCGGACATCAGGTGTATCTTGCAAGAGTTCCATCAGCTATGCATATTCAGCAACAAAACTTTTACTCTTTCTTGGCATATGGCACTCTGCCAAGTTTCTTTTCAAAGTAGAGTGTTTCACCTCGGTGTTGAAGTTGATCTGTAAGTGCCCAATGCAGACACGATGGTAAGCCATAAGAGGCGACCATTCTGGTTCTTGCATAGCGGCCATTAGTCTAGGGTGCTTGTCAGAGATGTCCCACAAGCGCAGGCGTGAAGTGCCACCATCATGAACCACTTCTAGCTATAAGTGTTTTCACTATTCACCTAAGCAAACGCAATAGGCACAACACCGTTACTTGCATCCAAAGAACATGCTACCAACAGCTTCCCGTCGTACTTACTATATATATGAGTACCGTCGATGGATAATATAGGACGACAATGATAAAATGCATGAATACATTCTGCAAATGCTCAAAAAACACGATTTACCTGAATGTACTCACCATCAATTTCTTATGTATCCTATCTGACAACTGTTTCCGGATTTGCATCAACCAAAACCTTTATCAAGTGCGGCAGCCTTAAAGGCTTGGGTAGCAAATCGCAAGAACTCATCTTCTTGCTTGATCCCATTCTTACTTTGAGGCATTAGTTTCAAGGACTTCTTCTTTGGAGACCTCCTCATCCAAGTTCCCATTTTCAATTGCTTGTTGCGACAATGGAGTTTCAAGCATCTTGTTGTGGGTCTCGATCACTCTATTCATCTTCTCTTGGTTAGCAATGAGTGTAGCAAGCATGTATTCTATATTGGAAGGCTGACACAAAGTTTGAGGGTATTGAGGGTAGGAGTCTTTGATGGACCAAAGTTATACGAGTCAGAAACACAGTAAAACCCCCTTAATTAGACTGTTTGTCTATCTAACTTCTACGTGTTAGTCCCGATATATTTCCACAGGGCATTTTAGAGACTGAAGTAAAAACACGCTAAGGAGAGGATTTTATGCTGAAAAGATAACAAGAGTCAATCCAAGGTCAAGATCATATGCCGACTGAAGAAATATCAAGGATCCTGACGTTGAATTGACCAGAACAAATTAATCAGAAGAATCAAGAGTGGAGTCAAGACAGCCCGGAGAAGAAACACATTGACAGTTTTGTGAAAAGACTGCACAAAACTTTACAAATCTCACATTGGACAAAGATGACCGACCACTTGAAGAAGTGGTGGCCAAGGGAGGAGCTCCTCCTCCTTGGGCCACCGCCTACCGGAGGCTCTTGGTGGTGGTGACCGGCGGCTTTTGCCCCTACTCCACATGTCACCACCACCTTCCTCCTCCTCCACCACTCCTCTTCCTCCACATGTGGCCATCTCCTCCCTCCATTTTCTCCTCCAATCAAAATGCAACACTTGCCACCCATCTCCACCACCCATCTCCTCCCCTTTGGGCTATAAAAGGAGGAGCTCCTCCTTCTCATTTCACACACCAAATCTCAATTTCACTTCTCTCTCTAGAAGTTGTAATATTTGTAATGTTGTAATTTTTCTTTGGAAATAAAGGATAGCTCCCTTGGCGCTTCAACGGTTGTAAGTATTATTTTCAGTATTTATTTAACTGTTGTCTTTAATTCCTTAGTATAATGTTTAGCGTGATGAATAGTAGCTAAACTTGTAGTTCGGTCTAAGGGGCGCACTTGTATTATAAAATGTTTTAAGACTATTAACTTAGTGTCTAGTCTTAGTATTCAAAACTTGTTCTATGTGCCATATATAGTCAGAGTTTCCAAGGTTGAGTGGATGCTGTAACAAGCAAAGCTCTTCTGTGGGAATTCGTGATCATACTCAGGTAGTGGAAGCTGTAACAAGCAAAGCTATCTGAGGAGTTCGACTCATCCTAAATCCCATCTGGTCGAGCGTAACTGTGAGATCAGGTGGATGCACCCAGGCTAGCATACCTTAGGGTATTGGCGCTAGACTGAAATAGAACAGGAGTTACTTTAAACCGGTGTTGCCAGTCTTGAGCTGTAACTAGCCTCGATTCACCGTTTGAATACTTAGATGATTCACTAATGGTCAATGATAAACAGGATATAGTACAAGTCCCCTGAAACCGAACATTTCTCTTTAATTATAAACTGTAATTTACTTTCCAGTACTAAAATCAACCAACCAACCAATCAATCAATCAATCAAAATAGCTGGTAGCTTTAAAACCAACCAACCGACCTTAAACACGCTCCCACGCTGCGTAATCCCCCCCGAAGAACAATTATTCCCCTAGTTCCCTTGGGTTCGACCCCTACTTACCAAGTACTACCCAGTAGTATAGTTGCGAGTAGCGGACTATTATAAATTTATTTGCACAATCGCTTTGACGACGAGCGGTTCTGTCAAATTGGCGCCGTTGCCGGGGAACTAGTCATCGGATAACTGTTCTTACCTCCCCTTTCTTTTTCTTTCTTTTTCCTATGTCATTACCCGTTACGCATGCATGGACAACGCGATTTCTGCCCCTGTTCGGAGGAACGGAGGGAGAAGACCCTGTACAGCACTGCCGAAACTTCCACCAAGTCTGCCACAACATCAAACCTGAAAACGAAGTGTTAGAAGAGTTTAAGCTGAAATGCTTCAAATTATCTCTAACCGACTTCGCCACGATATGGTACTACACATCCACCGCTTGCAGTGCAGAACGTTTCGTAGACCTCTGCGTTCCGTTCCTGAAAGAATTCTCCCCACCATCTTTACGCCAAGAAACCCGCGAAAAGATCCTGAACCTTCAACAATCCCGGGATGAGACTTTGGACGAATACTACATGAACTACGATGCCATCGTCTCAAGCTTCCCGCACCATGGATTTATGAAGAAAATTCTTCTCCAAAAATTTCTTCGTGGGATGAGGTCCGAAGAGCTGGGAAGAGTCAACGAAGCTATGAGAAGGTCTGCCGCAAACCTCACCATTGCAGACATGTGGTACCTGATAACTGGCCTAGCCGTTGCCACAAGACGAGTTCCCCACACTGACGAGGAAATGCAGACAGAAGAAGCTGACCCTGAGGCTGACAAAGAAGAAACCACCGAGCCGTCAGAAGAGACTCCCGAACCATCCGAGGAATCAGACATGGAAAGCACCGGAAGCAACGAAGTAGAAGTCCAGAACACCACTGACGAACTGCCCAAGCCATACCCGACTATCATTACCCAGGCAGCTGAAACTATCTACGACCAGTTCTTCACGAACCAACATTACGAGGCAGAACCAAGCCTCATGAGGCCTTCCCGACTTTTCCCCTTAATTAATGAGCAAGTCGCCGCGAACTATGCGATCCAAGAAGAAGCTCAAAGGAGAATGGGAAAAGGGCCTGAGCAGAATGACTCCTACATGGAGCACGCTTTCGCCATGACTGGACAAGGCAGCCCTAAACAGGAGAACACCCAGTTCAAAAAGCTGATAGTGAAAGGTCCCTCGCCTTCTCAGAGACGTTGGAAGAAGATACCATCAGAACTGGACCCAAACCCGTCATCTGCTAAAAAATCAGGAAGACTCACCGCAAGAATCAAAGTCGGTGGAATCAAGAAGTTTGACCTCAGCCACCCATGGGACCCAAACCAGTAATCCACAACGAGGTATCGTCGAGCCAACGACGTTAAACAAGTGCACTGGTCGGGAGGTAACCCGACACTATCTTACTTTTCCGCACTTTAATTTCTGTCATTTAAATTCAGTATTTAGTTTAAAGCTTGCATGACTTTTGAACTAAGGCACGCCTTCGTTCAAAAGTGGGGGGGGGTGAGAACCACCTATGTACATAAATAACATGCAGCTGTTTTTCTTTTTTTAGTAATAGTATCTTTTTGAAAATATGAACTTAAGAATGTGAAAAAGATAAATCATAATTCATGCATTAACCTTGTGAAAATTCAACTGTTTAAAAACTTAGAATGTAACTTTCCATTTGTCCTTTGTGCTGAGATAACTAGGGATGTGGAGTTGATATAAACTGCCCTAGAAAGGCTTGGCAAGCAATCGAAGGATCAAATCACACTATATGGTTTTCGAAGTCAGTGGAGGCTGCACTTCGGGTTTTCAGTGAATAATTGAAGTCAACTCCGCCAAGAAGCATCTATGCAAAGGCGAGGATGGGAATCAGACCGTCCTCTCTCTAGTCAAAATAGCCGAGAAAATAGATGAGCGAAACTCATCTTGACCCGCGCAAAACGACAAAGACGA
This sequence comes from Rhodiola kirilowii, assembly GCA_033675215.1. NCBI lineage: Eukaryota > Viridiplantae > Streptophyta > Magnoliopsida > Saxifragales > Crassulaceae > Rhodiola > Rhodiola kirilowii. The sequence continues at coordinate 29,440,234 of CM066196.1, read as the reverse complement.
GAGGAGCGGGGAGGTATTTCCATAGGCTTGCGGGCGATGATTGGACCTCCCAAAAAGGCTTGAGAAAATGGACTTGCAAAATCACAAAAAGGCGAAAAACTCAAAGAAGAATATCAAAAGAGGCCAAAGGCCCAAAATTGTGAAGGTTTTAACCGAGCAAAAGTGAAGCACTCAAAAAGTCAAATCAAAGGCCAAAGGCCGATTCACTACAACAAAAAAAGCAGTCCCTCGCCAAAGAAGAAAATCAAAAAGGCTCAACTCACTGAAACCCGAATCGAATCACGTGCTAGAGAAAGCTACCAGAAAACCATATAGTGCGAGACGATCCCAAGATTGCAGTCCAGAAGCCTAAAAAGGGCTATTTCCCGAGACATCCAATATAATTTGCATCTCAGCACGGAGGTACAAGTATTAAGTTTCTTCTATTTATTTACGCAGTTTAATTTGGTAATAAGTAAGCAATGCATGAATTAGGATAGATCGAGTACCACAGTCTAATTTTCATATTCCAAAGCCAAACTTAGAACTTACGCCCTTTAATAGCATTGTTCGGGACGAACAACTAAAAGTGGGGGGTAATCTGATGGACCAAAGTTATACGAGTCAGAAACACAGTAAAACCCCCTTAATTAGACTGTTTGTCTATCTAACTTCTACGTGTAAGTCCCGATCTATTTCCACAGGGCATTTTAGAGACTGCAGTAAAAACACGCTAAGGAGAGGATTTTATGCTGAAAAGATAACAAGAGTCAATCCAAGGTCAAGATCATATGCCGACTGAAGAAATATCAAGGATCCTGACGTTGAATTGACCAGAACAAATTAATCAGAAGAATCAGGAGTGGAGTCAAGACAGCCCGGAGAAGAAACACATTGACAGTTTTGTGAAAAGACTGCACAAAACTGTACAAATCTCACATTGGACAAAGATGACCGACCACTTGAAGAAGTGGTGGCCAAGGGAGGAGCTCCTCCCCCTTGGGCCACCGCCTACCGGAGGCTCTTGGTGGTGGTGACCGGCGGCTTTTGCCCCTCCTCCACATGTCACCACCACCTTCCTCCTCCTCCACCACTCCTCTTCCTCCACATGTGGCCATCTCCTCCCTCCATTTTCTCCTCCAATCAAAATGCAACACTTGCCACCCATCTCCACCACCCATCTCATCCCCTTTGGGCTATAAAAGGAGGAGCTCCTCCTCCTCATTTCACACACCAAATCTCAATTTCACTTCTCTCTCTAGAAGTTGTAATATTTGTAATGTTGTAATTTTGCTTTGGAAATAAAGGATAGCTCCCTTGGCGCTTCAACGGTTGTAAGTATTATTTTCAGTATTTATTTAACTATTGTCTTTAATTCCTTAGTATAATGTTTAGCGCGATGAATAGTAGCTAAACTTGTAGTTCAGTCTAAGGGGCGCACTTGTATTATAAAATGTTTTAAGACTATTAACTTAGTGTCTAGTCTTAGTATTCAAAACTTGTTCTATGTGCCATATATAGTCAGAGTTTCCAAGGTTGAGTGGATGCTGTAACAAGCAAAGCTCTTCTGTGGGAATTCGTGATCATACTCATGTAGTGGAAGCTGTAACAAGCAAAGCTATCTGAGGAGTTCGACTCATCCTAAATCCCATCTGGTCGAGCGTAACTGTGAGATCAGGTGGATGCACCCAGGCTAGCATACCTTAGGGTATTGGCGCTAGACTGAAATAGAACAGGAGTTGCTTTAAACCGGTGTTGCAAGTCTTGAGCTGTAACTAGCCTCGATTCACCGTTTGAATACTTAGATGATTCACTAATGGTCAATGATAAATAGGATATAATACAAGTCCCCTGAAACCGAACATTTCTCTTTAATTATAAACTGTAATTTACTTTCCAGTATTAAAATCAACCAACCAACCAATCAATCAATCAAAATAGCTGGTAGCTTTAAAACCAACCAACCGACCTTAAACACGCTCCCACGCTGCGTAATCCCCCCCGAAGAACAATTATTCCCCTAGTTCCCTTGGGTTCGACCCCTACTTACCAAGTACTACCCAGTAGTATAGTTGCGAGTAGCGGACTATTATAAATTTATTTGCACAATCGCTTTCACGACGAGCGGTTCTGTCAGTCTTCAACTTTAAAGCATTGGCTATCATCCGAATTTGGAGTGTTGGCATGTGATGGATAGCAATAGTTTTCCCAATAGAAATTCGGTTGCTCCTCCTCTTGATAATATTCTCCATTGTACATGACTTATTGGTTGTAAGGATTCATCCTCGTAAAGACATATAAACATAAGCTAGCAAGGGATATGAATGTAAGGAGGATATACAGGTATAAGGAAAAGAAAAATAGCTACAAGAATGGTCGATACTTCCACACAATCAAAGCTAGTAATGTGCTAATGTTTTGCTCTCCGGCAACGGCGCCATTTTGACGTTGTTGTTCTTCTACTCCTTTAATTGGTGTGATCTAATGTATATTAAACTTGTCAAAAACAATTTACATTATCGGTAAGACCGAGTCGAACCCAAAAGAGTAAGTTAAGCACATGCACTATTTAAAATTGTGATTTCGTTCGGCTATTCTAATTCAAATGGATGAGGGTGTGTGTATCTAAATCCTACTTGGCAAGTAATTAGAGATAAAAGATGGATAAAAGGCGTTTCGAGGGGTTACTCCCCTCTTTGACATTTCCCAAAGATCAAATACACGGATCGGAAGCATTATAATGTTATGGATAGCTTTAAAACCTAGCATAAGCTTAAATGAGCCCATTATAATGTTATGGATAGTTTATGCTTTCTAATTTAGAATCTCACTCTTTCGAGATGTCGATTCATTCTACTCCTCTTGATTGTCCTTTAATTTTCACTTTGAGGTCAATCAAGTAGAAATAGACAATTAAAAGCTAGGTTGGCTTCCATATCTTGGAGTTACTTTCATGAGCACTAGATATGGATCATTTTCATTCATCCAAACCATACTAAGCTCTTTTGATACTTAAAATTATGTTTTAAGACAAACATGTCACTTAGACATTTCATCAACACTTAGCAACATGTTAGTAAATGAAGCTCTAGTGAAAATGAAGTCTAACACTTTGATTATGGAATCTAATGTATAAACAAGCTCATTGAGTACCAAGAGGGTTGTAAAACCCTCAAACCACAAGAACTAGTCACACATCATCATGATAACATCTTTTCAATACAAAACAACAAAGGGGAGGATAGATGAGTAGAGAAAACCCAAGTAGGAGACGATCCAAGCTCTAGATTCCTTGGTTGATCTTTTCTCTTCTCCCCCAAGCAATCCTTTTAATGATGTTGAGTCTTCCTTGACCAATTTCTCACATTTTTTCTCTCTAAAAACCAGCCTCCTTTGTCAAAACTCTTTCCTTCTATTTATAGCTCTGAGTGAAAAAACAGGCACAACAACCGTACTCGAGCGAGTACTGCTATCTGATGGTGCAATGTGCAGGGAAAGCTAAGCTACAAAAAGTACTTGTTCTCTATTTGATAGAAATAGACGCTTTGAAACGTACCAAATATAAAAATTAAAATTTCACTTATTAACCTTTTAGAATAGATCAAATAAAAACCATATTTAAATATAAAAACTATAAACTACCTAAGAATTCGACACGTGGCACTCTCGACCATTCATAATTCGGGCCACTTTTTTGTAAATAAAAATATTAAAACAAACTTATTTAAAAATACATAACAGATACGAGGATATAAACATCCTAAAAAATAACGTTAAGTCTGAACATTATGTTAAGTCTGAACTTTTTTTTTAAGTCTGAACATTATCACATAACTCTAAACATTATTTTAAGTCTGAACTTTTACATCTTGTCAAGTCTGAACATTATCACATAACTCTGAGAATTTTGTTGAGTCTGAACATTATCACATAAGTCTGCATATTATCATATAAGTCTGAACATTATCACATAACTCTGGACACTATGTTAAGTCTTAACTTTTACATTTTGTTAAGTCTGAACATTATCATATAACTCCGAACACTATGTTAAGTCTGAATATTTACATTTTGTTAAGTCTGAACATTATGCTTTGAATTAATTAGATTAAAATTAATTAATTACAAAAATACAAATAGACTATTTTGCGCTTTCGTATTGGATTACGAAATTTCAACATATATGTCACGTGTCAACTTTTGAGGAGGTTTATAATTTTTATAAATTAACAAGTTTTTTATCCGATCTCTACTCTTAACCTTAAACATATCTAATTACGTTTGAAACTAAACGGATTGATCCGTTTGACTCTAATATTAATAGGTTTTAAGATTTTAATTTGCTTAACATGCTAACTCTTAAAGAACCACTCATTACCCATCGGAATCCCCTGTTTTGCCAAATCTAGTTTAAAGGTTCAAGAATCAGTTCATTCAACATTACTTCTCCACCATGCAGAAATAGTCACCAAGGGCGCGTCCTCTTCTGACTGCCTCTCCTATATGAACTCATTGTCCCAGTCGATTCGCCCTCCACTGAAGCCTCCCTGGCGCCGACAAAAGAGTTTGAAAGCTCGGCCTAGAGCACTGTAACTCTTCGAATGTTGTTATTGAGCTCTCTAATCAGCCCGACGTTGCGGCTCAAATTATCAGGCACCCCGAACTCATGATTCTGATTAATCTCATTGATCAACAACCTGTTTTGATCTAATATGATCTGAACTTGTGCAAACTTGTGTTGAAACCTTTGTATGACCCTCTCTTTCAGTTGTGCAGATGATCCGGCACTAGTGCCCGGACGATGGTCTCCTTCCACTCCCCCGAATTCGATGCTCAGAAACAAATCTGCATAAAGAAGATAACAGAGTTATAACGTCAGCCAAAACTGCATAAAGAAAATGCCAGCATAGTCACTGAATCTTAGTCCTATACATTACATTACGTCCTTAGCATTTTCTTAAAGTTCAGCTGTTAAAGGCAATTGCTTTAATAAGCAGATTCTATAACTTTTATACAAATTATAAACCCTTTTTGAGGCCAAGAATCTGATACATGTCAGACATTAAAATAAGAACATCATAATCACTAAATAATCCTTTTCTCCAGCTCAAATCTCTTAATCACAAATAAATCATTAACGGTTTCCACTTCAAGGAATCTAATAACCAAACGCTCTACACTAAATTGAGTATCAATACAACGCTTATACCTTCTATAACCAGTCCCAAAAAAGCCCTAAGTTTCTCAAAATTTCCAATTTTTTAATCCAAACATCAACCAAAAGACAACTCAAGAATCTCCAACCCAGCACGAACAAAGAAACAACACAACAAATGTCGAAAACGCTGAGCATCAGACTTTGTACTTCATACAAGTGACCGAATCCGACTAATCTAAAACCAGAAAGAATGAATGTGGATATACAAAAGAAAGAACGAACAACAACGTCCTTGGGCGCTTTCTTCCCTCAAAATCTCGGGAAGTGTGAGTTGAATCTTTCACGGACGAAAGAATCTCTGTGACTGTGACTGGGGGCTCTAGCGGCAGGGACGGCGATGATGAGCGAAAAGGAAATGCTTGGAAGATTCTGATGAGTCGCGATTTGTAGGGATCGTACGGGACGTGATATTCTCGTCTCGTCACGACACAAAAATGGATAGATATATTTCCACTTCTCTTTTTTCGTGTATTAATAAAAGCGAAAAGTACTAAAAAAATTCTTTAAAGTTAACCGTCAAAGTTAATCCCATTGGTCAAATTACAATTAAATATTATTTACTTTAATTTTATCTATGTATCTCTCATTCTATATTTTTAACTTTTAATTTTATTATAATTTTTTTTATTCTCTATAAATTTCATATCACATTCTTTTTCTTTTTTTTATCCAAAATTTCATATCACATTCTAAGTACTACATTTAAATTAATTGTTTAGGGTTTCATAAGTTACCATTATATGTATGACTAAATTTATAATACAATTAAAAGTTAAAAATATAGAATGAGAATACATAGATAAAATTAAAGTAAATGACATTAGATTGTAATTTGACTAACGGGGTTAACTTTGACCGTTAATTTTTACGGATTTTTCAATTTTGCCCCCTCATTGGAAATTATTGTATTTCGGACCTCAAATCGGAAAGAGATGATAGTTCAAGGTACCTTTTTGTACTTTTCCCTTAATAAAATTCTATTTTTGATTTATATGGTATTAGATTTAACTGTAGAGATTTTGTGCGCCCATTTTTTTTCTTTTTTTAAATATTCAGAAGAATATCTTCTTCTTCTTTTTTGTGCGCCCATTAGACTGGTTCAATTGATGATGTACTTACTTTTCATAAAGATAATATAGGAAATAGCACATATTAATAAGGCACTCTTGGCAATAGCAATTAAATCTTAATCATCAACGACATCACCATAACTCCCTCTAACATCATCAGCCACGACCGCCCCGACTTTGTCTACAATACAACACTCAAATTTTTTTTTTCCAAAAAACTTTCAAGGTCTCTCATTTGAGAACAACAAACTCAGAGTTTAAACAAAATAATGACAAATCGTTACAACACTCACATTCAACACCATCATCGTCCCCAAAAACTTCCTCCTCTTGGAAAACATTTCACTACAAATTTTGGCCAAATTTACCACGGATAAATTGTGTGACAAATGAGTGGCAGGACCGTCGCAAAACAAGATTTGCGACGACTTTTGCGACCATTTACTACTAGTCATAAAAAGCTACGTCGCATAACTTTTACCACGGTTTTACGACGGGTTTGCGACGATATATGCCACAAATATGCGACGATTATGCCACGAGAAAGAGAACCGTCGCATAACGGTAGTTTAAATGTTACCACAGTTTTGTAATAAATTTACCACAGCAATATAAATAGTTGCAAAATGTCGCATATTCGTGATATAATTTTACCACCAGTTTCCCATAGTAATGCCACCGTTTTAAGACGGTAAAAAAATTCTTTTGTTCCTTTTTTAAAATTAATAATATTTCATTACTATGGGTCGGTTGGAGTCATTACTAAAGTGGGGTGGCTAGCTTACAAATTAGCGTTGTCAAAAAAGAGACAAGTTCACAATATTTTCATGCATCAGTTCTAAAGAAATGCAGAGCCCGGCCACCCTTCCAGCAAGTCAAATGGCCAAAATGTTTCCTTTAGTACACCCAACTTTGCTTCCAGAACAAATCCTAGGTCGTCGAGTGGTGTGTCAAGGGGACAAAGATGTCAGCCAAGTTCCAATCAAGTGGAACACCTGTGGACCCGAAGATGCAACATGGGAAGATAAATTCAACTCCAAAAGTAAGATCCTAACTTACACCAGAAAACAATGCCGAGGGGAAACATGTCCAGAGTGCCTTCTAAGAGATTGAATGCAGGCGAATATATCCTCCATAACGGCCTAAGTGAAGCACCAGAAGAAATTAGCAAAGTCTCCATATGACTTAATAGGCTCAAAAGCCCACCGGGTGCCCGGTGGCCCATAGTCTAAAAGTCTAGCCTAACCTACAGCGCACTAACAGTCCAGCCTTCAGCGCACTAACATTTCGATTACCGAATTATTTTTATTGTTTTATCGATCGGTAAATTACCGAACCGAATTAATTTGGGAACGGTAAATTAATTCAGTAAATCAGAAATTAACAAACAATGCTCTGTCCTATTTGCTTCGTTCTGGTCGTTCCTTATTCCGTTGTTTGACAAGCCTCAGGTCCATCTTGAAGGCGTTTGTTTGTGAAGGAATTGTAGCCCAAAGTCCACTGCAGGGGAAGTCGTCGCCAAAAGTCGAAGGTCGTTGCTGTTAGCTGAGCTGCTTTGTCACTGATGGTACATTAAGTAGGCCGGTGTCGTTTTGGCCAACACAGAGAAGTGTGCGCTTGGAGTCGTCGATATTGCTTCAAATGGACCAATCAGAAGCTCGTAAAGTTGGCGCGGATTGGGCTTATTCAAATCAGACCGAATGGCTCATATTTAATCCATCAAGTTCTATCTTACGACTGTTGCTGCTCTCCCTAAATCAGATAAGAACTCGAGCTTCAGTTGCTAGGTTCATACGATCTGTTTGCTCTCTTGCTCCAATTCTCTCTCACATTGAAAGATTCACTGAAGATATCTTAGGGCTTTTGCTAGAGGCTATTGTCGACTACATTCGTATGTTCAATTGTAAGGATTGTGATCTCGAGCTGTGAGATTCACTGTAAAGAGTGTGTAACCAGAAAAAGACTAAGTTTGATGCAATTTGTTGATTTTGACTGAAGCAAGATGGTGCATATCGATCTTGAGTAGCTCAACGTGTAGTAGGAATTCATTCCAAACCACTGGCCTTAAAATCGGTGTGTCCAATTTCATTTATTGTTCAATTTCTTATTTAGGTTTCTTGAGTGAATTATGAATTTGACTAAGTATACATCCGATTAAGATTGTTAAGAGTTAACTGAATCCTACAGTGGTATCAGAGCTCGTTTAACAATCTTGTTCTGCACTTCTCTTGTCGGAAAGCTAGCTTAAAGGGCTACAACTTTGTAGTTTTTACTAAGAGCAGTTTCTGTAGTTAAAAGGGTCAAAACAGGAGTCAAAGTCTAATTCACAGAGCGCGAAAAATAGGCCTAACCTCTCTATGCGGCAGTGTCGCCTGTGTCAAGATTTATCGACTCGGGGCAGCGCTGGGTACTTCTCTGGATCTAGCAGTGTTAGATGTTGACAGCGGCGACACTGGACATGCGGAAAAAAATAAGATTTTCTGCTAGGTTTTGGAAAATTTTGAAATGTTAGATTTTAATTGAAGAAATCTACCAATTCGAGCCACCACACACTCAAGGGAGAAAAAAGACAAACTAGAGAAAGGAAAATACGAAAAATCAAGGAATTTATTCGGATCGAGGATTGGGCTTGAAGGGATTATTAACATTGTTTCGAAGGGTATAGTAATTCCTTATTCGCTTTGTAATTATATTTCCAACAAAACATGACTTATAATTCCATGACAGTGGATAGAGAGTAGTGATCCATATTTTGGGTCCTACAAAACTTACTCGACTACGAATCGTTTAATGAAATATTCGTTGTACGATTTGGATTGTTTTGTATGATTTGTATTTTACTTAGCGTATAAATAAAGCGATGCATAATAGGTGTTTGAGAAAATGTCTCAATGCATAATTTTGAGACATTAAGCCAATATCGCATAAAGGGTGAGATTAAACGTTAGACTATTAAGTAAAATACACATTACATACTTGGTGACTATGAGACTGCTCCGAGATTGTAACGGGAATGGCTAGAATTATGACAAGTACTCTGTTAGAGACCCAAAAAATGAAATCTCTTTATTGAATGGAAAAACTCAGCGGAAGGTTAAAAAGGTGGGAAAACAATGAAAAAGACGCTACCATGACACGATAATGCCTAATATTCCCCTTATAGCAAAGGAATATCAAACCCCAAGGATATGCCCGTTGACTACACTACAATGACCAAGAGAAACACTCCTTTCTAATTTTCTTGATGCAGGAGAATGAGCTCAGGTCGTCCTATATAGTTTTAAGGTTGGCTTTGGTAACCGCCGCATTTTATGGCCTTCTTGAAGAGGAGCCTTCAATAGAGGTGGCAAAATAAATGAACGGATGGGTTAATGGATGGATAAAACGGTTAGCGAATTAAACGGATCAAATCCATTTAAATCCATTAGTGTTAATGGATTAAACGGACGGATGACTAACGGTTGACGGATTAACGGATAAATCCATTTGATCCCTTTAATCCATTGGATCCATTTAACCCATTTAATTCATGTAAATTTGAATTTTGAGCAAATTGAGAAATTTGCAAAATTGAGTGCGGCTTAATTCACATTTTAGTGAAACTAAACGATGATAAGTAATAAAAAAATGATACAGTTAAGTTGATGAAATTATTCATAATAAAAAAAAGTTGATGAAATTATTTATTTTCAACGGACATTAAGAAATCCCAAAAAAAATGGATCTTAAAAAATGAAAAATGAAAAAAAAAAGATTTTCAAACTTATTTTATTAGTTTTAAAAATTACTATTAAATAAAATTTATAAACAAATTTTACTTTCCTATTAATTTATATTAAAAAACACAGTTTATAGTAAGATTTTATGCAATGAAAATGGGAGGAACACATGGCGGCAGCCTATTTGTGACATTCATCACCTGAGGGCAGGGAGAGCCTTAACTTTATTTTCCCTACTCCTTCCTTTTCGGGAAGTTCTTCAGACCAGAATTTCTAAATGATGAAAGCACCCTCCGACCAATTCGATGTAGCTGGACCTGAGGAGATGTGTCGATGTAGCTGGAGGCGAGGAGATGAGTCGACGCTTGGAGCCGAGGAGGAGATGCGCAGAGTTTGGAATGTTTTTAATTTTTATGATTAATTAATGTCAAATAAAATATTGATTAATTGGTTTAATGGATTAATGGATCAAACCATGTCATCCGTTTAGTAATGGATTCTTAATGGATTTGGATTAGTTCAATCCATTAATTAAATGGATGGATAATGGATGGATTTTAGTGGATGGTTAATGGATGGATAATGGATAATTTTGCCACCCCTGCTTCAATGCCCAAGACCCTTGACTTCCAAGAAATATCCTCCCATCTTGATGCTGCGTATTAATCTCCATTTGACTCTCATTGAACTTAGGGAGGATCCAAGATAGCATCCAAGGTAGCTGAGATTCCCTCTCTAAGTCGGTTTGTCTAAAAACCCATTAACCCCATTTTTGGTGGAACCGAGAATCGCAACTTGGGCTGATTTTTCTTGCTGGGCATGTGGACTAGAATCTGAGCTTTGAAGGAGTTGTGCTTTGAAGGAAGAAGTTCTATCATTACTCACCTCCCAAAGAGCGACCTTGTCCTTAAGGTCGAAGGTAGGGAACCTCTCGCCAATGTCCTCCATGGGATCTCAAGTCGCATCATGCTCGGGCATTCTTGTCCACTTGATTAAGACCTCTCGTTGTCCGTTTAGCTCACGGATTCCACGCACTGCCTCAGGTTCATAAATGGGATTATACCCAAGGAACCACTAGAGTTGGTTCACATGATTAGGCGTTGGTGGTGCCTTTGCAAGTTTCAACTGAGAGACATGGAATACCGGGTGGATTTGGGCTTGTTGTGGAAGTTTGAGGTGATAGGCCACCATCCCAATGCGCTGGATCACCTCATATGGTCCGTAGTACTTGTGGTGCTAGCTTTTAGTTGTCATGTTTGGCCACCGATTTGTACCTACCTGGTTGTAGGCGCACATAGACAAAGTTTCCTACTTTATAACTCACATCTCGCCTTCACTCATCCGATTGTCTCTTTATTACTTGCTGTGACTTTCGTAGATGGTCCTTGAGTTCTTTCAGCACCTTGTCGCGATCTAATAATGCCTCCTCCACATGTTAGAAGGGGTTGGATCCCATCTCATACGGCACAAGCTTTGGGGGTCACGACCATATAAAACTTGGTACGGAGTTGTCTTGGTGGCGGTGTGGAAAGAGTTATTGTACCAATCTCGGCCCATGGCAGTAGCTTGACTCACTTTCTCGGCTTCTGGGCTGCAAAACACCTCAAAAGTCCCAACACTTCAATTCACCACTTTGGTTTGCCCATCGGTTTGAGGATGGCCAACCAAACTTTGCCTTAAGTTGGTCCAAAGTGCCTAGAATAGTTGCTGCCAGTAATGGCTAAGGAAGACCACATCACTATCTGATATGAGTACCTCGGGGACTCCATGTAAGCGCACTATTTCGGTGATGAAAGTTTCAGCCACGCGGTGTACGGATGACTCAGGGGTATGAAGTGGGCATATTTGCTTAATCGGTCCACTACCACAAAAATCACTGAGTAGCGATCCGCCTTGAGCAAGCCTTCAATGAAGTCTAAAGTGACTTTCGCCCACACCTTTTTGGTTAACTTTAATGGGTGTAATAACCCAGCGGGCGCCATGGCCACATACTTGTTGCATTGGCACTCGTCGCACTCCGACACAAACTTTTGAACATCCGCTCGCATGCCCTCCCAATAGAATTCTGAGGCGAACCACTTTTATTTCTTGAACATGCCAGAGTGTCCACCCACACTACTCCCATGGAACTGTTGCAACGGCTTAGGTATTTGGCTTGAGAAGCGCGGCAAAATCGATATGCCTTGGTACATTAAGCGAGTTGCAGTGAGGTTGAACTTCGAATCTCCTTGCACAACCGCGTCTCGAATTGGTTGACACTCTGGACTTTTGTTGTCTATGACCAAGGCATCTCATTCAAGCACCCCGGGTATAGAAATGGCCAGCCATTGCTTCTCCTTCTCCAACCAAGCAGGCTCATTGCTGCCTTGGATTGTGCGAGTTGCTTCTAACATGCCCTTTGTGTTTGGCCCCTCATCATCACTCCCTTCAACCACTACAAAGCAATTCAGCGAGACCTTAATCGTCTCATGGTCCAAGTCCTCACTTTCCCAAGCTGGTTCCTCCTCATGCTCGTCTACCAATATGACTTGCAAAGTCATTGGTTTGCATCGATGCCCTGGGAAGAACTTCTCATCACATCTGTAACAAAGGCCCTTGGCCCTCTTTGCCTTAATATCAGCCTCGGTCATGTGCCGAAAGCAATCACTAGACCCTCCAAGGCCAGCTTCCTTAAGCCTTTCACGTGTCCCTCCATTTTGCGCCACTGATTTTTCATGGCTCCCCATGGGTGCGATAGCCCCGCTCCTTTTTCGGCACCAAGTGTGCCAAAGCCATGTCATCCTCGAGTCCTCTAGATCGAACAACCCGCACTCCTTCGTAGATGATTGATTTTAGCCCCTTCATGAAGTTTCCCATGAGTGCTTTGTTGGTTAGCCCACAAAGTCCACCCGAAAAACCTTCAAAAAGATCGTGGTAGGCAGCTATCGTCTTTTCTTGGGTTAGAGCAAAGAATTGCTCGTGCACTTGCCCTCCTTGCTGGCTGATGAATCGTATTTATACGACTCATCGAATCAAGTAATCCCGTTTATTTCGACACTTTTATATGTGAACATTTACTTTTTAGTATGGTTTTGCATTTCAGGTGTTTCGGAAGCTCTAGGAAAAACCGCGCATAAAAGACGGCATTTCATGCCAAGAACATCACAATGGAAGATTAGACATTTGGAGCTTCAACAAAGTTCTGGGAATGAACCGCAGATCAGAAAAATACGAGCCACATGACGTTGCGTAGATTACTCAATTCTCTACAACTCTCTAGTTCACACCGAGAGCATCCGAGGTCGTTTAGATGGTCAAATCAAGAGCCGAAGTCGGGACATAGTGGGTACCGCGCCCACAGTAGACATTAGTGCTGTGCTAACGTTAAGGCTGGGTGTGGCTGTAACGTAGAGGTTGGGCGCAAACGCTACTCTTAGCACGTGTTTTGATGACGTCAGTAAGCCCGAAACTTGGAAATTGAGCCCAAAAATCGACTTGTAAACCTTATTTTTCGCTATAAATAAGATCTTTAGGTTAGGGTTTCCATCATCTCATCTCATAATTCTACGAAGACTGAGACAGCTCTGGAGAAGACGGAGAACGCGAAGCTTTCGGCGATACAGAGATTTTCTACTTCCTTTTCATCAAAAATAGTTGTGTTTATTTCCATGACGATGAGTAGCTAAATTTCTATTTCTATTTAGGGTTTCGTACATTGTGACAATGTTTTTGAGACTTTATTCTTAATGCAATTTCTCGTTTCTCTAGTTCTTGTGCTTAATTTCAAGGATTGAATTGTGAAGCTAAGTGGATACTTACCCGTAAATCTTAGGCGAATAATTCAGTCCCTATCATTAATACTTGTTTGATAGTAACCCGTAAAGATAGGTATTAACACCTAGATTCGATAACACCTTTCCCGGACTATTGGATTTAGGAGACTAGAAGTCTAACACCTTTCCCGGATTAGATTGTGGTGTATTACCTTTCCCGGAATACTTTAGGTTATAACCTTTCCTGGAGTAACCACACTTAGAAACTTGAGATTCGATTATTAGCAGTCAATGATAAACGTGTCACAATAGAAACTCTAAGCTGAATGTTTTCTCTGATTGTCTTTGTTAGTCTTTTCTCTCACGCTTTACAATAATTGCTCATAAAAACCCCCTTTTTATTTGTTTACAGTTACAGCTATACAAACCAGCTCTCTTGGGTTTGACCCTACTTGCCACTAGCTAGTTTCTTACAGGAGAATATAAATATTAAGTTTGACGCGTCAGACGACGCGCGTCACTTGCCTTGGAACCTTTGCATTAGACTTTCTCGTAAGTCGGCCCAAAAATAAAAGCGCTGCCTCTCCTCGCGCTAATCAAACCACAACATTGTCTTTCCATCCAAGCACATGATGGCAGCGCTAAGCTTCTCTGGTTTGCTCAGGTCATTCACCAAGAAGTAGCTCTCGGTTCGGTGCACCCCACCGCGCACATTCTTGCCCTCAAACATGGGCATCTCCAGCTTCTGGACCCTTTGATCAAAGGCCCTAGGCTCACCACGTATTGGTCTCTCACGGAAGAAAGGTTGAAACCCCCTTCCCTATCATTGAGCCCCGGTTCATAACCTGAGTTGTATCGAGTTGAGTCCCCACGTTCGTCCAACTTCATAGGCACGTGTCCAAGATATGGATCACAGTATGATGATTGTGCGCGCATAGGAACTTGCTTCAAATACACTCGTTCCCTATCACCAAAGTGGCTAAGGTCGTGAGGAAAGGCCGGATTAACTTGGTTTTTTCCCTCGTTCCCTAGTGGCTCCATGTCGGTGAAGGGTTTTGCAGGGCCAGAATTGACCTTATGGGACCCCAATTAATCCCCCAAAATCCCTTTACCCCTGTTAAGAGCTTGAAAAATAGTAGAATCAGTGGGTTTTACCTCAGTTTCAGTCGACACTGCTTCTTGTTTCGTCGGCTCACTTGATTGCTCGGCTTTTGCCACTAACCCCATCACTAGTTGGGTCAAGTGGTCTATCTTTGCATCCAAGGTAGTCTTCGACTCCTGAATATTTCCATTAATAGCATCAAGTTCACATTTCAATGAATTCATATCAAATTTCATAGAAGTCAGTGTTGCATTCAACTTGGTAATTGTAGTTTGCCTTGTTGTTGTCATCATCTTGTCGTAGAATCAAACCGCTCTGACGCCATAATGTTAGAGACTCAAAAAATGAAATCTGTTGATTGAATGGAAAAACTCAGTGGAAGGTTTAAAAGGTTGAAAACAATGAAAAAGATGCTACAATGACACAATAATGCCTAATATATTTCCCTTGTAGCAAAGGAATATCAAACTCCAAGGCTAAGCCCGTCGACTACACTACAATAACCAAGAGAAACACTCCTTTCTGATTTTCATGATGCATGAGAATGAGCTCAGGTCGTCCTTATATAGTCTCAAGGTTGGCTTTGGTAACCATCGCATTTAATGGCCTTCTTGAAGAGGAGGCTTGAATGCCCAAGACCAATGACTTCCAAGAAGTAACCTCCATTTGACCCTCATTTAAATCGGAGAGGATCCAAGATACCATCCTGGTGGCTGAGATTCCCTCTCTATGTTGATTTGGTCTTAAAAACCCATTAAACCGCAACTTGGGCTGATTGATCTTGCCGGGCATGTGTACCAGTGACGGAGCCCACCGCACTGTCGTTAAGGTGCGATGTTCTCTGTGCAAAAATAAATTTATATCTCCGATACTCGCGACTTTACTATTTTGGGTAGTAAGTGGTAAGTACGGGTCGAACCCAAGGGAATTAGTGGATAGTTGTTCTTTCGAAAAGGAAAAGTAAATAAAACAGTTGGGGGTTGGTTGTGATTTTAGTACTAAAAGTAGCGTGGGTTGGTTGTGATTTTAGTACTGAAAAGTAAAGTGCTGGAACAGTCGATTTCAAGATCAACCGCAGACACACGTTTGATACTGGCCGCACGCTGTGTTTCAAGCGTGTTGCGTACCAAAGGTTATGCCGGGCTGATGTTGATAAAGTCTGTAGTAAAAGTAAAGTGCAAAAAGTAATTGCTTGATGGACAAGACTTGCGGAAAGTAAGCAGTTGATATGGACTGAAAGTAAGCAGTTGATATGAGACTGAAAGTAAAGTAACCGGTGATATTACAATTAAAGGAAAGATTCGGTTTTAGGGGCCTTGTATCATAATCTGTTTATCATTGACCTCTAATGATCATACTAAGTGTTCAAAGATGAATCAAGGCTATTTCTAGCACATGACTTGCCACATCATTTAGAACACTTGTTCTATTTAGACTAATTCCTCCTTTCGAAGTATCTTAGCCTTATGCGCATCCATTTGATCAATCAGTTACGATCAACCGAATGGTGTTTAAAAGAGGTTGAACTCCTCAGATAAGCTTTGCCCGTTAAAGCATCCACTTACCCGAGTATGTTCACGAACCCCACGGAAGAGCTTTGCCCGTTAAAGCATCCACTCAACCTTGGAAGTTCTAACCTAATATGTGGCACATAGAACAAGTTTTGAACACAAAGAGGCATTTAAGAGAAGGGTCTAAAACATTTTATGATACAATCACTCCCCTTCAACCGAATGAAGGGTTTAGCTACGAATATCCATGGAACAGGACATCATAGCTAAGTACTTGGAAAAGTAAAGGTTTTTGAAAGACAATAAAGTAAAGGTTTTTGAAAGTAAAGACAGGAAAGTAAAAGGAGAATACTCAAGAACCGACAGGAGTAAACTCAAGAACAGTAAAAGAAAAGCTTGAGTACTACAAGAACCGACAAGAGTACTCAAGAGCAAACTTACAGCTTTTGATATCAAAGGAAAGTGTTACAAGGATTGTGCCAAAATCCAGAGAGAAGTGAGAGCTTATGGATGATGGTTTGGAATGAGATGATTTGTGGATGATTTACAAAGGAGAAGGATGTCTCTATTTATAGGCATGGAGAAGGGAGGAGATGTCGAGGAGAAGCATCCACATGTCAAGAGGGGGGAGGAGAGCTCAAAAGCCATCGGAGGTGAGTCATCTCTCCTCATAGCCGCCGGCCACATGGCTTGAGAGGAGAGGTGGAGGGCTTAGCCGCCCATGTGGTGGAGGAGGGGAGGATATGTGTGAGTGGAATGAGATCTTTTCTCCAAAAAGCCATCGGTTGAAATGTGACTTCCGATTGCCCTTTGGTTGCCTCTTCGGTTGCCCTTTGGTTGCTCCTTAGTTGACATCAAAAGATAAGTCACTTATACTTGGCATTTCACTTGTGTTCTTGATCTTTGATGGAATAAGTCATTGGGACTTAGTTGTGGCTTGATCGGAGTACTGTCGGAGTATGGTTAGTTTTGACTTGTAATTCACTTTCAGTATTAAGAACTCCATTTTAGCTCGTTTTCATCTTTACTCCTTGAAAAGGCCTGTAGAACAAAAGTGAAACTAACAAGTAAAAGTTGTCAAGATAAAGCATCCAATTTGGTGGGTTTAACTGTCTTAACGAATCATATAAATATGGTCCATCAACCAAAATCTTAGCTTTTAATGAGTTGTGCTTTGATGGAAGGAGTTCCATCATTTGTTAGGATCCTAGCTCAGCCATCATTCAATACTCACTAGTTTCGCCTTCCCATTGGCTCATCAAGGAATCGGGAACAGCTCCCTGCCATTGTGGTGTCCAGAATGCGTTTTCCCTAGGGTAGGTTGGGTAGACACTTTTGACATGTACTTCGAATGTTTATTGCCCCGTCACCCTACATTAAGACCAACCAATGATATATTGTCTGAGCTCTTGTGTCACACCCAAGATTCTTGCATCTATTAGACAAGGCCTTGGTCATCGCTCTTGGGTCCTATCAATACCCCGCCCCTGAAGACCGACCTTGCCCTTAAGGTCGAGAGTTAGGCTTCGCTGCTTGCGGACTTCAGTGCGTTGTATTTGACAACGTCCCATATCAGCGTCTTAGGTCTCCTTTAAGATTAAGGATGTCCCAGACCACCACCACCTAGATGCTCCTTTTAAGTTTCAGTTGGAAGTCGTGCTACTATGGCTTTATCGGGTAAAGGCATCCCATACCATCATAACCTTCACTTTCCCTTGAGTAAGACGTCCCATACCGCCCCCGACTTAAGGTTGCTTTGGCGCGCTGATAAGTCATATTTATACGGCTCACCGAACTAAATAATCTCATTTATTTCGATACTTTTATATGTGAACATTTACTTCTTAGTATGGTTTTGCATTTAGTGTTTCGGAAGCTCTAAGAGGAAAAGCAAATAAAAGATGACATTTTGTGCCAAAAACACCATAGTGGCAAATTAGACCTCTGGCGCTTCGACAGAGTGCTGGGAATTGAGGAATGGTCCAAAAATTATGAGCTCCGTCGATGAGTAGCTGACTCAATTCTTTACAACTCTCTAGTTCACACAGAGAGCAGCCAAAGTCATTTGGAAGGTCCAATCAAAAGTCGAAGTCAGGACTGCTGTGCAAAAAGAGGAACCCAAGTCAATGGGGACCGCGCCCAGTGAAGACATTAGCACATTGCTAACGTCAATGTAGGGCGTGGCTGATAACGTCAACATATATTGAGCGCGATGATGACGTCATCAGCATGCAATGATGATGTCAGCAAGTTCAAAAATTAGAAATTTGGGCCCAAAACAGACTTAGAAACCCAATCAGCATATAAATTAGGGTTTGGAAAAGATCTCTTATCATTCCTTCATCAAGCGCGATGGCTCTGGAGAAGACAAGCTTGAAGCTTTCAACGATAGAAGATAATTTCTACTACTTTGCATTACGAATACTTTGTGTTTTCTTTCAATGGCTATGAGTAACTTAACTCTTATTTTCAGTTTAGGGTTTTAACCTTGTGACGCTATGTTTTGAGATTCTTTACTTAATGCTTAGTTCTCGTTTTACTAGTTCCGGAGCTTTATTCTACGAATTGAATTGTTAAGCTAAGTGGAAACTTTGCCGTAAAGCTTAGTTTAACTACCAATTCTTATAGTTAATACTCTTTGGACACTTTGTCGTAAAGAAAAGTAGTAACACCTAAACTCGGTAATACCTTTGCCGGATTATTAGATTAGGAAAATTAGAAGTCTAACACCTTTGCCTAGTTAGATTGTGTTGTATCACCTTTGCCTGGTTAGATTGTGGTGTATCACCATTACCGAAATACTTTAGGTTATTACCTTTGCCGAAATAACCACACTTAGAAACTTAAAATATGATTATTAGTTGCCAATGATAAACTTGTCACAGGAAGAAACACTAAGCTGAATATTCTCTCTGATTGAAAACCCTTCATTTGTGTTTTTTCTCGTGCACTCACAAACATTCACTTACAACCCCTTTTTGAATGTTTACAAATACAGCTTCACAACCAGCTCTCTTGGGTTTGACCTTGCTTTCCGCTACACTAGCAGTAGTGTTTTTACACAAAAAAAGTGAAGTACTTCATTCATACACGAGAGCCAAAGGCCAAAGAAAGTTCACTACATCAAAAGTTGTCCAAGAAAAGAAAAAGAAGAACTCAAAGCCATTGCAGCTCGAATTAATCACGTGCCAGAAAAAGCGATGAAGTGTAACCATATGACTAGGATTCAGGACGGCGAATGCAGATCATTGTTCTAAAGAGGACTATCTTCTATTCATATGAAGTAATTTGAATTTTAGCTCGGAGGTAACATGTATCGAGTTAATTCTTTGTTGAGCATTTTGATGTGAGTAGCAATTGACTTATGCATGGAAAAGCTAAATTAGAATAGCATCTCGTATTCATGTAATAGTTATCCAGGACGTCGTAGAAATTGTGGTGTTATATTTGTTTTCTTCTATGACTTGTTCTTGTTCAGACGAACAAGTTTAAGTGTGGGGTGGTTTTATAAGTCGTATTTATACGACTTGTCGAATTAACTAATCTCATTTATTTTGACAGTTTTATATGCGAACAGTTACTTCTTAGTATGATTTTTCATTTCAGGTATTTCGGAAGCTGTAGGAGGAAATGAGCATAAGAGACGACATTTTGTGCAAAAAACACCATAGTGATAAATCAGACCATTAGATGTTCGACGGAGTGCTGAAAAGTGACGAGTGTTTTGAAAATTATGAACTATATGTCAATGCGTAGCTGACTTAATTCTCTACAACTCTCGAGTTCACATCAAGAGTAGCCAAGGTCATTTTGAAGGTCCGATCGAGAGTCGAAGTCAGGACTGTTGCGCAGAAAGATGAAAACCAAGTAGTGGGGACCGCACCCATTAGTAAGACATTAGCGCATTGCTAACATCAACGTAAGGCGTGGCAGATAAAGTCAATGTTTGTGCAGTGATGACATCATCAGCGTGTAATGATGAATGTCAACAAGTCCAAAAATTGGAAATCTGGGCCCAAAACAGACTTAGAAACCCAATAACATATATTCAGGTTTGGGAAAGATTTCTTATCATTCATTCATCAAGCACGATGGCCCTGGATAAGACAAGCTTGAAGCTTTCAACGAGAGAAGAGAATTTCTACTACTTTTCATTAGGAATACATTGTGTTTTCTTTCAATGGCTATGAGTAGCTAAACTCTTGTTTCAGTTTAGGGTTTTTACCTTGTGACGCTATGTTTTGAGGTTCTTTACTTAATGCCTATTTCTCGTTTTACTACTTCTTGAGCTTTATTCTATGAATTTAATTGTTAACCTAAGTGGAAACTTTGCCGTAAAGCTTAGTTTAACAACCAATTCCTATAGTTAATACTTGTTAGATACTTTACCGTAAAGACAAGTAGTAACACCTAAACTCGATAATACCTTTATCGGATTATTGGGTTTAGGAGAACTAGGAGTCTAACATCTTTGCCGGATTAGATTGTGGTGTATCACCTTTACCGAGATACACCTTTTCCGGAATAACCACACTTAGAAACTTGAAATATGATTATTAGCTGTCAATGATAAACTTGTCACAAGAAGAAACCCTAAGCTGAATATTCTCTATGATTGAAAATCCTTCTTTAGTATTTTTTTTCTTGTTGTGCACTCACTTACAACTTCAACAAACGGCTATCTTGGGCTCGGCCTTGCTTGCCGCTACACTAATGTTTTGCAGGAAAATTAAATTAAATTTGACGCATCAGACAACGCGCATCACACATCGACGTTCCTTTGAACTGCACTGAATTGGGTCTTTCAAGAGTATCACTAGATTGGATGTTGCGCCCTTTGTAAACCCATCCACTCTAGACAATAGAAAACCTGACAAGAGCAAATCAGTTGTCGTTTGATGACGCGTACTTATACGACTCCTCGAACGAAATAATCTCATTTATTTTGATAGTTCTATATGTGAACATTTACTTTCTAGTATGGCTGTGCATTTCAGTTGTGTTGGAAGCTCTAAGAGGGAATACACGATTAAAGGCGACATTTTGGTGTCAAAACACCACAAGGAATATCAGACCTTTGATGCTTCAAAGGAGTGCTTATATATAATGAGAAATCCAATGGATATGAGCCACATGTCGTTATATACGTGACTCAAATCCCCACAACTCCCTAGTTTACATCAAGAGCAAATCTGGTCGTTTAAAAGGACGAATCGAGAGTCAAAATTTAGACATCGCTTATACCTGAAGCGCTGTCTAAAGTCTAACTTTAGATAGCGCTTCAGGTATAAGCGATGGCTAATGTTGCAAATAGACAGCGCTTCCCCAATAAGCGATGTCTAAAGGTTGGAAAAAATGGCAGATTTAATTGAATCAAAACAATTTCCCCCTGCACAATTTAATTGCTGAGAACCAAAACACCAATTGCAAAATACATTTGCTGAACATAAAATTACATTCATTTGCTCAATGTTATACAACATATTTGCATTCATACAAGTCCAAATGTTTCGATATTTGACACATTTTAGTCTTACAACAACATTCGAGCAATTATACAATAAACTTAATGTTTATACCGGATGAGTTACTTGCCACACATAAGTAATCAACGCAGTTGCAAAATCGTCCCTCATATCATCTAGCACATCGTTATCATATGGTTGGCGGCCTTTTGGGAAACACTTGAAAAAAATTTCAAAGTTAGAAAGTTTATGGACACCATAAATTGGTATTGATCAATCAAGTCTCGGAATATATTTACTTGTCTAATGTCGTCCTCAAGCGATCCATTGGTTGCTTGAACGAACTTGATTATGTCACGAATGTATTTCAGGACATAGTAGCCACATACTTCAATCTTCAAGGGCTGTTTTGGGCACTGCAGTGGAATTGAGTTATAATCACACGAAACATATTGGATATGAAAGTTCAAAATTCAAAACAAGTGTTAGTTGTTATTTCAATACCTTAACATTCTTCCACTCTATTTGCGAATTAGTAATGTTGAAGTACAAACTCATACTCCTGCAACATTAAGATAATATCAGCAAGTTGTAGCACATGTACTAATGCTAAATTAAAGTAGAGTAGAGGAGTTCTTATGTGTTTACAAAATTTGTTGCATCAGGCAGTTATCGTTTACCCTGAGGATCAAGCCAAAGAACTACTCGCTTCGTAGGGAAAATGGCCGCCAACATCCAATGCCACCTAACAAACATTGGACACATTATATATTAGTACAACATGCATTTTATACAAAATCAACATGCAATAAGAAAAGTATTCACTTACTCTCGGACATTGACTTAGGGAAGGAAGTAGCAAAAATTACGACCATAGTCCGGCATTCTCAATCTCCTCTGGAAGAACTCCGCCCTCACCACGAAGTCCTTGGTCGGGGTCATATAACTCGGTATGAAGAATGCAAACTAAATGCCTGAACGTTAGTTCTTATTATGGATAAATATGCGGGCATATGATTACATTAGTAAGCTTTTTTCGAACTTATGACCCTTTAATAATCAAATCGGTAATTACCTTATATAAACCTTGGATGCGGAAGCACCCAAAGCTTTCAACTGGGTAAACTCCAGAATAAAATCTTTATTCAGATCAACATAACAATCCTCTCCTAACACCTCCCTACTGATGTACACTGAATACAGAGTTGATTTAGCCATCATGCTAGCGTGCTCGTACATAAAGCGGCAATGTATTGACATTTTGCTTATATTATCGCGCTGAAATTGCTGCGTAGCATTTTCAAGAAACTAAACTCGTCATTTCAAGCAAGTAAGTAAATAAAACAAAAAGAGAGTTGCTTAGTGTGATAAAACTAAATGTACGTACTTACCTTTGCATCAATGTCTACGAGCCATTTTGGCCAACCCATAAATGCCCACGCTGCATCGGATACTCTTTCATCTCCCCAAACTACTTTGGCAGATCTACCGATGTCTCGATCGCATCGTCTACAATCACCTTCACCATCCCATCATCTAACTCTCGATAGTGAACATATCATCCGACCATAACTCTGCCAAGTACTACGACTTGCCTACCCTCCTCCGAACCTCCTTCCAAGTGCAGAATGCATTTCTTCCCAACCTGATATTGTCAATAAAACTATTAATACAATATATTTGAAGTAAATTGTAATTTCTTAGTAATTTCAAATGACTGCATAATACCTCGGGTATATCTTTGAACAGGTCTGAATCGGATCCACTGTGATGGCTCTGAAGAGTAGGCACGTGCGAACTGACGGTGGAGTGTGTGTTGGACGAGGAAGACTGCTTCCTGAATGCCTTTGTCCAACCTACCAAACTCCCGAACGCCCGTGTGCGTACAGGGTAATCGTCCTTTCCTGTGGCATTCGTCAATATGTTTGTACGACCCTATGAAGTAAACCTTCCCTTTTTTATCCTGTTATCAATCATATTACATTCATCAGTACCGCACAAAGTTAGAGTACTATTTACTATTTTATTGTAAACAAACAACTTATTATTTTATCCAATTATCAATCATATTACATTCCAATGCTTCAGATCATTGAAAGAGTACATCTCTCTGGGGTCCTGTCCTTGTTTCTCCCCAAAGATGTACTTATTCGTGAGTTCATTCTTGAAATTTCTCCACATGACACAGGCAGCTCGCATCTCTATCTGCTTCACCTTTAGAGCATTTTTGGACACATCAAATAATGGTCTGTAGAAAAAAAAAGAAATATTAATAATTGAATAACTGAAAAAGTAACAATCGTGGTACAATTGAACTTACCAGCATCTCATCTCACACCAGATCCCTAAGCTCCTTACGTACAACCTTCCAGTTATCATATGTAATCGCCACTCAAGATTTAGCAACAAAACCTGCAATTATACAACAAATCATTTTTTCGAATGTAAACAATTTGTGATTCAATAGTTAAACAAATAGAAGTGAAACATTACCAATGAAGCTTCTAAATGCGGTCCCTACTTCACCGGCAATATTTCCATCTGCATCTAACGTGACCGGCTCCTTAGTGCCATCCTTATGCTTATTGAGTAATTATTCATATAGCTTAGTCCCCTTGTCTTACGATTTCGAGATGATGAAGAGCCGCCCTCCTCGCTACTTGAGTGAACCATTGTCCTACAATTAAAAAATGCATAATATTCAAACAAATGCAATTAAACAATTTCATAACATGCCACAAACAAAAATACGACTACACTATTAATTTAAACAAATAACCATTATTGTATTACATGAGATATTACAATTCTTACACTAAGTTTATTTTTCAATCCATATGCCTTGTTAAGGTCATGTCTTCGTTGTGTTTCCTCATCAACCTCAATTTCCTCGACCTCAACGGGAACTGTAGTACACACAGGAAGGCAATCCTCTACCAAATCATCGTTAGTCGAACCAGCTGGGCAATTGACTAATTGTTGTTTTCCATGCACGAAAACAAATTGATGACTGACTGAAGGGTCCTTCATGTAAAACACTTGTCTAGCTTGAGAGGCTATTATAAATAGCTCATCCTTGTGACCTTCTCTTCAAAAATTAACGAACATCATTCCAAAAGCATCCACTCGTACAGCAGAATCGTTAACCCATTTACATTTACACACGGGCATATGACAGTGTTCCCGTCTGAAAGCATTTCTTTCTCTAGGTGCAGTAGTTAAGTGAAGTTCTTATCACTTCAACCGTTTTTTGCCTTCAAGTTGAACAACTTCAACACTGATGACAGCCTGGTGAAGTTTGTACATCCTTCGTACAGCGGTAGTTCAGAGTCATTTCTCAGTGTCTCCAAAACCTGTGGCCTGACATTCGAGTCTTCAGCAACATTGTTCACATCGTAATCTTCCCATTCCGTATTAAAATCATCCGTTTGTGGGGAAACAACTTGAAGTGCATTGTTTTGTGGTTCTAGCACACCGTGCATACGCCATACTTTGTAATTGGGATTCATACCTGAAATTCTGTTGTCTGTTCAAGACGAGTTCTAGATGGTGTTTGAACTGTGTCTGGAACATTTGTTGGACAGTTCCAGATTGTGTTCTACCAGAGACTGGAACACCTTAGCAGACAGTACTGTAAACAGAACAGATAGGAGCACACATGATATGATACCCAGTTTGGCCTTGCCTACTCTAGGGGGGCTTCCCACACCCTAAAAGGGACATAAATCTTATTACGAGTTTAGAGCTATTCGTGGACTTACACTTACACAACGCCTTGTTTGTAATAGCCTAGCCTCTAACACTCCGTCTCTCGGATTTGCAATCTCAGTTCACCGCAGCTCACCTCGATCCCCTATGGGTAGGACGAGACTTCCCTCTCGACCTAGTCTTGGACCTCCCAGAAGCCCAGTCGCCTTCTCTTGAAGACGTGTCTTGATCACGTGTGTGTGCGCTTGGTAATTCTTCAAGAACAGTCTGAACAGCACCCTGAAGAGACTGCTTCTTCACCGTTGATATTTCGGTGTGGAATACTCAGCCGGCTGTCGCTCCTCCTCCAATATCAGGAATGCTCTCGTGTTTTCTTTTTACTCAGGAAGCGATACAGATCTTGTCGCCCTAGCCTTGTATTTATATGCATGGGCGAGATCCAAATATGTTCCAAATATCCTCATCAAATATTTAGGAAATATTCCTAAATATTCGATGGATATTTCCAATCCAATCTTTGGGAAGATCTTGATAATTCTTCCACGACAAGTCAGCCAATCCAATCGTAAATCTGATCATGAGATATTCGTTTGAATATCTGAATCTTCGAATTCTTTGCTGGTCGACTTCAGATCAAAATATTCTTGTCAAATATTTCGAAGATACTCCTAAATATTTGATAGATATTCATTCTCTTCCATATCCAATCTTTGGAGATTACTTCCGTGCCAAGCCATCCAATATTCTCGAATTCAAGCTGAAGATATTCATTTGAATATCTGATCTTTAATGATGACTCGTCAACTGATCCCAATCAGATAATCTCATCGATCTGCTGGATACGCAAATCTTCATGCGTCTGTTGCACGCTGAACTTCTATTCCAGTCTGAGGTTGAACTCTCCTTGAACTCCTGCTCGAACTGTCTAAAGCCATTTTGCCAAAGCCATGCCATTCATGGGAACATCAATCTCCCCCTTGGCATTTTAGCAAAACCAAATCTACGCTTTAGACACAACTTGAGGAACTAGAACAGTTACCTCAAAATACTCCCCCTTTTTGCCACAAATCGGCAAGGGGTCCAATAGAACAACCTGGTCTCCTCGGCATATGGAATCTTGTCAACTCTCCCTCGAACATAGCCTAGGACGGTGACACATACTGTGAGTCTGTTGGACCATGGTGTTTCAGCAGCTGTTTGACCACAGGTCAGCAAATGATAGGGTTTTGATGATCTGGTTCCCTTGAATAGCTTGATATCAACTACCAACTTCAACGGAGCACTTGACAGTTTGTCCTCGTCGGTCTTCAAATCTGGACGTTGGTTGATGATCAACTCATAGATAAGGAAAGGGAAAATTATCTAGAGCATCATGTTTCCAATCTGGTTGAGCAGCTGTCCCACCTCCTTGCTGACTGTGGTTCTATGAGTTGTAGGCTTCCAGTTGACTATGGTCATGAAGAACAACATCGAGTAGAATATAGTCAGATCTACGACTAGGATGGAAGTGTCACTACTACAAATATGAGCTTATGCAACGGTTCTGAGGACCATTATGCAACGGTTCCTCATCTGTTGCATAAGCTACCGTTGCATAATGTCATGACATTATGCAACGGTTTTGAGCAGAGAATCGTTGCATAAAATACGTAAATTTTTTGCAATATTTTGATTGTTTTATAGCTCAAATCCACCTAAAAAATTAAACACAAAATACAAAAAAAATGATACATTTTCCAAACATCAAAATACTTTCATTTACGTGAAAATACAACCATTCATTACATCATTCATACAACTTCACATAACAATCAAATATAAACACTAATAATAGAGAACTTCTTCTCTAGACTAACTACTAATTTAGGAGCCATAGCTTCAGTTAGAAGGGTCCGAGTCTTTTGTGGAGTGCAGTTCGGTAGAAGGGTCCTTGTTCAAATCCAAAGCCTCATCATCCACCTAAACCAGTGGGATAAGTCAAGCAGCAGTGGATGTTTCTATCCCTGAGTTCCAACTTAACCATTAGTAATTGAAACTAGAGAGTGCCAAATTCAAGCAGTCTGCAATTTAGGAATGTAAAAACACACATAACATGTCTTACTAATTTCAACAGCCAATCCCTTTTGTTTGAGGATTTCTGCTACAGTCACCAGTGTGGAAGCAGCTGCAGAAAAAAAAAGAAAAACAAATAACATCAATGCTGATACCAGAGAGAAGATAAAGGAAGATCACATACTACTGTGTATCTTCATAATTGAAGCATAAATAGCAAGACTAACAAAAACAATCCAAAGCAACAGACAACAGCGTTGTTATACAATAGCAACTCAAGATTATTCAACATGAAAAATTCTACAAGTTAAGATAACAAAACAATAGAAAATCCTGGTACCAAAATAATAAAATGATTTTGACGATACGTTTTGAGTAGATTAAAACTAGAATTTCATATCACAGTGCTCTAATGTGAATCGAACTGGGAAAGGAGCGATAAAAGATAAATATAAGTACCGCTGATGCAAATAAGGTCATCAATGCCCTTGGATTTGAACTCCCCAGCCTTCTCGACGAATCCAGGCACATGCTTCAAACTGCAAATCAAAACCATATCATCATCATCGTCTAAACTAGCTACCGAATCGAAATCAATTCATCATGTAAGAAACAGATCGGAAGCAAATAATGAAGTCAAACATGAGAATCGGAAGAGGAGATAGTTAAGTGCATTTACATTCGAAAAATACATGTCATAAAAAAATTAGCAAGGGGATAATCTGTCTCGAGGAAGTTCAGGTCATTTACTGTGCATACCTCCATCTTGATCTCTGATAATGGATCTGCTTGAACCAATGAAACATCATTTTCTGTATTCAAGCTTGAACCCATTGATCTTATCGAGGTAGCTTAATTCAGTTGATGAAGAGCTCATATCAAACTGACACAAATAAACAACCAGACATATTGGAAAAAGGCCGAATGGTTTTATAAGAAATAAGAAACCAAAAATAAACAACCACATCATTGCTTCAGTTCGCAGCAGCAGCATCACCAAAAACAGCCACAAACTGTCAATCACCAAGAAATCAAACACACTTAAGTCTCATCAATTAAAATATGAAGCAGCAAAAAACTGAACATGGAAATCGAAATCAACAGATTCGCAGCAGCAGCATCAATCAAATTCAAAATTCAAGAACATCAGGAAAATCTCACAAAATCAAACCAGACAAGTGAGCTTTATCCTTGACGCCAATCTGTAACTCGCTAACATCACCGGACTTCTTGGCCCAAACTGGAAATCACAGGAGCGTAATTCACAACGAAAATTCATCGATAATAGATATAATGATAGCTCGTAACTTACCGGCAATCGGAACTGCCAAAAGCAATGAAAAGATCGACAACTTTACTGACGAGATCAAACTCATCGCCATTCTCATCCGGACTTTAGTTTCGTTTCATCTTCTACGCTATCGGTCTTAGCAAGGAACGACTGAACAAATCCAACCCGATGAGAGTGGATGAGGGCAACGAAGGATGACTGGAGACGGTGAGCGGACGAGTTTAACCCAACCCGATGAGAGTGGATGAGAGTGACGGAGCCCACCGCACTGTCGTTAAGGTGTGTTGTTCTCTGTGCAAAAGCTAATTTATATTCCGCTACTCGTGACCTTACTACTGGGTAGCAAGTGGTAAGTAGGGGTCGAACCCAAGGGAATTAGGGGGATAAGTTGTTCTTTGAGGGATTTGTACAGGATGGGAGCGTTCTTTAGGTTGATTGAGTTTTAGTGCGGAAAAGTAAGTGCCTTTTTTGGTTGGTTTCGGTTTTTAGTGCGGAAAAGTAAATACGGAATAAAAAGAGAAAGAAGACTTACAGCGGGTGATGCGTGATTGGCAAGTCCTCCGGAAGGTGAGCGGTTGGTGATTGCAGTTGATATTAATACTAAGAAAGTAAATGCAAGGGGGTTTGAATATAAGGAAAGCATTCGGTTTCGGGGGCCTTGTATCATAGCCTGTTCATCATTGGCTCTTAGTGATCCTTTTAAGTATTCAAACGTGCATCAAGGGCATTCCAAGCACTCGATTTGCCACACTGTCTAGTCTTTTGCAAAGGTGTTTGAAAGTGAATCGAGGCCATTCCAAGCACTCAACTTGCGACACCGTCTAGTCTTTTGCAAAAAACGTAGAGCACTTGTTCTACTTAGACTAATACCCCATTCCAAGGTATATTAGCCTGTGTGCATCCATTTGGTCAGTCATTCCCGAGCAACCAAATGGTGTTTTAGAAAGGTCAAACTCCTCAGATAAGCTTTGCCATTCCAAGCATCCACTTATCCGAGTATGTTTACGAACCCCACGGAAGAGCTTTGCCATTCCAAGCATCCACTCAACCTTGGAAGTTCTAACCTAATATATGGCACATAGAACAAGTTTTGAATACAGAGAAGAGGCTCTAAGAATTGCCTAAAACATTTTATGATACATGTACACCCCTTCAACCGAATGAAGAGTTTAGCTACGAATATCCATGGAGGAGGATATCATAGCTAAATACTCGGGGGTTTTTGAAAGACAGTAAGTAAAGCGGAATACTCAAGAACCAACAGGAGTATTCCCAAATCCTACTTGAATACTCAAGAACCAACAGGAGTATTCTCTAAAACTGTTATAAAACTCAAGAACCAACAGGAGTATTATTTCAAACTGTTATAATACTCAAGAGCCAACAGGAGTATTATTTCAAACCAAAGCTTACAAATGCCAAACTTTCTAGAGAGAGAAGTGATTTTCAATTTTGGGATGCATTACAAATGAGGAAGAGGCATGTATTTATAGGCATGGAGGATGGATAAGGATGGAGGAGAGGAGGGCAAGTGGCAAGCATCCCATGGATGAGCAAAAGCCGCCGGCGGCTTTGTGAGGGGAGGGGAGAGCCGCCGGTTGGAGGTCACCATGGAGGAGGAAGGAGGGGATGAGTCACCCCATGACTCATCCTCCCCTTAGAGCCGCCGGTCACCTTGGATGGAACAGGAGTTTTTGTGAGTTTTGTGTAGTTTTCACAAAACTATCGGTGTATTTCAGCTCCGGGCTAACTTTGGTTTCCCTTCGGTTGGATTTGTTTTGAGTAATTCAATGTCAGGATCTTGAGATTTCTGCATTCAGCGTCTGATCGTGACCTTGGACTAACTCGTAATATCTTTTCAGCGTAAAATCCTCTCCTTAGCGTGTATTCTCTCTAGAGTCCAAAATACCCTGTAGAAATATATCGAAACTAACAAGCGAAAGTTAAATAGACAAACAGTCTAATTTGGTGGGTTTAACTATGTTTATGATTCGTATAATTATGGTCCATCAGATCACCCCACACTTTTAGTTGTTCGTCCCGAACAATGCTATTAAAGGGCGGCACACTATGTAAGCTTTTAAAATATGAAAGTTAGACTGTGGGACTCGATTTATCCTAATTCATGCATTACTTACTTATTACCAAATTGAACTGTGTAAATACTTAGAAGAAACTTGATACGTGTACCTTCGTGCTGAGATGCAAATTATTTTGGATGTTTCGGGAGATAGTCCTTTTTAGGCTCCTGGACTGCAATCTTGGAATCGTCTCGCACTATATGGTTTCCTTGTAGCTTTCTCTAGCACGTGATTCGGTTCGGGTTTCAATGGTTTGGTCGTTGATTTTCTTTTGGCGAGGGACAGCTTTTGTAGTGAATCGGCCTTTGGCCTTTGATTTGACTCTTTGAGTACTTCACTTTTTGTTTGGTTAAAACCTTCACAATTTTGAGCCTTTGGCCTCTTGATTTGCTTCTTCAAGCTTTTTGCCTTTTTGTGGCTTGCTAGTCCATTTTCTCAAGCCTTTTTTGGGAGGTCCAATCATTGCCCGCGAGCATATGGAAATACCTCCCAGCTCCTCTCATCCTTGCCGTTTCACGCGGGTCAAAATGAGGGTCGCTCGTCTATTTTCTCGGCTACTTTGACTAGAGATAGGACGGTCTGATTCCCGTCCTCGCCTTTTGTTCTTTTTGCATAAACACTGCATGGCGGAGATGACTTCAATCTTCACTGAAACCCGAAGTGCAGCCTCCACTGACTTCGAAAACCATATAGTTAGATTCAATCCTTCGATTGCTTTCCAAGCCTCTCTAGGGCAGTTTATGTCAACTCCACATCCCTAGTTTATCTCAGCACAAAGGGACAAATGAGAAGTTACGTTCTAAGTTTTTAGACAGTTGAATTTTCACAAGGTAAATGCATGAATTTTAGATCTATCTTTTTCACATTCTCAAGTTCATATTTTCAAAAAGATAATATTAAAAAAAGAAAAGAAAAACATGTTATGTACACAGGTGGTTCTCACCCCACACTTTTGAACGAAGGCGTGCCTTTCACCAAGACTTAGTTCAAAAGCCATGCAAGCAGATATTATATGAGAAGGAAATGACATTAAGGAAAAGGGAAGAACAGAACTCCCTTTAAAGTGTCGAGTGAACGACATGGCATGAGGCTGGATAATCGAGGGAGTTCGGCTGGGGCCTTGAACTCTCAGCGCAGGCCTGGTAACTCACGGAAGCTGCCTGATTGATCTGGTCTTGCTCCAAAAACCGATTCATGAATAGTCATTTCTTCTATGCACCAAGTGGGTGAGAGCGACTTATTGGAAATAAAACTAAAATGATAGAAAATAAATGACAGAAAGTAAGTTAGGTGTCGGGTTACCTCCTGAACAGTGCCTTTGTTTAACTTTGTTGGCTCGACAGTACCTCATTCCTGGATCACTGGTTTGTATTCCATGGGTGGCTCAGGTCGTATTTCGCCACTGCTCTTGTGTTGATTTTTGCCTTGCCTTTCCCCGATTTCTTGTGAGATGATGTGCTTGGGTCCTGTTCCCACTGTTCTGATGGTTTCTCCTTCCAACGTCTCCGAGAAGGCAAGGGACCTTTCACTATTAGTTTCTTGAAATGGGTTTTCTGGTGTTTAGGGCTGCCATGTCCAGTTATGGCGAAAACATGCTCCATCGAGGAGTGGTTCTGCTCTTTTCCCATTCTCCTTTCAGCCTCTTCAGGGATCACATAATTTTTGGTGGTGTTTTGGACTTCTTCCGTTGTTGGTACCGCCTTGAGTTCCCATGAAGGTTCGTTGCTCCCGAAGCTTTCTATGTCTGATACTTCTGATGGCTCAGGAGTATTTTCTTCATCTGTCTCTAGACCAGCCTCCACCATTTGTATTCCTCTATTAGGTCGGGGCATTGGCATTCGTTTTGTAGCTTCGGCTAAGTCGTCTATAACATCCCATAGTTGAGTCAGGGATAAGTGCATGGTTGATCCTCCCACTGCGTCATTGATCCTTGAGAACTCATCGGTCCTCATCCCACACAGAAATTTTTGAAGAAGAAACGCCTCCGTGAATCGATGGTGCGGGCAGCGTGAGATGATGGTGTCATAGTACGTGTAGTATTCATCTAAAGTCTCATCCCGGGATTGCTGAAGGCAGATGATCTTTTCGCGAGTGTCATGTTGTCAGGATGGGGGGGGGGGAGAATTCTTTCAGGAATTTAGCGCGAAGGTCCACGTAATATTCTGTACAACTAGCAGTTGATGTGTAATACCATACTGTCGCAAAGTTGGTTAAAGAGTGTTCAAAACATTTTAATTGAAACTCTTCTAACGTTACATTTTCAGGTTTCATGTGACGACTTATATGGTGGAAATGTTGGCAGTGTATTACTGGGTCTTCTCCGGTTGTACATCCAAACTGCGGAAGATGTCGAGTCATCCATGCATACATAGTGGGTAGTGTTGACGAAGAAATGAGAAAGGGGGGGAAAGAACAACTTATCCGACGGCTAATTCCCCGGCAACGGCGCCAGTTTTGACGGAGCCCACCGCACTGTAGTTAAGGTGTGGTGTTCACTGTGCAAAAGCTAATTTATATTCCGCTACTCGTGACCTTACTACTGGGTAGCAAGTGGTAAGTAGGGGTCGAACCCAAGGGAATTAGGGGGATAAGTTGTTCTTTGAGGGATTTGTACAGGATGGGAGCGTTCTTTAGGTTGATTGAGTTTTAGTGCGGAAAAGTAAGTGCCTTTTTTGGTTGGTTTTGGTTTTTAGTGCGGAAAAGTAAATTATAGAAAAGTAAATACTGAAAAAAAAGAGAAAGAAGACTTACAACGGGTGATGCGTGATTGGCAAGTCCTCCGGAAGGTGAGCGGTTGGTGATTGCAGTTGATATTAATACTAAGAAAGTAAATGCAAGGGGGTTTGAATATAAGGAAAGCATTCGGTTTCGGGGGCCTTGTATCATAGCCTGTTCATCATTGGCCCTTAGTGATCCTTCTAATTATTCAAACGTGCATCAAGGCCATTCCAAGCACTCGATTTGCCACATTGTCTAGTCTTTTGCAAAAGTGTTCGAAAGTGAATCGAGGCCATTCCAAGCACTCAACTTGCGACACCGTCTAGTCTTTTGCAAAAAACGTAGAGAACTTGTTCTACTTAGACTAATACCCCATTCCAAGGTATATTAGCCTTTGTGCATCCATTTGGTCAGTCATTCCCGAGCAACCAAATGGTGTTTTAGAAAGGTCAAACTCCTCAGATAAGCTTTGCCATTCCAAGCATCCACTTATCCGAGTATGTTTACGAACCCCACGGAAGAGCTTTGCCATTCCAAGCATCCACTCAACCTTGGAAGTTCTAACCTAATATATGGCACATAGAACAAGTTTTGAATACAGAGAAGAGGCTCTAAGAATTGCCTAAAACATTTTATAATACATGTACACCCCTTCAACCAAATGAAGAGTTTAGCTACGAATATCCATGGAGGAGGATATCATAGCTAAATACTCAGGGGTTTTTGAAAGACAGTAAGTAAAGGGGAATACTCAAGAACTAACAGGAGTATTCCCGAATCCTACTTGAATACTCAAGAACCAACGGGAGTATTATCTAAAACTGTTATAATACTCAAAAACCAACAGGAGTATTATTTCAAACTGTTATAATACTCAAGAACCAATAGGAGTATTATTTCAAACCAAAGCTTACAAATGCCAAACTTTCTAGAGAGAGAAGTGATTTCAATTTTGGGATGCATTACAAATGAGGAAGAGGCATGTATTTATAGGCATGGAGGATGGATAAGGATGGAGGAGAGGAGGGCAAGTGGCAAGCATCCCATGGATGAGCAAAAGCCGCCGGCGGCTTTGTGAGGGGAGGGGAGAGCCGCCGGTTGGAGGTCACCATGGAGGAGGAAGGAGGGGATGAGTCACCCTATGACTCATCCTCCCCTTAGAGCCGCCGGTCACCTTGGAGGGAAGAGGAGTTTTTGTGAGTTTTGTGCAGTTTTCACAAAACTATCGGTGTATTTCAGCTCCGGACTGACTTTGGTTTCCCTTCGGTTGGATTTGTTTTGAGTAATTCAATGTCAGGATCTTGAGATTTTTGCATTCAGCGTTTGATCGTGACCTTGGACTAACTCGTAATATCTTTTCAGCGTAAAATCCTCTCCTTAGCGTGTATTCTCTCTAGAGTCCAAAATACCCTTTAGAAATATATCGGAACTAACAAGCAAAAGTTAAATAGACAAACAGTCTAATTTGGTGGGTTTAACTGTGTTTATGATTCGTATAATTATGGTCCATCAGAGAGCAAAGAGCGGACGGCTGCCCAAGAAACACTATGTTTTAATTTTTGGGTTTAGTATATGCATGGGTTAAGACAAAACCGTTGCTTAATGATTATTCTTATGCAACGGTTCTTTACACAAACCGTTGCATAAAGTATACCTTATGCAACGGTTCTTTACACAAACCGTTGCATAAGGTAGACTTTATGCAACGGTTTTTTAGAACCGTTGCATAAAGTCTACCTTATGTAATGGTTTGTGTAAAGAACCGTTGCATAAACTATAACGGTTTCATAATGATAAATTTGAACCGTTGCCTAAAGTCTTGTCTGTAGTAGTGTGTCTTCCCACCAAGGGTATGCTCCAGCAGTTATACAGCACGCAATCTTGTCATAGTTCTTCTATTTCACCACCTCGTAAGGATCATCCATTGCAAAGCACACATTGAAGATCTAAGGATCAATCTTGACCTTCTTTCCCCTTTCAAAGACTATGCCATAGTCTTTATTATTAGCACCAGCAATCCCAAACTGTTTTGTTTGATTTGAAACTTTGGAAGGTCCAAATCAGGTCAGTATCTTTCAAGAGCTGAATAACCTCTTTTCCTTTGTACTTCTTTTCATCAAGTTGCTTCTCAAGGATGGTCTTTCTTTTCTGCAGTGCCTTCCACTTGGCTGCTACGACTGTGCTGGCAAACCACACTCCATGCTGAGTCACTCCAGTTTGTAGACTAGGCGGAACAGACCCTGAAACACTCCACTTCCTTTTCTTGGATGCACTTGCTCCCCCTGCGTGTGTTCTCTTACCATCCTTCTTAGTAGATACTTCAGTCGAGCATGCTTGGATTGTCACTTTCTTCTTCGGCTTCTTCTTTTCAAACTTCTTGAGCTCAGCCAATGAAGCTGAGTCCTGATCCTCGTCCTGAGTGTTCTCATCCTCAGCCCCTTCCTGATCAGATAATTGTATCTCTACATCTGTATTAGCTGGATGTTCCAACTCAGTCGGCACAGTTGGTGCGTCAGATGCTTTTTCTTTAACATGTTCATCTTTTGATTGTGCTGCAGACCCAATAAGCACATCTCCTTCCTTATGTTTTTCTTTTACTTCAGCTGATGATCCAGGATTCTGACCAGCTCTATGTTCATGATTAGCAGTACCATGTTCTGCTTCAGTTATGATTCCTTCTTGGACAGCTGACTGCTTTTCTCTCTTCTAGACGAAAGGTTCAATAACAACTTGCTCTTCTACTTATTCTGTCTTCGTCTGATTTTCAGGTCGGTCTGACTCATCAGAGACAACATCTTCAGGCTCTTGTTGCTTCATATCATCAGCTTCCATAGGAATAGCTTCTTCTTATCAGAACCACAATGTTAGCCCTACTGGTTTCACCTTCTTTTGCAGCATCGGTTACAGAATATATGATGGACCATAATTGTACGAATCAAAAACACAGTTAAACCCACCAAATTAGACTGTTTGTCTAGTTAGCTTTTGTCTGTTAGTCCCGATATATTTCCACAGGGCATTTTAGAGACTGAAGTGAAAACACGCTAAGGAGAGGATTTTATGCTGAAAAGATAACAAGAGTCAATCCAAGGTCAAGATCATATGCCGACTGAAGAAATATCAAGGATCCTGACGTGAAATTGACCATAACAAATTAATCAGAAGAATCAGGAGAGGAATCAAGACAGCCCGGGGAAGGAACACACTGACAGTTTTGTGAAAAGACTGCACAAAACTGTACAAAATTCACATATGGCAAGATGACTTAGTGACTTGATGAAGAGGTGGCCAAAGGAGGAAAACCTCCCCATACCACCACCCACTACCGGCGGCGCCACCCCTCCTCCTCCTTGGTGACCGGTTGACTTGCCTTGGAGGAGGCAAAGCCACCACCTCCTCCTCCACCACAACCGGCTACCGGCGGCTGAGCTCCACCACTCCTCCTCCGCCACTTGGTGGCTCCTCCTTGGCTCCTCCTTGCCTCCTCCTCCTCCCTTGGATCAAACCAATCTCCACCACCCATCTCCACCCATTTTTCCTATAAAAGGAGGTGCTCCTCCTCCTCATTTCATCATCCAAAAATTGTAAAATCACTTCTCTCTCTACATTTTGTTACTTGTAAGTTTGGTTCGGTTTTGAAATAATACTCCTGTTTGTTCTTGAGTATTATACTGGAAATTATAATACTCTTGTCGGTTCTCGAGTATTATAATACTGTAGAGAATACTCCTGTTGGTTCTTGAGTATTCAGTAGGAATTAGGAATACTCCTGTTGGTTCTTGAGTATTCCACCCCTTTCCCTCTTACTGTTTTCAAAAACCCCCGAGTATTTAGCTATGGTATCCATCTCTATGGATATTCATAGCTAAACTCTTTATTCGGTGGAAGGTATTTTCTTGTATTATATAATGTTGTAATATCTTTTAGTTTCATTTCTTAGTATTCAAAACTTGTTCTATGTGCCATTTATAGTCAGAATTTCCAAGGTTGAGTGGATGCTACGAAAGGGCAAAACTCTTCCATGGGGTTCGTGAACATACTCGGGTAAGTGGATGCTACGAAATGGCAAAGCTTATCTGAGAAGTTCGACTCATCTAAAACACCACTTGGTCAATCGTAACTGTGAGATCAGGTGGATGCACAAAAGGCTAAGATACTTCGAAAGGAGGAATTAGTCTGAAATATAACAAGGGTTGCTTTAAACGATGTTGCAAGTCTTGCGCTACGAAAGGGCCTCGATTCATCTTTGAATACTTAGAAAAGTTACTAAAAGTTAATTATATACATGTTATAATACAAGAGTACCTGAAACCAAATGCTTCTCTTTACTGTTAAACCGCAATCACCAACTGCTGATCTACCGGAGGAATTACAATCACGTATCACCCACTGTAAGTCTTCTTTGTATTTACAGCATTTAATTTCTGTATTTACTTTTCCGCAATCAAAACCAAAAACCCTCAAAAAATCACGTAGTTAATCAGAGCGCTAAAACCTCAATCAACCATAAAACACGCTCCCCCCAGTACAATCACCCTAAAAGAATAGCCTATTCCCCTAATTCCCTTGGGTTCGACCCCTACTTACCACTTACTACCCAGTAGTGTAGTCACAAGTAGCGGATATTATAAATTTATTTGTACAGAGGACACTGCACCTTAACGACAGTGCGGTGGCCCTCCGTCAAATTGGCGCCGTTGCCGGGGAATTAGCCATCGAATAAGCTATTCTTTCGTTCCCTCCCATGACCTCATGACGCAACCACCTTCATATGCATGGACAACACGGCACCTTCCACTGTTCGGGGGAACGGATGCAGAAGATCCAATACTACACTGTCGGAGCTTTCACTACGTTTGTTGCCACATTAAACCTGAGACTGAAACGTTAGAAGAATTTAAGCTTAAATGCTTTAAATTCTCTCTAACGGATTTCGCAACAATCTGGTATTACACATCACCCGCTAGTAGTGCGGTACGTTTCGTGGACCTCTGTGCACCATTCCTGAAAGAATTCTCCCCACCATCTTTACGCCAAGAAACCCGCGAGAAGATCCTGAACCTTCAACAATCCCGGGATGAGACTTTGGACGAATACTACATGAACTACGATGCCATCGTCTCAAGCTGCCCGCACCATGGGTTTACGAAGAAAATTCTTCTCCAAAAATTTCTTCCTGGGATGAGGGCCGAAGAGCTGGGAAGAGTTAACGAAGCTATGAGAAGGTCTGCCATAAACTTCACCATTGCAGACATGTGGTACCTTATAATCGGCCTGGCCGCTGCCACAAGACGAGCACCCCAAATTGACGAGGAAATGCAGACAGAAGAAGCTGACCCAGAGGCTGATGAAGGAGAAACCACCGAACCGTCAGAAGAGACTCCTGAACCATCTGAAGAATCAGACATGGAAAGCACCGGAAGCAACGAAGTAGGAGTCCAGAACACCACTGACGAATTTCCCAGGCCATTCCCGACTATCATCACCCAGGCAGCTGAAACTACCTACGATCAGTTCGTCACGAACCATCAGAACGAGGCAGAACCTAGCCTCATGAGGCCTTCCCGACTTTTCCCCTTAATCAATGAGCAAGTCGCAGCAAACTGTGCGATCAATGAAGAAGCTCCAAGGAGGATGGGAAAAGGGCCTGAGCAGAATGACTCCTACATGGAGCACGCTTTCGCCATGACTGGACAAGGCAGCCCTAAACAGGAGAACACCCAGTTCAAAAAGCTAATAGTGAAAGGTCCCTCGCCTTCTCAGAAACGTTGGAAGGAGATACCATCAGAACTGGACCCAAACCCGTCATCTGCTAAAAAATCAGGAAGACTCACCGCAAGAATCAAGGTCGGTGGAATCAAAAAGTTCGACCTCAGCCACCCATGGGACCCAAACCAGTAATCCACAACGAGGTATCGTCGAGCCAACGACGTAAAACAAGTGCACTGGTCGGGAGGTAACCCGACACTATCTTACTTTCCGCACTTACTTTCAGTACTTAGTTTTAAGCTTGCATGACTTTTGAACTAAGGCACGCCTTCATTCAAAAGTGGGGGGTGAAAACCGCCTGTGTACATAAATAACATGCTTGCTGTTTTTCTTTTTTTTAATAGTATCTTTTTGAAAATATGAACTTAAGAATGTGAAAAAGATAAATCAGAATTCATGCATTTACCTTGTGAAAATTCAAACTGTTTAAAAACTTAGAATGTAACTTTCCATTTGTCCTTTGTGCTAAGATAACTAGGGATGTGGAGTTGACATAAACTGCCCTAGAAGGACTTGGGAAGCAATCAAAGGATCAGATCAAACTATATGGTTTTCGAAGTCAGTGGAGGCTGCACTTCGGGGTTCAGTGAATAATTGAGTCAAACTCCGCCAAGAAGCATCTATGCAAAGGCGAGGACGGGAATCAGACCGTCCTCTCTCTAGTCAAAATAGCCGAGAAAATAGATAAGCGACCCTCATCTTGACCCGCGCAAAACGACGAAGACGAGAGGAGAGGGGAGGTATATCCATAGGCTTGCGGGCGATGATTGGACCTCCCAAGAAGGCTGACAAAATGGACTAGCAAGTCACAAAGACGCGAAAAACTCAAAGAAGAAAATCAAAAGAGGCCAAAGGCCCAAAATTGTGAAGGTTTTAACCGAGCAAAAGTGAAGCACTCAACAAAGTCAAATCAAAGGCCAAAGGCCGATTCACTACAACAAAAAAGCAGTCCCTCGCCAAAGAAAAAAATCAAGAAGGTTCAACTCACTGAAACCCGAACCGAATCACGTGCATGAGAAAGCTACCAGAAGACCATATAGTATGAAACGATCCCGAGGCTGCAACCCAGGAACCTGAAAAGGGCTATCTCCCAAAACATCCAATATAATTTGCATCTCAGCACGGAGGTACAAGTATTAAGTTTCTTCTATTTATTTACGCAGTTTAATTTGGTAATAAGTAAGCAATGCATGAATTAGGATAGATCGAGTACCACAGTCTAATTTTCATATGTCAAATCCGAACCTAGAACTTACGCCCTTTAATAGCATTGTTCGGGACGAACAACAAAAAGTGGGGGGTATTCTGATGGACCATAATTGTACGAATCAAAAACACAGTTAAACCCACCAAATTAGACTGTTTGTCTAGTTAGCTTTTGTCTGTTAGTCCCGATATATTTCCACAGGGCATTTTAGAGACTGAAGTGAAAACACGCTAAGGAGAGGATTTTATGCTGAAAAGATAACAAGAGTCAATCCAAGGTCAAGATCATATGCCGACTGAAGAAATATCAAGGATCCTGACGTGAAATTGACCATAACAAATTAATCAGAAGAATCAGGAGAGGAATCAAGATAGCCCGGGGAAGGAACACACTGACAGTTTTGTGAAAAGACTGCACAAAACTGTACAAAATTCACATATGGCAAGATGACTTAGTGACTTGATGAAGAGGTGGCCAAAGGAGGAAAACCTCCCCATTCCACCACCCACTACCGGCGGCGCCACCCCTCCTCCTCCTTGGTGACCGGTTGACTTGCCTTGGAGGAGGCAAAGCCACCACCTCCTCCTCCACCACAACCGGCTACCGGCGGTTGAGCTCCACCACTCCTCCTCCGCCACTTGGTGGCTCCTCCTTGGCTCCTCCTTGCCTCCTCCTCCTCCCTTGGATCAAACCAATCTCCACCACCCATCTCCACCCATTTTTCCTATAAAAGGAGGTGCTCCTCCTCCTCATTTCATCATCCAAAAATTGTAAAATCACTTCTCTCTCTACATTTTGTTACTTGTAAGTTTGGTTCGGTTTTGAAATAATACTCCTGTTTGTTCTTGAGTATTATACTAGAAATTATAATACTCTTGTCGGTTCTCGAGTATTATAATACTGTAGAGAATACTCCTGTTGGTTCTTGAGTATTCAGTAGGAATTAGGAATACTCTTGTTGGTTCTTGAGTATTCCACCCCTTTCCCTCTTACTGTTTTCAAAAACCCTTGAGTATTTAGCTATGGTATCCATCTCTATGGATATTCGTAGCTAAACTCTTTATTCGGTGGAAGGTATTTTCTTGTATTATATAATGTTGTAATATCTTTTAGTTTCATTTCTTAGTATTCAAAACTTGTTCTATGTGCCATTTATAGTCAGAATTTCCAAGGTTGAGTGGATGCTACGAAAGGGCAAAACTCTTCCATGGGGTTCGTGAACATACTCGGGTAAGTGGATGCTACTAAAGGGCAAAGCTTATCTGAGAAGTTCGATTCATCTAAAACACCACTTGGTCAATCGTAACTGTGAGATCAGGTGGATGCACAAAAGGCTAAGATACTTCGAAAGGAGGAATTAGTCTGAAATAGAACAAGGGTTGCTTTAAACGATGTTGCAAGTCTTGCGCTACGAAAGGGCCTCGATTCATCTTTGAATACTTAGAAAAGTTACTAACAGTTTATTATATACATGTTATAATACAAGAGTACCTGAAACCGAATGCTTCTCTTTACTGTTAAACCGCAATCACCAACTGCTGATCTACCGGAGGAATTACAATCACGCATCACCCACTGTAAGTCTTCTTTGTATTTACAGCATTTAATTTCTGTATTTACTTTTCCACAATCAAAACCAAAAACCCTAAAAAAATCACGTAGTTAATCAGAGCGCTAAAACCTCAATCAACCATAAAACACGCTCCCCCCAGTACAATCACCCTAAAAGAATAGCCTATTCCCCTAATTCCCTTGGGTTCGACCCCTACTTACCACTTACTACCCAGTAGTGTAGTCACAAGTAGCGGATATTATAAATTTATTTGTACAGAGGACACTGCACCTTAACGACAGTGCGGTGGCCCTCCGTCAATATACATCAGGTTTCAATTCCTTCAGCTTCTAATTAACCACTTTGACACCCTTATAACTCACTGAATTTTTACCAATCGGCCGTACTTCCTCATCAACAGAATTGAGTGCAGTAGCTTAGGAGTGAGAACAAGGGATTACCATATTGAGGGGTGGTTCAGCCATTGCCTGATATTCCTTCGCAATCTGCACACTCCCTTTAGTTGGATTAGGATCAGCCTTTGACACCATTGAAGTAACTTCTTTCAGTTCGGTCACAGCCGCCGCTTCTCCCTTCTTGATA
The DNA here is from genome assembly GCA_033675215.1 of Rhodiola kirilowii. NCBI lineage: Eukaryota > Viridiplantae > Streptophyta > Magnoliopsida > Saxifragales > Crassulaceae > Rhodiola > Rhodiola kirilowii. The sequence continues at coordinate 29,397,437 of CM066196.1, read as the reverse complement.
TGCTCCAATGGTTCATAGGACTGCAAATACTTTGTATTTAATAGTACGTACCATCTGTTCTAGCCCTCTTCGTGATAGGTCAGCCCAACTGATTTGCTGGGGTTCTGCTCTTGGCTGAACGCCTTCTGGAACACTTAGTTGGCGATAACACGCAGACCCAGAGAGGATCTAAGTGTTTCGAACTAGGCAGCGTTTAGGTGAGTGGTAAGAATGTCTGCTAGCAGCTTGTCGGTTGTCACATGATTCACTGTGATGGCCTTCTTCTCTACCGGCTCACTGTGCTTTGTCTTATACTGTTGTACCGAATTTTCAGAACTGCTACTAGTACTCATTTTGTCACAGTCAGGCGTCATCTCCTCCTGTTCAACTCCGTATTCAGACAGCATCTGCTTCATCCATAACCACTGAGTGTAGTAGCTCCCTGCAGTGGTGCTCTCTTGCTCTCCTGCAGCGATGCTCTCCCAGCATCTAGTCAACATGTGTTCCAGGAAGGTATTTCATCTCTCCCGCCATGGTCACCAGGAGCTCCTTTTGCACTTGTCTCACGAACTGGCCAACCAGCTCTTGTGTACTCGTGTACTAGGCGAATATATGCTTCTCTACTCCCCCTCGCTCATAGCTAATGTCGATGAGGAACGTCTCGTACCATGCTCTGGGCGCTTGTGTGAGTCCGTATAAAGTCTCCTTCAGTTCGTGACTGTGCACAAGATGATATAACTTCCATGCTTCATATCTGATGAGCTCTTCAAGTTCCACGTGAATGGCCACCACCCAAATCTCATCAATAAATGCTTAGATGACATTCTTCGGGCTGGATGAACAGGCAGCCCGCTCTCGACACCTGATCTCATTTGCTCGACTCTTAATTCTCCATGAGGGTTGCAGGGCAGGTGCATCGTCAAGTGTCCCAGTTGGAGTAGGTGTGGCTTCATCGGCTAGACCTCCCTCTGGAATTTTATCTTCTGTAGACTTGGTCTGAATGGGTGTTTCAGATGAAGTCCCGCCTCTACATTTATCATCTTCTAGAACTGAGTTTGGGGCAACTTCGTCTTTAACCTTTCCAGAAGAGGACACCATCAGTGTGTCTCTACCTATCCCTTGCAATTCCATCTCATGTATCGTGTTTGTCGGACAGACAGTGGCAGATCCAGTTCCGACTATGCCTAGAAAGTAGCTTTTGTTTGATGACCTACTTCCTTCCATCAGTGTGTCTCCATTCCTATCCAGTACTTGACAGGAATCACAAGTGAATGTAACAGACTATCCTTCATCACATAATCTACTGATACTGATCAGGTTCACCTTTAACCCATCCACTAGGAGGATATCCTCGAGCTCAGGTAGATCAGGAACCTTCAATGTCCCAAAGCCGATCACCTGGCCCTTCCCTCCATCTCCAAAAGTGACAAACTGACGCTTGCGAATAGGTTTAACATTGATGGGATATTGAGGATTACCTTTCATGTGAGCCGAGCATCCACTGTCAAGGTACCACCATTGACGGAGCCCACCGCACTGTCGTTAAGGTGCGGTGTTCTCTGTGCAAAAGCAAATTTGTATTCCGCTACTCGTGACCTTACTACTGGGTAGCAAGTGGTAAGTAGGGGTCGAACCCAAGGGAATTAGCGGGATAAGCTATTCTTTGAGGGAATTGTACAGCGAGGGAGCGTGTTTTAGGTTGATTGAGGTTTTAGTGCGGAAAAGTAAGTGATTGGTTGGTTGGTTTTGGTTTTTAGTGTGGAAAAGTAAATGACAGAAAAGTAAAGTACTGAAAATAAAAGTAGAAGACTTACAGCGGGTGATGCGTGATTGGCAAGCCTTCCGGAACGTCAGCAGTTGATAATACAGTTTATACTAAAATTGAAAGTAAGTGCAAGAGGTTTTTTAAATCTAAGGAAAGCATTCGGTTTCTGGGGCCTTGTATCATAGCCTGTTTATCATTGACCTTTAGTGATCCTTCTAAGTATTCAAAAGTGTATCAAGGCCATTTCAAGCACTCGATTTGCACACACCGTCTAGCCCATTTCAAGGTCGTAGAGCACTTGTTCTATTTAGACTAGCACCCCATTTCAAGGTATACTAGCCTATGTGCATCCATTTGATCAATCATTTCCGATCAAACCAAATGGTGTTTAAAAGAGGTCGAACTCCTCAGATAAGCTTTGCCATTTCAAGCATCCACTTACCCGAGTATGTTCACGAAACCCCACAGAAGAGTTTTGCCATTTCAAGCATCCACTCAACCTTGGAAGTTCTGGCCTAATATATGGCACATAGAACAAGTTTTGAATAAAAAGAAGAGGCACTAAAAAGATGGCCTAAAACATTTTATGATACAAGTACACCCCTTCAACCGAATGAAGAGTTTAGCTATGAATATCCATAGAGGTGGATACCATAGCTAAGTACTTACGGTTTTTGAAAGACAGTAAGTAAGAGAAAGGGGTGAGTACTTCAAGAACCAACAAGAGTACTCAAGAATAGAGAAAAGTAAAGCTTGAGTACTACAAGAACCGACAAGAGTACTCAAGACCGAACTATAATACTCAAGAACCAACAGGAGTATTATAGATATAGAACAAAAGCATACAAAGTACCAAATCTTAGAGAGAGAAGTGTTTTTTGATTTTGGGATATGATTTACAAAGGGGGAGGCATGTATTTATAGCCTAAGGGAGGAGGAGGATGTGGTGGAGAGGAGGACACATGGCAAGCCATCCATGGCTTGTCAAAAGCCGCCGGTTGCCGGTTGAAGGAGGAGGAGCCGCCGGTTGTGGAGGGGGGAAGGAGGGAAAGCCACCCATGAGTCATCCCTCCCCTTAAAGCCGCCGGTCACTTTGAAGGAAAGAGTGAGTTTTGTGAGGTTTTGTGATGTTTTCACAAAACTATCAGTCCATTTCTGCCCCGGACTGACTCTGGTTGCTCTTCGGTTTGATTTGTTTTGAGTGATTCCAAGTCAGGATCTTGAGATTTCTTCAGTCGACATCTGGTCTTGACCTTGGAATGACTCGTAATATATTTTCTGCATAAAAACTCCTCCTTAGCGTGTTTTCTCTCTAAGCTCCAAAATACCCTGTAGATAAATATCAGAACTAACAAGCAAAAGTTAAACAGACAAACAGTCTAATTTGGTGGGTTTTACTATGGTTATGATTCGTATAATTATGGTCCATCAACCATTCTTCCTTCATGTGACTGAATGAGCTAAGAGCAAAGAGGCACACTTCTTTCCTTGATTTTGGTTTCCAGACTTGTCTGACTCGAGGGGTGACTCTGGATTCCATTACTTTTCGCTCAGCTAGAAGTAGTCGGCACCTTGATTTGATGTGCCCCATCTGATAGCAATACCAACATGTACGATTGTTTCTCCTCCATTCAGTACCATGTCTTCCACGGTTGGGCATGAGCTGCTTTCTTCCTTGATTCCCAAGCTGCTTCTCAGGGTAGTGGTTCACACTTTGTTCTGCTCTCTGTGCAGGTTTTAGCTTTGCCTTAACAGATGAAGTCTTATCCGAGCCACTGTTACCATTGAAGCCGAGACCTCTATGTTCATCTTCAATTCTTTGGGATCTTAGTATGGATTCCAAGTTCTTTGAGCCTAAGTTCCGCATCTTCGCCGATCTTTTGAACTTGCTCAATTCTTTCATAGTAGCAGCATGATTATCTCTCTCCGTCTCGATTTGTAACTCCAGCGATTCTACCTTGTTCAGAAGATGAACTTCTTTGCGGCTCAACTCAGCATTCTTTCTCCTTAGCTCCACCAAGCCTACAAGATGTGTTTCTCTATTTTTCTCCATCTCAGCTTTCAGAACCAATACGGTGTCTAGCAGTTTCACCTTCTGTGCAAGAAGTGACGAGTGTTCTTGATTCATTCCGATCATCTCGTGCTTCAAAGCAGATATTTCCTCCTGATGTTCCACCTTCTGGGCAACGAGAAGTTCAACCTCCTGCCACTTTTTATCTTTTTCTTCTGTCAAACTTGTCACTGTTTCTGTGAGCTTCTTGTTCACCAATAGCCAATTCTCATAGAGTTCCTTGTACGTCTCGGCCGAGGTCTCATGAGCAAGTCCTTCGTCATCACTGCTTGATGCGTCGTCAACAGACTGTTCAGACAGTGCACTAGAGTATGGATTTTCACTTGTCTCACCGCAGTCTTCAATAGTGACTACAAGTCCGACGAGATTGACATTCTCATGTTCTTCTTCTTCATCGTTAGATTCACTGTCTAGACCCTCATATGCTATTCTGAGAATATCCCATGCTTCCTTGGCAACCTCACATTCAATAATCAGTTTGAACACATTCTCGTCCACTCCTGAGAAAATTGCATTCAAGGCCTTTCAGTTTCCAGCAGCAGCTTTTTCATCTACATCAGTCCATAGAGCTTCAAGTTTTGCCACAGCTACTTCTTTAGGGTTGGCCATCGTGGGTTCTGTCCATCCAACCAACACAGCTCTCCAAGCCTTTTCATCGAGAGATTTCAGAAACACTTTCATCCTGGACTTTCAGTAGAGATAGTTTGGCCCTTCAAATAACGGTTGTCGGTTAGTGCTCTGTCCTTCCTTCAAACTCATCTTGAATAGTCACCGGATCACACTCTGTATGTCGAGTGTCTGCTCTGATGCCAATTGAAATTCTATTTTCTGTTTAAGATGAGTTCCAGATGATGTTCGAAGTGCGTCTCGAACACTTGTTGGACAGTTCCAGATTGTGTTCTACCAGAGACTGGAACACTTTAGCAGACAGTACCGTAAACAGAACAAATAGGAGCACACACGATATGATACTCAGTTCGGCCTTGCCTACTCTGGGGGGCTTCCCACACCCTAAAAGGGACACAAATCTTATTACGAGTTTAGAGCTATTCATGGACTTACATAGAAGTGGATACCATAGCTAAGTGCAAGAAAAGTAAATGGTTTTGAAAGCAAAGACAAGAAAAGTAAAGGTTTTGAAATCAAAAACAAGGAAAGTAAGAGTTTTGGAAAGTAAACTCAAGAACAAACTTAAGAACAAGCAAGAGTACTCAAGAACCAACAAGAGTACTCAAGAACAACAAGAGTACTCAAGAACCAACAAGAGTATTCAAGATCAAAGCAAAATAAAGACAAGAAAGTAAAATAGGGCTCACGGTTTTTGGCAAAGGAAATGAAGAACAAACTCAAAATTCACTCAAGAACTCTCAAGAACACACTCAAGAACTAAAGAGAAGGTAGAGCTTTTGATATTGAAGTGGAAGAGAAGAGAGATAAGCTCTCAACTCTCTAAGTAACAAAGGATGACATGAGGTGTGTTTTCAAGGGCCAAGCCCTTCTATTTATAGGCCAAAGAGGCGGTGGAGGATAGGATATTTGTCCCCCTAACCGCCTCTAGTCCTCCCACAACTCTGGTTGGCCTTGGTTGCTCCTTGGTTACTCTTCGAATGGAGTTTGGTTTGAGCCAAAGGGCAAGGCACATGGGCATGGCACATGGGCGGCTAGAGCTCGGTGAGCCAAGGGGAATGCACTTGACTTGTGGATTGGCTTGCATTAAAAACCCATAAACTTGGCTAGCAAATATCTCAAGCCAACCGATTTTGGCCTTGGTTGTTCCTCAAGTGAGCTTAGTTGGACCTCAAAGGGCAACTACTTGATTAGTTGAGGCTTGGGCAACTCCTTTGGACTTGGTTGAGGTTTGGTTTCAAACCAAAAGATCAACCGATGTGAATAGTATAACCTAACCGGGAATTAAGTAGTTTGGTTGGACTTCGCCGGATTTTGACCGGAGCAGGCTAAAATGACCGGAGCATGGTGGTGGTTTGATGAGCTTGATCGGAGCATCACCGAAGGTTTGCCGGAGCATGGCCGGAGTTCGCCGGAATATGGCCGGAATCTGATTGGAGCTTTGGCCGGAGCTTCTTGGATTTTGGAGAGTGTATTTAGAATGAAAAAGTCATTCTAAGATGATCTCAAGAAGGATGCTAAGACAAATTCTGCTTGGAACGTTTTCGAAATCCCAAATCGACCGAAATTGCCATTGTTTGGCCTTTACCGGGCTCGGGCCCTTGGTAGTGCGTTCTTGTCCATTTGCCGACGGTTCTAGCATGTTGAGGTGATTTTAAGCCGGGTCCATGAAGGATGTTAAGGTTGAATCTGATCGTAGCATCGTCGTTCCTTAGGATGTCCTAGAACTCGGTCTCTTGGCCTATGATGGCTTGAATTTTGGACTGTGCGTTCCTAGCCTTTTGAGTGCTAATTTGGAACCACATTCATCATGGAAATTGAATGGCCACAGTGGTTTGGTCGGAACGCCGCCAGAGATAGGTCGTGGCCTAATTTCTTCATGTTGGGTCTGGGCGCTTTCGGACGCGGACGCAAGCGTCTGGACGCATCCTGCATTTTCTCGGTTGCGGCCAGGCGTTCTCGGCACTTGGTCTCGACACTCTCAGCACTCGGCCTCGGACGCGGACGCTGGAACTCAGACCTGATCTGGTTTTCTCGGCCGGCCCGGCTGAAATTCTTGGACGCGTCCGGCATTTCCAGGACGCGGCCTGACATTCCTCGGTCCCGGCCAGGCTTCTCGGCCCTTGGCTCGGCCAAAAATGAATTGGCATGCTTTTGGGCGCAAATCTCCCCTTTTAGGCGTGATTCCTCTTTAGACTCCAAAATGGCCTGAAATGCAAATACACATTAACAAGCACATGTTCGTGCACTCAAAGTGCCTAATTTGGTGGGTTTAGCGTACTCAATGAATCGTAGAAATACGCTCCATCGGGAAGCTTGGGTGAAGCGATGAAGCATGGGAAGTGTTGAGATTAAACTCATTATTATACAATAAACACGACAAATTGCATCCCCACTTTTTATTATCTGAGTCCGCGAACTCCAATCTTCCTAAACGAATCCTGTTCATCTCCGCCGACCGATCCCGCCGCACCGCACACCGTTAACATTTACAGCTACATTCCCTTTCAATCGCACATCTTCCTTTCCGTTTCGAGGTCACTGGTAAGTTCAGTTAGTGTCGTTTATGCCTATTTCTGATTTTAGGGTTATAGAACGAAAAGTTCAATTGGGGCTTCTCAATTTTTTTTCAATTTTGACACTCGTTTTAGGGTTTGACGTGTTGAAAGGTTGACGGAGCCCACCGCACTGTCGTTCAGGTGCGATGTTCTCTGTGCAATATAAATTTATATCTCCGCTACTCGTACTCTACTAGTGGGTAGTAAAGGGTAAGTAGGGGTCGAACCCAAGGGAATTGGTGGATTAGTTGTTCTTTAATGAAGCTTATGCATAAATTTAATGCGATTGGGGTTGGGTTTGAGTGTGCTTTGAGAACTGAAAGTAAATTACAACAGCTGATAATGGACTATAAGGAAAGGATTCGGTTTAGGGTTTCATATCATATCATCGTTCATCATTGACCTCTAATGATCATACTAAGTGTTCAAAAGTGTATCAAGGCCATTTCAAGCACTCGACTTGCCACACTGTCTAGCCCATTTCAAGGTCATAGAGCACTTGTTCTATTTAGACTAGCACCCCATTTCAAGTTATACTAGCCTATGTGCATCCATTTGATCAATCATTTCCGATCAATCCAAATGGTGTTTTAAAGAGGTCGAACTCCTCCGATAAGCTTTGCCATTTCAAGCATCCACTTACCCGAGTATGTTCACGAACCCCACGGAAGAGTTTTGCCATTTCAAGCATCCACTCAACCTTGGAAGTTCTAACCTAATATGTGGTACATAGAACAAGTTTTGAAACACTAAGTAACATTAAGCATAGAGTCTAGAACGGTTTATGATATAAATACTCCCTCTACCGAATACAAGCTTTAGCTACTTGTATTCATGTCAAGGAATACAAGCAAACCATGGCTTTGAACAAGGATACCGAAAAGGAGAATAACTTTAAAGTAAGAACAATATATACGGAAAATAAAGGACAAGTCAGGGAAAAGAAAGCCGTGGCTTTTGTACCTACAATAAGTGGAGGAGAGGAGCTCCTAAGCAAGATCCAAGCAAGGAAAAGTAGCTCCAAAATGTGTATTGAAAGTGAAGAGAAGAGGGTTAAGCCCTCTATCTCTCTAAAGACTTATGGATTGTGGGATGGGATTACAAAGGGAAGGGCATGCTCTATTTATAGGCTAAGGGGAGGCAAGGATGTGGAGGAGAAGCATCCACTTGGCAAGAGATGGGAGGAGAAGCTCAAAGCCATCGGGTGATGTCATCACCTCCCAAAGCCGCCGGCCACATGTCCATGGAGGAGAGGAGAAGCCTTTAGCCGCCGGCCACATGGAGGAAGGAGAGTGATGGAGTGAGTTTTGTGAGCTTTTCCAAAAGCCATCGGCTCCCTTTCAGCTCCGGACTGACTCTGGTTGCTCTTCGGTTGGACTTGTTTTGAGTGATTCCACGTCAGGTTCTTGAAAGTCAGAATTTGGTCGTGACCTGGAATGACTCGTAATTCATTTTCAGCTTTAAAACTCCTCCTTAGCCTGTATTCTCTCTAGACTTCAAAATACCCTGTAGATAAATATCGGAACTAACAAGAAAAAGTTAAATAGACAAAGAGTCTAATTTGGTGGGTTTAACTGTGTTTATGATTCATACAATTATAGTCCATCGGATCACCCCACACTTTTAGTTGTTCGTCCCGAACAATGCTTTTTAAGGGCGGAACACAATCAAAGTAAACTTTTAAATATGAAAGTGAGACTGTGGGACTAGATTTATCTTAATTCATGCATTACTTACTTATTATCAAACTAAACCGTGTAAATAATTAGAAGAAACTTGATACTTGTACCTTCGTGCCGAGATGCAAATTAATTCGGATGTTTTGGGAGATAGCCCTTTTCAGGCTCCTGGACTGCATTCTCGGGATCGACTCGCACTAAATGGTTTCCTTGTAGCTTTCTCTTGCACGTGATTCGGTTCGGGTTTCACTGAGTTGAGCATTTTGATTTCTTTTTGGCGAGGCACAGCTTCTGTAGTGAATCGGCCTTTGGCCTTTAGCCTTTGGCCTTTGATATTGAGTTGGAGTTTCTTCACTTTTGTTCGGTTAAAACCTTCACAATTTTGGACTTTGGCCTTTGATTAGCTTCTTTGAGCTTTTGCTTTTTTGTGACTTGCTAGTCCATTTTCTCAGCCTTTCTTTGGGAGGTCCAATCATTGCCCGCGAGCATATGGAAATACCTCCCCGCTCTTTCTCATCCTCGCCGTTTCGCGCGGGTCAAGATGAGGGTCGCTCATCTATTTTCTCGGCTACTAGGACTAGAGATAGGACGGTTTGATTCCCGTCCCGCCTCTTGCATAAACGTTGCACGGCGGAGATGACTTCAATCTTCACTGAAACCCGAAGTGCAGCGTCCACTGACTTCAAAAACCATATAGTTAGATTCGATCCTTTGATTGCTTGCCAAGCCTCTCTAGGGCAGTTTATATCAACTCCACATCCACTGTATATCTCAGCACATAGGGACAAATGAGAAGTTACATTCTAAGTTTTTAAACAGTTGAATTTTCACAAGGTAAATGCATGAATTTAGATCTATCTTTTTCACATTCTCAAGTTCATATTTTCAAAAAGATAATATTAAGGGAAAAGGAAAAGGAAAAGTGACGGATGCACAGTCGTCGTGTGCAAAAGTCAAGAATACATTTATAAGTCCGCTACTCGTGACTTCACTACTGGGTAGCAAGTGGTAAGTAGGGGTCGAACCCAAGGGAATTAGGGGGATAGTTGCTCTTTGAGGAGTGTACTGAAAGGGAGCGTGATTTTTGGTGGATTGAGGTTTTAGCGATGAAAGGTGAGTGGTTGGTTGTTGATTTTAGTCTTAGTACAGAAAAGTAAGTGGGTTGGTTGGGATTTTAGTGCGGAAAAGTAAATGACAGAAAAGTAAAGTACAGAAAGTAATTGATTAAAGGAAAGACTTACAATGAGTGGTTGCGTTAAGGACAAGTCTTGCGGATAGTAGGCGGTTGATATTGCAGTTGATATTGAGGAAGTAAGTGCAGGTAAAGTTCTAAGTTGAGGAAAGTATTCGGCTTCAGGGGCCTTGTATCATAGTCTGTTTATCATTGACCTTTAATGATCCTACTAAGTATTCAAAAGTGTATCAAGGCCATTCCAAGCACTCGATTTGCCACACTGTCTAGTCCATTCCAAGACATAGAGCACTTGTTCTATTTAGACTAATACCCCATTCCAAGGTATATTAGCCTGTGTGCATCCATTTGATCAATCATTCCCGATCAACCAAATGGTGTTTAAAAGAGGTCAAACTTCTCAGATAAGCTTTGCCATTCCAAGCATCCAATTATCCGAGTATGTTTACGAACCCCACGGAAGAGTTTTGCCATTCCAAGCATCCACTCAACCTTGGAAGTTCTAACCTAATATATGGCACATAGAACAAGTTTTGAACACAAGAGGCACTAAGAATATGGTCTAAAACATTTTATGATACAAGTACACCCCTTCAACCGAATGAAGAGTTTAGCTACGAATATCCATAAAGGTGGATACCATAGCTAAGTACTTGAAGGTTTTTGAAAGACAGTAAGTAAAGGAGAATACTCAAGAACCAACAGGAGTAAACTCAAGAACTACTAGAATACTCAAGAACCAACAGGATTATTATAGATTTAAAACAAGTGTTTACAAGAGTAGTGCTCAAATCTAGAGAGATAAGTGTTTTTGATTTTTGGGATGATCATTTACAAAGGGAAGGGCTCTTATTTATAGCCAAGGGAAGGAGAGGGATGTGGTGAAGAGCTAGCCACTTGTCACAAAATTGAAGGAGCTCACAAAAGCCATCGGATGAGGTCATCATCCCTTCTAGCCGCCGGCCACTTGTCCATGGAGGAGAGGAGGAGAAGCTTATGGATGAGAGGAGAAGGGAGGAGAAGAGGGGAGAAAGCCGCCGGCCATGTGGCAAGAGGGGAGAGGTTGTGAGTTTTGAGATCTTTTCCCCAAAAGCCATCGTTCCTTTCAGCTCCGGTCTGACTCTGGTTGCCCTTCGGTTGGACTTGTTTTGAGTGATTCCACGTCAGGTTCTTGAAAGTTGTACAATCGGAATCTGGTTGTGTCCTGGAGTGACTTGCAATCCATTTTTAGCTTAAAACTCCTCCTTAGCCTGTATTCTCTCTAGACTTCAAAATACCCTGTAGATAAATATCGGAACTAACAAGCAAAAGTTAAATAGACAAAGAGTCTAATTTCGTGGGTTTAACTGTGTTTATGATTCATACAATTATGGTCCATCAGATCACCCCACACTTTTAGTTGTTCGTCCCGAACAATGCTATTTAAGGGCGGAACACAATCTAAGTAAACTTTTAAAATATGAAAGTGAGACTGTGGGACTAGATTTATCCTAATTCATGCATTACTTACTTATTACCAAACTAAACCGTGTAAATACTTAGAAGATAGCCCTGTTCAGGCTCCTGGACTGCATTCTCGGGATCGACTCACACTATATGGTTTCCTTGTAGCTTTTTCTAGCACGTGATTCGGTTTGGGTTTCACTGAGTTGAGCACTTTGATTTCTTTTTGGCGAGGGACAGCTTTTGTAGTGAATCGGCCTTTGACCTTTGGCCTTTGATGTTGAATTGGAGTTTCTTCACTTTTGTTCGGTTAAAACCTTGACAATTTTGTCCATTGGCCTTTGATTAGCTTCTTTGAGCTTTTGCTTCTTTGTGACTTGCTAGTCCATTTTCTCAGCCTTTCTTTGGGAGGTCCAATCGTCGCCCGTAAGCATATGGAAATACCTCCCCGCTCTTTCTCATCCTTGCCGTTTCACGCGGGTCAAGATGAGGGTCGCTCATCTATTTTCCCGGCTACTAGGACTAGAGATAGGACGGTTTGATTCCCGTCCCGCCTCTTGCATAAACGCTGCACGGCGGAGATGACTTCAATCTTCACTGAAACCTGAAGTGCAGCCTCCACTGACTTTGAAAACCATATAGTTAGATTCGATCCTTCGATTGCTTGCCAAGCCTCTCTAGGGCATTTTCTATCAACTCCACATCCCCTGTATATCTCAGCACCAAGGGACAAATGAGAAGTTACATTCTTAGTTTTTAGATAGTTGAATTTTCACAAGGTAAATGCATGAATTATGATCTATCTTTTTCACATTCTCAAGTTCATATTTTCAAAAAGATAATATTACGGGAAAAGGAAAAGAAAAAGCATGTTAACTATGTACACAGGCGGTTCTCACCCCACACTTTTGAACGAACGCGTGCCTCGCAGCACGACTTAGTTCAAAAGTCATGCAAGCAAATATATACAGGAAAGGTGAGAATGAAAAAACTACATGACAGAAATTAAATGACTGAAAGTAAGATAGGTGTCGGGTTACCTCCCGACCAGTGCATTTGTTTAACGTCGTTAGCTCGACAGTACCTCATTCCTGGATCATAAGGTTGGGTCCCATGGGCGTGTGAGGTCGAATTTCTTCTCGGCTGCCCTTTTGCTCCGAGAGGGTAAGGCTTCATTGACCATAGCTGCTGGTCCAATGAGTCGTGCTCTCTTGCTTCTCCTTCCGGGCTTCCATTCCTTTGGGCCATGCCTTTGCCGCTTCTTCATGTTTGAATGGGTGGCTTGACGGATGCTTGTCGTCAGAGCAAATGTACAAATAAATTTATAAGTCCGCTACTCGCGACTTTACTACTGGGTAGCAAGTGGTAAGTAGGAGTCGAACCCAAGGGAGTCAGTGTGGATTAGTTGTTCTTTAATGAAGCTTATGCAGAAATTAAATGCGATTGGGGTTGAGTTTGAGTGTGATTTGAGAACTGAAAGTAAATTACAATAATAGACTGTAAGGAAAGGATTCGGTTTTAGGGGCCTTGTATCATATTTGTTTATCATTGACCGCTAATGATCATACCAAGTGTTCGAAGATGAATCGAGGCTATTCCTAACACAAGACTTGCAACATCGCGTAGAACACTTGAAATGATCATGCTAAGTATTCAAAGATGCATCGAGGCTATTTCTAGCGCAAGACTTGCAACCACTACTACAGAAGAGAGATTAGGCAACGGTTCAAATATTCGATTACGCAACGGTTGTTGTTTACGCAAGGGTTCTATAAACAACCGTTGCATACGGTATAACTTAGGCAACGGTTCTAACGAAACTGTTGCATAGGTTATACCTTATGCAACGGTTGTTTAAAACCGTTGCCTAAGTAATACCTTATGCAACGGTTGTTTAAAACCGTCGCATAAGTTAGAACCGTATGCAACGGTTGTTTATAGAACCGTTGCATAAGGTTATAACTTATGCAACGGTTGTTTAAAACCGTCGCATAAGTTATAACCTTATGCAACGGTTCTAATATAACCGTTGCATAAGGTATAACTTATGCAACGGTTTCGTTAGAACCGTCGCATAAACGCAAACCTAAAATTAAAAAACACAAGTCTTCTGTGTTCTTTCTAATCCCGCTCGAAGAATTTGTCCATATCCTCCGCTCGCCAGTCGAACTCCGTCGCTCTCACCGTCTCCGCGCCAGTCGGTCCGTCGCTCTCAGCCCATTTCATCGCCCCTCGTACCTCGTGTCACTGCCTCCGCTCCGCGACGTCGAACTCCCTCGCCCACTCACTGCCTCCGCGCCGTTGAACTCCCTCGCCCAGTTCACTGCCTCCGCTCCCTCGCTCAATTGAATCTGAACGAATTCCGGTTAGTTCCCAATATGCCAAATGGTTCATATTTGTCAGAACAACTATACTAGTTTTATTGATTGCTTGTTTGTTGATTTGGCATTGTGAATAGCAAGATGAATTTGCGTACTAGTTGTATTACTTGTTAGCCGAATAGCAAGAGAAATTTGCGTACTAGTTGTATTACTTGTTTGGATATATGAAGGTGTATTATAGCAACATGTTATTGCATTGATTTGTCCTCAATTTCTTACCGATATTCGTTCACTACTTGTAGTACTTGTTAGCCGAATAGCAAGAGGAATCTTCACTGTTCTACGCAAGCTTCTATTTTAAGGTAAATTGCCCGATTAAACTAATTTCCTACTTATGTTTCCATTCAAATTGGATACTTGATATTTCTTCGTTTACTAACTTGTTGTTGTTATAACTTTACAGAGTCGACGCTGCATCCAACCTTTGGCTATTATCTCCGAGAGATTCTACTCTAAGGTAAAATACACTATGTAACTCATTTACAACTTTTTTAATTGTTAGAGTGTGCATTATGGAGTGGATTTATATGGTCTATTTCTACTAATAATTATATCAACCATAACAATATATCTTTCTAACTATGAGTATATAATGATTTATGTAGTTATGATGAATCGAGATTGGGTATCCGGTAGTAGGTTAAGTGTACAGTACGACCAAGGGATTACAGATTTTTGTGCGTTTGCATCTTCGTATGCGTCCAGAAACAACATTGAACGTGTTTATTGTCCATGTATGGGTTGCTGGAATAACAAAAAGGTCAAACCCAAGAAATTACGGAAACACCTTTTGTTAAAGGGAATTGACCCACAGTACAAGTTTTGGTATATGCATGGCGAGGTTGAACCACAAAATGTTCAACCTCATCCCGTTGAAAGTTTACCGGTGGATGATGATGATGATTGGGAGGAGGACAATATAATTGACATGGTCAACAATGTTGCCGATGATTTTGTTGCTAGACCTCAAGTTTTGGAGTCATTGAGGAACGATTCAGAATTACCATTGTACGAAGGGTGCTCCAAATACACAAGGCTATCGGCAACTTTGAAAATATTCAACTTGAAAGCAAAAAATGGATGGAGTGATGTAAGTTTCACTGAATTGTTAACTCTGGTGAAAGATATGCTTCCAGAGGATAACACCCTACCTAACCGTTGTTACGAGGCTAAAAAAGTTATGTGTCCGATGGGTATCGATTACGAGAAGATACATGCTTGTCCTAATGATTGTATATTATATCAAAATTCCTATAAAGATATGGTTGAATGTCCGATGTGCAAGTCTCCTCGTTATAAGTTAAACAAAGAACCAAAAAATGGTTCCAAAGGCACTCCTTCTAAAGTACTATGGTATCTTCCACCAATCCCCAGGTTTCAGAGATTGTTTGCTAGCTCGGAGGATTCTGATAATATGCGTTGGCATGCTGAGAAACGTGTTATTGATACGAAAATGCGTCATCCTGCTGATTCACTACAATGGGCAAAAGTAGATAACACATTCCCGACATTTGGAGCAGAGTGTAGAAATTTACGCATTGGCCTTTCTACTGATGGGGTGAATCCACATGGAAACCTCAGTACTCAGCATAGTACATGGCCTGTGATATTGGTTATCTACAATCTTCCTCCCAGGTTAACCATGAAGCGTAAGTATATGATGCTTTCTCTGTTGATATCGGGTCCGCGACAACCCGGAAATGATATTGATGTATACTTAGCTCCATTGATAGAAGATTTGAAGCTTTTATGGAACGAAGGAGTACGGACGTTTGACGCGTCAAGGCAGGAATATTTTAATATGCGTGCCATGCTAATGTGTACCATCAATGACTTCCCAGCTTATGGTAACTTATCGGGGTACAGTATTAAAGGGTACAAAGCTTGTCCAATTTGCGGGGAAGAGACACATGCACGCCATCTAAAGAATTGTCGAAAAATGGTTTACATGGGACATCGACGGTTTTTATCGAGGCATCATCCTTACAGGCGGAAAAAAGCTGCATTTAATGGTGAGACCGAACATGGAATAGAACCTCGACCGGCTTCTGGAGATGAAATACTTCAAAAAATTCAGAATATTACAAATCGATTTGGGAAGCCTAATGCACGCACTGAAGGTACTCCATGGAAGAAGCGATCAATATTTTTTGATCTCCCTTATTGGCATACACTTGACGTCAGACACTGCATTGATGTGATGCATGTTGAAAAGAATATATGTGACAGTCTTATTGGTACTTTATTAAACATTCTCGGAAAAACAAAGGATGGATTGAAAGCTAGACTGGATATGTTGGATATGAACATTCGTACCAAATTAGCACCTCAAACTGAAGGAAAGCGTACATATTTGCCTCCATCATGCACAACTCTTTCTAAGAATGAAAAAACAATTTTGTGTGGATGTTTGAAAGGAGTTAAAGTTCCGTATGGGTATTCTTCGAATATTTCCAGCTTGGTTTCAATGAAGGATCTGCGGTTGAATGGATTAAAATCTCATGACTATCATGTATTGATTCAACAGTTGTTGCCTATTGCGATTAGAGGTGTATTGTCTCCTAAAGTGAGATCCGCTGTACAAAGACTCTGTGCCATTTTTAGCTCTTTGTCTGCTAAGGTTGTTGATTCATCAGAGCTTGATAAACTACAAGACCAGATTGTTGTTACACTATGCCAATTAGAGATGTTTTTTCCACCTAGCTTTTTTGATGTAATGGTGCATCTTACTGTTCATTTGGTGCGCGAGATTCGCATTCTTGGACCGGTTCATATGAGATGGATGTACCCTTTTGAGAGGTACATGAAGATTCTAAAGAGCTACGTGAGAAATAGACATCGTCCAGAAGGGTGTATAGTGGAAGGATACATAACTGAAGAGGCTGTCGAGTTTTGCACTAACTTTTTAGGAAATACAGCCGCAGTTGGGATTCCCAGGCCACGTCATATTGATCGATTTAATGGAAAGGGCATAAGTGGTCAGAAATACATCAACCCATCATTTGATGAGTTGATGGTTGCTCATTTCTATGTATTGCAACATATGCCTGATATCACGCCTTTCATAGAGCAGCACCTAAACATATTAAGGAGTGCTTTCCCAAGAAAATCCGAGCAGTGGTTACAAAAAGAACATAGTCGGTCATTTTGTAACTGGCTGAGATGTAATGAGATTTTAAATAATCAGGCCAACTCTGAAGAAGAGTCTGATGACTTAGTAAAGTGGCTCCTGCCGGGTCCTACGCCAACTGTATACTCGTGGAATGCTTACGACATTAACAGATTTTGTTTCCACACAAAAGCTCAAGATGACCAAACCGTTGTGCAAAATAGTGGTGTCACACTTATTGCTGAAACCACTCTTGTTTCTAGTGCTAGAGATCAGAATCCAATATATGCTCCTATTAATTATTTTGGCCTCACGAAGAAATATGGGAGTTGGATTACGTAAAGTTTCGAGTGCTTGTGTTTAAATGTAAATGGGTTAATAATTCGGCGGTTCGTACTGATGAATATGGAATGACGTTTGTGGATTTTCGAAGAGAAGGGTCCAAGGATGAGCCATTCATTATGGCCGAACAAGCGAGACAAGTATTTTACGTCCGTGACCCTGCTGATAACAACCATTTTGTTGTCCTCCACGGAAAACAACAACTAACCAGTGATGCATCTGAAGATCTAGCTGAGGAATGCATGCCCGTTTATACGATAGTTCCCGTGGAGAACGATGATAGTGAAGCTGATAATGAAATTCAACTACGAGAAGATCATGGCGAAGGAATATGGATTGATAAAGAAATTTAACTTGTGTATGTTATTTATTTATGACTTGTGTAGTTATTTATGACTTGTGTAGTTATTTATTTATGACTTGTGTAGTTATTTATTTATTTCTGAGAATTGGTTTATTGATGAATTAATTTCATGTTTACAGGATCATGGCCATTTCACACAGCAGTAGTAGCAGCAGTGAGGATGACCATAATGACACTTCTGGTAAAGTTCCAAAGAAGAGAGGTCTTGTATATATGGGCAGATTCGTTAGGAGACACAAGGACGCTGGTACCAAGGCCACGGTTGAATGGGATAGAAGAGGGAATCCAATAGGGAAGGTTGGAGACAATTGGAGGAGCTACTTGGGAACGTTGGTTCGATGTCGTGTTCCTATCGTACACTCTGATTGGAGGAAGGTCCCTAAACATTTTAAAGACTATGTGTGGAGAGAGGCAACTGTAAGAGCTTGTTTAATTATAACATTGTATTTGTTTTAAACATGGTAATTAACTAACTTTTGTATTAATTAAAACTTGTTTTATATATTTCCAGGCAGTTTTTGATGGAGTCGAGGATCATAAAAATCAGGAGCTTAGCGCTGCGTGCAAGATGTGGAAACAATTTAAGTCACGTCTCGCAAAAGATTACATCTACGGTGACGGAACAGATGAAGATGCTTTGAAAAAGTATTCGTACATTGACTCCGATCATTGGAAGACTTTTAAGGAGCAGAGGCTCTCCGAAGCTGCAAAGAAGTTAAGGGACACAAACAAGGATCTGGTCAAGAAAAATGTATATCAGCACGTCTTGGGTCGAGGAGGATATAGAAAATTAGAAGAAGCAATGGCAAAAGAAAAAAGAGATGAGTTAATTTCTCAGGGGGCAATTCAAGAGGAACAAGCTTCTAATGTCTCTATAGAGAGGCATGATTTGTGGAAGAGGGGACGAATGAGAAAAACGGATGAGTTCGTCTCTGAGGCAACTCGAGGAGTAGCTACAAAGATTGTAAGTTCGTTATGTGTGGTTTAATAGCTAAGATTTTTTAAATTATACACTAACTATTGGTAATTTTTTGAAATAATAGGATGATTTAGTGGATAAGGCCGCTCGAGGAGAATTTTCATCACAAGGCCGACGTGACATATTGACGGAGGCTATTGGCACGGATGAGCACCCTGGACGCACTCGTGGACTCGGGTCACACATTCCATGGAGGATTGGATTACCCAGCTCTAGCTCTTCGAAGGTGACACCCAGTGCTAGTGCTATTCGCAATATTCAGCCGTCTGACCGACAGAGTCAGTACTGCTTCCACGGTGCTCCCACAGATACGGACCCTTGGAAGAGTATACCAAAGGTACTTGGAGATTTTTAAAGTCATTATTTCCTTACTGTTTGGTTTAGATTTTTCTTACAAATGTAAACATCCGTTTGAATTATTTACGTTGACAGATTGGGCTAAGAAGCCTATTATATATCGAAGAGGGACTTAATAATGAGAGACGAGTAGTGGCTGTCGGTCGAGTCATGAACGGTCGTTTGCTACGTGCTATACCACTGCCCGATGAAATGGTGAAGGTGAAGGTCGATAGTTCTCTTGGTCAGATTAATGGACTACCCATTCCCCATGGAGAGAAATTAAAGACAACACGAGATGCAGAGGAGAAGGCAGACTTGGTTGCATGGCCGAAGCACTTGGTTGAAATCAACCCAAGGGTAATAATATCAATTATTTGAACCATCTTTCCATTATTTAATTTATCAAATTTTATATGAATTATTTACTAACATTCGAAATTCAGGAATATACCATGCGACTATACTACCACTTGCCACCGGCCTCAAATGATGAAGTAGAGAATTATTCCATCGACTGTCGATTTCTACACGACATGTACTCTAACTTGGGCAGAGACGTTGTTAGAGTACGCATTGCTGACGAATTGTTCGGTGACGACAACACTTCCATAGTGGGCCCAGATGATGTCCGTGATATATTCGCATTGAAACCGTTGTCGAACTCACATTGTGATTTGTATATAAGGTAATACTCTTGTCATTAATTGTTCATCATTTCTTGCAGAAGGTCTAACTTTACATCTTTTTCATGTTGTAGTTCTTTATACGATCAAATGCTTGAATCAGAGGTTCGATTCGGGTTCTTCAATCACACGGCCGTGAGCCCTTCCAATGACGTAGATGAGAGGATTGAGTCGTTTGTATCAAGACTCAATATGCCAGACAAGGATCGCAATTATTGCTATTTTATGCCTTATATAAATGCTACGGAGTAAGTACATAAATTACTTGTACCATATAACCTATTTTTTGAAATATGGGTTTATGAATTTAGTGTGTTGATGTAGGTTTCATTGGATGTTGTGCGTTATCTTCCCCAACCAAGGTGTAGTCCATTGGTTCAACTCCTCAAAAGGCGCCACCGTTATACACCGCGATGCAAAAGCTTTAGTGGACTCGTAAGTTTCGAACTTACTATTAGTTTGTAACTTGCATTGACATTCACTAATTACGTATTGTTATTTATTTTAGGGGGTTGCAACGATACTATCAAGGATGTAATCCGAGGATTGATCGTCAAGTCGAATGGAAGATAGTGAAGGTACTATTTATAGAAAAACATTCCTTTACTATACTTGTAATTTTCATTAATAAAGTGTTAACTGAGTTTACTTATAATGCAGAGTCCGAAACAACCCACAAACTCTAATTTATGCGGTTATTATGTTCTGAGAAATATTCGGGACATAATGGAATTTGTTCGTGCTAATAACGGTGCATATGTGGAGAACTTTGACCAAGTAAGAATGCTAGTCTCGTCTTACTCTATTAGAATGTTGACAAATGTAGCTAGGTTGTGTTCTAAATCCATGTTCTAAATCCATGTTTTACTTATGTTTGTTCTAAATCCATGTTCTAGCTAAGTGTGTTCTAAATCTATGTTCTAGCTACGTTTGTTTCTAAATCCATGTTCTAGTTAGGCAAATTTGTTCTAACTCTATTTTTTTATATATTCATGTTAATCGTATTCTTATTTTTTATAGGTTTTTCCTAATGGGACACAATCATATGAGTTGGGGAAGGTACAAGACGTGCGAGATGAGATCGCCGCCTACTTGTACAACTACTTATTCGAACATAGTGTTTACATGTGAATATTATTTATATATGTGACGTTTGTATAAATCAATGTATATATGGATGGACTTGTATGAATGGTTGTATTTTGAGTAAAATGGAAGTGTTTCCATGTTTGGAAATGTGTAAAAGCAGGGTACTAAATTTGGTTTAGAATGTGTATTCAATTTTCAGGGGGATTTTGAGCTAAAACAGCTGAAACCTGCCAAATTTTTTCATATTTAGTGCAACGGTTCCATAAAAACCGTCGCATAAGAGCTACACTTATGCAACGGTTTGAGCACCAAAACGGTTGTATAATGGTTCATCTTATGCGACGGTTCTAACAACAAACCGTTGCATAAGTGTTCTCTTATGCGACGGTTCTAACAATAAACCGTTGCATAAGTGTTGCTCTTATGCGACGGTTCTAACAACAAACCGTTGCATAGGTGTTACGCTTATGCAACGGTTTCAGGAAACCGTCGCATAAGGTATGGACCTTATGCGACGGTAGCTTATGCAACGGATGAGAAACCGTTGCATAAGCTACGTCTGAACCGTTGCCTAATCTCTCTTCTGTAGTAGTGAACACCATTTAAAACACTTGTTCTATTTTAGACTAGTTCCTCCTTTCGAAGTATCTTAGCCTTATGTGCATCCATTTGATCTTCTGTTACGATTTCCCAAAATGGTTTTTTAGATAAGTCGAACTCCTCAGATAAGTTTTGCTTGTTACAGCTTCCACTTACTGAGTATGTTCACGAATCCCCACGGAAGAGCTTTGCTTGTTACAGCTTCCACTCAACCTTGGAAATTCTAACTATATATGGGCACATAGAACAAGTTTTGAACACAAAGGTGTACTAAGAGTAAGATCTAAAACATTTATAATACAAGTACACCCCTTTAACCGAATTTGAGCTTAGCTACTTGTATTCATGTCAAGGAGTACAAGCAAACTATTGCCTTGAACAAGGATAGCAACATTAAAGTAAGAACAAAATATACGGAAAGTAATTTTATACCTTACAATAAGTGGAGGAGAGGAGCTCCTAAGCAAGATCCAAGCAAGGGAAGTAGCTCCAAAATAAAGAACAAAATATTTATTGAAATTGAAGAGAAGAGGGTTAAGCCCTCTATCTCTCTAAAACATGGTGGAATTGTGGATTGTGGGATGATACAAATGAGGAGGAGAGGAGCTCCTTTTATAGCCAAAGGGGAGGAGGATGGAGGGTGGAGATGGTGGCACTTGGTTTTCATCCAAGGGAGGAGGAGGAGAAGGGAGGAGTGCATGGCAAGTTTGCTTGGAGAGCAAGTAGCCGCCACTTATGGATAAGGATGGAGGAGATGAGTCATCCTCCTCCTTATCCTCCCCGTAGCCGCCCCTTCTAGAAGGAAAGAGGAGGTTGTGTGGTTTTGTGCAATTTTCACAAAACCAACAGTCCAATTTCGCTTTGGTCTGACTTTAGTTGTTCCTCGGTTGGATTTGATTTGAGTGATTCCATGTCAGGATCTTGAGATTTCTTCAGTCGGCGTCTGATCGTGACCTTGGAATGACTCGTAATATCTTTTCAGCGTAAAATCCTCTCCTTAGCGTGTTTTCTCTCTAAGCGCCAAAATACCCTGTAGAAATATATCGGGACTAACAAGCAGAAGTTAGATAGACAAACAATCTAATTTGGTGTTTTACTGTGTTTTTGATTCGTATAATTATGGTCCATCAGATTACCCCACACTTTTAGTTGTTCGTCCCGAACAATGCTATTAAAGGGCGGCACACTAAGTAAGTTTGTTTAAAATATGAAAATTAGACTGTGGTACTAGATTTATCCTAATTCATGCATTATACTTATTACCAAATTGAACTGTGTAAATAAATAGAAGAAACTTGATACGTGTACCTTCGTGCTGAGATGCAAATTATTTTGGATGTTTCGGGAGATAGCCCTTGTTAGGCTCCTGTACTGCAACCTCGGGATCGTCTCGCACTATATGGGTTTCTTGCAGCTTTCTCTAGCACGTGATTCGGTTCGGGTTTCAATGGTTTGAGTACTTTGATTTTCTTTTGGCGAGGGACTGCTTTTGTAGTGAATCGGCCTTTGGCATTTGATTTGACTCTTTGAGTACTTCACTTTTTGTTCGGTTAAAACCTTCACAATTTTGGGCCTTTGGCCTCTTGATTTGCTTCTTTGAGCTTTTTGCGTCTTTGTGACTTGCTAGTCCATTTTCTCAAGCCTTTTTGGGAGGTCCAAACATCGCCCGCAAGCCTATGAAAATACCTCCCCGCTCCTCTCATCCTTGTCGTTTCGCGCGGGTCAAGATGAGGGTCGCTCATCTATTTTCTCGGCTACTTTGACTAGAGAGAGGACGGTCTGATTCCCGTCCTCGCCTTTTTTTCTTTTTGCATAAACACTGCATGGCGGAGATGACTTCAATCTTCACTGAAACCCGAAGTGCAGCCTCCACTGACTTCGAAAACCATATAGTTTGATTCGATTCTTCGATTGCTTGCCAAGTCTCTCTAGGGAATTTCTATCAACTCCACATCCCTAGTTTATCTTAGCACAAAGGGACAAATGAGAAGTTACGTTCTAAGTTTTTAGACAGTTGAATTTTCACAAGGTAAATGCATGAATTTTAGATCTATCTTTTTCACATTCTTAAGTTCATATTTTCAAAAAGATAATATTAAAAAAGAAAAAGAAAAACATGTTATTTATGTACACATGCGGATCTCACCCCACACTTTTGAACGAAGGCGTGCCTTTCAGCACTACTTAGTTCAAAAGCCATGCAAGCAGACAATTACGAGAAGGAAATGATATTAAGGAAAGGTAAGATCAGAACTCCCTTTTTGTGTCAAATGACATGGCATGAGGCTGGATAATAGAGGGAGTTCGGTTGGGGCCTTGAACTCTCAGCGCATGCCCGGTAAATTCACAGAAGCTGCCTGGCTGATCCGATCGTGCTCCAAAAACCAATTCCTAAATAGTCAAATCATTCTATGCACCAAGTGGGTGAGAGCGACTTATTGAGAAAAACTAAAAGATAGAAAATTAAAGTGCGGAAAGTAGTATAGTGTCGGGTTACCTCCCGACCAGTGCACTTGTTTAACGTAGTTGGCTCGACAATACCTCAATCATGGATCATAAGGTCGGATCCCAAGGGTGAGTGAGGTCAAACTTCTTCTCGGCAGCCCTTTTGCTCCGAGAGGGTGGGGTTTCTTTGACCATAGCTGCTAGTCCAATGAGTCGTGCTTGTTTGTTACTCCTTCCGGGTTTCCATTCTTTCGGCCCATGTTTTTGCCGCCTCTTCATGTTGGAATAGTTGGCACCTTTGTGAGTTTGGAAATTTGGTTTTGTGCCATTAAATGTAGGCGACATCAAGCATGCACCTCTGCCAATCCTCTTCATTGTGGTAGTGATGGATGGTTGTCCTGGAACGAGTGAGTTTTCAAGCGGTTTTCCTTGTTGAGTCGTGGTGAATGGAACAGGGGCTTTCTCGGACAGTTCGGCAATGAGGTCCGGGACTTTCTCGGGTGCTCCGAGCGTAAGGACCGGGCCTGGCTTGATTTCTTCGGCCGCTTTGGTAGTGATGTTCGGGACTTCTGTTGGCTCGGCAGTTAGAACTGTGATTTCCTCGGATGGATTGGTGATAAGGACCGGGCCTGATTTGGGCAGTTCTTCTTCTAACTCCCAGAGATAATCTGAATGGAGCTCTTCTTCAGGCAACCATGGGTCCTCATCCTCGTCATTCATATGGTCTCCGGAGGTAGTCACACTGAGGTATGGGTCTGATATGGGCAATTCGTCATTGAGGTCCGGGTATGTCTTGGCCGTGAATTGGTGCATTGAGGCGTTCATTTGTTGTATGTCTGCGGCCAATTGCTGGGTGCTAGCTGCCAGCTCGATTTCTGCTGCCCACAACTCAGTTTTTCCCTGATTTGGTGCATTATGTTGTCCAGTTCTTCGCTCCGCATGGCCTGATCTTGTCCTTGTCTTGACCTCGCGGCCAAATCATCTATTAAGTTCCAAAGATCATCTACGCCTAAGTTGTTTACCGAGCCTCCCGCTGCATCATTTAGCCAATTCCACTCTTGTGGCATCATCCCATTGAGAAACCTTTGAAGAAGATCGTGGTTGGTGAATCCATGGTGCGGGCAGCTTATCAACATGGAGTCAAAATACGCCAAGTACTCGTCCAATGTTTCATCACGGGATTGTTTTATGTTGTTGATCTTTTCGCGGACTTCAAGTTCGAAGGGTGGTGGGGAAAACTCCTCATTGTTCCAAGGTTCCATTCCGTAGTAGTAGGACTTAGTGAATTGCATGATTAAACAAAAAAGAAAAAACAAAATAGAACAACCATTCCGATGCACAACTCCCCGGCAAAGGCGCCAATTTAACGGATGCTTGTCGTCAGAGCAAATGTACAAATAAATTTATAAGTCCGCTAATCGCGACTTTACTACTGGGTAGCAAGTGGTAAGTAGGGGTCGAACCCAAGGGAGTCAGTGTGGATTAGTTGTTCTTTAATGAAGCTTATGCAGAAATTAAATGCGATTGGGGTTGAGTTTGAGTGTGATTTGAGAACTGAAAATAAATTACAATAATAGACTGTAAGGAAAGGATTCGGTTTTAGGGGCCTTGTATCATATTTGTTTATCATTGACCGCTAATGATCGTACCAAGTGTTCGAAGATGAATCGAGGCTATTCCTAACACAAGACTTGCAACATCGCATAGAACACTTGAAATGATCATGCTAAGTATTCAAAGATGAATCGAGGCTATTTCTAGTGCAAGACTTGCAACACCATTTAAAACACTTGTTCTATTTTAGACTAATTCCTCCTTTCGAAGTATCTTAGCCTTATGTGCATCCATTTGATCTTCTGTTACGATTTCTCAAAATGGTTTTTTAGATAAGTCGAACTCCTCAGATAAGTTTTGCTTGTTACAGCTTCCACTTATTGAGTATGTTCACGAATCCCCACGGAAGAGCTTTGCTTGTTACAGCTTCCACTCAACCTTGGAAATTCTGACTATATATGGCACATAGAACAAGTTTTGAACACAAAGGTGTACTAAGAGTAAGATCTAAAACATTTATAATACAAGTACACCCCTTTAACCGAATATGAGCTTAGCTACTTGTATTCATGTCAAGGAGTACAAGCAAACTATTGCCTTGAACAAGGATAGCAACATTAAAGTAAGAACAAAATATACGGAAAGTAATTTTATACCTTACAATAAGTGGAGGAGATGAGCTCCTAAGCAAGATCCAAGCAAGGGAAGTAGCTCCAAAATAAAGAACAAAATATTTATTAAAATTGAAGAGAAGAGGGTTAAGCCCTCTATCTCTCTAAAACATGGTGGAATTGTGGATTGTGGGATGATACAAATGAGGAGGAGAGGATCTCCTTTTATAGCCAAAGGGGAGGAGGATGGAGGGTGGAGATGGTGGCACTTGGTTTTCATCCAAGGGAGGAGGAGGAGAAGGGAGGAGTGCATGGCAAGTTTGCTTGGAGAGCAAGTAGCCGCCACTTATGGATAAGGATGGAGGAGATGAGTCATCCTCCTCCTTATCCTCCCCATAGCCGCCCCTTCCAGATGGAAAGAGGAGGTTGTGTGGTTTTGTGCAATTTTCACAAAACCAACAGTCCAATTTCGCTTTGGTCTGACTTTAGTTGTTCCTCGGTTGGATTTGATTTGAGTGATTCCATGTCAGGATCTTGAGATTTCTTCAGTCGGCGTCTGATCGTGACCTTGGAATTACTCGTAATATCTTTTCAGCGTAAAATCCTCTCCTTAGCGTGTTTTCTCTCTAAGCGCCAAAATACCCTGTAGAAATATATCGGGACTAACAAGCAGAAGTTAGATAGACAAACAGTCTAATTTGGTGGGTTTTACTGTGTTTTTGATTCGTATAATTATGGTCCATCATGGCTCCTTTGCAATTCTGGAAGCTCGGTATTGTGCCATCGAACTTAAACGACCTCAAGCATGTTCCCATGCCAATCCTCTTCTTTGTGGCAGCGATGAATGGTTGTTTTAGAACGAGTGAGTTTTCCGGGCTCGTGGCGAGTGAGTGCTCCATCTTCGGCTCTTCTGGCTCATGTTTTGTCTCCAACTCGCCTAGCACCGTATCATCATGGACCACATCATCTTTGGAGGTCGTAATATGCTTAGAAAACAAGGGGTCAAGTTGGGGTACTTCCACCACAAGGACCGGGTCTTTCTCGGATAGGTTGGTAATGATGACCGGGTCTGCCTTGGGTGCTTCGACAATGAGGATCGGGTCTGGCTTGATTTGTTCGGCCGCTTCAGTAGTGAGGACAATGCCTTTCTCGGATAGATCGGCAATGAGGTCCAGTTTAAATGGCTCGGCCGGCTCTTCTTCAGTTATCCATGTGTCCTCATCCTCTGTCAGCTTCGTGGGCTCCAATGTTGGCTCCTTTAGAGCCACCTCCATATCCATTACTGCCCTTGTACTAATGTCTCCTTCCGGGTTTGCTGCGGGCAAGCTTGCAAGATGCCGGGCTCGTTCTGGACTGAGTCCACTTTCATCGTTGGTGCCTTATCTTCAGTTTGGTGCATTGGCCCTCGTTTTGTGCTCTCGGCCAAATCATCAATGAGGCCCCAGGCTTCATCTTCGCTTAACTCCATTATTGACCCTCCTGCGGCAGTATCTAGCAAGCAAAGCTCCGGAAGTCTCATCCCAGTAAGAAATGTCCGAAGAAGATATGAATATGCAAATCCGTGGTGCGGGCAGCTCGCCACAATGGAATCGAAGTACGCCAAGTACTCGTCCAAAGTTTCGTCCCGGGATTGCACAAGGTTGTTGATCTTCTCGCGGATTTTAAGTTTGAAAGGTGGTGGGGAAAACTCCTCGTAGTACCAAGGCTCGCTTTCGTAGTACGACGACATGGTGAATTATGTATAACAGAAAAAAGAATAACTATCCATTTGCTAATTCCCCGGCAACGGCGCCAATTTTGACGGATGCACAGTCGTCGTGTGCAAAAGTCAAGAATACATTTATAAGTCCGCTACTCGCGACTTCACTACTGGGTAGCAAGTGGTAAGTAGGGGTCGAACCCAAGGGAATTAGGGGGATAGTTGCTCTTTGAGGAGTGTACTGAAAGGGAGCGTGATTTTTGGTGGATTGAGGTTTTAGCGATGAAAGGTGAGTGGTTGGTTGTTGATTTTAGTCTTAGTATAGAAAAGTAAGTGGGTTGGTTGGGATTTTAGTGCGGAAAAGTAAATGACAGAAAAGTAAAGTACAGAAAGTAATTGATTAAAGGAAAGACTTACAATGAGTGGTTGCGTTAAGGACAAGTCTTGCGGATAGTAGGCGGTTGATATTGCAGTTGATATTGAGGAAGTAAGTGCAGGTAAAGTTCTAAGTTGAGGAAAGTATTCGGCTTCAGGGGCCTTGTATCATAGTCTGTTTATCATTGACCTTTAATGATCCTATTAAGTATTCAAAAGTGTATCAAGGCCATTCCAAGCACTCGATTTGCCACACTGTCTAGTCCATTCCAAGACATAGAGCACTTGTTCTATTTAGACTAATACCCCATTCCAAGGTATATTAGCCTGTGTGCATCCATTTGATCAATCATTCCCGATCAACCAAATGGTGTTTAAAAGAGGTCAAACTTCTCAGATAAGCTTTGCCATTCCAAGAATCCACTTATGCGAGTATGTTTACGAACCCCACGGAAGAGTTTTGCCATTCCAAGCATCCACTCAACCTTGGAAGTTCTAACCTAATATATGGCACATAGAACAAGTTTTGAACACAAGAGGCACTAAGAATATGGTCTAAAACATTTTATGATACAAGTACACCCCTTCAACCGAATGAAGAGTTTAGCTACGAATATCCACAGAGGTGGATACCATAGCTAAGTACTTGAAGGTTTTTGAAAGACAGTATGTAAAGGAGAATACTCAAGAACCAACAGGAGTAAACTCAAGAACTACTAGAATACTCAAGAACCAACTGGAGTATTATAGATTTAAAACAGGTGTTTACAAGAGTAGTGCCCAAATCTAGAGAGATAAGTGTTTTTGATTTTTGGGATGATCATTTACAAAGGGAAGGGATCTTATTTATAGCCAAGGGAAGGAGAGGGATGTGGTGAAGAGCTAGCCACTTGTCACAAAATGGAAGGAGCTCACAAAAGCCATCGGATGAGGTCATCATCCCTTCTAGCCGCCGGCCACTTGTCCATGGAGGAGAGGAGGAGAAGCTTGTGGAAGAGAGGAGAAGGGAGGAGAAGAGGGGAGAAAGCCGCCGGCCATGTGGCAAGAGGGGAGAGGTTGTGAGTTTTGAGATCTTTTCCCCAAAAGCCTTCGGTCCATTCAGCTCTTGTCTGACTCTGGTTGCCCTTCGGTTGGACTTGTTTTGAGTGATTCCACGTCAGGTTCTTGAAAGTTGTACAGTCGGAATCTGGTTGTGTCCTGGAGTGACTTGCAATCCATTTTCAGCTTAAAAACTCCTCCTTAGCCTGTATTCTCTCTAGACTTCAAAATACCCTGTAGATAAATATCGGAACTAACAAGCAAAAGTTAAATAGACAAAGAGTCTAATTTGGTGGGTTTAACTGTGTTTATGATTCATACAATTATGGTCCATTAAAAAGCATGTTAATTAACTATGTACAAAGGCGGTTCTCACCCCACACTTTTGAACGGAGGCGTGCCTCACAGCACGGATTAGTTCAAAAGTCATGCAAGCAAATATTTACAGAAAAGGTGAGAATGAAAAAAATAAATGATAGAAATTAAATGACTGAAAGTAAGATAGGTGTCGGGTTACCTCCCGACCAGTGCATTTGTTTAACGTCGTTAGCTCGACAGTACCTCATTCCTGGATCATAAGGTCGGGTCCCATGGGCGTGTGAGGTCAAATTTCTTCTCGGCTGCCCTTTTGCTCCGAGAGGGTGAGGCTTCATTGACCATAGCTGCTGGTCCAATGAGTCGTGCTCGCTTGTTACTCCTTCCGGGTTTCCATTCTTTCGGCCCATGTCTTTGCCGCTTCTTCATGTTTGAATAGTTGGCACCTTTGCGAGTTTGGAAGTTTGGTTTTGTGCCATTAAATGTAGGCGATATTAAGCATGCACCTCTGCCAATCCTCTTCATTGTGGCAGTGATGGATGGTTGTCTTGGAACGAGTGAGTTTTTAGGCGGTTTTCCTTGGCTTGTGACGAGTGAGAGTTCCTTTGTCAGCTTTTTTGGCTCATGCTCCTCCTCTAACTCCCCTTGCACCTCATCATTATTGATTATATGATTTTCGGTGGCTATGATCGGCATAAAACACGAAGGGTTATGTTGGGGCACTTCTACCATGAGGACTGGGTCTGTTTCAGGTGCTCCGACAGTGAGGACCAGGTCTTTCTCGGACAGTTCGGCAATGAGGTCCGGGGCTTCCTCGGGTGCTCCGAGCGCAAGGACCGGGCCTGGCTTGATTTCTTCGGCCGCTTCGGTAGTGCGGTTCGGGACTTCTGTTGGCTCGGCAGTTAGGACTGTGATTTCCTCGGATGGATTGGTGATAAGGACCAGGCCTGATTTGGGCAGTTCTTCTTCTAACTCTCAGGGATAATCTGAATGGAGCTCTTCTTCAGGCGACCATGGGTCCTCATCCTCGTCATTCATATGGTCTCCGGGGGCAATCATACTGAGGTCCGGGTCTGTTTTGTGCAGTTTGGCACTAAGGTCTGGGTATGTCTCGGGCAACTCTTCAGTTAGGACCGAAATTGATTTGGGCAGTTTGGCAATGCGGTCCCAGATAAGTTGTGTAGCCGCCCAGAATTCCTCATTTTCAACCTCGTCTTGGTGTATCGGGGCACTCATTTGCTGGATGCTAGCTGCCAATTCTTCCTCCTTGTCCTTGAGTGGCTCTGCAATGTGGACCTGGGCTTCCTCGGGCATTTCGGAAATGTGTAGCGGTACTGATTTGGGCAGCTTGTTAATGAGGTCCCAGAGCTGGTTTGATGCTTCTTTTTGAGCCACCCATGATTCGTCGCTTTCGACCTGGATTTGGTGTACCATGTTGGCCAACTGCTGGGTCCTAGATGCCAGCTCCGTTATAACGTCCTCGAGTAGCTTGGCCTGATCTTCTCTTGGTCTTGACCTCGCGGCCAAATCGTTTATCAATTTCCAAAGATCATCCATGTTTAAGTTATTTACCGAACCTCCTGCCGCGTCATTAAGCCAATTCCACTCATATGGCATCATCCCATTGAGAAACCTTTGAATGTGGTTGGTGAATCCAAGGTGCGGGCAGCTCGTTACAAGGGAATCGAAGTACTATAAGTACTCGTCCAAAGTTTCGTCCTGGGATTGCTTTAGGTTGTTGATCTTCTCGCGGATTTCAAGTTCGAAGGATGGTGGGAAAAACTCCTTATCGTTCCAAGGCTCGTTTTGATAGTACATCGACATGGTGGTTTGTAAAAAATAAAAAGAACAACTACTCCGATTTATAAGTCCAATATCCCGGCAACGGCGCCAATTTTGACGGAGCCCACCGCACTGTCGTTAAGGTGCAATGTTCTCTGTGCAAAATAAATTTATATCTCCGCTACTCGTACTCTACTAGTGGGTAGTAAAGGGTAAGTAGGGGTCGAACCCAAGGGAATTGGTGGATTAGTTGTTCTTTAATGAAGCTTATGCATAAATTTAATGCGATTGGGGTTGGGTTTGAGTGTGCTTTGAGAACTGAAAGTAAATTACAACAGTTGATAATGGACTGTAAGGAAAGGATTCGGTTTAGGGGTTTCATATCATATCATCGTTCATCATTGACCTCTAATGATCATACAAAGTGTTCAAAAGTGTATCAAGGCCATTTGAAGCACTCGACTTGCCACACTGTCTAGCCCATTTCAAGGTCATAGAGCACTTGTTCTATTTAGACTAGCACCCCATTTCAAGGTATACTAGCCTATGTGCATCCATTTGATCAATCATTTCCGATCAATCCAAATGGTGTTTTAAAGAGGTCGAACTCCTCAGCTAAGCTTTGCCATTTCAAGCATCCACTTACCCGAGTATGTTCACGAACCCCACGGAAGAGTTTTGCCATTTCAAGCATCCACTCAACCTTGGAAGTTCTAACATAATATGTGGCACATAGAACAAGTTTTGAAACACTAAGTAGCATTAAGCATAGAGTCTAGAACGGTTTATGATATAAATACTCCCTCTACCGAGTACAAGCTTTAGCTACTTGTATTCATGTCAAGGAATACAAGCAAACCATGGCTTTGAACAAGGATACCGAAAAGGAGAATAACTTTAAAGTAAGAACAATATATACGGAAAATAAAGGACAAGTCAGGGAAAAGAAAGCCGTGGCTTTTGTACCTACAATAAGTGGAGGAGAGGAGCTCCTAAGCAAGATCCAAGCAAGGAAAAGTAGCTCCAAAATGAAGAACAAAATGTGTATTGAAAGTGAAGAGAAGAGGGTTAAGCCCTATATCTCTCTAAAGACTTGTGGATTGTGGGATGGGATTACAGTCTGGCACTCAAGACAGCGTGGAACAGACGCAATGATGTTATCCGGAAGATTCTAAAGATCGAAGATCTTTTGGGTGAAGTCGGCCAGCGAAGAAGTCGAGATTCAGATATTCAAACAGATATATTCTCTTCAGATTGTCAAGCGGTGGCTGACTTGTTGCGGAAGGTATATCAAGATCTTCCCAAAGATTGGTTGAAAGATATACATCGAATATTTAGGAATATTTCCTAAATATTTGATAAGGATATCTAAAGCAGATTTGGACATCGCCCATTGCATATAAATAGAAGGCTAGGCGTCCAGAATCTGCATCGCTTTTCTGAGAAACACATACACGAGTGCATCTGTGAGATTGGAGAAGAAGAGCGACAGCCGGCTGACTATTCCCCCACTGGAATATCAACGGCACTGATACAGTCTGTTCAGTGTGCTGTTCAGACTGTCTTTGATAGAGCTTACTGCTGCACACACCAAGTGATCACAACCGGCTTTCGGGATAAAGCTACCGAGCTTCCGGAGAAGATCGAGCACCTTCGTATGGGAGGTTCGAACGAAAGGTAAATCTGACTGAAGTAGTGATAGAGGCTAGGCATCTTAATTCGGGAGATTATAAGTGTAACTCTACGAACAGCTCTATACTATTTAATAAAGATTTGTCTCTTTAGGGTGTGGGAAACCCCCTAGAGTAGGAGAAGCCGAACTGGGTATCACACTGTGCGTGCTCCTATTTTGTTCTGCTTGTGGTACTATTTGCAAAGGTGTTCAAGATCTGTCTCAACAGTCCCTTGAACAGTCGCTTGAACAGGTTACAGTATTTCAATTGGTATCACAGCAGACACTCGACACACTGAGTGGGATCCTAGAACTGTTCAAGATGACTCTGAAGGAAGGATAAAGCATTACCAGACCCCCGTTGTTAGAAGGATCCAACTATGCCTGCTGGAAGCCCAAGATGAAATATTTTCTGAAATCTCTCAACGAAAAAGCTTGGAAGGTAGTCTTGGTTGGATGGACTCAACCCGTGATGGAAATCCTTACAAGAGAAGTTGTCCCTAAACCAGAAGCTCTATGGGATGAGGCAGATGAAAAAGCTTCTATCGAAAACTCAAAGGCTATGAATGCAATCTTTTCTGGAGTGCATGAAAATGTGCTCAAACAGATCATAAACTGTGAAATCGCAAAGGAAGCATGGGATATCCTTCAAACAGCTTATGAAGGCACCGACAAAGTCCGCAATTCGCGAATGCAGATTGTGACGACCAAGTTCGAGGATATGAAGATGAAGGAAGTGAAACCATCCCTGAGTTCAAAGCAAGAGTACTAGATCTGTCCAACAAAGCTGCTGCCCTAAGAAAGCCCATTGACTGAGAAAGAATGGCCAGCAATGTGTTAATATCGCTTCCTCCAAGATTCGCAATGAAAGTTACTGCCATTGAGGAGATGCATGACATCTCCAAACTGAAACTAGACGAGCTCATGGGTTCACTCAGAACGTGCGAGATGAATCACGAAGCTGAATCCAAAGAGGGAAAAGGAATTGCTCTAAAAGCAGAAGTATCTGAAGACTTGGCTGAGACAGATTGCAACACTGAACAACTGGCGATGATGGCTCAGAACTTTGGCAGTATGGTTCAGAAACTCAACAGACGTGGCCCTGAGCAAGGTCAGTCATCCTCAAGCAATTTTCACAATTCGAAAACAGGCAAGATGAGTCCCAGTGAGAAAAGGTAGGGCTCGTCTGAAAAAGGGAAAGAGGTTCAATGCCACGAATGCAAGAGATTCGGCCACATTCAGGCAGAATGTGCTAACACCCTCAAGAAGAAGGCCATGGTTGCAAACCTCAGCGACAGTGATGAGGAGGAAAGTGATGAAACTACCAACTTTATAGCATTTGCTGCAATCACAGAAGAATGCAGTGAATCCAGCAACAACAAGACTCCTTAGTTCAATCTCCCAGCTGAAGACTCCTCATACAATGATGATGAAGAACTCACGCAAGAGACTCTAGCTGAAACATACAAAGACTTGTATGAGAAATGGTTGTTGGTAATCAATCTCAACAAGAAACTTAACGACACAGTTGCCACCATGACTGGTGAAAAAGACAAGGTGTGGTAGGAGGTCGAGATTCTGGTTACACAGAAGGTGGAACTCCAAGGTAAGGTCGATTTGTTGAATACTCAACTAACAGAAATGAAACAGGAAAGGTCGTGTCTGCTTGCACAGAAAACAGAGCTCCTGGGCACTATCTCTTCACTGAAAGTTGACATGGAGAAAGATCGTGAAACTCATCAGCTGGAATGGTAGGTCTGAGGAAAATGATTACGGATCTGAAGCGCAAGGAGGTGTACCTCTTGAGGCAAGTAGAGTCTCTGGAACTCCAGGTAGAATCTGAAAAATTTGATCATTGAGCCACCATGAAGGAGCTCAACCAGCTCAAACAGTCTGTGAAGATGTTGAACTATGGGTCTAAGAATTTAAACGAGATCCTTGGGTCTCAAAGAATGGAGTCTGGATATCGAGGACTGGGTTTCACAGAAGAAGGAAGCTCAAAAGGTACAACCACTACTACAAACAGGGGATTATGCATCGGTTTTTTTTGACATTATGCATCGATTTTAGTTCCGATGCATAATGAAGCGTTGCATAATGTCAGACATTATGCATCGGTTCTGAAAACCGTTGCATAAGGTCTGACATTATGCATCGGTTTTTTGAAAAAACTGATGCATAATATATGATATTATGCATCGATTTTTAAAAAAAACGGATGCATAATGTAATTATTTTTTAATTTTTTTAATTTTTAATTTTTTTAATTTTTTTAATTTTTTAATTTTTTTAATTTTTTTTAATTTTTTTTAATTTTTTTTAATTTTTTTAATTTTTTTAATTTTTTTAATTTTTTTAATTTTTTTAATTTTTTTAATTTTTTGGCCTGTAAATTGCTTAAATAAAACTAAAAATTTGTAAATAAATTTCATTAATACACTTGCTCATATCTAAATTTTAAAATACTTTTTATTCAACAAAAATATAACATTTCATACATGATGTCACTTTTAATGTACAATATTTATTTATTCAACAAAAGTTTAATTTTGTTTCAAAAAAATGGAGCCTTCTTTAACTTCACTACTTTGATATATATCCTTCGGCTTCTTCTTCCTTTAAGCTTTGTACATGTAGCCCTCAGCAAACTTGACAAGATTCTTGGGACGTGGGAGACGAGAAGCCAACCCTACAAGATACCGATCGAATTAGCTCAAACTTGGCAAGATTCTCTGACTGCATCACTCTGAAGCTTACTGGAAAATAATGAATAGAGCCTCGTAAGACAGAACTAAATGCCAGATAAAATTACTCTCTAGTTTCCCAAGTGGCATAAAGTTGTAGCTGAACAAAATGACCTCAAATATATTCTATTATCAAGTTTCTCTCAGTGACTTCATAGCACCTACCAGTCATACAAGTTCCCTGTTGCAAAATACAAATGACAGGAATGTCTTTCTTTTCCAAGAAAATGAAATGGAAAATAAATGAGAAAGACATTTTCCAATAGAAAATGACTTGTATTGTATACTTTGGTCTTGTTAACACTTTCCATGACAAACAGAACAAGAATTTTTATTTTTCTCCAAATTTTCGTTCCATCAACGAAACAGCATAAAAGAAAACAGAATCATACAAGCCACGACGAGAGGGTTACAATGTAATCTCAAATACCTCATCCTGAAATCCTCTTCTTGTCAAAGAGAACCAGTGCACTTGACACCCCTGAAAAAACAGACAAAGCACACAATTAAATTACAAATGTAAAAGCCACCTTTCATTTTAAATTTGGTCTCGTCGTTCAGCTTATTCTCTAGCTCACTCAGCTGCACAGATCAAGTGATGAAAATGAAACCAAAACCAACCTTGTTTAAAAGCCAAGCTGATATGTAACTATTCGCTGTTTGGTCTCGTCCTCACAGCTCACACTCTGAAGTCCCTCTATTCGCTGCTTTTCGCTGAATTGATCAGATGCAAACTAACATCAAGATCTAAAAGCCAAGCTGATATGTAACTAAAGCACAAAGAGAAGAAAACATCGACCTTGGTCAGAATTTGACTTGACACAATAACTTCAACCTCATGTAACACATAATGGAATATGAGCATAAGAATGTGAAGTTAAAACAGCAAGTTTCACTGATACTATGAGCACAACTCATAATGGAATATAAACAAAAGAAGAGAAAGTTTCACTGAAACTATGAGCACAACTCATAAATGACAAATTATGTTCCTTCATCTTGGGCCTGAATTTTATAGAACATAGGATAAGCAATCGATGAAAGTAAGCAACACACAAAGACGAGAGCAGGAGAGGGAAATAACCCAAATTCTTTGCTGAGGCTATTTGCATAAGCATTTGCGGCTTTCCCACCAGCATATCTCTTAGTAAAATCATCCTTCACTCTCTCCAATAACGCATTCGGAAGATTTCTTTTAGCCGCATCAGTTGGAACCACACAATAAAAAAACACAAAAGAAACAAAAGTATTAACTCCACACTAAAGACCCAAACTTGAACAAAGTTAAGACTGCATTTACGCTTCGCTAGCAAGTTAACACAGAATGTGTCACAGTTCAATGAATAATATGATCAAGCAGAGGTCATCAAATTACAGATAAAAATCATCAGGCCGGTAATTACTCCTTCTATGAAAGTGAAAAAAGGCTTCAAAAATGTAACAAAAACCTCACAGACTAAACTACGCAGGCATCCTTCATAACTAGAGAGACATGATAAAAGACTTGATACCTAAAGGAGCATCAAACTCATCAGAATTCTGAAGCAGAAGACTATCTCGCTCCCTCTCCTGGTCCTTCTCGTGCCTACGCATATCCAAAAACAAAGCAAGGTCCTCCTCCTTTTCCTTCATCATAGAACTTCTCAAATTGGCAGCTACTTGCTGCCTCTGCTTCACCGTCATCTGTGAGTCATGTGCCCTAAAACTCCTATTCATCCCTAAATTCCCAATTCCACCAAACCTCAACAAAGGAAAAATAATCCCAAACTCCAACAGATCGAAACAAAAGCCCTAGCTTCATCTACACGTCTGGAACCCACAGCCTCAACTTCTCAACAAACCACTCTACCAAGAAGAATCAAATAATTCAACAATTTTATGAAACATTTCATCAAACAGCTAATATGCAACACAATAAACCTCTACAAGCCAAAGAACAATTAAATCAACAAATAATGAGAGCTTGAAACTCACTGAAAGGGCCCTCCACGAGAAAATTGAAGGTGAGGCCATCCCAGTTGTAAGTAAACTTAGCATGCGTGGTCGGCAATTTCTTCAAACACTCAGACGCGACGCCGCCGAACGTCCCGCTCTTCTTGGCCACGCGTCCTTCCACGCCTCTCCAAACGAAACGCGCCTTGCGAAGCTGTCGAAGTCGCTCCTCTGAAATGCTCTGGCGACTCGCAGCTGAGCCGGAAGGCGCGGTAGCCGAGCGCTCGTTGTTCTGCAATGTCACCTGTGGAACTAGATCTCGTTGGCGTAGATAGGAGAGACGGAGGAGATACAGAAAGAATGAAGACCTAAATAAAGTTAAGTATTTAACTACGACAATATGCATCGTTTTTTAAGAACCGATGCATAAAGTGAGTATTATACATCGGTTTAATTGAACCGATGCATAAGATTCACTTTATGCATCGGTTCTTAAAAAACCGATGCATAAAGTGAATCTTATGCATCAGTTTTTTATAAAACCGATGCATAATATAAAACCGATGCATAAGCTTTTTTTCGAACCGATGCATAAAGCCTGTTCTGTAGTAGTGAACGTTTGTTAAAATGAAACCAGTGGCTGAACAGAACCCGGAACTGAAGGTGAAACAGAACCTGGGAGAGAAGGTGAGACAGCACCCGAGACAGAAAGTGGATCAATCCCAAGGAAAAAACACAGCTGGTCAAAGAAGGACTCGCAATGATCACACCAGCTTTTACTCAAAATAGAGTAAAGATTCTCGCACATGCTGATACTGCTACCAGATTGGACACATCAGACCGAGGTGTCGCTTGTTTCTTGCCGAACGAAGAGCCATGGGACACAAGAGTAAAACTCAAACGTGACAAGTCTGGGTACCTAAGGCAAGCAAGACCGTATGTATGGCTGCATTCACCTCATCGTGTCACATAGAGAAAGATCACTGGTTCTTTGATAGTGGATGCTCGCCCATATGACAGGTAATCCTAAATTTCTTACGCGTATTCAACCTTTTGCAAAAGGGCAGTTTGTCACTTTCAGGGATGGAGGAAAGGGTCAGGTGATCGGAAGTGGGACATTAAAGGTTCTAGATCTCCCTGCCCTCAAGGACACTCTCTTTGTTGAAGGATTGAAGATGAATCTTATCAACATTAGTCAACTATGTGATGACGGCCTTCATGTCAGTTTCACTCATGACTCATGTCACGTATGGGATAAGGAAGGAAGCACACTGATGAGAGGCTGCAGGGCAACCAACAATGGTTATCTCATAGGTTCTCCTGGAACAGGTGCACCGTCAGGCTGTCTATTAAGTCACAGAAATAAAGTGGCACGATGGCACAGGCACGTGGTCATCTTCCTCTCAAGACCTCAAAGAAGCTCTCCTCAACTGGACTCAGCCGAGGATTGCCCAATGTGACAGATGATATAAAGGTTCCATGTGGAGAATGCCGAATCAGGGAACAGACAAAAGATTTGCACTACAACACCTCACAGATCAGTGCTAGCAGACCACTAGAACTGATTCATATGGATCTGAGTGGATCGATGAGAGTTGAGAGCTATGGCATATCGAAGTGTGTTCCAGTATGCATGGACAACTTTACCAGATTTATATGGGCGAGATGTCTTCGAGACAAGGCCGAAGCTGCTCAACTGTTCATTCATCTAGCTCCCTTGGTTCTCGGCACACCCCAACAGGCATCCAGAGCCCGGTATAAGTGTATCACCGTGGTCCTCATCGACCATGGATATGTGCGAGGGGGAGTAGACAAGACACTTCTGGCACTGACACTGACACTGGTCACAATCGCACACACCAATGTTGATGATATCATGTTCAGGTCCAACACCCAAACTCTGGTGGCTCAGTTTGTCAAACAACAGATCTTGCAGAAGTTGAGCATGGTTGGAGAAATGGACTACCCTCTGGGACGCCGGGTGACACAGACGGATGTTGGCATCCTCCTCTTACAGAGCAAGTATGTCGAGAAGCTGGTGAGTCTCCACAGAACGCCTATTGCTACTCACCTCAAACTCACTGAATACGGAGTAAAACAGGAGATGGTGACACTTAAGCGATTGGTCGATATCTGCACCAAACCACTGAATGCTGCACAGGTTGAGACACTCAGATCCTCA
The DNA here is from genome assembly GCA_033675215.1 of Rhodiola kirilowii. NCBI lineage: Eukaryota > Viridiplantae > Streptophyta > Magnoliopsida > Saxifragales > Crassulaceae > Rhodiola > Rhodiola kirilowii. Next base: position 29,357,888 of record CM066196.1, on the reverse strand, counting down.
CTGGGTCTACATGTTGTCAAACTATAAGTGTTCCAGGCCGTGGTCAGTCATAGGCGGAACTCCAGTAAAACAGTTGGACTGACCACTAGTGAAAGGAAGGTCGAACAGAAGGTGCTCATTAAGAAGTTGAATATTATTAATATTTTGGAGATTTTTTTTCGTGCCGTTATGAGGAAAGAGGAGATATTCTCGAAGACGCCTTTGGAAGTTGAAAAGGCCTCACTTGATTTGAAAATCAAATTGCTTCGTCTGCTGCTACTTGCTCTCTCGTCCGAACCCTAGCGCAGCCGTCCCTCGCAATATCCTCCAAAGCTCCGTCCTTTTGGCGACAATGGTGAACACCAGGAAATCCTCCAAGTCAGTTGTCAAGACGTCATCGGAAACAAAGAAGAAGGACAAGAAACCATCCGTTGCTCTTGCGGCAAAGCCTCAAATTCCAAAATTGACGAAGCCGAAGATGCCGATGAAGAAAAAGGCGTCACCTTTAGCGGCTGAAACTACAACATTACCTAGTGTCAAAATTTCAGACGGTGGAGCGGTTGCTACAAACCCTAAGTCCAGGACGGTGGAGAAGAAAGGATCAGAACCTGCTGCGAAGCAGAAGGTCGTGCCCTCGCATACTTCGGAGGGACTCCTAAACAAACCGGTGCTTGTTCGACACCAACAAGTCACGTTCCTCCACCGGCCATGCCCCTATCTGAGGTAATATCAATCCCTAAAGCTCCGGTTGTTATTTCTGTGCCAATGAAAGATGCTATTGTTGAAAATAAGGAGGTTGAAAAGAGAGTGGATGCTGAGAATAATAAGGGTGGTGAAGCGAGTAAGGCTGTTGTTTGTGAAGTCGGTGGCGGTACTATGAGGGAAAAGGAAACATGCAAGACTGTGCTTAAGATTGGCTCAGGTTCAAAAGTTTGGAGAGAGAAGATTCTCGCTTCTGGATATGTGCATCCATCTGGACTGCACAGGAAAGTTGTGAATCATCAAGTGGAATCTCCAAGGAAGTTTCCTGCCAAGATCAGTGCGGTAAGTGGACGCCTCGCTGCAACTGAAGGTCCAGAGGCTGAACAGACTTTTGCTTTCTCCAACAAATGGAAGGTGTCTCTTGATGAAGAGCCTGAAGATGCTTCAGGTGAGAAGCATAAGGGTTTAGGTGGTAAGCCGCAAACTGGTGCTGTGTCTGGAGAACCTGAATCATTCGAGAAGGATGAAGAGCTGGATGATCTTTTCAAGGATATTGATGATGTCATTAAGGATTTTCAAAAGGAGGTTGCTCTTGCACCTACTGTGCCAATGGCAGTTCAGTCTTCTCTAGCCCGGGAAGTAGGGGTTGAAGATACAGCCTCTTCCCTCAATTCTGAAGCTGGAAAGGAGGCAAGCGTACCAGCCGATGTCCCATCAGGTAGTTAGCAGGAAGCTGATATAGCCAAATCTAAAGAAAACTCTGATTCAGATGTGGAGTCAGTTGAAAAATCAGATTAAGCTCCAGTCAACATGCCAGATGATGATCATGAGGATGAAGGCCATTTGGAGGTGGACCACCCAGCTCTTTCTGATGGCAAGATGGAGGATGTTACTCAGCCGGTCATCCTGTCAGACACCCCCTCTGAGGATGCTCAAGATTTCGTTTCACTGGCTGAGATCAAAAAGACAAAGAAGGACAAAGGAAAAAAGAAGGTTCAGTTGGGATGTTCTATCAAGGACTTTGTCATAGATGCAGATGCATGCTGGGATGCAGGGGGAGCTGTTGCTTCCAAAAAGAGGAAACGTAGAGTTCCTGCTCCAGTTTCAGAAGATCCGAGAAGATGTGAAGTCCCATCCCCTCTTTGTGAAGCTGCTCCAGCCGGGTTGGTCAAGAAGGGAATATGGTTCTTAAATAAAGATGCTGCGAGAAAGTGGAGGTTCGTGTAGAAGAGGAAAATAATTCCAGAAAGGTTCCTTGATGAGAAGCGCTATAACGGAAGGGAGGTCATCCATGTCCTAAAGCAAACAAGCCTGATTGGGACCTTGACCAAGAGCAAACCGTTCAACGAGCAACTGGTTCGGGAAGCTATTGCAAATCTCCCTTCTCAGTTTGGGGTGAGCGGAGACAAAGAATATGGAGCTGTGTATGTTCGAGGAAGAAGAATTGAAATTGACCCAGATCTCATCAATAAGTTCTTCCATATGGATGATCCGGAGATTGATGAGGTGGAAGAAGATTATGATAAGATTGTGGACACCTTAACAGCGGGTTCAGTCCCTTGGTGGCCTGAGACTTTTCTTGCTACAGCTCGCTTGTCGACGTTCTACTCAATGCTATTCTTCATTGCTGTGTTCAACTGGAAGCCTTTCTCACACTGCTTTACAGTTAGCAGAGAAGTGGCCCAACTGATATACCAGATCGGTAACAAGATGCTATTCAACCTGGGAAGAGTTATGTTCCAACAGATTGCTGAACACGCTACCTCAAAACGCTCCCTTCACCAGATCTGCTTCCCCTCTCTGATATATGAACTGATCATCTGTCAAGCTCCAGAATTGCAGACTTCAAATGATCATCTTTCAAAGCCTCCGTGGAAGTTCTCGGTTGACCACAAGCTGTTCAAAGGCCACCATGTGAACGACCTCCCGGTACCTGGATGGAAATTCAAGGACTTTCCAGAGTCCTCAAAGCGAGGGGGAGCTCGGATGGGTAGTGATGAAAGGACCAAGCTGATGAAAGAACTGGATGCCATAATTGCAGCTGACAAGGAGCAGCACAAGCGGATCAACAAGCTGGCACGTGCTCTATGTTACCCAATCAAAGAGGAGGCAGCGGAGTCGGATGGTGATTCGGATGATATGTCGTCTGCTTAAAGGTCCATTGCTGAAAACTCTATGAACTCTGAACACTGCTACTTTTCGTTAATGTTTTGGTTCAGTGCTTGTTCTGGCACATTTATTTTGTACTGTTTGAACTTAGATTGGACCCCTTGCCAGTTTGTGGCAAAAAGAGGGAGTAGTTTGAGAGGTCAATTTTTGTTCCCTCAAGTATGTCTAAAGCCGAGATAGTTAGATAGTTAGATCTAGTTATCTAGTAGATTTGGTTTTGCCAAAATGCCAAGGGGGAGATTGATGTTCCCATTAATGGCATGTTTTTGGCAAAATGGCTTTAGATAGTTCAAGCAGGAGTTCAGGGAGAGTTCGATCACAGTCTGGCACTCAAGTACAGCGTGTAACAGACGCAAGGATGTTATCCGGAAGATTCTAAAGATCAAAGATCTTTTGGGTGAAGTCGGCCAGCGAATAAGTCGAGATTCAGATATTCAAACGGATATATTCTCTTCAGATCGTCAAGCGGTTGACTGACTTATTGCAGAAGGTATATCAAGATCTTCCCAAAGATTGGTTGACAGATATACATCGAATATTTAGGAATATTTCCTAAATATTTGATAAGTATATCTGGAGCAGATTTGGGCATCGCCCATTGCATATAAATAGAAGGCTAGGCGTCCAAAATCTGCATCGCTTTTCAAAAAAACACACACGCGAGTGCATCTGTGAGATTGGAGAAGAAGAGCGACGGCCGGCTGACTATTCCCCCAACCAAATATCAACGGCGCTGATACAGTCTGTTCAGTGTGCCGTTCAGACTGTCTGTGATAGAGCTTACTACTGCACACACCAAGTGATCACAACCAGCTTTCGGGAGAAAGCTACCGAGCTTCGGGAGAAGATCGAGCACGTTCGTACGAGATGTTTGAACGAGGGGTAAATCTGACTGAAGTAGTGATAGAGGCTAGGCATCTTAATTCGGGAGATTATAAGTGTAAGTCTACAAACAGCTCTATACTATTCAATAAAGATTTGTCCCTTTAGGGTGTGAAAAATCCCTGATGGACTGTAATTGTATGAATCATAAACACAGTTAAACCCACTAAATTAGACTCTTTGTCTATTTAACTTTTGCTTGTTAGTTCCGATATTTATCTACAGGGTATTTTGAAGTCTAGAAAGAATACAAGCTAAGGAGGAGTTTTAAAGCTGAAAATGAATTACGAGTCATTCCAGGTCACGACCAAATTCTGACTTTCAAGAACCGGACGTGGAATTACTCAAAACAAGTCCAACCGAAGAGAAACCAGATACAGTTCGGAGCTGAAAGGACCGATGGCTTTTGGGGAAAAGATCACAAAGCTCTCAACCAATCCCCTCCCCTCACATGGCTGGCGGCTTCAAGGAGGAGAAGCCATGTGTCCCGGCGGCTTTCCTCCCCTCCACCTCACCCCGACGGCTTTGAGCTCCTCCATGGATATCTTGCCAAGTGTTGAGCTCTCCTCCACATCTCTCACTCCTCCATGCCTATAAATAGAGCTCCCCTCCTCCTTGTATCATCATCCCATCTCATTCCAACATCCACAATCCATAAGTTAGTGAGAGAAGCTCTCACTTCTCTCTAGAGTTTTGGCACTAATCATGTAATCACTTTACTTTGGAATCGAAGCTTTAGCACTTTCAACGGTTTTTGTAAGCACTCTCGTCTTTACTTTACTGTCTTTTCAATTCAGCAACTTTACTTTCCTGTCTTTACTTTCGAAAACTTTATTTTCTGTCTTTCAAAACCTTTACTTTTCAAGCACTTAGTTATGATGTCTTGTTCCATGAATAATCGTAGCTAAACCCTTCATTCGGTTTAAGTTGTGTACTTGTACCATACAATGTTTTAGACCCTACTCTTAGTGCCTCTATGTGTTCAAAACTTGTTCTATGTGCCACATATTAGGTTAGAACTTCCCAGGTTGAGTGGATGCTTTAACGGGCAAAGCTCTTCCGTGGGGTTCGTGAACATAATCGGGTAAGTGGATGCTTTAACGGGCAAAGCTTATCTGAGGAGTTCGACCTCTTTTAAAAACCCATTTGGTTGATCGTAACTGAAGATCAAATGGATGCACATAAGGCTAAGATACTTCGAAAGGAGGAATTAGTCTAAAATAGAACAAGTGTTCTAAACGATGTTGCAAGTCTTGTGCTAGAAATAGCCTTGATTCATCTTTGAACACTTAGTATGATCATTAGAGGTCAATGATAAACAGACTATGATATAAGGCCCCTAAAACCGAATGCTTTCCTTTAATTGTAATATCAACTGTTACTTTACCTTTCAGTACTAAAATCACAACCAACCCACGCTACTCTCAGTACTAAAATCACAACCAAACCCCAACTGTCCTACTTAAAGAACAACTATTCACCTGACTGCCTTGGGTTCGACCCCTACTTACCCTTTACTACCCACTAGTACAGTACGAGTAGCGGAGATATAAATTTGTTTTTGCACAGAGAACATCGCACCTTAACGAAAATGCGGTGGGCTCCGTCAAAACTGGCGCCGTTGCCGGGGAGTTAGCCTTCGATTAGTTGTTCTTTTCTTTCCCTCTTCACTTCTTCATCACGCTGCCCACTATGTATGCATGGATGACTCGACATCTTCCTCAGTTTGGAGGTACCACCGGAGAAGACCCAGTAATACACTGCCAACATTTCCACCATATAAGTCGTAACATGAAACCCGAGAATGTAACGTTAGAAGAGTTTCAATTAAAATGTTTTGAACACTCTTTAACCGACTTTGTGACAGTATGGTATTACACATCAACTGCTAGTGGTGCAAAATATTACGTGGACCTTCGCGCTAAATTTCTGAAAGAATTCTCCCCCCATCCTTACGACATGACACCCGCAAGAAGATCATCTGCCTTCAACAATCCAGGGATGAGACTTTAGATGAATACTATACGTACTATGACACCATCGTCTCACGCTGCCCGCACTATGGATTCACGGAGGTATTTCTTCTTCAAAAATTTCTTTGTGGGATGAGGGCCGATGAGTTCTCAAGGATCAATGACGCAGTGGGAGGATCAGCCATGCACTTATCCCTGACTCAAATGTGGGATGTTGTAGACGACTTGGCCGAAGCCACAAAACGAAGGCCAATGCCCCAACCTAATAGAGGAATACAGATAGTGGAGGCTGGTCCAGAGACGAAAAAAGAAGAAACTCCTGAGCCATCAGAAGAAACTCCTGAGCCATCAGAAGAAACTCCTGAGCCATTAGATGAAACTCCCGAGCCATCAGAAGAAACTCCTGAGCCATCAGAAGAAACTCCCGAACCATCAGAAGAATCAGATATAGAAAGCACTGGAAGCAACGAGGAAAAGCCTTCATGGGAACCTGAGACCGTGCCAGCAGAGGAGGAAGTCCAGAACATCACTGGCAAGCTGCCCGAGTCATACCCGACTATCATTACCCAAGCAGCCGAGACCATCTGAGACCGGATCCTCACAGACGGACATGATGAGACAGGACCAAGCCTTAAGATGCAAGCTTCCCAACTTTTTCCCTTGATCAATAAACAAATTGCAGAAAACTATGTGATCAATGAAGAGGCTAAAAGGAGGATGGAAGAACGGCCTAATCAGAACGACTCCTCGATGGAGCATTTTTTCGCCACAACTAGACAAGGCAGCCCTAAACATAAGAGAACCCAATTGAAGAGGCTAGTATTGAAAGGTCCCTCGCCTTCTCAGAGACGTTGGAAGGAGAAACCACCAGAACCATGGGAACAGGACCCAAGCACATCATCTCACAAAAATCAAGGAAAGGCAAGGCAAAAATGAAAGTAGGCACTCCACAACACTATGACCTGAGCCGCCCATGGGATCCAAACCTGTGATCCCCATGTGTCGAGCCAACGACGTTAAACAAAGGCACTGGTCGGGAGGTAACTCGACACCTATCTTACTTTCAGTAATTTTCTTTTCTGTCATTTAGTTTTTACCGCAAGTCACTCTCACCCATTTTTTGTATAGAAGGAATGTCTAACATGTAGGAATCGGTTTTTGGAGCAAGATCAGATCAGCCAGGCAGCTTCCGAGAAATTACCGGGCCTGCGCTGAGAGTTCAAGGCCCCATCCAAACTCCCTCGATTATCCAGCTCTGAGGCATGTCGTTCCACGACACGACACAGTAAAAGGGAGTTCAGTTCTTCTCTTTTCCTTAATGTCATTTCCTTCTCTTGTATATATTTGCATGACTTTTGAACCAAGTCTTGCTGAAAGGCACGCCTTCGTTCAAAAGTGTGGGGTGAGAACCGCCTGTGTACATAGTTAATTAACATGTTTTTCTTTTTCCTTTTCCCTTAATATTATCTTTTTGAAAATATGAACTTGAGAATGTGAAAAAGATAGATCTAAATTCATGCATTTACCTTGTGAAAATTCAACTGTCTAAAAACTTAGACTGTAACTTCTCATTTGTTCCTTTGTGCTGAGATAAATAGGGGATGTGGAGTTGACATAAACTGCCCTAGAGAGGCTTGGCAAGCACTCGAAGGATCGAATCTAACTATATGGTTTTCGAAGTCAGTGGAGGCTGCACTTCGGGTTTCAGTGAAGATTGAACTCATCTCCGCCGTGCAGCGTTTATGCAAGAGGCGAGACGGGAATCAAACCGTCCTATCTCTAGTCCTAGTAGCCGGGAAAATGGATGAGCGACCCTCCTCTTGACCCTCGCGAAACGGCAAGGATGAGAAAGAGCGGGGAGGTATTTCCATATGCTTGCGGGCAATGATTGGACCTCCCAAAAAGGCTGAGAAAATGGACTAGCAAGTCACAAAGAAGAAAAAGCTCAAAAAAGCTAATCAAAGGCCAAAGGCCAAAATTGTGAAGGTTTTAACCGAACAAAAGTGAAGAAACTCCAACTCAATATCAAAGGCCAAAGGCCGATTCACTACAGAAGCTATCCCTCGCCAAAAAGAAATCAAAGTGCTCAACTCAGTGAAACCCGAACCGAATCACGTGCTAGAGAAAGCTACAAGGAAACCATATAGTACGAGTCGATCCCGAGAATGCAGTCCAGGAGCCTAAAAAGGGCTATCTCCCGAAACATCCGAATTAATTTGCATCTCGGCGCGAAGGTACAAGTATCAAGTTTCTTCTAAGTATTGACACGGTTTAGTTTGGTAATAAGTAAGTAATGCATGAATTGGGATATATCTAGTCCCATAGTCTCACTTTCATATTTAAAAGTTTTTACTTGGATTGTGTGCACTGCCCTTAAAAAAGCATTGTTCGGGACAAACAACTAAAAGTGTGGGGTAATCTGATGGACCGTAATTGTATGAATCATAAACACAGTTAAACCCACCAAATTAGACTCTTTGTCTATTTAACTTTTGCTTGTTAGTTCCGATATTTATCTACAGGGTATTTTGAAGTCTAGAGAGAATACAAGCTAAGGAGGAGTTTTAAAGCTGAAAATGGATTACGAGTCATTCCAGGTAACGACCAAATTCTGACTTTCAAGAACCGGACGTGGAATCACTCAAAACAAGTCCAACCGAAGAGCAACCAGAGACAGTTCAGAGCTGAAAGGACCGATGGCTTTTGGGGAAAAGATCACAAAGCTCTCAACCACTCCCCTCCCCTCACATGGCCGACGGCTTCAAGGAGGAGAAGCCATGTGTCCCAGTGGCTTTCCTCCCCTTCACCTCACCCCGGCGGCTTTGAGCTCCTCCATGGATATCTTGCCAAGTGTTGAGCTCTCCTCCATATCTCTCACTCCTCCATGCCTATAAATAGAGCTCCCCTCCTCCTTGTATCATCATCCCATCTCATTCCCACATCCACAATCCATAAGTTAGTGAGAGAAGCTCTCACTTCTCTCTAGAGTTTGGGCACTAATCATGTAATCACTTTACTTTGGAATCGAAGCTTTAGCACTTTCAACGGTTTTTAAAAGCACTCTCGTCTTTACTTTACTGTCTTTTCAATTCAGCAACTTTACTTTCCTGTCTTTACTTTCGAAAACTTTATTTTCTGTCTTTCAAAACCTTTACTTTTCAAGCACTTAGTTATGATGTCCTGTTCCATGAATAATCGTAGCTTAACCCTTCATTCGGTTGAAGGGGTGTACTTGTACCATACAATGTTTTAGACCCTACTCTTAGTGCCTCTATGTGTTCAAAACTTGTTCTATGTGCCACATATTGGGTTAGAACTTCCAAGGTTGAGTGGATGCTTTAACGGGCAAAGCTCTTCCGTGGTGTTCGTGAACATACTCGGGTAAGTGGATGCTTTAACGGGCAAAGCTTATCTGAGGAGTTCGACCTCTTTTAAAAAACCATTTGGTTGATCGTAACTGAAGATCAAATGGATGCACATAAGGCTAAGATACTTCAAAAGGAGGAATTAGTCTAAAATAGAACGAGTGTTCTAAACGATGTTGCAAGTCTTGTGCTAGAAATAGCCTTGATTCATCTTTGAACACTTAGTATGATCATTAGAGGTCAATGATAAACAGACTATGATATAAGGCCCCTAAAACCGAATGCTTTCCTTTAATTGTAATATCAACCGTTACTTTACCTTTCAGTACTAAAATCACAACCAACCCACGCTACTCTCAGTACTAAAATCACAACCAAACGCCAACTGTCCTACTTAAAGAACAACTATTCACCTGACTCCCTTGGGTTCGACCCCTACTTACCCTTTACAACCCACTAGTAGAGTACGAGTAGCGGAGATATAAATTTGTTTTTGCACAGAGAACATCGCACCTTAACGACAGTGCGGTAGGCTCCGTCAATCCCCCAGAGTAGGCGAAGCCGAACTGGGTATCACACTGTGCGTGCTCCTGTTTTGTTCTGCTTGTGGTACTGTTTGAAAAGGTGTTCAAGATTTGTCGCAACAGTCTCTTGAACAGGTTACAGTATTTCAAAGTCTTTATGTACTAACCGTTTTTCATACTCTACGTCCATATACTAATGTGTTTTGTAGTATAGTCTAGAATTCTAGGATGTGGTTTTGTTTATTATTGAATTCATAAGGATGTAGTGCTATGCAATGCATATGTTGCTAATTTTAACATTATGCATCGGTTTTCAAAGAAACCGTTGCATAATGTCTAGACGCGTTTGAACATTATGCATCGGTTTAAGGAAAAACCGATGCATAATGTCTGGATCTTATTGATGGACCACAATTGTATGAATCATAAACACAGTTAAACCCACCAAATTAGACTGTTTGTCTATCTAACTTCGATGTTTTAGTCCCGATACATTTCTACAGGGTATTTCAGAGCTTAGAGAGAATACACGCTAAGGAAGAGCTTTTAGCACAGAAAAGATATCAGGAGACAATCCAAGGTCAAGATCAGAGGCTGAATGAAGAAATCTAAAGATCCTGACATGGAATCATTCAAAACAAATCAAACCGAAGGGAAACCGAAGACAATCCAGAGCTGGAATACACCGATAGTTTTGTGCAAACTGCACAAAACTCACAACCACTCTCCTCATGCCACATGGACCGGCGGCTTTCTCATCACATCCACCCCTCCTCCTCTCCCACACCACCACATGTCACATCCTCCTCCATCCACACCAAAATCCGCCGGCGGCTTTGCCTTCTCCTCTCCCCTTGTGACACTTGTCTTCCTCTCCTCTTCCCCTCCTCTCCACCCTTGGATGCTAAACCACATGCCCTCATCTTGGCCATCCATTCCTCTCCTCCATGGCTATAAATATCAAGCCATCCCTCCTCATTCCATAAGCCATAAGCAATCACAACACACCACACTCCACTTCTCTCTCTAAGTTTGTTACTTTGTAAAGTTTGGTTTTGATATAAATAAAAGTTCAGTTTGTTCTCAAATACTTTAGTTCGATCTTGAGTACTCCTGTTTGTTCTTGAGTACTCAAGCTTTCAGTTACAGTTCAAGAGTTACTCCTGTTTGTTCTTGAGTAATCTCTTTCTCTTCTCTCTTTACTCTTGTCGGTTCTTGAGTATTCTTTTCCAAATCCCCAAGTATTTAGTTATGATGTCCAACTCTATGGATATTCGTAACTAAACTCTTCATTCGGTTGAAGGGGAGTTCTTGTTTTATAAAATGTTTTACTTCGTTTAGTTTCTTTTCTCTGTATTCAAAACTTGTTCTATGTGCCATTTATAAGGTCAGACTTTCCAAGGTTGAGTGGAAGCTACGAAAGGGCAAAACTCTTCTATGGGAAGTCATGAACATACTCGGGTAAGTGGATGCTACGAAAGGGCAAAGCTTATCTGAGGAGTTCGATCTATCTTTAAAACCATTTGGAAACTGGACCAAAGGGACCAAATGGATGCACAAAAGGCTAAGATACTTCGAAAGGAGGAATTAGTCTGAAGTAGAACAAGGGTTTACAAACAGTGTGGCAAATTGAGCGCTACGAAAGGGCCTCGATACACTTTTGAATACTCAGAAGGGTTACTAAAAGAATGAACAGGATATAATACAAGGCCCCCTAAGACCGAATACTTCTCTTGCAATCACAGAATCCCCTTTGTCTTTACTTTTATTGTTCAATTAACTGCAACCATCAACCGCTCACAATCCGGAGGACTTGTAATTCACGCATCACCCACTGTAAGTCTTCGCTTTTAATTTCAGTATTTACTTTTCTGTAATTTACTTTTCAGCACTCAAAACCAAAACCAACTAAAAAGTCACGTAGTTGTTAGAACTAAAACCTCAACCAACCTAAAACACGCTCCTTCGCTGAACAAATCCCTTAAAGAATAACCTATCCCCCTAATTCCTCTGGGTTCGACCCCTACTTACCAAGTACTACCCAGTAGTATAGTTGCGAGTAGCGGACTATTATAAATTTATTTGTACAAATCGCTTTGACGATGAGCGGTTCTGTCAAATTGGCGCCGTTGCCGGGGAATTAGCCATCGGATAAGTTCTTCGAATCAAAATCGTTTCAAAATAACCATGTCTCGCGAAGAAAGCCACCATGACTATCAGGATGACGAAGAAATAAACCTGTACGATCGAAATGATGAGGTTCCATTCATCGATGATCCGGAACAACTCATCAGAAACAGAAGAGCTCGTGATAGGGAGGCCGCCCGAAGAAACCATGAACCACCCGAGGACCGAAATGCAGCTGGTCCAGTACAACCCCCTAGATATCCACCACACCCCCAACCCCGACAAATACCTAGGCAAGAACCTGTCTTCGACGACTACTATGGGGACAACAACTACCGTGAACCTACTATGGGAGAATTAAATGCCCCTAACTTCGAAACACAGCCGTGGTGCATTTACGAGAGCCCTGAACTAGAAAACATAACCATCAACGCGTCAGTGGCCCACAGCTTGCCAAAATTCTCAGGAGCTCAAGGAGAATCCGCCACAACTCACCTCCAACGCCTGCATGGAATTTGCCAAAACCTAAAACCCAATCGAGTGAATATGGACGACTTCAAGTTAAAGGCGTTCTATTTTTCCCTCATAGACTCAGCAAACGATTGGTTCCTTTCATTGCCTTCTGGAAGCATCAGAACATGGGCTCAGATGCAGAAGAAATTCTTAGACAAATACTATCCGGCGGGAAGAGCAATGCAAGTAAGGAGGCAACTACAGGAAATCAAACAGGGTCCCAATGAAACCATGTACGATTACCTGGAAAAATTCAATCACCTAGAAAGGAGCTGCTGTACCCTTGGACTGCCCGAGAAACTCGTCATCGAATACCTCATTGATGGATTAAGACCCTTAGACAAAATGCTCTTGGATGCCTCAGCGGGAGGATCCATGATGAATCTATCATTGAGTGGCATAAGGAATCTCATCGCCAACGTTGCTGAAAATGCCCGATTTAGAGAAGAGACTGCTCGTCAAGATGAATTCTCTCGATCAAAAAAGGTAGCACAAGCCGAAACATCAGTAAACTCCATAACTGAAGAGATGAAACAGTTAAAAGAGATGATGATTCAGATCATACGAAGACAGCCAGTTTCTGTAAAACCTTGTAAATTTTGTGGTTCTACAGAGCACAAAACTGACACATGCCCAACATTAATAGAAGAGGAACCTGCAGAAGTAAATGTAGTGGGAGGATACCAAGGATACAACAACAACAACAACAATGACAGAGCCGGACAAAACAGACAGTACGGTCAAACAACCAACCCAAGCTGGCGTAACAACAACTATCTTCAGAAGGAGACACAGCCAGCTGTCCCTCAACTTGCTCAGTCGTTCTACCAACACCCCCACCGGCAGTATAACCAGAACACTCAATCAGCAGGCCAATATCAGCAAAAAGGACCAATTCAGTACCAAGTCAGCCCGAACAAACAGCAGGAACCAAGCAAGTCGCTCAATGACACAATGAAGGAGCTAGCAGGAAACATAAATCATTTGGGTACTTCGCTACACCAATACCAGGCAAAAATTGATGGGGCAATTTCAGAACTGACCAAACAAATGTCCCAGCTCGCCACAGCAATGTCAACACTCACTAGTGAACCTGGCAGACTTCCTTCACAGACTATCCAAAATCCAAAAGCAAATATCAGCATGATAAGGAAGTCAAACACACTGGGAGAAGTAGTACAATCCCCAACTTACCAACTTACCAACAAACACTTCACCCGTAGGCATCGTCCTGATTGGAATCAAGAAGAAGATCGACCCAATAATGGCAAAACATGGGTCACGCATGCTGACAATGGACGGTATGCATTCACCGTCTATATAACACCCCCGCCAATCACACACTCTGACATACCAGCATCTGGATGGGATGGCGCACCAACTAATATTTATGCTTCGAAGCAAAATATTAAGGGGAACGATTATACAAACCCTAAACCAAGGAGTGGGCAGAATGGCCCGACAATAGAAAAAGCCCTCACATCAGATCATGGGTCACAACCAGAAAGAAATAAAGACCCAGGAGCCTTTACAGTCACTTGTGTTATCGGTGAAACACAGATTCATAAGTGCTTAGTCGATCTTGGGGCTGCTGTCAACGCCATGCCTTCTTCTTTATATTACTTATTAGGACTTGGTCCGTTGAAACCACCCAGGTCGAATATCGAGCTAGGAGATAAGTCGTGCATCTGTCCAATTGGAGAATTGGAGGATGTAATACTCCATGTGGGAGAGCTCGCCGTTGCTGCAGACTTTTATATAATACCAACAGGAGAGACCAACAAAGACGACCCTCCAACAATAATATTGGGACGACCATTCCTCTACGCTACTAAAGCAAGAATCGATGTGGGCAAGGGCTCATTATCGCTTAAGTTCGGCGGCAAAATTGCATACTTCTACATTGATAAGAGCCGCACGGATACAAAAAAGCCGCCAGACATTATACCTATCTCAGAACAGGATACACGGAATTCCAACCTTTCCAAGGAGACCAAAAAAGTAACAAGACCAGCAGCTATGGTCAAAGTCCCCTCGCCTTCTAAAAAACAATGGAAAAGGAAATCACTAAAACAATGGGAACGAGACCCAAGCACATCATTCCCCAAGAACTCAGGAAAGGAGAAGGCTAGAATCAACACAGGAATAGTGGAAAAATTCGACTTAAGCCACCCATGGGACCCCAACCAATGATCAAGAACGAGGTACTGTCGAGCCAACGACGTTAAACAAGTTCACTGGTCGGGAGGTAACCCGACACTATCTTACTTTTCTGCACTTTATTTTCTGTCATTTAAATTTCCAATAAGCGCTCTCACCCACTTTTTGTATAGAAGGAATATCTTTCATGTAGGAATTAAGTTTGGAGCAAGACCGGATCAGCCAGGCAGCTTCCGTGAATTTACCGGGCCTGCGCTGAAAGTTCGAGGCCCCAGCCAGACTCCCTCGATTATCCAGCCTCATGCCATGTCGTTTGCACGACACAGTAAAAGGGAGTTCTGTTCTTCTTTTTCCTTAATGTCATTTCCTTCTCTTGTATATATTTGCATGACTTTTGAACTAAGGCACGCCTTCGTTCAAAAGTGTGGGGTGAGAACCATCTGCATGTTTTTCTTTTCTTTTTTAATACTTCTCCCAGTGTGTTTGACTTCCTTTTCTTTTCTTTTCTTTTTTAATACTTCTACCAGCTTTTGAACTAAGGCACGCCTTCGTTTTTCTTTTTTACTTTGAGCGCGGCGTTAATATCTTGTTTGGGCACACTCAATTGAAATGCTACGAATTATCCTTTGAAAAGCTACTAATTATAATTTATTATTCGTAGTAATTACATACAAAATTCATAGTATTCTCTTTTGTACCTTTTCAAAGGATAATTCGTACCTTTTCTAAGGATAATTTGTAGCAATCATGTTTTGGTCAGATTAAAGGATAATTTGTACATTTTCAAAGGATAATTTGTAGTAATTATATACATAATTTGTAGCTTTCAAAGTATTTTTCGTAGCATTTTACACAGAGACTCGCGCGTTCAACGTTCACATTAAGTGAGCCGCACCCATAGAAGACATTAACAAGTTCATGTAAACGCTAGGCGTGGCCGTAATGTAAAGGCTCGGCGCGCGGCAAGTCATATTACTATTCATCTTTTCCAAAATCTAAACGTCGACTGATGTCGACTGTGAGAGGAACCGGTTGTATTCCGAGCAATGCGATGTGATTTCCATTGGCGATGACAAAGGTTTTCATCCCGATCGTGGCCAGGCGAACGCCAATTGATTAACGATTAGGTTTAAGCTAAATACTCATTTACCCTTAATCCTAATTAAAAACGACGATTGTGTGATAACTTAGGGTTTAATAACAGCCATTAGATTATTAATCTAATGGTCATTAACAGTTCTCATTTCTTACCAAAGATCACACTTCTCATGTGATCTTTATTCTCATGTCACATATTAAGTGACACGTTGATGGACCACAATTGTATGAATCATAAACACAGTTAAACCCACCAAATTAGACTGTTTGTCTATCTAACTTCGATGTTTTAGTCCCGATACATTTCTACAGGGTATTTCAGAGCTTAGAGAGAATACACGCTAAGGAAGAGCTTTTAGCACAGAAAAGATATCAGGAGACAATCCAAGGTCAAGATCAGACGCTGAATGAAGAAATCTAAAGATCCTGACATGGAATCATTCAAAACAAATCAAACCCAAGAGAAACCGAAGACAATCCGGAGCTGGAATACACCGATAGTTTTGTGCAAACTGCACAAAACTCACAACCACTCTCCTCATGCCACATGGACCGGCGGCTTTCTCCTCACATCCACCCCTCCTCCTCTCCCACACCACCACATGTCACATCCTCCTCCATCCACACCAAAAGCCGCCGGCGGCTTTGCCTTCTCCTCTCCCCTTGTGACACTTGTCTTCCTCTCCTCTTCCCCTCCTCTCCACCCTTGGATGCTAAACCACATGCCCTCATCTTGGCCATCCATTCCTCTCCTCCATGACTATAAATACCAAGCCATCCCTCCTCATTTCATAAGCCATAAGCAATCACAACACACCACACTCCACTTCTCTCTCTAAGTTTGTTACTTTGTAAAGTTTGGTTTTGATATAAATAAAAGTTCAGTTTGTTCTCAAATACTTTAGTTCGATCTTGAGTACTCCTGTTTGTTCTTGAGTACTCAAGCTCTCAGTTACAGTTCAAGAGTTACTCCTGTTTGTTCTTGAGTAATCTCTTTCTCTTCTCTCTTTACTCTTGTCGGTTCTTGAGTATTCTTTTCCAAATCCCCAAGTATTTAGTTATGATGTCCAACTCTATGGATATTCGTAACTAAACTCTTCATTCGGTTGAAGGGGAGTTCTTGTTTTATAAAATGTTTTACTTCGTTTAGTTTCTTTTCTCTGTATTCAAAACTTGTTCTATGTGCCATTTATAAGGTCAGACTTTCCAAGGTTGAGTGGAAGCTACGAAAGGGCAAAACTCTTCTGTGGGAAGTCGTGAACATACTCGGGTAAGTGGATGCTACGAAAGGGCAAAGCTTATCTGAGGAGTTCAATCTATCTTTAAAACCATTTGGAAACTGGACCAAAGGGACCAAATGGATGCACAAAAGGCTAAGATACTTCGAAAGGAGGAATTAGTCTGAAGTAGAACAAGGGTTTACAAACAGTGTGGCAAATTGAGCGCTACGAAAGGGCCTCGATACACGTTTAAATACTCAGAAGGGTTACTAAAAGAATGAACAGGATATAATACAAGGCCCCCTAAGACCGAATACTTCTCTTGCAATCACAGAATCCCCTTTGTCTTTACTTTTATTGTTCAATCAACTGCAACCATCAACCGCTCACAATCCGGAGGACTTGCAATTCACGCATCACCCACTGTAAGTCTTCGCTTTTAATTTCAGTATTTACTTTTCTGTAATTTACTTTTCAGCACTCAAAACCAAAACCAACTAAAAAGTCACGTAGTTGTTAGAACTAAAACCTCAACCAACCTAAAACACGCTCCTTCGCTGAACAAATCCCTTAAAGAATAACCTATCCCCCTAATTCCTCTGGGATCGACCCCTACTTACCAAGTACTACCCAGTAGTATAGTTGCGAGTAGCGGACTATTATAAATTTATTTGTACAAATCGCTTTGACGACGAGCGGTTCTGTCACTTATGCATCGGTTTAACCGGAAAACCGTTGCATAATGTCTGGACATTATGCTACGCTTCATTATGCATCGGATCCAAAACCGATGCATAATGTAAAAAAAACCGATGCACAATAGTAGTTCTGTAGTAGTGTTCTCTCCCAAACTTGATAGTCCCATGAAATTGCAAGCTTCGACCCTCGTGAGCGACCAAAGGAAGCCTCCCATCTTAAAGTCCCAAGCACACGCTACCCCATTTTCATCCATGTCCGCCTTGAATGAGGCCATCAACTCTATGACCATGTGCGGGAAAGTACCCGGGTCTTCGCGGGTAAAGACCCAAAGTCCGGAGCTCAAGAATGACTCGGAGAGCTCCATATAGATTCCTACTCTCCTCAAGTCGTCAAAGACGGGGAAGGGGGTGGGCTTGGCCTCTGTTTAATAGCGAATTTGGTGTAATTTCTCTTTCTCTTGGTCGGTAAGGGCCGCCAAAACCTCTTCCAGGGAGGGTAGGCAATTTTAGGATTGTGGTAGGCATAGGGCACAGTTAAGGTCGATTATCGACTTCTCCTCCTTCTATTTTTACCTTAGTTGACCAAATGTTCGCTACTCATCTTAGCTAGAGGGGTAATTTCCAAGAGTGGGATTGGGAGCTCAATGTGATGCTTAGGAGGGGTGACTAGCAAGGCCTTTTGTAGGAGGGGGAAGGAGGAGAGGTTAAATGTGGATTGGTGGGAGGAGGATAGGAGAGCAAGTTGCTTGGCATAATCATTACATGCCAGGGGGCCAAATGGGCCAAAAATTCAATTTCCGCTAGGTTTTTGAAAAAAAATGCAAAAATGGAAAAATAACACAAATTAGAAAAGAAGCTGCCACCAACCAACGAAAGGAGGGACTTCTTTTGTTGATCTTCAAGGAAACTTCATGACAAAAAGACTCAAGGAATCGATCAGAATGAAAGGTATTGCAATTCGAGGAGGGACAACATCATTTTCTACATCAAGGTTGTGATTGTTCTTCATAAATTTTGTAATTTCCGTTCCGAACAAAAACATGAGTTGTATGTTTACTTCCATGCATAGTGAGTAGTGACCCTATTTTGGGGTCCTACAAATCTTCTCTAACTAGGAATCGTTGAATAAACAAATATTTGCATGAATTGATTTGTTTTATTGGATTTGTATTCTACTTAGCTCTTAAACCCAAGCAATGCATACTGCGTGTTTGACAAAATGCCTAAGTGCATGCGTTGAGATATTAAGTCAATAGCGTCGAAAGGGTGAGACTTAGTATCCGACAAATAAGTAAAATACACGTTATAAACTTGGTGACTACGAGAGTGGCCCGAGATTGTAACTGGAAAGACTAGTTTTACGACAAGGACTCCCCATGTTTACGCGGCGAGAGTTGGTAAACATCAGCGAGATACTTGATGGGAACCAATAGTGTCAAAAGGGTGAGGTTTATACTTAGAGTGTACGGCTATTTTCCAATCAATATAAGAAAATCATGCTCGCTAGATAATAAAAACTAGATTCAAATGTGAGGTAAGTGAATTAGTTCTCTAAAATATCTTTTGAAATCGACAACACCTTTGATTACTTTCGTTTATTTTCAATTATAGAAACCAATAAAAACATTCGCTTAAGACTAGGATAAATAGAAGCATAACCTTACATAGTGCGAAAGTTTACATTTGCTCCCTTGGACGGCTCGATTCTTACCGGCATTACAAACTATTTTTGATGATAAAATACTACACGTCAGTGTCCTTATAGGTGACAAGAGAGTTGAGGAGTAAGGATCAAAATTAATTTCCTTGCATGCATTCCACAACCATATTAACAATTCATAATAAACACCTATGACCATCGTTCAAGAATTCAATGAAAAGGACAAAACACCAAATTCGGAAGTTAAGACCACGAAAAAGCCAGCCGACCGGAATAAAACTTCAGAAGCTGTCCAAATTTGACACAACCAGCCGACCGGCTGGATTGCTACAGTGACAGAATTTCAATTTCAGAGCTATAAATAGAAGAAGAGGTTTTGACCTAACGGGGGTGGTTTTTAGAGAGAAAAATGTGAGAAAAAGGCTAAGGAAGGCTCACCATCATCAAAGGATTGCTTGGGGGAGAAGGGAGAAGATCAAGGAAGGAATCTAGAGCTTGCTCAACGTCTCCAACTTGGGTTTTCTCTACTCATCTTTTCACCCTCTTGTTGTTTTGAAATGAAAACATGTAACATGATGATGTGTGAGTAGTTCTTGTGTTTTGAGGGTGCTACAACCCTCCTTGGTACTCTTTGATCACAAATTTACATTGATATTCATATGGATGATTGTTGATTTCATTTTCTCTTGTGTTATGAATGTTATGCACTCAAGGTGTTCGTCAAAATGCCTAAGTGACAAATTAGACTAAAACTTGAACCTATGACTTGAGAGAGCTAGGGAATAGTTCTGGGATGGAGAAAATGATCCATATCTTATTCATGAAAGTGAACCTTAGGATATGGATTCTTGACTAGGATTGAATGTTTAATTCATTGAAGGTTGTCATTAAGCAAATCATTAATCTATCCCATCGAATGGTGTTAATTTCATGTTCACTATGCTCTTCATATAAGCATGCTACCAAGTGTTTGATGAAATGCTCAAGTGACATGTTGATCTTAAAACTCTACCGAAGTATCGATGGATCTTAGGAAAGGTTTGGATATAGTGAATGATAGCGCTAAAGTATATGCATTTTAGACGACCTCTATGCTTATTGTTTCGATTGTTCTATTACGATTTCACTTGCTATTTGATGCTTTGTGGTTCTTTTCAGGCAAATTACAGAGTTTAAGCTGAGAACACAAGTAGGCAGTGATTTTAGAAGAAAACCGAAGTTTCGGAGCAAAAATATGGAGTTTCGGACAAAATAAGGCAAACCGACCTTGCCGGAGTAGTTTGGACTCACAGATCGCATTTGGTGTTCGATTTGGTCGATTCAAAGCTTGTTAGAAAGCTAACTCAAAGGGCTACAACTTTCTAGTTGACGCCAAGGCCAAATTCAGACGCGAAGACCTCGAAAGACACCCAAGCGGTCGGAGCACAAATTTCTCAAGGTCATGCGCTCGCATGATCAAAAGCATGCGGTCCCACAACCCAGACCATGCGTACGCATGGTCAATAGCGTGCGAACGCAAAACCCAGACCCGACGCATGAAAATCCCATGCGCTCGCACGCGATCAAATTTCCCAGTCTACAGGAGGCCATGCGTTTGCACAAATCAAACCATGCGTTCGCATGTTTTTGCGGAAACATAAAAACGGGATTTTTACTGCTGGGCTATAAATAGAAACTTGGGGTTTTTGAATAAAAAGCTGGTTTTCTGAAGCAAAGCTGGGATTTTAGAAAAGAAGAACTCCAAGAAAGACACGATCAGATACTCTAGTGGTCTTGAATCTCCATATTGGTTCTAGATTTCTAAACTCAACTTTCCATATGGTTGTTTGCACTTTTATTGTTTACTTTGTTTGTAAACTCACCATGAGTGAGTAGTGACCTTGATTGGGGATCTATGGATCCCCTAGACATGTTTGTGACATTGTAATTACCTTATGCTAATGATGAATGAGTTTGCACATGTTTCTTCTTCATTTGAACCTAATGTCTCGAGTTGCCTATAAGGTGTTTGTGAAATGTCC
Organism: Rhodiola kirilowii; assembly: GCA_033675215.1. Lineage (NCBI taxonomy): Eukaryota > Viridiplantae > Streptophyta > Magnoliopsida > Saxifragales > Crassulaceae > Rhodiola > Rhodiola kirilowii. The sequence continues at coordinate 29,336,797 of CM066196.1, read as the reverse complement.
TCAATAGGAATTCTGCTTGATTTCATGCTTGATGTAGATTGCGTTGATCATCATGACTTCAATGAACTAAATGAAGAGGCATTAGGATTTTTGTGTTACATGGCGACTCTCTAATCCTAATGAGAAGGGCTTGAACTTAACAAGAACATGATTATCTAGTCAATAAAGCGGAAGTGTGAGGCTAGACATTCATATTCTATAGTGCCAATAGAGCGAAAGTGTGAGGTACTATGCGAGATGTAACCTCTTTGTACTAAATTGTAGCGTGAGTTGAACTTAGTACTAATGTTGCATAAGCCAATTCCTAAACATGTGCACGTGATTTCATCATTAGTGTCCTATATCATTGTCACAATAATTGTCTAGGTGGAGAAGTGATCCCTAGTCAACTTTTAATTGATAGTTAACCTCTTTTAGTAGATATAATCTCACTTTTGGATAGTACCTTCTACTATCATCCTCTTAGAGGAACAACCCCCCCCCCCCCAAACCATAGACATTCTAATTAAATCGTTAGCATTATTGGTTTAATCACCTATCCTTTGGGTACGACCTCGGTTCACCCGAGTCATTACAAATGTTTTGATTACCGTGACTTAGCATAAGTGTTTGGATTCTTTTTGAATACTTAGCTATATTTTCAATTGATCAAATGGCGTCGTTGCCTGGGATAGGTTAATTAACTAGGTGCTAATAGATAGTTTAGTTTGTCTACTCTTCCCTTGATAGTTATTGCTTGTTTTGTGCTTAAATTGTGTTTATTTCTCTTGCCTTTCATTGCTAAGAATTTCCTTTGTTCTTGCAGGCATTCGAATGATCACAAGATTCAAGGGACAAAAACACGTAGAGCTAGGTTCAACGTCAAATAGTTCTCGCCCTTCTCACCCAACCGTTAAGAGAGGAAGAGGTAGACCACGAAAGAATCCTCCGCCTCTTGCTCCTATTCCTCCTGCTTTCCAAGGTCCGAGACCTCGTCCACCTCCAATCCTAAATCTGATACATTATACACCACCCAGATTTGGAATGGAGGATGTGGTAGAGAATCCTCCCGGCCGACAGAATAACCTTGATGGTCAGAATCCTTTACAGAATCCTCCTGCTCCTCCAAGGAACCGGAATGACCGAAACTATAGATACGATGATGAGGATGATGAGAGGCCCGTCAGGGATTACATGACCCCCACACTTGAAGGGAATGGTTCTGCTATAGTACCTCCGGAAGAGGATGAATTTGATTTTGATGTGAAGTCTTCTTTAGTCCACATGGTGACTAATGATCAGTACCACGGAATTGGGAATCCTTCTACTCACTTGGCTAATTTACAAGAGTATTGCCGCACTTACAAGCCAAGAGATGTGCCCGCTGAGTATGTATACTTGAAGCTTTTTCCCTCTTCACTAAACGGAGATGCAAAAGAATGGTTGCAAAACCAAGAAGCAGGATCTTTTAGGACTTGGAATGAGCTAGCGAATGCTTTTCTTGCCAAGTTCTTTCCACCGTCGAGAACAAAGAAGTTCACAGATTATATATTGACCTTTTCTCAAAGGGATAATGAGTTGTTTCATCAGGCTTACGACCGATTCAAGGACTATTTGAGGGAGTGCCCTCACCATAATTTTCGAAGGGTGGACCTTATGAGGTACTTTTATCTCCGCATGAACAAAGATGCCAAAAGCCAAATGGACACAGCTAGTGGCGGTGCGATCATGGATTTACCGGCAAGCCAAGCATTCAAAGTCATAGATAAAATCGCTACAAATTCTGATAGATACCAAGGGGTTGATCACAAGAAGATGGGTAAGTCTAGAGAAGATTCTTCCAATTATGTGACTAAAGATCAATTTGGTGATTTGGTCAAGAAAATGGAGAGTATGATAAGTATGGTTAATGCTTTGGATGTATCTAAACCAGAAAATGACAAAGGGAAGAATTCGGTCCGACAACCTTGTTTTCTATGCTCTAGTACGAAGCACTCTACAAAGGCTTGTCCCGATGGGAAATACGAAGATGATGAGGATGGATATGAAGAGGCGCATTATGTCAATCAACAAAGGAATTATGCTCCAAATCCTCGTCCTCCTACAAGAAACTATGAGCCTCCTCAAAGGAGAATGTCCAACAACCCCTATTTCCCTTATAAGCCTCAAGAGCAAAACAACTACCAAGGGAATTACCAAAGACAAGGGTATGGTTCTAACCAAAATCAAGGGCAGAATTCTTACTCTACTCAAGGCCAAAGTTCCAACCAAAATCAGGGGCAAAACTCTCAATATTCCAACCAAGGGAACTATCAAAGGACTTCTCATCAACAAGGACAAGCTTCTTCTAACACTCAAAGTAATTCGATGTTGTCTATGATGGCGCAAATGCTAGAGAATCAAAAGGAAACTAACAAGAGGATGGAAGATCATAACAAAATGCTTGAGAATCAAGTGGCTCAAAATGCCGTAGCTTTGAAGCATTTTGGTAAGCTCCCTTCTCAACCGGATGTAAATTCCACCGAGCATTGCAATGCCATCTTTCTTAAAGGTGAAAAGCCATCTCTCATGCATGTCAATGCCGTCACATTAAAGAGTGGAAGAGTCTTGCCTACTCCTCAAGGAAAACCGAGTCCTAAAGACAAGGAGATAGAAGCGGAAGTTGCCAACGACAATTCTGAAGTTGAACTTCAAGCTCCTACGGAAGAAGAGAAAAAGGGGGAAGAACCGGTTTTGACAAGGCATTATGTGCCAAAGATACCTTTTCCTCAAAGACTCAACAAAAGCAAGCTAGATGCTCACTTCCAACGATTTGTGGAGATGTTGAAGAAGTTGTATGTCACTCTTCCATTCCATGAGGTGATCACTCAAAATCCTACTTATGCAAAGTTCTTAAAAGATATTGTGTCTAGTCGTAGAGTTATTGAAGAATCCCGCATGGTAGCCTTGAACCATGAGTGTAGCGCCCTCTTCTCAAAGCAAATACCCCTCAAGATAAAAGACCCCGGCTGATTCACCATTCCATGCTGATGGACCATAATTGTATGAATCATAAACACAGTTAAACCCACCAAATTAGACACTTTGTCTATTTAACTTTTGCTTGTTAGTTCCGATATTTATCTACAGGGTATTTTGAAGTCTAGAGAGAATACAGGCTAAGGAGGAGTTTTAAAGCTAAAAATGAATTACGAGTCATTCCAGGTCACGACCAAATTCTGACTTTCAAGAACCTGACGTGGAATCACTCAAAACAAGTCCAACCAAAGGGCAACCAGAGTCAGACCGGAGCTGAAAGGACCGATGGCTTTTGGGGAAAAGATCACAAAGCTCTCACCCACTCCCCTCCACCTCACATGGCCGGCGGCTTCAAGGAGGAGATGACACATGGGGGGGCGGCTCTCCTCCCCTCCACCTCACCCCGGCGGCTTTTCTCCCCTCCACCCTCCTCTTGCCAAGTGTCTTCTTCTCATCCACATCCATCCCTCTCCTTAGCCTATAAATAGAGCTCCTCCTTCCCTTTGTAAAATCATTCCAAACACATTCCAACATCCCACAATCCACAAGTCACTTATCTCTCTAGATTGAGAGCACAATCATGTAATCGCTTTACTTTGGAATCAAAGCTTGATCTTTAGCACTCTCAACGGTTTTTGTAAGTACTCTCTTCTTTACTTTACTGTCTTTCAAAGTACTTTACTTTCCTATCTTTACAATCAAAATCTTTACTTTTCCTGTCTTTCAAAACCTTTACTTTTTCAAGTACTTAGCTATGATATCCACCTCTATGGATACTCGTAGCTAAACCCTTCATTCGGTTGAAGGGGTGTACTTGTATCATACAATGTTTTAGACCCTTCTCTTACTGCCTCTTTGTGTTCAACTTGTTCTAGGTGCCATATATTAGGTCAGAATTCCATTGGTTGAGTGGATGCTCGGAAGAGCAAAGCTCTGCCATGGGTTCGTGATCTTCTGTGGATAAGTGGAGGCTCGGAAGAGAACAGCTTATCTGTGGAAGTCAACCTCTTTAAAACACCATTTGGTTTATCAGGAATGATGATCAAATGGATGCACATACTAGAACAAGAGTTCTTTGTCTTGCAAAAGACTAGACGGTGTGGCAAGTCATGTGCTAGGAATAGCCTTGATTCACTTTTGAACACTTAGTATGATCATTAGAGGTCAATGATAAACGGACTATGATACAAGGCCCCTAAAACCGAATACTTTCCTTTAATTGTAATATCAACTGTTACTTTACCTTTCAGTACTAAAAATCAAAAACAACCCCCCAACTGCTTTATTTAATCCCCCCTTTTCGAAAGAACAACTATTCACCTAATTCCCTTGGGTTCGACCGGTACTTACCACTTACTACCAAAAATAGTTAAGTCGCGAGTATCGGAGATATAAATTTATTTTGCACAGAGAACATTGCACCTTAACGACAGTGCAGTGGGCTCCGTCACATGCTCTATTGGCGCCATGAGCTTTGAACACCCATTAGCCGACCTTGGTGCTAGTGTAAGTGTCATGCCCCTAGCGACCTATTATAAGCTTGGGTTAGAGGGAATGAAAGCTACCAAGATGACATTGCAACTCGCCGATGGAACCAAAAGGCAACCCAAAGGAGTAATCGAAAATGTTCCTTTCAAGGTAGACAAGTTCTACATACCTTGTTACTTCGTAGTGATGGAGATGGGGAACAGTGGAAACACCACTCTTATTCTTGGGCGCCCCTTCTTGGCCACTGCCGGTTTTAAAGTTGATCTGGGGAAGGGGAAGTTGACTGATGAGCCGTATTTATACGACTCATCGAGTCAATAAATCCCATCAATTCCGATACTTTTGTATGCAAACAGTTACTTCTTAGTATGGTTTTGTATTTCAGGTGTTGCGGAAGCTCTAGGAGGAAACGTGCATAAAAGATGGCATTTTATGCCGAAAACATCACAATGGCAGATCAGACCTTTGGACGTTCGTCGGAGTGCTGGGAGCAGACCGTAGATCAGAAAAATACGAGGCATATACCGTTGCGTAGGTGACTCAATTCCCTACAACTCTCTAGTTCACACCGAGAGCATCCGAGGTCGTTTAGAATGTCAAATCGAGAGCCGAAGTCAAAACAGATGCGCAGAACGGATGAACAGTGTCCGCGGATGAACAGTAACTCCGGCCGTAACCAGTAATTCCGGCTGTGAACAGTAATTCCGGCTGTGAACAGTAATTCCGGCTGTGAACAGTAATTTCATGCATGACGGTTTAGAGGCTTCTAGAAGGTTCTGGAAGGGTCTACACAGATCTGGAAGACTTGCAGAAGAAGAAAACTTAGAGACCAAGCAAAGTCGGTTTTAGGACATGTTTCCTAAAACCGTTTTTGGACCGACTTCAATTTGGAAGCTTAGAGACCTGAGTTTTCTCTATATATACAGCCTCATATCAACCTTTCAAAGCATCCCAAAACGTGGAGAGCTCCTCTCTCCACAAAATCCCACAAGCGAGCTCTCTTCTCCCTCTCGGCGCATCAGCCTCTCGGCCCGGTCGTTCGTTCTTCATCTCGGCACAATAGAGAAGTGTTTTCACCCCCTTGTTATTTACTTTTCCATGGCTATGTCTAGCTAAACCCGTTGTTCGGGCTAGGGTTTTAAACATTGTGACGTTTGTTTTTGAGACTTGATACTTAATGCTTATTTCGTTATTCTACTAGTTCTTGTGCTAAATTATCTTGGTAGATTTGCAAAACTAAATTGATACTTGGAATAGTTAGATTTAGTCGAGTGATTCAATTCCCTTATTTACTATTTGTCTGATACTAGATCGTTGAAAACAAATAGGGCATTAATTTGATATATCTTGGAATGGAGTATTAAATTGCTAGGACTAGAATTCTACAACCCGGAAAGGAAGTAGATTGTGGTGTAGGCGTCCGGAAAGACCCTACTTTAGGTTATAACTTGGAATGGAAGTAACCACACTTAGGAATTCGAAATATGATATTTAGACGTCAATGATAAGACAAGTCACAATTAAGAAACCCTAGCCTGAATATCTTCTCTCTGATTATTACACTCCCACTTTATTTCGTTATTTGCACTGTTTCCTAAACTGTTACTCTCACCCAATTGTTTCTTTTCCTTTCTCACAGAACAAAGTAGTAACCATCTAGCTCCCTTGGGTTCGACCCTTGCTTGCCATTGTGCTAACCCACAGTCTACAGTAAGGAAATTATAAATTCAAATTTGCAGGTACAAACGACGACCTGTCATTGACCTTGAAGATTGGGGGAGAAAAGGTGAAGATAGAGAGGCCTATGAACGAACAAGTGGCTATACCTGAACCTTGTGATTTGAAAGAGCAAGAGAGTGTGGGAGCCGAGAATGTTGAGGTCAAGAAGGTAACTAAGAAGGTTTTGCACAAGTTGGTCGATCCCGATAAGGACCCTTCTCTTGATCACTATAAGTTGCCCTCATGCCATGATGGGGTAAAAAGAAAAGTCAATGCTAAAACGGCAAAGAATGAGAAGCAAACATCACTTTGGACAAGAGCTATTAAGCAAGTTGCTTGCAAATTTTCAAAGAACCCGGATTGACAACTCCACTTCTCAACATATCCGCTTGAGGAGGGATCGTAGCAAAAGACTCCTCAAGTGTGTTTCTTATTTCCTAAAAGGAGAATCGGCTCCGTCTTAGCCAAGACGTTAAACTAGGCTTGTGAGTGTTTCTCCCCTGATCTTTAAGTATATCTATTTTGATTGGATTTCTATTTGCTTCAAGTGTGGGGTGTTGAAATTTTGTGCATGAGTGTTAATGTACGATTTGAGATTGGCTTAGAAATTCTTGTCCGTAACTCCATGCGTTCGCATAGTTTCATCCATGCGTTCGCATAATTATCTTTTTCTTCATTTCGTTGTGCTTGCATAGACTTCATGCGCTCGCGCATAAAATCAATGCCACTGCCCAGTACTGTGCGTTCGCACAAGTCAATCCATGCGTTCGCATGCCTAGTTTATTTCCACTTTGTGCTTTGGTCGCATGAGTCCATCCGTTCGCACGAGAAATCCATGCTACTGCCTGCACTTGTGCATTCGCACAAACCCAAGCATGCGTTCGCATGCTCATCTGATGCGTTCTTTTGATAAATTATGAGTTGACTTGCATGATGCTGACATGTTTACGATGATGATTTCTCTACCTTGTGTGTTTAACACTCTCGTATTTGAGTTTCTTGTCTTATAGAGGAAAAAGGGGAATCATTCATCGAATCTTTTGTGCAAGTTCAGTCGCCCAAGAACTAGGCGCGCGAAGCAACATCTCTTACTTTGAAATGTCTACCTCCAAACGAGAGAAGTTTTTCTTAAGTTTCTCTTTGCTTTTCATGCTATTCATTGCTTAGGGACTAAGCAATTGCTAAGTGTGGGGTGCCTATGTTTTGACTACACGAGATGTTTGTGCTTGCTTGCCGTGCTTTCATGTTTAGAATCCAATCAATTCGCATGTTTAGAGGAAAACACTTACCCTACTGTGACATTCATCCAAAAACTCGAATTTTTAATGAAAACAAAAAGTCGGGGCAAGGCTACATTTTTGAAAATTTTCATTCCTAATTCAACTAGTCGTGCATGATTTCACTTAATTGATCCTTTAGATGACTAATGGATTGGATTGTTGGCTTTCATTCTTGAGGATCAAAGCATCTACTAGCACTTCTTTATCTTTTATTCTAAGCTCTTTCTTGTTGAGACTAGAGAGTTGATCTTTGAAAGCATGAAATAAAAAATAATAATAAATAAAAACCTAGCATGTCATGATTGCCTTTAGGTGACCTTAGTGACCTCGCTTGTCTTGTGGATTTGTCTTGTTGGTTTGTCATGCTCCATTTTGAGCACTTAGCCCTTTGTCAAAGTTCTAAGTGTGGGGTCAAAAGAGGGCAAGAAAAAGAAGGAGAAAGTAAAGCACAAAAACAAAAAAAAGAGAGAAGAAAAAAATGTGTAATAAGCCCCAAGCTTCTTCCTTATGATTGATCACCATTAGGAAGTGAGTTTAAAGAATTATGTGCTAAGCCCCGAGGGTTAGGAAGGTAAGTTCCCCCTCGAAAGTGCTTAGTACGGCCAAAGGCCATGCTACCCCCTTAAAGTTGCACTTAGACTTGACAATCGGCTATTCCACCATTCTCTAGCATGAAAACTAATGAGACAATTGAAACTTTCTAGCAAGAATTCACTAAGGGACGAATCTCGTATTCTTTTATACTTAGGCATGATATGATTTGCAAGTGTATATAAAAGCTTTAATGTTGGAACTCCTCTTCTCTTATGACTAAGTGACCTTTGCGTCCTAGGCTTGAGAATGAGTTCAAACTCGCAAGCCAATGTACTAGCCTCCTTGCAAGCATTGGTGAGTGGTCCAACAAGATTTCTTTGCGACTATTAGATTGTTTTCTTGAAATCTTGGATATAGAAAACGACTAGAATCCTTGATTAAAGGTTTGTTAGTCTTTGCTTTGATTTGCTTGAATGTCATTATTCATGAATTTCCACAAGGATTTGAAGAGGTTTCATGTTGTGATTGAAATGCACATATCTAGTTTGAATACATTATGAACTTCATGGAAAACACCTTGCCTAGTACTTTGACATTTGTGAACTTAAAATGCCTAATTGGATGGTTGTTCTTTTTGTCGGATTTGTGAGTATTCCCATGTCTGAAAACTCTCAGGAGACTACAACTCCTCCACTAGGGTAGCCTAGGGGTTTAAAGGCTTGGTACATTCGCTAAATGCACTCGTGTTACCTACGAAAGTGGTTAGTTAGAAGTAGGATTTGTTTCTTAGTGTTTTAGTTAGTTTTCGTGACCATATGGAGTTTTCTTTGAACCGATCCTGAGTGAGTGAAGTGCATTATTGTTGTTGATCTCTATGATTAGTTTGCTCGGGACGATCAAACATTAAGTGTGGGGTGATTTGATAGCGCTAAAAAATATGCATTTTAGGCGACTTCTATGCTTATTGTTTCGATTGTTCTATTACGATTTCACTTGCTATTTGATGCTTTGTGGTTCTTTTCATGAAAATTACAGAGTTTAAGCTGAGAACACAAGTAGGTAGTGATTTTGGAAGAAAACCGAAGTTTCGGAGCAAAAATATGGAGTTTCGAGCAAAATAGGGCAAACCGACCTTGCCGGAGTACTTTGGACGCACAGATCGCATTTGGTGCCTGATTTGGTCGATTCAAAGTTTGTTAGAAAGATAACTCAAAGGGCAACAACTTTCTAGTTGACGCCGAGGCCAAATTCGGACGGGAAAACTTCGAAAAAGCCCCAAGAACTCGGAGCGCAAATTTCCTAAGGTCATGCGCTCGCATGGTCAAAAGCATGCGGTCGCACAACCCAGACCATGCGTACGCATAGTCAATAGCATGCGATTGCACAACCCAGACTCGAAGCATGAACATCCCGTGCGCTTGCACGCGATCAAATTTCCCAGTCTACAGGAGGCCATGCGTTCGCACAAATCAATCCATGCGTTCGCACAAATCAAACCATGCGTTCGCATGCTTTTGCGGAAACATAAAAACGGGAATTTTACTACTGGGCTATAAACAGAAACTTGGGGTTTTTGAACAAAAAGCTAGTTTTTTGGAGCAAATCTGGGATTTTAGAAAAGAAGAACTCCAACAATAACACGATCGGATACTCTAGTGGTCTTGAATCTCCATATTGGTTTTAGATTTCTAAACTCAACTTTCCATATGGTTGTTTGCACTTTTATTGTTTACTTTGTTTGTAAACTCACCATGAGTGAGTAGTGACCTTGATTGGAGATCTATGGATCCCCTAGACATGTTTGTGACATTGTAATTACCTTATGCTAATGATGAATGAGTTTGCACATGTTTCTTCTTCATTTGAACCTAATGTCTCGAGTTGCCTATAAGGTGTTTGTGAAATGTCCTCAATAGGAATTCTGCTTGATTTCATGCTTGATGTAGCTTGCGTTGATCATCACGACTTCAATGAACTAAATGAAGAAGCATTAGGATTTTTGTGTTACATGGCGACTCTCTAATCCGAATGAGAAGGGCTTGATATTAACAAGAACATGATTATCTAGTCAATAAAGTGGAAGTGTGAGGCTAGACATTCATATTCTATAGTGCCAATAGAGCGAAAGTGTGAGGTACTATGCGAGATGTAACCTCTTTGTACTAAGTTGTAGCGTGAGTTGAACTTTGTACTAATGTTGCATAAGCCAATTCCTAAACATGTGCACGTGATTTCATCATTAGTGTCCTATATCATTGTCATAATAATTGTCTAGGTGGTGAAGTGATCCCTAGTCATCTTTTAATTGATAGTTAACCTATTTTAGCAGATATAATCTCACTTTTGGATAGTACCTTCTACTATCATCCTCTTAGAGGAACAACCCCCCCCCCCCCCCCAAACCATAGACATTCTAATTAAATCGTTAGCATTATTGGTTCAATCACCTATCCTTTGGGTACGACCTCGGTTCACCCGAGTCATTACAAATGTTTTGATTACCGTGACTTAGCATTAGTGTTTGGATTCTATTTGAATCCTTAGCTATATTTTCAACCGATCAGTGAATATGATCATTTCTACGGAATTGAAGTGAACTAGTGCTTATGTCTATTGCATATAACACTTTAGGAGATGTTTCAAGGATGATAAATGCTATAGAATGAACCAACAATCTCGATGGAGTGAGGTTTGAGTTAAGAAGGTTTGGCTAAGAATATATTCACACGAAAGTTGGTCTACCTTAGTCTAAACTAGGTTCAAAACTATTTGACTACCATGAAATATTTGAATATTGTGTATGTGATCGTTGGGAAATGCCAAGGAGGGGAGTAACCCCTCGAAACACCTCTTATCTATTATCTCTAATTACTCACCACATAGGATTTAGAATATACACCTTTATACATTTTTGGTTTAGAATAACCGAATGAAAACATGATCTTACAGAGTGCATGTGCTGGGCAGCTCCTTTGGGTTCGACCTGGTACTTTATCGGTTTTTATAAATTGTTTTGACCTACTACATTTGATCCTCTCTTCATTGATACTATTCTAGAGGTGAAAAAGAAAATAGTTCGTCACACATTATCTCAAAGGGAAGTTCTCAATTGGGAGGTTGGATTATAGGAGCAGTGGTGAGGGCACGTTTTAGCTTCTAAAAGGCTTCAATGCAAGCATTATCAAATACAAATGCCACATCATTGTGCAAGAGATCAGTCAAGGGCTTGGCAATCTTAGAAAAGTCTTTAATGAAATGCTGATAGAACAAGGCGTGACCAAGTCCTTCTCGTACCATGAAGTGGTACTTCTCCCAATTCAAGACAATGTCGGTTTCAATGCACTTATCAAGGAACTTGGAAAGATTATCCAAGCAAGAGTCAAAGGATGAACCATAAACCGAGAAGTCGTCTATGAATACTTCTATTGTGTTCTCGATAAAGTCAGAGAACATAGCCACCATGCACCTTTTGAACGTTCTCGGTGCATTACATAGTCCAAATGGCATACATCTATATGCATAAGTTCCATAGGGGCATGTGAACGCGGTCTTATCTTGATCTAGAGGATTTATAGGAATTTGAAAGAATCCAATATATCCATCCAAATAGCAAAAGTATTCATGGTTTGCTAGCCTTTCAAACATTTGATTGATGAAGGGCAAGGGGAAGTGATCCTTCCTATTGACCATTTTATGTTCATGGTAGTGAACACACATTCGCCACCCCATAGTGGTGCGTGTGGGGATAAACTCATTTTTTGTTCTTACCTACCATTAAACCACCTTTCTTAGGGATCACGTGGATTGGGCTCACCCATTTTGAGTCAGGAGCGACATAATTGATTCCCGCTTCTCTTAACTTAGTTATCTCCTTGAAGACAACTTCTCCTAATTTAGTGTTCAACCTCCTCAGCCTCTCTCGGGTTGGCTTAGCATTATCTTCCAATCTAATCCTATGCATGCATATTTTGGGGCTATCCCTTTCAAATAATCACTTGAATAACCAATACCCTCCTATGGGTTCTAAGCACATTCAATAGTTTAGAAGTCTCAAACTCATTCAAAGATGCATTCACAATCACGAGAAAAGTGAATTTGAGACCTAAGAATTCATACCTTAGACTAAGGGTAGAGCGTTAAGCTCTATCCCACAATGTCCCTTACCTTTTTCTTCCTCCATCTCTTCCTCCTCATCATCTTTTCCTACCTCAAATTATTCCTCGTCCATCATCAATAGTTACGCTCTATCCCACAATGTCCCTTACCTTTTCTTCCTCCATCTCTTCCTCCACCTCATCTTTTCCTACCTCAAATTCTTCCTCGTCCATCATCAATAGGTCCATCATAGAGTCACCTATGCTTTTATCACTAGTTTTGTTTTTTTTAAATGACCCATTTGAGTTTGTCATTTCCATTTTGGCCTATTCTTTTAACAAACCAGATTCTCAAGATCCATGTTGTTATGTTTTGAAGAAAACCGGATTCCCAGGATCCGATTTGATGAGCAAATAAGATGAGGTGCCTTTGGCCGCCTACACGGATGCCACGTGAAAACTGTATCGAGAGGATCCGGTCTTTTTAGAAATGGATGTCGAGGATCTGGTCTTTCTATGACACCGGTTGTCATAAATACTGTTTGTAATAATTTTTCTATTTTTTGTTTATCGAAGTTAATTATCTATCGGTAACGGTTAAAAATAACCAAAAAAGTGTTTCGATCTGGTTCAAAGTTGAACATAAGAAAAGGACTTTGATTTTGTTGAAAAGTGGATACAAGTACTAGAAAAGTTGAACAAAGATAGAAGCAGCCCTCCAGTTATGGCAAATTTTGTGGCATATTTTGCATCTTTGAATTCTGCCAGGGGGTGTTGATGAAGAAGCTAATCCTTGAGTACTGGACTGACAGACGTCAATCTAATTATGCCATCGCCTTGTCAGATTTCTACCGACTTTTTGACATTTGAAGTCAGGGTTAAGAACATGAGGAAGTCCCTGATAAGTCGCATTCTTGACTATTATCTCTCTACATTTTCCCTAAGGTTTTGATTCGATCCCACGTATTTTTTAGGCCAACTGACACTCTTTTGCCCTTTCAGGTACAATATTCGATCAAGGAGTGATCAGACCCCTTCGAAAGCGGAATGAGTCGAAACAAGGCAAAAAAGAATTAAAAGTGAGATATTCGCAACCAACTTGTCCCGACTGCCCTGAGCCAATACCACAAGGGCATTGTGTCCTGAATCGCTTAGTTAAGATTGGACAACCCCAAAGTGCATCTCCTTTCCATGCCAATCTGAATAGTTCCATTTCAACCAGACCACAAAGCATGCGGACTTTGCACAACCTAGTCACCCGAGGTGCCGTTGTCGTGACCGAGACAATGGCCTAAAAGAGGAATATTTATCCCATACACCTATAATTAGAGGCATCTGTGTTTTGCACTGAGAGTTGCGCACGCCAAGATTTCTGTAAGAGGGTTTCCATACGGAAGAGGATTATAACAAAACCAATTATCCAGCTCAGGGAGCTGCCGGAGTGGGACGATCGTCCAGTACATCTATCCCTATTGTATTCCTCTACTGTTTAATTGATTTTTTTTTGTATTGAATCCTTAGAGATGAGTCGTGAGTAGTCCTTTTTGTTTTATAGGATCCTATGGAACCCTATGATGTATGTGACTTGTTTATGATATGAATAATCTATAAATGGTGTTGAGTTTTATTCATGGTGTTGTATTTCACTTCATCTTATGCTTGTACTATGCTAATAGGCGTCCGAAGGGATCTCTATGAGTAGAGGGTAAGAGTCATTTGCTATGAACTCGAGGGGGTCACGCCGATGACCCTGGAAAACCTAGTGGTTATACCTTTACACGATGGTGTTCACGAGGGTGACCCATCGTGTATCACGATAGGCCTAGGTTAACCAGCCTGCAAATATCGATTGTCCAACGAGGGTTAGTGGTCGAGAGATACGAAGCTGAACATGGACAAACAAATCGAGGGGTCTAGATACATGTGCGAGATACGTTTTCCTTTGGGCATGAGAAGTAGCCGAGAGGTGGAATCTGCCATATAGACGTATAGACCTGAGTCGATCTCGATAGAGACTCACACTATTGTGGGTTCAAGTGACTAGAGTTGTATGCATTGGAGAGCGAAACAGATACCCTAGGAAACGTTTCTTTACATTGATTAAACCCCCACTTTACTTCATTTAATCTGGCTATAACATTAAACAACCTTAAAACTAATTCATAATTTGAAAAGCAGACGTAAAATCGAATATTAGAAACGAGTTTTTGTTTACTCCTTGGAGGACCCGGTACTTATCAGTTTATAAATGTTTTTGACTACTTAGTTAGCACACCACCTATTTGCTGCAACGTCAGACCCTTATAGGGTTCCCCGAAGTTCTCATGAAGCATTGGAGAGAAATGGTAACTCCAGCTCACGTTGTAAGTGTATACTCATGAGCAAAGAAGTTGCTCAATTCCTTGCGCGCGAACTTGCAAGCTGCCATTGCATAATTACAATGATTATGAAATAATGTCCATCAAACTGTCCACCTATGATGCAGTGGCGGACCCATACTTTTTTCTTACTGGGGGCAAAGATTATCAAGGCTTTTTATTCTCACAAAACTTTAAAGTGTGAGATGTATAAATTAAATCCTTAGTGTACAAAATATATATTAAAGTGGCTATGAGAATTATCTTAGATTGAATGTACTTATTTTAATTATAAAGTTAGCAAAATAAAAATTATTTTTATATGTCACATCAACTATTTGAGCTTAAATTCTAGTATCAAATTACATTACCCTCTAAATGAGATAAAAAAATTTAATACATAAATATATTTTTGAGAGCTTTGAGGCTATTTTTGAAAATTTGAAGGTTATTTTGCATTATTGGGGTAAAACATTAATATTATTGGGGGCCAAATATTAAAATAATGAAGAATATTTTAGTAATTACATGGTGTTTATCAACTTTTTTGAAAATTAATGGGGGCAATTGACTCCAATACTCAAAGCTTGGGTCCGCCACTACGTTGATGACGTCCATATTTGATAACGTCGTTGAACGATTCCAAAGCTTTGGTGGTCACTGAAGCCCATTGATGAGTCGTATTTATACGACTCGTCGAATTAGTTATTCCCATCTATTTAATTATGCGAACAGTTACTTTTTACTATTATTTTGCATTTAAGGTGTTTCAGAAGCTCTGGAAGGAATATGTGCTTAAAAGCGGCATTTCGGTGCAGAATACATCACATGAAGTTCATGGAAAATCAGATGGAGAGCCATAGTCGAAGTTGGAGCGAAAAGAATGAGCATTGTGCCGAGACTCTCGCGCCCAACGCCTACTTTAAGTGTGCTGGACGCGCCAGCTAAAATGCATGCGAGGCACGACGCTAAAATACTCTTCGGGCGCGGGTGACCCGACGAGGTGATGACGTGATGCGCCATCTAAAATGCATGTGAGGCATGACGCGACGCTAAAATTCTCTTTGGGCGCGGTAGGCCCGACGAGGTGACCCATATCATACCACCATTATTCATTGATAAAGACCATAAATCAGCGTCTATGTTGTGCAACCACCTTCGGACATCAGGTGTATCTTGCAAGAGTTCCATCAGCTATGCATATTCAGCAACAAAACTTTTACTCTTTCTTGGCATATGGCACTCTGCCAAGTTTCTTTTCAAAGTAGAGTGTTTCACCTCGGTGTTGAAGTTGATCTGTAAGTGCCCAATGCAGACACGATGGTAAGCCATAAGAGGCGACCATTCTGGTTCTTGCATAGCGGCCATTAGTCTAGGGTGCTTGTCAGAGATGTCCCACAAGCGCAGGCGTGAAGTGCCACCATCATGAACCACTTCTAGCTATAAGTGTTTTCACTATTCACCTAAGCAAACGCAATAGGCACAACACCGTTACTTGCATCCAAAGAACATGCTACCAACAGCTTCCCGTCGTACTTACTATATATATGAGTACCGTCGATGGATAATATAGGACGACAATGATAAAATGCATGAATACATTCTGCAAATGCTCAAAAAACACGATTTACCTGAATGTACTCACCATCAATTTCTTATGTATCCTATCTGACAACTGTTTCCGGATTTGCATCAACCAAAACCTTTATCAAGTGCGGCAGCCTTAAAGGCTTGGGTAGCAAATCGCAAGAACTCATCTTCTTGCTTGATCCCATTCTTACTTTGAGGCATTAGTTTCAAGGACTTCTTCTTTGGAGACCTCCTCATCCAAGTTCCCATTTTCAATTGCTTGTTGCGACAATGGAGTTTCAAGCATCTTGTTGTGGGTCTCGATCACTCTATTCATCTTCTCTTGGTTAGCAATGAGTGTAGCAAGCATGTATTCTATATTGGAAGGCTGACACAAAGTTTGAGGGTATTGAGGGTAGGAGTCTTTGATGGACCAAAGTTATACGAGTCAGAAACACAGTAAAACCCCCTTAATTAGACTGTTTGTCTATCTAACTTCTACGTGTTAGTCCCGATATATTTCCACAGGGCATTTTAGAGACTGAAGTAAAAACACGCTAAGGAGAGGATTTTATGCTGAAAAGATAACAAGAGTCAATCCAAGGTCAAGATCATATGCCGACTGAAGAAATATCAAGGATCCTGACGTTGAATTGACCAGAACAAATTAATCAGAAGAATCAAGAGTGGAGTCAAGACAGCCCGGAGAAGAAACACATTGACAGTTTTGTGAAAAGACTGCACAAAACTTTACAAATCTCACATTGGACAAAGATGACCGACCACTTGAAGAAGTGGTGGCCAAGGGAGGAGCTCCTCCTCCTTGGGCCACCGCCTACCGGAGGCTCTTGGTGGTGGTGACCGGCGGCTTTTGCCCCTACTCCACATGTCACCACCACCTTCCTCCTCCTCCACCACTCCTCTTCCTCCACATGTGGCCATCTCCTCCCTCCATTTTCTCCTCCAATCAAAATGCAACACTTGCCACCCATCTCCACCACCCATCTCCTCCCCTTTGGGCTATAAAAGGAGGAGCTCCTCCTTCTCATTTCACACACCAAATCTCAATTTCACTTCTCTCTCTAGAAGTTGTAATATTTGTAATGTTGTAATTTTTCTTTGGAAATAAAGGATAGCTCCCTTGGCGCTTCAACGGTTGTAAGTATTATTTTCAGTATTTATTTAACTGTTGTCTTTAATTCCTTAGTATAATGTTTAGCGTGATGAATAGTAGCTAAACTTGTAGTTCGGTCTAAGGGGCGCACTTGTATTATAAAATGTTTTAAGACTATTAACTTAGTGTCTAGTCTTAGTATTCAAAACTTGTTCTATGTGCCATATATAGTCAGAGTTTCCAAGGTTGAGTGGATGCTGTAACAAGCAAAGCTCTTCTGTGGGAATTCGTGATCATACTCAGGTAGTGGAAGCTGTAACAAGCAAAGCTATCTGAGGAGTTCGACTCATCCTAAATCCCATCTGGTCGAGCGTAACTGTGAGATCAGGTGGATGCACCCAGGCTAGCATACCTTAGGGTATTGGCGCTAGACTGAAATAGAACAGGAGTTACTTTAAACCGGTGTTGCCAGTCTTGAGCTGTAACTAGCCTCGATTCACCGTTTGAATACTTAGATGATTCACTAATGGTCAATGATAAACAGGATATAGTACAAGTCCCCTGAAACCGAACATTTCTCTTTAATTATAAACTGTAATTTACTTTCCAGTACTAAAATCAACCAACCAACCAATCAATCAATCAATCAAAATAGCTGGTAGCTTTAAAACCAACCAACCGACCTTAAACACGCTCCCACGCTGCGTAATCCCCCCCGAAGAATAATTATTCCCCTAGTTCCCTTGGGTTCGACCCCTACTTACCAAGTACTACCCAGTAGTATAGTTGCGAGTAGCGGACTATTATAAATTTATTTGCACAATCGCTTTGACGATGAGCGGTTCTGTCAAATTGGCGCCGTTGCCGGGGAACTAGTCATCGGATAACTGTTCTTACCTCCCCTTTCTTTTTCTTTCTTTTTCCTATGTCATTACCCGTTACGCATGCATGGACAACGCGATTTCTGCCCCTGTTCGGAGGAACGGAGGGAGAAGACCCTGTACAGCACTGCCGAAACTTCCACCAAGTCTGCCACAACATCAAACCTGAAAACGAAGTGTTAGAAGAGTTTAAGCTGAAATGCTTCAAATTATCTCTAACCGACTTCGCCACGATATGGTACTACACATCCACCGCTTGCAGTGCAGAACGTTTCGTAGACCTCTGCGTTCCGTTCCTGAAAGAATTCTCCCCACCATCTTTACGCCAAGAAACCCGCGAAAAGATCCTGAACCTTCAACAATCCCGGGATGAGACTTTGGACGAATACTACATGAACTACGATGCCATCGTCTCAAGCTTCCCGCACCATGGATTTATGAAGAAAATTCTTCTCCAAAAATTTCTTCGTGGGATGAGGTCCGAAGAGCTGGGAAGAGTCAACGAAGCTATGAGAAGGTCTGCCGCAAACCTCACCATTGCAGACATGTGGTACCTGATAACTGGCCTAGCCGTTGCCACAAGACGAGTTCCCCACACTGACGAGGAAATGCAGACAGAAGAAGCTGACCCTGAGGCTGACAAAGAAGAAACCACCGAGCCGTCAGAAGAGACTCCCGAACCATCCGAGGAATCAGACATGGAAAGCACCGGAAGCAACGAAGTAGAAGTCCAGAACACCACTGACGAACTGCCCAAGCCATACCCGACTATCATTACCCAGGCAGCTGAAACTATCTACGACCAGTTCTTCACGAACCAACATTACGAGGCAGAACCAAGCCTCATGAGGCCTTCCCGACTTTTCCCCTTAATTAATGAGCAAGTCGCCGCGAACTATGCGATCCAAGAAGAAGCTCAAAGGAGAATGGGAAAAGGGCCTGAGCAGAATGACTCCTACATGGAGCACGCTTTCGCCATGACTGGACAAGGCAGCCCTAAACAGGAGAACACCCAGTTCAAAAAGCTGATAGTGAAAGGTCCCTCGCCTTCTCAGAGACGTTGGAAGAAGATACCATCAGAACTGGACCCAAACCCGTCATCTGCTAAAAAATCAGGAAGACTCACCGCAAGAATCAAAGTCGGTGGAATCAAGAAGTTTGACCTCAGCCACCCATGGGACCCAAACCAGTAATCCACAACGAGGTATCGTCGAGCCAACGACGTTAAACAAGTGCACTGGTCGGGAGGTAACCCGACACTATCTTACTTTTCCGCACTTTAATTTCTGTCATTTAAATTCAGTATTTAGTTTAAAGCTTGCATGACTTTTGAACTAAGGCACGCCTTCGTTCAAAAGTGGGGGGGGGGGTGAGAACCACCTATGTACATAAATAACATGCAGCTGTTTTTCTTTTTTTAGTAATAGTATCTTTTTGAAAATATGAACTTAAGAATGTGAAAAAGATAAATCATAATTCATGCATTAACCTTGTGAAAATTCAACTGTTTAAAAACTTAGAATGTAACTTTCCATTTGTCCTTTGTGCTGAGATAACTAGGGATGTGGAGTTGATATAAACTGCCCTAGAAAGGCTTGGCAAGCAATCGAAGGATCAAATCACACTATATGGTTTTCGAAGTCAGTGGAGGCTGCACTTCGGGTTTTCAGTGAATAATTGAAGTCAACTCCGCCAAGAAGCATCTATGCAAAGGCGAGGATGGGAATCAGACCGTCCTCTCTCTAGTCAAAATAGCCGAGAAAATAGATGAGCGAAACTCATCTTGACCCGCGCAAAACGACAAAGACGAGAGGAGCGGGGAGGTATTTCCATAGGCTTGCGGGCGATGATTGGACCTCCCAAAAAGGCTTGAGAAAATGGACTTGCAAAATCACAAAAAGGCGAAAAACTCAAAGA
Organism: Rhodiola kirilowii; assembly: GCA_033675215.1. Taxonomy (NCBI): domain Eukaryota; kingdom Viridiplantae; phylum Streptophyta; class Magnoliopsida; order Saxifragales; family Crassulaceae; genus Rhodiola; species Rhodiola kirilowii. Next base: position 29,316,847 of record CM066196.1, on the reverse strand, counting down.
AGAATATCAAAAGAGGCCAAAGGCCCAAAATTGTGAAGGTTTTAACCGAGCAAAAGTGAAGCACTCAAAAAGTCAAATCAAAGGCCAAAGGCCGATTCACTACAACAAAAAAAGCAGTCCCTCGCCAAAGAAGAAAATCAAAAAGGCTCAACTCACTGAAACCCGAATCGAATCACGTGCTAGAGAAAGCTACCAGAAAACCATATAGTGCGAGACGATCCCAAGATTGCAGTCCAGAAGCCTAAAAAGGGCTATTTCCCGAGACATCCAATATAATTTGCATCTCAGCACGGAGGTACAAGTATTAAGTTTCTTCTATTTATTTACGCAGTTTAATTTGGTAATAAGTAAGCAATGCATGAATTAGGATAGATCGAGTACCACAGTCTAATTTTCATATTCCAAAGCCAAACTTAGAACTTACGCCCTTTAATAGCATTGTTCGGGACGAACAACTAAAAGTGGGGGGTAATCTGATGGACCAAAGTTATACGAGTCAGAAACACAGTAAAACCCCCTTAATTAGACTGTTTGTCTATCTAACTTCTACGTGTAAGTCCCGATCTATTTCCACAGGGCATTTTAGAGACTGCAGTAAAAACACGCTAAGGAGAGGATTTTATGCTGAAAAGATAACAAGAGTCAATCCAAGGTCAAGATCATATGCCGACTGAAGAAATATCAAGGATCCTGACGTTGAATTGACCAGAACAAATTAATCAGAAGAATCAGGAGTGGAGTCAAGACAGCCCGGAGAAGAAACACATTGACAGTTTTGTGAAAAGACTGCACAAAACTGTACAAATCTCACATTGGACAAAGATGACCGACCACTTGAAGAAGTGGTGGCCAAGGGAGGAGCTCCTCCCCCTTGGGCCACCGCCTACCGGAGGCTCTTGGTGGTGGTGACCGGCGGCTTTTGCCCCTCCTCCACATGTCACCACCACCTTCCTCCTCCTCCACCACTCCTCTTCCTCCACATGTGGCCATCTCCTCCCTCCATTTTCTCCTCCAATCAAAATGCAACACTTGCCACCCATCTCCACCACCCATCTCATCCCCTTTGGGCTATAAAAGGAGGAGCTCCTCCTCCTCATTTCACACACCAAATCTCAATTTCACTTCTCTCTCTAGAAGTTGTAATATTTGTAATGTTGTAATTTTGCTTTGGAAATAAAGGATAGCTCCCTTGGCGCTTCAACGGTTGTAAGTATTATTTTCAGTATTTATTTAACTATTGTCTTTAATTCCTTAGTATAATGTTTAGCGCGATGAATAGTAGCTAAACTTGTAGTTCAGTCTAAGGGGCGCACTTGTATTATAAAATGTTTTAAGACTATTAACTTAGTGTCTAGTCTTAGTATTCAAAACTTGTTCTATGTGCCATATATAGTCAGAGTTTCCAAGGTTGAGTGGATGCTGTAACAAGCAAAGCTCTTCTGTGGGAATTCGTGATCATACTCATGTAGTGGAAGCTGTAACAAGCAAAGCTATCTGAGGAGTTCGACTCATCCTAAATCCCATCTGGTCGAGCGTAACTGTGAGATCAGGTGGATGCACCCAGGCTAGCATACCTTAGGGTATTGGCGCTAGACTGAAATAGAACAGGAGTTGCTTTAAACCGGTGTTGCAAGTCTTGAGCTGTAACTAGCCTCGATTCACCGTTTGAATACTTAGATGATTCACTAATGGTCAATGATAAATAGGATATAATACAAGTCCCCTGAAACCGAACATTTCTCTTTAATTATAAACTGTAATTTACTTTCCAGTATTAAAATCAACCAACCAACCAATCAATCAATCAAAATAGCTGGTAGCTTTAAAACCAACCAACCGACCTTAAACACGCTCCCACGCTGCGTAATCCCCCCCGAAGAACAATTATTCCCCTAGTTCCCTTGGGTTCGACCCCTACTTACCAAGTACTACCCAGTAGTATAGTTGCGAGTAGCGGACTATTATAAATTTATTTGCACAATCGCTTTCACGACGAGCGGTTCTGTCAGTCTTCAACTTTAAAGCATTGGCTATCATCCGAATTTGGAGTGTTGGCATGTGATGGATAGCAATAGTTTTCCCAATAGAAATTCGGTTGCTCCTCCTCTTGATAATATTCTCCATTGTACATGACTTATTGGTTGTAAGGATTCATCCTCGTAAAGACATATAAACATAAGCTAGCAAGGGATATGAATGTAAGGAGGATATACAGGTATAAGGAAAAGAAAAATAGCTACAAGAATGGTCGATACTTCCACACAATCAAAGCTAGTAATGTGCTAATGTTTTGCTCTCCGGCAACGGCGCCATTTTGACGTTGTTGTTCTTCTACTCCTTTAATTGGTGTGATCTAATGTATATTAAACTTGTCAAAAACAATTTACATTATCGGTAAGACCGAGTCGAACCCAAAAGAGTAAGTTAAGCACATGCACTATTTAAAATTGTGATTTCGTTCGGCTATTCTAATTCAAATGGATGAGGGTGTGTGTATCTAAATCCTACTTGGCAAGTAATTAGAGATAAAAGATGGATAAAAGGCGTTTCGAGGGGTTACTCCCCTCTTTGACATTTCCCAAAGATCAAATACACGGATCGGAAGCATTATAATGTTATGGATAGCTTTAAAACCTAGCATAAGCTTAAATGAGCCCATTATAATGTTATGGATAGTTTATGCTTTCTAATTTAGAATCTCACTCTTTCGAGATGTCGATTCATTCTACTCCTCTTGATTGTCCTTTAATTTTCACTTTGAGGTCAATCAAGTAGAAATAGACAATTAAAAGCTAGGTTGGCTTCCATATCTTGGAGTTACTTTCATGAGCACTAGATATGGATCATTTTCATTCATCCAAACCATACTAAGCTCTTTTGATACTTAAAATTATGTTTTAAGACAAACATGTCACTTAGACATTTCATCAACACTTAGCAACATGTTAGTAAATGAAGCTCTAGTGAAAATGAAGTCTAACACTTTGATTATGGAATCTAATGTATAAACAAGCTCATTGAGTACCAAGAGGGTTGTAAAACCCTCAAACCACAAGAACTAGTCACACATCATCATGATAACATCTTTTCAATACAAAACAACAAAGGGGAGGATAGATGAGTAGAGAAAACCCAAGTAGGAGACGATCCAAGCTCTAGATTCCTTGGTTGATCTTTTCTCTTCTCCCCCAAGCAATCCTTTTAATGATGTTGAGTCTTCCTTGACCAATTTCTCACATTTTTTCTCTCTAAAAACCAGCCTCCTTTGTCAAAACTCTTTCCTTCTATTTATAGCTCTGAGTGAAAAAACAGGCACAACAACCGTACTCGAGCGAGTACTGCTATCTGATGGTGCAATGTGCAGGGAAAGCTAAGCTACAAAAAGTACTTGTTCTCTATTTGATAGAAATAGACGCTTTGAAACGTACCAAATATAAAAATTAAAATTTCACTTATTAACCTTTTAGAATAGATCAAATAAAAACCATATTTAAATATAAAAACTATAAACTACCTAAGAATTCGACACGTGGCACTCTCGACCATTCATAATTCGGGCCACTTTTTTGTAAATAAAAATATTAAAACAAACTTATTTAAAAATACATAACAGATACGAGGATATAAACATCCTAAAAAATAACGTTAAGTCTGAACATTATGTTAAGTCTGAACTTTTTTTTTAAGTCTGAACATTATCACATAACTCTAAACATTATTTTAAGTCTGAACTTTTACATCTTGTTAAGTCTGAACATTATCACATAACTCTGAGAATTTTGTTGAGTCTGAACATTATCACATAAGTCTGCATATTATCATATAAGTCTGAACATTATCACATAACTCTGGACACTATGTTAAGTCTTAACTTTTACATTTTGTTAAGTCTGAACATTATCATATAACTCCGAACACTATGTTAAGTCTGAATATTTACATTTTGTTAAGTCTGAACATTATGCTTTGAATTAATTAGATTAAAATTAATTAATTACAAAAATACAAAAAGACTATTTTGCGCTTTCGTATTGGATTACGAAATTTCAACATATATGTCACGTGTCAACTTTTGAGGAGGTTTATAATTTTTATAAATAAACAAGATTTTTATCCGATCTCTACTCTTAACCTTAAACATATCTAATTACGTTTGAAACTAAACGGATTGATCCGTTTGACTCTAATATTAATAGGTTTTAAGATTTTAATTTGCTTAACATGCTAACTCTTAAAGAACCACTCATTACCCATCGGAATCCCTTGTTTTGCCAAATCTAGTTTAAAGGTTCAAGAATCAGTTCATTCAACATTACTTCTCCACCATGCAGAAATAGTCACCCTGGGCGCGTCCTCTTCTGACTGCCTCTCCTATATGAACTCATTGTCCCAGTCGATTCGCCCTCCACTGAAGCCTCCCTGGCGCCGACAAAAGAGTTTGAAAGCTCAGCCTAGAGCACTGTAACTCTTCGAATGTTGTTATTGAGCTCTCTAATCAGCCCGACGTTGCGGCTCAAATTATCAGGCACCCCGAACTCATGATTCTGATTAATCTCATTGATCAACAACCTGTTTTGATCTAATATGATCTGAACTTGTGCAAACTTGTGTTGAAACCTTTGTATGACCCTCTCATTCAGTTGTGCAGATGATCCGGCACTAGTGCCCGGACGATGGTCTCCTTCCACTCCCCCGAATTCAATGCTCAGAAACAAATCTGCATAAAGAAGATAACAGAGTTACAACGTCAGCCAAAACTGCATAAAGAAAATGCCAGCATAGTCACTGAATCTTAGTCCTATACATTACATTACGTCCTTAGCATTTTCTTAAAGTTCAGCTGTTAAAGGCAATTGCTTTAATAAGCAGATTCTATAACTTTTATACAAATTATAAACCCTTTTTGAGGCCAAGAATCTGATACATGTCAGACATTAAAATAAGAACATTATAATCACTAAATAATCCTTTTCTCCAGCTCAAATCTCTTAATCACAAATAAATCATTAACGGTTTCCACTTCAGGGAATCTAATAACCAAACGCTCTACACTAAATTGAGTATCACTACAACGCTTATACCTTCTATAACCAGTCCCAAAGAAGCCCTAAGTTTCTCAAAATTTCAAATTTTTTAATCCAAACATCAACCAAAAGGCATCTCAAGAATCTCCAACCCAGCACGAACAAAGAAACAACACAACAAATGTCGAAAACGCTGAGCATCAGACTTTATACTTCATCCAAGTGACCGAATCCGACTAATCTAAAACCAGAAAGAATGAATGTGGATATATAAAAGAAAGAATGAACAACAACGTCCTTGGGCGCTTTCTTCCCTCAAAATCTCGTGAAGTGTGAGTTGAATCTTTCACGGACGAAAGAATCTCTGTGACTGTGACTGGGGGCTCTAGCGGCAGGAACGGCGATGATGATCGAAAAGGAAATGCTTGGAAGATTCTGATGAGTCGCGATTTGTAGGGATCGTACGGGACGTGATTTTCTCGTCTCGTCTCGACACAAAAATGGATAGATATATTTCCACTCCTCTTTTTTCGTGTATTAATAAAAGCGAAAAGTACTAAAAAAAATTTCTTTAAAGTTAACCGTCAAAGTTAACCACATTGGTCAAATTACAATTAAATATTATTTACTTTAATTTTATCTATGTATCTCTCATTCTATATTTTTAACTTTTAATTTTATTATAATTTTTTTTATTCTCTTTAAATTTCATATCACATTCTTTTTCTTTTTTTTTATCCAAAATTTCATATCACATTCTAAGTACTACATTTAAATTAATTGTTTAGGGTTTCATAAGTTACCATTATATGTATGACTAAATTTATAATACAATTAAAAGTTAAAAATATAGAATGAGAATACATAGATAAAATTAAAGTAAATGACATTAGATTGTAATTTGACTAACGGGGTTAACTTTGACCGTTAATTTTTACGGATTTTTCGATTTTGCCCCCTCATTGGAAATTATTGTATTTCAGAACTCAAATCGGAAAGAGATGATAGTTCAAGGTACCTTTTTGTACTTTTCCCTTAATAAAATTCTATTTTTGATTTATATGGTATTAGATTTAACTGTAGAGATTTTGTGCGCCCATTTTTTTTCTTTTTTTAAATATTCAGAAGAATATCTTCTTCTTCTTTTTTGTGCGCCCAATAGACTTGTTCAATTGATGCGGTACTTACTTTTCATAAAGATAATATAGGAAATAGCACATATTAATAAGGCACTCTTGGCAATAGCAATTAAATCTTAATCATCAACGACATCACCATAACTCCCTCTAACATCATCAGCCACGACCGCCCTGACTTTGTCTACAATACAACACTCAAATTTTTTTTCCAAAAAACTTTCAAGGTCTCTCATTTAAGAACAACAAGCTCAGAGTTTAAACAAAATTATGACAAATCGTTACAACACTCACATTCAACACCATCATCGTCCCCAAAAACTTCCTCCTCTGAGAAAACATTTCACTACAAATTTTGGCCAAATTTACCACGGATAAATTGTGTGACAAATGAGTGGCAGGACCGTCGCAACACAAGATTTGCGACGACTTTTGCGACCATTTACTACTAGTCATAAAAAGCTACGTCGCATAACTTTTACCACGGTTTTACGACGGGTTTGCGACGATATATGCCAACAATATGCGACGATTATGCCACGAGAAAGAGAACCGTCGCATAAAGGTAGTTTAAATGTTACCACAGTTTTGTAACAAATTTACCACAGCAATATAAATATTTCCAAAATGTCGCATATTCGTGATATAATTTTACCACCAGTTTCCCATAGTAATGCCACCGTTTTAAGACGGTAAAAAAATTATTTTGTTCCTTTTTTTAAATTAATAATATTTCATTACTATGGGTCGGTTGGAGTCATTACTAAAGTGGGGTGGATAGCTTACAAATTAGCGTTGTCAAAAAAGAGACAAGTTCACAATATTTTCATGCATCAGTTCTAAAGAAATGCAGAGCCCGGCCACCCTTCCAGCAAGTCAAATGGCCAAAATATTTCCTTTAGTACACCCAACTTTGCTTCCAGAACAAATCCTAGGTCGTCGAGTGGTGCGTCAAGGGGACAAAGATGTCAGCCAAGTTCTAATCAAGTGGAACACCTGTGGACCCGAAGATGCAACATGGGAAGATAAATTCAACTCCAAAAGTAAGATCCTAACTTACACCAGAAAACAATGCCGAGGGGAAACATGTCCAGAGTGCCTTCTAAGAGATTGAATGCAGGCAACTATATCCTCCACAACGGCCTAAGTGAAGCACCCGAAGAAATTAGCGAAGTCTCCATATGACTTAATAGGCTCAAAAGCCCACCGGGTGCCCGGTGGCCCATAGGCTAAAAGTCTAGCCTAGCCTTCAGCGCACTAACAGTCCAGCCTTAAGTTTAGTGGGTCGGGCTAGGGTCTTATATTTTGGCCCAGCCCGACCTAGTTTTGGCTTGAATCGAAAAGCCTAGCCCAACCTTAAATCCGCTAACAAACCTAGCCTGATGTAACCCTAATGCATATATATGATACAAAATCAAAACATATGTTACTACATTTTGTTTCTACATGTGTTCATGTTCTAGACAATGAAGAGTTGTTGCTTCCAAGATTGTGCTGACTTGATTTCTTATCCAGTCTTACGTTTTCATTTTTTTTGGTATTTAACCATTATGGCGGTTGTTCTTTTGACAAACAATGTGTAGTTTGTAGTCTGGAAAACAGTGGTATTAATTTTTGTATAACACGGATTATAAAACCAACACGGATTGTATTACGTCACATGGCTTATGCTGCCTCGTCAATCATAGCTGCAATGAGTTCTTTCCAGTTTGATACACTTTCTTTTCCATTAGCGACCTGTTATCACATGGAAGCAAAACTGTGAATTCATTTGTCGCCAACGTGGCTAGCACATACGTACAGTGCATATGATTGTTTTAGAAATGTATAGATATGATCAGTCTGTCTAATATGAGTATACAACGGGGCATCATTTGAATGCGCTTAATTCCAACCTCAATCACCAATCCTTTTTGTGGTATGGCATCAAGGGCCTCCACACAAATGAAGGCTGCGTCTTCCTTGCTTATACTTCCAGTTGATGAGCAGCCCTGTCATGTGCGGCAACAAGAAGCTGTAGGTCGAATGTGTAGTGGACAAAGCCAGACTATGGTTCAAACAAGCCAAATGGAGATCTATACCTCCTCAAAGATGAACCCTTCGATTCCACCGGGAGTATTTTTCAGCAAGCCAGCTCTAACAATGGTGTAAGGGATTCCTGAATTTATTAGCATGGACTCATCTTGTTCAGACATTTTTCTTGCATTGTTTGTCAACAAAGATTGAATACCACTAGCAGATCTATAAACTGACAACTGCAACCTTATCAAATAACAAATTCGCATGAGCATTAGTTGGCATTCATGAGCACGTGCATAAGTGATATGGACTTGTGTGAATAGGGAAATGTACCAGAGACAGCAGAAACAAATGTTTCACTCCTTTCAAATAACCGGCATTAGAAAGAAAACCCTCCTGTAGGAACACATGTCGGCAGCTATGAGTATATTATTGGAGGGTGTAACATGAAATGATGATAACCTAGTCGCATACACTTGGGCATATGACTGAGCGAACACCTCGTAAAGCTTTCTTCAGGGAGGCACCATCGCTTGCATCTTTAGTCATTGACTGCGGGTTCAACAAGATGAGACCTATTAATCACTAATATTTTCTTCTAATAGATAGCATTATTATACAGGATTGTATAAAGCTATCATATACATTCCATCCGACCCACCTCGACATAAGTACCAAAAGCTTCCAGGGCAGCTCGCTTATCTTTTACTAGCGCCTTCACTCGAGCCCGTTTTACAATCAACGATAGTATCACCATCTATATATGTTTGAAATCATAAGGCTTATTCATTTTTTTTTGATTGGGGTCCATTTAAGCGTTTTTTTTGGATGGGTATACAAGTCGTACAAGAGTTGGACATCAACGAAACAATGACTCAATCCAATACATTCGAACGATATGAAGCTCAGGCCACAGCGGCAACCCATCTGAAACAAGCAGAACAGTTCTGCGAAGGCACAACGCCTTGACGAAAACACCTCCATAGATGGAGGGAAAACACCTCCTATGAAAAGGAGGAAAATGCCACCCAAGCAAGGTGGAAACACACCATCGAAACGGTGGGAGACACACGGTAAGACATAGCTACACCTACCTACCTACATCTAACCTTAAACTACATTAAAACTAACACTTAATCCGAACATCAAACAAAAAACAAACTACACCTACATCAGGCACCCCCTTCCCGTTCGGCATCACCCAACATCCACCACACCCGCCAAAGCACCGCTAGCATCCCATCATCCTCCAGTCGGAGCAACCGCCACCGGACAGCAACGCCTGAGCCACCCGCTCGTCCGACCACCGATCGAACCAAGGGGAAGCCACAAAAACGCCCCACCAACGACGACGCCGACAAGAGGAGATCTGTCGGAACATCAGAGGAGCAAACACATGATGATGGGGACAAGGAGGATGAGCTAAGCCGGAAAGGAGGGCCGGCGAGGAAGGGCAAAAGAACGAGGTCGGGTTCCGAGTTCGAGCGGCTAGGGTTTTCTTCTTGAGAGCGGCTAGGGTTTTCTTCTTGAGAGCGGGTTATTCATTCATTTAAACTTAAAAATTCAACGGTTCAGATCAGTTACTTCACACATATAACTACAATGAAGAATTTATATACCTTTGGCACATATATGACACTTAAGCCATGGTTTTAAGATTTTTCATGTATTCTTTATGACATCAAATTTTGTTTCGACATTGGCTCTCGAAGATGAATGTTGATAACTGAATGTCTCATAAATTCCACTAGGTTGATCACCCTGGTGATATGATCGCATATGATAATAACGATCTCCTTTGTCCTTATATGGTGCCAAATATCCAATTAATTATCATATGACATCATTTCACCATGCTTATCAACCTACTAAATTTATGAAAAATTTAAACATCAACATTCATCTCTACGAACCACATAAGTAATTTAAAGTCATTCCTCAAGTATCATATTTGCAATAAATTGACGTAATGTTAACTACTTTTACTTTGCAAAACTACACTCACATGCAAGGGATTTTCGATACCCGCTTTATCTAATGAGTTGTTGTAGGGAACCATAATTTGTAACTTTTCTGATACACATAGAAATAAGCAGAGGAACAAAGCACGCGACATGATAGCAATTTATATTGTAGATCATATTCCAGATAATGTAGCGGAAATTGCCACGGATGAAGATGGTGATATTCAAATGTAACTTGAACTGTTCTAGTCAAGACTGTAGTTTTATAAAGTTAATAAAACTTATGTATTGTCGTTATATTGTTTATAGATATTTTTTAAGTAATTTAACCGAACTTAATTGAACTTTACTCAACTAAACTAAACCTTTAAATTCAAAAGAACACTCTAACGATAGCACGACTTTCAGGAGCATGAAAAAACTCAACCCAACTCAACCCTTATTTTAAAAAATCACACCTGACCAAGCTCACTATCCCCATCGGTAACTAGTACAGCGTCCCTGATCTCATCATCGTCTAGAAGCGAAAAAATGACTATGATCAAAATATGGACAAGATAAACAGCCATAAACTCTGACAGCTTACCTAAAGAGTCTTCCTCCTCCTCAATCAAATCTACTGATCCGGATCCATCTTTCGGTAGGAGCTCGGCAGCCCCATACCATTTCCGTAGCTTTGGTCCTCCTACACATAACACGGTCTGATAAATCAAGAAGTACAAGGCTTGTACCACCCAAATCAAAGAAAGCAGGCAATTTTATCACATCATGGAATTGGTCAATAGAGCTATGACTAAGCCACAAGGCATCATCCTACTATTGATTCCCTACAGACCATAAAAAGAAGACTAGTTTGGAAGACCAGGGTTGTTGAAGATTGAAATCCAAACCTTCGATGTAATCCAGAATTTGGTCGACGAAGTTGGTCTTTTTCTTAGCAGAGCAAGCAGTACTAGGGCCTCTGTTTCTGTTGGAAAAATTTTCTCTGTGGATGGCGAAGGGTGAGGGTTGAGCTGCGATCATCGGCGGCAAAATATGACAGCGAGCCATCAGAAATGGAAGCTCGAGCTCCACTCCACTCCACTCCTCCCGATCGCGATAACGTTAATCTTTTCCACAAAATTACAACAACGACGCTCTTACCGGACACACGACGATTGGGTTTTGTCTTATTAGGCCTCGTGTTTAGTGTTAGGGCTTTCGGTCCAAAAAGGGTCACACGTGAGAGGTGGGCTTGATAAGGCCCGAGCTCGACCTATATTTTGTGGAGGGCCTGACTTAGTTTGGAGGATTTTCATCGGTCCAAAGGTCACACAAAATCCTATGTATTAAACTATTGACGTAGATCTACTATCAAAAAAAAACTTATTGAGGTAGATCTGGTCGTGGGCTGCTTCTAGGGCAAAGTAATCGGTAATTTACTGATTTATCGATTACCGATTTATCGATTACCGATTTATCGATTACCGAATTATCGATCACTGAACTTATTTCATTTTTTGACCGATTACCGAACCGAATTAGTTTAATTACCGATTAAGTCGGTAAACGGTAATTTATCTGTAATTACCGATTTATCGATTTAAATTACCGTTTACCGATAAATTACCGAATTTATTTTGATAATATTTTTGCAAAAAATATAAATTTTTTTATATAAACATCGACTAATCATCTATTGACAAAAAATAAATGAAATCAAACAATTCAACATCAAAAGGATTGGTCAAAAAAATTTAATCACAAAAGTTATTAAAATAGATGAGAAATAATCTAATCAAAATATGTAATTTTTTATATTTATAAAAAATATTCTTTAAAAAACATCTTGCTCAGTAATTCGGTAATCGGTAAATTACCGAATAAGGAAATTCATTTCGATTACAGAATTATTTTTACTGTTTTATCGATCGGTAAATTACCGAATTACCAAACCGAATTAATTTGGGAACGGTAAATTAATTCAGTAAATCAGAAATTAGCAAACAATGCTCTGTCCTATTTGCTTCGTTCTGGTCGTTCCTTATTCCGTTGTTTGACAAGCCTCAGGTCCATCTTGAAGGCGTTTGTTTGTGAAGGAATTGTAGCTCAAAGTCCACTGCAGGGGAAGTCGTCGCCAAAGGTCGAAGGTCGTTGCTATTAGCTGAGCTGCTTTGTCACTGATGGTACATTAAGTAGGCCGGTGTCATTTTGGCCAACACAGAGAAGTGTGCGCTTGGAGTCGTCGATATTGCTTCAAATGGACCAATCAGAAGCTCGTAAAGTTGGCGCGGATTGGGCTTATTCAAATCAGACCGAATGGCTCATATTTAATCCATCAAGTTCTATCTTACGACTGTTGCTGCTCTCCCTAAATCAGATAAGAACTCGAGCTTCAGTTGCTAGGTTCATACGATCTGTTTCCTCTCTCGCTCCAATTCTCTCTCACATTGAAAGATTCGCTGAAGATATCTTAGGGCTTTTGCTAGAGGCTATTGTCGACTACATTCGTATGTTCAATTGTAAGGATTGTGATCTCGAGCTGTGAGATTCACTGTAAAGAGTGTGTAACCAGAAAAAGACTAAGTTTGATGCAATTTGTTGATTTTGACTGAAGCAAGATGGTGCATATCGATCTTGAGTAGCTCAACGTGTAGTAGGAATTCGTTCCAAACCACTGGCCTTAAAATCGGTGTGTCCAATTTCATTTATTGTTCAATTTCTTATTTAGGTTTCTTGAGTGAATTATGAATTTGACTAAGTATACATCCGATTAAGATTGTTAAGAGTTAACTGAATCCTACAGTGGTATCAGAGCTCGTTTAACAATCTTGTTCTGCACTTCTCTTGTCGGAAAGCTAGCTTAAAGGGCTACAACTTTGTAGTTTTTACTAAGAGCAGTTTCTGTAGTTAAAAGGGTCAAAACGGGAGTCAAAGTCTAATTCACAGAGCGCGAAAAATAGGCCTAACCTCTCTATGCGGCAGTGTCGCCTGTGTCAAGATATCGACTCGGGGCAGCGCTGGGTACTTCTCTGGATCTAGCAGTGTTAGATGTTGACAGCGGCAACACTGGGCATGCGGAAAAAAAATAAGATTTTCTGCTAGGTTTTGGAAAATTTTGAAAAGTTAGATTTTAATTGAAGAAATCTACCTATTCGAGCCACCACACACTCAAGGGAGAAAAAAGACAAACTAGAGAAAGGAAAAATACGAAAAATCAAGGAATTTATTCGGATCGAAGATTGGGCTTGAAGGGATTATTAACATTGTTTCGAAGGGTATAGTAATTCCTTATTCGCTTTGTAATTATATTTCCAACAAAACATGACTTATAATTCCATGACAGTGGATAGAGAGTAGTGATCCATATTTTGGGTCCTACAAAACTTACTCGACTACGAATCGTTTAATGAAATATTCGGTGTACGATTTGGATTGTTTTGTATGATTTGTATTTTACTTAGCGTATAAATAAAGCGATGCATAATAGGTGTTTGAGAAAATGTCTCAATGCATAATTTTGAGACATTAAGCCAATATCGCATAAAGGGTGAGATTAAACGTTAGACTATTAAGTAAAATACACATTACATACTTGGTGAATATGAGACTGCTCCAAGATTGTAACGGGAATGGCTAGAATTATGACAAGTACTCTGTTAGAGACCCAAAAAAAGAAATCTCTTTATTGAATGGAAAAACTCAGCGGAAGGTTAAAAAGGTGGGAAAACAATGAAAAAGACGCTACCATGACACGATAATGCCTAATATTCCCCTTATAGCAAAGGAATATCAAACCCCAAGGATATGCCCGTTGACTACACTACAATGACCAAGAGAAACACTCCTTTCTAATTTTCTTGATGCAGGAGAATGAGCTCAGGTCGTCCTATATAGTTTTAAGGTTGGCTTTGGTAACCGCCGCATTTTATGGCCTTCTTGAAGAGGAGCCTTCAATAGAGGTGGCAAAATAAATGAACGGATGGGTTAATGGATGGATGAAACGGTTAGCGAATTAAACGGATCAAATCCATTTAAATCCATTAGTGTTAATGGATTAAACGGACGGATGACTAACGGTTGACGGATTAACGGATAAATCCATTTGATCCATTTAATCCATTGGATCCACTTTACCCATATAATTCATGTAAATTTGAATTTTGAGCAAATTGAGAAATTTTCAAAATTGAGTGCGGCTTAATTCACATTTTAGTGAAAATAAACGATGAAAAGTAAAAAAAAAATGATACAGTTAAGTTGATGAAATTATTCATAATAAAAAAAAGTTGATGGAATTATTTATTTTCAACGGACATTAAGAAATCCCAAAAAAATGGATCTTAAAAAATGAAAAATGAAAAAAAAAATATTTTCAAACTTATTTTATTAGTTTTAAAAATTACTATTAAATAAAATTTATAAACAAATTTTACTTTCCTATTAATTTATATTAAAAAACACAGTTTATAGTAAGATTTTATGCAATGAAAATGGGAGGAACACATGGCAGCAGCCTATTTGTGACATTCATCACCTGAGAGCAGGGAGAGCCTTAACTTTATTTTCCCTACTCCTTCCTTTCCGGGAAGTTCTTCAGACCAGAATTTCTAAATGATGAAAGCACCCTCCGACCAATTCGATGTAGCTGGACCTGAGGAGATGTGTCGATGTAGCTGGAGGCGAGGAGATGAGTCGACGCTTGGAGCCGAGGAGGAGATGCGCAGAGTTTGGAATGTTTTTAATTTTTATGATTAATTAATGTCAAAAAAAATTATGATTAATTGGTTTAATGGATTAATGGATCAAACCATGTCATCCGTTTAGTAATGGATTCTTAATGGATTTGGATTAGTTCAATCCATTAATTAAATGGATGGATAATGGATGGATTTTAGTGGATGGTTAATGGATGGA
Organism: Rhodiola kirilowii; assembly: GCA_033675215.1. Classification (NCBI taxonomy): domain Eukaryota; kingdom Viridiplantae; phylum Streptophyta; class Magnoliopsida; order Saxifragales; family Crassulaceae; genus Rhodiola; species Rhodiola kirilowii. The sequence continues at coordinate 29,301,808 of CM066196.1, read as the reverse complement.
TAATGGATAATTTTGCCACCCCTGCTTCAATGCCCAAGACCCTTGACTTCCAAGAAATATCCTCCCATCTTGATGCTGCGTATTAATCTCCATTTGACCCTCATTGAACTTAGGGAGGATCCAAGATAGCATCCAAGGTAGCTGAGATTCCCTCTCTAAGTCGGTTTGTCTAAAAACCCATTAAACCCATTTTTGGTCGAACCGAGAATCGCAACTTGGGCTGATTTTTCTTGCTGGGCATGTGGACTAGAATCTGAGCTTTGAAGGAGTTGTGCTTTGATGGAAGAAGTTCTATCATTACTCACCTCCCAAAGAGCGACCTTGTCCTTAAGGTCGAAGGTAGGGAACCTCTCGCCAATGTCCTCCATGGGATCCCAAGTCGCATCATGCTCGGGCATTCTTGTCCACTTGATTAAGACCTCTCGTTGTCCGTTTAGCTCACGGATTCCACGCACTGCCTCAGGTTCATAAATGGGATTATACCCAAGGAACCACTAGAGTTGGTTCACATGATTAGGCGTTGGTGGTGCCTTTGCAAGTTTCAACTGAGAGACATGGAATACCGGGTGGATTTAGGCTTGTTGTGGAAGTTTGAGGTGATAGGCCACCATCCCAATGCGCTGGACCACCTCATATGGTCTGTAGTACTTGTGGTGCTAGCTTTTAGTTGTCATGTTTGGCCACCGATTTGTACCTACCTGGTTGTAGGCGCACATAGACAAAGTTTCCTACTTTATAACTCACATCTCGCCTTCACTCATCCGCTTGTCTCTTTATTACTTGCTGTGACTTTCGTAGATGGTCCTTGAGTTCTTTCAGCACCTTGTCGCGATCTAATAATGCCTCCTCCACATGTTAGAAGGGGTTGGATCCCATCTCATACGGCACAAGCTTTGGGGGTCACGACCATATAAAACTTGGTACGGAGTTGTCTTGGTGGCGGTGTGGAAAGAGTTATTGTACCAATCTCGGCCCATGGCAGTAGCTTGACTCACTTTCTCGGCTTCTGGGCTGCAAAACCCCTCAAAAGTTCCAACACTTCAATTCACCACTTTGGTTTGCCCATCGGTTTGAGGATGGCCAACCAAACTTTGCCTTAAGTTGGTCCAAAGTGCCTAGAATAGTTGCTGCCAGTAATGGCTAAGGAAGACCACATCACTATCTGATATGAGTACCTCGGGGACTCCATGTAAGCGCACCATTTCGGTGATCAAAGTTTCAGCCACGCGGTGTACGGATGACTCAGGGGTATGAAGTGGGCATATTTGCTTAATCGGTCCACTACCACAAAAATCACTGAGTAGCGATCCGCCTTGAGCAAGCCTTCAATGAAGTCTAAAGTGACTTTCGCCCACACCTTTTTGGTTAACTTTAATGGGTGTAATAACCCAGCGGGCGCCATGGCCACATACTTGTTGCATTGGCACTCGTCGCACTCCGACACAAACTTTTGAACATCCGCTCGCATGCCCTCCCAATAGAATTCTGAGGCAACCACTTTTATTTCTTGAACATGCCAGAGTGTCCACCCACACTACTCTCACGGAACTGTTGCAACGACTTAGGTATTTGGCTTGAGAAGCGCGGCAAAATAAATATGCCTTGGTACATTAAGCGAGTTGCAGTGAGGTTGAACTTCCAATCTCCTTGCACAACCGCGTCTCGAATTGGTTGACACTCTGGACTTTTGTTGTCTATGACCAAGGCATCTCATTCAAGCACCCCGGGTATAGAAATGGCCAGCCATTGCTTCTCCTTCTCCAACCAAGTAGGCTCATTGCTGCCTTGGATTGTGCGAGTTGCTTCTAACATGCCATTTGTGTTTGGCCCCTCATCATCACTCCCTTCAACCACTACAAAGCAATTCAGCGAGACCTTAATCGTCTCATGGTCCAAGTCCTCACTTTCCCAAGCTGGTTCCTCCTCATGCTCGTCTACCAATATGACTTGCAAAGTCATTGGTTTGCATCGATGCCCTGGGAAGAACTTCTCATCACATCTGTAACAAAGGCCCTTGGCCCTCTTTGCCTTAATATCAGCCTCGGTCATGTGCCGAAAGCCATCACTAGACCCTCCAAGGCCAGCTTCCTTAAGCCTTTCACGTGTCCCTCCATTTTGCGCCACTGATTTTTCATGGCTCCCCATGGGTGCGATAGCCTCGCTCCTTTTCCGGCACCAAGTGTGCCAAAGCCATGTCATCCTCGAGTCCTCTAGATCGAACAACCCGCACTCCTTCGTAGATGATTGATTTTAGCCCCTTCATGAAGTTTCCCATGAGTGCGTTGTTGGTTAGCCCACAAAGTCCACCCGAAAAACCTTCAAAAAGATCGCGGTAGGCAGCTACCGTCTTTTCTTGGGTTAGAGCAAAGAATTGCTCGTGCACTTGCCCTCCTTGCTGGCTGATGAATCGTATTTATACGACTCATCGAATCAAGTAATCCCGTTTATTTTGACACTTTTATATGTGAACATTTACTTTTTAGTATGGTTTTGCATTTCAGGTGTTTCGGAAGCTCTAGGAAAAACCGTGCATAAAAGACGGCATTTCATGCCAAGAACATCACAATGGAAGATTAGACCTTTGGAGCTTCAACAAAGTTATGGGAATGAACCGCAGATCAGAAAAATACGAGCCACATGACGTTGCGTAGATAACTCAATTCTCTACAACTCTCTAGTTCACACCGAGAGCATCCGAGGTCGTTTAGATGGTCAAATCAAGAGCCAAAGTCGGGACATAGTGGGTACCGCGCCCACATTAGACATTAGTGCTGTGCTAACGTTAAGGCTGGGTGCGGCTGTAACGTAGAGGTTGGGAGCGGTCGCTACTCTCAGCACGTGTTTTGATGACGTCAGTAAGTCCGAAACTTGGAAATTGAGCCCAAAAATAGACTTGTAAACCCTATTTTTCGCTATAAATAAGATCTTTGGGTTAGGGTTTCCATCATCTCATCTCATAATTCTACGAAGACTGAGACAGCTCTGGAGAAGACGGAGAACGCGAAGCTTTCGGCGATACAGAGATTTTCTACTTCCTTTTCATAAAAAATATTTGTGTTTATTTCCATGACGATGAGTAGCTAAATTTCTGTTTCAGTTTAGGGTTTCGTACATTGTGACAATGTTTTTGAGACTTTATTCTTAATGCAATTTCTCGTTTCTCTAGTTCTTGTGCTTAATTTCAAGGATTGAATTGTGAAGCTAAGTGGATACTTACCCGTAAATCTTAGGCGAATAATTCAGTCCCTATCGTTAATACTTGTTTGATACTAACCCGTAAAGATAGGTAGTAAAACCTAGATTCGATAACACCTTTCCCGGACTATTGGATTTAGGAGACTAGAAGTCTAACACCTTTCCCCGATTAGATTGTGGTGTATTACCTTTCCCGGAATACTTTAGGTTATAACCTTTCCTGGAGTAACCACACTTAGAAACTTGAGATTCGATTATTAGCAGTCAATGATAAACGTGTCACAATAGAAACTCTAAGCTGAATGTTTTCTCTGATTGTCTTCGTTAGTCTTTTCTCTCACGCTTTACAATAATTGCTCATAAAAACCCCCTTTTTATTTGTTTACGGTTACAGCTATACAAACCAGCTCTCTTGGGTTCGACCCTACTTGCCACTAGCTAGTTTCTTACAAGAGAATATAAATATTAAGTTTGACGCGTCAGACGACGCGCGTCACTGGCCTAGGAACCTTTGCATTAGACTTTCTCGTAAGTCGGCCCAAAAATAAAAGCGCTGCCTCTCCTCGCGCTAATCAAACCACAATATTGTCTTGCCATCCAAGCACATGATGGCAGCGCTAAGCTTCTCTGGTTTGCTCAGGTCATTCACCAAGAAGTAGCTCTCGGTTCGGTGCACCCCACCGCGCACATTCTTGCCCTCAAACATGGGCATCTCCAGCTTCTGGACCCTTTGATCAAAGGCCCTAGGCTCACCACGTATTTGTCTCTCACGGAAGTAAGGTTGAAACCCCCTTCCCTATCATTGAGCCCCGGTTCATAACCTGAGTTGTATCGAGTTGAGTCCCCACGTTCGTCCAACTTCATAGGCACGTGTCCAAGATATGGATCACAGTATGATGATTGTGCGCGCATAGGAACTTGCTTCAAATACACTCGTTCCCAATCACCAAAGTGGCTAAGGTCGTGAGGAAAGGCCGGATTAACTTGGTTTTTTCCCTCGTTCCCTAGTGGCTCCATGTCGGTGAAGGGTTTTGCAGGGCCAGAATTGACCTTATGGGACCCCAATTAATCCCCCCAAAATCCCTTTACCCCTGTTAAGAGCTTGAAAAAGAGTAGAATCAGTGGGTTTTACCTCAGTTTCAGTCGACACTGCTTCTTGTTTCGTCGGCTCACTTGATTGCTCGGCTTTTGCCACTAACCCCATCACTAGTTGGGTCAAGTGGTCTATCTTTGCGTCCAAGGTAGTCTTTGACTCCTGAATATTTCCATTGATAGCATCAAGTTCACATTTCAATGAATTCATATCAAATTTCATAGAAGTCAGTGTTGCATTCAACTTGGTAATTGTAATTTGCCTTGTTGTTGTCATCATCTTGTCGTAGAATCAAACTGCTCTGACGCCATAATGTTAGAGACTCAAAAAATGAAATCTCTTGATTGAATGGGAAAACTCCGTGGAAGGTTTAAAAGGTTGAAAACAATGAAAAAGATGCTACAATGACACAATAATGCCTAATATATTTCCCTTGTAGCAAAGGAATATCAAACTCCAAGGCTAAGCCCGTCGACTACACTACAATAACCAAGAGAAACACTCCTTTCTGATTTTCATGATGCATGAGAATGAGCTCAGGTCGTCCTTATATAGTCTCAAGGGTTGCTTTGGTAACCATCGCATTTAATGGCCTTCTTGAAGAGGAGGCTTGAATGCCCAAGACCAATGACTTCCAAGAAGTAACCTCCATTTGACCCTGATTGAACTCGGAGAGGATCCAAGATACCATCCAAGGTGGCTGAGATTCCCTCTCTATGTTGATTTGGTCTTAAAAAACCATTAAACCGCAACTTGGGCTGATTGATCTTGCCGGGAATGTGGACCAGTGACGGAGCCCACCGCCGATGTTCTCTGTGCAAAAATAAATTTATATCTCCGATACTCGCGACTTTACTATTTTGGGTAGTAAGTGGTAAGTACGGGTCGAACCCAAGGGAATTAGTGGATAGTTGTTCTTTCGAAAAGGAAAAGTAAATAAAATAGTTGGGGGTTGGTTGTGATTTTAGTACTGAAAGTAGCGTGGGTTGGTTGTGATTTTAGTACTGAAAAGTAAAGTGCTGGAACAGTCGATTTCAAGATCAACCGCAGACACACGTTTGATACTGGCCGCACGCTGTGTTTCAAGCGTGTTGCGTACCAAAGGTTATGCCGGGCTGATGTTGATAAAGTATGTAGTAAAAGTAAAGTGCAGAAAGTAATTGCTTGATGGACAAGACTTGCGGAAAGTAAGCAGTTGATATGGACTGAAAGTAAGCAGTTGATATGAGACTGAAAGTAAAGTAACAGGTGATATTACAATTAAAGGAAAGATTCGGTTTTAGGGGCCTTGTATCATAATCTGTTTATCATTGACCTCTAATGATCATACTAAGTGTTCAAAGATGAATCAAGGCTATTTATAGCACATGACTTGCCACATCATTTAGAACACTTGTTCTATTTAGACTAATTCCTCCTTTCAAAGTATCTTAGCCTTATGTGCATCCATTTGATCAATCAGTTACGATCAACCGAATGGTGTTTAAAAGAGGTTGAACTCCTCAGATAAGCTTTGCCCGTTAAAGCATCCACTTACCCGAGTATGTTCACGAACCCCACGGAAGAGCTTTGCCCGTTAAAGCATCCACTCAACCTTGGAAGTTCTAACCTAATATGTGGCACATAGAACAAGTTTTGAACACAAAGAGGCATTTATAAGAAGGGTCTAAAACATTTTATGATACAAGCACTCCCCTTCAACCGAATGAAGGGTTTAGCTACGAATATCCATGGAACAGGACATCATAGCTGAGTACTTGGAAAAGTAAAGGTTTTTGAAAGACAATAAAGTAAAGGTTTTTGAAAGTAAAGACAGGAAAGTAAAGGAGAATACTCAAGAACCGACAAGAGTAAACTCAAGAACAGTAAAAGAAAAGCTTGAGTACTACAAGAACCGACAAGAGTACTCAAGAGCAAACTTACAGCTTTTGATATCAAAGGAAAGTGTTACAAGGATTGTGCCAAAATCTAGAGAGAAGTGAGAGCTTATGGATGATGGTTTGGAATGAGATGATTTGTGGATGATTTACAAAGGAGAAGCATGTCTCTATTTATAGGCATGGAGAATGGAGGAGATGTGGAGGAGAAGCATCCACATGTCAAGAGGGGGGAGGAGAGCTCAAAAGCCATCGGAGGTGAGTCATCTCTCCTCATAGCCGCCGGCCACATGGCTTGAGAGGAGAGGTGGAGGGGCTTAGCCGCCTATGTGGTGGAGGAGGGGAGGATATGTGTGAGTCGAATGAGATCTTTTCTCCAAAAAGCCATCGGTTGAAATGTGACTTCCGGTTGCCCTTTGGTTGCCTCTTCGGTTGCCCTTTGGTTGCTCCTTAGTTGACATCAAAAGATAAGTCACTTATACTTGGCATTTCACTTGTGTTCTTGATCTTTGATGGAATAAGTCATTGGGACTTAGTTGTGGCTTGATCGGAGTACTGTCGGAGTATGGTCAGTTCTGACTTGTAATTCACTTTCAGTGTTAAGAACTCCATTTTAGCTCGTTTTCATTACTCCTTGAAATGGCCTGTAGAACAAAAGTGAAACTAACAAGTAAAAGTTGTCAAGATAAAGCATCCAATTTGGTGGGTTTAACTGTCTTAACGAATCATATAAATATGGTCCATCAACCAGAATCTTAGCTTTTAATGAGTTGTGCTTTGATGGAAGGAGTTCCATCATTTGTTAGGACCCTAGCTCAGCCATCATTCGATACTCACTAGTTTCGCCTTCTCATTGGCTCATCAGGGAATCGGGAACAGCTCCCTGCCATTGTGGTGTCCAGAATGCGTTCCCTAGGGTAGGTTGGGTAGACACTTTTGACATGTACTTCGAATGTTTATTGCCCCGTCACCCTACATTAAGACCAACCAATGATATATTGTCTGAGCTCTTGTGTCACACCCAAGATTCTTGCATCTATTAGACAAGGCCTTGGTCATCGCTCTTGGGTCCTATCAATACCCCGCCCCCGAAGACCGACCTTGCCCTCAAGGTCGAGAGTTAGGCTTCGCTGTCTGCGGCCTTCAGTGCGTTGTATTTGACGACGTCCCATATCAGCGTCTTAGGTCTCCTTTAAGATTAAGGATGTCCCAGACCACCACCACCTAGATGCTCCTTTTAAGTTTCAGTTGGAAGTCGTGCTACTATGGCTTTATCGGGTAAAGGCATCCCATACCATCATAACCTTCACTTTCCCTTGAGTAAGACGTCCCATACTGCCCCCGACTTAAGGTTGCTTTGGCGCGCTGATAAGTCATATTTATACGGCTCACCGAACTAAATAATCTCATTTATTTCGATACTTTTATATGTGAACATTTACTTCTTAGTATGGTTTTGCATTTAGTGTTTCGGAAGCTCTAGGAGGAAAAGCGAATAAAAGATGACATTTTGTGCCAAAAACACCATAGTGGCAAATTAGACCTCTGGCGCTTCGACAGAGTGCTAGGAATTGAGGAATGGTCCAAAAATTATGAGCTCCGTCGATGCGTAGCTGACTCAATTCTTTACAACTCTCTATCTCACACAGAGAGCAGCCAAAGTCATTTGGAAGGTCCAATCAAAAGTCGAAGTCAGGACTGATGTGTAGAAAGAGGAACCCAAGTCAATGGGGACCGCTCCCAGTGAAGACATTAGCACATTGCTAACGTCAATGTAGGGCGTGGCTGATAACGTCAACATTGAGCGCGATGATGACGTCATCAGCATGCAATGATGATGTCAGCAAGTTCAAAATTTAGAAATTTGGACCCAACACAGACTTAGCAACCCAATCAGCATATAAATTAGGGTTTGGAAAAGATTTCTTATCATTCCTTCATCAAACGCGATGGCTCTGGAGAAGACAAGCTTGAAGCTTTCAACGATAGAAGATAATTTCTACTACTTTGCATTACGAATACTTTGTGTTTTCTTTCAATGGCTATGAGTAGCTTAACTCTTATTTTCAGTTTAGGGTTTTAACCATGTGACGCTATGTTTTGAGATTCTTTACTTAATGCTTAGTTCTCGTTTTACTAGTTCCGGAGCTTTATTCTACGAATTGAATTGTTAAGCTAAGTGGAAACTTTGCCGTAAAGCTTAGTTTAACAACCAATTCTTATAGTTAATACTTTTTGGACACTTTGTCGTAAAGAAAAGTAGTAACACCTAAACTCGGTAATACCTTTGCCGGATTATTAGATTAGGAAAATTAGAAGTCTAACACCTTTGCCTAGTTAGATTGTGGTGTATCACCTTTGCCTGGTTAGATTGTGGTGTATCACCATTACCGAAATACTTTAGGTTATTACCTTTGCCGAAATAACCACACTTAGAAACTTAAAATATGATTATTAGTTGTCAATGATAAACTTGTCACAGGAAGAAACACTAAGCTGAATATTCTCTCTGATTGAAAACCCTTCATTTGTATTTTTTCTCGTGCACTCACAAACACTCAGTTACAATCCCTTTTTGAATGTTTACAAATACAGCTTCACAACCAGCTCTCTTGGGTTTGACCTTGCTTTCCGCTACACTAGTAGTAGTATTTTGCAAAAAAAAAAATAAATTAAATTTGACGCGTCAGACGACGCACGTTAAATTTTGGCACCGTTGCCGGGGAACTGCACTTCGGTGAAGTTATTTCTTTTTAGTTCATTTTTTGTGGTTCACTATGTCTTCTTATTGAAGTGGTACAAGTTGTGATGACGAAGACGGTGAAGAAGATGATGGTTGTGAAGTAAAAAGAGGAGTGATTGGTCTTCTCCCAAATATTTCTGGAGCCCATGGAGAAAATCCTTTAATGCACATGAAAGACTTCTACTGTATTTGCTGAACTTTAAAACTTAAAGGAGTAACACTCGAAGAGTTTATGTTTAAGGCTTTCTATTTCTGCAAAATCTTGGTTTATTTTTTCATTCACAGATTATATGGGCACTTGAAGGCAATTACGTGATAAGTTTTTATAGAAGTATTGTCAACCTTCTAGCCCTGAAATTCGCTGAGAGATTACTACTTTTTGGTAGTTGTGAGGGGAGACATTATATGAATACTTAGAGTGCTTCAAAGACCTTCTTAAAAGGTATCTGAATCATAAACTGACAAAGCTTAGTCTTATAGAGAGCTTTCTTGATGGAATGCTTCCAGTAGACCGTTGTATGCTTGATGCTGCTGCAAGAGGCTCGATAATGAATTTCAGCATCAAGAATGCATGGAAGTTGATAGACACATTTTCTGAAGGTACGAGATGATATACAGTACAAATTAGAACCCATGAAACATAGACGATGAAAGCTGATTCACTGTCGAACATCACATGCAACAATATGGTTATAAAAGTACCCGCAGTGGAAACTCAAGCTGTATATGTAGAGGATGGTGGGTTCACTTTGCAGTATCGCTATTGATGTCCCAATATGCAAGACTATATACTGGATTGCCAGTTACAGACAGTTAGTCAGAAACACATGCATAAGATGGAAAAATCATAAGGAGAAGAAACACGCTAAGTCTTGCAAGCATGTATGTATAGTAGTTCCAATCGTGCTACTGAGACATGACACATTTGGATGGAACCCAGGATGGAGACCATGGGGAGGCACATGCTTATTTTAAAAACATTGGACTTGCGTCGACAAATGAAGACCATGGGAGTGCATGTTCACTTTATTCTATTTTACTTTCTTCTTCTTTTTCCTTCCCTTTTCAATGTGTGTCCGCAGTGTCATTGTCAATGAACTAAAGTCGTGCCGTGAGGACACGGTTGGTTCAAAAGTGTGGGGTGGGGGAGTCTGTCATCTAGTCAGTCTGTCAGTTGTATCTGCACGTTTATTTTAATGCATTTTGTACTGTGTCTGCATGTTCTTTTGAAAAAAATGAATGAAGTAGTAGATTTCTCTTTGTTCTTTAAATATTGCAGTATTGAAGTATGAGTATGCAAAAAATATGATGCTGATTACATGTATTTTCTTGCAAAAACTAATTTATGCGATTAAATGATAATTTAATGCATTACGTGTCTTTTGAGTTGAAATAAACAGGGATGTGGAGTTTATAGAAATGTCTTAGAGAGACTTGACAAACATTCAAATGACCGAGTTCTCAGTCATATGGCTATGTGGATTCAGTGGAGGCAAGCACTTTAAGGTTTAATGATTAGAGTTTGCTCCGCCAATGCAGTGTTTATGTAAGTAGGCGGGACGGGAAAATAGATCATCCTATCTCTAGTTTTAAGTAACCAGGAAAAGGTGGTGATCCCCATCTTGACTCGCACCAAAAAGGACTATGATGAGAAAGAGAGGGACGGTATTTCCATATGCTTGAGGATAATGATTGGACCGTCTTTGAAAAGAAAAGAAAAGAAAAAGGACAAGCAATTCACATCAAAGAGCAAAGCTCAAGAAAGAGAAAAAAATAAGCCAAGTTGTGAAGTTTTTTTACACAAAAAAAGTGAAGTACTTCATTCATACACGAGAGCCAAAGGCCAAAGAAAGTTGACTACATCAAAAGTTGTCCAAGAAAAGAAAAAGAAGAACTCAAAGCCATTGCAGCTCTAATTAATCACGTGCCAGAAAAAGCGATGAAGTGTAACCATATGACTAGGATTCAGGACGGCGAATGCAGATCATTGTTCTAAAGAGGACTATCTTCTATTCATATGAAGTAATTTGAATTTTAGCTCGGAGGTAACATGTATCGAGTTAATTCTTTGTTGAGAATTTTGATGTGAGTAGCAATTGACTTATGCATGGAAAAGCTAAATTAGAATAGCATCTCGTATTCATGTAATAGTTATCCAGGACGTCGTAGAAATTGTGGTGTTATATTTGTTTTCTTCTATGACTTGTTCTAGTTCAGACGAACAAGTTTAAGTGTGGGGTGGTTTTATAAGTCGTATTTATACGACTTGTCGAAATAACTAATCTCATTTATTTTGACAGTTTTATATGCGAACAGTTACTTCTTAGTATGATTTTTCATTTCAGGTATTTCGGAAGCTGTAGGAGGAAATGAGCATAAGAGACGACATTTTGTGCAAAAAACACCATAGTGATAAATCAGACCATTAGATGTTCGACGGAGTGCTGAAAAGTGACGAGTGTTTTGAAAATTATGAACTATATGTCAATGCGTAGCTGACTCAATTCTCTACAACTCTCGAGTTCACATCAAGAGTAGCCAAGGTCATTTAGAAGGTCCGATCGAGAGTCGAAGTCAGGACTGTTGCGCAGAAAGATGAAAACCAAGTCAGTGGGGACCGCACCCATTAGTAAGACATTAACGCATTGCTAACATCAACGTAAGGCGTGGCAGATAAAGTCAACGTTTGGTGCAGTGATGACATCATCAGCGTGTAATGATGAATGTCAACAAGTCCAAAAATTGGAAATCTAGGCCCAAAACAGACTTAGAAACCCAATAACATATATTCAGGTTTGGGAAAGATTTCTTATCATTCATTCATCAAGCACGATGGCCCTGGATAAGACAAGCTTGAAGCTTTCAACGAGAGAAGAGAATTTCTACTACTTTTCATTACGAATACATTGTGTTTTCTTTCAATGGCTATGAGTAGCTAAACTCTTGTTTCAGTTTAGGGTTTTTACCTTGTGACGCTATGTTTTGAGGTTCTTTACTTAATGCCTATTTCTCGTTTTACTACTTCTTGAGCTTTATTCTATGAATTTAATTGTTAACCTTAGTGGAAACTTCGCCGTAAAGCTTAGTTTAACAACCAATTCCTATAGTTAATACTTGTTAGATACTTTACCGTAAAGACAAGTAGTAACACCTAAACTCGATAATACCTTTATCGGATTATTGGGTTTAGGAGAACTAGGAGTCTAACATCTTTGCCGGATTAGATTGTGGTGTATCACCTTTACTGAGATACACCTTTGCCGGAATAACCACACTTAGAAACTTGAAATATGATTATTAGCTGTCAATGATAAACTTGTCACAAGAAGAAACCCTAAGCTGAATATTCTCTATGATTGAAAATCCTTCTTTAGTATTTTTTTTCTTGTTGTGCACTCACTTACAACTTCAACAAACGGCTATCTTGGGCTCGACCTTGCTTGCTGCTACACTAATGTTTTGAAGGAAAATTAAATTAAATTTGACGCATCAGACAACGCGCATCACACATCGACGTTCCTTTGAGCTGCACTGAATTGGGTCTTTCAAGAGTATCACTAGATTGGATGTTGCGCCCTTTGTAAACCCATCCACTCTAGACAATAGAAAACCTGACAAGAGCAAATCAGTTGTGGTTTGATGACGCGTACTTATACGACTCCTCGAACGAAATAATCTCATTTATTTTGATAGTTCTATATGTGAACATTTACTTTCTAGTATGGCTGTGCATTTCAGTTGTGTTGGAAGCTCTAAGAGGGAATACACGATTGAAGGCGACATTTTGGTGTCAAAACACCACAAGGAATATCAGACCTTCGATGCTTCAAAGGAGTGCTTAGATATAATGAGAAATCCAATGGATATGAGCCACATGTCGTTATATACGTGACTCAAATCCCCACAACTCCTTAGTTTACATCAAGAGCAAATCTGGTCGTTTAAAAGGACGAATCGAGAGTCAAAATTTAGACTTTGCTTATACCTGAAGCGCTGTCTAAAGTCTAACTTTAGATAGCGCTTCAGGTATAAGCGATGTCTAATGTTGCAAATAGACAGCGCTTCCCCAATAAGCGATGTCTAAAGGTTGGAAAAAATGGCAGATTTAATTGAATCAAAACAATTTCCCCCTGCACAATCTAATTGCTGAGAACCAAAACACCAATTGCAAAATACATTTGCTGAACATAAAATTACAATCATTTGCTCAATGTTATACAACATATTTGCATTCATACAAGTCCAAATGTTTCGATATTTGACACGTTTTAGTCTTACAACAACATTCGAGCAATTATACAATAAACTTAATGTTTATACCGGATGAGTTACTTGCCACACATAAGTAATCAACGCAGTTGCAAAACCGTCCCTCATATCATCTAGCACATCGTTATCATATGGTTGGCGGCCTTTAGGGAAACACTTGAAAAAAATTTCAAAGTTAGAAAGTTTATGGACACCATAAATTGGTATTGATCAATCAAGTCTCGGAATATATTTACTTGTCTAATGTCGTCCTCAAGCGATCCATTGGTAGCTTGAACGAACTTGATTATGTCACGAATGTATTTCAGGACATAGTAGCCACATACTTCAATCTTCAAGGGCTGTTTTGGGCACTGCAGTGGAATTGAGTTATAATCACACGAAACATATTGGATATGAAAGTTCAAAATTCAAAACAATTGTTAGTTGTTATTTCAATACCTTAACATTCTTCCACTCTATTTGCAAATTAGTAATGTTGAAGTACAAACTCATACTCCTGCAACATTAAGATAATATCAGCAAGTTGTAGCACATGTACTAATGCTAAATTAAAGTAGAGTAGATGAGTTCTTACGTGTTTACAAAATTTGTTGCATCAGGCAGTTATCGTTTACCCTGAGGATCAAGCCAAAGAACTACTCGCTTCGTAGGGAAAATGGTTGCCAACATCCAATGCCACATAACAAACATTGGACACATTATATATTAGTACAACATGCATTTTATACAAAATCAACATGCAATAAGAAAAGTATTCACTTACTCTCGGACATTGACTTAGGGAAGGAAGTAGCAAAAATTACGACCATAGTCCGGCATTCTCAATCTCCTCTGGAAGAACTCCGCCCTCACCACGAAGTCCTTGGTCGGGGTCATATAACTCGGTCTGAAGAATCCAAACTGAATGCCTGAACGTTAGTTCTTATTATGGATAAATATGCGGGCATATGATTACGTTAGTAAGCTTTTTTCGAACTTATGACCCTTTAATAATCCAATAAGTAATTACCTTATATAAACCTCGGATGCGGAAGCACCCAAAGCTTTCAACTGGGTAAACTCCAGAATACAATCTTTATTCAGATCAACATAACAATCCTCTCCTAACACCTCCCTACTGATGTACACTGAATACATAGTTGATTTAGCCATCATGCTAGCGTGCTCGTACAGAAAGCGGCAATGTATTGACATTTTGCTCATATTATCGCGCTGAAATTGCTGCGTAGCATTTTCAAGAAACTAAACTCGTCATATCAAGCAAGTAAGTAAATAAAACAAAAAGAGAGTTGCTTAGTGTGATAAAACTAAATGTACGTACTTACCTTTGCATCAATGTCAACGAGCCATTCTGGCCAACCCATAAATGCCCACGCTGCATCAGATACTCTTTCATCTCCCCAAACTACTTTGGCAGATCTACCGATGTCTCGATCGCATCGTCTACAATCACCTTCACCATCCCATCATCTAACTCTCGATAGTGAACATATCGTCTGGCCATAACTCTGCCAAGTACTACGACTTGCCTACCCTCCTCCAAACCTCCTTCCAAGTGCAGAATGCATTTCTTCCCAACCTGATATTGTCAATAAAACTATTAATACAATATATTTGAAGTAAATTGTAATTTCTTAGTAATTTCAAATGACTGCATAATACCTCGGGTATATCTTTGAACAGGTCTGAATCGGATCCACTGTGCTGGCTCTGAAGAGTAGGCACGTGCGAACTGATGGTAGAGTGTGTGTTGGACGAGGAAGACTGCTTCCTGAATGCCTTTGTCCAACCTACCAAACTCACGAACGCCCGTGTGCGTACAGGGTAATCGTCCTTTCCTGTGGCATTCGTCAATATGTTTGTACGACCCTATGAAGTAAACCTTCCCTTTTTTATCCTGTTATCAATCATATTACATTCATCAGTACCGCACAAAGTTAGAGTACTATTTACTATTTTATGGTAAACAAACACCTTATTATTTTATCCAATTATCAATCATATTACATTCCAATGCTTCAGATCATTGAAAGAGTACATCTCTCTGGGGTCCTGTCCTTGTTTCTCCCCAAAGATGTACTTATTCGTGAGTTCATTCCTGAAATTTCTCCACATGACACCGGCAGCTCGCATCTCTATCTGCTTCACCTTTAGAGCATTTTTGGACACATCAAATAATGGTCTGTAGGAAAAAAAGAAATATTAATAATTGAATAACTGAAAAAGTAACAATCGTGGTACAATTGAACTTACCAGCATCTCATCTCACACCAGATCCCTAAGCTCCTTATGTACAACCTTTCAGTTATCATATGTAATCGCCACTCGAGATTTAGCAACAATACCTGCAATTATACAACAAATCATTTTTTCGAATGTAAACAATTTGTGATTCAATAGTTAAACAAATAGTAGTGAAACATTACCAATGAAGCTTCTAAATGCGGTCCCTACTTCCCCGGCAATATTTCCATCTGCATCTAACGTGACCAGCTCCTTAGTGCCATCCTTATGCTTATTGAGTAATTATTCATATAGCTTAGTCCCCTTGTCTTACGATTTCGAGATGATGAAGAGCCGCCCTCCTCGCTACTTGAGTGAACCATTGTCCTACAATTAAAAAATGCATAATATTCACAACAAATGCAATTAAACAATTTCATAACATGCCACAAACAAAAATACGACTACACTATTAATTTAAACAAATAACCATTATTGTATTACATGAGATATTACAATTCTTACACTAAGTTTATTTTTCAATCCATATGCCTTGTTAAGGTCATGTCTTAGTTGTATTTCCTCATCAACCTCAATTTCCTCGACCTCAACGGGAACTGTAGTACACACAGGAAGGCAATCCTCTACCAAATCATCGTTAGTCGAACCAGCTGGGCAATTGACTAATTGTTGTTTTCCATGCACGAAAACAAATTGATGACTGACTGAAGGGTCCTTCACGTAAAACACTTGTCTAGCTTGAGAGGCCATTATAAATAGCTCATCCTTATGACCTTCTCTTCAAAATTAACCAACATCATTCCAAAAGCATCCACTCGTACAGCAGAATTGTTAACCCATTTACATTTACACACGGGCATATGACAGTGTTCCCGTCTGAAAGCATTTCTTTCTCTAGCTGCAGTAGTTAAGTGCAGTTCTTATCACTTCAACCATTTTTTGCCTTAAAGTTGAACAACTTCAACACTGATGACAGCCTGGTGAAATTTGTACATCCTTCGTACAGCGGTAGTTCAGAGTCATTTCTCAGTGTCTCCAAAACCTGTGGCCTGACATTCGAGTCTTCGGCAACATTGTTCACATCGTAATCTTCCCATTCCGTATTAAAATCATCCATTTGTGGGGAAACAACTTGAAGTGCATTGTTTTGTGGTTCTAGCACACCGTGCATACGCCATACTTTGTAATTGGGATTCATACCTGAAATTCTGTTGTCTGTTCAAGACGAGTTCTAGATGGTGTTTGAACTGTGTCTCGAACATTTGTTGGACAGTTCCAGATTGTGTTCTACCAGAGACTGGAACACCTTAGCAGACAGTACTGTAAACAGAACAGATAGGAGCACACACGATATGATACCCAGTTTGGCCTTGCCTACTCTGGGGGGGCTTCCCACATCCTAAAAGGGACACAAATCTTATTACGAGTTTAGAGCTATTCGTGGACTTACACTTACACAACGCCTTGTTTGTAATAGCCTAGCCTCTAACACTCCGTCTCTCGGATTTGCAATCTCAGTTCACCGCAGCTCACCTCGATCCCCTATGGGTAGGACGAGACTTCCCTCTCGACCTAGTCTTGGACCTCCCAGAAGCCCAGTCGCCTTCTCTTGAAGACGTGTCTTGATCACGTGTGTGTGCGCTTGGTAGTTCTTCAAGAACAGTCTGAACAGCACCCTGAACAATCTGCTTCTTCACCGTTGATATTTCGGTGTGGAATACTCAGCCGGCCGTCGCTCCTCCTCCAATATCAGGAATGCTCTCGTGTTTTCTTTTTACTCAGGAAGCGATACAGATCTGGTCGCCCTAGCCTTGTATTTATATGCATGGGCGAGATCCAAATCTGTTCCAAATATCCTCATCAAATATTTAGGAAATATTCCTAAATATTCGATGGATATTTCCAATCCAATCTTTGGGAAGATCTTGATAATTCTTCCTTGACAAGTCAGCCAATCCAATCGTAAATCTGATCATGAGATATTCGTTTGAATATCTGAATCTTAAAATTCTTTGCTGGCCGACTTCAGATCAAAATATTCTTGTCAAATATTTCGAAGATACTCCTAAATATTTGATAGATATTCAATCTCTTCCATATCCAATCTTTGGAGATTACTTCCGTGCCAAGCCATCGAATATTCTCGAATTCAAGCTGAAGATATTCATTTGAATATCTGATCTTTAATGATGACTCATCAACTGATCCCAATCAGATAATCTCATCGATCTGCTGGATACGCAAATCTTCCTGCGTCTGTTGCACGCTGAACTTCTATTCCAGTCTAGGTTGAACTCTCCTTGAACTCCGGCTCGAACTGTCTAAAGCCATTTTGCCAAAGCCCTGCCATTCATGGGAACATCAATCTCCCCCTTGGCATTTTAGCAAAACCAAATCTACGCTTTAGACACAACTTGAGGAACCAGAACAGTTACCTCAAAATACTCCCCCTTTTTGCCACAAATCGGCAAGGGGTCCAATAGAACAACCTGGTCTCCTCGGCATATGGAATCTTGTCAACTCTCCCTCGAACATAGCCTAGGACGGTGACACATACTGTGAGTCTGTTGGACCATGGTGTTTCAGCAGCTGTTTGACCATAGGTCAGCAAATGATAGTGTTTTGATGATCTGGTTCCCTTGAATAGCTTGTGATCAACTACCAACTTCAACGGAGCACTTGACAGTTTGTCCTCGTCGGTCTTCAAATCTGGACGTTGGTTGATGATCAACTCATAGATAAGCGAAGGGAAAATTATCTAGAGCATCATGTTTCCAATCTGGTAGAGCAGCTGTCCCACCTCCTTGCTGACTGTGGTTCTATGAGTTGTAGGCTTCCAGTTGACTATGGTCATGAAGAACAACATCGAGTAGAATATAGTCAGATCTACGACTAGGATGGAAGTGTCACTACTACAAATATGAGCTTATGCAACGGTTCTGAGGACCATTATGCAACGGTTCCTCATCTGTTGCATAAGCTACCGTTGCATAATGTCATGACATTATGCAACGGTTTTGAGCAGAGAACCGTTGCATAAAATACGTAAATTTTTTGCAATATTTTGATTGTTTTATAGCTCAAATTAGGCCTGGGCTCGGGTCGGTTTGGGCCGAAAATTTCCAAAAACCGACCCGAAACCCAAACTTTCGGGTCGGTTCGGGTTCGGGCTTTTAAAAACACCAACCCGAGTAAAACCCGATTTTCGGGCTTCGGGCCGCGTTCGGACTTTTCGGGCCAAAATTCTGGCCAAAATTCTGGCCAAAATTCGGGCTTTTTCGGGCTTTTTTCGGGCTTCGGTCTATTTTCGGGCTTTTCGAGCTTTTTCGGGCTTTTTTCGGGCTTCGGTCTATTTTTGGGCTTTCGGTCCTTGGTAAAATACAGACCGAGACCGAACCGAACTGGTCCAATAGGTTCGGTCTATTTTCGGGCTTTTTCGGTCCCATCGGTTCGGGCTTTTTCGGTTCGGTTCGGTCCGAGCTTCGGGTTTTCGGGTTTTTTCGCCCAGGCCTAGCTCAAATCCACCTAAAAAATTAAACACAAAAATACAAAAAAAATGATACATTTTCCAAACATCAAAATACTTTCATTTACGTGAAAATACAACCATTCATTACATCATTCATACAACTTCACATAACAATCAAATATAAACACTAATAATAGAGAACTTCTTCTCTAGACTAACTACTAATTTAGGAGCCATAGCTTCAGGTAGAAGGGTCCGAGTCTTTTGTGGAGTGCAGTTCGGTAGAAGGGTCCTTGTTCAAATCCAAAGCCTCATCATCCACCTAAACCAGTGGGATAAGTCAAGCAGCAGTGGATGTTTCTATCCCTGAGTTCCAACTTAACCATTAGTAATTGAAACTAGAGAGTGCCAAATTCAAGCAGTCTGCAATTTAGGAACGTAAAAACACACATAACATGTCTTACTTTTTTCAACAGCCAATCCCTTTTGTTTGAGGATTTCTGCTACAGTCACCAGTGTGGAAGCACCTGCAGAAAACAAAAAGAAAAACAAATAACATCAATGCTGATACCAGAGAGAAGATAAAGGAAGATCACATACTACTGTGTATATTCATAATTGAAGCATAAATAGCAAGACTAACAAAAACAATCCAAAGCAACAGACAACAGCGTTGCTATACAATAACAACTCAAGAATATTCAACATGAAAAATTCTACAAGTTAAGATAACAAAACAATAGAAAATCCTGGTACCAAAATAATAAAATGATTTTGATGATACGTTTTGAGTAGATTAAAACTAGAATTTCATATCACAGTGCTCTAATGTGAATCGAACTGGGAAAGGAGCGATAAAAGATAAATATAAGTACCGCTGATGCAAATAAGGTCATCAATGCCCTTGGATTTGAACTCCCCAGCCTTCTCGACGAATCCAGGCACATGCTTCAAACTGCAAATCAAAACCATATCATCATCATCATCGTCTAAACTAGCTACCGAATCGAAATCAATTCATCATGTAAGAAACAGATCGGAAGCAAATAATGAAGTCAAACATGAGAATCGGAAGAGGAGATAGTTAAGTGCATCTACATTCGAAAAATACATGTCATAAATAAAATTAGCAAGGGGATAATCTATCTCGAGGAAGTTCAGGTCATTTACTGTGCATACCTCCATCTTGATCTCTGATAATGGATCTGCTTGAACCAATGAAACATCATTTTCTGTATTCATGCTTGAACCAATTGATCTTATCGAGGTAGCTTAATTCAGTTGATGTAGAGCTCATATCAAACTGACACAAATAAACAACCAGACATATTGGAAAAAGGCCGAATGGTTTTATAAGAAATAAGAAACCAAAAATAAACAACCACATCATTGCTTCAGTTCGCAGCAGCAGCATCACCAAAAACAGCCACAAACTGTCAATCACCAAGAAATCAAACACACTTAAGTCTCATCAATTAAAATATGAAGCAGCAAAAAACTGAACATGGAAATCGAAATCAACAGATTCGTAGCGGCAGCATCAATCAAATTCAAAATTCAAGAACATCAGGAAAATCTCATAAAATCAAACCAGACAAGTGAGTTTATCCTTGACGCCAATCTGTAACTCGCTAACATCACCGGACTTCTTGGCCCAAACTGGAAATCACAGGAGCGTAATTCACAACGAAAATTCATCGATAATAGATAGAACGATAGCTCGTAACTTACCGGCAATCGGAACTGCCAGAAGCAATGAAAAGATCGACAACTTTACTGACGAGATCGAACTCATCGCCATTCTCATCCGGACTTTAGTTTCGTTTCATCTTCTACGCTATCGGTCTTAGCAAGGAACGACTGAACAAATCCAACCCGATGAGAGCGGATGAGGGCGACGAAGGATGACTGGAGACGGTGAGCGGACGAGTTCAACCCACACCGATGAGAGTGGATGAGAGTGAGGGAGCCCACCGCACTATCGTTAAGGTGTGGTGTTCTCTGTGCAAAAGCTAATTTATATTCCGCTACTCGTGACCTTACTACTGGGTAGCAAGTGGTAAGTAGGGGTCGAACCCAAGGGAATTAGGGGGATAAGTTGTTCTTTGAGGGATTTGTACAGGATGGGAGCGTTCTTTAGGTTGATTGAGTTTTAGTGCGGAAAAGTAAGTGCCTTTTTTGGTTGGTTTTGGTTTTTAGTGCAGAAAAGTAAATTACTGAAAAGTAAATACTGAAAAAAAAGAGAAAGAAGACTTACAGCGGGTGATGCGTGATTGGCAAGTCCTCCGGAAGGTGAGCGGTTGGTGATTGCAGTTGATATTAATACTAAGAAAGTAAATGCAAGGGGGTTTGAATATAAGGAAAGCATTCGGTTTCGGGGGCCTTGTATCATAGCCTGTTCATCATTGGCTCTTAGTGATCCTTCTAAGTATTCAAACGTGCATCAAGGGCATTCCAAGCACTCGATTTGCCACACTGTCTAGTCTTTTGCAAAAGTGTTCGAAAGTCAATCGAGGCCATTCCAAGCACTCAACTTGCGACACCGTCTAGTCTTTTGCAAAAAACGTAGAGCACTTGTTCTACTTAGACTAATACCCCATTCCAAGGTATATTAGCCTGTGTGCATCCATTTGGTCAGTCATTCCCGAGCAACCAAATGGTGTTTTAGAAAGGTCAAACTCCTCAGATAAGCTCCAAGCATCCACTTATCCGAGTATGTTTACAAACCCCACGGAAGAGCTTTGCCATTCCAAGCATCCACTCAACCTTGGAAGTTCTAACCTAATATATGGCACATAGAACAAGTTTTGAATACAGAGAAGAGGCTCTAAGAATTGCCTAAAACATTTTATAATACATGTACACCCCTTCAACCGAATGAAGAGTTTAGCTACGAATATCCATGGAGGAGGATATCATAGCTAAATACTCGGGGGTTTTTGAAAGACAGTAAGTAAAGCGGAATACTCAAGAACCAACAGGACTATTCCCAAATCCTACTTGAATACTCAAGAACCAACAGGAGTATTCTCTAAAACTGTTATAATACTCAAGAACCAACATGAGTATTATTTCAAACTGTTATAATACTCAAGAACCAACAAGAGTATTATTTCAAACCAAAGCTTACAAATGCCAAACTTTCTAGAGAGAGAAGTGATTTCAATTTTGGGATGCATTACAAATGAGGAAGAGGCATGTATTTATAGGCATGGAGGATGGATAAGGATGGAGGAGAGGAGGGCAAGTGGCAAGCATCCCATGGATGAGCAAAAGCCGCCGGCGGCTTTGTGAGGGGAGGGGAGAGCCGCCGGTTGGAGGTCACCATGGAGGAGGAAGGAGGGGATGAGTCACCCCATGACTCATCCTCCCCTTAGAGCCGCTGGTCACCTTGGAGGGAACAGGAGTTTTTGTGAGTTTTGTGCAGTTTTCACCAAACTATCGGTGTATTTCAGCTCCGGACTGACTTTGGTTTCCCTTCGGTTGGATTTGTTTTGAGTAATTCAATGTCAGGATCTCGAGATTTCTGCATTCAGCGTCTGATCGTGACCTTGGACTAACTCGTAATATCTTTTCAGCGTAAAATCCTCTCCTTAGCGTGTATTCTCTCTAGAGTCCAAAATACCCTGTAGAAATATATCGGAACTAACAAGCAAAAGTTAAATAGACAAACAGTCTAATTTGGTGGGTTTAACTGTGTTTATGATTCGTATAATTATGGTCCATCAGATCACCCCACACTTTTAGTTGTTCGTCCCGAACAATGCTATTAAAGGGCGGCACACTATGTAAGCTTTTAAAATATGAAAGTTAGACTGTGGGACTCGATTTATCCTAATTCATGCATTACTTACTTATTACCAAATTGAACTGTGTAAATACTTAGAAGAAACTTGATACGTGTACCTCCGTGCTGAGATGCAAATTATTTTGGATGTTTCGGGAGATAGCCCTTTTTAGGCTCCTGGACTGCAATCTTGGAATCGTCTCGCACTATATGGTTTCCTTGTAGCTTTATCTAGCACGTGATTCGGTTCGGGTTTCAATGGTTTGGTCGTTGATTTTCTTTTGGCGAGGGACAACTTTTGTAGTGAATCGGCCTTTGGCCTTTGATTTGACTCTTTGAGTACTTCACTTTTTGTTTGGTTAAAACCTTCACAATTTTGGGCCTTTGGCCTCTTGATTTGCTTCTTAGAGCTTTTTGCCTTTTTGTGGCTTGCTAGTCCATTTTCTCAAGCCTTTTTTGGGAGGTCCAATCATTGCCCGCAAGCATATTGGAAATACCTCCCAGCTCCTCTCATCCTTGCCGTTTCGCGCGGGTCAAAATGAGGGTCGCTCATCTATTTTCTCGGCTACTTTGACTAGAGATAGGACGGTCTGATTCCCGTCCTCGCCTTTTTTTCTTTGTGCATAAACACTGCATGGAGGAGATGACTTCAATCTTCAATGAAACCCGAAGTGCAGCTCCACTGACTTCGAAAACCATATAGTTAGATTCGATCCTTCGATTGCTTGCCAAGCCTCTCTAGGGCAGTTTATGTCAACTCCACATCCCTAGTTTATCTCAGCACAAAGGGACAAATGAGAAGTTACGTTCTAAGTTTTTAGACAGTTGAATTTTCACAAGGTAAATGCATGAATTTTAGATCTATCTTTTTCACATTCTCAAGTTCATATTTTCAAAAAGATAATATTAAAAAAAAGAAAAGAACAACATGTTATGTACACAAGTGGTTCTCACCCCACACTTTTGAACGAATGCGTGCCTTTCAGCAAGACTTAGTTCAAAAGCCATGCAAGCAGATATTATATGAGAAGGAAATGACATTAAGGAAAAGGGAAGAACAGAACTCCCTTTAAAGTGTCGAGTGAACGACATGGCATGAGGCTGGATAATCGAGGGAGTTCGGCTGGGGCCTTGAACTCTCAGCGCAGGCCCGGTAACTCACGGAAGCTGCCTGGCTGATCCGGTCTTGCTCCAAAAACCGATTTCTGAATAGTCATTTCTTCTATGCACCAAGTGGGTGAGAGCGACTTATTGGAAAAAAAACTAAAATGACAGAAAATAAATGACAGAAAGTAAGTTAGGTGTCGGGTTACCTCCCGAACAGTGCCTTTGTTTAACGTCGTTGGCTCGACAGTACCTCATTCCTGGATCACTAGTTTGGATCCCATGGGTGGCTCAGGTCGTATTTCGCCACTGCTCTTGTGTTGATTTTTGCCTTGCCTTTCTCCGATTTCTTGTGAGATGATGTGCTTGGATCCTGTTCCCACTGTTCTGATGGTTTCTCCTTCCAACGTCTCCGAGAAGGCAAGGGACCTTTCACTATTAGTTACTTGAACTGGGTTTTCTGGTGTTTAGGGCTGCCTTGTCCAGTTATGGCGAAAACATGCTCCATCGAGGAGTGGTTCTGCTCAGGCTCTTTTCCCATTCTCCTTTCAGCCTCTTCACGGATCACATAATTTTTGGTGGTGTTTTGGACTTCTTCCGTTGTTGGTACCGCCTTGAGTTCCCATGAAGGTTCGTTGCTCCCGAAGCTTTCTATGTCTGATACTTCTGATGGCTCAGGAGTATTTTCTTCATCTGTCTCTAGACCAGCCTCCACCATTTGTATTCCTCTATTAGGTCGGGGAATTTGCCTTCATTTTGTAGCTTCGGCCAAGTCATCTATAACATCCCATAGTTGAGTCAGGGATAAGTGCATGGCCGATCCTCCCACTGCGTGATTGATCCTTGAGAACTCATCGGCCCTCATCCCACAAAGAAATTTTTGAAGAAGAAACGCCTCCGTGAATCCATGGTGCGGGCAGTGTGAGACGATGGTGTCATAGTACGTGTAGTATTCATCTAAAGTCTCATCCCGGGATTGCTGAAGGCAGATGATCTTTTCGCGGGTGTCATGTTGTCAGGATGGGGGGGAGAATTCTTTCACGAATTTAGCGCGAAGGTCCACGTAATAGTCTGTACAACTAGCAGTTGATGTGTAATACCATACTGTCGCAAAGTCGGTTAAAGTGTGTTCAAAACATTTTAATTGAAACTCTTCTAACGTTACATTTTCGGGTTTCATGTGACGACTTATATGGTGGAAATGTTGGCAGTGTATTACTGGGTCTTCTCCGGTTGTACCTCCAAACTGTGGAAGATGTCGAGTCATCCATGCATACATAGTGGGTAGTGTTGACGAAGAAATGAGAAAGGGAGGGAAAGAACAACTAATCCGACGGCTAATTCCCCGGCAACGGCGCCAGTTTTGACGGAGCCCACCGCACTGTCGTTAAGGTGTGGTGTTCTCTGTGCAAAAGCTAATTTATATTCCGCTACTCGTGACCTTACTACTGGGTAGCAAGTGGTAAGTAGGGGTCGAACCCAAGGGAATTAGGGGGATAAGTTGTTCTTTGAGGGATTTGTACAGGATGGGAGCGTTCTTTAGGTTGATTGAGTTTTAGTGCGGAAAAGTAAGTGCCTTTTTTGGTTGGTTTTGGTTTTTAGTGCGGAAAAGTAAATTATAGAAAAGTAAATACTGAAAAAAAAAAGAAAGAAGACTTACAGCGGGTGATGCGTGATTGGCAAGTCCTCCGGAAGGTGAGCGGTTGGTGATTGCAGTTTATATTAATACTAAGAAAGTAAATGCAAGGGGGTTTGAATATAAGGAAATCATTCGGTTTCGGGGGCCTTGTATCATAGCCTGTTCATCATTGGCTCTTAGTGATCCTTCTAAGTATTCAAACGTGCATCAAGGCCATTCCAAGCACTCGATTTGCCACACTGTCTTGTCTTTTGCAAAAGTGTTCGAAAGTCAATCGAGGCCATTCCAAGCACTCAACTTGCGACACCGTCTAGTCTTTTGCAAAAAACGTAGAGCACTTGTTCTACTTAGACTAATACCCCATTCCAAGGTATATTAGCCTGTGTGCATCCATTTGGTCAGTCATTCCCGAGCAACCAAATGGTGTTTTAGAAAGGTCAAACTCCTCAGATAAGCTCCAAGCATCCACTTATCCGAGTATGTTTACAAACCCCACGGAAGAGCTTTGCCATTCCAAGCATCCACTCAACCTTGGAAGTTCTAACCTAATATATGGCACATAGAACAAGTTTTGAATACAGAGAGGAGGCTCTAAGAATTGCCTAAAACATTTTATGATACATGTACACCCCTTCAACCGAATGAAGAGTTTAGCTACGAATATCCATGGAGGAGGATATCATAGCTAAATACTCGGGGGTTTTTGAAAGACAGTAAGTAAAGGGGAATACTCAAGAACCAACAGGAGTATTCCCAAATCCTACTTGGATACTCAAGAACCAACAGGAGTATTCTCTAAAACTGTTATAATACTCAAGAACCAACAAGAGTATTATTTCAAACTGTTATAATACTCAAGAACCAACAGGAGTATTATTTCAAACCAAAGCTTACAAATGCCAAACTTTCTAGAGAGAGAAGTGATTTCAATTTTGGGATGCATTACAAATGAGGAAGAGGCATGTATTTATAGGCATGGAGGATGGATAAGGATGGAGGAGAGGAGGGCAAGTGGCAAGCATCCCATGGATGAGCAAAAGCCGCCGGCGGCTTTGTGAGGGGAGGGGAGAGCTGCCGGTTGGAGGTCACCATGGAGGAGGAAGGAGGGGATGAGTCACCCTGTGACTCATCCTCCCCTTAGAGCCGCCGGTCACCTTGGAGGGAAGAGGAGTTTTTGTGAGTTTTGTGCAGTTTTCACAAAACTATCGGTGTATTTCAGCTCGGACTGACTTTGGTTTCCCTTCGGTTGGATTTGTTTTGAGTAATTCAATGTCAGGATCTTGAGATTTCTACATTCAGCGTCTGATCGTGACCTTGGACTAACTCGTAATATCTTTTCCGCGTAAAATCCTCTCCTTAGCGTGTATTCTCTCTAGAGTCCAAAATACCCTATAGAAATATATCGGAACTAACAAGGAAAAGTTAAATAGACAAACAGTCTAATTTGGTGGGTTTAACTGTGTTTATGATTCGTATAATTATGGTCCATCAGAGAGCAAAGAGCGGACGGCTGCCCAAGAAACACTATGTTTTAATTTTTGGGTTTAGTATATGCATGGGTTAAGACAAAACCGTTGCTTAATGATTATTTTTATGCAACGGTTATTTACACAAACCGTTGCATAAAGTATACCTTATGCAACGGTTCTTTACACAAACCGTTGCATAAGGTAGACTTTATGCAACGGTTTTTTAGAACGGTTTATGATATAAATACTCCCTCTACCGAATACAAGCTTTAGCTACTTGTATTCATGTCAAGGAATACAAGCAAACCATGGCTTTCAACAAGGATACCGAAAAGGAGAATAACTTTAAAGTAAGAACAATATATACGGAAAATAAAGGACAAGTCAGGGAAAAGAAAGCCGTGGCTTTTGTACCGACAATAAGTGGAGGAGAGGAGCTCCTAAGCAAGATCCAAGCAAGGAAAAGTAGCTCCAAAATGAAGAACAAAATGTGTATTGAAAGTGAAGAGAAGAGGGTTAAGCCCTATATCTCTCTAAAGACTTGTGGATTGTGGGATGGGATTATAAAGGGAAGGGCATGCTCTATTATAGGCTAAGGGGAGGCAAGGATGTGGAGGAGAAGCATCCACTTGGCAAGAGATGGGAGGAGAAGCTCAAAGCCATCGGGTGATGTCATCACCTCCCAAAGCCGCCAGTCACATGTCCATGGAGGAGAGGAGAAGCCTTTAGCCGCCGGCCACATGGAGGAAGGAGAGTGATGGAGTGAGTTTTGTGAGCTTTTCCAAAAGCCATCGGCTCCCTTTCAGCTCCGGACTGACTCTGGTTGCTCTTCGGTTGGACTTGTTTTGAGTGATTCCACGACAGGTTCTTGAAAGTCAGAATTTGGTCGTGATCTGGAATGACTCGTAATTCATTTTCAGCTTTAAAACTCCTCCTTAGCCTGTATTCTCTCTAGACTTCAAAATACCCTATAGATAAATATCGGAACTAACAAGCAAAAGTTAAATAGACTAAGAGTCTAATTTAGTGGGTTTAACTGTGTTTATGATTCATACAATTATGGTCCATCAGATCACCCCACACTTTTAGTTGTTCGTCCCGAACAATGCTTTTTAAGGGCGGAACACAATCAAAGTAAACTTTTAAATATGAAAGTGAGACTGTGGGACTAGATTTATCTTAATTCATGCATTACTTACTTATTATCAAACTAAACCGTGTAAATAATTAGAAGAAACTTGATACTTGTACCTTCGTGCCGAGATGCAAATTAAATCGGATGTTTTGGGAGATAGCCCTTTTTAGGCTCCTGGACTGCATTCTCGGGATCGACTCGCACTATATGGTTTCCTTGTAGCTTTCTCTAGCACGTGATTCGGTTCGGGTTTCACTGAGTTGAGCATTTTGATTTCTTTTTGGCGAGGGACAGCTTCTGTAGTGAATCGGCCTTTGGCCTTTGATATTGAGTTGGAGTTTCTTCACTTTTGTTCGGTTAAAACCTTCACATCTTTGGCCTTTGGCCTTTGATTAGCTTCTTTGAGCTTTTGCTTTTTTGTGACTTGCTAGTCCATTTTCTCAGCCTTTCTTTGGGAGGTCCAATCATTGCCCGTGAGCATATGGAAATACCTCCCCGCTCTTTCTCATCCTCGCCGTTTCGCGCGGGTCAAGATGAGGGTCGCTCATCTATTTTCCCGGCTACTAGGACTAGAGATAGGACGGTTTGATTCCCGTCCCGCCTCTTGCATAAACGATGCACGGCGGAGATGACTTCAATCTTCACTGAAACCCGAAGTGCAGCCTCCACTGACTTCGAAAACCATATAGTTAGATTCGATCCTTTGATTGCTTGCCAAGCCTCTCTAGGGCAGTTTATATCAACTCCACATCCCCTGTATATCTCAGCACATAGGGACAAATGAGAAGTTACATTAGCAAGTTTGTATTTGTCATAATCAACTGAGCTCTGCTTCCTTCAACTTTGTGTAGATGTAGTTTTATTTTTGTACACTTTGTATTTTTTCTTAAGTACACATTCAAATGTCATTGGTGCCTCTATTTCTTTTACAATTAGTTAAGTAATGTATTTGCAAATAAGTCTGATGTTCCCATGAATGGCATGTTTTTGGAAAAATGGCTTTAGACAGTTCAAGGAGAGTTCGATCACAGTCTGGCCTTCAAGACAGCGTGGAACAGACGCAATGATGTTATCCGGAAGATTCTAAAGATCGAAGATCTTTTGGGTGAAGTCGGCCAGCGAAGAAGTCGAGATTCAGATATTCAAACGGATATATTCTCTTCAGATTGTCAAGCGGTTGGCTGACTTGTTGCGGAAGGTATATCAAGATCTTCCCAAAGATTGGTTGAAAGATATACATCGAATATTTAGGAATATTTCCTAAATATTTGATAAGGATAGCTGGAGCAGATTTGGACATCGCCCATTGCATATAAATAGAAGGCTAGGCGTCCAGAATCTGTATCGCTTTTCTGAGAAACACATACACGAGTGCATCTGTGAGATTGGACAAGAAGAGCGACGGCCGACTGACTATTCCCCCACTGGAATATCAACGGCGCTGATACAGTCTGTTCAGTGTGCTGTTCAGACTGTCTTTGATAGAGCTTACTGCTGCACACACCAAGTGATCACAACCTGCTTTCGGGATATAGCTACCGAGCTTCCGGAGAAGATCGAGCACCTTCGTATGGGAGGTTCGAACGAAGTGTAAATCTGACTGAAGTAGTGATAGAGGCTAGGCATCTTAATTCGGGAGATTATAAGTGTAACTCTACGAACAGCTCTATACTATTTAATAAAGATTTGTCTCTTTAGGGTGTGGGAAACCCCCTAGAGTAGGAGAAGCCGAACTGGGTATCACACTGTGCGTGCTCCTATTTTGTTCTGCTTGTGGTACTATTTGCAAAGGTGTTCAAGATCTGTCTCAACAGTCCCTTGAACAGTCGCTTGAACAGGTTAAAGTATTTCAATTGGTATCAGAGCAGACACTCGACACACTGAGTGGGATCCTAGAACTGTTCAAGATGACTCTGAAGGAAGGATAAAGCATTACCAGACCCCCGTTGTTAGAAGGATCCAACTATGCCTGCTGGAAGCCCAAGATGAAATATTTTCTGAAATCTCTCAACGAAAAAGCTTAGAAGGCAGTCTTGGTTGGATGGACTCAACCCGTGATGGAAATCCTTACAAGAGAAGTTGTCCCTAAACCAGAAGCTCTATGGGATGAGGCAGATGAAAAAGCTTCTATCGAAAACTCAAAGGCTATGAATGCAATCTTTTCTGGAGTGCATGAAAATGTGCTCAAACTGATCATAAACTGTGAAATCGCAAAGGAAGCATGGGCTATCCTTCAAACAGCTTATGAAGGCACCGACAAAGTCCGCAATTCGCGAATGCAGATTGTGACGACCAAGTTCAAGGATATGAATATGAAGGACAGTGAAACCATCCCTGAGTTCAAAGCAAGAGTACTAGATCTGTCCAACAAAGCTGCTGCCCTATGAAAGCCCATTGACGGAGAAAGAATGGCCAGCAATGTGTTAATATCGCTTCCTCCAAGATTCGCAATGAAAGTTACTGCCATTGAGGAGATGCATGATATCTCCAAACTGAAACTAGACGAGCTCATGGGTTCACTCAGAACGTACGAGATGAATCACGAAGCTGAATCCAAAGAGGGAAAAGGAATTGCTCTAAAAGCAGAAGTATCTGAAGACTTAGCTGAGACAGATTGCAACACTGAACAACTGGCGATGATGGCTCAGAACTTTGGCAGTATGGTTCAGAAACTCAACAGACGTGGCCCTGAGTGACAGAACCGCTCGTCGTCAAAGCGATTGTGCAAATAAATTTATAATAGTCCGCTACTCGCAACTATACTACTGGGTAGTACTTGGTAAGTAGGGGTCGAACCCAAGGGAACTAGGGGAATAATTGTTCTTCGGGGGGAATTACGCAGCGTGGGAGCGTGTTTAAGGTCGGTTGGTTGGTTTTAAAGCTACCAGCTATTTTGATTGATTGATTGGTTGGTTGGTGGATTTTAATACTGGAAAGTAAATTACAGTTTATAATTTAAGAGAAATGTTCGGTTTCAGGGAACTTGTATTATATCCTGTTTATCATTGACCATTAGTAAATCATCTAAGTATTCAAACGGTGAATCGAGGCTAGTTACAGCTCAAGACTTGCAACACCGGTTTAAAGCAACTCCTGTTCTATTTCAGTCTAGCGCCAATACCCTAAGGTATGCTAGCCTGGGTGCATCCACCTGATCTCATAGTTACGCTCGACCAGATGGGATTTAGGATGAGTCGAACTCCTCAGATAGGTTTGCTTGTTACAGCTTCCACTACCTGAGTATGATCACGAATTCCCACAGAAGAGCTTTGCTTGTTACAGCATCCACTCAACCTTGGAAACTCTGACTATATATGGCACATAGAACAAGTTTTGAATACTAAGACTAGACACTAAGTTAATAGTCTTAAAACATTTTATAATACAAGTGCGCCCCTTAGACCGAACTACAAGTTTAGCAACTATTCATCGCGCTAAACATTATACTAAGGAATTAAAGACAACAGTTAAATAAATACTGAAAATAATACTTACAACCGTTGAAGCGCCAAGGGAGCTATCCTTTATTTCCAAAGCAAAATTACAACATTACAAATATTACAACTTCTAGAGAGAGAAGTGAAATTGAGATTTGGTGTGTGAAATGAGGAGGAGGAGCTCCTCCTTTTATAGCCCAAAGGGGAGGAGATGGGTGGTGGAGATGGGTGGCAAGTGTTGCATTTTGATTGGAGGAGAAAATGGAGGGAGGAGATGGCCACATGTGGAGGAAGAGGAGTGGTGGAGGAGGAGGAAGGTGGTGGTGACATGTGGAGGAGCTCCAAAAGCCGCCGGTCACCACCACCAAGAGCCGCCGGTAGGCGGTGGCCCAAGGGGGAGGAGCTCCTCCCTTGGCCACCACTTCTTCAAGTGGTCGGTCATCTTTGTCCATTGTGAGATTTGTACAGTTTTGTGCAGTCTTTTCACAAAACTGTCAATGTGTTTCTTCTCCGGGCTGTCTTGACTCCACTCCTGATTCTTCTGATTAATTTGTTCTGGTCAATTAAACGTCAGGATCCTTGATATTTCTTCAGTCGGCATATGATCTTGACCTTGGATTGACTCTTGTTATCTTTTCAGCATAAAATCCTCTCCTTAGCATGTTTTCACTTCAGTCTCTAAAATGCCCTGTGGAAATATATCGGGACTAACACGTAGAAGTTAGATAGACAAACAGTCTAATTAAGGGGGTTTTACTGTGTTTCTGACTCGTATAACTTTGGTCCATCAGATTACCCCCCACTTTTAGTTGTTCGTCCCGAACAATGCTATTAAAGGGCGTAAGTTCTAAGTTTGGCTTTGGAATATGAAAATTAGACTGTGGTACTCGATCTATCCTAATTCATGCATTGCTTACTTATTACCAAATTAAACTGTGTAAATAAATAGAAGAAACTTAATACTTGTACCTCCGTGCTGAGATGCAAATTATATTGGATGTCTCGGGAGATAGCCCTTTTTAGGCTTCTGGACTGCAATCTTGGGATCGTCTCGCACTATATGGTTTTCTGGTAGCTTTCTCTAGCACGTGATTCGATTCGGGTTTCAGTGAGTTGAGCCTTTTTGATTTTCTTCTTTGGCGAGGGACTGCTTTTTTTGTTGTAGTGAATCGGCCTTTGGCCTTTGATTTGACTTTTTGAGTGCTTCACGTTTGCTCGGTTAAAACCTTCACAATTTTGGGCCTTTGGCCTCTTTTGATTTTCTTCTTTGAGTTTTTCTCCTTTTTGTGATTTTGCAAGTCCATTTTCTCAAGCCTTTTTGGGAGGTCCAATCATCGCCCGCAAGCCTATGGAAATACCTCCCCGCTCCTCTCGTCTTTGTCGTTTTGCGCGGGTCAAGATGAGGGTCGCTCATCTATTTTCTCGGCTATTTTGACTAGAGAGAGGACGGTCTGATTCCTGTCCTCGCCTTTGCATAGATGCTTCTTGGCGGAGTTGACTTCAATTATTCACTGAAAACCCGAAGTGCAGCCTCCACTGACTTCGAAAACCATATAGTTTGATCTGATCCTTTGATTGCTTGCCAAGCCTCTCTAGGGCAGTTTATATCAACTCCACATCCCTAGTTATCTCAGCACAAAGGACAAATGGAAAGTTACATTCTAAGTTTTTAAACAGTTGAATTTTCACAAGGTTAATGCATGAATTATGATTTATCTTTTTCACATTCTTAAGTTCATATTTTCAAAAAGATACTATTACTAAAAAAAAGAAAAACAGCTGCATGTTATTTATGTACATAGGTGGTTCTCACCCCCCACTTTTGAACGAAGGCGTGCCTTAGTTCAAAAGTCATGCAAGCTTTAAACTAAATACTGAATTTAAATGACAGAAATTAAAGTGCGGAAAAGTAAGATAGTGTCGGGTTACCTCCAGACCAGTGCACTTGTTTAACGTCGTTGGCTCGACGATACCTCATTATGGATTACTGGTTTGGGTCCCATGGGTGGCTGAGGTCAAACTTCTTGATTCCACCGACTTTGATTCTTGCGGTGAGTCTTCCTGATTTTTTAGCAGATGACAGGTTTGGGTCCAGTTCTGATGGTATCTCCTTCCAACGTCTCTGAGAAGGCGAGGGACCTTTCACTATCAGCTTTTTGAACTGGGTGTTCTCCTGTTTAGGGCTGCCTTGTCCAGTCATGGCGAAAGCGTGCTCCATGTAAGAGTCATTCTGCTCAGGCCCTTTTCCCATTCTCCTTTGAGCTTCTTCTTGGATCGCATAGTTCGCGGCGACTTGCTCATTAATTAAGGGGAAAAGTCGGGAAGGCCTCATGAGGCTTGATTCTGCCTCGTAATGTTGGTTCGTGAAGAACTGGTCGTAGATAGTTTCAGCTGCCTGGGTAATGATAGTCGGGTATGGCTTGGGCAGTTCGTCAGTGGTGTTCTGGACTTCTACTTCGTTGCTTCCGGTGCTTTCCATGTCTGATTCCTCGGATGGTTCGGGAGTCTCTTCTGACGGCTCGGTGGTTTCTTCTTTGTCAGCCTCAGGGTCAGCTTCTTCTGTCTGCATTTCCTCGTCAGTGTGGGGAACTCGTCTTGTGGCAGCGGCTAGGCCAGTTATCAGGTACCACATGTCTGCAATGGTGAGGTTTGCGGCAGACCTTCTCATAGCTTTGTTGACTCTTCCCAGCTCTTCGGACCTCATCCCACGAAGAAATTTTTGGAGAAGAATTTTCTTTGTAAATCCATGGTGCGGGCAGCTTGAGACGATGGCATCGTAGTTCATGTAGTATTCGTCCAAAGTCTCATCCCGGGATTGTTGAAGGTTCAGGATCTTTTCGCGGGTTTCTTGACGTAAAGATGGTGGGGAGAATTCTTTCAGGAACGGAACGCAGAGGTCTACGAAACGTTCTGCACTGCAAGCGGTGGATGTGTAGTACCATATCGTGGCGAAGTCGGTTAGAGAGAATTTGAAGCATTTCAGCTTAAACTCTTCTAACACTTCGTTTTCAGGTTTGATGTTGTGGCAGACTTGGTGGAAGTTTCGGCAGTGCTGTACAGGGTCTTCTCCCTCCGTTCCTCCGAACAGGGGCAGAAATCGCGTTGTCCATGCATGCGTAACGGGTAATGACATAGGAAAAAGAAAGAAAAAGAAAGGGGAGGGAAGAACAGTTATCCGATGACTAGTTCCCCAGCAACGACGCCAATTTGACAGAACCGCTCGTCGTCAAAGCGATTGTGCAAATAAATTTATAATAGTCCGCTACTCGCAACTATACTACTGGGTAGTACTTGGTAAGTAGGGGTCGAACCCAAGGGAACTAGGGGAATAATTGTTCTTCGGGGGGAATTACGCAGCGTGGGAGCGTGTTTAAGGTCGGTTGGTTGGTTTTAAAGCTACCAGCTATTTTGATTGATTGATTGGTTGGTTAGTTGATTTTAATACTGCAAAGTAAATTACAGTTTATAATTTAAGAGAAATGTTCGGTTTCAGGGGACTTGTATTATATCCTGTTTATCATTGACCATTAGTGAATCATCTAAGTATTCAAACGGTGAATCGAGGCTAGTTACAGCTCAAGACTTGCAACACCGGTTTAAAGCAACTCCTGTTCTATTTCAGTCTAGCGCCAATACCATAAGGTATGCTAGCCTGGGTGCATCCACCTGATCTCACAGTTACGCTCGACCAGATGGGATTTAGGATGAGTCGAACTCCTCAGATAGCTTTGCTTGTTACAGCTTCCACTACCTGAGTATGATCACGAATTCCCACAGAAGAGCTTTGCTTGTTACAGCATCCACTCAACCTTGGAAACTCTGACTATATATGGCACATAGAACAAGTTTTGAATACTAAGACTAGACACTAAGTTAATAGTCTTAAAACATTTTATAATACAAGTGCGCCCCTTAGACCGAACTACAAGTTTAGCAACTATTCATCGCGCTAAACATTATACTAAGGAATTAAAGACAACAGTTAAATAAATACTGAAAATAATACTTACAACCGTTGAAGCGCCAAGGGAGCTATCCTTTATTTCCAAAGCAAAATTACAACATTATAAATATTACAACTTCTAGAGAGAGAAGTGAAATTGAGATTTGGTGTGTGAAATGAGGAGGAGGAGCTCCTCCTTTTATAGCCCAAAGGGGAGGAGATGGGTGGTGGAGATGGGTGGCAAGTGTTGCATTTTGATTGGAGGAGAAAATGGAGGGAGGAGATGGCCACATGTGGAGGAAGAGGAGTGGTGGAGGAGGAGGAAGGTGGTGGTGACATGTGGAGGAGCTCCAAAAGCCGCCGGTCACCACCACCAAGAGCCGCCGGTAGGCGGTGGCCCAAGGGGGAGGAGCTCCTCCCTTGGCCACCACTTCTTCAAGTGGTCGGTCATCTTTGTCCAATGTGAGATTTGTACAGTTTTGTGCAGTCTTTGCACAAAACTGTCAATGTGTTTCTTCTCCGGGCTGTCTTGACTCCACTCCTGATTCTTCTGATTAATTTGTTCTGGTCAATTCAACGTCAGGATCCTTGATATTTCTTCAGTCGGCATATGATCTTGACCTTGGATTGACTCTTGTTATCTTTTCAGCATAAAATCCTCTCCTTAGCGTGTTTTCACTTCAGTCTCTAAAATGCCCTGTGGAAATATATCGCGACTAACACGTAGAAGTTAGATAGACAAACAGTCTAATTAAGGGGGTTTTACTGTGTTTCTGACTCGTATAACTTTGGTCCATCACTGAGCAAGGTCAGTCATCCTCAAGCAATTTTCACAATTGGAAAACAGGCAAGATGAGTCCCAGTGAGAAAAGGTAGGGCTCGTCTGAAAAAGGGAAAGAGGTTCAATGCCACGAATGCAGGAGATTCGGCCACATTCAGGCAGAATGTGCTAACACCCTCAAGAAGAAGGCCATGGTTGCAAACCTCAGCGACAGTGATGAGGAGGAAAGTGATGAAACTACCAACTTTATAGCATTTGCTGCAATCACAGAAGAATGCAGTGAATCCAGCAACAACAAGACTCCTTAGTTCAATCTCCCAGCTGAAGACTCCTCATACAGTGATGATGAAGAACTCACGCAAGAGACTCTAGCTGAAACATACAAAGACTTGTATGAGAAATGGTTGTTGGTAATCAATCTCAACAAGAAACTTAACGACACAGTTGCCACCATGACTGGTGAAAAAGACAAGGTGTGGTAGGAGGTCGAGATTCTGGTTACACAGAAGGTGGAACTCCAAGGTAAGGTCGATTTGTTGAATACTCAACTAACAGAAATGAAACAGGAAAGGTCGTGTCTGCTTGCACAGAAAACAGAGCTCCTGGGCACTATCTCTTCACTGAAAGTTGACATGGAGAAAGATCGTGAAACTCATCCAGCTGGAATGGTAGGTCTGAGGAAAATGATTACGGATCTGAAGCGCAAGGAGGTGTACCTCTTGAGGCAAGTAGAGTCTCTGGAACTCCAGGTAGAATCTGAAAAATTGGATCATTGAGCCACCATGAAGGAGCTCAACCAGCTCAAACAGTCTGTGAAGATGTTGAACTATGGGTCTAAGAATTTAAACGAGATCCTTGGGTCTCAAAGAAGGGAGTCTGGACATCGAGGACTGGGTTTCACAGAAGAAGGAAGCTCAAAAGGTACAACCACTACTACAAACAGGGGATTATGCATCGGTTTTTTTTGACATTATGCATCGATTTTGGTTCCGATGCATAATGAAGCGTTGCATAATGTCAGACATTATGCATCGGTTCTGAAAACCGTTGCATAATGTCTGACATTATGCATCGGTTTTTTGAAAAAACAGATGCATAATGTATGATATTATGCATCGGTTTTTAAAAAAAACAGATGCATAATATAATTCTTTTTTTATTTTTTTTATTTTTTTTATTTTTTTATTTTTTTATTTGTTTATTTTTTTGGCCTGTAAATTGCTTAAATAAAACTAAAAATTTGTAAATAAATTTTATAAATACACTTGCTCATATCTAAATCTTAAAATACTTTTTATTCAACAAAAATATAACATTTCATACATGATGTGACTTTTAATGTACAATATTTATTTATTCAACAAAAGTTTAATTTTGTTTCAAAAAAATGGAGCCTTCTTTAACTTCACTACTTTGATATATATCCTTCGGCTTCTTCTTCCTTTAAGCTTTGTACATGTAGCCCTCATCAAACTTGACAAGATTCTTGGGACGTGGGAGACGAGAAGCCAACCCTACAAGATACCGATCGAATTAGCTCAAACTTGGCAAGATTCTCTGACTGCATCACTCTGAAGCTTACTGGAAAATAATGAATAGAGCCTCGTAAGACATAACTAAATGCCAGATAAAATTACTCTCTAGTTTCCCAAGTGGCATAAAGTTGTAGCTGAACAAAATGACCTCAAATATATTCTATTATCTAGTTTCTCTCAGTGACTTCATAGCACCTACCAGTCATACAAGTT
Organism: Rhodiola kirilowii; assembly: GCA_033675215.1. Taxonomy (NCBI): domain Eukaryota; kingdom Viridiplantae; phylum Streptophyta; class Magnoliopsida; order Saxifragales; family Crassulaceae; genus Rhodiola; species Rhodiola kirilowii. Next base: position 29,263,872 of record CM066196.1, on the reverse strand, counting down.
CCCTGTTGCAAAATACAAATGACAGGAATGTCTTTCTTTTCCAAGAAAATGAAATGGAAAATAAATGAGAAAGACATTTTCCAATAGAAAATGACTTGTATTGTATACTTTGGTCTTGTTAACACTTTCCATGACAAACAGAACACGAATTTTTATTTTTCTCCAAATTTTCGTTCCATCAACGAAACAGCATAAAAGAAAACAGAATCATACAAGCCACGACGAGAGGGTTACAATGTAATCTCAAATACCTCATCCTGAAATCCTCTTCTTGTCGAAGAGAACCAGTGCACTTGACACCCCTGAAAAAACATACAAAGCACACAATTAAATTACAAATGTAAAAGCCACCTTTCATTTTAAATTTGGTCTCGTCGTTCAGCTTATTCTCTAGCTCACTCAGCTGCACAGATCAAGTGATGAAAATGAAACCAAAACCAACCTTGTTTAAAAGCCTAGCTGATATGTAACTATTCGCTGCTTGGTCTCGTCCTCACAGCTCACACTCTGAAGTCCCTCCATTCGCTGCTTTTCGCTGAATTGATCAGATGCAAACTAACATCAAGATCTAAAAGCCAAGCTGATATGTAACTAAAGCATAAAGAGAAGAAAACATCGACCTTGGTCAGAATTTGACTTGACACAATAACTTCAACCTCATGTAACACATAATGGAATATGAGCATAAGAATGTGAAGTTAAAACAGCAAGTTTCACTGATACTATGAGCACAACTCATAATGGAATATAAACAAAAGAAGAGAAAGTTTCACTGAAACTATGAGCACAACTCATAAATGACAAATTATGTTCCTTCATCTTGGGCCTAAATTTTATAGAACACAGGATAAGCAATCGATGAAAGTAAGCAACACACAAAGACGAGAGCAGGAGAGGGAAATAACCCAAATTCTTTGCTGAGGCTATTTGCATAAGCATTTGCGGCTTTCCCACCAGCATATCTCTTAGTAAAATCATCCTTCACTCTCTCCAATAACGCATTCGGAAGATTTCTTTTAGCCGCATCAGTTGCAACCACACAATAAAAAAACACAAAAGAAACAAAAGTATTAACTCCACACTAAAGACCCAAACTTGAACAAAGTTAAGACTGCATTTACGCTTCGCTAGCAAGTTAACACAGAATGTGTCACAGTTCAATGAATAATATGATCAAGCAGAGGTCATCAAATTACAGATAAAAATCATCAGGCCGGTAATTACTCCTTCTATGAAAGTGAAAAAAGGCTTCAAAAATGTAACAAAAACCTCACAGACTAAACTACGCAAGCATCCTTCATAACTGGAGAGACATGATAAAGACTTGATACCTAAAGGAGCATCAAACTCATCAGAATTCTGAAGCAGAAAACTATCTCGCTCCCTCTCCTGTTCCTTCTCGCGCCTACGCATATCCAAAAACAAAGCAAGGTCCTCCTCCTTTTCCTTCATCATAGAACTTCTCAAATTGGCAGCTACTTGCTGCCTCTGCTTCACCGTCATCTGTGAGTCATGTGCCCTAAAACTCCTATTCATCCCTAAATTCCCAATTCCACCAAACCTCAACAAAGGAAAAATAATCCCAAACTCCAACAGATCGAAACAAAAGCCCTAGCTTCCTCTACACGTCTGGAACCCACAGCCTCACCTTCTCAACAAACCACTCTACCAAGAAGAATCAAATAATTCAACAATTTTATGAAACATTTCATCAAACAGCTAATAGGCAACGCAATAAACCTCTACAAGACAAAGAACAATTAAATCAACAAATAATGAGAACTTGAAACTCACTGAAAGGGCCCTCCACGAGAAAATTGAAGGTGAGGCCATCCCAGTTGTAAGTAAACTTAGTATGCGTGGTCGGCAATTTCTTCAAACACTCAGACGCGACGCCGCTGAACGTCCTGCTCTTCTCGGCCACGCGTCCTTCCACGCCTCTCCAGACGAAACGCGCCTTGCGAAGCTGTCAAAGTCGCTCCTCTGAAACGCTCTGGCGACTCGTAGCTGAGCCGGAAGGCGCGGTAGCCGAGCGCCCGTTGTTCTGCAATGTCACTTGTGGAACTCGATCTCGTTGGCGTAGATAGGAGAGACGGAGGAGATACAGAAAGAATGAAGACCTAAATAAAGTTAAGTATTTAACTACGACAATATGCATTGGTTTTTTAAGAACCGATGCATAAAGTGAATATTATGCATCGGTTTAATTGAACCGATGCATAAGATTCACTTTATGCATCGGTTCTTAAAAAACCGATGCATAAAGCTAATCTTATGCATCTGTTTTTTATAAAACCGATGCATAATATAAAACCGATGCATAAGCTTTTTTTCGAACTGATGCATAAAGCCTGTTCTGTAGTAGTGAACGTTTGTTAAAATGAAACCAGTGGCTGAACAGAACCCGGAACTGAAGGTGAAACAGAACCTGGGAGAGAAGGTGAGACAGCACCCGAGATAGAAAGTGGATCTATCCCAAGGAAAAAACACAGCTGGTCAAAGAAGGACTCGCAATGATCACACCAGCTCTTACTCAAAATAGAGTAAAGATTCTCGCACATGCTGATACTGCTACCAGATTGGACACATCAGACCGAGGTGTCGCTTGTTTCTTGCCGAACGAAGAGCCATGGGACACAAGAGTAAAACTCGAACGTGACAAGTCTGGGTACCTAAGGCAAGCAAGACCGTATGTATGGCTGCATTCACCTCATCGTGTCACATAGAGAAAGATCACTGGTTCTTTGATAGTGGATGCTCTGCCCATATGACAGGTAATCCTAAATTTCTTACGCGTATTCAACCTTTTGCAAAAGGGCAGTTTGTCACTTTCGGGGATGGAGGAAAGGGTCAGGTGATCGGCAGTGGGACATTAAAGGTTCTGGATCTCCCTGCCCTCAAGGACACTCTCTTTGTTGAAGGATTGAAGATGAATCTTATCAACATTAGTCAACTATGTGATGACGGCCTTCATGTCAGTTTCACTCATGACTCATGTCACGTATGGGATAAGGAAGGAAGCACACTGATGAGAGGCTGCAGGGCAACCAACAATGGTTATCTCATAGGTTCTCCTGGAACAGGTGCACCGTCAGGCTGTCTATTAAGTCACAGAAATAAGGTGGCACGATGGCACAGGCACGTGGGTCATCTTCCTCTCAAGACCTCAAAGAAGCTCTCCTCAACTGGACTCAGTCGAGGATTGCCCAATGTGACAGATGATATAAAGGTTCCATGTGGAGAATGCCGAATCAAAGAACAGCCAAAAGATTTGCACTACAACACCTCACAGATCAGTGCTAGCTGACCACTGGAACTGATTCATATGGATCTGAGTGGATCGATGAGAGTTGAGAGCTATGGCATATCAAAGTGTGTTCCAGTATGCATGGACAACTTTACCAGATTTATATGGGCGAGATGTCTTCGAGACAAGGCCGAAGCTGCTCAACAGTTCATTCATCTAGCTCCCTTGGTTCTCGGCACACCCCAACAGGCATCCAGAGCCTGGTATAAGTGTATCACCGTGGTCCTCATCGACCATGGATATGTGCGTGGGGGAGTAGACAAGACACTTCTGGCACTGACACTGACACTGGTCACAATCGCACACACCAATGTTGATGATATCATGTTCAGGTCCAACACCCAAACTCTGGTGGCTCAGTTTGTCAAACAACAGATCTTGCAGAAGCTGAGCATGGTTGGAGAAATGGACTACCCTCTGGGACGCCGGATGACACAGACGGATGTTGGCATCCTCCTCTTACAGAGCAAGTATGTCGAGAAGCTGGTGAGTCTCCACAGAACGCCTGTTGCTACTCACCTCAAACTCACTGAATACGGAGTAAAACAGGAGATGGTGACCCTTAAGCGATTGGTCGATATCTGCACCAAACCACTGAATGCTGCACAGGTTGAGACACTCAGATCCTCACTGGGTCTACATGTTGTCAAACTATAAGTGTTCCAGGCCGTGGTCAGTCATAGGCGGAACTCCAGCAAAACAGTTGGACTGACCACTAGTGAAAGGAAGGTCGAACAGAAGGTGCTCAGTAAGAAGTTGAATATTATTAATATTTTGGAGATTTTTTTTCATGCCGTTATGAGGAAAGAGGAGATATTCTCGAAGACGCCTTTGGAAGTTGAAAAGGCCTCACTTGATTTGAAAATCAAATTGCTTCGTCTGCTGCTACTTGCTCTCTCGTCCGAACCCTAGCGCATCCGTCCCTCGCAATATCCTCCAAAGCTCCATCCTTTCGGCGACAATGGTGAACACCAGGAAATCCTCCAAGTCAGTTGTCAAGACGTCATCGGAAACAAATAAGAAGGACAAGAAACCATCCGTTGCTCTGGCGGCAAAGCCTCAAATTCCAAAATTGACGAAGCCGAAGATGTCGATGAAGAAAAAGGCGTCACCTTTAGCGGCTGAAACTACAGCATTACCTAGTGTCAAAATTTCAGACGGTGGAGCGGTTCCTACAAACCCTAAGTCCAGGACGGTGGAGAAGAAAGGATCAGAACCTGCTGCGAAGCAGAAGGTCGTGCCCTCGCATACTTCGGAGGGACTCCTAAACAAACCGGTGCTTGTTCGACACCAACAAGTCACGTTCCTCCACCGGCCATGCCCCTATCTGAGGTAATATCAATCCCTAAAGCTCCGGTTGTTATTTCTGTGCCAATGAAAGACGCTATTGTTGAAAATAAGGAGGTTGAAAAGAGAGTGGATGCTGAGAATAATAAGGGTGGTGAAGCGAGTAAGGCTGTTGTTTGTGAAGTCGGTGGCGGTACTATGAGGGAAAGGGAAACATGCAAGACTGTGCTTAAGATTGGCTCAGGTTCAAAAGTTTGGAGAGAGATGATTCTCGCTTCTGGATATGTGCATCCATCTGGACTGCACAGGAAAGTTGTGAATCATCAAGTGGAATCTCCAAGGAAGTTTCCTGCCAAGATCAGTGCGGTAAGTGGACGCCTCGCTGCAACTGCAGGTCCAGAGGCTGAACAGACTTTTGCTTTCTCCAACAAATGGAAGGTGTCTCTTGATGAAGAGCCTGAAGATGCTTCAGGTGAGAAGCATAAGGGTTTATGTGGTAAGCCGCAAACTGGTGCTGTGTCTGGAGAACCTGAATCATCCGAGAAGGATGAAGAGCTGGATGATCTTTTCAAGGATATTGATGATGTCATTAAGGATTTTCAAAAGGAGGTTGCTCCTGCACCTACTGTGCCAATGGCAGTTCAGTCTTCTCTAGCCCGGGAAGTAGGGGTTGAAGATACAGCCTCTTCCCTCAATTCTGAAGCTGGAAAGGAGGCAAGCGTACCAGTCGATGTCCCATCTGGTAGTTAGCAGGAAGCTGATATAGCCAAATCTAAAGAAAACTCTGATTCAGATGTGGAGTCAGTTGAAAAATCAGATGAAGCTCCAGTCAACATGCCAGATGATGATCATGAGGATGAAGGCCATCTGGAGTTGGACCACCCAGCTCTTTCTGATGGCAAGATGGAGGATGTTACTCAGCCGGTCATCCTGTCAGACACCCCCTCCGAGGATGCTCAAGATTTCGTTTCACTGGCTGAGATCAAAAAGACAAAGAAGGACAAAGGAAAAAAGAAGGTTCAGTTGGGATGTTCTATCAAGGACTTTGTCATAGATGCAGATGCATGCTGGGATGCAGGGGGAGCTGTTGCTTCCAAAAAGAGGAAACGTGGAGTTCCTGCTCCAGTTTCAGAAGATCCGAGAAGATGTGAAGTCCCACCCTCTCTTTCTGAAGCTGCTCCAGCCGGGTTGGTCAAGAAGGGAATATGGTTCTTAAATAAAGATGTTGCGAGAAAGTGGAGGTTCGTGTAGAAGAGGAAAATAATTCCAGAAAGGTTCCTTGATGAGAAGCTGATGGACCATAATTGTATAAAACATAAATGCAGTTAAACCCACCAAATTAGACTGTTTGTCTATCTAACTTCTACGTGTTAGTCCCGATATATTTCCACAGGGCATTTTAAAGACTGAAGTGAAAACACGCTAAGGAGAGGATTTTATGCTGAAAAGATAACAAGAGTCAATCCAAGGTCAAGATCATATGCCGACTGAAGAAATATCAAGGATCCTGACGTTGAATTGACCATAACAAATTAATCAGAAGAATCAGGAGTGGAGTCAAGACAGCCCGGGAAGAAACACATTGATAGTTTTGTGAAAAGACTGCACAAAACTGTACAAAACTCACATATGGGCAAGGATGACCGGCCACTTGAAGAAGTGGTGGCCAAGGGAGGAGCTCCTCCTCCTTGGCCACCGCCTACCGGCGGCTTTGAGGGGTGGTGACCGGCGGCTTTTGGAGCTCCTCCACATGTCACCTCCTCCTCCTCCTCCTCCTCCCTTCTCCTCCCTTGGATCAAATGCACATGTCCACCATCTCCACCACCCATCTCCTCCCCTTTTGGCTATAAAAGGAGGCCTCCTCCTCCTCCTCATTTCAACACACCTCCTCTCATTTTCACTTCTCTCTCCAGAAGTTGTAATATTTGTAACGTTGTAATCTTGGCTTTGGAAATAAAGGATAGCTCCCTTGGCGCTTCAACGGTTGTAAGTAATTCTTAGTATTTATTCAGCTGTTTTATTTCCTCAGTTATAATGTTTAGCGCGATGAATAGTAGCTAAACTAGTAGTTCGGTAGACGGGGCGCACTTGTATTATAAAATGTTTTAAGACTATTAACTTAGTGTCTAGTCTAAGTATTCAAAACTTATTCTATGTGCCATATATTAAGTCAGAACGTCCAAGGTAGAGTGGATGCTTGGAATGGCAAAACTCTACAGCGGGGTTCGTAAACTTGTACGGATAAGTGGATGCTTGGAATGGCAAAGCTTATCTGAGAAGTTTGACTCATCTTAAACACCATTTGGTTGGTCGGGAATGATTGATCAAATGGATGCACATAGGCTAATATAACCGGGAATGGAGTATTAGTCTAAATAGAATAAGTGTTCTACGTCCTTGGAATAGGCTAGACAGTGTACGCAAATCGAGTGCTTGGAATGGCCTTGATACACCGTTTGAATACTTAGGAGAGTCACTAAAGGTCAATGATAAACAGGATATAATACAAGTCCCCTGAAACCGAACATTTCTCTTTAATTATAAACTGTAATTTACTTTCCAGTTTTAAAATCAACCAACCAACCAATCAATCAATCAAAATAGCTGGTAGCTTTAAAACCAACCGACCTTAAACACGCTCCCACGCTGCGTAAACTCCCCGAAGAACAATTATTCTTGTAGTTCCCTTGGGTTCGACCCCTACTTACCAAGTACTACCCAGTAGTATAGTTGCTAGTAGCGGACTATTATAAATTTATTTGCACAAATCGCTTTGACGACGAGCGGTTCTGTCAAATTGGCGCCGTTGCCGGGGAACTACTCATCGGATAAAGTTCTTTGAATCGTTACGCGCTTCAAAACAACCATGTCTCGCGAAGAAAGTCACCATGACTTCCAGGATGATGAAGAAATAAACCTGTACGATCAGAACGATGAGGTACCGTTTCCATTCGTCGACGATCCGGAACAACTCATCAGAAACAGAAGAGCTCGTGATAGGGAAGCAGTCAGAAGAAACCAAGAATTACCCGAGGACCGAAATGCAGCTGGTCCAGTACAACCTCCTATTCATCCCCCACGACCACAACCTCAACCTCGATACATGCCAAGAAGAGAACCCGCTTTCGACGACTACTACGGAGATAACTACTATCGTGAACCGACGATGGGCGAGTTAAATGCCCCTAATTTCGAGACACAGTCGTGGTGCATCTACGAAGGCCCTGAATTAGAAAACATAACCATCAACGCATCAGTGGCACACAGCTTGCCCAAATTCTCAGGAGCACTTGGAGAATCTGCGACAACTCACCTCCAACGCCTACATGGCATTTGCCAGAATCTAAAGCCCAATCGAGTGAATATGGAAGACTTCAAGTTAAAGGCGTTCTATTTTTCCCTCATGGACTCGGCAAGCGACTGGTTCCTTTCATTGCCTTCCGGAAGCATTAGAACATGGGCTCAGATGCAGAAGAAATTCTTAGACAAATACTATCCGGCTGGAAGAGCAATGCAAGTAAGGAAGCAACTACAGGAAATCAAATAGGGTCCCAATGAAACCATGTACGATTACCTTGAAAAGTTCAATCACCTAGAAAGGAGCTGCTGTACCCTTGGACTGCCCGAGAAACTCGTCATCGAGTACCTCATTGATGGATTAAGACCACTAGAAAAAATGCTCTTGGATGCCTCAGCAGGAGGGTCCATGATGAATCTATCATTAAGTGGCATCAGAAATCTCATCGCCAACTGATGAGCCGTATTTATACGACTCATCGAGTCATTAAATCCCACCAATTTCTGCACTTAATTATGCGAACAGTTACTTTTTAGTGTTGTTTTGCATTTCATGTGATTTGGAAGCTCTAGGAGGAAACGTGCATAAAAGACGGCATTTTATGCCAAAAACATCACATTGGCAGATTGACCTTTGGAGCTTCACCGGATGACTGGGAATGCACCGATGATCAGAAAAATACGAGACACATGCCGTTGCGTAGGTGACTCAATTCCCTACAACTCTCCAGTTCACACCGAGAGCATCCGAGGTCGTTTGGAAGGTCCAATCAAGAATCCATGAGTCCGATCAGCGCAGATTTCAGGACTTAGCCAAATTCAGGGCCTGTTTTTCCGGCTGGCTGAGATGCCAACTTTGAGAGCCTCTCCGGCCTAATCCGTCCACACAATGGGGTGATTTCAAGGTTTGGACATCAAGTATACATGTCCAGCTAGTGCTCCAGCTCAAGAGACCGGCCAGAAGAGTTTCCGAAGGAGAGTCAAATCGGCCCCAAAGTACCCAGTCCGATCAGCCCGAGCATCCGAGTACCAGCCGAGTTGACCGAGTTGCATCCGAGTTTGACCGAGTTTGACCGAGTTCAAAGCCCAAATTTCGTCCAGCCCAATGTCATATTTAGGGCAACTTACATCTAGGGTTTCGGAATATTCAAGAAGGTTTAAGGTGGCTTAAGTCCCAAGCAAAGAGATAGCTTGAAGATAAAGCAAGATTATTATGGAAATATTTCCATAGTTATCTCTTGGCTTATTTTGGGAACTTTAGGGTTTCTCAAACCCTATATATAGAGGAGCATACCAGCCACAATAATCATCCTTCATACACTCACTCGAGCTCCCTCTCTTCCCCACTCGTCCGCCCTTGCTCCACCGTGCCTTCCTCCTTGCGCCGCCGTGTTCAAGCCCTAATCTCGGTCATTAGTGAAGTTCTTATTTTCCTTTCATTCATGCATTGTTTCTCCATGATCATGTGTAACTAATCCGATTATTCGGGTTAGGGTTGAATAATGGTGACTACGTTTTTGAGACTTGGATTTTAATGCTATATTCTATGTTTTACTAATTCTCGTATATGAATTCCATGAAATATTGTTAGACTAGACGTATACTTTGTCGTGAAATCTAGTTGCGCATATTTCTACATTAATCATCTATCTAATACTTTGTCATTTAGATAGGTAGTACGACTAGGGCAATTAACACTTTTGTCGGGTTAATTAAACCTAGGGGAATTAGGTCGTGGCGTAACACCTTTGTCGGGTTACTTGGGAAGTCACTTTTGTCGGGACAACCACACTTAAAACACGAGTTAGATATTTAGAAGTCTATGATAAAACAAGTCACAATTGAATAAAACCCTAATCTGAATACTTCTCTCTGATATTTACACCTTAGCATATTTTCGAATTTACAATTGTTTCACTAACCTTTACTCTCATCTCAGTTTCTTGTTTTTCTCCATTACAGAACAAAGTAGTAGCTATCTAGCTCCCTTGGGTTCGACCCTTGCTTGCCATTGTTCTAACCCACAGTTCAGGACAAGGAAAATATAAATTGTTTTTGCACAGGTACCGACGACAAGCCTGTTCAAAATGGCGCCGTTGCCGGGGAGCTATGCACGGTGAAATTTGTTCTTCTTTTCTTTTTCGTTTATTTTTCTTTCTTGATTATTTCGAAATTTGCTATTCGGTGATTTCAATAATTCAAAAACCCCAACTGTTCGATTTTTGTTTTCAATTTCTTTCGATTTTGTTTTCTAGCTCTCAGAGGGTCCTGTCACCAAGACTTACGAGTCTAAGGAAATTGGGTTTTAAGTGGGACCGCTGTGACCCCTCCAATTTCCTGGGGACCCTTTGTTGCTAGTATGTGCTTGATATTCGGTGCCATGCTAGCTTGCACGTTTTTCTGATTCACTTGCAGATTCGACATGACTTCCTACTACGGAAGTGAGCCGTGGAATTATGGGGAGTACTATCCACCACCCTCCCGACAAGAAGTCCGAGAAAAGATCATGCACCTTGAGCAATCCCGGGATGAAACTTTGGATGAGTACTTACGGTACTTTGATTCCCTTGTGATAAGCTGCCCGCACCATGGATTCACAGACTTGTATCTTCTTCAAGGGTTTCTCGCTGGGATGTTACCACATGAGTGGAGTTGGCTCACTGAGGAGGCAGGATGCTCGGTTTATGACATGACCATAAGTGCTATTTGGGACTTGATAGCTGATTTGGCCGAGAAATCAAGACCAATACAAGAGCAGACCGAGGCACGAGAGGACAATGAGAAAGAGTTGGCAGCTAGCGTCCAACAGTTGGCCGACATAGTGGAGCAATCTCGGGCCGAAAACAAGAGAGACTTGGCCGAGTTATCAAGAACATTGTCCGACTTGAATCAGATTGTGTCAGAGTTGAGGAGAAATCAGGAAGAATATGTCAGCACAAAAACAGAGGAGGACATGGCAGAGGCTCTAATAGAGCCTATCTCGGAGCCCATAGAACCGGCAGAAGATGAGGACCAATGGTTGAAGGAAGAAGAGCTCAAGTCGGACTACCCCGAGTATTTGGAAGAAGGCAGCCCGCTGGCACCTAAAGAAGAGCCGACCGAGCCATTCGAATCAGACCTCATTACGGATCTGCCTGAGGAAGAACCGGTCGTCACTATCAAAGCAGCCGAGGAAATCAAGGCCACGTCCATCGAAGATCCTACCTCAGTTCAGGGCGCGGACGCCTCTACGATTCATGCGCGGACGTATGAAGAATTACCAATAAATCAAGAGACGTCCGCGGAAAGCATCAATTCAGGTAAGGACCCAGGAATCCTCGTACTCGCCCGTGATATTGACTCTTATATTTTGCAGACGGGAGATGCTAGGGATGATGATTCTCCACCACTTATTCTTGAACGACCACTCATCCGTGCCAAAAAGAGGAGGGTTGACATGGGAACATACTTAATGTCGCTTGATGGCAAGAAACTGAACTTCCATGCCGACCACTCATACATGAAGAAACGACCAAGACAAGGCGCGTTTGGATGGAAACCAGGATGGAGGAACACTAGAGTACGACTCAATGGACCAGTGACTGTGACAAAGGTGACCTCGCCAGCTCAGAAGGATGTGAAGGCGAATCCGCCTGATCTTTGGAAGGTAGAACCGAATGGACATCCAGAGGGGCAGTATGGACGAACAGAAGGAGAGGCCAAGCAGAAGTATGACCTCACACGCCCATGGGACCCTAACTTGTGATCCCTACAGAGGTACCGTCGAGCCAACGACGTAAAATAAAGGCGCTCGCAGGGAGGCAGCCCTGCACTTTTTACCTTTCAGTTTATTTACTATTTATATTTTCTATTTATTATGTCTTATCATCACATTGTACCTTGGGAAGTAGATGATATTCATGCAGGGACAGAGGCGAACGAATCAGAGATGATTAGCAACAGACTGCATCCGGCATGAGTAGTTCACACCTTGAATAAGTTGCGTCGAGAAGCATGAGCGTTTACAGATTTTGTCACAAAGACTTACGAGTCTAAGGAGGTTGGGTTTTAAGTGAGACCGATGTGACTCCTCCAACCCCCTGGGAATCTGTTATTCGTCTTAATGTCATTGACGCAGACCTTTCGGTGTGCAACAAACTCACGCTACGATGCAAGCTCCAAAGGTGCTCTTCGAGGACTCACAGGAGAATTATCAGTCGTTCCTGATCGTCACGCACGCACGAGGGAAGTGACTGTCCTTATTCTATTTCCCTTTTGTTTTATTGCATGCATTGTGTGTCTAGATTTGAGTCGTGCTGTGAGGACACGGCTCATTTCAAAAGTGTGGGGTGGGAGAGTCAGTTATCGAGTCAGCACGTTTATTTCATGCACCCTGCACAGAGTCAGCACGTTTCGAGTCATTTTTAAAATTTTTTGTACATGATACTTCACTATTTCCTAGACTTGCAGTATTGGATAATGATATGGTGAAATAGATAGAGCCGATTACATGCATGTCTTTGGTGAAAATTGATTTGTGCGACTAACATGTGATCTTAAAATTTTGCGTGCCTTTGTTAATTGAGATAAACAGGGATGTGGAGTTGATAGCAATGCCCTAGAGAGACTTGACAGATCATTCAAAGACCGAACTCAGGATATATGGTTATGTGGAGTTCGTGGAGGCTAGCACTTCGAGGCAACATAGTACGGGTCTGCTCCGCCACTGCGGTACCTTGCGGTTGGTCGGGACGGGAATACTTCACACCGTCCAAGCTCTAGTCCAAGTAGCCGAGAAAATAGGCAAGCGACCCTTGACTTGACCCGTGTCAAAAGGACGAGGATGAGTAAGAGCAGGAAGGTTTCTAATCCGAGTAACCGGGAAAATAGACGAGCGACCCTCGGCTTGACTCGCGTCAAAAGGAGAAGGAACCACGGTTCGAGCAAGTCACAATCCGCACTTCAAGGCAACAAATCCACCACCATTGTGATAGTCCGCACGTGAAAGCATCATTGAAATCCCAAATCAGATGACACTATAGCTGGCCGAAAAACACTCAACACTTTGAAGCTCGAATCAATCACGTGCAAGAAAAAGCGGCAAAGCATAACCATATAGCAGCGAGTTCGAGTCCGAGAATGAGGGTTCATGGGTCTAAACAGGGCTATCTCCAGATACATCCGAATTGATTTGCATCTCGACCCAAAGGTAACACGTATCTTTAACCCATGTTTTTCGCACACTGACATTAGTAGCAAGCATGCATAACAGGTAGGATCTATAGTAGCCAAGTCACGTCCATGTAGCTCGTCTAGGATGACCGAAGCATTGTGGTGTTTACATTATTCGTTCCTCTTATGACCTAGTTCTTGTTCGGGACGAACAAGTTTAAGTGTGGGGTGGTTTGATGAGCCGTATTTTTACGACTTATCGAGTCATTAAATCCCACCAATTTCTGCACTTAATTATGCGAACAGTTACTTTTTAGTGTTGTTTTGCATTTCATGTGATTTGGAAGCTCTAGGAGGAAACGTGCATAAAAGACGGCATTTTATGCCAAAAACATCACATTGGCAGATTGACCTTTGGAGCTTCACCGGATGACTGGGAATGCACCGATGATCAGAAAAATACGAGACACATGCCGTTGCGTAGGTGACTCAATTCCCTACAACTCTCCAGTTCACACCGAGAGCATCCGAGGTCGTTTGGAAGGTCCAATCAAGAATCCATGAGTCCGATCAGCGCAGATTTCAGGACTTAGCCAAATTCAGGGCCTGTTTTTCCGGCTGGCTGAGATGCCAACTTTGAGAGCCTCTCCGGCCTAATCCGTCCACACAATGGGGTGATTTCAAGGTTTGGACATCAAGTATACATGTCCAGCTAGTGCTCCAGCTCAAGAGACCGGCCAGAAGAGTTTCTGAAGGAGAGTCAAATCGGCCCCAAAGTACCCAGTCCGATCAGCCCGAGCATTCGAGTACCAGCCGAGTTGACCGAGTTGCATCCGAGTTTGACCGAGTTTGACCGAGTTCAAAGCCCAAATTTCGTCCAGCCCAATGTCATATTTAGGGCAACTTACATCTAGGGTTTCGGAATATTCAAGAAGGTTTAAGGTGGCTTAAGTCCCAAGCAAAGAGATAGCTTGAAGATAAAGCAAGATTATTATGGAAATATTTCCATAGTTATCTCTTGGCTTATTTTGGGAACTTTAGGGTTTCTCAAACCCTATATATAGAGGAGCATACCAGCCATAATAATCATCCTTCATACACTCACTCGAGCTCCCTCTCTTCCCCACTCGTCCGCCCTTGCTCCACCGTGCCTTCCTCCTTGCGCCGCCGTGTTCAAGCCCTAATCTCGGTCATTAGTGAAGTTCTTATTTTCCTTTCATTCATGCATTGTTTCTCCATGATCATGTGTAACTAATCCGATTATTCGGGTTAGGGTTGAATAATGGTGACTACGTTTTTGAGACTTGGATTTTAATGCTATATTCTATGTTTTACTAATTCTCGTATATGAATTCCATGAAATATTGTTAGACTAGACGTATACTTTGTCGTGAAATCTAGTTGCGCATATTTCTACATTAATCATCTATCTAATACTTTGTCATTTAGATAGGTAGTACGACTAGGGCAATTAACACTTTTGTCGGGTTAATTAAACCTAGGGGAATTAGGTCGTGGCGTAACACCTTTGTCGGGTTACTTGGGAAGTCACTTTTGTCGGGACAACCACACTTAAAACACGAGTTAGATATTTAGAAGTCTATGATAAAACAAGTCACAATTGAATAAAACCCTAATCTGAATACTTCTCTCTGATATTTACACCTTAGCATATTTTCGAATTTACAATTGTTTCACTAACCTTTACTCTCATCTCAGTTTCTTGTTTTTCTCCATTACAGAACAAAGTAGTAGCTATCTAGCTCCCTTGGGTTCGACCCTTGCTTGCCATTGTTCTAACCCACAGTTCAGGACAAGGAAAATATAAATTGTTTTTGCACAGGTACCGACGACAAGCCTGTTCACCAACGTTGCTGAAAATGCTCGATTTAGAGAAGAGACCACTCGCCAAGATGAATTCTCTCGATCAAAAAGGGTAGCACAAACCGAGGCATCAATAAACTCCATAACTGAAGAGATGAAACAGTTAAAGGAGATGATGACTGAGATCATACGTAGACAGCCAGTTACGGTAAAACCTTGCGAGTTCTGTGGTTCTGCAGACCACAAAACAGACGCATGCCCAACATTGATAGAAGAAGAACCGGCTGATGTAAATACAGTGGGAGGATATCAAGGATACAACAACGACAGAGCTGGACAAAATAGACAATACGGTCAAACATCCAACCCAGGCTGGCGTAACAACAACAGCTATCTTCAGACGGAGACACAACCAGCTGTCCCTCAACTAGCGCAGTCATTTTACCAACCATTCCACCGACAGTACAACCAGACCGTCCCACCACCAGGTCAATACCAACAGGAGGAGCCAAACCTGTACCATGCAAGCTCGAACAATTCTCGAGGGCCAAACGAATCACTAGAGGACATGATGCTGCAATTAACTAGTACTGTGCAGCAGTTGAATACTACTATGCATCAAAATCAAACCGAAACAAAAAAGAGTTATCAGATTTGAAGGAGCATATCTCCCAACTTGCTGCATCAGTATCCGCACTCTCTAGTGAACTCGGCAAACTCCTGTCTCAAACTATTCAAGGCTCGCAGGAAAACATGAATACTGTGACTCTAAGGAGTGGAAAAACGCTTGTCGGCAAACCTGTGGAGCAAATGAAAGACAGAGACCCAAGGTTACCCGGAAAAGAGCAAATAAGGCCCGAGCCTCTCGAAATTCTAGATGAAGAAGAGACCGATAAAGATGACGACATATTTGAGGAAGAGCGGGAAGTTACCGAAGAAGAAGAAAATACGTCTGAAGAACACAGGCCTAACCTGGTACCCAGAACCGAAACCCCTAAAATAAGCACGACACTTCCATTTCCAGTACCGGTCGCGTGCAAAAACAACATGTCATGGATAAGGAAGTACTTGAGTTGTTCAGCAAGGTCGAAATCAACATTCCCCTTTTAGAAGCCATCAAACAAATTCCTCGGTATGCCAAGTTTTTAAAGGAACTATGCACCAACCGGAGAAGGAATGCTGGAAACGATCAAGAACTGATGAGTAAAAACGTGTCGGCCGTTATACAACGAAAAGTTCCCCCCAAATGTGGCGATCCAGGAACTTACACCATTCCATGCACAATTGGTAACATAAGGATCGAGAATTGCATGCTAGACCTTGGAGCATCAATCAATGTCCTCCCATTCTCTATCTACTCATGTCTTAAGATTGGACCACTCAAACCCACCGGTCTCACTATTCAACTAGCGGATCGGTCCTGCAAACAACCCGAGGGCAAAATAGAAGACGTCCTGGTTCAAGTAGGCAAGTTAGTGTTCCCAGCAGACTTCTACGTTTTAAAGATGGAAAATGGCGGACCTACTAATCATGCACCTATTCTTCTTGGCCGTCCATTCCTCAAAACATCAAAAATGAAGATAGATTGTGGAAGTGGAATGCTTTCAATGGAAGTAGAAGGAGAGGTCTACAGCTTTGACATATTCCGAGCAATGAAGCACCCTATGGAATTCGAGGAAATACACGCGCTCGATACTTTGGACGACCTGGTCCAAGAAATTCGACCAGAACTTAGAACAGATCCCTTGGAAGCCAAACTCAATGGAGCCATAAGCCCATACAAATTAACCGAAGACTTGCATGAAATAGTAGCCCACTTAACGATCTCAGAGCCTCTCACACCAGAATTTGAAGTCAACGAGGTAAAACTATTCAAATCGAATACTTTTCTGCCCTCGGTGGTGCAAGCCCCCAAAATAGAATTAAAGCCCCTTCCTAGACATCTTAAGTACACCTTCCTGGGGGATAATGACACACTCCCAGTAATCATCAAGAGTGGCTTGGAAACAAGCCAGGAACAAAGTTTGATAAAAGTCCTGAAGCAACACAAGTTGGCTATTGGATGGACTCTGGCCGACTTAAGGGGAGTCAGCCCGGCTGTGTGCATGCACCGTATTCTACTTGAGGATGGAGCAAAGCCATCAAGAGAGCCCCAACGACGGCTCAACCCAATCATGATGGAGATCGTCCAAAAGGAAATACAAAAGCTTCTAGATGCAGACGTTATCTATCCCATATCAGATAGTCAATGGGTGAGTCCTGTTCACGTAGTACCAAAGAAAAGTGGAATCACAGTCGAGGAAGATGCTGAAGGAAACATGATCACAACACGGGTAAATAATGGGTGGCGCATGTGCATTGATTATCGAAAGCTGAACGCGGTGACTCGAAAGGATCACTTCCCGCTCCCATTCATTGATCAAACGCTAGACAGATTGGCAGGAAAACCATATTTTTGCTTCCTGGACGGGTTCTCAGGATACAACCAGATCCCCATAGCACCTGAGGACCAAGAGAAGACTACATTCACCTGCCCATTCGGTACATTTGCCTTCAGAAGAATGTCATTCGGCCTCTGCAATGCTCCTGGAACTTTCCAAAGGGTTGTAACTAGCATTTTTCAGACATGATCGGAGAATTCATCGAAGTCTTCATGGACGACTTCACCATCCATGGAGACACATTCGATGCATGCTTGAGCAATTTGAACACAGTTTTGGAACGATGTGTATCCATGAACTTAGTGCTCAATTATGAAAAATGCCACTTCATGGTAACACAAGGAATAGTCTTAGGACATGTTGTCTCACAAAAAGGCATGGAAGTGGACAAAGCAAAGATCGACCTGATCACGACTCTACCATACCCATCCACGGTCTGAGACATCCAATCATTCCTTGGCCATGCGGGATTCTACCGACGCTTCATCAAGGACTTCTCTAAAAAGGCATTACCCCTGTCCACTCTTCTACAAAAAGAAGTTCCGTTCGAATTCACCGACGCATGCAAAAAGGCCTTTGATGATCTAAAGAAAGCCCTCACTAGCACACCCATCATCCAAACACCGAATTGAGAGCTACCGTTCGAAATCATGTGCGACGCAAGCGATTTCACTGTGGGGGCAGTTCTCGGCCAAAAGATTGAAAAGAAAGCTGGTGTGATCTATTATGCCTCACGAACCCTAGATCCTGCCCAACGGAATTACTCCACCACTGAAAAAGAACTCCTTGCAGTAGTATTCGCTCTGGAAAAATTCAGACCCTACTTACTTGGAGCAAAAGTAATAGTTTATTCAGACCACGCTGCCATCCGATACCTAATGAAGAAGAAGGAGGCTAAGCCAAGACTCATTCGGTGGATATTACTGCTGCAAGAATTCGATATGGAAATAAGGGACAAAAAAGGGATCGAGAATACTGTGGCAGATCACCTAAGCAGGATTGTCCGAAAAGAAGAAGAAGGGCACATAACCGAGTCATTCCTAGACAAACACCTATACACCGTCTCAACCAAAGTACCATGGTATGCCCCAATCGTCAACTACCTTGTAGGAGGTACATTTCCTCCTTCTTTCACTAAAGCACAATGCATGAAACTTAGACATAATGCTAAGCAATACTTATGGGATGATCCTTATTTATGGAAAATAGGAGCAGATCAAATACTTAGGAGATGCATCCCTGATAATGAAATAGCTTCTGTTATTAGCTTTTGTCATGAGTTTGCATGTGGAGGACACTTCGGGCCTAGGAGAACCGCTAGAAAAATCTTAGATAGCGGTTTTTTCTGGCCTAATATATTTAAAGATGCCTATAAAAAGTGTAGAAAATGCGATAGGTGTCAAAGAGTAGGAAACGTGACAGCTAGAAATGAGATGCCTCAAGTACCCATATTAGTCAACGATGTTTTCGACGTTTGGGGTCTTGATTTCATGGGACCATTCCCAGTTTCATGCGGTTATACTTATATTCTAGTTGTTGTAGATTATGTGTCAAAATGGGTAGAAGCTAAGGCCACAAGGTGCGACGATGCAAAAACTGTCATAGATTTTTTGCGCACTAACCTGTTTTGTAGGTACGGGGTACCCAAGGCCATAATCAGCGACCAAGGAACTCATTTCTGCAACCGCATGATGACAGCCACCTTAAAGCGCTACCATGTCCTCCACCAAACATCCACGGCATATCACCCCCAAACCAATGGTCAAGCGGAGATCTCCAACCGCGAAATCAAAGGTATTCTCGAAAAAATAGTGAAACCGGGCAGAAAAGATAGGAGTCAGAGGCTAGACGAAGCTCTTTGGGCGTATCGAACTGCATACAAGACGCCGATTGGTACCTCCCCCTTTCGACTAGTTTATGGGAAGGCATGCCATCTTCCGGTGGAATTAGAACATAAAGCCTATTGGGCGCTCAAACAGTGCAATCCAGATTTAAGAGCCGCAGGATTAGATAGGAAACTTAAGCTATGCGAACTTGAGGAGTTGCGGCTTGAGGCCTATGAAGGGCAAACAGACTACAAAGCACGAACCAAGTTGTATCATGACAAATTCATCCTCCGACGCTCATTTGAGGAAGGACAACAGGTGCTAGTCTACTCCTCACGACTGAAGTTGATGCCCGGAAAGCTTAAATCTAGATGGACCGGCCCATTCACAATAACTAAGGTATATAACCATGGGATGCTTGAGTTAGAAAGCCCGGACGATGGAAGAAAATTCACAGTAAATGGGCAGCGAGTCAAACATTACCATAGCGAGATCAACTCGGTAACACAAAAGTTTGACCTCAGCCACCCATGGGACCCAAACCAATGAACCACAAATGAGGTATCGTCGAGCCAACGACGTTAAACAAGTGCACTGGTCGGGAGGTAACCCGACACTATCTTACCATTCCGCACTTTAATTTCTGTCATTTAAATTCAGTATTTAGTTTTAAGCTTGCATGACCTTTGAACTAAGGCACACCTTCGTTCAAAAGTGGGGGGTAAGAACCACCTATGTACATAAATAACATGCAGCTGTTTTTTCTTTTTTAGTAATAGTATCTTTTTGAAAATATGAACTTAAGAATGTGAAAAAGATAAATCGTAATTCATGCATTAACCTTGTGAAAATTCAACTGTTTAAAAACTTAGAATGTAACTTTCCATTTGTCCTTTGGGCTGAGATAACTAGGGATGTGGAGTTGACATAAATTGCCCTAGAGAGGCTTGGCAAGCAATCAAAGGATCAGATCGAACTATATGGTTTTCAAAGTCAGTGGAGGCTGCACTTCGGGTTTCAGTGAAGATTGAAGTCATCTCCGACATGCAATGCAAAAGGCGAGGACGGGAATCAGACCGTCCTATCTCCGGTCAAAGTAGCCGAGAAAATAGATGAGCGACCCTCATCTTGACCCGCGCGAAAACGACAGTCAAAGTAGCCGAGAAAATAGATGAGCGACCCTCACCTTGACCCGCGCGAAAACGGCAAAAAAGAGAGGAGCGGGGAGGTATTTCCATAGGCTTGCGGGCGATGATTGGACCTCCCAAAAAGGCTCGAGAAAATGGACTAGCAGTCACAAAAAGGCGAAAAGCTCAATGAAGCAAATCAAGAGGCCAAAGGCCCAAAATTATGAAGGTTTTAACCGAACAAAAAGTGAAGAACTCAAAAAGTCAAAACAAAGGCCAAATGCCGACTCACTACAAAAGCAGTCCCTCGCCAAAAGAAATCAAAGTACTCAAACCAGTGAAACCCGAACCGAATCACGTGCTAGAGAAAGCTACAAGAAAACCATATAGTAAGAGACGATCCCGAGGTTGCAATCCAGGAGCCTAAAAAGGGCTATCTCCCGAGACATCCAATATAATTTGCATCTCAGCACGGAGGTACAAGTATTAAGTTTCTTCTATTTATTTACGCTGTTTAATTTGGTAATAAGTAAGAAATGCATGAATTAGGATAGATCGAGTACCATAGTCTAATTTTCATATTCCAAAGCCAAACTTAGAACTTACGCCCTTTAATAGCATTGTTCGGGACGAACAACTAAAAGTGTGGGGTAATCTGATGGACCATAATTGTATGAAACATAAATGCAGTTAAACCCACCAAATTAGACTATTTGTCTATCTAACTTCTACGTGTTAGTCCCGATATATTTCCACATGGCATTTTAAAGACTGAAGTGAAAACACGCTAAGGAGAGGATTTTATGCTGAAAAGATAACAAGAGTCAATCCAAGGTCAAGATCATATGCCGACTGAAGAAATATCAAGGATCCTGACGTTGAATTGACCATAACAAATTAATCAGAAGAATCAGGAGTGGAGTCAAGACAGCCCGGGGAAGAAACACATTGACAGTTTTGTGAAAAGACTGCACAAAACTGTACAAAACTCACATATGGGCAAGGATGACCGGCCACTTGAAGAAGTGGTGGCCAAGGGAGGAGCTCCTCCTCCTTGGCCACCGCCTACCGGCGGCTTTGAGGGGTGGTGACCGGCGGCTTTTGGAGCTCCTCCACATGTCACCTGATCCTCCTCCTCCCTTGGATCAAATGCACATGTCCACCATCTCCACCACCCATCTCCTCCCCTTTTGGCTATAAAAGGAGGCCTCCTCCTCCTCATTTCAACACACCTCCTCTCATTTTCACTTCTCTCTCTAGAAGTTGTAATATTTGTAACGTTGTAATCTTGGCTTTGGAAATAAAGGATAGCTCCCTTGGCGCTTCAACGGTTGTAAGTAATTCTTAGTATTTATTCAACTGTTTTATTTCCTTAGTTATAATGTTTAGCGCGATGAATAGTAGCTAAACTAATAGTTCGGTAGACGGGGCACACTTGTATTATAAAATGTTTTAAGACTATTAACTTAGTGTCTAGTCTAAGTATTCAAAACTTATTCTATGTGCCATATATTAAGTCAGAACGTCCAAGGTAGAGTGGATGCTTGGAATGGCAAAACTCTACAGCGGGGTTCGTAAACTTGTACGGATAAGTGGATGCTTGGAATGGCAAAGCTTATCTGAGAAGTTTGACTCATCTTAAACACCATTTGGTTTATCGGGAATGATTGATCAAATGGATGCACATAGGCTAATATAACCGGGAATGGAGTATTAGTCTAAATAGAATAAGTGTTCTACGTCCTTGGAATAGGCTAGACAGTGTACGCAAATCGAGTGCTTGGAATGGCCTTGATACACCGTTTGAATACTTAGGAGAGTCACTAAAGGTCAATGATAAACAGGATATAATACAAGTCCCCTGAAACCGAACATTTCTCTTTAATTATAAACTGTAATTTACTTTCCAGTATTAAAATCAACCAACCAACCAATCAATCAATCAAAATAGCTGGTAGCTTTAAAACCAACCAACCGACCTTAAACACGCTCCCACGCTGCGTAATCCCCCCGATGAACAATTATTCCCCTAGTTCCCTTGGGTTCGACCCCTACTTACCAAGTACTACCCAGTAGTATAGTTGCTAGTAGCGGACTATTATAAATTTATTTGCACAAATCGCTTTGACGACGAGCGGTTCTGTCAGAAGCGCTATAACGGAAGGGGGGTCATCCATGTCCTAAAGCAAACAAGCCTGATTGGGACCTTGACCAAGAGCAAACCGTTCAACGAGTAACTGGTTCGGGAAGCTATTGCAAATCTCCCTTCTCAGTTTGGGGTGATCGGAGACAAAGAATATGGAGCTGTGTATGTTCGAGGAAGAAGAATTGAAATTGACCCAGATCTCATCAATAAGTTCTTCCATATGGATGATCCGGAGATTGATGAGGTGGAAGAAGATTATGATAAGATTGTGGACACCTTAACAGCGGGTTCAGTCCCTTGGTGGCCTGAGACTTTTCTTGCTACAGCTCGCTTGTCGACGTTCTACTCAATGCTATTCTTCATTGCTGTGTTCAACTGGAAGCCTTTCTCACACTGCTCTACAGTTAGCAGAGAAGTGGCCCAACTGATATACCAGATCGGTAACAAGATGCTGTTCAACCTGGGAAGAGTTATGTTCCAACAGATTGCTGAACACGCTACCTCAAAACGCTCCCTTCACCAGATCTGCTTCCCCTCTCTGATATATGAACTGATCATCTGTCAAGCTCCGGAATTGCAGACTTCAAATGATCATCTTTCAAAGCCTCCGTGGAAGTTCTCGGTTGACCACAAGCTGTTCAAAGGCCACCATGTGAACGACCTCCCGGTACCTGGATGGAAATTCAAGGACTTTCCAGAGTCCTCAAAGCGAGGGGGAGCTCGGAAGGGTAGTGATGAAAGGACCAAGCTGATGAAAGAACTGGATGCCATAATTGCAGCTGACAAGGAGCAGCGCAAGCGGATCAACAAGCTGGCACGTGCTCTATGTTACCCAATCAAAGAGGAGGCAGCGGAGTCGGATGGTGATTCGGATGATATGTCGTCTGCTTAAAGGTCCATTGCTGAAAACTCTATGAACTCTGAACACTGCTACTTTTCGTTAATGTTTTGGTTCAGTGCTTGTTCTGGCACATTTATTTTGTACAGTTTGAACTTAGATTGGACCCCTTGCCAGTTTGTGGCAAAAAGGGGGAGTAGTTTGAGAGGTCAATTTTCGTTCCCTCAAGTATGTCTAAAGCCGAGATAGTTAGATAGTTAGATCTAGTTATCTAGTAGATTAGGTTTTGCCAAAATGCCAAGGGGGAGATTGATGTTCCCATGAATGGCATGTTTTTGGCAAAATGGCTTTAGATAGTTCAAGCAGGAGTTCAGGGAGAGTTCGATCACAGTCTGGCACTCAAGTACAGCGTGTAACAGACGCAAGGATGTTATCCGGAAGATTCTAAAGATCAAAGATCTTTTGGGTGAAGTCGGCCAGCGAATAAGTTGAGATTCAGATATTCAAACGGATATATTCTCTTCAGATCGTCAAGCGATTGACTGACTTATTGCGGAAGGTATATCAAGATCTTCCCAAAGATTGGTTGAAAGATATACATCAAATATTTAGGAATATTTCCTAAATATTTGATAAGTATATCTGGAGCAGATTTGGGCATCGCCCATTGCATATAAATAGAAGGCTAGGCGTCCAAAATCTGCATCGCTTTTCTAAGAAACACACACGCGAGTGCATCTGTGAGATTGGAGAAGAAGAGCGACGGCCGGCTGACTATTCCCCCAACGAAATATCAACGGCGCTGATACAGTCTGTTCAGTGTGCCGTTCAGACTGTCTGTGATAGAGCTTACTACTGCACACACCAAGTGATCACAACCAGCTTTCGGGAGAAAGCTACCGAGCTTCGGGAGAAGATCGAGCACGTTCTTAAGAGATGTTTGAACGAAGGGTAAATCTGACTGAAGTAGTGATAGAGGCTAGGCATCTTAATTCGGGAGATTATAAGTGTAAGTCTACAAACAGCTCTATACTATTCAATAAAGATTTGTCCCTTTAGGGTGTGGAAAATCCCTGATGGACTGTAATTGTATGAATCATAAACACAGTTAAACCCACCAAATTAGACTCTTTGTCTATTTAACTTTTGCTTGTTAGTTCCGATATTTATCTACAGGGTATTTTGAAGTCTAGAAAGAATACAAGCTAAGGAGGAGTTTTAAAGCTGAAAATGAATTACAAGTCATTCCAGGTCACAACCAAATTCTGACTTTCAAGAACCGGGCGTGGAATCACTCAAAACAAGTCCAACCGAAGAGAAACCAGAGACAGTTCGGAGCTGAAAGGACCGATGGCTTTTGGGGAAAATATCACAAAGCTCTCAACCACTCCCCTCCCCTCACATGGCCGGCGGCTTCAAGGAGGAGAAGCCATGTGTCCCAGCGGCTTTCCTCCCCTCCACCTCACCCCGGCGGCTTTGAGCTCCTCCATGGATATCTTGCCAAGTGTTGAGCTCTCCTCCACATCTCTCAGTCCTCCATGCCTATAAATAGAGCTCCCCTCCTCCTTGTATCATCATCCCATCTCATTCCAACATCCACAATCCATAAGTTAGTGAGAGAAGCTCTCACTTCTCTCTAGAGTTTTGGCACTAATCATGTAATCACTTTACTTTGGAATCGAAGCTTTAGCACTTTCAACGGTTTTTGTAAGCACTCTCGTCTTTACTTTACTGTCTTTTCAATTCAGCAACTTTACTTTCCTATCTTTACTTTCGAAAACTTTATTTTCTGTCTTTCAAAACCTTTACTTTTCAAGCACTTAGTTATGATGTCCTGTTCCATGAATAATCGTAGCTAAACCCTACATTCGGTTGAAGGGGTGTACTTGTACCATACAATGTTTTAGACCCTACTCTTAGTGCCTCTATGTGTTCAAAACTTGTTCTATGTGCCACATATTAGGTTAGAACTTCCAAGGTTGAGTGGATGCTTTAACGGGCAAAGCTCTTCCGTGGGGTTCGTGAACATAATCGGGTAAGTGGATGCTTTAACGGGCAAAGCTTATCTGAGGAGTTCGACCTCTTTTAAAAACCCATTTGGTTGATCGTAACTGAAGATCAAATGGATGCACATAAGGCTAAGATACTTCGAAAGGAGGAATTAGTCTAAAATAGAACAAGTGTTCTAAACGATGTTGCAAGTCTTGTGCTAGAAATAGCCTTGATTCATCTTTGAACACTTAGTATGATCATTAGAGGTCAATGATAAACAGACTATGATATAAGGCCCCTAAAACCGAATGCTTTCCTTTAATTGTAATATCAACTGTTACTTTACCTTTCAGTACTAAAATCACAACCAACCCACGCTACTGTCAGTACTAAAATCACAACCAAACCCCAACTGTCCTACTTAAAGAACAACTATTCACCTGACTGCCTTGGGTTCGACCCCTACTTACCTTTTACTACCCACTAGTAGAGTACGAGTAGCGGAGATATAAATTTGTTTTTGCACAGAGAACATCGCACCTTAACGACAGTGCGGTGGGCTCCGTCAAAACTTGCACCGTTGCCGGGGAGTTAGCCTTCCATTAGTTGTTCTTTTCTTTCCCTCTTCACTTCTTCATCACGCTGCCCACTATGTATGCATGGATGACTCGACATCTTCCTCAGTTTGGAGGTACCACCGGAGAAGACCCA
This sequence comes from Rhodiola kirilowii, assembly GCA_033675215.1. Classification (NCBI taxonomy): domain Eukaryota; kingdom Viridiplantae; phylum Streptophyta; class Magnoliopsida; order Saxifragales; family Crassulaceae; genus Rhodiola; species Rhodiola kirilowii. The sequence continues at coordinate 29,237,925 of CM066196.1, read as the reverse complement.
GTAATACACTGCCAACATTTCCACCATATAAGTCGTCACATGAAACCCGAGAATGTAAAGTTAGAAGAGTTTCAATTAAAATGTTTCGAACACTCTTTAACCGACTTTGTGACAGTATGGTATTACACATCAACTGCTAGTTGTGCAAAATATTACGTGGACCTTCGCGCTAAATTTCTGAAAGAATTCTCCCCCCATCCTTACGACATGACACCCGCAAGAAGATCATCCGCCTTCAACAATCCCGGGATGAGACTTTAGATGAATACTACACGTACTATGACACCATCGTCTCACGCTGCCCGCACCATGGATTCACGGAGGTATTTCTTCTTCAAAAATTTCTTTGTGGGATGAGGGCCGATGAGTTCTCAAGGATCAATGACGCAGTGGGAGGATCAGCCATGCACTTATCCCTGACTCAAATGTGGGATCTTATAGACGACTTGGCCGAAGCCACAAAACGAAGGCCAATGCCCCAACCTAATAGAGGAATACAGATAGTGGAGGCTGGTCCAGAGACGAAAAAAGAAGAAACTCCTGAGCCATCAGAAGAAACTCCTGAGACATCAGAAGAAACTCCTGAGACATTAGAAGAAACTCCTGAGCCATTAGATGAAACTCCCGAGCCATCAGAAGAAACTCCTGAGCCATCAGAAGAAACTCCCGAACCATCAGAAGAATCAGATATAGAAAGCACTGGAAGCAACGAGGAAAAGCCTTCATGGGAACCTGAGACCGTGCCAGCAGAGGAGGAAGTCCAGAACATCACTGGCAAGCTGCCCGAGTCATACCCGACTATCATTACCCAAGCAGCCGAGACCATCTGAGACCGGATCCTCACAGACGGACATGATGAGATAGGACCAAGCCTTAAGATGCAAGCTTCCCAACTTTTTCCCTTGATCAATAAACAAATTGCAGAAAACTATGTGATCAATGAAGAGGCTAAAAGGAGGATGGAAGAACGGCCTAATCAGAACGACTCCTCGATGGAGCATTTTTTCGCCACAACTAGACAAGGCAGCCCTAAACATAAGAGAACCCAATTGAAGAGGCTAGTAGTGAAAGGTCCCTCGCCTTCTCAGAGACGTTGGAAGGAGAAACCACCTGAACCATGGGAACAGGACCCAAGCACATCATCTCACAAAAATCAAGGAAAGGCAAGGCAACAATGAAAGTAGGCACTCCACAACCCTATGACCTGAGCCGCCCATGGGATCCAAACCTGTGATCCCCATGCGTCGAGCCAACGACGTTAAACAAAGGCACTGGTCGGGAGGTAACTCGACACCTATCTTACTTTCAGTAATTTTCTTTTATGTCATTTAGTTTTTACCGCAAGTCACTCTCACCCATTTTTTGTATAGAAGGAATGTCTAACATGTAGGAATCGGTTTTTGGAGCAAGATCAGATCAGCCAGGCAGCTTCCGAGAAATTACCGGGCCTGCGCTGAGAGTTCAAGGCCCCAGCCGAACTCCCTCGATTATCCAGCTACGAGGCATGTCGTTCCACGAAACGACACAGTAAAAGGGAGTTCAGTTCTTCTCTTTTCCTTAATGTCATTTCCTTCTCTTGTATATATTTGCATGACTTTTGAACCAAGTATTGCTGAAAGGCACGCCTTCGTTCAAAAGTGTGGGGTGAGAACCGACTGTGTACATAGTTAATTAACATGTTTTTCTTTTTCCTTTTCCCTTAATATTATCTTTTTGAAAATATGAACTCGAGAATGTGAAAAAGATAGATCTAAATTCATGCATTTACCTTGTGAAAATTCAACTGTCTAAAAACTTAGAATGTAACTTCTCATTTGTCCCTTTGTGCAGAGATAAATAGGGGATGTGGAGTTGAAATAAACTGCCCTAGAGAGGCTTGGCAAGCACTCAAAGGATCGAATCTAACTATATGGTTTTCGAAGTCAGTGGAGGCTGCACTTCGGGTTTCAGTGAAGATTGAAGTCATCTCCGCCGTGCAGCGTTTATGCAAGAGGCGAGATGGGAATCAAATCGTCCTATCTCTAGTCCTAGTAGCCGGGAAAATGGATGAGCGACCCTCCTCTTGACCCTCGCGAAACGGCAAGGATGAGAAACAGTGGGGAGGTATTTCCATATGCTTGCGGGCAATGATTGGACCTCCCAAAAAGGCTGAGAAAATGGACTAGCAAGTCACAAAGAAGAAAAAGCTCAAAGAAGCTAATCAAAGGCCAAAATTGTGAAGGTTTTAACCGAACAAAAGTGAAGAAACTCCAACTCAATATCAAAGGCCAAAGGCCAAAGGCCGATTCACTACAGAAGCTGTCCCTCGCCAAAAAGAAATCAAAGTGCTCAACTCAGTGAAACCCGAACCGAATCACGTGCTAGAGAAAGCTACAAGGAAACCATATAGTACGAGTCGATCCCGAGAATGCAGTCCAGGAGCCTAAAAAGGGCTCTCCCGAAACATCCGAATTAATTTGCATCTCGGCGCGAAGGTACGAGTATCAAGTTTCTTCTAAGTATTGACACGGTTTAGTTTGGTAATAAGTAAGTAATGCATGAATTAGGATAAATCTAGTCCCACAGTCTCACTTTCATATTTAAAAGTTTTTACTTGGATTGTGTGCACTGCCCTTAAAAAAGCATTGTTCGGGACGAACAACTAAAAGTGTGGGGTAATCTGATGGACCGTAATTGTATGAATCATAAACACAGTTAAACCCACCAAATTAGACTCTTTGTCTATTTAACTTTTGCTTGTTAGTTCCGATATTTATCTACAGGGTATTTGGAAGTCTATAGAGAATACAAGCTAAGGAGGAGTTTTAAAGCTGAAAATGAATTACGAGTCATTCCAGGTCACGACCAAATTCTGACTTTCAAGAATCGGACGTGGAATCACTCAAAACAAGTCCAACCGAAGAGCAACCAAAGATAGTTCGGAGCTGAAAGGACCGATGGCTTTTGGGGAAAAGATCACAAAGCTCTCAACCACTCCCCTCCCCTCACATGGCCGGCGGCTTCAAGGAGGAGAAGCCATGTGTCCCAGTGGCTTTCCTCCCCTCCACCTCACCCCGGCGGCTTTGAGCTCCTCCATGGATATCTTGCCAAGTGTTGAGCTCTCCTCCACATCTCTCACTCCTCCATGCCTATAAATAGAGCTCCCCTCCTCCTTGTATCATCATCCCATCTCATTCCAACATCCACAATCCATAAGTTAGTGAGAGAAGCTCTCACTTCTCTCTAGAGTTTGGGCACTAATCATGTAATCACTTTACTTTGGAATCGAAGCTTTAGCACTTTCAACGGTTTTCGTAAGCACTCTCGTCTTTACTTTACTGTCTTTTCAATTCAGCAACTTTACTTTCCTGTCTATACTTTCGAAAACTTTATTTTCTGTCTTTCAAAACCTTTACTTTTCAAGCACTTAGTTATGATGTCCTGTTCCATGAATAATCGTAGCTTAACCCTTCATTCTGTTGAAGGGGTGTACTTGTACCATACAATGTTTTAGACCCTACTCTTAGTGCCTCTATGTGTTCAAAACTTGTTCTATGTGCCACATATTAGGTTAGAACTTCCAAGATTGAGTGGATGCTTTAACGGGCAAAGCTCTTCCGTGGGGTTCGTGAACATAATCGGGTAAGTGGATGCTTTAACGGGCAAAGCTTATCTGAGGAGTTCGACCTCTTTTAAAAAACCATTTGGTTGATCGTAACTGAAGATCAAATGGATGCACATAAGGCTAAGATACTTCAAAAGGAGGAATTAGTCTAAAATAGAACGAGTGTTCTAAACGATGTTGCAAGTCTTGTGCTAGAAATAGCCTTGATTCATCTTTGAACACTTAGTATGATCATTAGAGGTCAATGATAAACAGACTATGATATAAGGCCCCTAAAACCGAATGCTTTCCTTTAATTGTAATATCAACTGTTACTTTACCTTTCAGTACTAAAATCACAACCAACCCACGCTACTCTCATTACTAAAATCACAACCAAACGCCAACTGTCCTACTTAAAGAACAACTATTCACCTGACTCCCTTGGGTTCGACCCCTACTTACCCTTTACAACCCACTAGTAGAGTACGAGTAGCGGAGATATACATTTGTTTTTGCACAGAGAACATCGCACCTTAACGACAGTGCGGTGGGCTCTGTCAATCCCCCAGAGTAGGCGAAGCCGAACTGGGTATCACACTGTGCGTGCTCCTATTTTGTTCTGCTTGTGGTACTGTTTGAAAAGGTGTTCAAGATTTGTCGCAACAGTCCCTTGAACAGGTTACAGTATTTCAAAGTCTTTATGTACTAACCGTTTTTCATACTCTACGTCCATATACTAATGTGTTTTGTAGTATAGTCTAGAATTCTAGGATGTGGTTTTGTTTATTATTGAATTCATAAGGATGTAGTGCTATGCAATGCATATGTTGCTAATTTTAACATTATGCATCGGTTTTCAAAGAAACCGTTGCATAATGTCTAGACGCGTTTGAACATTATGCATCGGTTTAAGGAAAAACCGATGCATAATGTCTGGATCTTATGCATCGGTTTCACCAGAAAACCGTTGCATAATGTCTGGACATTATGCATCGGATCCAAAACCGATGCATAATGTAAAAAAAACCGATGCACAATAGTAGTTCTGTAGTAGTGTTCTCTCCCAAACTTGATAGTCCCATGAAATTGCAAGCTTCGACCCTCGTGAACGACCAAAGGAAGCCTCCCATCTTAAAGTCCCAAGCACACGCTACCCCATTTTCATCCATGTCCGCCTTGAATGAGGCCATCAACTCTATGACCATGTGCGGGAAAGTACCCGGGTCTTCGCAGGTAAAGACCTAAAGTCCGGAGCTCAAGAATGACTCGGAGAGATCCATATAGATTCCTACTCTCCTCAAGTCGTCAAAGACGGGGAAGGGGGTGGGCTTGGCCTCTGTTTAATAGCGAATTTGGTGTAATTTCTCTTTTTCTTGGTCGGTAAGGGCCGCCAAAACCTCTTCCAGGGAGGGTAGGCAATTTTAGGATTGTGGTAGGCATAGGGCACAGTTAAGGTCGATTATCGACTTCTCCTCCTTCTATTTTTACCTTAGTTGACCAAATGTTTGCTACTCATCTTAGCTAGAGGGGTAATTTCCAAGAGTGGGATTGGGAGCTCAATGTGATGCTTAGGAGGGGTGACTAGCAAGGCCTTTTGTAGGAGGGGGAAGGAGGAGAGGTTAAATGTGGATTGGTGGGAGGAGGATAGGAGAGCAAGTTGCTTGGCATAATCATTGCATGCCTTAAGTGTGGAGTGGTGGGAGGAGAATAAGAGAGCAATTGACCTCTGAGGCTTATGAGGAGTGACATCGTATGACTTTGGCCTTTCATGGGTGTCAGGTGAGCATAAATTTATACTATATTTATGCTCCACATTTAGTCGATTTTCGATCATCTTCCTTATTTATATGAGCTCTAACTCTATGATTTGATGCTTCTAGGTGAAGAAATGAATCCAAGGCGAAACAAAGCGTTTTGTCAAAATTAGGGCAAAATTAGGACAAAATTAGGCGGATTGACATCCCTACTTGACGCACACGCCTAGAGTGCATTGTCCGAACACATTGCTCTATAGCTTGTTGGAAAGCTGAATTAAAGGACTACAACTTTTTAGTTTACACCGAAAGCTAGTACAGTTGTGAAGGGGGTCAAAATTGGTGTCAAACTATGATGCACAGAATGCACCAGTGTCGCCCATGTCAACAATAGGTGACACTGCATCCTCTCTGGATTCATTCATGTCACAGGGTTTGATTCCCATGAGAAGTGTCAAATTGGTGAGAAATGAGAACTAATCTCATCCTTTCATTTCATTTAATTAATGGTCCTGATTAAATCTAAATCAAATCAAATCATGCTAATTAGTAGATTAAAAAACAAATTAAGGGTAGTTTAGTCCAATCAGTCGACGACGCTAATCAACGCTATCGCCGATTAGTCCAATTAGTCGACGACATTAATTAGTTGATTTCTCCGGTTAGTCGATGACGCTACTCAACCCTATCACCGGAGAAAAACCAGTCCGATCCAATTTCCCTGGGGAAGATGAAGGTGTCGCGCGCCCCACGCTGACATTAAGTTCTCCGCGCCCAAAGAAGACATTAACTTGTTAATGTCTACTTTGAGCGCGGCTTTAATGTCTTGTTTGGGCGCGCTCAATTGAAATGCTACGAATTATCCTTTGAAAAGCTAAGAATTATAATTTATTATTCGTAGTAATTACATACAAAATTCATAGTATTCTATTTTGTATCTTTTCAAAGGATATTTTGTACCTTTTCCGAGGATAATTCGTAGCAATCATGTTTTGGTTAGATTAAAGGATAATTCATACCTTTTCAAAGAATCATATTACTGTTCATCTTTCCCAATATCAGAACGTCGACTGATGTCGAATGTGAGAGGAACCGGTTGCGATTCCGAGCAGTGTGATGTGATTTCCATTGGCGATGACGAAGTTTTTCATCCCGATCGTGGCCAAGCGAACGTCGATTGATTAACGATTAGGTTTAAGCTAATTACTCATGTACCCTTAATCCTAATTTACAAAGACAATTGTGTGATAAGTTAGGGTTTCATAACAGCCATTAGATTATTAATCAAATGGTAATTAACAGTTCTCATTTCTCACCAAAGATCACACTTCTCATGTGATCTTTATTCTCACGTCACATATTAAGTGACACAGGCGACACATGGCAGGCGAACCAAATGGGCCAAAAATTCAATTTTCGCTAGGTTTTTGGAAAAACTACAAAAATAGGAAAATGACATAAATTAGAAAAGAAGGAGCCGCCAACCAAAGAAAGGGGGACTTCTTTTGTCGATCTTCAAGGGAACTTCACGACAGTTTGAGAAATATGTTCAGCGATGTCGTTAAAATGCAGGTAGATATTAGTTACTGCATATATCTATTCTCTTTATCTCCTTTTTTATAACCCCTTCAATTGAAGGTGCTTTAGCATTCATATATATATATATATATATATATATTTATATTCATCGATTATAATTACAAGCAATTAGATAAGAGCTTGCCAGCTACTTGTACAAGCCATCTAGATCCGATTTCGGTATTTCCCAACCTAATTCTCAATCTTTCACATGCAAGAGAAATGCATAAATTCTGGTCATATTTTGATTTATTCACTATATTGTTGATTTGGCTTTTCTGTTAAGCATGTGTATAATATTTGATAAGATGCGTTTTCTGTAATTTTTGTGATTACTCATGCATATTGCTTGTTAACAAGATGAATACACTCAAAGGATATGTTACTGATACACGCAGGTTGAAAGTGCAGGAGACATGCATGTGGGGATGAGCTACAGCTTGTCATTAGATATTGCTGTACTTTATCATATTTTAAACTGATCATCTTTTTGGCTGTTGTTATCTTTTGATTATTGTAATCTTGAATTACATTAAAAGTATTTTTTTTGGTACGTTTGTAATCTTCTTTTGAATTATTAATTTCAAAATATTTTTTTATTATATTAATATCAAAATTAAATTCATAAAATATAATTTTCTATATTCGGGCGTAGCGTGGCACAAATCTTTGGTAGTAGCATGTGCGATTTTCCTTCCTTTTTGCCGCATTTCGCTCAAAGGGTTGAAGGGAGATAGTGCATCAAGTTGTTCGCAAGGGCCAACTTGATCCTCTTCCCCAGGGATTCCAGATGAGGGAACCCTAGGAGAGCCGCCGACTCCAACTACCGTCCATGTACGATCCATACTAGATCTGACCAACTGCACATCCTACCTCCTCTACGTTCTTAACATCCCATCTTTGTCTCAGTAGAGTCTTTCAGTGGCATGTTTCGGTCCTCTTCCCCATTACTTAGAAAAAGTGAGCCCTAAGAAACCCTGAAGCTGTTTTATGGTACTCAACAAGTACTAGTTTGTGATGGCCTCTACCTTTGTAGGATCAACCTTCATTCCACATTCCGTGATTACCTAACCAAGGTAATAATCTTAGTTTCTCGGAATCTCACACTTAGAGGCCTTGACAAAATACTTGTATTGTTGTAGTAGTAGCTAGAGAATGGTTCAAAGGTCTATGAGATTTATGGTCCAAACAGCGACTATATATATTAGAATTTCGTCCTTGAACACATGGACTCTCTTGAGTAACCATGGTCTGGGTAGGTAGTTCATGGCTGCTTGGAAGGTGGACGGCACGTTTGTTAAGCCAAATGACATAATTAAGAACTCATAATTGGCATCGTTGGTTCGAAAAGCCGTCTTAAAATATGATGGTAACCAGCCCTTTGAGGAAGCTTCGAAAACCATTTTGCTTCATGCAACTCATTGAATAGTCCATCCATAGTTGGCATGGGAAATTTGTCCTCGATGGTGATTGAGTCAAATGCTCGATAGTCGATATAAAAGTGCCACGATCCATCCTTTTTGTGCACAAGCAACATTGGCGAAGTGAAAGGAACTAGTGCTTGGACGCATGATGCCTTCGCTTATCATGGTTTGTACCAACTTTTCCATTTCAAGATTCTAGTACCGTAGATGCCTAAAAGGGCGCACGCATACGGGTTCGGCTTCACTGCGCAATGGGATATTTTGGTCGTGGGTGCGGATTGGGGGGTAGGCTTCTTTGTTCACCAAATAAAGGACTACAACTTTGTAGTTTACACCGAAAGCTGGTTCATTCGTGAAGGAGGTCAAAATTGTTGTCAAACTTTGATGCACAGAATACACCAGTGTCACCCGTGTCAACAATAGGTGACACTGCATCCTCTCTGGATTCATTCATGTCACAGGGTTCGATTCCCGTGAGAAGTGTCAAATTGGTGAGAAATGATAACTAATCTCATCCTTACATTTCATTTAATTAATGGTCCTGATTAAATCTAAATCAAATCAAATCAGGCTAATTAGTAGATTAAAAAACGAATTCAGGGTAGTTTAGTCCAATCAATCGACGACACTAATCAACTCTATCGCCGATTGGTCGACGACGCTAATCAACCCTATTTCTGATTAGTCCAATCAATCGACGACATTAATTAGTTGATTTCTCCGATCAGTCGACGACGCTGATCAACCCTATCGCCGGAGAAAAACAAGTCCAATCCGATTTCCCTAGGGAAGATGAAGGTGCCGCGCGCCCAACGCTGACATTATGTTCTCCGCGCCCAAAGAAGACATTAACTTGTTAATGTTTACTTTGAGCGCGGCGTTAATATCTTGTTTGGGCACACTCAATTGAAATGCTACGAATTATCCTTTGAAAAGCTACTAATTATAATTTATTATTCGTAGTAATTACATACAAAATTCATAGTATTCTATTTTGTACCTTTTCAAAGGATAATTCGTACCTTTTCTAAGGATAATTTGTAGCACTCATGTTTTGGTCAGATTAAAGGATAATTCGTACATTTTCAAAGGATAATTTGTAGTAATTATATACATAATTTGTAGCTTTCAAAGTATTTTTCGTAGCATTTTACACAGAGACTCGCGCGTTCAACGTTCACATTAAGTGAGCCGCACCCATAGAAGACATTAACAAGTTCATGTAAACGCTAGGCGTGGCCGTAATGTAAAGGCTCGGCGCGCGGCAAGTCATATTATTATTCATCTTTTCCAAAATCAGAACGTCGACTGATGTCGACTGTGAGAGGAACCGGTTGCATTCCGAGCAATGCGATGTGATTTCCATTGGCGATGACAAAGGTTTTCATCCCGATCATGGCCAGGCGAACGCCAATTGATTAACGATTAGGTTTAAGCTAAATACTCATTTACCCTTAATCCTAATTAAAAACGACGATTGTGTGATAACTTAGGGTTTAATAACAGCCATTAGATTATTAATCTAATGGTCATTAACAGTTCTCATTTCTTACCAAAGATCACACTTCTCATGTGATCTTTATTCTCATGTCACATATTAAGTGACACATGCGACACATGGCAGGTGAACCAAATGGGCCAAAAATTCAATTTTCGCTAGGTTTTTGGGAAAACTGCAAAAATAGGAAAATGACACAAATTAGAAAAGAAGAAGCCGCCAACCAAAGAAAGGGGGACTTCTTTTGTCGATCTTCAAGGGAACTTCACTACAAATAGGCTCAACGATTCGATCAGAATCAAAGGGATTGCAATTCGAGGAGGGACACCATCATCATCTACATCAAGGTTTTGATTGTTCTTCATAAATTTTGTAATTTCAGTCCCGAACAAAAACATGAATTGTATGTTCACTTGCATGAATAGTGAGTAGTGACCCTATTTTGTGGTCCTACGAATCTTGTCTAACTATGAATCGTTGAATAAAACAAATATTTGCTTGAATTGATTTGTCTTATTGGATTTGTATTTTCCTTAGGGCTTAAACCCAAGCGATGCTTATTATGTGTTTGATGAAATGCCTAAGTGCATTGCGTTGAGATATTAGGTCAATAGCGGCGAAAGGGTGACACTTAGTATTCGACAATTAAGTAAAATACACGTAACTTGGTGACTATGAGAGTGACCCGAGATTGTAACAGAAAGGCTAGTTTTACGGCCATGACTCCCCATGTTTACGCGACGAGAGTTGGTAAACATCAGCGAGTTACTTGATTCGAACCAATAGCACTGAAAGGGTGAGGTTCGTACTTTAAGGTACATTTCCAATATAAACCAATAGCGCCAAAAGGATGAGGTTTATACTTGGACTATACGGCTATTTTCCAATCAATATAAGCAAATCATGCATGCTAGTTAGTAAAAACTCGATTCAAATGTTAGGTAAGTGACGTAGGTCCCCAAAATATCTCTTGAAATCGACAACACCTTTTCTTACTTTTGTTTGTTTTCAATTATAGAAACGAATCAAAAGATTCGTTTAAGACTAAGATAAATAGAAGCATAACCTTAGATAGTGCAAAAGTTAACAATCGCTCCCATGGACGAATCGACTCTTTCCGGCATTACAAATTATTTTTGACAATAAAATACTACACGTCAAAATGGCACCGTTGTCGGGGAGCGATGCATTAACTTTTCATTAGCCTAGGTTGTTTGTATATTCTCTACTCATATCCCTTACTGACTTTTGTTCTTTTTGTTTTGCGAGGATGTATTCATACAACCAACAAGTCTTTTATGTTGAAGAATATGACCAAGAGGAGGAGCAACAAAATGCTTATTGGGAAGACCATTGCTAACCGAGACATTCCAACACTCCAAATCCTCAACCTAACGGTGGACTTACTATCATGGAAATGATAACCACCATCCTAGCTAATCAAGAGGCCACCCAACCCAAGGTTGGCCAAGACTTTCTGAACATGCTACACATTTTCCAAGTTTTAAACCAACGTTTAGATGAACTCGTTGCCTGAAACAAAGTGTTCGAAGGTACATTGGCACAACGAGCAATTGAAAATGGGAACTTGGATGAGGAAGAAGAGGTCTCCGAAGAAGAAGTTCTTGAATCTTGTGACTACACATTTTCAAATGACTCTTTGGAAACGCCCGACCAAGCTATCAAAGAGTTAGAAGAGGAGGATTCAATTATATAAGACCATACTTTTCGGATACTTTCACCTCCACCAATGGTGAGTGAGCTTGAAGGTGAGCTTCAATCTCTTGATGGGGAAGAAATAGAGCAAGAGCACATTGATCATCGAGATTTCTAATGTACGAAGACTTTGTTGAGGTTTACGAAGAGCAACCTCGCCAACAAGAGAATACAAGTTTTGAGTAGGAGTTAGTGGATTGGGAACCGAAGGAAATCATTGAGAAACTCAAGAACGGTGTGCACATCAAGCTCGGGATGAGTTTTGAAGACCCTTTCTTCATCACCCCGTCTCGAGACAAGTTTTGGAGCTTCCTACCATACTTTTTGAGACCATTAGCAAGGAGCACCTACAACCCTTCATTTCTAAAGAGAGTACTACTTTTGAAGGGGTTAACTCAAATTTAAAAGTCCATCATAGACTTGATGGACGGAAATTTAAATGGGAAATGAAGGTGGATTGATGACTCAAGCATCGATGGCCCCGCGAGAAGTTATTCGAGCGAAGGACTTCTCCCAAGCGAATCCATGGGGCGTCTCGCCAAGACGTTAAACTAGGTCTTCGAGAGAAGTAAAACCATTTGTAAAATGCCTTATCAAATTTATTTTGCACTCTTATCATCGCTCACTGCACACTTTTGATTTAAGTGTGGAGTCCCTACTATGATACATATTGTACTAGGTTCATGTTTTGAGTATCTTGTGAAAGGTTGAATGAATTATTAGGATAGTCATTTGATAACTGTAATATTGATTGTCTTTGAATGTGCATCTTTGTAGAGTCATTGGTGGTTCGAAATTCTTCTAAAAAGGAGTTTGTCTTTGATTACTATTTTAGTTGTTGTGCATAGGGTATTCGTTGCGTATTACCTGGATAAATGAGGAACTATTTTTTTCATGATATTAGCTAGTCGCATATGAGATTTGTGAATATTCCCTTTAATGAAAAATCTCACGAGACTACAACTCGTTTTGTAGGGTAGCCTAGAGGTTTACAGGCTTGGTGCATGTGCTAAATTCACTCGTGTTCCCTATGACCGTGGATTAGGATTGAGTTCATGTTTAATCGGGATGAACAAACTCTAAGTGTGGAGTGTTTTGATGAGCATAATTTTGTACTATATTTATGCTCCACATTTAGTTAATTTTTGATCATCTTCCTTATTTATATGAGCTCTAACTCTATGATTTGATGCTTCTGGCTGAAGAAATGAATCCTAGGCAAAACAAAGCGTTTTGTGGAAATTTGGGCAAAAATAGGACAAAAATAGGCGGATTAACATCCCTACTTGTCGTGCACGCATAGAGCGCATATGGTGTCCGAATACATATCTATAGCTTGTTGGAAAGCTGAATTGAAGGACAACAACTTTGTAGTTTACATCGAAAGCTACTTCAGTCGTTGAGGAGGTCAAAATTGTGCCGAAGTCTGCTGCACAAAATGCATCTGTGTCACCCGTGTCAAGATCTGTCAACAATAGGTGACACTGCATCCTCTCTGGATTCATCCATGTCACCTATTAAGTGACATAGGCGACACATGCCAGGGGGCCAAATGGGCCAAAAATTCAATTTCCGCTAGGTTTTTGAAAAAAAAATGCAAAAATAGAAAAATAACACAAATTAGAAAAGAAGCTGCCACCAACCAACGAAAGGAGGGACTTCTTTTGTTGATCTTCAAGGAAACTTCATGACAAAAAGACTCAAGGAATCGATCAGAATGAAAGGGATTGCAATTCGAGGAGGGACAACATCATTTTCTACATCAAGGTTGTGATTGTTCTTCATAAATTTTGTAATTTCAGTTCCGAACAAAAACATGAGTTGTATGTTTACTTCCATGCATAGTGAGTAGTGACCCTATTTTGGGGTCCTACAAATCTTCTCTAACTATGAATCGTTGTATAAACAAATATTTGCATGAATTGATTTGTTTTATTGGATTTGTATTCTACTTAGCTCTTAAACCCAAGCAATGCATACTGCGTGTTTGACAAAATGCCTAAGTGCATTGCATTGAGATATTAAGTCAATAGCGTCGAAAGGGTGAGACTTAGTATCCGACAAATAAGTAAAATACACGTTATAAACTTGGTGACTACGAGAGTGGCCCGAGATTGTAACTGGAAAGACTAGTTTTACGACAAGGACTCCCCATGTTTACGCGGCGAGAGTTGGTAAACATCAGCGAGATACTTGATGGGAACCAATAGTGTCGAAAGGGTGAGGTTTATACTTAGAGTGTACGGCTATTTTCCAATCAATATAAGAAAATCATGCTCGCTAGATAATAAAAACTAGATTCAAATGTGAGGTAAGTGAATTAGTTCTCTAAAATATCTTTTGAAATCGACAACACCTTTGATTACTTTTGTTTATTTTCAATTATAGAAACCAATCAAAACATTCGCTTAAGACTAGGATAAATAGAAGCATAACCTTACATAGTGCGAAAGTTTACATTTGCTCCCTTGGACGACTCGATTCTTACCGGCATTACAAACTATTTTTGATGATCAAATACTACACGTCAGTGTCCTTATAGGTGACAAGAGAGTGGAGGAGTAAGGATCAAAAATAATTTCCTTGCATGCATTCCACAACCATATTAACAATTCATAATAAACACCTATGACCATCGTTCAAGAATTCAATGAAAAGGACAAAACACCAAATTCGGAAGTTAAGACCACGAAAAAGCCAGCCGACCGGAATAAAACTTCAGAAGCTGTCCAAATTTGACACAACCAGCCGACCGGCTGGATTGCTACAGTGACAGAATTTCAATTTCAGAGCTATAAATAGAAGAAGAGGTTTTGACCTAACGGGGGTGGTTTTTAGAGAGAAAAAATGTGAGAAAAAGGCTAAGGAAGGCTCACCATCATCAAAGGATTGCTTGGGGGAGAAGGGAGAAGATCAAGGAAGGAATCTAGAGCTTGCTCAACGTCTCCAACTTGGGTTTTCTCTACTCATCTTTTCACCCTCTTGTTGTTTTGAAATGAAAACATGTAACATGATGATGTGTGAGTAGTTCTTGTGTTTTGAGGGTGCTACAACCCTCCTTGGTACTCTTTGATCACAAATTTACATTGATATTCATATGGATGATTGTTGATTTCATTTTCTCTTGTGTTATGAATGTTATGCACTCAAGGTGTTCGTCAAAATGCCTAAGTGACAAATTAGACTAAAACTTGAACCTATGACTTGAGAGAGCTAGGGAATAGTTCTAGGATGGAGAAAATGATCCATATCTTATTCATGAAAGTGAACCTTAGGATATGGATGCTTGACTAGGATTGAATGTTTAATTCATTGAAGGTTGTCATTAAGCAAATCATTAATCTATCCCATCGAATGGTGTTAATTTCATGTTCACTATGCTCTTCATATAAGCATGCTACCAAGTGTTTGATGAAATGCTCAAGTGACATGTTGATCTTAAAACTCTACCGAAGTATCGATGGATCTTAGGAAAGGTTTGGATATAGTGAATGATAGCGCTAAAATATATGCATTTTAGGCGACCTCTATGCTTATTGTTTCGATTGTTCTATTACGATTTCACTTGCTATTTGATGCTTTGTGGTTCTTTTCAGGCAAATTACAGAGTTTAAGCTGAGAACACAAGTAGGCAGTGATTTTGGAAGAAACCCGAAGTTTCGGAGCAAAAATATGGAGTTTCGGACAAAATAAGGCAAACCGACTTTGCCGGAGTAGTTTGGACTCACAGATCGCATTTGGTGTTCGATTTGGTCGATTCAAAGCTTGTTAGAAAGCTAACTCAAAGGGCTACAACTTTCTAGTTGACGCCAAGGCCAAATTCAGACACGAAGACCTCGAAAGAGACCCAAGCGGTCGGAGCACAAATTTCTCAAGGTCATGCGCTCGCATGATCAAAAGCATGCGGTCCCACAACCCAGACCATGCGTACGCATGGTCAATAGCGTGCGAACGCAAAACCCAGACCCGACGCATGAAAATCCCATGCGCTCGCACGCGATCAAATTTCCCAGTCTACAGGAGGCCATGCGTTCGCACAAATCAAACCATGCGTTCGCATGCTTTTGCGGAAACATAAAAACGGGATTTTTACTGTTGGGCTATAAATAAAAACTTGGGGTTTTTGAATAAAAAGCTGGTTTTCTGGAGCAAAGCTGGGATTTTAGAAAAGAAGAACTCCAAGAACAACACGATCAGATACTCTAGTGGTCTTGAATCTCCATATTGGTTCTAGATTTCTAAACTCAACTTTCCATATGGTTGTTTGCACTTTTATTGTTTACTTTGTTTGTAAACTCACCATGAGTGAGTAGTGACCTTGATTGGGGATCTATGGATCCCCTAGACATGTTTGTGACATTGTAATTACCTTATGCTAATGATGAATGAGTTTGCACATGTTTCTTCTTCATTTGAACCTAATGTCTCGAGTTGCCTATAAGGTGTTTGTGAAATGTCCTCAATAGGAATTCTGCTTGATTTCATGCTTGATGTAGATTGCGTTGATCATCATGACTTCAATGAACTAAATGAAGAGGCATTAGGATTTTTGTGTTACATGGCGACTCTCTAATCCTAATGAGAATGGCTTGAACTTAACAAGAACATGATTATCTAGTCAATAAAGCGGAAGTGTGAGGCTAGACATTCATATTCTATAGTGCCAATAGAGCGAAAGTGTGAGGTACTATGCGAGATGTAACCTCTTTGTACTAAATTGTAGCGTGAGTTGAACTTAGTACTAATGTTGCATAAGCCAATTCCTAAACATGTGCACGTGATTTCATCATTAGTGTCCTATATCATTGTCACAATAATTGTCTAGGTGGAGAAGTGATCCCTAGTCAACTTTTAATTGATAGTTAACCTCTTTTAGTAGATATAATCTCACTTTTGGATAGTACTGACAGAACCGCTCGTCGTCAAAGCGATTTGTACAAATAAATTTATAATAGTCCACTACTCGCAACTATACTACTGGGTAGTACTTGGTAAGTAGGGGTCGAACCCAGAGGAATTAGGGGGATAGGTTATTCTTTAAGGGATTTGTTCAGCGAAGGAGCGTGTTTTAGGTTGGTTGAGGTTTTAGTTCTAACAACTACGTGACTTTTTAGTTGGTTTTGGTTTTGAGTGCTGAAAAGTAAATTACAGAAAAGTAAATACTGAAATTAAAAGCGAAGACTTACAGTGGGTGATGCGTGAATTGCAAGTCCTCCGGATTGTGAGCGGTTGATGGTTGCAGTTGATTGAATAATAAAAGTAAAGACAAAGGGGATTCTGTGATTGCAAGAGAAGTATTCGGTCTTAGGGGGCCTTGTATTATATCCTGTTCATTCTTTTAGTAACCCTTCTGAGTATTCAAACGTGTATCGAGGCCCTTTCGTAGCGCTCAATTTGCCACACTGTTTGTAAACCCTTGTTCTACTTCAGACTAATTCCTCCTTTCGAAGTATCTTAGCCTTTTGTGCATCCATTTGGTCCCTTTGGTCCAGTTTCCAAATGGTTTTAAAGATAGATCGAACTCCTCAGATAAGCTTTGCCCTTTCGTAGCATCCACTTACCCGAGTATGTTCACGACTTCCCACAGAAGAGTTTTGCCCTTTCGTAGCTTCCACTCAACCTTGGAAAGTCTGACCTTATAAATGGCACATAGAACAAGTTTTGAATACAGAGAAAAGAAACTAAACGAAGTAAAACATTTTATAAAACAAGAACTCCCCTTCAACCGAATGAAGAGTTTAGTTACGAATATCCATAGAGTTGGACATCATAACTAAATACTTGGGGATTTGGAAAAGAATACTCAAGAACCGACAAGAGTAAAGAGAGAAGAGAAAGAGATTACTCAAGAACAAACAGGAGTAACTCTTGAACTGTAACTGAAAGCTTGAGTACTCAAGAACAAACAGGAGTACTCAAGATCGAACTAAAGTATTTGAGAACAAACTGAAGTTTTATTTATATCAAAACCAAACTTTACAAAGTAACAAACTTAGAGAGAGAAGTGGAGTGTGGTGTGTTGTGATTGCTTATGGCTTATTGAAATGAGGAGGGATGGCTTGGTATTTATAGCCATGGAGGAGAGGAATGGATGGCCAAGATGAGGGCATGTGGTTTAGCATCCAAGGGTGGAGAGGAGGGGAAGAGGAGAGGAAGACAAGTGTCACAAGGGGAGAGGAGAAGGCAAAGCCGCCGGCGGCTTTTGGTGTGGATGGAGGAGGATGTGACATGTGGTGGTGTGGGAGAGGAGGAGGAGGGGTTGTGAGGGCAAAGCCGCCGGTCCATGTGGCATGAGGAGAGTGGTTGTGAGTTTTGTGCAGTTTGCACAAAACTATCGGTGTATTCCAGCTCCGGATTGTCTTCGGTTTCTCTTCGGTTTGATTTGTTTTGAATGATTCCATGTCAGGATCTTTAGATTTCTTCATTCAGCGTCTGATCTTGACCTTGGATTGTCTCCTGATATCTTTTCTGTGCTAAAAGCTCTTCCTTAGCGTGTATTCTCTCTAAGCTCTGAAATACCCTGTAGAAATGTATCGGGACTAAAACATCGAAGTTAGATAGACAAACAGTCTAATTTGGTGGGTTTAACTGTGTTTATGATTCATACAATTGTGGTCCATCAGATAACCCCACACTTTTAGTTGTTCGTCCCGAACAATGCTTTATAAGGGCGTTACTAAGTAAGTTGGTTAAAATATGAAAATAAGATTGTGGTACTCGATTTTTCCTAATTCATGCATTACTACTTGTTACTAAATTAAACTGCGTAAATAAGTAGAAGAAACTTGATACTTGTACCTTCGTGCTGAGATGCAAATTATTTCGGATGTTTCGGGAGATAGCCCTTTTCAGGCTCCTGGACTACACCTTCGGGACCGTCTCACACTATATGGTTTTCTTGTAGCTTTCTCTAGCACGTGATTCGATTCGGGTTTCAGTGAGTTGAGCCTTTTTTTCTTTTTCTTTCTTCTTCTTTGGCGATGGACTGCTTTTTGTAGTGATTTGCCTTTAGCTTTTGATTTGACGTTGTTGAGTGCTTCACTTTTGCTCGGTTAAAACCTTCACATTTTTGGGCCTTAGGCCTCTTTTGATTTTCTTCTTTGAGTTTTTTGCTTCTTTGTGACTTGCTAGTCCATCTTGTTTTTTGCCTTCTTGGGAGGTCCAATCATCGCCCGCAAGCATATGGAAATACCTCCCCGCTCCTCTCATCTTTGTTGTTTCGCGCGGGTCAAGATGAGGGTCGCTCATCTATTTTCTCGGCTACCTTGACTAGAGAGAGGACGGTTTGATTCCCGTCCTTGCCTTTTACATAGATGCTTCAAGGCAGAGTTGACTTCAATTATTCACCGAAACCTGAAGTGCAGCCTCCACTGACTTCGAAAACCATATAGTTTGATCTGATCCTTCAAGTGCTTGCCAAGCCTCTCTAGGGCAATTTCTATCAACTCCACATCCCTAGGTTATCTCAGCACAAAGGACAAATGAGAAGTTACATTCTAAGTTTTTAAACAGTTGAATTTTCACAAGGTTGATGCATGAATTATGATCTATCTTTTTCACATTCTCAAGTTCATATTTTCAAAAAGATATTATTAAAAAAGAAAAGAAAAACATGCAGATGGTTCTCACCCCACAATTTTGAACGAAGGCGTGCCTTAGTTCAAAAGTCATGCAAATATATACAAGAGAAGGAAATGACATTAAGGAAAAAGAAGAACAGAACTCCCTTTTACTATGTCGTGCAAACGACATGGCATGAGGCTGGATAATCGAGGGAGTCTGGCTGGGGCCTCGAACTCTCAGCGCAGGCCCGGTAAATTCACGGAAGCTGCCTGGCTGATCCGGTCTTGCTCCAAACTTAATTCCTACATGAAAGATATTCCTTCTATACAAAAAGTGGGTGAGAGCGCTTATTGGAAATTTAAATGACAGAAAATAAAGTGCAGAAAAGTAAGATAGTGTCGGGTTACCTCCCGACCAGTGCACTTGTTTAACGTCGTTGGCTCGACAGTACCTCGTTCTTGATCATTGGTTGGGGTCCCATGGGTGGCTTAAGTCGAATTTTGCCACTATTCCTGTGTTACTTCCGGTACTTTCTATGTCTGATTCTTCTGATGGCTCGGAAGTTTCTTCTGATGGTTCGGATGTGACCTCCTCTGTAGGCTCTTCCTCTGAGCTTTCTATATCTGATCCGTTCATCACATCCTCTGTACTGTTCCTTTCTGGACTGGCCTCGATACTTCGTATCCCATCATTGGGTTGAGGTACTGGCCCTCGTATTGCAGTTCCGGCCAAGTTGTCTATCACATCCCATATCTGAGTCAGGGATAAGTGTGCGGTTGTTCCTCCTACTGCGTTATTGATCCTTGAGAATTCTTCAGCCCTCATCCCGCAAAGGAATTTTTGAAGAAGAAAAACCTCCGTGAATCCATGGTGCGGGCAGCGTGAGATGATGGCGTCATAGTTCGTGTAGTACTCGGCCAAGGTCTCATCCCGGGATTGTTGAAAGTTCATGATCCTTTCTCGGGTTTGTTGTCGTAAGGATGGGGGGAGAATTCTTTCAGGAATGGAATGCTAATGTCCATGAAATATTTAGCATTCATAGCAGTTGATGTGTAATACCAGATTGTCGCAAAGTCCGTTAGAGAGAATTTGAAGCAGTTAAGTTTAAACTCCTCTAACGTTTCATTATTAGGTTTTATATGCTGACAAACATGGTGAAAGTTTCGGCAGTGTAGCACTGGGTCTTCTTCATTCGTACCTCCGAACAGGGGGAGATGTAGTGTTGTCCATGCATACGAAGTGGGTAGCGTCATGAGAAGGAGAGAGAAAGAACAACTTATCCGATGGCTAATTCCCCGGCAACGGCGCCAATTTGACAGAACCGCTCGTCGTCAAAGCGATGTGTACAAATAAATTAATAATAGTCCGTTACTCGCAGCTATACTACTGGGTAGTACTTGGTAAGTAGGGGTCGAACCCAGAGGAATTAGGGGGATAGGTTATTCTTTAAGGGATTTGTTCAGCGAAGGAGCGTGTTTTAGGTTGGTTGAGGTTTTAGTTCTAACAACTACGTGACTTTTTAGTTGGTTTTGGTTTTGAGTGCTGAAAAGTAAATTACAGAAAAGTAAATACTGAAATTAAAAGCAAAGACTTACAGTGGGTGATGCGTGAATTGCAAGTCCTCCGGATTGTGAGCGGTTGATGGTTGCAGTTGATTGAACAATAAAAGTAAAGACAAAGGGGATTCTGTGATTGCAAGAGAAGTATTCGGTCTTAGGGGGCCTTGTATTATATCCTGTTCATTCTTTTAATAACCCTTCTGAGTATTCAAACGTGTATCGAGGCCCTTTCGTAGCGCTCAATTTGCCACACTGTTTGTAAACCCTTGTTCTACTTCAGACTAATTCCTCCTTTCGAAGTATCTTAGCCTTTTGTGCATCCATTTGGTCCCTTTGGTCCAGTTTCCAAATGGTTTTAAAGATAGATCGAACTCCTCAGATAAGCTTTGCCCTTTCGTAGCATCCACTTACCCGAGTATGTTCACGACTTCCCACAGAAGAGTTTTGCCCTTTCGTAGCTTCCACTCAACCTTGGAAAGTCTGACCTTATAAATGGCACATAGAACAAGTTTTGAATACAGAGAAAAGAAACTAAACGAAGTAAAACATTTTATAAAACAAGAACTCCCCTTCAACCGAATGAAGAGTTTAGTTACGAATATCCATAGAGTTGGACATCATAACTAAATACTTGGGGATTTGGAAAAGAATACTCAAGAACCGACAAGAGTAAAGAGAGAAGAGAAAGAGATTACTCAAGAACAAACAGGAGTAACTCTTGAACTGTAACTGAAAGCTTGAGTACTCAAGAACAAACAGGAGTACTCAAGATCGAACTAAAGTATTTGAGAACAAACTGAAGTTTTATTTATATCAAAACCAAACTTTACAAAGTAACAAACTTAGAGAGAGAAGTGGAGTGTGGTGTGTTGTGATTGCTTATGGCTTATTGAAATGAGGAGGGATGGCTTGGTATTTATAGCCATGGAGGAGAGGAATCGATGGCCAAGATGAGGGCATGTGGTTTAGCATCCAAGGGTGGAGAGGAGGGGAAGAGGAGAGGAAGACAAGTGTCACAAGGGGAGAGGAGAAGGCAAAGCCGCCGGCGGCTTTTGGTGTGGATGGAGGAGGATGTGACATGTGGTGGTGTGGGAGAGGAGGAGGAGGGGTTGTGAGGGCAAAGCCGCCGGTCCATGTGGCATGAGGAGAGTGGTTGTGAGTTTTGTGCAGTTTGCACAAAACTATCGGTGTATTCCAGCTCCGGATTGTCTTCGGTTTCTCTTCGGTTTGATTTGTTTTGAATGATTCCATGTCAGGATCTTTAGATTTCTTCATTCAGCGTCTGATCTTGACCTTGGATTGTCTCCTGATATCTTTTCTGTGCTAAAAGCTCTTCCTTAGCGTGTATTCTCTCTAAGCTCTGAAATACCCTGTAGAAATGTATCGGGACTAAAACATCGAAGTTAGATAGACAAACAGTCTAATTTGGTGGGTTTAACTGTGTTTATGATTCATACAATTGTGGTCCATCAAGTACCTTCTACTATCATCCTCTTAGAGGAACAACCCCCCCCCCCCCCAAACCATAGACATTCTAATTAAATCGTTAGCATTATTGGTTTAATCACCTATCCTTTGGGTACGACCTCGGTTCACCCGAGTCATTACAAATGTTTTGATTACCGTGACTTAGCATAAGTGTTTGGATTCTTTTTGAATACTTAGCTATATTTTCAATTGATCAAATGGCGCCGTTGCCTGGGATAGGTTAATTAACTAGGTGCTAATAGATAGTTTAGTTTGTCTACTCTTCCCTTGATAGTTATTGCTTGTTTTGTGCTTAAATTGTGTTTATTTCTCTTGCCTTTCATTGCTAAGAATTTCCTTTGTTCTTGCAGGCATTCGAATGATCACAAGTTTCAAGGGACAAAAACACGTAGAGCTAGGTTCAACGTCAAATACTTCTCGCCCTTCTCACCCAACCGTTAAGAGAGGAAGAGGTAGACCTCGAAAGAATCCTCCGCCTCTTGCTCCTATTCCTCCTGCTTTCCAAGGTCCGAGACCTCGTCCACCTCCAATCCTAAATCTGATACATTATACACCACCCAGATTTGGAATGGAGGATGTGGTAGAGAATCCTCCCGGCCGACAGAATAACCTTGATGGTCAGAATCCTCTACAGAATCCTCCTGCTCCTCCAAGGAACCGGAATGACCGAAACTATAGATACGATGATGAGGATGATGAGAGGCCCGTCAGGGATTACATGACCCCCACACTTGAAGGGAATGGTTCTGCTATAGTACCTCCGGAAGAGGATGCATTTGATTTTGATGTGAAGTCTTCTTTAGTCCACATGGTGACTAATGATCAGTACCACGGAATTGGGAATCCTTCTACTCACTTGGCTAATTTACAAGAGTATTGCCGCACTTACAAGCCAAGAGATGTGCCCGCTGAGTATGTATACTTGAAGCTTTTTCCCTCTTCACTAAACGGAGATGCAAAAGAATGGTTGCAAAACCAAGAAGCGGGATCTTTTAGGACTTCGAATGAGCTAGCGAATGCTTTTCTTGCCAAGTTCTTTCCACCGTCGAGAACAAAGAAGTTCACAGATTATATATTGACCTTTTCTCAAAGGGATAATGAGTTGTTTCATCAGGCTTACGACCGATTCAAGCACTATTTGAGGGAGTGCCCTCACCATAATTTTCGAAGGGCGGACCTTATGAGGTACTTTTATCTCGGCATGAACAAAGATGCCAAAAGCCAAATGGACACAGCTAGTGGCGGTGCGATCATGGATTTACCGGCAAGCCAAGCATTCAAAGTCATAGATAAAATCGCTACAAATTCTGATAGATACCAAGGGGTTGATCACAAGAAGATGGGTAAGTCTAGAGAAGATTCTTCCAATTATGTGACTAAAGATCAATTTGGTGATTTGGTCAAGAAAATGGAGAGTATGATAAGTATGGTTAATGCTTTGGATGTATCTAAACCAGAAAATGACAAAGGGAAGAATTCGGTCCGACAACCTTGTTTTCTATGCTCTAGTACGAAGCACTCTACAAAGGCTTGTCCCGATGGGAAATACGAAGATGATGAGGATGGATATGAAGAGGCGCATTATGTCAATCAACAAAGGAATTATGCTCCAAATCCTCGTCCTCCTACAAGAAACTATGAGCCTCCTCAAAGGAGAATGTCCAACAACCCCTGTTTCCCTTCTAAGCCTCAAGAGCAAAACAACTACCAAGGGAATTACCAAAGACAAGGGTATGGTTCTAACCAAAATCAAGGGCAGAATTCTTACTCTACTCAAGGCCAAAGTTCCAACCAAAATCAGGGGCAAAACTCTCAATATTCCAACCAAGGGAACTATCAAAGGACTTCTCATCAACAAGGACAAGCTTCTTCTAACACTCAAAGTAATTCGATGTTGTCTATGATGGCGCAAATGCTAGAGAATCAAAAGGAAACTAACAAGAGGATGGAAGCTCATAACAAAATGCTTGAGAATCAAGTGGCTCAAAATGCCGTAGCTTTGAAGCATTTTGGTAAGCTCCCTTCTCAACCGGATGTAAATTCCACCGAGCATTGCAATGCCATCTTTCTTGAAGGTGAAAAGCCATCTCTCATGCATGTCAATGCCATCACATTAAAGAGTGGAAGAGTCTTGCCTACTCCTCAAGGAAAACCGAGTCCTAAAGACAAGGAGATAGAAGCGGAAGTTGCCAACGACAATTCTGAAGTTGAACTTCAAGCTCCTACGGAAGAAGAGAAAAAGGGGGCAGAACCGGTTTTGACAAGGCATTATGTGCCAAAGATACCTTTTCCTCAAAGACTCAACAAAAGCAAGCTAGATGCTCACTTCCAACGATTTGTGGAGACGTTGAAGAAGTTGTATGTCACTCTTCCATTCCATGAGGTGATCACTCAAAATCCTACTTATGCAAAGTTCTTAAAAGATATTGTGTCTAGTCGTAGAGTTATTGAAGAATCTAGCATGGTAGCCTTGAACCATGAGTGTAGCGCCCTCTTCTCAAAGCAAATACCCCTCAAGATAAAAGACCCCGGCTGATTCACCATTCCATGCTGATGGACCATAATTGTATGAATCATAAACACAGTTAAACCCACCAAATTAGACTCTTTGTCTATTTAACTTTTGCTTGTTAGTTCCGATATTTATCTACAGGGTATTTTGAAGTCTATAGAGAATACAGGCTAAGGAGGAGTTTTAAAGCTAAAAATGAATTACGAGTCATTCCAGGTCACGACCAAATTCTGACTTTCAAGAACCTGACGTGGAATCACTCAAAACAAGTCCAACCAAAGGGCAACCAGAGTCAGACCGGAGCTGAAAGGACCGATGGCTTTTGGGGAAAAGATCACAAAGCTCTCACCCACTCCCCTCCACCTCACATGGCCGGCGGCTTCAAGGAGGAGATGACACATGGGGGGCGGCTCTCCTCCCCTCCACCTCACCCCGGCGGCTTTTCTCCCCTCCACCCTCCTCTTGCCAAGTGTCTTCTTCTCATCCACATCCATCCCTCTCCTTAGCCTATAAATAGAGCTCCTCCTTCCCTTTGTAAAATCATTCCAAACACATTCCAACATCCCACAATCCACAAGTCACTTATCTCTCTAGATTGAGAGCACAATCATGTAATCGCTTTACTTTGGAATCAAAGCTTGATCTTTAGCACTCTCAACGGTTTTTGTAAGTACTCTCTTCTTTACTTTACTGTCTTTCAAAGTACTTTACTTTCCTATCTTTACAATCAAAATCTTTACTTTTCCTGTCTTTCAAAACCTTTACTTTTTCAAGTACTTAGCTATGATATCCACCTCTATGGATACTCGTAGCTAAACCCTTCATTCGGTTGAAGGGGTGTACTTGTATCATACAATGTTTTAGACCCTTCTCTTAGTGCCTCTTTGTGTTCAACTTGTTCTAGGTGCCATATATTAGGTCAGAATTCCATTGGTTGAGTGGATGCTCGGAAGAGCAAAGCTCTGCCATGGGTTCGTGATCTTCTGTGGATAAGTGGAGGCTCGGAAGAGCACAGCTTATCTGTGGAAGTCAACCTCTTTAAAACACCATTTGGTTTATCAGGAATGATGATCAAATGGATGCACATACTAGAACAAGAGTTCTTTGTCTTGCAAAAGACTAGACGGTGTGGCAAGTCATGTGCTAGGAATAGCCTTGATTCACTTTTGAACACTTAGTATGATCATTAGAGGTCAATGATAAACGGACTATGATACAAGGCCCCTAAAACCGAATACTTTCCTTTAATTGTAATATCAACTGTTACTTTACCTTTGAGTACTAAAAATAAAAAACAACCCCCCAACTGCTTTATTTAATCCCCCTTTTTCGAAAGAACAACTATTCACCTAATTCCCTTGGGTTCGACCGGTACTTACCACTTACTACCAAAAATAGTTAAGTCGCGAGTATCGGAGATATAAATTTATTTTGCACAGAGAACATTGCACCTTAACGACAGTGCAGTGGGCTCCGTCACATGCTCTATTGGCGCCATGAGCTTTGAACACCCATTAGCCGACCTTGGTGCTAGTGTAAGTGTCATGCCCCTAGCGACCTATTATAAGCTTGGGTTAGAGGGAATGAAAGCTACCAAGATGACATTGCAACTCGCCGATGGAACCAAAAGGCAACCCAAAGGAGTAATCGAAAATGTTCCTTTCAAGGTAGACAAGTTCTACATACCTTTTTACTTCGTAGTGATGGAGATGGGGAACAGTGGAAACACCACTCTTATTCTTGGGCGCCCCTTCTTGGCCACTGCCGGTTTTAAAGTTGATCTGGGGAAGGGGAAGTTGACTGATGAGCCATATTTATACGACTCATCGAGTCAATAAATCCCATCAATTCGGATACTTTTGTATGCAAACAGTTACTTCTTAGTATGGTTTTGTATTTCAGGTGTTGCGGAAGCTCTAGGAGGAAACGTGCATAAAAGACGGCATTTTATGTCGAAAACATCACAATGGCAAATCAGACCTTTGGACGTTCGTCGGAGTGCTGGGAGCTGACCGTTGATCAGAAAAATACGAGGCATATACCGTTGCGTAGGAGACTCCATTCCCTACAACTCTCTAGTTCACACCAAGAGCATCCGAGGTCGTTTGGAATGTCAAATCGAGAGCCGAAGTCAAAACAGATGCGCAGAACGGATGAACAGTAACTCCGGCCGTGAACAGTAATTCCGGCTGTGAACAGTAATTTCGGGAAATTTCCTAATTTCATGCATGACGGTTTAGAGGCTTCTAGAAGGTTCTGGAAGGGTCTACACAGATCTGGAAGACTTGCAGAAGAAGAAAACTTAGAGACCAAGCAAAGTCGGTTTTAGGACATGTTTCCTAAAACCGTTTTTGGACCGACTTCAATTTGGAAGCTTAGAGGCCTGAGTTTTCTCTACAAATACAGCCTCATATCAACCTTTCA
This sequence comes from Rhodiola kirilowii, assembly GCA_033675215.1. Classification (NCBI taxonomy): domain Eukaryota; kingdom Viridiplantae; phylum Streptophyta; class Magnoliopsida; order Saxifragales; family Crassulaceae; genus Rhodiola; species Rhodiola kirilowii. Next base: position 29,210,823 of record CM066196.1, on the reverse strand, counting down.
AAGCATCCCAAAACGTGGAGAGCTCATCTCTCCACAAAATCCCACAAGCGAGCTCTCTTCTCCCTCTCGGCGCATCAGCCTCTCGGCCCGGTCGTTCGTTCTTCATCTCGGCACAATAGACAAGTGTTTTCACCCCCTTGTTATTTACTTTTCCATGGCTATGTCTAGCTAAACCCGTTGTTCGGGCTAGGGTTTTAAACATTGTGACGTTTGTTTTTGAGACTTGATACTTAATGCTTATTTCGTTATTCTACTAGTTCTTGTGCTAAATTATCTATGTTGAATTGCAAAACTAAATTGATACTTGGAATGGTTAGATTTAGTCGAGTGATTCAATTCCCTTATTTACTATTTGTCTGATACTAGATCGTTGAAAACAAATAGGGCACTAATTTGATATATCTTGGAATGGAGTATTAAATTGCTAGGACTAGAATTCTACAACCCGGAAAGGAAGTAGATTGTGGTGTAGGCGTCCGGAAAGACCCTACTTTAGGTTATAACTTGGAATGGAAGTAACCACACTTAGGAATTCGAAATATGATATTTAGACGTCAATGATAAGACAAGTCACAATTAAGAAACCCTAGCCTGAATATCTTCTCTCTGATTATTACACTCCCACTTTATTTCGTTATTTGCACTGTTTTCTAAACTGTTACTCTCACCCAATTGTTTCTTTTCCTTTCTCACAGAACAAAGTAGTAACCATCTAGCTCCCTTGGGTTCGACCCTTGCTTGCCATTGTGCTAACCCACAGTCTACAGTAAGGAAATTATAAATTCAAATTTGTAGGTACAAACGACGACCTGTCATTGACCTTGAAGATGTGGGGAGAAAAGGTGAAGATAGAGAGGCCTATGAACGAACAAGTGGCTATACCTGAACCTTGTGATTTGAAAGAGCAAGAGAGTGTGGGAGCCGAGAATGTTGAGGTCAAGAAGGTAACTAAGAAGGTTTTGCACAAGTTGGTCGATCCTGATAAGGACCCTTCTCTTGATCACTATAAGTTGCCCTCATGCCATGATGGGGTAAAAAGAAAAGTCAATGCTAAAACGGCAAAGAATGAGAAGCAAACATCACTTTGGACAAGAGCTATTAAGCAAGTTGCTTGCAAATTTTCAAAGAACCCGGATTGACAACTCCACTTCTCAACATATCCGCTTGAGGAGGGATCGTAGCAAAAGACTCCTCAAGTGTGTTTCTTATTTCCTAAAAGGAGAATCGGCTCCGTCTTAGCCAAGACGTTAAACTAGGCTTGTGAGTGTTTCTCCCCTGATCTTTAAGTATATCTATTTTGATTTGATTTCTATTTGCTTCAAGTGTGGGGTGTTGAAATTTTGTGCATGAGTGTTAATGTACGATTTGAGATTGGCTTAGAAATTCTTGTCCGTAACTCCATGCGTTCGCATAGTTTCATCCATGCGTTCGCATAATTGGCTTTTTCTTCATTTCGTTGTGCTTGCATAGACTTCATGCGCTCGCGCATAAAATCAATGCCACTGCCCAATACTGTGCGTTCGCACAAGTCAATCCATGCGTTCGCATGCCTAGTTTATTTCCACTTTGTGCTTTGGTCGCATGAGTCCATCCGTTCGCACGAGAAATCCATGCTACTGCCTGCACTTGTGCATTCGCACAAACCCAAGCATGCGTTCGCATGCTCATCTGATGCGTTCTTTTGATGAATTATGAGTTGACTTGCATGATGCTGACATGTTTACGATGATGATTTCTCTACCTTGTGTGCTTAACACTCTCGTATTTGAGTTTCTTGTCCTATAGAGGAAAAAGGGGAATCATTCATCGAATCTTTTGTGCAAGTTCAGTCGCCCAAGAACTAGGCGCGCGAAGCAACATCTCTTACTTTGAAATGTCTACCTCCAAACGAGAGAAGTTTTTCTTAACTTTCTCTTTGCTTTTCATGCTATTCATTGCTTAGGGACTAAGCAATTGCTAAGTGTGGGGTGCCTATGTTTTGACTACACGAGATGTTTGTGCTTGCTTGCCGTGCTTTCATGTTTAGAATCCAATCAATTCACATGTTTAGAGGAAAACACTTACACTACTGTGACATTCATCCAAAAACTCGAATTTTTAATGAAAACAAAAAGTCTGGGCAAGGCTACATTTTTGAAAAATTTCATTCCTAATTCAACTAGTCGTGCATGATTTCACTTAATTGATCCTTTAGATGACTAATGGATTGGATTGTTGGCTTTCATTCTTGAGGATCAAAGCATCTACTAGCACTTCTTTATCTTTTATTCATAGCTCTTTCTTGTTGAGACTAGAGAGTTGATCTTTGAAAGCATGAAATAAAAAATAATAATAAATAAAAACCTAGCATGTCATGATTGCCTTTAGGTGACCTTAGTGACCTCGCTTGTCTTGTGGATTTGTCTTGTTGGTTTGTCATGCTCCATTTTGAGCACTTAGCCCTTTGTGAATGTTCTAAGTGTGGGGTCAAAAGAGGGCAAGAAAAAGAAGGAGAAAGAAAAGCACAAAAACAAAAAAAAGAGAGAAGAAAAAAATGTGTAATAAGCCCCAAGCTTCTTCCTTATGATTGATCACCATTAGGAAGTGAGTTTAAAGAATTATGTGCTAAGCCCCGAGGGTTAGGAAGGTAAGTTCCCCCTCGAAAGTGCTTAGTACGGCCAAAGGCCATGCTACCCCCTTAAAGTTGCACTTAGACTTGACAATCGGCTATTCCACCATTCTCTAGCATGAAAACTAATGAGACAATTGAAACTTTCTAGCGAGAATTCACTAAGTGACGAACCTCGTATTCTTTTATACTTAGGCATGATATGATTTGCAAGTGTATATAAAAGCTTTAATGTTGGAACTCCTCTTCTCTTATGACTAAGTGACCTTTGCGTCCTAGGCTTGAGAATGAGTTCAAACTCGCAAGCCAATGTACTAGCCTCCTTGCAAGCATTGGTGAGTGGTCCAACAAGATTTCTTTGCGACTATTAGATTGTTTTCTTGAAATCTTGGATATAGAAAACGACTAGAATCCTTGATTAAAGGTTTGTTAGTCTTTGCTTTGATTTGCTTGAATGTCATTATTCATGAATTTCCACAAGGATTTGAAGAGGTTTCATGTTGTGATTGAAATGCACATATCTAGTTTGAATACATTATGAACTTCATGGAAAACACCTTGCCTAGTACTTTGACATTTGTGAACTTAAAATGCCTAATTGGATGGTTGTTCTTTTTGTGGGATTTGTGAGTATTCCCATGTCTGAAAACTCTCAGGAGACTACAACTCCTCCACTAGGGTAGCCTAGGGGTTTAAAGGCTTGGTACATTCGCTAAATGCACTCGTGTTACCTACGAAAGTGGTTAGTTAGAAGTAGGATTTGTTTCTTAGTGTTTTAGTTAGTTTTCGTGACCATATGGAGTTTTCTTTGAACCGATCCTGAGTGAGTGAAGTACATTATTGTTGTTGATCTCTATGATTAGTTTGCTCGGGACGATCAAACATTAAGTGTGGGGTGATTTGATAGCGCTAAAAGATATGCATTTTAGGCGACTTCTATGCTTATTGTTTCGATTGTTCTATTACGATTTCACTTGCTATTTGATGCTTTGTGGTTCTTTTCATGAAAATTACAGAGTTTAAGCTGAGAACACAAGTAGGCAGTGATTTTGGAAGAAAACCGAAGTTTCGGAGCAAAAATATGGAGTTTTGGGCAAAATAGGGCAAACCGACCTTGCCGGAGTACTTTGGACGCACAAATCGCATTTGGTGCCTGATTTGGTCGATTCAAAGTTTGTTAGAAAGATAACTCAAAGGGCTACAACTTTCTAGTTGACGCCAAGGCCAAATTCGGATGGGAAAACTTCGAAAAAGCCTCAAGAACTCGGAGCGCAAATTTCTCAAGGTCATGCGCTCGCATGGTCAAAAGCATGCGGTCGCACGACCCAGACCATGCGTACGCATAGTCAATAGCATGCGAACGCACAACCCAGACTCGAAGCATGAACATCCCGTGCGCTTGCACGCGATCAAATTTCCCAGTCTACAGGAGGCCATGCGTTCGCACAAATCAATCCATGCGTTCGCACAAATCAAACCATGCGTTCGCATGCTTTTGGGGAAACATAAAAACGGGAATTTTACTACTGGGCTATAAACAGAAACTTGGGGTTTTTGAACAAAAAGCTAGTTTTCTGGAGCAAATCTGGGATTTTAGAAAAGAAGAACTCCAACAACAACACGATCGGATACTCTAGTGGTCTTGAATCTCCATATTGGTTTTAGATTTCTAAACTCAACTTTCCATATGGTTGTTTGCACTTTTATTGTTTACTTTGTTTGTAAACTCACCATGAGTGAGTAGTGACCTTGATTGGAGATCTATGGATCCCCTAGACATGTTTGTGACATTGTAATTACCTTATGCTAATGATGAATGAGTTTGCACATGTTTCTTCTTCATTTGAACCTAATGTCTCGAGTTGCCTATAAGGTGTTTGTGAAATGTCCTCAATAGGAATTCTGCTTGATTTCATGCTTGAAGTAGCTTGCGTTGATCATCATGACTTCAATGAACTAAATGAATAAGCATTAGGATTTTTGTGTTACATGGCGACTCTCTAATCCGAATGAGAAGGGCTTGATATTAACAAGAACATGATTATCTAGTCAATAAAGTGGAAGTGTGAGGCTAGACATTCATATTCTATAGTGCCAATAGAGCAAAAGTGTGAGGTACTATGCGAGATGTAACCTCTTTGTACTAAGTTGTAGCGTGAGTTGAACTTTGTACTAATGTTGCATAAGCCAATTCCTAAACATGTGCACGTGATTTCATCATTAGTGTCCTATATCATTGTCATAATAATTGTCTAGGTGGTGAAGTGATCCCTAGTCATCTTTTAATTGATAGTTAACCTATTTTAGTAGATATAATCTCACTTTTGGATAGTACCTTCTACTATCATCCTCTTAGAGGAACAACCCCCCCCCCCCCCCCCAAACCATAGACATTCTAATTAAATCGTTAGCATTATTGGTTCAATCACCTATCCTTTGGGTACGACCTCGGTTCACCCGAGTCATTACAAATATTTTGATTACCGTGACTTAGCATAAGTGTTTGGATTCTATTTGAATCCTTAGCTATATTTTCAACCAATCAGTGAATATGATCATTTCTACGGAATTGAAGTGAACTAGTGCTTATGTCTATTTCATATAACACTTTAGGAGATGTTTCAAGGATGATAAATGCTATAGAATGAACCAACAATCTCGATGGAGTGAGGTTTGAGTTAAGAAGGTTTGGCTAAGAATATATTCACACGAAAGTTGGTCTACCTTAGTGTAAACTAGGTTCAAAACTATTTGACTACCATGAAATATTTGAATATTGTGTATGTGATCGTTGGGAAATGCCAAGGAGGGGAGTAACCCCTCGAAACACCTCTTATCTATTATCTCTAATTACTCACCACATAGGATTTAGAATATACACCTTTATACATTTTTGGTTTAGAATAACCGAATGAAAACATGATCTTACAGAGTGCATGTGCTGGGCTTGCTCCTTTGGGTTCGACCTGGTACCTTATCGGTTTTTATAAATTGTTTTGACCTACTACATTTGATCCTCTCTTCATTGATACTATTCTAGAGGTGAAAAAGAAAATAGTTCGTCACACATTATCTCAAAGGGAAGTTCTCAATTGGGAGGTTGGATTATAGGAGCAGTGGTAAGGGCACGTTTTAGCTTCTAAAAGGCTTCAATGCAAGCATTATCAAATACAAATGCCACATCATTGTGCAAGAGATCAGTCAAGGGCTTGGCAATCTTAGAAAAGTCTTTAATGAAATGCTGATAGAACAAGGCGTGACCAAGTCCTTCTCGTACCATGAAGTGGTACTTCTCCCAATTCAAGACAAGGTCGGTTTCAATGCACTTATCAAGGAACTTGGAAAGATTATCCAAGCAAGAGTCAAAGGATGAACCATAAACTGAGAAGTCGTCTATGAATACTTCTATTGTGTTCACGATAAAGTCAGAGAACATAGCCATCATGCACCTTTTGAACGTTCTCGGTGCATTACATAGTCCAAATGGCATACATCTATAAGCATAAGTTCCATAGGGGCATGTGAACGCGGTCTTATCTTGATCTAGAGGATTTATAGGAATTTGAAAGAATCCAATATATCCATCCAAATAGCAAAAGTATTCATGGTTTGCTAGCCTTTCAAACATTTGATTGATGAAGGGCAAGGGGAAGTGATCCTTCCTATTGACCTTTTTATGTTAATGGTAGTGAACACACATTCGCCACCCCATAGTGGTGCGTGTGGGGATAAACTCATTTTTTGTTCTTACCTACCATTAAACCACCTTTCTTAGGGATCACGTGGATTGGGCTCACCCATTTTGAGTCAGGAGCGACATAATTGATTCCCGCTTCACTTAACTTAGTTATCTCCTTGAAGACAACTTCTCCTAATTTAGTGTTCAACCTCCTCAGCCTCTCTTGGGTTGGCTTAGCATTATCTTCCAATCTAATCCTATGCATGCATATTTTGGGGCTATCCCTTTCAAATAATCACTTGAATAACCAATACCCTCCTATGGGTTCTAAGCACATTCAATAGTTTAGAAGTCTCAAACTCATTCAAAGATGCATTCACAATCACGAGAAAAGTGAATTTGAGACCTAAGAATTCATACCTTAGACTAAGGGTAGAGCGTTAAGCTCTATCCCACAATGTCCCTTACCTTTTTCTTCCTCCATCTCTTCCTCCTCATCATCTTTTCCTACCTCAAATTATTCCTCGTCCATCATCAATAGTTACGCTCTATCCCACAATGTCCCTTACCTTTTCTTCCTCCATCTCTTCCTCCACCTCATCTTTTCCTACCTCAAATTCTTCCTCGTCCATCATCAATAGGTCCATCATAGAGTCACCTATGCTTTTATCACGAGTTTTGTTTTTTTAAATGACCCATTTGAGTTTGTCATTTCCATTTTGGCCTATTCTTTTAACAAACCAGATTCTCAAGATCCAGGTTGTTATGTGATGGACCACAATTGTATGAATCATAAACACAGTTAAACCCACCAAATTAGACTGTTTGTCTATCTAACTTCGATGTTTTAGTCCCGATACATTTCTACAGGGTATTTCAGAGCTTAGAGAGAATACACGCTAAGGAAGAGCTTTTAGCACAGAAAAGATATCAGGAGACAATCTAAGGTCAAGATCAGACGCTGAATGAAGAAATCTAAAGATCCTGATATGGAATCATTCAAAACAAATCAAACCGAAGAGAAACCGAAGACAATCCGGAGCTGGAATACACCGATAGTTTTGTGCAAACTGCACAAAACTCACAACCACTCTCCTCATGCCACATGGACCGGCGGCTTTCTCCTCACATCCACCCCTCCTCCTCTCCCACACCACCACATGTCACATCCTCCTCCATCCACACCAAAAGCCGCCGGCGGCTTTGCCTTCTCCTCTCCCCTTGTGACACTTGTCTTCCTCTCCTCTTCCCCTCCTCTCCACCCTTGGATGCTAAACCACATGCCCTCATCTTGGCCATCCATTCCTCTCCTCCATGGCTATAAATACCAAGCCATCCCTCCTCATTTCAAAAGCAATAAGCAATCACAACACACCACACTCCACTTCTCTCTCTAAGTTTGTTACTTTGTAAAGTTTGGTTTTGATATAAATAAAAGTTCAGTTTGTTCTCAAATACTTTAGTTAGATCTTGAGTACTCCTGTTTGTTCTTGAGTACTCAAGCCTTCAGTTACAGTTCAAGAGTTACTCCTGTTTGTTCTTGAGTAATCTCTTTCTCTTCTCTCTCTACTCTTGTCGGTTCTTGAGTATTCTTTTCCAAATCCCCAAGTATTTAGTTATGATGTCCTACTCTATGGATATTCGTAACTAAACTCTTCATTCGGTTGAAGGGGAGTTCTTGTTTTATAAAATGTTTTACTTCGTTTAGTTTCTTTTCTCTGTATTCAAAACTTATTCTATGTGCCATTTATAAGGTCAGACTTTCCAAGGTTGAGTGGAAGCTACGAAAGGGCAAAACTCTTCCGTGGGAAGTCGTGAACATACTCGGGTAAGTGGATGCTACGAAAGGGCAAAGCTTATCTGAGGAGTTCGATCTATCTTTAAAACCATTTGGAAACTGGACCAAAGGGACCAAATGGATGCACAAAAGTCTAAGATACTTCGAAAGGAGGAATTAGTCTGAAGTAGAACAAGGGTTTACAAACAGTGTGGCAAATTGAGCGCTACGAAAGGGCCTCGATACACGTTTGAATACTCAGAAGGGTTACTAAAAGAATGAACAGGATATAATACAAGGCCCCCTAAGACCGAATACTTCTCTTGCAATCACAGAATCCCCTTTGTCTTTACTTTTATTGTTCAATCAACTGCAACCATCAACCGCTCACAATCCGGAGGACTTGCAATTCACGCATCACCCACTGTAAGTCTTCGCTTTTAATTTCAGTATTTACTTTTCTGTAATTTACTTTTCAGCACTCAAAACCGAAACCAACTAAAAAGTCACGTAGTTGTTAGAACTAAAACCTCAACCAACCTAAAACACGCTCCTTCGCTGAACAAATCCCTTAAAGAATAACATATCCCCCTAATTCCTCTGGGTTCGACCCCTACTTACCAAGTACTACCCAGTAGTATAGTTGCAAGTAGCGGACTATTATAAATTTATTTGTACAAATCGCTTTGACGACGAGCGGTTCTGTCAAATTGGCGCCGTTGCCGGGGAATTAGCCATCGGATAAGTTCTTCGAATCAAAATCGCTTCAAAATAACCATGTCTACCAACTACGAAAACGAGCCTTGGAACGATGGGGTCTATGTCTCGCTACTCCGCGAAGAGATCATCAACACTAAGCAATCGCGGGACGAAACTTTGGACGAGTACTTAGCATGCTTTGACTCCATGATGGAGAGCTACCCGCACCATGGATTCACCAGACTCAATCTTCTTCAAATATTTCTCGGTGGAATGATGCCACTTGAACGGAAAAGATTTAATGATGTAGTAGGATGTTCACTCAGGAAGTTAACCATAGGTGAAGCCTGGCGCCTCATAAATGATTTGGCAAAGAACACAAAACAGGGTCAGTGGAACCAAACTAAAAATAAGGCACCGACAATGAAAGTGGACTCAGTGCAAGACGAGCCCGACTCCACACCTATTACGAGCTTACCCGTAACAAAACAGAAAGAAGACATCGGTACAAGGGTAGTAATGGACGTGGAAGCAGCTCTAAAGGAACCAATATTAGAGTCAACAGGGCCAACTGAGGATGAGGACTCGCACATAACCAAAGAAGAACCAGCCAAGACGGGCCCGATCATCATTGCCAAACTAGCCGAGCCACTCGAACCGATGCTTGCTGAGACGGACCTGGCCCTTGTGGTGGAAGTCCCCCAGCTTGACCCCTTGTTTTCTAAGCATATCACGGCCACCAGAGACGAGGTGATCAGTGATAAAGTGCTAGACGAGTTGAAGGAGATGCATGAGCCAAAACAACCAACGAAGGAACTGCCACTCGTCACAAGTCAAGAAGAGCCTCTTGAAGGGTGTAAGGACCAAGGACGGCCAATCATCTCTGCCATAAAAAAGAGGGTCAAAAAGGTCACATGCTTAAGGTCGCTAGGCAGAAGACAGAAATTCCAAAACTACAAAGGTGCCAACCGGCCATACATGAAGAAGCTGGCAGGAAACTTAAAACAATTGGGAACTGCGCTACACCAATATCAGGAAAAAACTGACGGGGCAATTTCAGAATTGACCAAACAAATATCTCACCTCGCCTCAGTAATATCAACGATCACTAGCGAACCTGGCAGACTCCCTTCACAGACCATTCAGAATCTAAAGGCGAATCTTAGCATGGTAACAATGTCAGATATAAAAGAGGCGCTGAAAGAAGACCAATCCATCAACAATGGAACATGGATCAAGCATACTGATTATGGAAGCTCAGACTCTGACAATCTCAGGAGAGACTTTCCACCTCACATCTATGCGCCAAAACAAGACATTTACCCAGAAGATCAGGTGACCCAAGAGAATGATGAAAAAATAAAAAAACAAAATGACCTGATAGCAAGAAAGCGCTTCACTTGGAGCCCTGAGGTATATCTAGAAATGAGAAAGGACCCAGGAGCCTTCACAGTAACATGTGTTTTCGGCAAAACCCCAATTCATCATTGCCTAATAGATCTTGGGGCCTCGGTCAACATTCTGCCATACCCTCTTTATTACGCTTTAGAGCTTGGTCCATTAAAGTCACCAATAATATCCCTCGAGTTAGGAGACAAGACGTGCATCCAACCAGTTGGAGTGCTAGAAAGCTTTCTGCTCCGTGTTGGAAATGTCGTTGTTCCTACAGACTTTTACGTGATACCAATCCAAGAATCCAGCAAGGACGACCCTCCAACAATCATTTTAGGACGACCATTCCTTTACACAACTGGAGCCACGATCAACATGGGCTCGTTATCACTTGCATTCAGTGGCAGAACCTCATATTATAACATTTATGGTGATAGCCGCGTGAAACCTTTAGAACAATGGAACCCTGACCCAAGCACATCATCCCCCAAGAACTCATGAAAGGGGAAGGCTAGAATCAATGCAGGAACCGCGGCAAAGTTTGACCTAAGCCGCCCATGGGATCCCAACTGGTGATCCCTTTGTGTCGAGCCAACGACGTTAAACAAGTGCACTGGTCGGGAGGTAACCCGACACTATCTTACTTTTCTGCACTTTATTTTCTGTCATTTAAATTTCCAATAAGCGCTCTCACCCACTTTTTGTATAGAAGGAATATCTTTCATGTAGGAATTAAGTTTGGAGCAAGACCGGATCAGCCAGGCAGCTTCCGTGAATTTATCGGGCCTGCGCTGAGAGTTCGAGGCCCCAGCCAGACTCCCTCGATTATCCAGCCTCATGCCATGTCGTTTGCACGACACAGTAAAAGGGAGTTCTGTTCTTCTTTTTCCTTAATGTCATTTCCTTCTCTTGTATATATTTGCATGACTTTTGAACTAAGGCACGCCTTCGTTCAAAAGTGTGGGGTGAGAACCATCTGCATGTTTTTCTTTTCTTTTTTAATAATATCTTTTTTTAAATATGAACTTGAGAATGTGAAAAAGATAGATCATAATTCATGCATCAACCTTGTGAAAATTCAACTGTTTAAAAACTTAGAATGTAACTTCTCATTTGTCCTTTGTGCCGAGATAACCTAGGGATGTGGAGTTGATAGAAATTGCCCTAGAGAGGCTTGGCAAGCACTTGAAGGATCAGATCAAACTATATGGTTTTCGAAGTCAGTGGAGGCTGCACTTCAGGTTTCGGTGAATAATTGAAGTCAACTCTGCCTTGAAGCATCTTTGTAAAAGGCAAGGACGGGAATCAAACCTTCCTCTCTCTAGTCAAAGTAGCCGAGAAAATAGATGAGCGACCCTCATCTTGACCCGCGCGAAACAACAAAGATGAGAGGAGCGGGGAGGTATTTCCATATGCTTGCGGGCGATGATTGGACCTCCCAAGAAGGCAAAAAACAAGATGGACTAGCAAGTCACAAAGAAGCAAAAAACTCAAAGAAGAAAATCAAAAGAGGCCTAAGGCCCAAAAATGTGAAGGTTTTAACCGAGCAAAAGTGAAGCACTCAACAACGTCAAATCAAAAGCTAAAGGCAAATCACTACAAAAAGCAGTCCATCGCCAAAGAAGAAGAAAGAAAAAAGAAAAAAAATCAAGAAAAGGCTCAACTCACTGAAACCCGAATCGAATCACGTGCTAGAGAAAGCTACAAGAAAACCATATAGTGCGAGACGGTCCCGAAGGTGTAGTCCAGGAGCCTGAAAAGGGCTATCTCCCGAAACATCCGAAATAATTTGCATCTCAGCACGAAGGTACAAGTATCAAGTTTCTTCTACTTATTTACACAGTTTAATTTAGTAACAAGTAGTAATGCATGAATTAGGAAAAATCGAGTACCACAATCTTATTTTCATATTTTAACCAACTTACTTAGTAACGCCCTTATAAAGCATTGTTCGGGACGAACAACTAAAAGTGTGGGGTTATCTGATGGACCACAATTGTATGAATCATAAACACAGTTAAACCCACCAAATTAGACTGTTTGTCTATCTAACTTCGATGTTTTAGTCCCGATACATTTCTACAGGGTATTTCAGAGCTTAGAGAGAATACACGCTAAGGAAGAGCTTTTAGCACAGAAAAGATATCAGGAGACAATCCAAGGTCAAGATCAGACGCTGAATGGAGAAATCTAAAGATCCTGACATGGAATCATTCAAAACAAATCAAACCGTAGAGAAGCCGAAGACAATCCGGAGCTGGAATACACCGATAGTTTTGTGCAAACTGCACAAAACTCACAACCACTCTCCTCATGCCACATGGACCGGCGGCTTTCTCATCACATCCACCCCTCCTCCTCTCCCACACCACCACATGTCACATCCTCCTCCATCCACACCAAAAGCCGCCGGCGGCTTTGCCTTCTCCTCTCCCCTTGTGACACTTGTCTTCCTCTCCTCTTTCCCTCCTCTCCACCCTTGGATGCTAAACCACATGCCCTCATCTTGGACATCCATTCCTCTCCTCCATGGCTATAAATACCAAGCCATCCCTCCTCATTTCAAAAGCAATAAGCAATCACAACACACCACACTCCACTTCTCTCTCTAAGTTTGTTACTTTGTAAAGTTTGGTTTTGATATAAATAAAAGTTCAGTTTGTTCTCAAATACTTTAGTTAGATCTTGAGTACTCCTGTTTGTTCTTGAGAACTCAAGCCTTCAGTTACAGTTCAAGAGTTACTCCTGTTTGTTCTTGAGTAATCTCTTTCTCTTCTCTCTTTACTCTTGTCGGTTCTTGAGTATTCTTTTCCAAATCCCCAAGTATTTAGTTATGATGTCCAACTCTATGGATATTCGTAACTAAACTCTTCATTCGGTTGAAGGGGAGTTCTTGTTTTATAAAATGTTTTACTTCGTTTAGTTTCTTTTCTCTGTATTCAAAATTTGTTCTATGTGCCATTTATAAGGTCAGACTTTCCAAGGTTGAGTGGAAGCTACGAAAGGGCAAAACTCTTCTGTGGGAAGTCGTGAACATACTCGGGTAAGTGGATGCTACGAAAGGGCAAAGCTTATCTGAGGAGTTTGATCTATCTTTAAAACCATTTGGAAACTGGACCAAAGGGACCAAATGGATGCACAAAAGGCTAAGATACTTCGAAAGGAGGAATTAGTCTGAAGTAGAACAAGAGTTTACAAACAGTGTGGCAAATTGAGCGCTACGAAAGGGCCTCGATACATGTTTGAATACTCAGAAGGGTTACTAAAAGAATGAACAGGATATAATACAAGGCTCCCTAAGACCGAATACTTCTCTTGCAATCACAGAATCCCCTTTGTCTTTACTTTTATTGTTCAATCAACTGCAACCATCAACCGCTCACAATCCGGAGGACTTGCAATTCACGCATCACCCACTGTAAGTCTTCGCTTTTAATTTCAGTATTTACTTTTCTATAATTTACTTTTCAGCACTCAAAACCAAAACCAACTAAAAAGTCAAGTAGTTGTTAGAACTAAAACCTCAACCAACCTAAAACACGCTCCTTCGCTGAACAAATCCCTTAAAGAATAACCTATCCCCCTAATTCCTCTGGATTCGACCCCTACTTACCAAGTACTACCCAGTAGTATAGTTGCGAGTAGCGGACTATTATAAATTTATTTGTACAAATCGCTTTGACGACGAGCGGTTCTGTCATTATGTTTTGAAGAAAACCGGATTCCCAGGATCCGATTTTATGAGCAAATAAGATGAGGTGCCTTTGGCCGCCTACACGGATGCCACGTGAAAGCTGTATCGAGAGGATCCGGTCTTTTTAGAAATGGATGTCGAGGATCTGGTCTTTCTATGACACCGGTTGTCATAAATACTGTTTGTAACAATTTTTCTATTTTTTGTTGATCGAAGTTAATTATCTATCGGTAACGGTTAAAAATAACCAAAAAAGTGTTTCGATCTGGTTCAAAGTTGAACATAAGAAAAGGACTTTGATTTTGTTGAAAAGTGGATACAAGTACTAGAAAAGTGGAACAAAGATAGAAGCAGCCCTCCTGTTATGGCAAATTTTTTGGCATATTTTGCATCTTTGAATTCTGCCAGGGGGTGTTGATGAAGAAGCTAATCCTTGAGTACTGGACTGACAGACGTCAATCTCATTATGCCATCGCCTTGACAGATTTCTACCGACTTTTTGACATTTGAAGTCAGGGTTAAGAAAATGAGGAAGTCCCTGATAAGTCGCATTCTTGACTATTATCTCTCTACATTTTCCCTAAGGTTTTGATTCGATCCCACGTATTTTTTAGGCCAACTGACACTCTTTTTCCCTTTCAGGTACAATATTCGATCAAGGAGTGATCAGACCCCTTGGAAAGCGGAATGAGTCGAAACAAGGCAAAAAAGAATTAAAAGTGAGATATTCGCAACCAACTTGTCCCGACTGCCCTGAGCCAATACCACAAGGGCATTGTGTCCCGAATCGCTTAGTTAAGATTGGACAACCCCAAAGTGCATCTCCTTTCCATGCCAATCTGAATAGTTCCATTTCAACCAGACCGCAAAGCATGCGGACTTTGCACAACCTAGTCACCCGAGGTGCCGTTGTCGTGACCGAGACAATGGCCTAAAAGAGGAATATTTATCCCATACACCTATAATTAGAGGCATCTGTGTTTTGCACTGAGAGTTGCGCACGCCAAGATTTCTGTAAGAGGGTTTCCATACGGAAGAGGATTATAACAAAACCAATTATCCAGCTCAGGGAGCTGCCAGAGTGGGACGATCGTCCAGTACATCTATCCCTATTGTATTCCTCTACTGTTTAATTGATTTTTTTGTATTGAATCCTTAGAGATGAGTCGTGAGTAGTCCTTTTTGTTTTATAGGATCCTATGGAACCCTATGATGTATGTGACTTGTTTATGATATGAATAATCTATAAATGGTGTTGAGTTTTATTCATGGTGTTGTATTTCACTTCATCTTATGCTTGTACTATGCTAATAGGCGTCCGAAGGGATCTCTATGAGTAGAGGGTAAGAGTCATTTGCTATGAACTCGAGGGGGTCACGCTGATGACCCTGGAAAACCTAGTGGTTATACCTTTACACGATGGTGTGCACGAGGGTGACCCATCGTGTATCACGATAGGCCTAGGTTAACCAGCCTGCAAATATCGATTGTCCAACGAGGGTTAGTGGTCAAGAGATACGAAGCTGAACATGGACAAACAAATCGAGGGGTCTAGATACATGTGCGAGATACGTTTTCCTTTGGGCATGAGAAGTAGCCGAGAGGTGGAATCTGCCATATAGACGTATAGGCCTGAGTCGATCTCAATAGAGACTCACACTATTGTGGGTTCAAGTGACGAGTTGTATGCATTGGAGAGCGAAACAGATACCCTAGGAAACGTTTCTTTACATTGATTAAACCCCCACTTTACTTCATTTAATCTGGCTATAACATTAAACAACCTTAAAACTAATTCGTAATTTGAAAAGCAGACGTAAAATCGAATATTGAAAACGAGTTTTTGTTTACTCCTTGGAGGACCCGGTACTTATCAGTTTATAAATGTTTTTGACTACTTAGTTAGCACACCACCTATTTGCTGCAACGTCAGACCCTTATAGGGTTCCCCGAAGTTCTCATGAAGCATTGGAGAGAAATGGTAACTCCAGCTCACGTTGTAAGTGTATACTCATGAGCAAAGAAGTTGCTCAATTCCTTGCGCGCGAACTTGCAAGCTGCCATTGCATAATTACAAGGAAAATGAAATAATGTCCATCAAACTGTCCACCTATGATGCAGTGGCGGACCCATACTTTTTTCTTACTGGGGGCAAAGATTATCAAGGCTTTTTATTCTCACAAAACTTTAAAGTGTGAGATGTATAAATTAAATCCTTAGTGTACAAAATATATATTAAAGTGGCTATGAGAATTATCTTAGATTGAATGTACTTATTTTAATTATAAAGTTAGAAAAAAAAAATTATTTTTATATGTCACATCAACTATTTGAGCTTAAATTCTAGTATCAAATTACATTACCCTCTAAATGAGATAAAAAAATTTAATACATAAATATATTTTTGAGAGCTTTGAGGCTATTTTTGAAAAATTGAAGGTTATTTTGCATTATTGGGGTAAAACATTAATATTATTGGGGGCGAAATATTAAAATAATGAAGAATATTTTAGTAATTACATGGTGTTTATCAACTTTTTTGAAAATTAATGGGGGCAATTGACTCCAATACTCAAAGCTTGGGTCCGCCACTACGTTGATGACGTCCATATTTGATAACGTCGTTGAACGATTCCAAAGCGTTGGTGGTCACTGAAGCCCATTGATGAGTCGTATTTATACGACTCGTCGAATTAGTTATTCCCATCTATTTAATTATGCGAACAGTTACTTTTTACTATTATTTTGCATTTCAGGTGTTTCAGAAGCTCTGGAAGGAATATGTGCTTAAAAGCGGCGTTTCGGTGCAGAATACATCACATGAAGTTCATGGAAAATCAGATGGAGAGCAAGAGTCGAAGTTGGAGCGAAAAGAATGAGCATTGTGCCGAGACTCTCGCGCCCAACGCCTACTTTAAGTGTGCTGGACGCGCCAGCTAAAATGCATGCGAGGCACGACGTTAAAATACTCTTCGGGCGCGGGTGACCCGAAGAGGTGATGACGTGATGCGCCATCTAAAATGCATGTGAGGCATGACGCGACGCTAAAATGCTCTTTGGGCGCGGTAGGCCCGACGAGGTGACCCATCTCATACCACCATTATTCATTGATAAAGACCATAAATCAGCGTCTATGTTGTGCAACCACCTTCAGACATCAGGTGTATCTTGCAAGAGTTCCATCAGCTATGCATATTCAGCAACAAAACATTTACTCTTTCTTGGCATATGGCACTCTGCCAAGTTTCTTTTCAAAGTACAGTGTTTCACCTCGGTGTTGAAGTTGATCTGTAAGTGCCCAATGCAGACACGATGGTAAGCCATAAGAGGCGACCATTCTGGTTCTTGCATAGCGGCCATTAGTCTAGGGTGCTTGTCAGAGATGTCCCACAAGCGCAGGCGTGAAGTGCCACCATCATGAACCACTTCTAGTTAGAAGTGTTTTCACTATTCACCTAAGCAAACGCAACAGGCACAACACCGTTATTTGCATCCAAAGAACATGCTACCAACAGCTTCCCGTCGTACCTACTATACATATGAGTACCGTCGATGGATAATATAGGACGACAATGATAAAATGCATGAATACATTCTGCAAATGCTCAAAAAACACGATTTACCTGAATGTACTCACCATCAATTTCTTATGTATCTTATCTGACAATTGTGTCCGGATTTGCATCAACCAAAACCTTTATCAAGTGCGGCAGCCTTAAAGGCTTGGGTAGCGAATCGCAAGAACTCAACTTCTTGCTTGATCCCATTCTTACTTTGAGGCATTAGTTTCAAGGACTTCTTCTTTGGAGACCTCCTCATCCAAGTTCCCATTTTCAATTGCTTGTTGCGACAATGGAGTTTCAAGCATCTTGTTGTGGGTCTCGATCACTCTATTCATCTTCTATTGGTTAGCAATGAGTTTAGCAAGCATGTATTCTATATTGGAAGGCTGACACAAAGTTTGAGGGTATTGAGGGTAGGAGTCTTCAACTTTAAAGCATTGGCTATCATCCGAATTTGGAGTGTTGGCATGTGATGGATAGCAATAGTTTTCCCAATAGAAATTTGGTTGCTCCTCCTCTTGATAATATTCTCCATTGTACATGACTTATTGGTTGTAGGGATTCATCCTCGTAAAGACATATAAACATAAGCTAGCAAGGGATATGAATGTAAGGAGGATATACAGGTATAAGGAAAAGAAAAATAGCTACAAGAATGGTCGATACTTCCACACAATCGAAGCTAGTATAATGTGTTGCTCTCCGGCAACGGCGCCATTTTGACGTTGTTGTTCTTCTACTCCTTTAATTGGTGTGATCTAACGTATATTAAACTTGTCAAAAACAGTTTACATTATCGGTAAGACCGAGTCGAACCCAAAAGAGCAAGTTAAGCACATGCACTATTTAAAATTGTGATTTCGTTCGGCTATTCTAATTCAAATGGATGAGGGTGTGTGTATCTAAATCCTACTTGGCAAGTAATTAGAGATAAAAGATGGATAAAAGGCGTTTCGAGGGGTTACTCCCCTCTTTGACATTTCCCAAAGATCAAATACACGGATCGGAAGCATTATAATGTTATGGATAGCTTTAAAACCTAGCATAAGCTTAAATGAGCCCATTATAATGTTATGGATAGTTTATGCTTTCTAATTTAGAATCTCACTCTTTCGAGATGTCGATTCATTCTACTCCTCTTGATTGTCCTTTAATTTTCACTTTGAGGTCAATCAAGTAGAAATAGACAATTAAAAGCTAGGTTGGCTTCCATATCTTGGAGTTACTTTCATGAGCACTAGATATGGATCATTTTCATTCATCCAAACCATACTAAGCTCTTTTGATACTTAAAATTATGTTTTAAGACATACATGTCACTTAGCCATTTCATCAACACTTAGCAACATGTTAGTAAATGAAGCTCTAGTGAAAATGAAGTCTAACACTTTGATTATGGAATCTAATGTATAAACAAGCTCATTGAGTACCAAGAGGGTTGTAAAACCCTCAAACCACAAGAACTAGTCACACATCATCATGATAACATCTTTTCAATACAAAACAACAAAGGGGAGGATAGATGAGTAGAGAAAACCCAAGTAGGAGACGATCCAAGCTCTAGATTCCTTGGTTGATCTTTTCTCTTCTCCCCCAAGCAATCCTTTTAATGATGTTGAGTCTTCCTTGACCAATTTCTCACATTTTCTCTCTCTAAAAACCAGCCTCCTTTGTCAAAACTCTTTCCTTCTATTTATAGCTCTGAGTGAAAAAACAGGCACAACAACCGTACTCGAGCGAGTACTGCTATCTGAGGGTGCAATGTGCAGGGAAAGCTAAGCTACAAAAAGTACTTGTTCTCTATTTGATACAAATAGACGCTTTGAAACGTACCAAATCTAAAAATTAAAATTTCACTTATTAACCTTTTATAATAGATCAAATAAAAACCATATTTAAATATAAAAACTATAAACTACCTAAGAATTCGACACGTGGCACTCTCGACCATTCATAATTCGGGCCACTTTTTTGTAAATAAAAATATTAAAACGAACTTATTTAAAAATACATAACAGATACGAGGATATAAACATCCTAAAAAATAACGTTAAGTCTGAACATTATGTTAAGTCTGAACTTTTTGTTAAGTCTGAACATTATCACATAACTCTAAACATTATTTTAAGTCAGAACTTTTACATCTTGTTAAGTCTGAACATTATCACATAACTCAGAGAATTTTGTTGAGTCTGAACATTATCACATAAGTCTGCATATTATCATATAAGTCTGAACATTATCACATAACTCTGGACACTATGTTAAGTCTTAACTTTTACATTTTGTTAAGTCTGAACATTATCATATAACTCCGAACACTATGTTAAGTCTGAATATTTACATTTTGTTAAGTCTGAACATTATGCTTTGAATTAATTAGATTAAAATTAATTAATTACAAAAATACAAAAAGACTATTTTGCGCTTTCGTATTGGATTACGAAATTTCAACATATATGTCACGTGTCAACTTTTGAGGAGGTTTATAATTTTTATAAATAAACAAGAGTTTTATCCGATCTCTACTCTTAACCTTAAACATATCTAATTACGTTTGAAACTAAACGGATTGATCCGTTTGACTCTAATATTAATAGGTTTTAAGATTTTAATTTGCTTAACATGCTAACTCTTAAAGAACCACTCATTACCCATCGGAATCCCCTGTTTTGCCAAATCTAGTTTAAAGGTTCAAGAATCAGTTCATTCAACATTACTTCTCCACCATGCAGAAATAGTCACCCAGGGCGCGTCCTCTTCTGACTGCCTCTCCTATATGAACTCATTGTCCCATTCGATTCGCCCTCCACTGAAGCCTCCCTGGCGCCGACAAAAGAGTTTGAAAGCTCAGCCTAGAGCACTGTAACTCTTCGAATGTTGTTATTGAGCTCTCTAATCAGCCCGAAGTTGCGGCTCAAATTATCAGGCACCCCGAACTCATGATTCTGATTAATCTCATTGATCAACAACCTATTTTGATCTAATATGATCTGAACTTGTGCAAACTTGTGTTGAAACCTTTGTATGACCCTCTCATTCAGTTGTGCAGATGATCCGGCACTAGTGCCCGGACGATGGTCTCCTTCCACTCCCCCGAATTCGATGCTCAGAAACAAATCTGCATAAAGAAGATAACAGAGTTACAACGTCAGCCAAAACTGCATAAAGAAAATGCCAGCATAGTCACTGATTCTTAGTCCTATACATTACATTACGTCCTTAGCATTTTCTTAAAGTTCAGCTGTTAAAGGCAATTGCTTTAATAAGCAGATTCTATAACTTTTATACAAATTATAAACCCTTTTTGAGGCCAAGAATCTGATACATGTCAGACATTAAAATAAGAACATCATAATCACTAAATAATCCTTTTCTCCAGCTCAAATCTCTTAATCACAAATAAATCATTAACGATTTCCACTTCAGGAAATCTAATAACCAAACGCTCTACACTAAATTGAGTATCAATACAATGCTTATACCTTCTATAACCAGTCCCAAAAAAGCCCTAAGTTTCTCAAAATTTCCAAGTTTTTAATCCAAACATCAACCAAAAGACATCTCAAGAATCTCCAACCCAGCACGAACAAAGAAACAACACAACAAATGTCGAAAACGCTGAGCATCAGACTTTGTACTTCATCCAAGTGACCGAATCCGACTAATCTAAAACCAGAAAGAATGAATGTGGATATACAAAAGAAAGAACGAACAACAACGTCCTTGGGCGCTTTCTTCCCTCAAAATCTCGGAAAGTGTGAGTTGAATCTTTCACGAACGAAAGAATCTCTGTGACTGTGACTGGGGGCTCTAGCGACAGGGACGGCGATGGTGAGCGAAAAGGAAATGCTTGGAAGATTCTGATGAGTCGCGATTTGTAGGGATCGTACGGGACGTGATTTTCTCGTCTCGTCTCGACACAAAAATGGATAGATATATTTCCACTCCTCTTTTTTCGTGTATTAATAAAAGCGAAAAGTACTAAAAAAAATTTCTTTAAAGTTAACCGTCAAAGTTAACCCCATTGGTCAAATTACAATTAAATATTATTTACTTTAATTTTATCTATGTATCTCTCATTCTATATTTTTAACTTTTAATTTTATTATAATTTTTTTTATTCTCTTTAAATTTCATATCACATTCTTTTTCTTTTTTTATCCAAAATTTCATATCACATTCTAAGTACTACATTTAAATTAATTGTTTAGGGTTTCATAAGTTACCATTATATGTATGACTAAATTTATAATACAATTAAAAGTTAAAAATATAGAATGTGAATACATAGATAAAATTAAAGTAAATGACATTAGATTGTAATTTGACTAACGGGGTTAACTTTGACCGTTAATTTTTACGGATTTTTCGATTTTGCCCCCTCATTGGAAATTATTGTATTTCAGAACTCAAATCGGAAAGAGATGATAGTTCAAGGTACCTTTTTGTACTTTTCCCTTAATAAAATTCTATTTTTGATTTATATGGTATTAGATTTAAGGGTTATTTACGGGAAAACACCACTATGTTTTGGTCGTTTCCCGTAAAACACCATTAAGTTTTTTTTTTCCTCTTAAAACACCACTATGTTTACATAGTTGACCCAGTAGCACCAAAATTCAAATTCCGTTAGAGTTAACGCCCACGTGACTCTCACGTGACTTAAAAAAATCAAATAATTAAAAAAAGAAGCTATTTTGACTCGTGACTCTCACGTGATATTAAAAAAATCAAATAATTAAAACAAAAAACTATTTTGACTCGTGCATCAAATTGAAATTCGTGTTAACACTTAGGGTTATCAAAAAAAACACTCAGTCGGCAAATTAGGTTCGTCGGCGATTGAAGTTTCGTCGATTGGGGGTTTCGTCGGCGAAGGGTGCGATTGAAGTTGGGAACTTCGCGATTAAGGGTTTCGTTATTGAGGTTGGAAACATTGAAGCCACAGGGTGCGATTGAAGTGCGGAGGGTTTCAGTATGACTTCACTTCAACAGTTGAATGATGCGAAACAAAGTTACAAACAACGAAAAGAGGAAGAACGAAAGAAAGCCGACTGGATGAAGAAGCGTAAGTAACTCACTCTTTCAAAAAAAATCAGATTTGTTTGCATTAGATACACAGTTGGTTGTATATGTTATATTGTTTATTCAAGTGGTGTTTTATTGCAGTATTTGGTGGGGGCAGTGAGTATGAAATCCATCATCATGGTAATGTATATGTCGTGGATTTGGCGAAGAAGACTTGTGGATGTCGACGATGGAAATTAACTGGAGTACCTTGTGCACATGCCATGAGCGCAATTCATTCTAGTAGACTGCCAGTTGAACCTTATGTTGATGAGTACTATTCGAAAGAAAAATATATGCTTGCTTTTGCTGAAATAATTCATCCAATTCCCGATCAGTCGGAGTATGTGGAAAGTGGAAAAATACCACCACTGCCTCCAAAGTATGTTGTGCAGCCAGGAAGACCAAAGAAGAATGCGAGGAGAAGAGTGGAAGGCGAATCTGTTCCTGCAACCAACAAAGCTAAAAGAATCCGTTTGGGTGGGACTCAAAAATGTTCCAATTGTGGCACAAAAGGTCACAACAAAACCAAGTGTGAGAAGCCAAAAGCAGTTCCAACTGAATCTATTTCCAAATCACATGGAAGGCCTACCAACCCTGCAACGGTTGAAATCGAGCGTCGTCCAAAAAAATACACCAAAAAGGTTATGATTTAACTTGTTTGTATATATACAAGTCAATGTTAATACCAAATGTACAATGTGAACTGATTTCACTTGTTTGTGTAAATATACAGGTACATGCTAGGACCGCTCAAGATGTAGGAGAATCACAAGAAGGATCTCGCAAGTCAACCACGAATCCCGCGCCTCAAGGATAATTTTAATGGCATGTATGTTGACTCTTTTAAGAGCAACTTTTTGTTAGTAAAACCTAGAACATGCTACTGCTTTTTGTCGATGAAAACGTTTGGTTGCTGTTAGGATGCGACTTTGTATTCATCGTGTATGAATTGTTACTTTTTGGATTAAACAATCGTAAAACCACTAAGTTTTTGTGATTCCTCCAAAAACACCGCTAAGTTTTTGTGGTTTCTCCTAAAACACCACTAAGTTTTTTGTGATTTCCCCAAAAACACCACTAAGTTTAAGTAACATACCGTTTAACACCTTTTAAGTCACGTGAGAGTCACGTGGGCGTTAACTCTAACGGAATTTGAATTTTGGTGCTACTGGGTCAACTGTGTAAACATAGTGGTGTTTTAAGAGGAAAAAAAACTTAATGGTGTTTTACGGGAAACGACCAAAACATAGTGGTGTTTTCCCGTAAATAACCCTAGATTTAACTGTAGAGATTTTGTGCGCCCATTTTTTTTTCTTTTTTTAAATATTCAGAAGAATATCTTCTTCTTCTTTTTTGTGCGCCCAATAGACTGGTTCAATTGATGCTGTACTTACTTTTCATAAAGATAATATAGGAAATAGCACATATTAATAAGGCACTCTTGGCAATAGCAATTAAATCTTAATCATCAACGACATCACCATAACTCCCTCTAACATCATCAGCCACGACCGCCCTGACTTTGTCTACAATACAACACTCAAAATTTTTTTTCCAAAAAACTTTCAAGGTCTCTCATTTAAGAACAACAAGCTCAGAGTTTAAACAAAATTATGACAAATCGTTACAACACTCACATTCAACACCATCATCGTCCCCAAAAACTTCCTCCTCTGAGAAAACATTTCACTACAAATTTTGGCCAAATTTACCACGGATAAATTGTGTGACAAATGAGTGTCAGGACCGTCGCAACACAAGATTTGCGACGACTTTTGCGACCATTTACTACTAGTCATAAAAAGCTACGTCGCATAACTTTTACCACGGTTTTACGACGGGTTTGCGACGATATATGCCAACAATATGCGACGATTATGCCACGAGAAAGAGAACCGTCGCATAAAGGTAGTTTAAATGTTACCACAGTTTTGTAACAAATTTACCACAGCAATATAAATAGTTGCAAAATGTCGCATATTCGTGATATAATTTTACCACCAGTTTCCCATAGTAATGCCACCGTTTTAAGACGGTAAAAAAATTATTTTGTTCCTTTTTTAAAATTAATAATATTTCATTACTATGGGTCGGTTGGATTCATTACTAAAGTGGGGTGGATAGCTTACAAATTAGCGTTGTCAGAAAACAGACAAGTTCACAATATTTTCATGCATCAGTTCTAAAGAAATGCAGAGCCCGGCCACCCTTCCAGCAAGTCAAATGGCCAAAATATTTCCTTTAGTACACCCAACTTTGCTTCCAGAACAAATCCTAGGTCGTCGAGTGGTGCGTCAAGGGGACAAAGATGTCAGTCAAGTTCTAATCAAGTGGAACACCTGTGGACCCGAAGATGCAACATGGGAATATAAATTCAACTCCAAAAGTAAGATCCTAACTTACACCAGAAAACAATGCCGAGGGGAAACATGTCCAGAGTGCCTTCTAAGAGATTGAATGCAGGCGACTATATCCTCCATAACGGCCTAAGTGAAGCACCCGAAGAAATTAGCGAAGTCTCCATATGACTTAATAGGCTCAAAAGCCCACCGGGTGCCCGGTGGCCCATAGGCTAAAAGTCTAGCCTAGCCTTCAGCGCACTAACAGTCCAACCTTAAGTTTAGTGGGTCGGGCTAGGGTCTTATATTTTGGCCCAGCCCGACCTAGTTTTGGCTTGAATCGAAAAGCCTAGCCCAACCTTAAATCCGCTAACAAACCTAGCCTGATGTAACCCTAATGCATATATATGATACAAAATCAAAACATATGTTACTACATTTTGTTTCTACATGTGTTCATGTTCTAGACAATGAAGAGTTGTTGCTTCCAAGATTGTGCTGACTTGATTTCTTATCCAGTCTTACGTTTTCATTTTTTTTGGTATTTAACCATTATGGCGGTTGTTCTTTTGACAAACAATGTGTAGTTTGTAGTCTGGAAAACAGTGGTATTAATTTTTGTATAACACGGATTATAAAACCAACACGAATTGTATTACGTCACATGGCTTATGCTGCCTCGTTAATCATAGCTGCAATGAGTTCTTTCCAGTTTGATACACTTTCTTTTCCATTAGCGACCTGTTATCACATGGAAGCAAAACTGTGAATTCATTTGTCGCCAACGTGGCTAGCACATACGTACAGTGCATATGATTGTTTTAGAAATGTATAGATATGATCAGTCTGTCTAATATGAGTATACAACGGGGCATCATTTGAATGCGCTTAATTCCAACCTCAATCACCAATCCTTTTTGTGGTATGGCATCAAGGACCTCCACGCAAATGAAGGCTGCGTCTTCCTTGCTTATACTTCCAGTTGATGAGCAGCCCTGTCATGTGCAGCAACAAGAAGCTGTAGGTCAAATGTGTAGTGGACAAAGCCAGACTATGGTTCAAACAAGCCAAATGGAGATCTATACCTCCTCAAAGATGAACCCTTCGATTCCACCGGGAGTATTTTTCAGCAAGCCAGCTCTAACAATGGTGTAAGGGATTCCTGAATTTATTAGCATGGACTCATCTTGTTCAGACATTTTTCTTGCATTGTTTGTCAACAAAGATTGAATGCCACTAGCAGATCTATAAACTGACAACTGCAACCTTATCAAATAACAAATTCGCATGAGCATTAGTTGGCATTCATGAGCACGTGCATAAGTGATATGGACTTGTGTGAATAGGGAAATGTACCAGAGATAGCAGAATCAAATGTTTCACTCCTTTCAAATAACCGGCATTAGAAAGAAAACCCTCCTGTAGGAACACATGTCGGCAGCTATGAGTATATTATTGGAGGGTGTAACACGAAATGATGATAACCTAGTCGCATACACTTGGGCATATGACTGAGCGAACACCTCGTAAAGCTTTCTTCAGGGAGGCACCATCGCTTGCATCTTTAGTCATTGACTGCGGGTTCAACAAGATGAGGCCTATTAATCACTAATATTTTCTTCTAATAGATAGCATTATTATACAGGATTGTATAAAGCTATCATATACATTCCATCCGACCACCTCGACATAAGTACCAAAAGCTTCCAGGGCAGCTCGCTTATCTTTTACTAGCGCCTTCACTCGAGCCCGTTTTACAATCAACGATAGTATCACCATCTATATATGTTTGAAATCATAAGGCTTATTCATTTTTTTTGATTGGGGTCCATTTAAGCATTTTTTTGGATGGGAATACAAGTCGTACAAGAGTTGGACATCAACGAAACAATGACTCAATCAAGTACATTCGAACGATATGAAGCTCAGGCCACAGCGGCAACCCATCTGACACAAGCAGAACAGTTCTGCGAAGGCACAACGCCTTGACGAAAACACCTCCATAGAGGGAGGGAAAACACCTCCTATGAAAAGGAGGAAAACGCCACCCAAGCAAGGTAGAAACACACCATCAAAACGGTGGGAGACACACGGTCAGACATAGCTACACCTACCTACCTACATCTAACCTTAAACTACATTAAAACTAACACTTAATCCAAACATCAAACAAAAAACAAACTACACCAACATCAGGCACCCCCTTCCCGTTCGGCATCACCCAACATCCACCACACCCGCCAAAGCACCGCTAGCATCCCGTTATCCTCCAGCCGGAGCAACCGCCACCGGACAGCAACGCCTGAGCCACCCGCTCGTCCGACCACCGATCGAACCAAGGGGAAGCCACAAAAATGCCCCACCAACGACGACGCCGACAAGAGGAGATCTGTCGGGACATCAGAGGAGCAAACACATGATGATGGGGACAAGGAGGATGAGCTAAGCCGGAAAGGAGGGCCGGCGAGGAAGGGCAAAAGAACGAGGTCGGCTTCCGAGTTCGAGCGGCTAGGGTTTTCTTCTTGAGAGCGGCTAGGGTTTTCTTCTTGAGAGCGGCTTATTCATTCATTTAAACTTAAAAATTCAACGGTTCAGGGAACCATAATTTGTAACTTTTCTGATACACATAGAAATAAGCAGAGGAACAAAGCATGCGACATGATAGCAATTTATATTGTAGATCATATTCCAGATAATGTAGCGGAAATTGCCACGGATGAAGATGGTGATATTCAAATGTAACTTGAACTGTTCTAGTCAAGACTGTAGTTTTATAAAGTTAATAAAACTTATGTATTGTCGTTATATTGTTTATAGATATTTTTTAAGTAATTTAACCGAACTTAATTGAACTTTACTCAACTAAACTAAACCTTTAAATTCAAAAGAACACTCTAACGATAGCACGAGTTTCAGGAGCATGAAAAAACTCAACCCAACTCAACCCTTATTTTAAAAAATCACACCTGACCAAGCTCACTATCCCCATCGGTAACTAGTACAGCGTCCCTGATCTCATCATCGTCTAGAAGCGAAAAAAAATGACTATGATCAAAATATGGACAAGATAAACAGCCATAAACTCTGACAGCTTACCTAAAGAGTCTTCCTCCTCCTCAATCAAATCTACTGATCCGGATCCATCTTTCGGTAGGAGCTCGGCAGCCCCATACCATTTCCGTAGCTTTGGTCCTCCTACACATAACACGGTCTGATAAAGCAAGAAGTACAAGGCTTGTACCACCCAAATCAAAGAAAGCAGGCAATTTTATCACATCATGGAATTGGTCAATAGAGCTATGACTAAGCCACAAGGCATCATCCTACTATTGATTCCCTACAGGCCATAAAAAGAAGACTAGTTTGGAAGACCAGGGTTGTTGAAGATTGAAATCCAAACCTTCGATGTAATCCAGAATTTGGTCGACGAAGTTGGTCTTTTTCTTAGCAGAGCAAGCAGTACTAGGGCCTCTGTTTCTGTTGGAAAAATTTTCTCTGTGGATGGCGAAGGGCGAGGGTTGAGCTGCTATCATCGGCGGCAAAATATGACAGCGAGCCATCAGAAATGGAAGCTCGAGCTCCACTCCACTCCACTCCTCCCGATCGCGATAACGTTAATCTTTTCCACAAAGTTACAACAACGACGCTCTTACCGGACACACGACGATTGGGTTTTGTCTTATTAGGCCTCGTGTTTAGTGTTAGGGCTTTCGGTCCAAAAAGGGTCACACGTGGGAGGTGGGCTTGATAAGGCCCGAGCTCGACCTATATTTTGTGGAGGGCCTGACTGAGTTTGGAGGATTTTCATCGGTCCAAAGGTCACACAAAATCCTATGTATTAAACTATTGACGTAGATCTACTATCAAAAAAAACTTATTGAGGTAGATCTGGCCGTGGGCTGCTTCTAGGGCAAAGTAATCGGTAATTTACTGATTTATCGATTACCGATTTATCGATTACCGAATTATCGATCACTGAACTTATTTCATTTTTTGACTCCGATTACCGAACCGAATTAGTTTAATTACCGATTAAGTCGGTAAACGGTAATTTATTTGTAATTACCGATTTATCGATTTAAATTACCGTTTACCGATAAATTACCGAATTTATTTTGATAATATTTTTGCAAAAAATATAAATTTTTTTATATAAAGATCGACTAATCATCTATTGACAAAAAATAAATGAAATCAAACAATTCAACATCAAAAGGATTGGTCAACAAAATTTAATCACAAAAGTTATTAAAATAGATGAGAAATAATCTAATCATAATATGTAATTTTTTATATTTATAAAAAATATTCTTTAAAAACATCTTGCTCAGTAATTCGGTAATCGGTAAATTACCGAATAAGGAAATTCATTTCGATTACCGAATTATTTTTACTGTTTTATCGATCGGTAAATTACCGAATTACCAAACCGAATTAATTTGAGAACGGTAAATTAATTCAGTAAATCAGAAATTAGCAAACAATGCTCTGTCCTATTTGCTTCGTTCTGGTCGTTCCTTATTCCGTTGTTTGACAAGCCTCAGGTCCATCTTGAAGGCGTTTGTTTGTGATGGAATTGTAGCTCAAAGTCCACTGTAGGGGAAGTCGTCGCCAAAGGTCGAAGGTCGTTGCTGTTAGCTGAGCTGCTTTGTCACTGATGGTACATTAAGTAGGCCGGTGTCGTTTTGGCCAACACAGAGAAGTGTGCGCTTGGAGTCGTCGATATTGCTTCAAATGGACCAATCAGAAGCTCGTAAATTTGGCGCGGATTGGGCTTATTCAAATCAGACCGAATGGCTCATATTTAATCCATCAAGTTCTATCTTACGACTGTTGCTGCTCTCCCTAAATCAGATAAGAACTCGAGCTTCAGTTGCTAGGTTCATACGATCTGTTTGCTCTCTCGCTCCAATTCTCTCTCACATTGAAAGATTCGCTGAAGATATCTTAGGGCTTTTGCTAGAGGCTATTGTCGACTACATTCGTATGTTCAATTGTAAGGATTGTGATCTCGAGCTGTGAGATTCACTGTAAAGAGTGTGTAACCAGAAAAAGACTAAGTTTGATGCAATTTGTTGATTTTGACTGAAGCAAGATGGTGCATATCGATCTTGAGTAGCTCAACGTGTAGTAGGAATTCGTTCCAAACCACTGGCCATAAAATCGGTGTGTCCAATTTCATTTATTGTTCAATTTCTTATTTAGGTTTCTTGAGTGAATTATGAATTTGACTAAGTATACATCCGATTAAGATTGTTAAGAGTTAACTGAATCCTACAGTGGTATCAGAGCTCGTTTAACAATCTTGTTCTACACTTCTCTTGTCGGAAAGCTAGCTTAAAGGGCTACAACTTTGTAGTTTTTACTAAGAGCAGTTTCTGTAGTTAAAAGGGTCAAAACGGGAGTCAAAGTCTAATTCACAGAGCGCGAAAAATAGGCCTAACCTCTCTATGCGGCAGTGTCGCCTGTGTCAAGATATCGACTCGGGGCAGCGCTGGGTACTTCTCTCGATCTAGCAGTGTTAGATGTTGACAGCGGCGACACTGGGCATGCGGAAAAAAAATAAGATTTTCTGCTAGGTTTTGGAAAATTTTGAAAAGTTAGATTTTAATTGAAGAAATCTACCAATTCGAGCCACCACACACTCAAGGGAGAAAAAAGACAAACTAGAGAAAGGAAAAATACGAAAAATCAAGGAATTTATTCGGATCGAGGATTGGGCTTGAAGGGATTATTAACATTGTTTCGAAGGGTATAGTAATTCCTTATTCGCTTTGTAATTATATTTCCAACAAAACATGACTTATAATTCCATGACAGTGGATAGAGAGTAGTGCCATATTTTGGGTCCTACAAAACTTACTCGACTACGAATCGTTTAATGAAATATTCGTTGTACGATTTGGATTGTTTTAAATGATTTGTATTTTACTTAGCGTATAAATAAAGCGATGCATAATAGGTGTTTGAGAAAATGTCTCAATGCATAATTTTGAGACATTAAGCCAATATCGCATAAAGGGTGAGATTAAACGTTAGACTATTAAGTAAAATACACATTACATACTTGGTGACTATGAGACTGCTCCAAGATTGTAACGGGAATGGCTAGAATTATGACAAGTACTCTGTTAGAGACCCAAAAAATGAAATCTCTTTATTGAATGGAAAAACTCAGCGGAAGGTTAAAAAGGTGGGAAAACAATGAAAAAGACGCTACCATGACACGATAATGCCTAATATTCCCCTTATAGCAAAGGAATATCAAACCCCAAGGATATGCTCGTTGACTACACTACAATGACCAAGAGAAACACTCCTTTCTAATTTTCTTGATGCAGGAGAATGAGCTCAGGTCGTCCTATATAGTTTTAAGGTTGGCTTTGGTAACCGCCGCATTTTATGGCCTTCTTGAAGAGGAGCCTTCAATAGAGGTGGCAAAATAAATGAACGGATGGGTTAATGGATGGATGAAACGGTTAGCGAATTAAACGGATCAAATCCATTTAAATCCATTAGTGTTAATGGATTAAACGGACGGATGACTAACGGTTGACGGATTAACGGATAAATCCATTTGATCCATTTAATCCATTGGATCCACTTAACCCATTTAATTCATGTAAATTTGAATTTTGAGCAAATTGAGAAATTTTCAAAATTGAGTGCGGCTTAATTCACATTTTAGTGAAACTAAACGATGATAAGTAGTAAAAAAATGATACAGTTAAGTTGATGAAATTATTCATAATAAAAAAAGTTGATGAAATTATTTATTTTCAACGGACATTAAGAAATCCCAAAAAAAAATGGATCTTAAAAAATGAAAAATGAAAAAAAAAAGATTTTCAAACTTATTTTATTAGTTTTAAAAATTACTATTAAATAAAATTTATAAACAAATTTTACTTTCCTATTAATTTATATTAAAAAACACAGTTTATAGTAAGATTTATGCAATGAAAATGGGAGGAACACATGGCAGCAGCCTATTTGTGACATTCATCACCTGAGGGCAGGGAGAGCCTTAACTTTATTTTCCCTACTCCTTCCTTTCCGGGAAGTTCTTCAGACCAGAATTTCTAAATGATGAAAGCACCCTCCGACCAATTCGATGTTGCTGGACCTGAGGAGATGTGTCGATGTAGCTGGAGGCGAGGAGATGAGTCGACGATTGGAGCCGAGGAGGAGATGCGCAGAGTTTGGAATGTTTTTAATTTTTATGATTAATTAATGTCAAAAAAAATTATGATTAATTGGTTTAATGGATTAATGGATCAAACCATGTCATCCGTTTAGTAATGGATTCTTAATGGATTTGGTTTAGTTCAATCCATTAATTAAATGGATGGATAATGGATGGATTTTAGTGGATGGTTAATGGATGGATAATGGATAATTTTGCCACCCCTGCTTCAATGCCCAAGACCCTTGACTTCCAAGAAATATCCTCCCATCTTGATGCTGCGTATTAATCTCCATTTGACCCTCATTGAACTTAGGGAGGATCCAAGATAGCATCCAAGGTAGCTGAGATTCCCTCTCTAAGTCGGTTTGTCTAAAAACCCATTAAACCCATTTTTGGTCGAACCGAGAATCGCAACTTGGGCTGATTTTTCTTGCTGGGCATGTGGACTAGAATCTGAGCTTTGAAGGAGTTGTGCTTTGATGGAAGAAGTTCTATCATTACTCACCTCCCAAAGAGCGACCTTGTCCTTAAGGTCGAAGGTAGGGAACCTCTTGCCAATGTCCTCCATGGGATCCCAAGTCGCATCATGCTCGGGCATTCTTGTCCACTTGATTAAGACCTCTCGTTGTCCGTTTAGCTCACGGACTCCACGCACTGCCTCAGGTTCATAAATGGGATTATACCCAAGGAACCACTAGAGTTGGTTCACATGATTAGGCGTTGGTGGTGCCTTTGCAAGTTTCAACTGAGAGACATGGAATACCGGGTGGATTTGGGCTTGTTGTGGAAGTTTGAGGTGATAGGCCACCATCCCAATGCGCTGGACCACCTCATATGGTCCGTAGTACTTGTGGTGCTAGCTTTTAGTTGTCATGTTTGGCCACCGATTTGTACCTACCTAGTTGTAGGCGCACATAGACAAAGTTTCCTACTTTATAACTCACATCTCGCCTTCACTCATCCGCTTGTCTCTTTATTACTTGTTGTGACTTTCGTAGATGGTCCTTGAGTTCTTTCAGCACCTTGTCGCGATCTAATAATGCCTCCTCCACATGTTAGAAGGGGTTGGATCCCATCTCATACGGCACAAGCTTTGGGGGTCACGACCATATAAAACTTGGTACGGAGTTGTCTTGGTGGCGGTGTGGAAAGAGTTCTTGTACCAATCTCGGCCCATGGCAGTAGCTTGACTCACTTTCTCGGCTTCTGGGCTGCAAAACACCTCAAAAGTCCCAACACTTCAATTCACCACTTTGGTTTGCCCATCGGTTTGAGGATGGCCAACCAAACTTTGCCTTAAGTTGGTCCAAAGTGCCTAGAATAGTTGCTGCCAGTAATGGCTAAGGAAGACCACATCACTATCTGATATGAGTACCTCGGGGACTCCATGTAAGCGCACCATTTCGGTGATGAAAGTTTCAGCCACGCGGTGTACGGATGACTCAGGGGTATGAAGTGGGCATATTTGCTTAATCGGTCCACTACCACAAAAATCACTGAGTAGCGATCCGCCTTGAGCAAGCCTTCAATGAAGTCTAACGTGACTTTCGCCCACACCTTTTTGGTTAACTTTAATGGGTGTAATAACCCAGCGGGTGCCATGGCCACATACTTGTTGCATTGGCACTCGTCGCACTCCGACACAAACTTTTGAACATCCGCTCGCATGCCCTCCCAATAGAATTCTGAGGCAACCACTTTTATTTCTTGAACA
This sequence comes from Rhodiola kirilowii, assembly GCA_033675215.1. Taxonomy (NCBI): domain Eukaryota; kingdom Viridiplantae; phylum Streptophyta; class Magnoliopsida; order Saxifragales; family Crassulaceae; genus Rhodiola; species Rhodiola kirilowii. Next base: position 29,177,096 of record CM066196.1, on the reverse strand, counting down.
TGCCAGAGTGTCCACCCACACTACTCTCATGAAACTGTTGCAACGGCTTAGGTATTTGGCTTGAGAAGCGCGGCAAAATAAATATGCCTTGGTACATTAAGCGAGTTGCAGTGAGGTTGAACTTCGAATCTCCTTGCACAACCGCGTCTCGAATTGGTTGACACTCAGGACTTTTGTTGTCTATGACCAAGGCATCTCATTCAAGCACCCCGGGTATAGAAATGGCCAGCCATTGCTTCTCCTTCTCCAACCAAGTAGGCTCATTGCTGCCTTGGATTGTGCGAGTTGCTTCTAACATGCCCTTTGTGTTTGGCCCCTCATCATCACTCCCTTCAACCACTACAAAGCAATTCAGCGAGACCTTAATCGTCTCATGGTCCAAGTCCTCACTTTCCCAAGCTGGTTCCTCCTCATGCTCGTCTACCAATATGACTTGCAAAGTCATTGGTTTGCATCGATGCCCTGGGAAGAACTTCTCATCACATCTGTAACAAAGGCCCTTGGCCCTCTTTGCCTTAATATCAGCCTCGGTCATGTGCCGAAAGCCATCACTAGACCCTCCAAGGCCAGCTTCCTTAAGCCTTTCACGTGTCCCTCCATTTTGCGCCACTGATTTTTCATGGCTCCCCATGGGTGCGATAGCCCCGCTCCTTTTCCGGCACCAAGTGTGCCAAAGCCATGTCATCCTCGAGTCCTCTAGATCGAACAACCCGCACTCCTTCGTAGATGATTGATTTTAGCCCCTTCATGAAGTTTCCCATGAGTGCGTTGTTGGTTACCCACAAAGTCCACCCGAAAAACCTTCTAAAAGATCGCGGTAGGCAGCTACCGTCTTTTCTTGGGTTAGGGCAAAGAATTGCTCGTGCACTTGCCCTCCTTGCTGGCTGATGAATCGTATTTATACGACTCATCGAATCAAGTAATCCCGTTTATTTCGACACTTTTATATGTGAACATTTACTTTTTAGTATGGTTTTGCATTTCAGGTGTTTCGGAAGCTTTAGGAAAAACTGCTCATAAAAGACGGCATTTCATGCCAAGAACATCACAATGGAAGATTAGACCTTTGGAGCTTCAACAAAGTTCTGGGAATGAACCGCAGATCAGAAAAATACGAGCCACATGACGTTGCGTAGATAACTCAATTCTCTACAACTCTCTAGTTCACACCGAGAGCATCCGAGGTCGTTTAAATGGTCAAATCAAGAGCCGAAGTCGGGACATAGTGGGTACCGCGCCCACAGTAGACATTAGTGCTGTGCTAACGTTAAGGCTGGGTGCGGCTGTAACGTAGAGGTTGGGAGCGGTCGCTACTCTCAGCACGTGTTTTAATGACGTCAGTAAGCCCGAAACTTGGAAATTGAGCCCAAAAATAGACTTGTAAACCCTATTTTCGCTATAAATAAGATCTTTGGGTTAGGGTTTCCATCATCTCATCTCATAATTCTACGAAGATTGAGACAGCTCTGGAGAAGACGGAGAACGCGAAGCTTTCGGCGATACAGAGATTTTCTACTTCCTTTTCATCAAAAATATTTGTGTTTATTTCCGTGACGATGAGTAGCTAAATTTCTGTTTCAGTTTAGGGTTTCGTACATTGTGACAATGTTTTTGAGACTTTATTCTTAATGCAATTTCTCGTTTCTCTAGTTCTTGTGCTTAATTTCAAGGATTGAATTGTGAAGCTAAGTGGATACTTACCCGTAAATCTTAGGCGAATAATTCAGTCCCTATCGTTAATACTTGTTTGATACTAACCCGTAAAGATAGGTAGTAACACCAAGATTCGATAACACCTTTCCCGGACTATTGGATTTAAGAGACTAGAAGTCTAACACCTTTCCCGGATTAGATTGTGGTGTATTACCTTTCCCAGAATACTTTAGGTTATAACCTTTCCTGGAGTAACCACACTTAGAAACTTGAGATTCGATTATTAGCAGTCAATGATAAACGTGTCACAATAGAAACTCTAAGCTGAATGTTTTCTCTGATTGTCTTCGTTAGTCTTTTCTCTCACGCTTTACAATAATTGCTCATAAAAACCCCCTTTTTATTTGTTTACAGTTACAGCTATACAAACCAGCTCTCTTGGGTTCGACCCTACTTGCCACTAGCTAGTTTCTTACAAGAGAATATAAATATTAAGTTTGACGCGTCAGACGACGCGCGTCACTGGCCTTGGAACCTTTGCATTAGACTTTCTCGTAAGTCGGCCCAAAAATAAAAGCGCTGCCTCTCCTCGCACTAATCAAACCACAATATTGTCTTGCCATCCAAGCACATGATGGCAGCGCTAAGCTTCTCTGGTTTGCTCAGGTCATTCACCAAGAAGTAGCTCTCGGTTCGGTGCACCCCACCGCACACATTCTTGCCCTCAAACATGGGCATCTCCAGCTTCTGGACCCTTTGATCAAAGGCCCTAGGCTCACCACATATTGGTCTCTCACGGAAGTAAGGTTGAAACCCCCTTCCCTATCATTGAGCCCCGGTTCATAACCTGAGTTGTATCGAGTTGAGTCCCTACGTTCGTCCAACTTCATAGGCACGTGTCCAAGATATGGATCACAGTATGGTGATTGTGCGCGCATAGGAACTTGCTTCAAATACACTCGTTCCCAATCACCAAAGTGGCTAAGGTCGTGAGGAAAGGCCGGATTAACTTGGTTTTTCCCTCATTCCCTAGTGGCTCCATGTCGGTGAAGGGTTTTGCAGGGCCAGAATTGACCTTATGGGACCCCAATTAATCCCCCAAAATCCCTTTACCCCTGTTAAGAGCTTGAAAAAGAGTAGAATCAGTGGGTTTTACCTCAGTTTCAGTCGACACTGCTTCTTGTTTCGTCGGCTCACTTGATTGCTCGGCTTTTGCCACTAACCCCATCACTAGTTGGGTCAAGTGGTCTATCTTTGCGTCCAAGGTAGTCTTCGACTCCTGAATATTTCCATTGATAGCATCAAGTTTACATTTCAATGAATTCATATCAAATTTCATAGAAGTCAGTGTTGCATTCAACTTGGTAATTGTAGTTTGCCTTGTTGTTGTCATCATCTTGTCGTAGAATCAAACTGCTCTGACGCCATAATGTTAGAGACTCAAAAAATGAAATCTCTTGATTGAATGGAAAAACTCAGTGGAAGGTTTAAAAGGTTGAAAACAATGAAAAAGATGCTACAATGACACAATAATGCCTAATATATTTCCCTTGTAGCAAAGGAATATCAAACTCCAAGGCTAAGCCCGTCGACTACACTACAATAACCAAGAGAAACACTCCTTTCTGATTTTCATGATGCATGAGAATGAGCTCAGGTCGTCCTTATATAGTCTCAAGGTTGGCTTTGGTAACCATCGCATTTAATGGCCTTCTTGAAGAGGAGGCTTGAATGCCCAAGACCAATGACTTCCAAGAAGTAACCTCCATTTGACCCTCATTGAACTCGGAGAGGATCCAAGATACCATCCAAGGTGGCTGAGATTCCCTCTCTATGTTGATTTGGTCTTAAAAAACCATTAAACCGCAACTTGGGCTGATTGATCTTGCCGGGCATGTGGACCAGTGACGGAGCCCACCGCACTGTCGTTAAGGTGCGATGTTCTCTGTGCAAAAATAAATTTATATCTCCGATACTCGCGACTTTACTATTTTGGGTAGTAAGTGGTAAGTACGGGTCGAACCCAAGGGAATTAGTGGATAGTTGTTCTTTCGAAAAGGAAAAGTAAATAAAACAGTTGGGGGTTGGTTGTGATTTTAGTACTGAAAGTAGCGTGGGTTGGTTGTGATTTTAGTACTGAAAAGTAAAGTGCTGGAACAGTCGATTTCAAGATCAACCGCAGACACACGTTTGATACTGGCCGCACGCTGTGTTTCAAGCGTGTTGCGTACCAAAGGTTATGCCGGGCTGATGTTGATAAAGTCTGTAGTAAAAGTAAAGTGCAGAAAGTAATTGCTTGATGGACAAGACTTGCGGAAAGTAAGCAGTTGATATGGACTGAAAGTAAGCAGTTGATATGAGACTGAAAGTAAAGTAACAGGTGATATTACAATTAAAGGAAAGATTCGGTTTTAGGGGCCTTGTATCATAATCTGTTTATCATTGACCTCTAATGATCATACTAAGTGTTCAAAGATGAATCAAGGCTATTTCTAGCACATGACTTGCCACATCATTTAGAACACTTGTTCTATTTAGACTAATTCCTCCTTTCGAAGTATCTTAGCCTTATGTGCAACCATTTGATCAATCAGTTACGATCAACCGAATGGTGTTTAAAAGAGGTTGAACTCCTCAGATAAGCTTTGCCCGTTAAAGCATCCACTTACCCGAGTATGTTCACGAACCCCACGGAAGAGCTTTGCCCGTTAAAGCATCCACTCAACCTTGGAAGTTCTAACCTAATATGTGGCACATAGAACAAGTTTTGAACACAAAGAGGCATTTAAGAGAAGGGTCTAACACATTTTATGATACAAGCACTCCCCTTCAACCGAATGAAGGGTTTAGCTACGAATATCCATGGAACAGGACATCATAGCTAAGTACTTGGAAAAGTAAAGGTTTTTGAAAGACAATAAAGTAAAGGTTTTTGAAAGTAAAGACAGGAAAGTAAAAGGAGAATACTCAATAATCGACAAGAGTAAACTCAAGAACAGTAAAAGAAAAGCTTGAGTACTACAAGAACCGACAAGAGTACTCAAGAGCAAACTTACAGCTTTTGATATCAAAGGAAAGTGTTACAAGGATTGTGCCAAAATCTAGAGAGAAGTGAGAGCTTATGGATGATGGTTTGGAATGAGATGATTTGTGGATGATTTACAAAGGAGAAGGATGTCTCTATTTATAGGCATGGAGAAGGGAGGAGATGTGGAGGAGAAGCATCCACATGTCAAGAGGGGGGAGGAGAGCTCAAAAGCCATCGGAGGTGAGTCATCTCTCCTCATAGCCGCCGGCCACGTGGCTTGAGAGGAGAGGTGGAGGGCTTAGCCGCCCATGTGGTGGAGGAGGGGAGGATATGTGTGAGTGGAATGAGATCTTTTCTCCAAAAAGCCATCGGTTGAAATGTGACTTCCGGTTGCCCTTTGGTTGCCTCTTCGGTTGCCCTTTGGTTGCTCCTTAGTTGACATCAAAAGATAAGTCACTTATACTTGGCATTTCACTTGTGTTCTTGATCTTTGATGGAATAAGTCATTGGGACTTAGTTGTGGCTTGATCGGAGTACTGTCGGAGTATGGTCAGTTCTGACTTGTAATTCACTTTCAGTGTTAAGAACTCCATTTTAGCTCGTTTTCATCTTTACTCCTTGAAATGGCCTGTAGAACAAAAGTGAAACTAACAAGTAAAAGTTGTCAAGATAAAGCATCCAATTTGGTGGGTTTAATTGTCTTAACGAATCATATAAATATGGTCCATCAACCAGAATCTTAGCTTTTAATGAGTTGTGCTTTGATGGAAGGAGTTCCATCATTTGTTAGGACCCTAGCTCAGCCATCATTCGATACTCACTAGTTTCGCCTTCTCATTGGCTCATCAGGGAATCGGGAACAGCTCCCTGCCATTGTGGTGTCCAGAATGCGTTCCCTAGGGTAGGTTGGGTAGACACTTTTGACATGTACTTTGAATTTTTATTGCCCCGTCACCCTACATTAAGACCAACCAATGATATATTGTCTGAGCTCTTGTGTCACACCCAAGATTCTTGCATCTATTAGACAAGGCCTTGGTCATCGCTCTTGGGTCCTATCAATACCCCGCTCCCGAAGACCGACCTTGCCCTCAAGGTCGAGAGTTAGGCTTCGCTGCTTGCGGCCTTCAGTGCGTTGTATTTGACGACGTCCCATATCAGCGTCTTGGGTCTCCTTTAAGATTAAGGATGTCCCAGACCACCACCACCTAGATGCTCCTTTTAAGTTTCAGTTGGAAGTCGTGCTACTATGGCTTTATCGGGTAAAGGCATCCCATACCATCATAACCTTCACTTTCCCTTGAGTAAGACGTCCCATACCGCCCCCGACTTAAGGTTGCTTTGGCGCGCTGATAAGTCATATCTATACGGCTCACCGAACTAAATAATCTCATTTATTTCGATACTTTTATATGTGAACATTTACTTCTTAGTATGGTTTTCCATTTAGTGTTTTGGAAGCTCTAGGAGGAAAAGCGAATAAAAGATGACATTTTGTGCCAAAAACACCATAGTGGCAAATTAGACCTCTGGCGCTTCGACAGAGTGCTGGGAATTGAGGAATGGTCCAAAAATTATGAGCTCCGTCGATGCGTAGCTGACTCAATTCTTTACAACTCTCTAGCTCACACAGAGAGCAGCCAAAGTCATTTGGAAGGTCCAATCAAAAGTCGAAGTCAGGACTGTTGTGTAGAAAGAGGAACCCAAGTCAATGGGGACCGCGCCCAGTGAAGACATTAGCACATTGCTAACGTCAATGTAGGGCGTGGCTGATAACGTCAACATTGAGCGCGACGATGACATCTTCAGCATGCAATGATGATGTCAGCAAGTTCAAAAACCAGAAATTTGGGCCCAAAACAGACTTAGCAACCCAATCAGCATATAAATTAGGGTTTGGAAAAGATTTCTCATCATTCCTTCATCAAACGCGATGGCTCTGGAGAAGACAAGCTTGAAGCTTTCAACGATAGAAGATAATTTCTACTACTTTGCATTACGAATACTTTGTGTTTTCTTTCAATGGCTATGAGTAGCTTAACTCTTATTTTCAGTTTAGGGTTTTAACCTTGTGACGCTATGTTTTGAGATTCTTTACTTAATGCTTAGTTCTCGTTTAACTAGTTTCGGAGCTTTATTCTACGAATTGAATTGTTAAGCTAAGCGGAAACTTTGCCGTAAAGCTTAGTTTAACAACCAATTCTTATAGTTAATACTTTTTGGACACTTTGTCGTGAAGAAAAGTAGTAACACCTAAACTCGGTAATACCTTTGCCGGATTATTAGATTAGGAAAATTAGAAGTCTAACACCTTTGCCTAGTTAGATTGTGGTGTATCACCTTTGCCTGGTTAGATTGTGGTGTATCACCATTACCGAAATACTTTAGGTTATTACCTTTGCCGAAATAACCACACTTAGAAACTTAAAATATGATTATTAGTTGTCAATGATAAACTTGTCACAGGAAGAAACACTAAGCTGAATATTCTCTCTGATTGAAAACCCTTCATTTGTGTTTTTTCTCGTGCACTCACAAACACTCAGTTACAACCCCTTTTTGAATGTTTACAAATACAGCTTCACAACCAGCTCTCTTGGGTTGGACCTTGCTTTCCGCTACACTAGCAGTAGTGTTTTGCAAAAAAAAAATTAAATTAAATTTGACGCGTCAGACGACGCACGTTAAATTTTGGCACCGTTGCCGGGGAACTGCGCTTCGGTGAAGTTATTTCTTTTTAGTTCATTTTTTGTGGTTCACTATGTCTTCTTATTGAAGTGGTACAAGTTGTGATGACGAAGACGGTGAAGAAGATGATGGTTGTGAAGTAAAAAGAGGAGTGATTGGTCTTCTCCCAAATATTTCTGGAGCCCATGGAGTAAATCCTTTAATGCACATGAAAGACTTCTACTGTATTTGCTGAACTTTAAAACTTAAAGGAGTAACACTCGAAGAGTTTATGTTTAAGGCTTTCTATTTCTGTAAAATCTTGGTTTATTTTTTCATTCACAGATTATATGGGCACTTGAAGGCAATTACGTGATAAGTTTTTATGGAAGTATTGTCAACCTTCTAGCCCTGAAATTCGCTGAGAGATTACTACTTTTTGGTAGTTGTGAGGGGAGACATTATATGAATACTTAGAGTGCTTCAAAGACCTTCTTAAAAGGCATCTGAATCATAAACTGACAATGCTTAGTCTTATAGAGAGCTTTCTTGATGGAATGCTTCCAGTAGACCGTTGTATGCTTGATGCTGCTGCAAGAGGCTCGATAATGAATTTCAGCATCAAGAATGCATGGAAGTTGATAGACACATTTTCTAAAGGTACGAGATGGTATACAGTACAAATTAGAACCCATGAAACATAGACGATGAAAGCTGATTCACTGCCGAACATCACATGCAACAATATGGTTATAAAAGTACCCGCAGTGGAAACTCAAGCTGTATATGTAGAGGATGGTGGGTTCACTTTGCAGTATCGCTATTGATGTCCCACTATGCAAGACTAGATACTGGATTGCCAGTTACAGACAGTTAGTCAGAAACACATGCATAAGATGGAAAAATCATAAGGAGAAGAAACACGCTAAGTCTTGCAAGCATGTATGTATAGTAGTTCCATTCGAGCTACTGAGACATGACACATTTGGATGGAACCCAGGATGGAGACCATGGGGAGGCACATGCTTATTTTAAAAACATTGGACTTGCGTCGACAAATGAAGACTATGGGAGTGCATGTTCACTTTATTCTATTTTACTTTCTTCTTCTTTTTCCTTCCCTTTTCAATGTGTGTCCGCAGTGTCATTGTCAATGAACTAAAGTCGTGCCGTGAGGACACGGTTGGTTCAAAAGTGTGGGGTGGGGGAGTCTGTCATCTAGTCAGTCTGTCAGTTGTATCTGCACGTTTATTTTAATGCATTTTGTACTGTGTCTGCATGTTTCTTTTGAAAAAAATGAATGAAGTAGTAGATTTCTCTTTGTTCTTTAAATATTGCAGTATTGAAGTATGAGTATGCAAAAAATATGATGCTGATTACATGTATTTTCTTGCAAAAACTAATTTATGCGATTAAATGATAATTTAATGCATTACGTGTCTTTTGAGTTGAAATAAACAGGGATGTGGAGTTTATAGAAATGTCTTAGTGAGACTTTACAAGCATTCAAATGACCGAGTTCTCAGTCATATGGCTATGTGGATTCAGTGGAGGCAAGCACTTTGAGGTTTAATGATTAGAGTTTGCTCCGCCAATGCAGCGTTTATGTAAGTAGGCGGGACGGGAAAATAGATCATCCTATCTCTAGTTTTAAGTAACCAGGAAAAGGTGGTGATCCCCATCTTGACTCGCACCAAAAAGGACTATGATGAGAAAGAGAGGGACGGTATTTCCATATGCTAGAGGATAATGATTGGACCGTCTTTGAAAAGAAAAGAAAAGAAAAAGGACAAGCAATTCACATCAAAGAGCAATGCTCAAGAAAGAGAGAAAAATCAGCCAAGTTGTGAAGTTTTTTTACACAAAAAAAGTGAAGTACTTCATTCATACACGAGAGCCAAAGGCCAAAGAAAGTTCACTACATCAAAAGTTGTCCAAGAAAAGAAAAAGAAGAACTCAAAGCCATTGCAGCTCGAATTAATCACGTGCCAGAAAAAGCGATGAAGTGTAACCATATGACTAGAATTCAGGACGGCGAATGCAGATCATTGTTCTAAAGAGGACTATCTTCTATTCATATGAAGTAATTTGAATTTTAGCTCGGAGGTAACATGTATCGAGTTAATTCTTTGTTGAGCATTTTGATGTGAGTAGCAATTGACTTATGCATGGAAAAGCTAAATTAGAATAGCATCTCGTATTCATGTAATAGTTATCCAGGACGTCGTAGAAATTGTGGTGTTATATTTGTTTTCTTCTATGACTTGTTCTAGTTCAGACGAACAAGTTTAAGTGTGGGGTGGTTTTATAAGTCGTATTATACGACTTGTCGAATTAACTAATCTCATTTATTTTGACAGTTTTATATGCGAACAGTTACTTCTTAGTATGATTTTTCATTTCAGGTATTTCGGAAGCTGTAGGAGGAAATGAGCATAAGAGACGACATTTTGTGCAAAAAACACCATAGTGATAAATCAGACCATTAGATGTTCGACGGAGTGCTGAAAAGTGACGAATGTTTTGAAAATTATGAACTATATGTCAATGCGTAGCTGACTCAATTCTCTACAACTCTCGAGTTCACATCAAGAGTAGCCAAGGTCATTTAGAAGGTCCGATCGAGAGTCGAAGTCAGGACTGTTGCGCAGAAAGATGAAAACCAAGTCAGTGGGGACCGCACCCATTAGTAAGACATTAACGCATTGCTAACATCAACGTAAGGCGTGGCAGATAAAGTCAACGTTTGGTGCAGTGATGACATCATCAGCGTGTAATGATGAATGTCAACAAGTCCAAAAATTGGAAATCTGGGCCCAAAACAGACTTAGAAACCCAATAACATATATTCAGGTTTGGGAAAGATTTCTTATCATTCATTCATCAAGCACGATGGCCCTGGATAAGACAAGCTTGAAGCTTTCAACGAGAGAAGAGAATTTCTACTACTTTTCATTACGAATACATTGTGTTTTCTTTCAATGGCTATGAGTAGCTAAACTCTTGTTTCAGTTTAGGGTTTTTACCTTGTGACGCTATGTTTTGAGGTTCTTTACTTAATGCCTATTTCTCGTTTTACTACTTCTTGAGCTTTATTCTATGAATTTAATTGTTAACCTAAGTGGAAACTTCGCCGTAAAGCTTAGTTTAACAACCAATTCCTATAGTTAATACTTGTTAGATACTTTACCGTAAAGACAAGTTGTAACACCTAAACTCGATAATACCTTTATCGGATTATTGGGTTTAGGAGAACTAGGAGTCTAACATCTTTGCCGGATTAGATTGTGGTGTATCACCTTTACCGAGATACACCTTTGCCGGAATAACCACACTTAGAAACTTGAAATATGATTATTAGCTGTCAATGATAAACTTGTCACAAGAAGAAACCCTAAGCTGAATATTCTCTATGATTGAAAATCCTTCTTTAGTATTTTTTTTCTTGTTGTGCACTCACTTACAACTTCAACAAACGGCTATCTTGGGCTCGACCTTGCTTGCTGCTACACTAATGTTTTGAAGGAAAATTAAATTAAATTTGATGCATCAGACAACGCGCATCACACATCGACGTTCCTTTGAACTGCACTGAATTGGGTCTTTCAAGAGTATCACTAGATTGGATGTTGCGCCCTTTGTAAACCCATCCACTCTAGACAATAGAAAACCTGACAAGAGCAAATCAGTTGTGGTTTGATGACGCGTACTTATACGACTCCTCGAACGAAATAATCTCATTTATTTTGATAGTTCTATATGTGAACATTTACTTTCTAGTATGGCTGTGCATTTCAGTTGTGTTGGAAGCTCTAAGAGGGAATACACGATTGAAGGCGACATTTTGGTGTCAAAACACCACAAGGAATATCAGACCTTTGATGCTTCAAAGGAGTGCTTAGATATAATGAGAAATCCAATGGATATGAGCCACATGTCATTATATACGTGACTCAAATCCCCACAACTCCTTAGTTTACATCAAGAGCAAATCTGGTCGTTTAAAAGGACGAATCGAGAGTCAAAATTTAGACATCGCTTATACCTGAAGCGCTGTCTAAAGTCTAACTTTAGATAGCGCTTCAGGTATAAGCGATGTCTAATGTTGCAAATAGACAGCGCTTCCCCAATAAGCGATGTCTAAAGGTTGGAAAAAATGTCAGATTTAATTGAATCAAAACAATTTCCCCCTGCACAATCTAATTGCTGAGAACCAAAACACCAATTGCAAAATACATTTGCTGAACATAAAATTACATTCATTTGCTCAATGTTATACAACATATTTGCATTCATACAAGTCCAAATGTTTTGATATTTGACACGTTTTAGTCTTACAACAACATTCGAGCAATTATACAATAAACTTAATGTTTATACCGGATGAGTTACTTGCCACACATAAGTAATCAATGCAGTTGCAAAATCGTCCCTCATATCATCTAGCACATCGTTATCATATGGTTGGTGGCCTTTAGGGAAACACTTGAAAAAAATTTCAAAGTTAGAAAGTTTATGGACACCATAAATTGGTATTGATCAATCAAGTCTCGGAATATATTTACTTGTCTAATGTCGTCCTCAAGCGATCCATTGGTAGCTTGAACGAACTTGATTATGTCACGAATGTATTTCAGGACATAGTAGCCACATACTTCAATCTTCAAGGGCTGTTTTGGGCACTGCAGTGGAATTGAGTTATAATCACACCAAACATATTGGATATGAAACTTCACAATTCAAAACAATTGTTAGTTGTTATTTCAATACCTTAACATTCTTCCACTCTATTTGCAAATTAGTAATGTTGAAGTACAAACTCATACTCCTGCAACATTAAGATAATATCAGCAAGTTGTAGCACATGTACTAATGCTAAATTAAAGTAGAGTAGAGGAGTTCTTACGTGTTTACAAAATTTGTTGCATCAGGCAGTTATCGTTTACCCTGAGGATCAAGCCAAAGAACTACTCGCTTCGTAGGGAAAATGGCCGCCAACATCCAATGCCACCTAACAAACATTGGACACATTATATATTAGTACAACATGCATTTTATACAAAATCAACATGCAATAAGAAAAGTATTCACTTACTCTCGGACATTGACTTAGGGAAGGAAGTAGCAAAAATTACGACCATAGTCCGGCATTCTCAATCTCCTCTGGAAGAACTCCGCCCTCACCACGAAGTCCTTGGTCGGGGTCATATAACTCGGTCTGAAGAATCCAAACTGAATGCCTGAACGTTAGTTCTTATTGTGGATAAATATGCGGGCATATGATTACGTTAGTAAGCTTTTTTGGAACTTATGACCCTTTAATAATCAAATCAGTAATTACCTTATATAAACCTCGGATGCGAAAGCACCCAAAGCTTTCAACTGGGTAAACTCCAGAATACAATCTTTATTCAGATCAACATAACAATCCTCTTCTAACACCTCCCTACTGATGTACACTGAATACATAGTTGATTTAGCCATCATGCTAGCGTGCTCGTACAGAAAGCGGCAATGTATTGACATTTTGCTCATATTATCACGCTGAAATTGCTGCGTAGCATTTTCAAGAAACTAAACTCGTCATATCAAGCAAGTAAGTAAATAAAACAAAAAGAGAGTTGCTTAGTGTGATAAAACTAAATGTACGTACTTACCTTTGCATCAATGTCTACGAGCCATTTTGGCCAACCCATAAATGCCCACGATGCATCGGATACTCTTTCATCTCCCCAAACTACTTTGGCAGATCTACCGATGTCTCGATCGCATCGTCTACAATCACCTTCACCATCCCATCATCTAACTCTCGATAGTGAACATATCGTCCGGCCATAACTCTGCCAAGTACTACGACTTGCCTACCCTCCTCCAAACCTCCTTCCAAGTGCAGAATGCATTTCTTCCCAACCTGATATTGTCAATAAAACTATTAATACAATATATTTGAAGTAAATTGTAATTTCTTAGTAATTTCAAATGACTGCATAATACCTCGGGTATATCTTTGAACAGGTCTGAATCGGATCCACTGTGCTGGCTCTGAAGAGTAGGCACGTTCGAACTGACGGTGGAGTGTGTGTTGGACGAGGAAGACTGCTTCCTGAATGCCTTTGTCCAACCTACCAAACTCCCGAACGCCCGTGTGCGTACAGGGTAATCGTCCTTTCCTGTGGCATTCGTCAATATGTTTGTACGACCCTATGAAGTAAACCTTCCCTTTTTTATCCTGTTATCAATCATATTACATTCATCAGTACCGCACAAAGTTAGAGTACTATTTACTATTTTATTGTAAACAAACAACTTATTATTTATCCAATTATCAATCATATTACATTCCAATGCTTCAGATCATTGAAAGAGTACATCTCTCTGGGGTCCTGTCCTTGTTTCTCCCCAAAGATGTACTTATTCGTGAGTTCATTCTTGAAATTTCTCCACATGACACCGGCAGCTCGCATCTCTATCTGCTTCACCTTTAGAGCATTTTTGGACACATCAAATAATGGTCTGTAGAAAAAAAAAAGAAATATTAATAATTGAATAACTGAAAAAGTAACAATCGTGGTACAATTGAACTTACCAGCATCTCATCTCACACCAGATCCCTAAGCTCCTTACGTACAACCTTCCAGTTATCATATGTAATCGCCACTCGAGATTTAGCAACAATACCTGCAATTATACAACAAATCATTTTTTCGAATGTAAACAATTTGTGATTCAATAGTTAAACTAATAGAAGTGAAACATTACCAATGAAGCTTCTAAATGCGGTCCCTACTTCCCCGGCAATATTTCCATCTGCATCTAACGTGACCAGCTCCTTAGTGCCATCCTTATGCTTATTGAGTAATTATTCATATAGCTTAGTCCCCTTGTCTTACGATTTCGAGATGATGAAGAGCCGCCCTCCTCGCTACTTGAGTGAACCATTGTCCTACAATTAAAAAATGCATAATATTCACAACAAATGCAATTAAACAATTTCATAACATGCCACAAACAAAAATACGACTACACTATTAATTTAAACAAATTACCATTATTGTATTACATGAGATATTACAATTCTTACACTAAGTTTATTTTTCAATCCATATGCCTTGTTAAGGTCATGTCTTAGTTGTATTTCCTCATCAACCTCAATTTCCTCGACCTCAACGGGAACTATAGTACACACAGGAAGGCAATCCTCTACCAAATCATCGTTAGTCAAACCAGCTGGGCAATTGACTAATTGTTGTTTTCCATGCACGAAAACAAATTGATGACTGACTGAAGGGTCCTTCACGTAAAACACTTGTCTAGCTTGAGAGGCCATTATAAATAGCTCATTCTTATGACCTTCTCTTCAAAAATTAACCAACATCATTCCAAAAGCATCCACTCGTACAGCAGAATTGTTAACCCATTTACATTTACACACGGGCATATGACAGTGTTCCCGTCTGAAAGCATTTCTTTCTCTAGCTGCAGTAGTTAAGTGAAGTTCTTATCACTTCAACCGTTTTTTGCCTTAAAGTTGAACAACTTCAACACTGATGACAGCCTGGTGAAGTTTGTACATCCTTCGTACAGCGGTAGTTCAGAGTCATTTCTCAGTGTCTCCAAAACCTGTGGCCTGACATTCGAGTCTTCAGCAACATTGTTCACATCGTAATCTTCCCATTCCGTATTAAAATCATCCATTTGTGGGGAAACAACTTGAAGTGCATTGTTTTGTGGTTCTAGCACACCGTGCATACGCCATACTTTGTAATTGGGATTCATACCTGAAATTCTGTTGTCTGTTCAAGACGAGTTCTAGATGGTGTTTGAACTGTGTCTGGAACATTTGTTGGACAGTTCCAGATTGTGTTCTACCAGAGACTGGAACACCTTAGCAGACAGTACTGTAAACAGAACAGATAGGAGCACACACGATATGATACCCAGTTTAGCCTTGCCTATTCTGGGGGGGCTTCCCACACCCTTAAAGGGACACAAATCTTATTACGAGTTTAGAGCTATTCGTGGACTAACACTTACACAACGCCTTGTTTGTAATAGCCTAGACTCTAACACTCCGTCTCTCGGATTTGCAATCTCAGTTCACCGCAGCTCACCTCGATCCCCTATGGGTAGGACGAGACTTCCCTCTCGACCTAGTCTTGGACCTCCCAGAAGCCCAGTCTCCTTCTCTTGAAGACGTGTCTTGATCACGTGTGTGTGCGCTTGGTAGTTCTTCAAGAACAGTCTGAACAGCACCCTGAACAGACTGCTTCTTCACCGTTGATATTTCTGTGTGGAATACTCAGCCGGCCGTCGCTCCTCCTCCAATATCAGGAATGCTCTCGTGTTTTTTTTTACTCAGGAAGCGATACAGATCTGGTCGCCCTAGCCTTGTATTTATATGCATGGGCGAGATCCAAATCTGTTCCAAATATCCTCATCAAATATTTAGGAAATATTCCTAAATATTCAATGGATATTTCCAATCCAATCTTTGGGAAGATCTTGATAATTCTTCCTTGACAAGTCAGCCAATCCAATCGTAAATCTGATCATGAGATATTCATTTGAATATCTGAATCTTCGAATTCTTTGCTGGCCGACTTCAGATCAAAATATTCTTGTCAAATATTTCGAAGATACTCCTAAATATTTGATAGATATTCAATCTCTTCCATATCCAATCTTTGGAGATTACTTCCGTGCCAAGCCATCCAATATTCTCGAATTCAAGCTGAAGATATTCATTTGAATATCTGATCTTTAATGATGACTCATCAACTGATCCCAATCAGATAATCTCATCGATCTGCTGGATACGCAAATCTTCCTGCGTCTGTTGCACGCTGAACTTCTATTCCAGTCTGAGGTTGAACTCTCCTTGAACTCCTGCTCGAACTGTCTAAAGCCATTTTGCCAAAGCCCAGCCATTCATGGGAACATCAATCTCCCCCTTGGCATTTTAGCAAAACCAAATCTACGCTTTAGACACAACTTGAGGAACCAGAACAGTTACCTCAAAATACTCCCCCTTTTTGCCACAAATCGGCAAGGGGTCCAATAGAACAACCTGGTCTCCTCGGCATATGGAATCTTGTCAACTCTCCCTCGAACATAGCCTAGGACGGTGACACATACTGTGAGTCTGTTGGACCATGGTGTTTCAGCAGCTGTTTGACCATAGGTCAGCAAATGATAGTGTTTTGATGATCTGGTTCCCTTGAATAGCTTGTGATCAACTACCAACTTCAACGGAGCACTTGACAGTTTGTCCTCGTCGGTCTTCAAATCTGGACGTTGGTTGATGATCAACTCATAGATAAGCGAAGGGAAAATTATCTAGAGCATCATGTTTCCAATCTGGTTGAGCAGCTGTCCCACCTCCTTGCTGACTGTGGTTCTATGAGTTGTAGGCTTCCAGTTGACTATGGTCATGAAGAACAACATCGAGTAGAATATAGTCAGATCTACGACTAGAATGGAAGTGTCACTACTACAAATATGAGCTTATGCAACGGTTCTGAGGACCATTATGCAACGGTTCCTCATCTGTTGCATAAGCTACCGTTGCATAATGTCATGACATTATGCAACGGTTTTGAGCAGAGAACCGTTGCATAAAATACGTAAATTTTTTGTAATATTTTGATTGTTTTATAGCTCAAATCCACCTAAAAAATTAAACACAAAAATACAAAAAAATGATACATTTTCCAAACATCAAAATACTTTCATTTACGTGAAAATACAACCATTCATTACATCATTCATACAACTTCACATAACAATCAAATATAAACACTAATAATAGAGAACTTCTTCTCTAGACTAACTACTAATTTAGGAGCCATAGCTTCAGGTAGAAGTGTCCGAGTCTTTTGTGGAGTGCAGTTCGGTAGAAGGGTCCCTGTTCAAATCCAAAGCCTCATCATCCACCTAAACCAGTGGGATAAGTCAAGCAGCAGTGGATGTTTCTATCCCTGAGTTCCAACTTAACCATTAGTAATTGAAACTAGAGAGTGCCAAATTCAAGCAGTCTGCAATTTAGGAATGTAAAAACACACATAACATGTCTTACTTTTTTCAACAGCCAATCCCTTTTGTTTGAGGATTTCTGCTACAGTCACCAGTGTGGAAGCAGCTGCAGAAAACAAAAAGAAAAACAAATAACATCAATGCTGATACCAGAGAGAAGATAAAGGAAGATCACATACTACTGTGTATCTTCATAATTGAAGCATAAATAGCAAGACTAACAAAAACAATCCAAAGCTACAGACAACAGCGTTGTTATACAATAGCAACTCAAGATTATTCAACATGAAAAATTCTACAAGTTAAGATAACAAAACAATAGAAAATCCTGGTACCAAAATAATAAAATGATTTTGACGATACGTTTTGAGTAGATTAAAACTAGAATTTCATATCACAGTGCTCTAATGTGAATCGAACTGGGAAAAGAGCGATAAAAGATAAATATAAGTACCGCTGATGCAAATAAGGTCATCAATGCCCTTGGATTTGAACTCCCCAGCCTTCTCGACGAATCCAGGCACATGCTTCAAACTGCAAATCAAAACCATACATCATCATCGTCTAAACTAGCTACCGAATCGAAATCAATTCATCATGTAAGAAACAGATCGGAAGCAAATAATGAAGTCAAACATGAGAATCGGAAGAGGAGATAGTTAAGTGCATTTACATTCGAAAAATACATGTCATAAAAAAATTAGCAAGGGGATAATCTGTCTCGAGGAAGTTCAGGTCATTTACTGTGCATACCTCCATCTTGATCTCTGATAATGGATCTGCTTGAACCAATGAAACATCATTTTCTGTATTCAAGCTTGAACCCATTGATCTTATCGAGGTAGCTTAATTCAGTTGATGTAGAGCTCATATCAAACTGACACAAATAAACAACCAGACATATTGGAAAAAGGCCGAATGGTTTTATAAGAAATAAGAAACCAAAAATAAACAACCACATCATTGCTTCAGTTCGCAGCAGCAGCATCACCAAAAATAGCCACAAACTGTCAATCACCAAGAAATCAAACACACTTAAGTCTCATCAATTAAAATATGAAGCAGCAAAAAACTGAACATGGAAATCGAAATCAACAGATTCGCAGCAGCAGCATCAATCAAATTCAAAATTCAAGAACATCAGGAAAATCTCACAAAATCAAACCAGACAAGTGAGTTTATCATTGACGCCAATCTGTAACTCGCTAACATCACCGAACTTCTTGGCCCAAACTGGAAATCACAGGAGCGTAATTCACAACGAAAATTCATCGATAATAGATAGAACGATAGCTCGTAACTTACCGGCAATCGGAACTGCCAGAAGCAATGAAAAGATCGACAACTTTACTGACGAGATCGAAATCATCGCCATTCTCATCCGGACTTTAGTTTTGTTTCATCTTCTACGCTATCGGTCTTAGCAAGGAACGACTGAACAAATCCAACCCGATGAGAGCGGATGAGGGCGACGAAGGATGACTGGAGACGGTGAGCGGACGAGTTCAACCCAAACCGATGAGAGTGGATGAGAGTGACGGAGCCCACCGCACTATCGTTAAGGTGTGGTGTTCTCTGTGCAAAAGCTAATTTATATTCCGCTACTCGTGACCTTACTACTGGGTAGCAAGTGGTAAGTAGGGGTCGAACCCAAGGGAATTAGGGGGATAAGTTGTTCTTTGAGGGATTTGTACAGGATGGGAGCGTTCTTTAGGTTGATTGAGTTTTAGTGCGGAAAAGTAAGTGCCTTTTTTGGTTGGTTTTGGTTTTTAGTGCGGAAAAGTAAATTACAGAAAAGTAAATACTGAAAAAAAAGAGAAAGAAGACTTATAGCGGGTGATGCGTGATTGGCAAGTCCTCCGGAAGGTGAGCGGTTGGTGATTGCAGTTGATATTAATACTAAGAAAGTAAATGCAAGGGTTTGAATATAAGGAAAGCATTCGGTTTCGGGGGCCTTGTATCATAGCATGTTCATCATTGGCTCTTAGTGATCCTTCTAAGTATTCAAACGTGCATCAAGGGCATTCCAAGCACTCGATTTGCCACACTGTCTAGTCTTTTGCAAAAGTGTTCGAAAGTGAATCGAGGCCATTCCAAGCACTCAACTTGCGACACCGTCTAGTCTTTTGCAAACAACGTAGAGCACTTGTTCTACTTAGACTAATACCCCATTCCAAGGTATATTAGCATGTCTGCATCCATTTGGTCAGTCATTCCCGAGCAACCAAATGGTGTTTTAGAAAGGTCAAACTCCTCAGATAAGCTTTGCCATTCCAAGCATCCACTTATCCGAGTATGTTTACGAACCCCACGGAAGAGCTTTGCCATTCCAAGCATCCACTCAACCTTGGAAGTTCTAACCTAATATATGGCACATAGAACAAGTTTTGAATACAGAGAAGAGGCTCTAAGAATTGCCTAAAACATTTTATAATACATGTACACCCCTTCAACCGAATGAAGAGTTTAGCTACGAATATCCATGGAGGAGGATATCAAAGCTAAATACTCGGGGGTTTTTGAAAGACAGTAAGTAAAGCAGAATACTCAAGAACCAACAGGAGTATTCCCAAATCCTACTTGAATACTCAAGAACCAACATGAGTATTCTCTAAAACTGTTATAATACTCAAGAACCAACAGAAGTATTATTTCAAACTGTTATAATACTCAAGAACCAACAGGAGTATTATTTCAAACCAAAGCTTACAAATGCCAAACTTTCTAGAGAGAGAAGTGATTTCAATTTTGGGATGCATTACAAATGAGGAAGAGGCATGTATTTATAGGCATGGAGAATGGATAAGGATGGAGGAGTGGAGGGCAAGTGGCAAGCATCCCATGGATGAGCAAAAGCCGCCGGCGGCTTTGTGAGGGGAGGGGAGAGCCGCCGGTTGGAGGTCACCATGGAGGAGGAAGGAGGGGATGAGTCACCCCATGACTCATCCTCCCCTTAGAGCCGCCGGTCACCTTGGAGGGAACATGAGTTTTTGTGAGTTTTGTGCAGTTTTCACCAAACTATCGGTGTATTTCAGCTCCGGACTGACTTTGGTTTCCCTTCGGTTGGATTTGTTTTGAGTAATTCAATGTCAGGATCTCGAGATTTTTGCATTCAGCGTCTGATCGTGACCTTGGACTAACTCGTAATATCTTTTCAGCGTAAAATCCTCTCCTTAGCGTGTATTCTCTCTAGAGTCCAAAATACCCTATAGAAATATATCGGAACTAACAAGCAAAAGTTAAATAGACAAACAGTCTAATTTGGTGGGTTTAACTGTGTTTATGATTCGTATAATTATGGTCCATCAGAGAGCAAAGAGCGGACGGCTGCCCAAGAAACACTATGTTTTAATTTTTGGGTTTAGTATATGCATGGGTTAAGACAAAACCGTTGCTTAATGATTATTCTTATACAACGGTTATTTACACAAACCGTTGCATAAAGTATACCTTAAGCAACGGTTCTTTACACAAACCGTTGCATAAGGTAGACTTTATGCAACGGTTTTTTAGAACCGTTGCATAAAGTCTACCTTATGCAATGGTTTGTGTAAAGAACCGTTGCATAAACTATAACGGTTGTATAATGATAAATTTGAACCGTTGCCTAAAGTCTTGTCTGTAGTAGTGTGTCTTCCCACCAAGGGTATGCTCCAGCAGTTATACAGCACGCAATCTTGTCATAGTTCTTCTCTTTCACCACCTCGTAAGGATCATCCATTGCAAAGCACACATTGATGATCTAAGGATCAATCTTGACCTTCTTTCCCCTTACAAAGACTATGTGATAGTCTTTATCATTAGCACCAGCAATCCCAAACTGTTTTGTTAGATTTGAAACTTTGGAAGGTCCAAATCAGGTCAGTATCTTTCAAGAGCTGAATAACCTCTTTTCCTTTGTACTTCTTTTCATCAAGTTGCTTCTCAAGGATGGTCTTTCTTTTCTGCAGTGCCTTCCACTTGGCTTCTACGACTATGCTGGCAAACCACACTCCATGCTGAGTCACTCCAGTTGGTAGACTAGGAGGAACAGACCCTGAAACACTCCACTTCCTTTTCTTGGATGCACTTGCTCCCCCTGCGTGTGTTCTCTTACCATCCTTCTTAGTAGATACTTCAGTCGAGCATGCTTGGATGGTCACTTTCTTCTTCGGCTTCTTCTTTTTAAACTTCTTGAGCTCAGCCAATGAAGTTGAGTCCTGATCCTCGTTCTGAGTGTTCTCATCCTCAGCCCCTTCCTGATCAGATATTTGTATCTCTACATCTATATTAGCTGGATGTTCCAACTCAGTCGGCACAGTTGGTGCGTCAGATGCTTTTTCTTTAACATGTTCATCTTTTGATTGTGCTGCAGACCCAATAAGCACATCTCCTTCCTTATGTTTTTCTTTTACTTCAGCTGATGATCCAGGATTCTGACCAGCTCTATGTGCATGATTAGCAGCACCATGTTCTGCTTCAGTTATGATTCCTTCTTGGACAGCTGACTGCTTTTCTCTCTTCTAGACGAAAGGTTCAATAACAACTTGCTCTTCTACTTATTCTGTCTTCGTCTGATTTTCAGGTCGGTCTGACTCATCAGAGACAACATCTGCAGGCTCTTGTTGCTTCATATCATCAGCTTCCATAGGAATAGCTTCTTCTTATCAGAACCACAATGTTAGCCCTACTGGCTTCACCTTCTTCTGCAGCATCGGCTACAAAATATACATCAGGTTTCAATTCCTTCAGCTTCTAATTAACCACTTTGATACCCTTATAACTCATTGAATTTTTACCAATCGCCCGTACTTCCTCATCAACAGAATTGAGTGCAGTAGCTTAGGAGTGAGAACAAGGGATTACCTTATTGAGGGGTGGTTCAGCCATTGCCTGATATTCCTTCGCAATCTGCACACTCCCTTTAGTTGGATTAGGATCAGCCTTTGACGCCTTTGAAATAACTTCTTTCAGTTCTGTCACAGCCGCCTCTTCTGCCTTCTTGATATGCTCCAATGGTTCATAGGACTGCAAATACTTTGAATTTAATAGTAAGTACCATCTGTTCCAGCCCTCTTCGTGATAGGTCAGCCCAACTGATTTGCTAGGGTTCTGCTCTTGGCTGACCGCCTTCTGGAACACTTAGTTGGCGATAACACGCAGACCCAGAGAGGATCTAAGTGTTTCGAACTGAGCAGCGTTTAGGTGAGTGGTAAGAATGTCAGCTAGTAGCTTGTCGGTTGTCATATGGTTCACTGTGATGGCCTTCTTCTCTACCGGCTCACTGTGCTTTGTCTTATACTGTTGTACCGAATTTTCAGAACTGCTATTGGTACTCATTTTGTCACAGTCAAGCGTCATCTCCTCCTGTTCAACTCCGTATTCAGACAGCATCTGCTTCATCCATAACCACTGAGTGTAGTAGCTCCCTGCAGTGGTGCTCTCTTGCTCTCTTGCAGCGATGCTCTCCTGCTCTCCCAGCATCTAGTCAACATGTGTTCCAGGAAGGTATTTCATCTCTCCCGCCATGGTCACCAGGAGCTCCTTTTGCACTTGTCTCATGAACTGGCCAACCAGCTTCTGTGTACTCGTGTACTAGGCGAATATATGCTTCTCTACTCCCCCTCGCTCATAGCCATGGTCGATGAGGAACGTCTAGTACTATGCTCTGGGCGCTTGTGTGAGTCCGTATATAGTCTCCTTCAGTTTGTGACTGTGCACAAGATGATATAACTTCCATGCTTCATATCTGATGAGCTCTTCAAGTTCCACGTGAATGGCCACCACCCAAATCTCATCAATAAATGCTTAGATGACATTCTTCGGACTGGATGAACAGGCAGCCCGCTCTCGACACCTGATCCCATTTGCTCGACTCTTAATTCTCCATGAGGGTTGCAGGGCAGGTGCATTGTCAAGTGTCCCAGCTGGAGTAGGTGTGGCTTCATCGGCTAGACCTCCCTCTGGAATTTTATCTTCTGTAGACTTGGTCTGAATGGGTGTTTCAGATGAAGTCCCGCCTCTACATTTATCATCTTCTAGAACTGAGTTTGGGGCAACTTCGTCTTTAACCTTTCCAGAAGAGGACACTATACCTATCCCTTGCAATTCCATCTCATGTATCGTGTTTGTCGGACAGATAGTGGCAGCTCCTGTTCCGACTATGCCTAGAAAGTAGCTTTTGTTTGATGACCTACTTCCTTTCATCAGTGTGTCTCCACTCCTATCCAGTACTTGACAGGAATGACAAGTGAATGTAACAGACTGTCCTTCATCACATAATCTACTAATACTGATCGGGTTCACCTTTAACCCATCCACTAGTAGATATCCTCGAGCTCAGGTAGATCTGGAACCTTCAATGTCCCACAGCCGATCACCTGGCCCTTCCCTCCATCTCCAAAAGTGACAAACTGACGCTTGCAAATAGGTTTAACATTGATGAGATATTGAGGATTACCTTTCATGTGAGCCGAGCATCCACTGGCAAGGTACCACCATTGACGGAGCCCACCGCGCTGTCGTTAAGGTGCGGTGTTCTCTGTGCAAAAGCAAATTTGTATTCCGCTACTCGTGACCTTACTACAGGGTAGCAAGTGGTAAGTAGGGGTCGAACCCAAGGGAATTAGGGGGATAAGCTATTCTTTGAGGGAATTGTACAGCGAGGGAGCGTGTTTTAGGTTGATTGAGGTTTTAGTGCGGAAAAGTAAGTGATTGGTTGGTTGGTTTTGGTTTTTAGTGTGGAAAAGTAAATGACAGAAAAGTAAAGTACGGAAAATAAAAGTAGAAGACTTACAGCGGGTGATGCGTGATTAGCAAGCCTTCCGGAACGTCAGCAGTTGATAATACAGTTTATACTAAAATTAAAAGTAAGTGCAAGGGGTTTTTTAAATCTAAGGAAAGCATTCGGTTTCTGGGGCCTTGTATCAAGCCTGTTTATCATTGACCTTTAGTGATCCTTCTAAGTATTCAAAAGTGTATCAAGGTCATTTCAAGCACTCGATTTGCATACACCGTCTAGCCCATTTCAAGGTCGTAGAGCACTTGTTCTATTTAGACTAGCACCCCATTTCAAGGTATACTAGCCTATGTGCATCCATTGGATCAATCATTTTCGATCAAACCAAATGGTGTTTAAAAGAGGTCGAACTCCTCAGATAAGCTTTGCCATTTCAAGCATCCACTTACCCGAGTATGTTCACGAACCCCCACGGAAGAGTTTTGCCATTTCAAGCATCCACTCAACCTTGGAAGTTCTGGCCTAATATATGGCACATAGAACAAGTTTTGAATAAAAAGAAGACGCACTAAAAAGATGGCCTAAAACATTTTATGATACAAGTACACCCCTTCAACCGAATGAAGAGTTTAGCTACGAATATCCATAGAGGTGGATACCATAGCTAAGTACTTACGGTTTTTGAAAGACAGTAAGTAAGGGAAAGGGGTGAGTACTTCAAGAACCGACAAGAGTACTCAAGAATAGAGAAAAGTAAAGCTTGAGTACTACAAGAACCGACAAGAGTACTCAAGACCGATCTATAATACTCAAGAACCAACAGGAGTATTATAGATATAGAACAAAAGCTTACAAAGTACCAAATCTTAGAGAGAGAAGTGTTTTTTGATTTTGGGATATGATTTACAAAGGGGGAGGCATGTATTTATAGCCTAAGGGAGGAGGAGGATGTGATGGAGAGGAGGACACATGGAAAGCCATCCATGGCTTGTCAAAAGCCGCCGGTTGCCGGTTGAAGGAGGACACATGGAAAGCCATCCATGGCTTGTCAAAAGCCGCCGGTTGCCGGTTGAAGGAGGAGGAGCCGCCGGTTGTGGAGGGGGAAGGAGGGAAAGCCACCCATGAGTCATCCCTCCCCTTAAAGCCGCCGGTCACTTTGAAGGAAAGAGTGAGTTTTGTGAGGTTTTGTGATGTTTTCACAAAACTATCAGTCCATTTCTGCCCCGAACTGACTCTGGTTGCTCTTCGGTTTGATTTGTTTTGAGTGATTCCAAGTCAGGATCTTGAGATTTCTTCAGTCGGCATCTGGTCTTGACCTTGGAATGACTCGTAATATATTTTCTGCGTAAAAACTCCTCCTTAGCGTGTTTTCTCTCTAAGCTCCAAAATACCCTGTAGATAAATATCGGAACTAACAAGCAAAAGTTAAATAGACAAACTGTCTAATTTGGTGGGTTTTACTGTGTTTATGATTCGTATAATTATGGTCCATCAACCATTCTTCCTTCATGTGACTGAATGAGCTAAGAGCAACGAGGCACACTTCTTTCTTTGATTTTGGTTTCCAGACTTGTCTGACTCGAGGGGTGACTCTGGATTCCATTACTTTTCGCTCAGCTAGAAGTAGTCGGCACCTTGATTTGATGTGCCCCATCTGATAGCAATACCAACATGTACGATTGTTTCTCCTCCATTCAGTACCATGTCTTCCAAAGTTGGGCATGAGCTGCTTTCTTCCTCGATTCCCAAGCTGCTTCTCAGGGTAGTGGTTCACACTTTGTTCTGCTCTCTGTGCAGGTTTCAGCTTTGCCTTAACAAATGAAGTCTTATCCGAGCCACTGTTACCATTGAAGCCGAGACCTCTATGTCCATCTTCAATTCTTTGGGATCTTAGTATGGATTCCAAGTTCTTTGAGCCTAAGTTCCGCATCTTCGCCGATCTTTTGAACTTGCTCAATTCTTTCATAGTAGCAGCATGATTATCTCTCTCCATCTCGATTTGTAACTCCAGGGATTCTACCTTGTTCACAAGATGAACTGCTTTGCGGCTCAACTCAGCATTCTTTCTCCTTAGCTCCACCAAGCCTACAAGATGTGTTTCTCTATTTTTCTTCATCTCAGCTTTCAGAACCGATACGGTGTCTAGCAGTTTCACCTTCTGTGCAAGAAGTGACGAGTGTTCTTGATTCATTCCGATCATCTCGTGCTTCAAAGCAGATATTTCCTCCTGATGTTCCACCTTCTGGGCAACGAGAAGTTCAACCTCCTGCCTCTTTTTATCTTTTTCTTCTGTCAAACTTGTCACTGTTTCTGTGAGCTTCTTGTTCAGGCCAATCACCAATAGCCACTTCTCATAGAGTTCCTTGTACGTCTCGGCCGAGGTCTCATGAGCAAGTCCTTCGTCATCACTGCTTGATGCGTCGTCAACAGACTGTTCAGACAGTGCACTAGAGTATGGATTTTCACTTGTCTCACTGCAGTCTTCAATAGTGACTACAAGTCCGACGAGATTGACATTCTCATGTTCTTCTTCTTCATCGTTAGATTCACTGTCTGGACCCTCATATGCTATTCTGAGAATATCCCATGCTTCCTTGGCAACCTCACATTCAACAATCAGTTTGAACACGTTCTCGTCCACTCCTAAGAAAATTGCATTCAAGGCCTTTTAGTTTACAGCAGCAGCTTTTACATCTACATCGGTCCATAGAGCTTTAGGTTTTGCCACAACTACTTCTTCAGGGTTGGCCATCGTGGGTTTTGTCCATCCAACCAACACAGCTCTCCAAGCCTTTTCATCGAGAGATTTCAGAAAGACTTTCATCCTGGACTTTCAGTAGAGATAGTTTGGCCCTTCAAACAACGGTTGTCGGTTAGTGCTCTGTCCTTCCTTCAAACTCATCTTGAATAGTCACCGGATCACACTCTGTATGTCGAGTGTCTGCTCTGATGCCAATTGAAATTCTATTTTCTGTTTAAGATGAGTTCCAGATGGTGTTCGAACTGCGTCTCGAACACTTGTTGGACAGTTCCAGATTGTGTTCTACCAGAGACTGGAACACCTTAGCAGACAGTACCGTAAACAGGACAAATAGGAGCACACACGATATGATACCCAGTTCGGCCTTGCCTACTCTGGGGGGCTTCCCACACCCTAAAAGGGACACAAATCTTATTACGAGTTTAGAGCTATTCATGGACTTACATAGAAGTGGATACCATAGCTAAGTGCAAGAAAAGTAAATGTGGTTTTGAAAGCAAAGACAAGAAAAGTAAAGGTTTTGAAATCAAAAACAAGGAAAGTAAGAGTTTTGGAAAGTAAACTCAAGAACAAACTTAAGAACAAGCAAGAGTACTCAAGAACCAACAAGAGTACTCAAGAACAACAAGAGTACTCAAGAACCAACAAGAGTACTCAAGATCAAAGCAAAATAAAGACAAGAAAGTAAAAGAGGGCTCACGGTTTTTGGCAAAGGAAATGAAGAACAAACTCAAAATTCACTCAAGAACTCTCAAGAACACACTCAAGAACTAGAGAAAAGGTAGAGCTTTTGATATTGAAGTGGAAGAGAAGAGAGATAAGCTCTCAACTCTCTAAGTAACAAAGGATGACATGAGGTGTGTTTTCAAGGGCCAAGCCCTTCTATTTATAGGCCAAAGAGGCGGTGGAGGAGAGGATATTTGTCCCCCTAACCGCCTCTAGTCCTCCCACAACTCAGGTTGGCCTTGGTTGCTCCTTGGTTACTCTTCGGTTGGAGTTTGGTTTGAGACAAAGGGCAAGGCACATGGGCATGGCACATGGGTGGCTAGAGCTTGGTGAGCCAAGGGGAATGCACTTGACTTGTGGATTGGCTTGCATTAAAAACCCACAAACTTGGCTAGCAAATATCTCAAGCCAACCGATTTTGGCCTTGGTTGTTCCTCAAGTGAGCTTAGTTGGACCTCAAAGGGCAACTACTTGATTAGTTGAGGCTTGGGCAACTCCTTTGGACTTGGTTGAGGTTTGGTTTCAAACCAAAAGATCAACCGATGTGAATAGTATAACCTAACCGGGAATTAAGTAGTTTGGTTGGACTTCTCCGGATTTTGATCGGAGCAGGCTAAAATGACCGGAGCATGGTGGTGGTTTGATGAGCTTGATCGGAGCATCACCGGAGGTTTGCCGGAGCATGGCCGGAGTTCGCCGGAATATGGCCGGAATCTGACCGGAGCTTTGGCCGGAGCTTCTTGGATTTTGGAGAGTGTATTCTGAATGAAAAAGTCATTCTAAGATGATCTCAAGAAGGATGCTAAGCCAAATTCTACTTGGAACGTTGTCGAAATCCCAAATCGGCCGAAATTGCCCTTGTTTGGCCTTTACCGGGCTCGGACCCTTGGTAGTGCGTTCTTGTCCATTTGCCGACGGTTCTAGCATGTTGAGGTGATTTTAAGACGGGTCCATGAAGGATGTTAAGGTTGAATCTGATCGTAGCATGGTCGTTCCTTAGGATGGCCTAGAACTCGGTCTCTTGGCCTAGGATGGCTTGAATTTTGGACTGTGCGTTCCTAGCCTTTTGAGTGCTGATTTGGAACGACATTCATCATGGAAATTGAATGGCCACAGTGGTTTGGTCGGAACGCCGCCAGAGATAGGTCGTGGCCTAATTTCTTCATGTTGGGTCTGGGCGCTCTCGGACGCGGACGCAAGCGTCTGGACGCGTCCTGCATTTTCTCGGTTGCGGCCAGGCGTTCTCGGCACTTGGTCTCGACACTCTCAGCACTCGGCCTCGGACGCGGACACTGGAACTCGGACGCGATCTGGTTTTCTCGGCCGGCCAGGCTGAAATTCTCGGACGCGTCCGGCATTTCCAGGACGCGGCCCGACATTCCTCGGTCCCGGCCAGGCTTCTCGGTCCTTGGCTCGGCCAAAAATGACTTGGCATGCTTTTGGGCGCAAATCTCCCCTTTTAGGCGTGATTCCTCTTTAGACTCCAAAATGGCCTGAAATGCAAATACACATTAACAAGCACATGTTCGTGCACTCAAAGTGCCTAATTTGGTGGGTTTAGCGTACTCAATGAATCGTAGAAATACGCTCCATTAGGAAGCTTGGGTGAAGCGATGAAGCATGTAAAGTGTTGAGATTAAACTCATTATTATACAATAAACACGACAAATTGCATCCCCACTTTTTATTATCTCAGTCCGCGAACTCCAATCTTCCTAAACGAATCCTGTTCATCTCCGCCGACCGATACAGCCGCACCGCACACCGTTAACATTTACAGCTACATTCCCTTTCAATCGCACATCTTCCTTTCCGTTTCGAGGTCACTGGTAAGTTCAGTTAGTGTCGTTTATGCCTATTTCTGATTTTAGGGTTATAGAACGGAAAGTTCAATTGGGGCTTCTCAATTTTTTTTCCGATTTTGACACTCGATTTAGGGTTTGACGTGTTGAAAGGTTGATGGAGCCCACCGCACTGTCGTTCAGGTGCAATGTTCTCTGTGCAAAATAAATTTATATCTCCGCTACTCGTACTCTACTAGTGGGTAGTAAAGGGTAAGTAGGGGTCGAACCCAAGGGAATTGGTGGATTAGTTGTTCTTTAATGAAGCTTATGCATAAATTTAATGCGATTGGGGTTGGGTTTGAGGGTGCTTTGAGAACTGAAAGTAAATTACAACAGCTGATAATGGACTGTAAGGAAAGGATTCGGTTTAGGGTTTCATATCATATCATCGTTCATCATTGACCTCTACTGATCATACTAAGTGTTCAAAAGTGTATCAAGGCCATTTCAAGCACTCGACTTGCCACACTGTCTAGCCCATTTCAAGGTCATAGAGCACTTGTTCTATTTAGACTAGCACCCCATTTCAAGGTATACTAGCCTATGTGCATCCATTGGATCAATCATTTTCGATCAAACCAAATGGTGTTTAAAAGAGGTCGAACTCCTCCGATAAGCTTTGCCATTTCAAGCATCCACTTACCCGAGTATGTTCACGAACCCCACGGAAGAGTTTTGCCATTTCAAGCATCCACTCAACCTTGGAAGTTCTAACCTAATATGTGGCACATAGAACAAGTTTTGAAACACTAAGTAACATTAAGCATAGAGTCTAGAACGGTTTATGATATAAATACTCCCTCTACCGAATACAAGCTTTAGCTACTTGTATTCATGTCAAGGAATACAAGCAAACCATGGCTTTGAACAAGGATACCGAAAAGGAGAATAACTTTAAAGTAAGAACAATATATACGGAAAATAAAGGACAAGTCAGGGAAAAGAAAGCCGTGGCTTTTGTACCTACAATAAGTGGAGGAGAGGAGCTCCTAAGCAAGATCCAAGCAAGGAAAAGTAGCTCCAAAATGAAGAACAAAATGTGTATTGAAAGTGAAGAGAAGAGGGTTAAGCCCTCTATCTCTCTAAAGACTTGTGGATTGTGGGATGGGATTACAAAGGGAAGGGCATGCTCTATCTATAGGCTAAGGGGAGGCAAGGATGTGGAGGAGAAGCATCCACTTGGCAAGAGATGGGA
Organism: Rhodiola kirilowii; assembly: GCA_033675215.1. Classification (NCBI taxonomy): domain Eukaryota; kingdom Viridiplantae; phylum Streptophyta; class Magnoliopsida; order Saxifragales; family Crassulaceae; genus Rhodiola; species Rhodiola kirilowii. The sequence continues at coordinate 29,146,472 of CM066196.1, read as the reverse complement.
GGAGAAGCTCAAAGCCATCGGGTGATGTCATCACCTCCCAAAGCCGTCGGCCACATGTCCATGGAGGAGAGGAGAAGCCTTTAGCCGCCGGCCACATGGAGGAAGGAGAGTGATGGAGTGAGTTTTGTGAGCTTTTCCAAAAGCCATCGGCTCCCTTTTAGCTCCGGACTGACTCTGGTTGCTCTTCGGTTGGACTTGTTTTGAGTGATTCCACGTCAGGTTCTTGAAAGTCAGAATTTGGTCGTGACCTGGAATGACTCGTAATTCATTTTCAGCTTTAAAACTCCTCCTTAGCCTGTATTCTCTCTAGACTTCAAAATACCCTGTAGATAAATATCGGAACTAACAAGCAAAAGTTAAATAGACAAAGAGTCTAATTTGGTGGGTTTAACTGTGTTTATGATTCATACAATTATGGTCCATCAGATCACCCCACACTTTTAGTTGTTCGTCCCGAACAATGCTTTTTAAGGGCGAAACACAATCAAAGTAAACTTTTAAATATGAAAGTGAGACTGTGGGACTAGATTTATCTTAATTCGTGCATTACTTACTTATTATCAAACTAAACCGTGTAAATAATTAGATGAAACTTGATACTTGTACCTTCGTGCCGAGATGCAAAGTAATTCGGATGTTTTGGGAGATAGCCCTTTTCAGGCTCCTAGACTGCATTCTCGGGATCGACTCGCACTATATGGTTTCCTTGTAGCTTTCTCTAGCACGTGATTCGGTTTGGGTTTCACTGAGTTGAGCATTTTGATTTCTTTTGGGCGAGGGACAGCTTCTGTAGTGAATCGGCCTTTGGCCTTTGATATTGAGTTGGAGTTTCTTCACTTTTGTTCGGTTAAAACCTTCACAATTTTGGCCTTTGGCCTTTGATTAGTTTCTTTGAGCTTTTGCTTTTTTGTGACTTGCTAGTCCATTTTCTCAGCCTTTCTTTGGGAGGTCCAATCATTGCCCGCGAGCATATGGAAATACCTCCCCGCTCTTTCTCATCCTCGCCGTTTCGCGCGAGTCAAGATGAGGGTCGCTCATCTATTTTTTCGGCTACTAGGACTAGAGATAGGACGGTTTGATTCCCGTCCCGCCTCTTGCATAAACGCTACACGGCGGAGATGACTTCAATCTTCACTGAAACCCGAAGTGCAGCGTCCACTGACTTCAAAAACCATATAGTTAGATTTGATCCTTTGATTGCTTGCCAAGCCTCTCTAGGGCAGTTTATATCAACTCCACATCCCCTGTATATCTCAGCACATAGGGACAAATGAGAAGTTACATTCTAAGTTTTTAAACAGTTGAATTTTCACAAGGTAAATGCATGAAATTAGATCTATCTTTTTCACATTCTCAAGTTCATATTTTCAAAAAGATAATATTAAGGGAAAAGGAAAAGGAAAAGTGACGGATGCACAGTCGTCGTGTGCAAAAGTCAAGAATACATTTATAAGTCCGCTACTCGCGACTTCACTACTGGGTAGCAAGTGGTAAGTAGGGGTTGAACCCAAGGGAATTAGGGGGATAGTTGCTCTTTGAGGAGTGTACTGAAAGAGAGCGTGATTTTTGGTGGACTGAGGTTTTAGCGATGAAAGGTGAGTGGTTGGTTGTTGATTTTAGTCTCAGTACAGAAAAGTAAGTGGGTTGGTTGGGATTTTAGTGCGGAAAAGTAAATGACAGAAAAGTAAAGTACAGAAAGTAATTGATTAAAGGAAAGACTTACAGTGAGTGGTTGCGTGAAGGACAAGTCTAGCGGATAGTAAGCGGTTGATATTGCAGTTGATATTGAGGAAGTAAGTGTAGGTAAAGTTCTAAGTTAAGGAAAGTATTCGGCTTCAGGGGCCTTATATCATAGTCTGTTTATCATTGACCTTTAATGATCCTACTAAGTATTCAAAAGTGTATCAAGGCCATTCCAAGCACTCGATTTGCCACACTGTCTAGTCCATTCCAAGACATAGAGCACTTGTTCTATTTAGACTAATACCCCATTCCAAGGTATATTAGCCTGTGTGCATCCATTTGATCAATCATTCCCGATCAACCGAATGGTGTTTAAAAGAGGTCAAACTTCTCAGATAAGCTTTGCCATTCCAAGAATCCACTTATCCGAGTATGTTTACGAACCCCACGGAAGAGTTTTGCCATTCCAAGCATCCACTCAACCTTGGAAGTTCTAACCTAATATATGGCACATAGAACAAGTTTTGAACACAAGAGGCACTAAGAATATGGTCTAAAACATTTTACGATACAAGTACACCCCTTCAACCGAATGAAGAGTTTAGCTACGAATATCCATAGAGGTGGATACCATAGCTAAGTACTTGAAGGTTTTTGAAAGACAGTAAGTAAAGGAGAATACTCAAGAACCAACAGGAGTAAACTCAAGAACTACTAGAATACTCAAGAACCAACAGGAGTATCATAGATTTAAAACAAGTGTTTACAAGAGTAGTGCCCAAATCTAGAGAGATAAGTGTTTTTGATTTTTGGGATGATCATTTACAAAGGGAAGGGCTCTTATTTATAGCCAAGGGAAGGAGAGGGATGTGGTGAAGAGCTAGCCACTTGTCACAAAATGGAAGGAGCTCACAAAAGCCATCGGATGAGGTCATCATCCCTTCTAGCCACCGGTCACTTGTCCATGGAGGAGAGGAGGAGAAGCTTGTGGAAGAGAGGAGAAGGGAGGAGAAGAGGGGAGAAAGCCACCGGCCATGTGGCAAGAGGGGAGAGGTTGTGAGTTTTGAGATCTTTCCCCCAAAAGCCATCGGTCCTTTCAGCTCCGGTCTGACTCTGATTGCCCTTCGGTTGGACTTGTTTTGAGTTATTCCACGTCAGGTTCTTGAAAGTTGTACAGTCGGAATCTGGTTGTGTCCTGGAGTGACTTGCAATCCATTTTCAGCTTAAAAACTCCTCCTTAGCCTGTATTCTCTCTAGACTTCAAAATACCCTGTAGATAAATATCGGAACTAACAAGCAAAAGTTAAATAGACAAAGAGTCTAATTTGGTGGGTTTAACTGTGTTTATGATTCATACAATTATGGTCCATCAGATCACCCCACACTTTTAGTTGTTCGTGCCGAACAATGCTATTTAAGGGCGGAACACAATCTAAGTAAACTTTTAAAATATGAAAGTGAGACTGTGGGACTAGATTTATCCTAATTCATGCATTACTTACATATTACCAAACTAAACCGTGTAAATACTTAGAAGAAACTTGATACTTGTACCTTCGTGCCGAGATGCAAATTACTTTTCAGGCTCCTGGACTGCATTCTCGGGATCGACTCACACTATATGGTTTCCTTGTAGCTTTTTCTAGCACGTGATTTGGTTTGGGTTTCACTGAGTTGAGCACTTTGATTTCTTTTTGGCGAGGGACAGCTTTTGTAGTGAATCGGCCTTTGGCCTTTGGCCTTTGATGTTGAATTGGAGTTTCTTCACTTTTGTTCGGTTAAAACCTTCACAATTTTGTCCTTTGGCCTTTGAATAGCTTCTTTGAGCTTTTGCTTCTTTGTGACTTGCTAGTCCATTTTCTTAGCCTTTCTTTGGGAGGTCCAATCGTCGCCCGCAAGCATATGGAAATACCTCCCCGCTCTTTCTCATCCTTGCCGTTTCGCGCGGGTCAAGATGAGGGTCGCTCATCTATTTTCCCGGCTACTAGGACTAGAGATAGGACGGTTTGATTCCCGTCCCGCCTCTTGCATAAACGCTGCACGGCGGAGATGACTTTAATCTTCACTGAAACCTGAAGTGCAGCCTCCACTGACTTCGAAAACCATATAGTTAAATTCGATCCTTCGATTGCTTGCCAAGCCTCTCTAGGGCATTTTCTATCAACTCCACATCCCCTGTATATCTCAGCACCAAGGGACAAATGAGAAGTTACATTCTAAGTTTTTAGACAGTTGAATTTTCACAAGGTAAATGCATGAATTATGATCTATCTTTTTCACATTCTCAAGTTCATATTTTCAAAAAGATAATATTAAGGGAAAAGGAAAAGAAAAAGCATGTTAACTATGTACACAGGCAGTTCTCACCCCACACTTTTGAACGAAGGCGTGCCTCGCAGCACGACTTAGTTCAAAAGTCATGCAAGCAAATATATACAGGAAAGGTGAGAATGAAAAAACTAAATGACAAAAATTAAATAACTGAAAGTAAGATAGGTGTCGGGTTACCTCCCGACCAGTGCATTTGTTTAACGTCGTTAGCTCGACAGTACCTCATTCCTGGATCATAAGGTTGGGTCCCATGGGCGTGTGAGGTCGAATTTCTTCTCGGCTGCCCTTTTGCTCCGAGAGGGTGAGGCTTCATTGACCATAGCTGCTGGTCCAATGAGTCGTGCTCTCTTGCTTCTCCTTCCGGGCTTCCATTCCTTTGGGCCATGCCTTTGCCGCTTCTTCATGTTTGAATGGGTGGCTCCTTTGCAATTCTGGAAGCTCGGTATTGTTCCATCGAACTTAAATGACCTCAAGCATGTTCCCATGCCAATCCTCTTCTTTGTGGCAGCGATGAATGGTTGTTTTAGAACGAGTGAGTTTTCCGGGCTCGTGGCGAGTGAGTGCTCCATCTTCGGCTCTTCTGGCTCATGTTTTGTCTCCAACTCGCCTAGCACCGTATCATCATGGACCACATCATCTTCGGAGGTCGTAATATGCTTAGAAAACAAGGGGTCAAGTTGGGGTACTTCCACCACAAGGACCGGGTCTTTCTCGGATAGGTTGGTAATGATGACCGGGTCTGCCTCGGGTGCTTCGAAAATGAGGATCGGGTCTGGCTTGATTTGTTCAGCCGCTTCAGTAGTGAGGACAATGCCTTTCTCGGATAGATCTGCAGTGAGGTCCAGTTTAAATGGCTCGGCCGGCTCTTCTTCATTTATCCATGTGTCCTCATCCTCTGTCAGCTTCGTGGGCTCCAATGTTGGCTCCCACGCTGCGTAATCCCCCCCGAAGAACAATTATTCCCCTAGTTCCCTTGGGTTCGACCCCTACTTACCAAGTACTACCCAGTAGTATAGTTGCGAGTAGCGGACTATTATAAATTTATTTGCACAATCGCTTTGACGATGAGCGGTTCTGTCAAATTGGCGCCGTTGCCGGGGAACTAGTCATCGGATAACTGTTCTTTGAATCATTACGCGCTTCAAAACAACCATGTCTCGCGAAGAAAGTCACCATGACTACCAGGATGACGAAGAAATAAACCTGTACGATCAGAATGATGAGGTACCGTTTCCATTCGTCGACGATCCGGAACAACTCATCAGAAACAGAAGAGCTCGTGATAGGGAAGCAGTCAGAAGAAACCAAGAATTACCCGAGGACCGAAATGCAGCTGGTCCAGTACAACCTCCTATCCATCCCCCACGACCACAACCTCAACCTCGATACATGCCAAGGAGAGAACCCGCTTTCGACGACTACTACGGAGATAACTACTACCGTGAACCGACGATGGGCGAGTTAAATGCCCCTAATTTCGAGACACAGCCGTGGTGCATCTATGAGAGCCCTGAATTAGAAAATATAACCATCAACGCATCAGTGGCACACAGCCAGCCAAAATTCTCAGGCTCTCAAGGAGAATCTGCTGCAACTCACCTTCAACGCCTACATGGCATTTGCCAGAATCTAAAGCCCAACCGGGTGAATATGGACGACTTCAAGTTAAAAGCGTTCTATTTTTCCCTCACTGACTCGGCAAGTGACTGGTTCCTTTCATTGCCTTACGGAAGCATTAGAACATGGGTTTAGATGCAGAAGAAATTCTTAGATAAATACTATCCGGCTGGAAGAGCAATACAAGTAAGGAAGCAACTACAGGAAATCAAACAAGGTCCCAATTAAACCATGTACGATTACCTGGAAAAGTTCAATCACCTAGAAAGGAGCTGCTGTACCCTTGGACTGCCCGAGAAACTCGTCATCGAGTACCTCATTGATGGATTAAGACCATTAGACAAAATGCTCTTGGATGCCTCAGCGGGAGGGTCCATGATGAATCTATCATTAAGTGGCATCAGAAATCTCATCGCCAACGTTGCTGAAAATGCTCGATTTAGAGAAGAGACCACTCGTCAAGATGAATTCTCTCGATCAAAAAGGGTAGCACAAACCGAGGCATCAGTAAACTCCATAACTGAAGAGATGAAACAGTTAAAGGAGATGATGATTGAGATCATACGTAGACAGCCAATTACGGTAAAACCTTGCGAGTTCTGTGGTTCTACAGACCACAAAACGGACGCATGCCCAACATTGATAGAAGAAGAACCGGCTGACGTAAATACAGTGGGAGGATATCAAGGATACAACAACGACAGAGCTGGACAAAATAGACAGTACGGTCAAACATCAAACCCAGGCTGGCGTAACAAAAACAGCTATCTTCAGAAGGAGACACAACCAGTTGTCCCTCAACTAGCTCAGTCATACTACCAACCACCCCACCGACAGTACAACCAGACCACCCCACCATCAAGCCAATACCAACAAGAGGAGCCAAACCTATACCATGCAAGCTCAAACAATTCTCGAGGGCCAAACGAATCACTAGAGGACATGATGCTGCAATTAACTAGTACTGTGCAGCAGTTGAATACTACTATGCATCAAAATCAAACCGAAACAAAAAAAGAATTATCAGACTTGAAGGATCATATCTCCCAACTCGCTGCATCAGTATCCGCACTCACTACTGAACCTGGTAGACTTCCTTCACAGACCATCCAAAATCCTAAGGCGAACATAAGCATGATAAGGAGGTCAAACATGAAGGTTACTCTAGGAGAAGTAGCACGGTCCCCAACCTACAGACTTACAAACAATCATTTCGACCGTAGGAGTCGACCTGATTGGAATCAAGAAGAAGACCGACCCAATGATGGCAAAACATGGGTTACACATGCCGACAATGGACGATATGCATTCACCGTCTGCATAACACCACCGCCTATTATACACACCGACGTACCAGCATCAGGATGGGACGACGACAACAACTTAAGGTCAAGGAATAGGAAGACTGGTCAAAGAATAGAAAGAACCCTCGTTTCAGACCATGAGTCACAACCGAAAAGAGATAAAGACCCAGGAGCCTTTACAATCACTTGCTGTATTGGTGAAACCCAGATCCACAAATGCTTAGTCGATCTTGGGGCTGCTGTCAACGCCATGCCTTCCTCCTTGTATTACTTACTAGGACTAGGTCCGTTGAAACCTCCCCGGTCAAATATCGAGCTAGGAGATAAGTCATGCATCCGTCCGGTTGGAGAACTGGAAGATGTAATACTCCATGTGGGAGAGCTCGTCGTTGCTGCAGACTTCTATGTAATACCAACAGAAGAAACCAGCAAAGACGATCCTCCGACAATAATATTGGGACGACCATTCCTCTACGCCACTAAAGCAAGAATCGATGTGGGCAAGGGGTCATTATCACTTAAGTTCGGCGGCAAAATTGCACACTTCTACATTAATAAGAGCCGCCCGGACACGAAGAAACCGCCAGACATAACACCTATCTCAGATCACAGTGCACAGTTTTCTGACCTGTCATTAGGGACCAAAAAAGTATCAAGACCAGCAGCTATGGTCAAAGGTCTCTGACAGAACCGCTCGTCGTCAAAGCGATTTGTACAAATAAATTTATAATAGTCCGCTACTCGCAACTATACTACTGAGTAGTACTTGGTAAGTAGGGGTCGAACCCAGAGGAATTAGGGGGATAGGTTATTCTTTAAGGGATTTGTTCAGCAAAGGAGCGTGTTTTAGGTTGGTTGAGGTTTTAGTTCTAACAACTACGTGACTTTTTAGTTGGTTTTGGTTTTGAGTGCTGAAAAGTAAATTACAGAAAAGTAAATATTGAAATTAAAAGCGAAGACTTACAGTGGGTGATGCGTGAATTGCAAGTCCTCCGGATTGTGAGCGGTTGATGGTTGCAGTTGATTGAACAATAAAAGTAAAGACAAAGGGGATTCTGTGATTGCAAGAGAAGTATTCGGTCTCAGGGGGCCTTGTATTATATCCTGTTCATTCTTTTAGTAACCCTTCTGAGTATTCAAACGTGTATCGAGGCCCTTTCGTAGCGCTCAATTTTCCACACTGTTTGTAAACCCTTGTTCTACTTCAGACTAATTCCTCCTTTCGAAGTATCTTAGCCTTTTGTGCATCCATTTGGTCCCTTTGGTCCAGTTTCCAAATGGTTTTAAAGATAGATCGAACTCCTCAGATAAGCTTTGCCCTTTCGTAGCATCCACTTACCCGAGTATGTTCACGACTTCCCACAGAAGAGTTTTGCCCTTTCGTAGCTTCCACTCAACCTTGGAAAGTCTGACCTTATAAATGGCACATAGAACAAGTTTTGAATACAGAGAAAAGAAACTAAACGAAGTAAAACATTTTATAAAACAAGAACTCCCCTTCAACCGAATGAAGAGTTTAGTTACGAATATCCATAGAGTTGGACATCATAACTAAATACTTGGGGATTTGGAAAAGAATACTCAAGAACCGACAAGAGTAAAGAGAGAAGAGAAAGAGATTACTCAAGAACAAACAGGAGTAACTCTTGAACTGTAACTGAAAGCTTGAGTACTCAAGAACAAACAGGAGTACTCAAGATCGAACTAAAGTATTTGAGAACAAACTTAACTTTTATTTATATCAAAACCAAACTTTACAAAGTAACAAACTTAGAGAGAGAAGTGGAGTGTGGTGTGTTGTGATTGCTTATGGCTTATGAAATGAGGTGGGATGGCTTGGTATTTATAGCCATGGAGGAGAGGAATGGATGGCCAAGATGAGGGCATGTGGTTTAGCATCCAAGGGTGGAGAGGAGGGGAAGAGGAGAGGAAGACAAGTGTCACAAGGGGAGAGGAGAAGGCAAAGCCGCCGGCGTCTTGTGGTGTGGATGGAGGAGGATGTGACACGTGGTGGTGTGGGAGAGGAGGAGGGGTGGATGTGAGGAGAAAGCCGCCGGTCCATGTGGCATGAGGAGAGTGGTTGTGAGTTTTGTGCAGTTTGCACAAAACTATCGGTGTATTCCAGCTCCGGATTGTCTTCGGTTTCTCTTCGGTTTGATTTGTTTTGAATGATTCCATGTCAGGATCTTTAGATTTCTTCATTCAGCGTCTGATCTTGACCTTGGATTGTCTCCTGATATCTTTTCTGTGCTAAAAGCTCTTCCTTAGCGTGTATTCTCTCTAAGCTCTGAAATACCCTGTAGAAATGTATTGGGACTAAAACATCGAAGTTAGATAGACAAACAATCTAATTTGGTGGGTTTAACTGTGTTTATGATTCATACAATTGTGGTCCATCAGATAACCCCACACTTTTAGTTGTTCGTCCCGAACAATGCTTTATAAGGGCGTTACTAAGTAAGTTGGTTAAAATATGAAAATAAGATTGTGGTACTCGATTTTTCCTAATTCATGCATTACTACTTGTTAATAAATTAAACTGTGTAAATAAGTAGAAGAAACTTGATACTTGTACCTTCGTGCTGAGATGCAAATTATTTCGGATGTTTCGGGAGATAGCCCTTTTCAGGCTCCTGGACTACACCTTCGGGACCGTCTCGCACTATATGGTTTTCTTGTAGCTTTCTCTAGCACGTGATTCGATTCGGGTTTCAGTGAGTTGAGCCTTTTCTTGATTTTTTTTCTTTTTTCTTTCTTCTTCTTTGGCGATGGACTGCTTTTTGTAGTGATTTGCCTTTAGCTTTTGATTTGACGTTGTTGAGTGCTTCACTTTTGCTCGGTTAAAACCTTCACATTTTTGGGCCTTAGGCCTCTTTTGATTTTCTTCTTTGAGTTTTTTGCTTCTTTGTGACTTGCTAGTCCATCTTGTTTTTTGCCTTCTTGGGAGGTCCAATCATCGCCCGCAAGCATATGGAAATACCTCCCCGCTCCTCTCATCTTTGTTGTTTCGCGCGGGTCAAGATGAGGGTCGCTCATCTATTTTCTCGGCTACTTTGACTAGAGAGAGGACGGTTTGATTCCCGTCCTTGCCTTTTACATAGATGCTTCAAGGCAGAGTTGACTTCAATTATTCACCGAAACCTGAAGTGCAGCCTCCACTGACTTCGAAAACCATATAGTTTGATCTGATCCTTCAAGTGCTTGCTAAGCCTCTCTAGGGCAATTTCTATCAACTCCACATCCCTAGGTTATCTCGGCACAAAGGACAAATGAGAAGTTACATTATAAGTTTTTAAACAGTTGAATTTTCACAAGGTTGATGCATGAATTATGATCTATCTTTTTCACATTCTCAAGTTCATATTTTCAAAAAGATATTATTAAAAAAGAAAAGAAAAACATGCATATGGTTCTCACCCCACACTTTTGAACGAAGGCGTGCCTTAGTTCAAAAGTCATGCAAATATATATAAGAGAAGGAAATGACATTAAGGAAAAAGAAGAACAGAACTCCCTTTTACTGTGTCGTGCAAACGACATGGCATGAGGCTGGATAATCGAGGGAGTCTGGCTGGGGCCTCGAACTCTCAGCGCAGGCCCGGTAAATTCACGGAAGCTGCCTGGCTGATCCGGTCTTGCTCCAAACTTAATTCCTACATGAAAGATATTCCTTCTATACAAAAAGTGGGTGAGAGCGCTTATTGGAAATTTAAATGACAGAAAATAAAGTGCAGAAAAGTAAGATAGTGTCGGGTTACCTCCCGACCAGTGCACTTGTTTAACGTCGTTGGCTCGACAGTACCTCGTTCTTGATCATTGGTTGGGGTCCCATGGGTGGCTTAAGTCGAATTTTGCCACTATTCCTGTGTTGATTCTAGCCTTCTCCTTTCCTGAGTTCTTGGGGAATGATGTGCTTGGGTCTCGTTCCCATTGTTTTAGTGATTTCTTTTTCCATTGTTTTTGAGAAGGCGAGGGGACTTTGACCATAGCTGCTGGTCTTGTTACTTTTTTGGTCTCCTTGGAAAGGTTGGAATTCCGTGTATCCTGTTCTGAGATAGGTATAATGTCTGGCGGCTTTTTTGTATCCGTGCGGCTCTTATCAATGTAGAAGTATGCAATTTTGCCACCAATCTTAAGCGATAATGAGCCCTTGCCCACATCGATTCTTGCTTTAGTAGCGTAGAGGAATGGTCGTCCCAATATTATTGTTGGAGGGTCGTCTTCGTTGGTCTCTCCTGTTGGTATTATATAAAAGTCTGCAGCAACGGCGAGCTCTCCCACATGGAGTATTACATCCTCCAATTCTCCAATTGGACAGATGCACGACTTATCTCCTAGCTCGATATTCGACCTGGGTGGTTTCAACGGACCAAGTCCTAATAAGTAATATAAAGAAGAAGGCATGGCGTTGACAGCAGCCCCAAGATCGACTAAGCACTTATGAATCTGTGTTTCACCGATAACACAAGTGACTGTAAAGGCTCCGGGGTCTTTATTTCTTTCTGGTTGTGACCCATGATCTGATGTGAGGGCTTTTTCTATTGTCGGGCCATTCTGCCCACTCCTTGGTTTAGGGTTTGTATAATCGTTCCCCTTAATATTTTGCTTCGAAGCATAAATATTAGTTGGTGCGCCATCCCATCCAGATGCTGGTATGTCAGAGTGTGTGATTGGCGGGGGTGTTATATAGACGGTGAATGCATACCGTCCATTGTCAGCATGCGTGACCCATGTTTTGCCATTATTGGGTCGATCTTCTTCTTGATTCCAATCAGGACGATGCCTACGGGTGAAGTGTTTGTTGGTAAGTTGGTAAGTTGGGGATTGTACTACTTCTCCCAGTGTGTTTGACTTCCTTATCATGCTGATATTTGCTTTTGGATTTTGGATAGTCTGTGAAGGAAGTCTGCCAGGTTCACTAGTGAGTGTTGACATTGCTGTGGCGAGCTGGGACATTTGTTTGGTCAGTTCTGAAATTGCCCCATCAGTTTTTGCCTGGTATTGGTGTAGCGAAGTACCCAATTGATTTATGTTTCCTGCCAGCTCCTTCATTGTGTCATTGAGCGACTTGCTTGGTTCCTGCTGTTTGTTCGGGCTGACTAGGTACTGAATTGGTCCTTTTTGCTGATATTGGCCTGCTGGTTGAGTGTTCTGGTTATACTGCCGGTGGGGGTGTTGGTAGAACGACTGAGCTAGTTGAGGGACAGCTGGCTGTGTCTCCTTCTGAAGATAGTTGTTGTTACGCCAGCTTGGGTTGGTTGTTTGACCGTACTGTCTATTTTGTCCGGCTCTGTCATTGTTGTTGTTGTTGTATCCTTGGTATCCTCCCACTACATTTACTTCTGCAGGTTCCTCTTCTATTAATGTTGGGCATGTGTCAGTTTTGTGCTCTGTAGAACCACAAAATTCACAAAGTTTTACAGGAACTGGCTGTCTTCGTATGATCTGAATCATCATCTCTTTTAACTGTTTCATCTCTTCAGTTATGGAGTTTACTGATGTTTCGGCTTGTGCTACCTTTTTTGATCGAGAGAATTCATCTTGACGAGCAGTCTCTTCTCTAAATCGGGCATTTTCAGCAACGTTGGCGATGAGATTCCTTATGCCACTCAATGATAGATTCATCATGGATCCTCCCGCTGAGGCATCCAAGAGCATTTTGTCTAAGGGTCTTAATCCATCAATGAGGTATTCGATGACGATTTTCTCGGGCAGTCCAAGGGTACAGCAGCTCCTTTCTAGGTGATTGAATTTTTCCAGGTAATCGTACATGGTTTCATTGGGACCCTGTTTGATTTCCTGTAGTTGCCTCCTTACTTGCATTGCTCTTCCCGCCGGATAGTATTTGTCTAAGAATTTCTTCTGCATCTGAGCCCATGTTCTGATGCTTCCGGAAGGCAATGAAAGGAACCAATCGTTTGCCGAGTCTATGAGGGAAAAATAGAACGCCTTTAACTTGAAGTCGTCCATATTCACTCGATTGGGTTTTAGGTTTTGGCAAATTCCATGCAGGCGTTGGAGGTGAGTTGTGGCGGATTCTCCTTGAGCTCCTGAGAATTTTGGCAAGCTGTGGGCCACTGACGCGTTGATGGTTATGTTTTCTAGTTCAGGGCTCTCGTAAATGCACCACGGCTGTGTTTCGAAGTTAGGGGCATTTAATTCTCCCATAGTAGGTTCACGGTAGTTGTTGTCCCCATAGTAGTCGTCGAAGACAGCTTCTTGCCTAGGTATTTGTCGGGGTTGGGGGTGTGGTGGATATCTAGGGGGTTGTACTGGACCAGCTGCATTTCGGTCCTCGGGTGGTTCATGGTTTCTTCGGGCGGCCTCCCTATCACGAGCTCTTCTGTTTCTGATGAGTTGTTCCGGATCATCGATGAATGGAACCTCATCATTTCGATCGTACAGGTTTATTTCTTCGTCATCCTGATAGTCATGGTGGCTTTCTTCGCGAGACATGGTTATTTTGAAGCGATTTTGATTCGAAGAACTTATCCGATGGCTAATTCCCCGGCAACGGCGCCAATTTGACAGTTGCGCTCGTCGTCAAAGCGATTTGTACAAATAAATTTATAATAGTCCGCTACTCGCAACTTTAAGGGATTTGTTCAGCGAAGGAGCGTGTTTTAGGTTGGTTGAGGTTTTAGTTCTAACAACTACGTGACTTTTTAGTTGGTTTTGGTTTTGAGTGCTGAAAAGTAAATTACAGAAAAGTAAATATTGAAATTAAAATCGAAGACTTACAGTGGGTGATGCGTGAATTGCAAGTCCTCCGGATTGTGAGCGGTTGATGGTTGCAGTTGATTGAACAATAAAAGTAAAGACAAAGGGGATTCTGTGATTGCAATAGAAGTATTCGGTCTTAGGGGGCCTTGTATTATATCCTGTTCATTCTTTTAGTAACCCTTCTAAGTATTCAAATGTGTATCGAGGCCCTTTCGTAGCGCTCAATTTGCCACACTGTTTGTAAACCCTTGTTCTACTTCAGACTAATTCCTCCTTTCGAAGTATCTTAGCCTTTTGTGCATCCATTTGGTCCCTTTGGTCCAGTTTCCAAATGGTTTTAAAGATAGATCGAACTCCTCGGATAAGCTTTGCCCTTTCGTAGCATCCACTTACCCGAGTATGTTCACGACTTCCCACAGAAGAGTTTTGCCCTTTCGTAGCTTCCACTCAACCTTGGAAAGTCTGACCTTATAAATGGCACATAGAACAAGTTTTGAATACAGAGAAAAGAAACTAAACGAAGTAAAACATTTTATAAAACAAGAACTCCCCTTCAACCGAATGAAGAGTTTAGTTACGAATATCCATAGAGTTGGACATCATAACTAAATACTTGGGGATTTGGAAAAGAATACTCAAGAACCGACAAGAGTAAAGAGAGAAGAGAAAGAGATTACTCAAGAACAAACAGGAGTAACTCTTGAACTGTAACTGAAAGCTTGAGTACTCAAGAACAAACAGGAGTACTCAAGATCGAACTAAAGTATTTGAGAACAAACTGAACTTTTATTTATATCAAAACCAAACTTTACAAAGTAACAAACTTAGAGAGAGAAGTGGAGTGTGGTGTGTTGTGATTGCTTATGGCTTATGAAATGAGGAGGGATGGCTTGGTATTTATAGCCATGGAGGAGAGGAATGGATGGCCAAGATGAGGGCATGTGGTTTAGCATCCAAGGGTGGAGAGGAGGGGAAGAGGAGAGGAAGACAAGTGTCACAAGGGGAGAGGAGAAGGCAAAGCCGCCGGCGGCTTTTGGTGTGGTTGGAGGAGGATGTGACATGTGGTGGTGTGGGAGAGGAGGAGGGATGGATGTGAGGAGAAAGCCGCCGGTCCATGTGGCATGAGGAGAGTGGTTGTGAGTTTTGTGCAGTTTGCACAAAACTATCAGTGTATTCCAGCTCCGGATTGTCTTCGGTTTCTCTTCGGTTTGATTTGTTTTGAATGATTCCATGTCAGGATCTTTAGATTTCTTCATTCAGCGTCTGATCTTGACCTTGGATTGTCTCCTGATATCTTTTCTGTGCTAAAAGCTCTTCCTTAGCGTGTATTCTCTCTAAGCTCTGAAATACCCTGTAGAAATGTATCAGGACTAAAACATCGAAGTTAGATAGACAAACAGTCTAATTTTGTGGGTTTAACTGTGTTTATGATTCATACAATTGTGGTCCATCAGTCTCCCGCCTTCTCAGAAACAATGGAAAGAGAAAACACCAAAACAATGGAGCTCTTACTCCAGCAAGAAGTCAGGAAGAAGCAACACTGGAACGGTGGCAAAGTTTTACCTCAGCCACCCATGGGACCCAAACCAATGAACCACAAACGAGGTATCGTCGAGCCAACGACGTTAAACAAGTGCACTGGTCGGGAGGTAACCCGACACTATCTTAATTTTCCGCACTTTAATTTCTGTCATTTAAATTCAGTATTTAGTTTTAAGCTTGCATGACTTTTGAACTAAGGCACGCCTTCGTTCAAAAGTGGGGGGTGAGAACCACCTGTCTACATAAATAACATGCAGCTGTTTTTTCTTTTTTTTTAGTAATAAGTACCTTTTTGAAAATATGAACTTAAGAATGTGAAAAAGATAAATCATAATTCATGCATTAACCTTGTGAAAATTCAACTGTTTAAAAACTTAGAATGTAACTTTCCATTTGTCCTTTGTGCTGAGATAACTAGGGATGTGGAGTTGATATAAACTGCCCTAGAGAGGCTTGGCAAGCAATCAAAGGATCAGATCAAACTATATGGTTTTCGAAGTCAGTGGAGGCTGCACTTCGGGTTTTCAGTGAATAATTGAAGTCAACTCCGCCAAGAAGCATCTATGCAAAGGCGAGGACGGGAATCAGACCGTCCTCTCTCTAGTCAAAATAGCCGAGAAAATAGATGGGCGACCCTCATCTTGACCCGCGCAAAACGACAAAGACGAGAGGAGCGGGGAGGTATTTCCATAGGCTTGCGGGCGATGATTGGACCTCCCAAAAAGGCTCGAGAAAATGGACTAGCAATCACAAAAAGGTGAAAAGCTCAATGAAGCAAATCAAAAGAGGCCAAAGGCCCAAAATTGTGAAGGTTTTAACCGAGCAAAAGTGAAGCACTCAAAAAAAAGTCAAATCAAAGGCCAAAGGCCGATTCACTACAACAAAAAAGCAGTCCCTCGCCAAAGAAGAAAATCAAAAAGGCTCAACTCACTGAAACCCGAATCGAATCATGTGCTAGAGAAAGCTACCAAAAAACCATATAGTAAGAGACGATCCCGAGGTTGCAGTCCAGGAGCCTAAAAAGGGCTATCTCCCGAGACATCCAATAGAATTTGCATCTCAGCACGGAGGTACAAGTATTAAGTTTCTTCTATTTATTTACGCAGTTTAATTTGGTAATAAGTGATCAATGCATGAATTAGGATAGATCGAGTACCACAGTCTAATTTTCATATTCCAAAGCCAAACTTAGAACTTACGCCCTTTAATAGCATTGTTCGGGATGAACAACTAAAAGTGGGGGGTAATCTGATGGACCAAAGTTATACGAGTCAGAAACACAGTAAAACCCCCTTAATTAGACTGTTTGTCTATCTAACGTCTACGTGTTAGTCCCGATATATTTTCACGGGGCATTTTAGAGACTGAAGTGAAAACACGCTAAGGAGAGGATTTTAAGCTGAAAAGATAACAAGAGTCAATCCAAGGTCAAGATCATATGCCGACTGAAGAAATATCAAGGATCCTGACGTTGAATTGACCAGAACAAATTAATCAGAAGAATCAGGAGTGGAGTCAAGACAGCCCGGAGAAGAAACACATTGACAGTTTTGTGAAAAGACTGCACAAAACTGTACAAATCTCACATTGGGCAAGGATGACCGGCCACCATTCAAGGAGGTGGCCAAGGGAGGAGCTCCTCCCCACATGGTGACCGGCCACCGGTGGCTATCACCTCCTCCTCCTCCACCACTCCCCTTCCTCCACTTGGCGCCACCATACTCATCCACCAAAAGCCGCCGGCCTCCTCTCCCTCCTCCACATGTGGCCATCTCCTCCCTTGATTTCTTCCTCCAATCAAAATGCAACACTTGTAGCCATCTCCTCCTCCTCCCATGGCTATATAAGGAGGCCTCCTCCTCCTCATTTCACACACCAATTCTCAATTTCACTTCTCTCTCTAGAAGTTGTAATATTTGTAAAGTTGTAATTTTGCTTTGGAAATAAAGGAAAGCTCCCTTGGCGCTTCAACGGTTGTAAGTATCTCTTAGTATTTATTTATTTAACTGTTGTCTTTAATTCCTTAGTATAATGTTTAGCGCGATGAATAGTAGCTAAACTAGTAGTTCGGTCTAAGGGGTGCACTTGTATTATAAATGTTTTAAGACTATTAACTTAGTGTTTAGTCTTAGTATTCAAAACTTGTTCTATGTGCCATATATAGTCAGAGTTTCCAAGGTTGAGTGGATGCTGTAACAAGCAAAGCTCTTCTGTGGGAATTCGTGATCATACTCAGGTAGTGGAAGCTGTAACAAGCAAAGCTATCTGAGGAGTTCGACTCATCCTAAATCCCATCTGGTCGAGCGTAACTGTGAGATCAGGTGGATGCACCCAGGCTAGCATACCTTAGGGTATTGGCGCTAGACTGAAATAGAACAGGAGTTGCTTTAAACCGGTGTTGCAAGTCTTGAGCTGTAACTAGCCTCGATTCACCGTTTGAATACTTAGATGATTCACTAATGGTCAATGATAAACAGGATATAATACAAGTCCCCTGAAACCGAACATTTCTCTTAATCATTAAAATAGTAATTTACTTTCCAGTATTAAAATCAACCAATCAACCAATCAAAATAGCTGGTAGCTTTAAAACCAACCAACCGACCTTAAACACGTTCCCACGCTGCGTAATCCCCCCCGAAGAACAATTATTCCCCTAGTTCCCTTGGGTTCGACCCCTACTTACCAAGTACTACCCAATAGTATAGTTGCGAGTATCGGACTATTATAAATTTATTTGCACAATCGCTTTGACGACGAGCGGTTCTGTCAAGTGCCCTCACCATAATTTTCGAAGGGCGGACCTTATGAGGTACTTTTATCTCGGCATGAACAAAGATGCCAAAAGCCAAATGGACACAGCTAGTGGCGGTGCGATCATGGATTTACCGGCAAGCCAAGCATTCAAAGTCATAGATAAAATCGCTACAAATTCTGATAGATACCAAGGGGTTGATCACAAGAAGATGGGTAAGTCTATAGAAGATTCTTCCAATTATGTGACTAAAGATCAATTTGGTGATTTGGTCAAGAAAATGGAGAGTATGGTTAATGCTTTGGATGTATCTAAACCAGAAAACGACAAAGGGAAGAATTCGGTCCGACAACCTTGTTTTCTATGCTCTAGTACGAAGCACTCTACAAAGCCTTGTCCCGATGGGAAATACGAAGATGATGAGGATGGATATGAAGAGCCGCATTATGTCAATCAACAAAGGAATTATGCTCCAAATCCTCGTCCTCCTACAAGAAACTATGAGCCTCCTCAAAGGAGAATGTCCAACAACCCCTGTTTCCCTTCTAAGCCTCAAGAGCAAAACAACTACCAAGGGAATTACCAAAGACAAGGGTATGGTTCTAACCAAAATCAAGGGCAGAATTCTTACTCTACTCAAGGCCAAAGTTCCAACCAAAATCAGGGGCAAAACTCTCAATATTCCAACCAAGGGAACTATCAAAGGACTTCTCATCAACAAGGACAAGCTTCTTCTAACACTCAAAGTAATTCGATGTTGTCTATGATGGCGCAAATGCTAGAGAATCAAAAGGAAACTAACAAGAGGATGGAAGCTCATAACAAAATGCTTGAGAATCAAGTGGCTCAAAATGCCGTAGCTTTGAAGCATTTTGGTAAGCTCCCTTCTCAACCGGATGTAAATTCCACCGAGCATTGCAATGCCATCTTTCTTGAAGGTGAAAAGCCATCTCTCATGCATGTCAATGCCGTCACATTAAAGAGTGGAAGAGTCTTGCCTACTCCTCAAGGAAAATCGAGTCCTAAAGACAAGGAGATAGAAGCGGAAGTTGCCAACGACAATTCTGAAGTTGAACTTCAAGCTCCTACGGAAGAAGAGAAAAGGGGGAAGAACCGGTTTTGACAAGGCATTATGTGCCAAAGATACCTTTTCCTCAAAGTATCAACAAAAGCAAGCTAGATGCTCACTTCCAACGATTTGTGGAGATGTTGAAGAAGTTGTATGTCACTCTTCCATTCCATGAGGTGATCACTCAAAATCCTACTTATGCAAAGTTCTTAAAAGATATTGTGTCTAGTCGTAGAGTTATTGAGAATCTAGCATGGTAGCCTTGAACCATGAGTGTAGCGCCCTCTTCTCAAAGCAAATACCCCTCAAGTTAAAAGACCCCGGCTGATTCACCATTCCATGTTGATGGACCATAATTGTATGAATCATAAACACAGTTAAACCCACCAAATTAGACTCTTTGTCTATTTAACTTTTGCTTGTTAGTTCCGATATTTATCTACAGGGTATTTTGAAGTCTAGAGAGAATACAGGCTAAGGAGGAGTTTTGAAGCTAAAAATGAATTACGAGTCATTCCAGGTCACGACCAAATTCTGACTTTCAAGAACCTGACGTGGAATCACTCAAAACAAGTCCAACCAAAGGGCAACCAGAGTCAGACAGGAGCTGAAAGGAACGATGGCTTTTGGGGAAAAGATCACAAAGCTCTCACCCACTCCCCTCCACCTCACATGGCCGGCGGCTTCAAGGAGGAGATGACACATGGGGGGCGGCTCTCCTCCCCTCCACCTCACCCCGGCGGCTTTTCTCCCCTCCACCCTCCTCTTGCCAAGTGTCTTCTTCTCATCCACATCCATCCCTCTCCTTAGCCTATAAATAGAGCTCCTCCTTCCCTTTGTAAAATCATTCCAAACACATTCCAACATCCCACAATCCACAAGTCACTTATCTCTCTAGATTGAGAGCACAATCATGTAATCGCTTTACTTTGGAATCAAAGCTTGATCTTTAGCACTCTCAACGGTTTTTGTAAGTACTCTCTTCTTTACTTTACTGTCTTTCAAAGTACTTTACTTTCCTGTCTTTACAATCAAAATCTTTACTTTTCCTGTCTTTCAAAACCTTTACTTTTTCAAGTACTTAGCTATGATATCCACCTCTACGGATACTCGTAGCTAAACCCTTCATTCGGTTGAAGGGGAGTACTTGTATCATACAATGTTTTAGACCCTTCTCTTAGTGCCTCTTTGTGTTCAACTTGTTCTAGGTGCCATATATTAGGTCAGAATTCCATTGGTTGAGTGGATGCTCGGAAGAGCAAAGCTCTGCCATGGGTTCGTGATCTTATGTGGATAAGTGGAGGCTCGGAAGAGCACAGCTTATCTGTGGAAGTCAACCTCTTTAAAACACCATTTGGTTTATCAGGAATGATGATCAAATGGATGCACATACTAGAACAAGAGTTCTTTGTCTTGCAAAAGACTAGACGGTGTGGCAAGTCATGTGCTAGGAATAGCCTTGATTCACTTTTGAACACTTAGTATGATCATTAGAGGTCAATGATAAACGGACTATGATACAAAGCCCCTAAAACCGAATACTTTCCTTTAATTATAATATCAACTGTCACTTTACCTTTCAGTACTAAAAATCAAAAACAACCCCCAACTGCTTTATTTAATCCCCCCTTTTCGAAAGAACAACTATTCACCTAATTCCCTTGGGTTCGACCCGTACTTACCACTTACTACCAAAAATAGTTAAGTCGCGAGTATCGGAGATATAAATTTATTTTGCATAGAGAACATTGCACCTTAACGACAGTGCAGTGGGCTCCGTCACATGCTCTATTGGCTCCATGAGCATTGAACACCCATTAGCCGACCTTGGTGCTAGTGTAAGTGGCATGCCTCTAGCGACCTATTATAAGCTTGGGTTAGAGGGAATGAAAGCTACCAAGATGACATTGCAACTCGTCGATGGAACCAAAAGGAAACCCAAAGGAGTAATCAAAAATGTTCCTTTCAAGGTAGACAAGTTCTACATACCTTGTTACTTCGTAGTGATGGAGATGGGGAACAGTGGAAACACCACTCTTATTCTTGGGCGCCCCTTCTTGGCCACTGCCAGTTTTAAAGTTGATCTGGGGAAGGGGAAGTTGACCTTGAAGATTGGGGAGAAAAGGTGAAGATAGAGAGGCCTATGAACGAACAAGTGGCTATACCTGAACCTTGTGATTTGAAAGAGCAAGAGAGTGTGGGAGCCGAGAATGTTGAGGTCAAGAAGGTAACTAAGAAGGTTTTGCACAAGTTGGTCGATCCCGATAAGGACCCTTCTCTTGATCACTATAAGTTGCCCTCATGCCATGATGGGGTAAAAAGAAAAGTCAATGCTAAAACGGCAAAGAATGAGAAGCAAACATCACTTTGGACAAGAGCTATTAAGCAAGTTGCTTGCAAATTTTCAAAGAACCCGGATTGACAACTCCACTTCTCAACATATCCGCTTGAGGAGGGATCGTAGCAAAAGACTCCTCAAGTGTGTTTCTTATTTCCTAAAAGGGGAATCGGCTCCGTCTTAGCCAAGACGTTAAACTAGGCTTGTGAGTGTTTCTCCCCTGATCTTTAAGTATATCTATTTTGATTGGATTTCTATTTGCTTCAAGTGTGGGGTGTTGAAATTTTGTGCATGAGTGTTAATGTACGATTTGAGATTGGCTTAGAAATTCTTGTCCGTAACTCCATGCGTTCGCATAGTTTCATCCATGCGTTCGCATAATTGGCTTTTTCTTCATTTCGTTGTGCTTGCATAGATTTCATGCGCTCGCGCATAAAATCAATGCCACTGCCTAGTACTGTGCGTTTGCACAAGTCAATCCATGCGTTCGCATGCCTAGTTTATTTCCACTTTGTGCTTTGGTCGCATGAGTCCATCCGTTCGCACGAGAAATCCATGCTACTGCCTGCACTTGTGCATTCGCACAAACCCAAGCATGCGTTTGCATGCTCATCTGATGCGTTCTTTTGATGAATTATGAGTTGACTTGCATGATGCTGACATGTTTACGATGATGATTTCTCTACCTTGTGTGCTTAACACTCTCGTAATTGAGCTTCCTTTCTTATAGAGGAAAAAGGGGAATCATTCATCGAATCTTTTGTGCAAGTTCAGTCGCCCAAGAACTAGGCGCGCGAAGCAACATCTCTTACTTTGAAATGTCTACCTCCAAACGAGAGAAGTTTTTCTTTACTTTCTCTTTGCTTTTCATGCTATTCATTGCTTAGGGACTAAGCAATTGCTAAGTGTGGGGTGCCTATGTTTTGACTACACGAGATGTTTGTGCTTGCTTGCCGTGCTTTCATGTTTAGAATCCAATCAATTCGCATGTTTAGAGGAAAACACTTACACTACTGTGACATTCATCCAAAAACTCAAATTTTTAATGAAAACAAAAAGTCTGGGCAAGGCTACATTTTTGAAAAATTTCATTCCTAATTCAACTAGTCGTGCATGATTTCACTTAATTGATCCTTTAGATGACTAATGGATTGGATTGTTGGCTTTCATTCTTGAGGATCAAAGCATCTACTAGCACTTCTTTATCTTTTATTCTAAGCTCTTTCTTGTTGAGACTATAGAGTTGATCTTTGAAAGCATGAAATAAAAAATAATAATAAATAAAAACCTAGCATGTTATGATTGCCTTTAGGTGACCTTAGTGACCTCGCTTGTCTTGTGGATTTGTCTTGTTGGTTTGTCATGCTCCATTTTGAGCACTTAGCCCTTTGTCAAAGTTCTAAGTGTGGGGTCAAAAGAGGGCAAGAAAAAGAAGGAGAAAGAAAAGCACAAAAACAAAAAAAAAGAGAGAAGAAAAAAATGTGTAATAAGCCCCAAGCTTCTTCCTTATGATTGATCACCATTGGGAAGTGTGTTTAAAGAATTATGTGCTAAGCGCCGAGGGTTAGGAAGGTAAGTTCCCCCTCGAAAGTGCTTAGTACGGCCAAATGCCATGCTACCCCTTAAAGTTGCACTTAGACTTGACAATCGGCTATTCCACCATTCTCTAGCTTGAAAACTAATGAGACAATTGAAACTTTCTAGCAAGAATTCACTAAGGGACGAACCTCGTATTCTTTTATACTTAGGCATGATATGATTTGCAAGTGTATATAAAAGCTTTAATGTTGGAACTCCTCTTCTCTTATGACTAAGTGACCTTTGCGTCCTAGGCTTGAGAATGAGTTCAAAGTCACAAGCCAATGTACTATCCTCCTTGCTAGCATTGGTTAGTGGTCCAACAAGATTTCTTTGCGACTATTAGATTGTTTTCTTGAAATCTTGGATATAGAAAACGACTAGAATCCTTGATTAAAGGTTTGTTAGTCTTTGCTTTGATTTGCTTGAATGTCATTATTCATGAATTTCCACAAGGATTTGAAGAGGTTTCATGTTGTGATTGAAATGCACATATCTAGTTTGAATACATTATGAACTTCATGGAAAACACCTTGCCTAGTACTTTGACATTTGTGAACTTAAAATGCCTAATTGGATGGTTGTTCTTTTTGTGGGATTTGTGAGTATTCCCATGTCTGAAAACTCTCAGGAGACTACAACTCCTCCACTAGGGTAGCCTAGGGGTTTAAAGGCTTGGTACATTCGCTAAATGCACTCGTGTTACCTACGAAAGTGGTTAGTTAGAAGTAGGATTTGTTTCTTAGTGTTTTAGTTAGTTTTCGTGACCATATGGAGTTTTCTTTGAACCGATCCTGAGTGAGTGAAGTGCATTATTGTTGTTGATCTCTATGATTAGTTTGCTCGGGACGATCAAACATTAAGTGTGGGGTGATTTGATAGCGCTAAAAAATATGCATTTTAGGCGACTTCTATGCTTATTGTTTCAATTGTTCTATTACGATTTCACTTGCTATTTGATGCTTTGTGGTTCTTTTCATGAAAATTACAGAGTTTAAGCTGAGAACACAAGTAGGCAGTGATTTTGGAAGAAAACCGAAGTTTCGGAGCAAAAATATGGAGTTTCGGGCAAAATAGGGCAAACCGACCTTGCCGGAGTACTTTGGACGCACAGATCGCATTTGGTGCCTGATTAGGTCGATTCAAAGTTTGTTAGAAAGATAACTCAAAGGGCTACAACTTTCTAGTTGACGCCGAGGCCAAATTCGGACGGGAAAACTTCGAAAAAGCCCCAAGAACTCGGAGCGCAAATTTCTCAAGGTCATGCGCTCGCATGGTCAAAAGCATGCGGTCGCACAACCCAGACCATGCGTACGCATAGTCAATAGCATGCGAACGCACAACCCAGACTCGAAGCATGAACATCCCGTGCGCTTGCACGCGATCAAAGTTCCCAGTCTATAGGAGGCCATGCGTTCGCACAAATCAATCCATGCGTTCGCACAAATCAAACCATGCGTTCGCATGCTTTTGCGGAAACATAAAAACGAGAATTTTACTACTGGGCTATAAACAGAAACTTGGGGTTTTTGAACAAAAAGCTGGTTTTCTGGAGTAAATCTGGGATTTTGGAAAAGAAGAACTCCAACAACAACACGATCGGATACTCTAGTGGTCTTGAATCTCCATATTGGTTTTAGATTTCTAAACTCAACTTTCCATATGGTTGTTTGCACTTTTATTGTTTACTTTGTTTGTAAACTCACCATGAGTGAGTAGTGACCTTGATAGGGGATCTATGGATCCTCTAGACATGTTTGTGACATTGTAATTACCTTATGCTAATGATGAATGAGTTTGCACATGTTTCTTCTTCATTTGAACCTAATGTCTCGAGTTGCCTATAAGGTGTTTGTGAAATGTCCTCAATAGGAATTCTGCTTGATTTCATGCTTGATGTAGCTTGCGTTGATCATCATGACTTCAATGAAGTAAATGAAGAAGCATTAGGATTTTTGTGTTACATGGCGACTCTCTAATCCGAATGAGAAGGGCTTGATATTAACAAGAACATGATTATCTAGTCAATAAAGTGGAAGTGTGAGGCTAGACATTCATATTCTACAGTGCCAATAGAGCGAAAGTGTGAGGTACTATGCGAGATGTAACCTCTTTGTACTAAGTTGTAGCGTGAGTTGAACTTTGTACTAATGTTGCATAAGCCAATTCCTAAACATGTGCACGTGATTTCATCATTAGTGTCCTATATCATTGTCATAATAATTGTCTAGGTGGTGAAGTGATCCCTAGTCATCTTTTAATTGATAGTTAACCTGTTTTAGTAGATATAATCTCACTTTTGGATAGTACCTTCTACTATCATCCTCTTAGAGGAACAACCCCCCCCCCCCCCCCCCCCCCAAACCATAGACATTCTAATTAAATCGTTAGCATTATTGGTTTAATCACCTATCCTTTGGGTACGACCTTGGTTCACCCGAGTCATTACAAATGTTTTGATTACCGTGACTTAGCATAAGTGTTTGGATTCTATTTGAATACTTAGCTATATTTTAAACCGATCAGTGAATATGATCATTTCTACGGAATTGAAGTGAACGAGTGCTTATGTCTATTGCATATAACACTTTGGGAGATGTTTCAAGGATGATAAATGCTATAGAATGAACCAACAATCTCGATGGAGTGAGGTTTGAGTTAAGAAGGTTTGGCTAAGAATATATTCACACGAAAGTTGGTCTACCTTAGTCTAAACTAGGTTCAAAACTATTTGACTACCATGAAATATTTGAATATTGTGTATGTGATCGTTGGGAAAAGCCAAGGAGGGGAGTAACCCCTCGAAACACCTCTTATCTATTATCTCTAATTATTCACCACATAGGATTTAGAATATACACCTTTATACATTTTTGGTTTAGAATAACCGAATGAAAACATGATCTTACAGAGTGCATGTGCTGGGCTTGCTCCTTTGGGTTCGACCTGGTACTTTATCGGTTTTTATAAATTGTTTTGACCTACTACATTTGATCCTCTCTTCATTGATACTATTCTAGAGGTGAAAAAGAAAATAGTTCGTCACACATTATCTCAAAGGGAAGTTCTCAATTGGGAGGTTGGATTATAGGAGCAGTGGTGAGGGCACATTTTAGCTTCTAAAAGGCTTCAATGCAAGCATTATCAAATACAAATGGCACATCATTGTGCAAGAGATCAGTCAAGGGCTTGGCAATCTTAGAAAAGTCTTTAATGAAATGCTGATAGAACCAGGCGTGACCAAGTCCTTCTCGTACCATGAAGTGGTACTTCTCCCAATTCAAGACAAGGTCGGTATCAATGCACTTATCAAGGAACTTGGAAAGATTATCCAAGCAAGAGTCAAAGGATGAACCATAAACCGAGAAGTCGTCTACGAATACTTCTATTGTGTTCTCGATAAAGTCAGAGAACATAGCCATCATGCACCTTTTGAACATTCTCGGTGCATTACATAGTCCAAATGGCATACATCTATAAGCATAAGTTCCATAGGGGCATGTGAACGCGGTCTTATCTTGATCTAGAGGATTTATAGGAATTTGAAAGAATCCAATATATCCATCCAAATAGCAAAAGTATTCATGGTTTGCTAGCCTTTCAAACATTTGATTGATGAAGGGCAAGGGGAAGTGATCCTTCCTATTGACCTTTTTATGTTCATGGTAGTGAACAAACATTCGCCACCCCATAGTGGTGCGTGTGGGGATAAACTCACTTTTTGTTCTTACCTACCATTAAACCACCTTTCTTAGGGATCACGTGGATTGGGCTCACCCATTTTGAGTCAGGAGCGACATAATTGATTCCCGCTTCTCTTAACTTAGTTATCTCCTTGAAGACAACTTCTCCTAATTTAGTGTTCAACCTCCTCAGCCTCTCTTGGGTTGGCTTAGCATTATCTTCCAATCTAATCCTATGCATGCATATTTTGGGGCTATCCCTTTCAAATAATCACTTGAATAACCAATACCCTCCTATGGGTTCTAAGCACATTCAATAGTTTAGAAGTCTCAAACTCATTCAAAGATGCATTCACAATCACGAGAAAAGTGAATTTGAGACCTAAGAATTCATACCTTAGACTAAGGGTAGAGCGTTAAGCTCTATCCCACAATGTCCCTTACCTTTTTCTTCCTCCATCTCTTCCTCCTCATCATCTTTTCCTACCTCAAATTATTCCTCGTCCATCATCAATAGTTACGCTCTATCCCACAATGTCCCTTACCTTTTCTTCCTCCATCTCTTCCTCCACCTCATCTTTTCCTACCTCAAATTCTTCCTCGTCCATCATCAATAGGTCCATCATAGACTCACCTATGCTTTTATCACGAGTTTTGTTTTTTTTAAATGACCCATTTGAGTTTGTCATTTCCATTTTGGCCTGTTCTTTTAACAAACCAGATTCTCAAGATCCAGGTTGTTATGTTTTGAATAAAACCGGATTCCCATGATTCGATTTTATGAGCAAATAAGATGAGGTGCCTTTGGCCGCCTACACGGATGCCACGTGAAAACTGTATCGAGAGGATCCGGTCTTTTTAGAAATGGATGTCGGGGATCTGGTCTTTCTATGACACCGGTTGTCATAAATACTGTTTGTAATAATTTTTCTATTTTTTGTTGATCGAAGTTAATTATCTATCGGTAACGGTTAAAAATAACCAAAAAAGTGTTTTGATCTGGTTCAAAGTCGAACATGAGAAAAGGACTTTGATTTTGTTGAAAAGTGGATACAAGTACTAGAAAAGTGGAACAAAGATAGAAGCAGCCCTCCTGTTATGGCAAATTTTGTGGCATATTTTGCATCTTTGAATTCTGCCAGGGGGTGTTGATGAAGAAGCTAATCCTTGAGTACTGGACTGACAGACGTCAATCTCATTATGCCATCGCCTTGTCAGATTTCTACCGACTTTTTGACATTTGAAGTCAGGGTTAAGAACATGAGGAAGTCCCTGATAAGTCGCATTCTTGACTATTATCTCTCTACATTTTCCCTAAGGTTTTGATTCGATCCCACGTATTTTTTAGGCCAACTGACACTCTTTTGCCCTTTCAGGTACAATATTCGATCAAGGAGTGATCAGACCCTTTGGAAAGCGGAATGAGTAGAAACAAGGCAAAAAAGAATTAAAAGTGAGATATTCGCAACCAACTTGTCCCGACTGCCCTGAGCCAATACCACAAGGGCATTGTGTCCCGAATCGCTTAGTTAAGATTGGACAACCCCAAAGTGCATCTCCTTTCCATGCCAATCTGAATAGTTCCATTTCAACCAGACCGCAAAGCATGCGGACTTTGCACAACCTAGTCACCCGAGGTGCCGTTGGCGTGACCGAGACAATGGCCTAAAAGAGGAATATTTATCCCATACACCTATAATTAGAGGCATCTGTGTTTTGCACTGAGAGTTGCGCACGCCAAGATTTCTGTAAGAGGGTTTCCATACGGAAGAGGATTATAACAAAACCAATTATCCAGCTCAGGGAGCTGCCGGAGTGGGACGATCGTCCAGTACATCTATCCCTATTGTATTCCTCTACTATTTAATTGATTTTTTTTGTATTGAATCCTTAGAGATGAGTCGTGAGTAGTCCTTTTTGTTTTATAGGATCCTATGGAACCCTATGATGTATGTGACTTGTTTATGATATGAATAATCTATAAATGGTGTTGAGTTTTATTCATGGTGTTGTATTTCACTTCATCTTATGCTTGTACTATGCTAATAGGCGTCCGAAGGGATCTCTATGAGTAGAGGGTAAGAGTCATTTGCTATGAACTCGAGGGGGTCACGCCGATGACCCTGGAAAACCTAGTGGTTATACCTTTACACGATGGTGTTCACGAGGGTGACCCATCGTGTATCACGATAGGCCTAGGTTAACCAGCCTGCAAATATCAATTGTCCAACGAGGGTTAGTGGTCGAGAGATACGAAGCTGAACATGGACAAACAAATCGAGGGGTCTAGATACATGTGCGAGATACGTTTTCCTTTGGGCATGAGAAGTAGCCGAGAGGTGGAATCTGCCATATAGACGTATAGGCCTGAGTCGATCTCGATAGAGACTCGCACTATTGTGGGTTCAAGTGACTAGAGTTGTATGCATTGGAGAGCGAAACAGATACCCTAGGAAACGTTTCTTTACATTGATTAAACCCCCACTTTACTTCATTTAATCTGGCTATAACATTAAACAACCTTAAAACTAATTCGTAATTTGAAAAGCAGACGTAAAATCGAATATTGGAAACGAGTTTTGGTTTACTCCTTGGAGGACCCGGTACTTATCAGTTTATAAATGTTTTTGACTACTTAGTTAGCACACCACCTATTTGCTGCAACGTCAGACCCTTATAGGGTTTCCCGAAGTTCTCATGAAGCATTGGAGAGAAATGGTAACTCCAGCTCATGTTGTAAGTGTATACTCATGAGCAAAGAAGTTGCTCAATTCCTTGCGCGCGAACTTGCAAGCTGCCATTGCATAATTACAAGGAAAATGAAATAATGTCCATCAAACTGTCCACCTATGATGCAGTGGCGGACCCATACTTTTTTCTTACTGGGGGCAAAGATTATCTAGGCTTTTTATTCTCACAAAACTTTAAAGTGTGAGATGTATAAATTAAATCCTTAGTGTACAAAATATATATTAAAGTGGCTATGAGAATTATCTTAGATTGAATGTACTTATTTTAATTATAAAGTTAGCAAAATAAAAATTATTTTTATATGTCACATCAACTATTTGAGCTTAAATTCTAGTATCAAATTATATTACCCTCAAAATGAGATAAAAAAATTTAATACATAAATATATTTTTGAGAGCTTTGAGGCTATTTTTGAAAATTTGAAGGTTATTTTGCATTATTGGGGTAAAACATTATTATTATTGGGGGCGAAATATTAAAATAATGAAGAATATTTTAGTAATTACATGGTGTTTATCAACTTTTTTGAAAATTAATGGGGGCAATTGACTCCAATACTCAAAGCTTGGGTCCGCCACTACGTTGATGACGTCCATATTTGATAACGTCGTTGAACGATTCCAAAGCGTTGGTGGTCACTGAAGCCCATTGATGAGTCGTATTTATACGACTCGTCGAATTAGTTATTCCCATCTATTTAATTATGCGAACAGTTACTTTTTACTATTATTTTGCATTTCAGGTGTTTCAGAAGCTCTGGAAGGAATATGTGCTTAAAAGCGGCGTTTCGGTGCAGAATACATCACATGAAGTTCATGGAAAATCAGATGGAGAGCCAGAGTCAAAGTTGGAGCGAAAAGAATGAGCATTGTGCCGAGACTCTCGCGCCCAACGCCTACTTTAAGTGTGCTGGACGTGCCAGCTAAAATGCATGCGAGGCACGACGCTAAAATACTCTTCGGGCGCGGGTGACCCGACGAGGTGATGACGTGATGCGCCATCTAAAATGCATGTGAGGCATGACGTGACGCTAAAATGCTCCTTGGGCGCGGTAGGCCCGACGAGGTGACCCATCTCATACCACCATTATTCATTGATAAAGACCATAAATCAGCGTCTATGTTGTGCAACCACCTTCGGACATCAGGTGTATCTTGCAAGAGTTCCATCAGCTATGCATATTCAGCAACAAAACTTTTACTCTTTCTTGGCATATGGCACTCTGCCAAGTTTCTTTTCAAAGTAGAGTGTTTCACCTCGGTGTTGAAGTTGATCTGTAAGTGCCCAATGCAGACACGATGGAAAGCCATAAGAGGCGACCATTCTGGTTCTTTCATAGCGGCCATTATTCTAGGGTGCTTGTCAGAGATGTCCCACAAGCGCATGCGTGAAGTGCCACCATCATGAACCACTTCTAGCTAGAAGTGTTTTCACTATTCACCTAAGCAAACGCAACAGGCACAACACCGTTATTTGCATCCAAAGAACATGCTACCAACAGCTTCCCGTCGTACTTACCATACATATGAGTACCGTCGATGGATAATATAGGACGACAATGATAAAATGCATGAATACATTCTGCAAATGCTCAAAAAACATGATTTACCTGAATGTACTCACCATCAATTTCTTATGTATCCTATCTGACAACTGTTTCCGGATTTGCATCAACCAAAACCTTTATCAAGTGCGGCAGCCTTAAAGGCTTGGGTAGCGAATCGCAAGAACTCATCTTCTTGCTTGATCCCATTCTTACTTTGAGGCATTAGTTTCAAGGACTTCTTCTCTGGAGACCTCCTCATCCAAGTTCCCATTTTCAATTGCTTGTTGCGACAATGGAGTTTCAAGCATCTTGTTGTGGGTCTCGATCACTCTATTCATCTTCTCTTGGTTAGGAATGAGTGTAGCAAGCATGTATTCTATATTGGAAGGCTGACACAAAGTTTGAGGGTATTGAGGGTAGGAGTCTTCAACTTTAAAGCATTGGCTATCATCCGAATTTGGAGTGTTGGCATGTGATGGATAGCAATAGTTTTCCCAATAGAAATTCGGTTGCTCCTCCTCTTGATAATATTCTCCATTGTACATGACTTATTGGTTGTAGGGATTCATCCTCGTAAAGACATATAAACATAAGCTAGCAAGAGATATGAATGTAAGGAGGATATACAGGTATAAGGAAAAGAAAAATAGCTACAAGAATGGTCGATACTTCCACACAATCGAAGCTAGTAATGTGCTAATGTGTTGCTCTCCGGCAACGGCGCCATTTTGACGTTGTTGTTCTTCTACTCCTTTAATTGGTGTGATCTAACGTATATTAAACTTGTCAAAAACAATTTACATTATCGGTAAGACCGAGTCGAACCCAAAAGAGCAAGTTAAGCACATGCACTATTTAAAATTGTGATTTCGTTCGGCTATTCTAATTCAAATGGATGAGGGTGTGTGTATCTAAATCCTACTTGGCAAGTAATTAGAGATAAAAGATGGATAAAAGGCGTTTCGAGGGGTTACTCCCCTCTTTGACATTTCCCAAAGATCAAATACACGGATCGGAAGCATTATAATGTTATGGATAGCTTTAAAACCTAGCATAAGCTTAAATGAGCCCATTATAATGTTATGGATAGTTTATGCTTTCTAATTTAGAATCTCACTCTTTCGAGATGTCGATTCATTCTACTCCTCTTGATTGTCCTTTAATTTTCACTTTGAGGTCAATCAAGTAGAAATAGACAATTAAAAGCTAGGTTGGCTTCCATATCTTGGAGTTACTTTCATGAGCACTAGATATGGATCATTTTCATTCATCCAAACCATACTAAGCTCTTTTGATACTTAAAATTATGTTTTAAGACAAACATGTCACTTAGACATTTCATCAACACTTAGCAACATGTTAGTAAATGAAGCTCTAGTGAAAATGAAGTCTAACACTTTGATTATGGAATCTAATGTATAAACAAGCTCATTGAGTACCAAGAGGGTTGTAAAACCCTCAAACCACAAGAACTAGTCACACATCATCATGATAACATCTTTTCAATACAAAACAACAAAGGGGAGGATAGATGAGTAGAGAAAACCCAAGTAAGAGACGATCCAAGCTCTAGATTCCTTGGTTGATCTTTTCTCTTCTCCCCCAAGCAATCCTTTTAATGATGTTGAGTCTTCCTTGACCAATTTCTCACATTTTTTCTCTCTAAAAACCAGCCTCCTTTGTCAAAACTCTTTCCTTCTATTTATAGCTCTGAGTGAAAAAACAGGCACAACAACCGTACTCGAGCGAGTACTGCTATCTGAGGGTGCAATGTGCAGGGAAAGCTAAGCTACCAAAAGTACTTGTTCTCTATTTGATACAAATAGACGCTTTGAAACGTAGCAAATCTAAAAATTAAAATTTCACTTATTAACCTTATAGAATAGATCAAATAAAAACCATATTTAAATATAAAAACTATAAACTACCTAAGAATTCGACACGTGGCACTCTCGACCATTCATAATTTGGGCCACTTTTTTGTAAATAAAAATATTAAAACGAACTTATTTAAAAATACATAACAGATACGAGGATATAAACATCCTAAAAAATAACATTAAGTCTGAACATTATGTTAAGTCTGAACTTTTTGTTAAGTCTGAACATTATCACATAACTCTAAACATTATTTTAAGTCTGAACTTTTACATCTTGTTAAGTCTGAACATTATCACATAACTCTGAGAATTTTGTTGAGTCTGAACATTATCACATAAGTCTGCATATTATCATATAAGTCTGAACATTATCACATAACTCTGAACACTATGTTAAGTCTTAACTTTTACATTTTGTTAAGTCTGAACATTATCATATAACTCCGAACACTATGTTAAGTCTGAATATTTACATTTTGTTAAGTCTGAACATTATGCATTGAATTAATTAGATTAAAATTAATTAATTACAAAAATACAAAAAGACTATTTTCCGCTTTCGTATTGGATTACGAAATTTCAACATATATGTCACGTGTCAACTTTTGAGGAGGTTTATAATTTTTATAAATAAACAAGATTTTTATCCGATCTCTACTCTTAACCTTAAACATATCTAATTACGTTTGAAACTAAACGGATTGATCCGTTTGACTCTAATATTAATAGGTTTTAAGATTTTAATTTGCTTAACATGCTAACTCTTAAAGAACCACTCATTACCCATCGGAATCCCCTGTTTTGCCAAATCTAGTTTAAAGGTTCAAGAATCAGTTCATTCAACATTACTTCTCCACCATGCAGAAATAGTCACCCAGGGCGCGTCCTCTTTTGACTGCCTCTCCTATATGAACTCATTGTCCCAGTCGATTCGCCCTCCACTAAAGCCTCCCTGGCGCCGACAAAAGAGTTTGAAAGCTCAGCCTAGAGCACTGTAACTCTTCGAATGTTGTTATTGAGCTCTCTAATCAGCCCGACGTTGCGGCTCAAATTATCAGGCACCCCGAACTCATGATTCTGATTAATCTCATTTATCAACAACCTGTTTTGATCTAATATGATCTGAACTTGTGCAAACTTGTGTTGAAACCTTTGTATGACCCTCTCATTCAGTTGTGCAGATGATCCGGCACTAGTGCCCGGACGATGGTCTCCTTCCACTCCCCCGAATTCGATGCTCAGAAACAAATCTGCATAAAGAAGATAATAGAGTTACAACGTCAGCCAAAACTGCATAAAGAAAATGCCAGCATAGTCACTGAATCTTAGTCCTATACATTACATTACGTCCTTAGCATTTTCTTAAAGTTCAGCTGTTAAAGGCAATTGCTTTAATAAGCAGATTCTATAACTTTTATACAAATTATAAACCCTTTTTGAGGCCAAGAATCTGATACATGTCAGACATTAAAATAAGAAC
Source organism: Rhodiola kirilowii (assembly GCA_033675215.1). Lineage (NCBI taxonomy): Eukaryota > Viridiplantae > Streptophyta > Magnoliopsida > Saxifragales > Crassulaceae > Rhodiola > Rhodiola kirilowii. Next base: position 29,112,191 of record CM066196.1, on the reverse strand, counting down.
ATCATAATCACTAAATAATCCTTTTCTCCAGCTCAAATCTCTTAATCACAAATAAATCATTAACGGTTTCCACTTCAGGGAATCTAATAACCAAACGCTCTACACTAAATTGAGTATCAATACAACGCTTATACCTTCTATAACCAGTCCCAAAAAAGCCCTAAGTTTCTCAAAATTTCCAATTTTTTAATCCAAACATCAACCAAAAGACATCTCAAGAATCTCCAACCCAGCACGAACAAAGAAACAACACAACAAATGTCGAAAACGCTGAGCATCAGACTTTGTACTTCATCCAAGTGACCGAATCCGACTAATCTAAAACCAGAAAGAATGAATGTGGATATACAAAAGAAAGAACGAACAACAACGTCCTTGGGCGCTTTCTTCCCTCAAAATCTCGGGAAGTGTGAGTTGAATCTTTCACGGACGAAAGAATCTCTGTGACTGTGACTGGGGGCTCTAGCGGCAGGGACGGCGATGATGAGCGAAAAGGAAATGCTTGGAAGATTCTGATGAGTCGCGATTTGTAGGGATCGTACGGGACGTGATTTTCTCGTCTCGTCTCGACACAAAAATGGATAGATATATTTCCACTCCTCTTTTTTCGTGTATTAATAAAAGCGAAAAGTACTAAAAAAATTCTTTAAAGTTAACCGTCAAAGTTAACCCCATTGGTCAAATTACAATTAAATATTATTTACTTTAATTTTATCTATGTATCTCTCATTCTATATTTTTAACTTTTAATTTTATTATAATTTTTTTTATTCTCTTTAAATTTCATATCACATTCTTTTTCTTTTTTTTTATCCAAAATTTCATATCACATTCTAAGTACTACATTTAAATTAATTGTTTAGGGTTTCATAAGTTACCATTATATGTATGACTAAATTTATAATACAATTAAAAGTTAAAAATATAGAATGAGAATACATAGATAAAATTAAAGTAAATGACATTAGATTGTAATTTGACTAACGGGGTTAACTTTGACCGTTAATTTTTACAGATTTTTTGATTTTGCCCCCTCATTGGAAATTATTGTATTTCGGAACTCAAATCGGAAAGAGATGATAGTTCAAGGTACCTTTTTGTACTTTTCCCTTCATAAAATTCTATTTTTGATTTATATGGTATTAGATTTAACTGTAGAGATTTTGTGCGCCCATTTTTTTTTCTTTTTTTAAATATTCAGAAGAATATCTTCTTCTTCTTTTTTGTGCGCCCATTAGACTGGTTCAATTGATGATGTACTTACTTTTCATAAAGATAATATAGGAAATAGCACATATTAATAAGGCACTCTTGGCAATAGCAATTAAATCTTAATCATCAACGACATCACCATAACTCCCTCTAACATCATCAGCCACGACCGCCCTGACTTTGTCTACAATACAACACTCAAATTTTTTTTTTCCAAAAAACTTTCAAGGTCTCTCATTTAAGAACAACAAGCTCAGAGTTTAAACAAAATTATGACAAATCGTTACAACACTCACATTTAACACCATCATCGTCCCCAAAAACTTCCTCCTCTGAGAAAACATTTCACTACAAATTTTGGGCAAATTTACCACGGATAAATTGTATGACAAATGAGTGGCAGGACCGTCGCAACACAAGATTTGCAACGACTTTTGCGACCATTTACTACTAGTCATAAAAAGCTACGTCGCATAACTTTTACCACGGTTTTACGACGGGTTTGCGACGATATATGCCACAAATATGCGACGATTATGCCACGAGAAAGAGAACCGTCGCATAACGGTAGTTTAAATGTTACCACAGTTTTGTAACAAATTTACCACAGCAATATAAATAGTTGCAAAATGTCGCATATTCGTGATATAATTTTACCACCAGTTTCCCATAGTAAAAAAATTCTTTTGTTCCTTTTTTAAAATTAATAATATTTCATTACTATGGGTCGGTTGGAGTCATTACTAAAGTGGGGTGGATAGCTTACAAATTAGCGTTGTCAAAAAAGAGACAAGTTCACAATATTTTCATGCATCAGTTCTAAAGAAATGCAGAGCCCGGCCACCCTTCCAGCAAGTCAAATGGCCAAAATATTTCCTTTAGTACACCCAACTTTGCTTCCAGAACAAATCCTAGGTCATCGAGTGGTGCGTCAAGGGGACAAAGATGTCAGCCAAGTTCTAATCAAGTGGAACAACTGTGGACCCAAAGATGCAACATGGGAAGATAAATTCAACTCCAAAAGTAAGATCCTAACTTACACCAGAAAACAATGCCGAGGGGAAACATGTCCAGAGTGCCTTCTAAGAGATTGAATGCAGGCGACTATATCCTCCATAACGGCCTAAGTGAAGCACCCGAAGAAATTAGCGAAGTCTCCATATGACTTAATAGGCTCAAAAGCCCACCGGGTGCCCGGTGGCCCATAGGCTAAAAGTCTAGCCTAGCCTTCAGCGCACTAACAGTCCAGCCTTAAGTTTAGTGGGTCGGGCTAGGGTCTTATATTTTGGCCCAGCCCAACCTAGTTTTGGCTTGAATCGAAAAGCCTAGCCCAACCTTAAATCCGCTAACAAACCTAGCCTGATGTAACCCTAATGCATATATATGATACAAAATCAAAACATATGTTACTACATTTTGTTTCTACATGTGTTCATGTTCTAGACAATGAAGAGTTGTTGCTTCCAAGATTGTGCTGACTTGATTTCTTATCCAGTCTTACGTTTTCATTTTTTTTTGGTATTTAACCATTATGGCGGTTGTTCTTTTGACAAACAATGTGTAGTTTGTAGTCTGGAAAACAGTGGTATTAATTTTTGTATAACACGGATTATAAAACCAACACGGATTGTATTACGTCACATGGCTTATGCTGCCTCGTCAATCATAGCTGCAATGAGTTCTTTCCAGTTTGATACACTTTCTTTTCCATTAGCGACCTGTTATCACATGGAAGCAAAACTGTGAATTCATTTGTCGCCAACGTGGCTAGCACATACGTACAGTGCATATGATTGTTTTAGAAATGTATAGATATGGTATGGCATCAAGGGCCTCCACGCAAATGAAGGCTGCGTCTTCCTTGCTTATACTTCCAGTTGATGAGCAGCCCTGTCATGTGCAGCAACAAGAAGCTGTAGGTCGAATGTGTAGTGGACAAAGCCAGACTATGGTTCAAACAAGCCAAATGGAGATCTATACCTCCTCAAAGATGAACCCTTCGATTCCACCGGGAGTATTTTTCAGCAAGCCAGCTCTAACAATGGTGTAAGGGATTCTTGAATTTGTTAGCATGGACTCATCTTGTTCAGACATTTTTCTTGCATTGTTTGTCAACAAAGATTGAATGCCACTAGCAGATCTATAAACTGACAACTGCGACCTTATCAAATAACAAATTCGCATGAGCATTAGTTGGCATTCATGAGCACGTGCATAAGTGATATGGACTTGTGTGAATAGGGAAATGTACCAGAGACAGCAGAATCAAATGTTTCACTCCTTTCAAATAACCAGCATTAGAAAGAAAACCCTCCTGTAGGAACACATGTCGGCAGCTATGAGTATATTATTGGAGGGTGTAACACGAAATGATGATAACCTAGTCGTATACACTTGGGGATATGACTGAGCGAACACCTCGTAAAGCTTTCTTCAGGGAGGCACCATCGCTTGCATCTTTAGTCATTGACTGCGGGTTCAACAAGATGAGGCCTATTAATCACTAATATTTTCTTCTAATAGATAGCATTATTATACAGGATTGTATAAAGCTATCATATACATTCCATCCGACCCACCTCGACATAAGTACCAAAAGCTTCCAGGGCAGCTCGCTTATCTTTTACTAGCGCCTTCACTCGAGCCCGTTTTACAATCAACGATAGTATCACCATCTATATATGTTTGAAATCATAAGGCTTATTCATTTTTTTTGATTGGGGTCCATTTAAGTGGTTTTTTTGGATGGGAATACAAGTCGTACAAGAGTTGGACATCAACGAAACAATGACTCAATCCAGTACATTCGAACGATATGAAGCTCAGGCCACAGCGGCAACCCATCTGAAACAAGCAGAACAGTTCTGCGAAGGCACAACGCCTTGACGAAAACACCTCCATAAAGGGAGGGAAAACACCTCCTATGAAAAGGAGGAAAACACCACCCAAGCAAGGTGGAAAGACACCATCGAAACGGTGGGAGACACACGGTCAGACATAGCTACACCTACCTACCTACATCTAACCTTAAACTACATTAAAACTAACACTTAATCCGAACATCAAACAAAAAACAAACTACACCTACATCAGGCACCCCCTTCCCGTTCGGCATCACCCAACATCCACCACACCCGCCAAAGCACCTCCAGCATCCCATCATCCTCCAGCCAGAGCAACCGCCACCGGACAGCAACGCCTGAGCCACCCGCTCGTCCGACCACCGATCGAACCAAGGGGAAGCCACAAAAACGCCCCACCAACGACGACGCCGACAAGAGGAGATCTGTCGGGACATCAGAGGAGCAAACACATGATGATGGGGACAAGGAGGATGAGCTAAGCCGGAAAGGAGGGCCGGCGAGGAAGGGCAAAAGAACGAGGTCGGCTTCTGAGTTCGAGCGGCTAGGGTTTTCTTCTTGAGAGCGGCTAGGGTTTTCTTCTTGAGAGCGGATTATTCATTCATTTAAACTTAAAAATTCAACGGATAGATCAGTTACTTCACACATATAACTACAATGAAGAATTTATATACCTTTGGCACATATATGACACTTAAGCCATGATTTTAGGATTTTTCATGTATTCTTTATGACATCAAATTTTGTTTCGACATTGGCTCTCGAAGATGAATGTTGATAACTGAATGTCTCATAAATTCTACTAGGTTGATCACCCTGGTGATATGATCGCATATGATAATAACGATCTCCTTTGTCCTTATATGGTGCCAAATATCCAATTAATTATCATATGACATCATTTCACCATGCTTATCAACCTACTAAATTTATGAAAAATTTAAACATCAACATTCATCTCTACGAACCACATAAGTAATTTAAAGTCATTCCTCAAGTATCATATTTGCGATAAATTGACGTAATGTTAACTACTTTTACTTTGCAAAACTACACTCACATGCAAGGGATTTTCGATACCCGCTTTATCTAATGAGTTGTTGTAGGGAACCATAATTTGTAACTTTTCTGATACACGTAGAAATAAGCAGAGGAACGAAGCACACGACATGATAGCAATTTATATTGTAGATCATATTCCAGATAATGTAGCGGAAATTGCCACGGATGAAGATGGTGCTATTCAAATGTAACTTGAACTGTTCTAGTCAAGACTGTAGTTTTATAAAGTTAATAAAACTTATGTATTGTCGTTATATTGTTTATAGATATTTGTTAAGTAATTTAACCGAACTTAATTGAACTTTACTCAACTAAACTGAACCTTTAAATTCAAAAGAACACTCTAACGATAGCACGACTTTCAGGAGCATGAAAAAACTCAACCCAACTCAACCCTTATTTTAAAAAATCACACCTGACCAAGCTCACTATCCCCATCGGTAACTAGTACAGCGTCCCTGATCTCATCATCGTCTAGAAGTGAAAAAAAATGACTATGATCAAAATATGGACAAGATAAACAGCCATAAACTCTGACAGCTTACCTAAAGAGTCTTCCTCCTCCTCAATCAAATCTACTGATCCAGATCCATCTTTCGGTAGGAGCTCGGCAGCCCCATACCATTTCCGTAGCTTTGGTCCTCCTACACATAACACGGTCTGATAAAGCAAGAAGTACAATGCTTGTACCACCCAAATCAAAGAAAGCAGGCAATTTTATCACATCATGGAATTGGTCAATAGAGCTATGACTAAGCCACAAGGCATCATCCTACTATTGATTCCCTACATGCCATAACAAGAAGACTAGTTTGGAAGACCAGGGTTGTTAAAGATTTGATGTTCCCATGAATGGCATGGCTTTGGCAAAATGGCTTTAGACAGTTCGAGCAAGAGTTCAAGGAGTGTTCGAACAACTACTGGAACTCGCATACAGCAGATCTGAAGATAAGACGTTTCTGGACGATCGAAGATCTGATCTGTTTGGAGTCGGCTCAGCAATAAATTAGAGGATCAGATATTCAAATGAATATCCTCTCATCAATTAGGAGTCGATCAAGAAGATTCGGAATTACTTGGTGAGAAAGAAAGATCGAGATCTTCTTGAAGATTGGATTGAAGATACACATGTTTCCTAATTCGTAAAATTCTCAAGATCGAAGATATAATCTGCTGGAATCAATCAACGAGCAAAACAGAAGATACGATATTCAAACGAATATTTACAGATTGGTTTCGAGTTGGTTTCGAGGATATCGTCAAAGATATGATATGGATATCCAAGATTGGATTGAAGATACACATCGAATATTTAGGAATATTTCCTAAATATTTGATGAGGATATCTTGTGCAGATTAGGGTTTCGTCCAAGCATATAAATACAATGCTTGGGCGTCCTCATTCGGTGTCGCTTCCTGAGAGAAAAGATAAACACGAGAGTTCGTGAGATTGGAGGAAGAGCGACCACCGGCTGATTATTCCTCACCGGAATATCAACGGAGAAGAAGCAGTCTATTCAGTGTGATGTTCATACTGCTCTTGGAGAACTATCAAGCGCACGCACACACGGTGATAAAGACACGTCTTTGAGAGAAGGCGACTGGACTTCCGAGAAGTCCAAGACTAGGCCGAGAGGGAAGTCTCGTCCTACCCATAGGGGTTCGAGGGGAGTTGCGACGAACCGAGATTGCAAATCCGAGAGACGGAGTGTTAGTGGTGAGGCCATTACAAACGAGGAGTTGTGTAAGAGTAAGACCTCTTGTATCCCTAAACTCGTAATAAGATTTGTGTCTCTTTTCCGGGTGTGGGAAACCCCCCAGAGTAGGCGGAGCCGAACTGGGTTATCATATCGTGTGTGCTCCTTTTTTTGTGCTGTTTATGTTTTGTCTGCTAAGGTGTTCCAGCCTCTGTTTGAACATAACCTGGAACTGTCCAACAAGTGTTCGAGACGCAGTTCGAACACCATCTGGAACTCGTCTTGACTAAGACAAGTAGATTTCAATTGGTATCAGAGCAGGCACTCGACATATAGAGTGTGATCCGGCGACAGTTCAAGATGAGTTTGAAGGAAGGACATAGCACTAACCGACCACCGTGGCTTGAAGGGCCGAATTATGCCTATTGGAAACCCAGGATGAAAGCCTTTCTGAAATCCCTCGATGAAAAGGCATGGAGAGCCGTGATGATAGGATGGACAGAACCCATGATGGCCAACCCTGAAGGAGCTGTTATGCCAAAACCCGAAGCCCTGTGGTCTGAAGCAGATGATGTAGCGGCTGTTGGAAATTCAAAGGCCCTGAATGCAATATTCTATGGAGTGGACGAGAACGTGTTCAAACTGATTACTGAATGTGAGGTGGCCAAGGAAGCATGGGATATTCTCAGAATAGCATATGAGGGTCCAGAAAGTGAAACTAACGATGAGGAAGAAGAAGATGAGAATGTCAATCTCGTCGGACATGTAGTCACTATTAAAGACGGCAGTGAGACAAGTGAAAATCCATATTCTAGTACACTGTCTGAACAGCCCATTGACGACGCTTCAAGCAGTGATGACGAAGGACTTGCTCATGAGACCTCGGCCGAGACGTACAAGGAACTCTATGAGAAGTGCCTATTGGTGATTGGCCTGAACAAGAAGCTCACAGAAACAGTGGCAAGCCTGACAGAAGAAGAAGATAAACAGTGGCAGGAGGTTGAACTTCTCGTTGCCCAGAAGGTGGAGCACCAAGAGGAAATATCTGCTTTGAAGCACGAGATGATTGGAATGAATCAAGAACCCTCGTCACTTCTTGCACAGAAGGTGAAACTGCTAGACACCGTATCGGTTCTGAAAGCTGAGATGGAGAAAAAGAGAGAAACACATCCTGCATGCTTGATGGGGCTAAGGAGAAAGAATGTTGAGTTGCACATCCGCAAAGAAGTTCATCTCAATATGACAGGTAATCCTCGATATCTCATCATTGTTAAATCTATTTGCAAGCTTCAGCTTGTCACTTTTGGAGATGGAGGGAAGGGCCAGGTGATCGGCTGTGGGACATTGAAGGTTCCGGATCTACCTGTGCTCGAGGATATCCTCCTAGTGGATGGGTTAAAGGTGAACATGATCAGTATCAGTAGATTGTGTGATGAAGGACAGTCTGCTACATTCGCTCGTGATACGTGTCAAGTACTGGATTGGAATGGAGACACACTGTTGGAAGGAAGCAGGTCAACAAATAAGAGCTACTGTCTAGGGACAGTTGGAACAGGAGCTGCCACTGTTTGTCCGACTAACACGATACATGAGATGGAATTGCTAGGGACATGTATGGTGTCCTCTTCTGGAAAGGTGAAAGATGAAGTTGCCCCCAACTCAGTTCTAGAAGATAAAATTCCAGAGGGAGGCCCAGCTGATGAAGCCACACCTACTCCAGCTGGGACTCTTGACGATGCACCTACGCTGCAACCCTCATGGAGAATTAAGGGTCGAGCGAATGAGATCAAGTGTCGAGAGCTGGCTGCATGTTCATCTAGTCCGAAGAATGTCATCAAAGCATTTATTGATGAGATTTGGGTGGTGGCCATTCACGTGGAACTGGACGAGTTCACTAGATCTAAAGCATGGATGTCATATCATCTTGCGCATAGTCACGAACTGAAGAAGACTATGTACAGACTCACACAAGCGCCCAGAGCATGGTACGAGACGTTCCTCATCGACCATGGCTATGAGCGAGGGGGAGTAGAGCGTATGTTCGTCACGAGTACACAGAAGCTGCTTGGACAGTTTGTGAGACTCGGGGAAAAGGAGATGAAACACCTTCCTGGAACACACATTGACCAGATGCTGGGAGAGCAGGAGAGCATCGCTGCATGCTGCACTCAGTTCCTATGGATGAAGCAGAATCTGTCTGAACACGGAGTGGAACGGGTGAAGAAGCTTCTGTCCAAGAACCCAGTACAACACTCCATGAGCAGATATCACTTCGTCAGAGAGATGGTGGAGAAGAAGGTCATCACATCGAAACACATGACCACTATTACTATCGTACTCACCATGCCACTAGACGCCGCTCAGTTCGACACACTTAGATCCTCTCTGGGTCTGTGTGTTATCACCAACTAAGTGTTCCAGACGGAGGTCAGCCAAGAGCAGAGCCCCAGCAAATCAGATGGGCTGACCTACCAAAGAAGAGGGCTGGAACAGATGGTACGTGGTTGGAACTGATTACTAAGTTCAACATATTTGCAGCTTTATGAGGCGATATCAAGGACGAGAGAGGTGATCAGACAAATATCTCAAGAGATATACACATAACCGTTTTTGGCAAGTGGAGGAGTCCAAATTTTTGAGAAATCAAAAAGGCAGTTGAATCGAAGTCGGATGAGGATACAATATCAGCAAACCCTAAGATCGGAGAAGGGAAAAAGAAGGGAGAAGAGGCGGCTGTGACAGAACTTAAAGAAGCTACTTCAAAGGCGTCAAAGGCTGATCCTAATCCAACTAAAGGGAGTGTGCAGACTGTGAAGGAATATCAGGCGATGGCTGAACCACTCCTCAATGAGGTAATCCCTTGTTCTCACTCCCAAGCTAATGCTCTCAATTTTGTTGATGAGGAAGTATGGGCGATTGGTAAAGATTCAGTGAGTCATAAGGGTGACAAAGCGGTTAATGGGAAGCCGAAGGGTTTGAAACCTGCTGTAGATTCTGTGGCCGATGCTGCAGAAGAAGGTGAACCCAGTAGGGCTAAGATTGTGGTTCTGATAAGCAGAAGCTGTTGAATGAAAAGGTAGATGCCACTGGCTTCATGCTGAAGAAGACAGGAATCTGCATGAAAGTCGGCCTTGGAAGGAATGGAACTCCCAGGAAATACGCTGCACGAATTAGTGCTGTAAGGGGGAGAAAACTTGCTATGTTAGACTCTGAGATTGAGCAAGTTGTTGGGCCTTCTAGCAAGAGAAGTCTAGTATTAGATGAAGAGTCGGATGAATGTTTAGCAGAAAAGACTACTGAGGTAGTCGATGAAGAGAAGGTGACAGAGAGGTGACAGAGAGTGAAGCTGTTTGTATGAAGGCTGATGATGTGAAGCAACAAGAGCCTGAAGATGTTGTCTCTGATGAGTCAGACCGACCTGAAAATTAGACGGAGACAGAACAAGTAGAAGAGCAAGTTGTTATTGAACCTGTCATCTAGAAGAAGGAAAAGTAGTCAGATGTCCAAGAAGTAATCATGACTGAAGCAGAACATGGTGCTGGTAATCATGCACAGAGAGCTGGTCAAAATCCCAGATCATTAGCTGAATTAAAAGAGAAGCAGAAAGAAGGGACTAACTCAAGAAGGAGGTGAGCCTGTTAAGTCTGCAGAGAAGTCAGAGACAGACAAGGCTGCTGAGAAAGTGTCTGTTGAACCAGATGTTTCGAGGGAGTTAGAATAGCCAGCTATCCCAGATGTAGAGATGCATAAAGCTGATCTAGAGAGACCAGATAATGGAGATTGTAAGGACAATCAGGACTCGGTTTCATTGGTTGAGCTCAAGAAGTCTGAAAAGGAGAAACCAAAGAAGGAAGTGACCATCCAAGCATGCTCGACTGGAGTAACTACCAAGAAGGATGGTTAGAGAACAGATGCAGGGGGAGCAAGTGCATCCAAGAAAAAGAAGAGGAGTATTCCAGGTTCTGTTCCACCTAGTGTACCAACTGGAGTGACTAAGCATATAGTATGGTGTGCCAGTACAGAAGCAGCAGCCAAGTGGAAGGCAGTGCAGAAAAGAAAGATCATCCCTGAAAGGCTGCTTAATGAGAAGACAGTTCCATCCCAATTGCAGATCTGACTCTATTCTTCTCGATGTTGTTCTTCATCACCATAGTCAATTGGAAGCCTACATCTCATAGAACCACGATCAACAAGGAGATGGGACAGCTGCTCTACCAGATTGGAAACAGGATGCTCATTGACATGGGAAGAATTATGTTCGACCAGATTGCAGAACACGTCTTTCTACAAAGTCTCTGCACCAGATAATCTTCCCATCACTTATTTATGAGCTGATCATTAACCAGCATCCAGATTTGAAGACAGACCAGGATAGACTATCAAGTGCTCAGTAGAAGTTGGTAGTTGATCACAAGTTGTTCAAGGGTCGACATAAGAATGATCTGAAGGACCCCGGGGTGAACAGGAAGGACGCATCTGAGTCTTCCATAAGGAGAGCTGCTGGTGAGAAGTTGTCCCGAGCTTAACGTGGACAACTACTGGAGGTCATACAGGTGTAGAGGAAAAGAATCGATCAATTGGTGCGCGCTCTGCAATATCCCATTGATGATAAAGAAGATAGAGAGAGTTGATGTCCTGCTTGAAGAAAAGACATTCTGCCATGAGCCAAAGACAGATATGTCTGGAGAAGGACTACAACGCGGCAGTACTGGACAAGCTGATTTAGGTCAAGAAACCAGATCTTCAAAAATCTATCATCTGCTGACCCGTGGTCAAACAGCTACTGAGACATCATGGTCTGATAGACTCACAGAATGTGTCACTGTCCCAGGCTATGTTTGAGGGGGAGTTGACAAGATTTCAGATGTCGAGGAGACCAGGTTGCTCGATTGGACCCCTTGCCAGTTTGTGACAAAAAGGGGGAGTGTTTTGAGGTAACTGTTCTGGTTCCTCAAGTTGTGTCTAAAGCACAGATTTGGTTTTGCCAAAATGCCAAGGGGGAGATTGATGTTCCCATGAATGGCATGGCTTTGGCAAAATGGCTTTAGACAGTTCGAGCAAGAGTTCAAGGAGTGTTCGAACAACTACTGGAACTCGCATACAGCAGATCTGAAGATAAGACGTTTCTGGACGATCGAAGATCTGATCTGTTTGGAGTCGGCTCAGCAATAAATTAGAGGATCAGATATTCAAATGAATATCCTCTCATCAATTAGGAGTCGATCAAGAAGATTCGGAATTACTTGGTGAGAAAGAAAGATCGAGATTGGATTGAAGATACGAATGTTTCCTAATTCAAAAAATTCTCAAGATCAAAGATATGATCTGCTGGAATCAATCAACGAGCAAAACAGAAGATACGATATTCAAACAAATATTTATAGATTGGTTTCGAGTTGGTTTCGAGGATATCGTCAAAGATATGATATGGATATCCAAGATTGGATTGAAGATACACATCGGATATTTAGGAATATTTCCTAAATATTTGATGAGGATATCTTGTGCAGATTAGGGTTTCGTCCAAGCATATAAATACAATGCTTGGGCGTCCTCATTCGGTGTCGCTTCCTGAGAGAAAAGATAAACACGAGAGTTCGTGAGATTGGAGGAAGAGCGACCACCGGCTGATTATTCCTCACCGGAATATCAACGGAGAAGAAGCAGTCCTTTCAGTGTGCTGTTCATACTGCTCTTGGAGAACTATCAAGCGCACGCACACATGGTGATAAAGACACGTCTTTGAGAGAAGGCGACTGGACTTCCGAGAAGTCCAAGACTAGGCCGAGAGGGAAGTCTCGTCCTACCCATAGGGGATCGAGGGGAGTTGCGACGAACCGAGATTGCAAATCCGAGAGACGGAGTGTTAGTGGTGAGGCCATTACAAACGAGGAGTTGTGTAAGAGTAAGACCACTTGTATACCAAAACTCGTAATAAGATTTGTGTCCCTTTTTCGGGTGTGGGAAACCCCCCAGAGTAGGCGGAGCCGAACTGGGTTATCATATCGTGTGTGCTCCTTTTTTTGTGCTGTTTATGTTCTGTCTGCTAAGGTGTTCCAGCCTCTGTTTGAACATAACCTGGAACTGTCCAACAAGTGTTCGAGACGCAGTTCGAACACCATCTGGAACTCGTCTTGACTAAGACAACTAGATTTCAAGATTGAAATCCAAACCTTCGATGTAATCCAGAATTTGGTCGACGAAGTTGGTCTTTTTCTTAGCAGAGCAAGCAGTACTAGTGTTTCTGTTGGAAAAAATTTCTCTGTGGATGGCGAAGGGCGAGGGTCGAGCTGTGATCATCGGTGGCAAAATATGACAGCGAGCCATCAGAAATGGAAGCTCGAGCTCCACTCCACTCCACTCCACTCCTCCCGATCGCGATAACGTTAATCTTTTCCACAAAATTACAACAACGACGCTCTTACCGGACACACGACGATTGGGTTTTGTCTTATTAGGCCTCGTGTTTAGTGTTAGGGCTTTCGGTCCAAAAAGGGTCACACGTGGGAGGTGGGCTTGATAAGGCCCGAGCTCGACCTATATTTTGTGGAGGGCCTGACTGAGTTTGGAGGATTTTCATCGGTCCAAAGGTCACACAAAATCCTATGTATTAAACTATTGACGTAGATCTACTATCAAAAAAACTTATTAAGGTAGATATGGTCGTGGGCTGCTTATAGGGCAAAGTAATCGGTAATTTACTGATTTATCGATTACCGATTTATCGATTACCGAATTATCGATCACTGAACTTATTTCATTTTTTGACTCCGATTACCGAACCGAATTAGTTTAATTACCGATTAAGTCGGTAAACGGTAATTTATCTGTAATTACCGATTTATCGATTTAAATTACCGTTTACCGATAAATTACCGAATTTGTTTTTATAATATTTTTGCAAAAAATATAAATTTTTTTATATAAAGATCGACTAATCATCTATTGACAAAAAATAAATGAAATCAAACAATTCAACATCAAAAGGATTGGTCAACAAAATTTAATCACAAAAGTTATTAAAATAGATGAGAAATAATCTAATTAAAATATGTAATTTTTTATATTTATAAAAAATATTCTTTAAAAAACATCTTGCTCAGTAATTCGGTAATCGGTAAATTAACGAATAAGGAAATTCATTTCGATTACCGAATTATTTTTACTGTTTTATCGATCGGTAAATTACCGAATTACCGAACCGAATTAATTTGGGAACGGTAAATTAATTCAGTAAATCAGAAATTAGCAAACAATGCTCTGTCCTATTTGCTTCGTTCTGGTCGTTCCTTATTCCGTTGTTTGACAAGCCTCAGGTCCATCTTGAAGGCGTTTGTTTGTGAAGGAATTGTAGCTCAAAGTCCACTACAGGGGAAGTCGTCGCCAAAGGTCGAAGGTCGTTGCTGTTAGCTGAGCTGCTTTGTCACTGATGGTACATTAAGTAGGCCGGTGTCGTTTTGGCCAACACAGAGAAGTGTGCGCTTGGAGTCGTCGATATTGCTTCAAATGGACCAATCAGAAGCTCGCAAAGTTGACACGGATTGGGCTTATTCAAATCAGACCGAATGGCTCATATTTAATCCATCAAGTTCTATCTTACGACTGTTGCTGATCTCCCTAAATCAGATAAGAACTCGAGCTTCAGTTGCTAGGTTCATACGATCTGTTTGCTCTCTCGCTCCAATTCTCTCTCACATTGAAAGATTCGCTGAAGATATCTTAGGGCTTTTGCTAGAGGCTATTGTCGACTACATTCGTATGTTCAATTGTAAGGATTGTGATCTCGAGCAGTGAGATTCACTGTAAAGAGTGTGTAACCAGAAAAAGACTACGTTTGATGCAATTTGTTGATTTTGACTGAAGCAAGATGGTGCATATCGATCTTGAGTAGCTCAACGTGTAGTAGGAATTCGTTCCAAACCACGGGCCTTAAAATCGGTGTGTCCAATTTCATTTATTGTTCAATTTCTTATTTAGGTTTCTTGAGTGAATTATGAATTTGACTAAGTATACATCCGATTAAGATTGTTAAGAGTTAACTGAATCCTACAGTCGGAAAGCTAGCTTAAAGGGCTACAACTTTGTAGTTTTTACTAAGAGCAGTTTCTGTAGTTAAAAGGGTCAAACAGGAGTCAAAGTTTAATTCACAGAGCGCGAAAAATAGGCCTAACCTCTCTATGCGGCAGTGTCGCCTGTGTCAAGATTTATCGACTCGGGGCAGCGCTGGGTACTTCTCTGGATCTAGCAGTGTTAGATGTTGACAGCGGCGACACTGGGCATGCGGGAAAAAATAAGATTTTCTGCTAGGTTTTGGAAAATTTTGAAAAGTTAGATTTTAATTGAAGAAATCTACCAATTCGAGCCACCACACACTCAAGGGAGAAAAAAGACAAACTAGAGAAAGGAAAAATTCGAAAAATCAAGGAATTTATTCGGATCGAGGATTGGGCTTGAAGGGATTATTAACATTGTTTCGAAGGGTATAGTAATTCCTTATTCGCTTTGTAATTATATTTCCAACAAAACATGACTTATAATTCCATGACAGTGGATAGAGAGTAGTGATCCATATTTTGGGTCCTATAAAACTTACTCGACTACGAATCGTTTAATGAAATAATCGTTGTACGATTTGGATTGTTTTGTATGATTTGTATTTTACTTAGCGTATAAATAAAGCGATGCATAATAGGTGTTTGAGAAAATGTCTCAATGCATAATTTTGAGACATTAAGCCAATATCGCATAAAGGGTGAGATTAAACGTTAGACTATTAAGTAAAATACACATTACATACTTGGTGACTATGAGACTGCTCCGAGATTGTAACGGGAATGGCTAGAATTATGACAAGAACTCTGTTAGAGACCCAAAAAATGAAATCTCTTTATTAATGGAAAAACTCAGCGGAAGGTTAAAAAGGTGGGAAAACAATGAAAAAGACGCTACCATGACACGATAATGCCTAATATTCCCCTTATAGCAAAGGAATATCAAACCCCAAGGATATGCCCGTTGACTACACTACTATAACCAAGAGAAACACTCCTTTCTAATTTTCATGATGCAGGAGAATGAGCTCAGGTCGTCCTATATAGTTTTAAGGTTGGCTTTGGTAACCGCCGCATTTTATGGCCTTCTTGAAGAGGAGCCTTCAATAGAGGTGGCAAAATAAATGAACGCATGGGTTGATGGATGGATGAAACGGTTAGCGAATTAAACGGATCAAATCCATTTAAATCCATTAGTGTTAATGGATTAAACGGACGGATGACTAACGGTTGACGGATTAACGGATAAATCCATTTGATCCATTTAATCCATTGGATCCATTTAACCCATTTAATTCATGTAAATTTGAATTTTGAGCAAATTGAGAAATTTTCAAAATTGAGTGCGGCTTAATTCACATTTTAGTGAAACTAAACGATGATAAGTAGTAAAAAAAATGATACAGTTAAGTTGATGAAATTATTCATAATAAAAAAAGTTGATGAAATTATTTATTTTCCACGGACATTAAGAAATCCCAAAAAAATGGATC
Source organism: Rhodiola kirilowii (assembly GCA_033675215.1). Classification (NCBI taxonomy): domain Eukaryota; kingdom Viridiplantae; phylum Streptophyta; class Magnoliopsida; order Saxifragales; family Crassulaceae; genus Rhodiola; species Rhodiola kirilowii. The sequence goes on along the minus strand of CM066196.1, from coordinate 29,095,815 downwards.
TTAAAAAATGAAAAATGAAAAAAAAAGATTTTCAAACTTATTTTATTAGTTTTAAAAATTACTATTAAATAAAATTTATAAACAAATTTTACTTTCCTATTAATTTATATTAAAAACACAGTTTATAGTAAGATTTTATGCAATGAAAATGGGAGGAACACATGGCAGCAGCCTATTTGTGACATTCATCACCTGAGGGCAGGGAGAGCCTTAACTTTATTTTCCCTACTCCTTCCTTTCCGGGAAGTTCTTCAGACCAGAATTTCTAAATGATGAAAGCACCCTCCGACCAATTCGATGTAGCTGGACCTGAGGAGATGTGTCGATGTAGCTGGAGGCGAGGAGATAAGTCGACGCTTGGAGCCGAGGAGGAGATACGCAGAGTTTGGAATGTTTTTAATTTTTATGATTAATTAATGTCAAAAAAAATTATGATTAATTGGTTTAATGGATTAATGGATCAAACCATGTCATCCGTTTAGTAATGGATTCTTAATGGATTTGGATTAGTTCAATCCATTAATTAAATGGATGGATAATGGATGAATTTTAGTGGATGGTTAATGGATGGATAATGGATAATTTTGCAACCCATGCTTCAATGCCCAAGACCCTTGACTTCCAAGAAATATCCTCCCATCTTGATGCTGCGTATTTATCTCCATTTGACTCTCATTGAACTTAGGGAGGATCCAAGATAGCATCCAAGGTAGCTGAGATTCCCTCTCTAAGTCGGTTTGTCTAAAAACCCATTAAACCTATTTTTGGTCGAACTGAGAATCGCAACTTGGGCTGATTTTTCTTGCTGGGCATGTGGACTAGAATTTGAGCTTTGAAGGAGTTGTGCTTCGATGGAAGGAGTTCTATCATTACTCACCTCCCAAAGATAGACCTTGTCCTTAAGGTCGAAGGTAGGGAACTTCTCGCCAATGTCCTCCATGGGATCCCAAGTCGCATCATGCTCGGGCATTCTTGTCCACTTGATTAAGACCTCTCGTTGTCTGTTTAGCTCACGGATTCCACGCACTGCCTCAGGTTCATAAATGGGATTATACCCAAGGAACCACTAGAGTTGGTTCACATGATTAGGCGTTGGTGGTGCCTTTGCAAGTTTCAACTGAGAGACATGGAATACCGGGTGGATTTGGGCTTGTTGTGGAAGTTTGAGGTGATAGGCCACCATCCCAATGCGCTGGACCACCTCATATGGTCCGTAGTACTTGTTGTGCTAGCTTTTAGTTGTCATGTTTGGCCACCGATTTGTACCTACCCGGTTGTAGGCGCACATAGACAAAGTTGCCTACTTTATAACTCACATCTCGCCTTCACTCATCCGCTTGTCTCTTTATTACTTGCTGTGACTTTCGTAGATGGTCCTTGAGTTCTTTCAGCACCTTGTCGGGATCTAATAATGCCTCCTCTACATGTTAGAAGGGGTTGGATCCCATCTCATACGGCACAAGCTTTGGGGGTCACGACCATATAAAACTTGGTACGGAGTTGTCTTGGTGGCGGTGTGGAAAGAGTTATTGTACCAATCTCGGCCCATGGCAGTAGCTTGACTCACTTTCTCAACTTCTCGGCTGCAAAACACCTCAAAAGTCCCAACACTTCAATTCACCACTTTGGTTTGCCCATCGGTTTGAGGATGGCCAACCAAACTTTGCCTTAAGTTGGTCCAAAGTGCCTAGAATAGTTGTTGCCAGTAATGGCTAAGGAAGACCACATCACTATCTGATATGAGTACCTCGGGGACTCCATGTAAGCGCACCATTTCGGTGATGATAGTTTCAGCCACGCGGTGTACGGATGACTCAGGGGTATGAAGTGGGCATATTTGCTTAATCGGTCCACTACCACAAAAATCACCGAGTAGCGATCCGCCTTGAGAAAGCCTTCGATGAAGTCTAAAGTGACTTTTGCCCACACCTTTTTGGTTAACTTTAATGGGTGTAATAACCCAGCGGGCGCCATGGCCACATACTTGTTGCATTGGCACTCGTCGCACTCCGACACAAACTTTTGAACATACGCTCGCATGCCCTCCCAATAGAATTCTGAGGCGAACCACTTTTATTTCTTGAACATGCCAAAGTGTCCACCCACACTACTACCATGGAACTGTTGCAACGGCTTAGGTATTTGGCTTGAGAAGCGCGGCAAAATAAATATGCCTTGGTACATTAAGCGAGTTGCAGTGAGGTTGAACTTCGAATCTCCTTGCACAACCGCGTCTCGAATTGGTTGACACTCTGGACTTTTGTTGTCTATGACCAAGGCATCTCATTCAAGCACCCCGGGTATAGAAATGGCCAGCCATTGCTTCTCCTTCTCCAACCAAGCGGGCTCATTGCTGCCTTGGATTGTGCGAGTTGCTTCTAACATGCCCTTTGTGTTTGGCCCCTCATCATCACTCCCTTCAACCACTACAAAGCAATTCAGCGAGACCTTAATCGTCTCATGGTCCAAGTCCTCACTTTCCCAAGCTGGTTCCTCCTCATGCTCGTCTACCAATATGACTTGCAAAGTCATTGGTTTGCATCGATGCCCTGGGAAGAACTTCTCATCACATCTGTAACAAAGGCCCTTGGCCCTCTTTGCCTTAATATCAGCCTCTGTCATGTGCCGAAAGCCATCACTAGACCCTCCAAGGCCAGCTTTCTTAAGCCTTTCACGTGTCCCTCCATTTTGCGCCATTGATTTTTCATGGCTCCCCATGGGTGCGATAGCCCCGCTCCTTTTCCGGCACCAAGTGTGCCAAAGCCATGTCATCCTCGAGTCCACTAGATCGAACAACCCGCATTCATGAAGTTTCCCATGAGTGCTTTGTTGGTTAGCCCACAAAGTCCACCCGAAAAACCTTCAAAAAGATCGCGGTAGGCAGCTACCGTCTTTTCTTGGGTTAGAGCAAAGAATTGCTCGTGCACTTGCCCTCCTTGCTGGCTGATGAATCGTATTTATACGACTCATCGAATCAAGTAATCCCGTTTATTTCGACACTTTTATATGCGAACATTTACTTTTTTAGTATGGTTTTGCATTTCAGGTGTTTCGGAAGCTCTAGGAAAAACCGCGCATAAAAGACGGCATTTCATGCCAAAAACATCACAATGGAAGATTAGACCTTTGGAGCTTCAACAGAGTTCTGGGAATGAACCGCAGATCAGAAAAATACGAGCCACATGACGTTGCGTAGATAACTCAATTCTCTACAACTCTCTAGTTCACACCAAGAGCATCCGAGGTCGTTTAGATTGTCAAATCAAGAGCCGAAGTCGGGACATAGTGCGTACCGCGCCCACAGTAGACATTAGTGTTGTGCTAACGTTAAGGCTGGGTGCGGCTGTAACGTAGAGGTTGGGCGCGGTCGCTACTCTCAGCACGTGTTTTGATGACGTCAGTAAGCCCGAAACTTGGAAATTGAGCCCAAAAACATACTTGTAAACCCTATTTTTCGCTATAAATAAGATCTTTGGGTTAGAGTTTCCATCATCTCATCTCATAATTCTACGAAGACTGAGACAGCTCTGGAGAAGACGGAGAACGCGAAGCTTTCGGCGATACATAGATTTTCTACTTCCTTTTCATCAAAAATATTTGTGTTTATTTCCATGACCCTACTTGCCACTAGCTAGTTTCTTACAGGAGAATATAAATATTAAGTTTGACGCGTCAGACGACGCGCGTCACTGGCCTTGGAACCTTTGCATTAGACTTTCTCGCAACTCGGCCCAAAAATAAAAGCGCTGCCTCTCCTCGCGCTAATCAAACCACAATATTGTCTTGCCATCCAAGCACATGATGGCAGCGCTAAGCTTCTCTGGTTTGCTCAGGTTATTCACCAAGAAGTAGCTCTCGGTTCGGTGCACCCCACCGCGCACATTCTTGCCCTCAAACATGGGCATCTCCAGCTTTTGGACCCTTTGATCAAAGGCCCTAGGCTTACCACGTATTGGTCTCTCACGGAAGTAAGGTTGAAACCCCCTTCCCTATCATTGAGCCCCGGTTCATAACCTGAGTTGTATCGAGTTGAGTCCCCACGTTCTCCAACTTCATAGGCACGTGTCCAAGATATGGATCACAGTATGATGATTGTGCGCGCATAGGAACTTGCTTCAAATACACTCGTTCCCTATCACCAAAGTGGCTAAGGTCGTGAGGAAAGGCGGGATTAACTTGGTTTTTTCCCTCGCTCCCTAGTGGCTCCATGTCGGTGAAGGGTTTTGCAGGGCCAGAATTGACCTTATGGGACCCCAATTAATCCCCCAAAATCCCTTTACCCCTGTTAAGAGCTTGAAAAAGAGTAGAATCAGTGGGTTTTACCTCAGTTTCCGTCGACACTGCTTCTTGTTTCGTCGGCTCACTTGATTGCTCGACTTTTGCCACTAACCCCATCACTAGTTGGGTCAAGTGGTCTATCTTTGCGTCCAAGGTAGTCTTCGACTCCTGAATATTTCCATTGATAGCATCAAGTTCACATTTCAATGAATTCATATCAAATTTCATAGAAGTCAGTGTTGCATTCAACTTGGTAATTGTAGTTTGCCTTGTTGTTGTCATCATCTTATCGTAGAATCAAACCGCTCTGAGGCCAAAATGTTAGAGACTCAAAAAATGAAATCTCTTGATTGAATGGAAAAACTCGGTGGAAGGTTTAAAAGGTGGAAAACAATGAAAAAGATGCTACAATGACACAATAATGCCTAATATATTTCCCTTGTAGCAAAGGAATATCAAACTCCAAGGCTAAGCCCGTCAACTACACTACAATAACCAAGAGAAACACTCCTTTCTTATTTTCATGATGCATGAGAATGAGCTCAGGTCGTCCTTATATAGTCTCAACGTTGGCTTTGGTAACTGTCGCATTTAATGGCCTTCTTGAAGAGGAGGCTTGAATGCCCAAGACCAATGACTTCCAAGAAGTAACCTCCATTTGACCCTCATTGAACTCGGAGAGGATCCAAGATACCATCCAAGGTGGCTGAGATTCCCTCTCTATGTTGATTTGGTCTTAAAAACCCATTAAACCGCAACTTGGGCTGATTGATCTTGCCGGGCATGTGGCCCAGAATCTTAGCTTTTAATGAGTTGTGCTTTGATGGAAGGAGTTCCATCATTTGTTAGGACCCTAGCTCAGCCATCATTCGATACTCACTAGTTTCGCCTTCTCATTGGCTCATCAGGGAATCGGGAACAGCTCCCTGCCATTGTGGTGTCCAGAATACGTTCCCTAGGGTAGGTTGGGTAGGCACTTTTGACATGTACTTCGAATGTTTATTGCCCCGTCACCCAACATTAAGACCAACCAATGATATATTGTCTGAGCTCTTGTGTCACACCCAAGATTCTTGCATCTATTAGACAAGGACTTGGTCATCGCTCTTGGGTCCTATCAATACCCCGCCCCCGAAGACCGACCTTGCCCTCAAGGTCGAGAGTTAGGCTTCGCTGCTTGCGGACTTCAGTGCGTTGTATTTGATGACATCCCATATCAGCGTCTTAGGTCTCCTTTAAGATTAAGGATGTCCCAGACCACCACAACCTAGATGCTCCTTTTAAGTTTCAGTTGGAAGTCGTGCTACTATGGCTTTATCGGGTAAAGGCATCCCATACCATCATAACCTTCACTTTCCCTTGAGTAAGACGTCCCATACCGCCCCCGACTTAAGGTTGCTTTGGCGCGCTGATAAGTCATATTTATACGGCTCACCGAACTAAATAATCTCATTTATTTCGATACTTTTATATGTGAACATTTACTTCTTAGTATGGTTTTGCATTTAGTGTTTCGGAAGCTGTAGAAGGAAAAGCGAATAAAAGATGACATTTTGTGCCAAAAACACCATAGTGGCAAATTAGACCTTTGGCGCTTCGACAGAGTGCTGGGAATTGAGGAATGGTCCAAAAATTATGAGCTCCGTCGATGCGTAGCTGACTCAATTTCTCTACAACTCTCTAGTTCACACAGAGAGCAGCCATGGTCATTTGGAAGGTCCAATCAAAAGTCGAAGTCAGGACTGCTGCGCAGAAAGAGGAAACCCAAGTCAATGGGGACCGCGCCCAATGAAGACATTAGCACATTGCTAACGTCAATGTAGGGCGTGGCTGGTAACGTCAACATTGAGCGTGATGATGATGTCATCAAGATGCAATGATGATGTCAGCAAGTTCAAAAATTAGAAATTTGGGCCCAAAACAGACTTAGAAACCCAATCAGCATATAAATTAGGGTTTGGAAAAGATTTCTTATCATTCCTTCATCAAACGCGATGGCTTTGGAGAAGACAAGCTTGAAGCTTTCGACGATAGAAGATAATTTATACTACTTTGCATTACGAATACTTTGTGTTTTCTTTCAATGGCTATGAGTAGCTTAACTCTTATTTTCAGTTTAGGGTTTTAACCTTGTGACGCTATGTTTGGAGATTCTTTACTTAATGCTTAGTTCTCGTTTTACTAGTTCCGGAGCTTTATTCTACGAATTGAATTGTTAAGCTAAGTGGAAACTTTGCCGTAAAGCTTAGTTTAACAACCAATTCTTATAGTTAATACTTTTTGGACACTTTGTCGTAAAGAAAAGTAGTAACACCTAAACTCGGTAATACCTTTTCCGGATTATTAGATTAGGAAAATTAGAAGTCTAACACCTTTGCCTAGTTAGATTGTGGTGTATCACCTTTGCCTGGTTAGATTGTGGTGTATCACCATTACCGAAATACTTTAGGTTAACCTTTGCCGAAATAACCACACTTAGAAACTTGAAATATGATTATTAGTTGTCAATGATAAACTTGTCACAGGAAGAAACATTAAGCTGAATATTCTCTCTGATTGAAAACCCTTCATTTGTGTTTTTTCTCGTGCACTCACAAACACTCACTTACAACCCCTTTTTGAATGTTTACAAATACAGCTTCACAACCAGCTCTCTTGGGTTTGACCTTGATTTCCGCTACACTAGCAGTAGTGTTTTGCAAAAAAAAATTAAATTAAATTTAACGCGTCAGACGACGCACGTTAAATTTTGGCACCGTTGCCGGGGAACTGCGCTTCGGTGAAGTTATTTCTTTTTAGTTCATTTTTTGTGGTTCACTATGTCTTCTTATTGAAGTGGTACAAGTTGTGATGACAAAGACGGTGAAGAAGATGATGGTTGTGGAGTAAAAAGAGGAGTGATTGGTCTTCTCCCAAATATTTCTGGAGCCCATGGAGAAAATCCTTTAATGCACATGAAAGACTTCTACTGTATTTGCTGAACTTTAAAACTTAAAGGAGTAACACTCGAAGAGTTTATGTTTAAGGCTTTCTATTTCTCATTAACTGACTCTGCAAAATCTTGGTTTATTTTTTCATTCACAGATTATATGGGCACTTGAAGGCAATTACGTGAAAAGTTTTTATGGAAGTATTGTCAACTTTCTAGCCCTGAAATTCGCTGAGAGATTACTACTTTACGGTAGTTGCGAGGGGAGACATTATATGAATACTTAGAGTGCTTCAAAGACCTTCTTAAAAGGTATCTGAATCATAAACTGACAAAGCTTAGTCTTATAGAGAGCTTTCTTGATGGAATGCTTCCAGTAGACCGTTGTATGCTTGATGCTGCTGCAAGAGGCTCGATAATGAATTTCAGCATCAAGAATGCATGGAAGTTGATAGACACATTTTCTGAAGGTACGAGATGGTATACAGTACAAATTAGAACCCATGAAACATAGACGATGAAAGCTGATTCACTGCCGAACATCACATGCAACAATAGGGTTATAAAAGTACCCGCAGTGGAAACTCAAGCTGTAGATGTAGAGGATGGTGGGTTCACTTTGCAGTATTGCTATTGATGTCCCACTATGCAAGACTAGATACTGGATTGCCAGTTACAGACAGTTAGTAAGAAACACATGCATAAGATGGAAAAATCATAAGGAGAAGAAACACGCTAAGTCTTGCAAGCATGTATGTATAGTAGTTCCATTCGAGCTACTGAGACATGACACATTTGGATGGAACCCAGGATGGATACCATGGGGAGGCACATGCTTATTTTAAAAACATTGGACTTGCGTCGACAAATGAAGACTACGGGAGTGCATGTTCACTTTATTCTATTTTACTTTCTTCTTCTTCTTCCTTCCCTTTTCAATGTGTGTCCGCAGTGTCATTGTCAATGAACTAAAGTCGTGCCGTGAGGACACGGTTGGTTCAAAAGTGTGGGGTGGGGGAGTCCGTCATCTAGTCTGTCTGTCTGTTGTGTCTGCACGTTTATTTTTATGCATTTTGTACTGTGTCTGCATGTTTCTTTTGAAAAAAATGAATGAAGTAGTAGATTTTTTCTTTAAATATTGCAGTATTGAAGTATGAGTATGCAAAAAATATGATGCTGATTACATGTATTTTCTTGCAAAAACTAATTTATGCGATTAAATGATAATTTAATGCATTACGTGTCTTTTGAGTTGAAATAAACAGGGATGTGGAGTTTATAGAAATGTCTTAGAGAGACTTGACAAGCATTCAAATGACCGAGTTCTCAGTCATATGGCTATGTGGATTCAGTGGAGGCAAGCACTTTGAGGTTTAATGATTAGAGTTTGCTCCGCCAATGCAGCGTTTATGTAAGTAGGCGGGACGGGAAAATAGATCATCCTATCTCTAGTTTTAAGTAACCAGGAAAAGGTGGTGATCCCCATCTTGACTCGCACCAAAAAGGACTATGATGAGAAAGAGAGGGACGGTATTTCCATATGCTTGAGGATAATGATTGGACCGTCTTTGAAAAGAAAAGAAAAGAAAAAGGACAAGCAATTTACATCAAAGAGCAAAGCTCAAGAAAGAGAGAAAAATCAGCCAAGTTGTGAAGTTTTTTTACACAAAAAAAGTGAAGTAGTTCATTCATACACGAGAGCCAAAGGCCAAAGAAAGTTCACTACATCAAAAGTTGTCCAAGAAAAGAAAAAGAAGAACTCAAAGCCATTGCAGCTCGAATTAATCACGTGCCAGAAAAAGCGATGAAGTGTAACCATATGACTAAGATTCAGGACGGCGAATGCAGATCATTGTTCTAAAGAGGACTATCTTCTGTTCATATGAAGTAATTTGAATTTTAGCTCGGAGGTAACATGTATCGAGTTAATTCTTTGTTGAGCATTTTGATGTGAGTAGCAATTGACTTATGCATGGAAAAGCTAAATTAGAATAGCATCTCGTATTCATGTAATAGTTATCCAGGACGTCGTAGAAATTGTGGTGTTATATTTGTTTTCTTCTATGACTTGTTCTTGTTCAGACGAACAAGTTTAAGTGTGGGGTGGTTTTATAAGTCGTATTTATATGACTTGTCGAATTAACTAATCTCATTTATTTCGACAGTTCTATATGCGAACAGTTACTTCTTAGTATGATTTTTCATTTCAGGTATTTCGGAAGCTGTAGGAGTAAATAAGCATAAGAGACGGCATTTTGTGCAAAAAACACCATAGTGATAAATCAGACCATTAGATGTTCGACGGAGTGCTGAAAATTGACGAGTGGTTTGAAAATTATGAACTATATGTCGATGCGTAGCTGACTCAATTCTCTACAACTCTCGAGTTCACATCAAGAGCAGCCAAGGTCATTTAGAAGGTCCGATTGAGAGTCAAAGTCAGGACTGCTGCGCAGAAAGATGAAAACCAAGTCAGTGGGGACCGCACCCATTAGTAAGACATTAGCGCATTGCTAACATCAACGTAAGGCGTGGCAGATAAAGTCAACGTTTGGTGTAGTGATGACATCATCAGCGTGTAATGATGAATGTCAGCAAGTCCAAAAATTAGAAATCTAGGCCCAAAATAGACTTAGAAACCCAATAACATATATTCAGGTTTGGGAAAGATTTCTTATCATTCATTCATCAAGCACGATGGCCTTGGATAAGACAAGCTTGAAGCTTTCAACGAGAGAAGAGAATTTCTACTACTTTTCATTACGAATACATTGTGTTTTCTTTCAATGGCTATGAGTAGCTAAACTCTTGTTTCAGTTTAGGGTTTTTACCTTGTGACGCTATGTTTTGAGGTTCTTTACTTGATGCCTATTTCTCGGTTTACTACTTCTTGAGCTTTATTCTATGAATTTAATTGTTAACCTAAGTGGAAACTTTGCCGTAAAGTTTAGTTTAACAACCAATTCCTATAGTTAATACTTGTTACATACTTTACCGTAAAGACAAGTAGTAACACCTAAACTCGGTAATACCTTTATCGGATTATTGGGTTTAGGAGAACTAGGAGTCCAACATCTTTACCGGATTAGATTGTGGTGTATCACCTTTACCGAGATACACCTTTGCCGGAATAACCACACTTAGAAACTTGAAATATGATTATTAGCTGTCAATGATAAACTTGTCACAAGAAGAAACCCTAAGCTGAATATTCTCTATGATTGAAAATCCTTCTTTAGTATTTTTTTTTCTTGTTGTGCACTCACTTACAACTTCAACAAACGGCTATCTTGGGCTCGACCTTGCTTGCCGCTACACTAATGTTTTGCAGGAAAATTAAATTAAATTTGACGCATCAGACAACGCGCATCACACATCGACGTTCCTTTGAACTGCACTGAATTGGGTCTTTCAAGAGTATCACTAGATTGGATGTTGCGCCCTTTGTAAACCCATCCACTCTAGACAATAGAAAACCTGACAAGAGCAAATCAGTTGTGGTTTGATGACGCGTACTGATGGACCATAATTATACGAATCATAAACACAGTTAAACCCACCAAATTAGACTATTTGTCTATTTAACTTTTGCTTGTTAGTTCCGATATTTATCTACAGGGTATTTTGGAGTCTAGAGAGAATACAGGCTAAGGAGGAGTTTTTAAGCTGAAAATATATTATGAGTCATTCCAAGGTCACGACCAGATGCCGACTGAAGAAATATCATGAACCTGACATGGAATCACTCAAAACAAGTCCAACCGAAGAGCAACCAGAGTCAGTCCAGAGTGGAAATGAACCGATAGTTTTGTGAAAACCTCACAAAACTCACAAACCACTCCCCTCATGCCACCTAGCCGGCGGCTTCCTCCTCTCATCCTCCTCTCCCCTTCCTCCACATGGGGGGCGGCTAAAGGGGAAGCTCCTCCTCACATGGGCGGCTAAAGGAGTGGTGAGTCACCTATGATGGCTTTTCCTCCCCTCCATGGATTCATGCCATGTGTTTCTCATCTCCTCCACATCTCTTCACTCCCCTTAGCCTATAAATAGACTACTTCCTCCCATTTGTAAAATCATCCCATAATTTCACAAGTCTTTTGAGAGATAGAGGGCTTAACCCTCTTCTCTTCACTTTCAATAAACACTTTGTTCTTCATTTTGGAGCTACTTTCCCTTGCTTGGATCTTGCTTAGGAGCTCCTCTCCTCCACTTATTGTAGGTACAAAATTACTTTTCATATATTTTGTTCTTACTTTAAAAGTTATTCTCCGTTTCGGTATCCTTGTTCAAAGCCATAGTTTGCTTGTATTCCTTGACATGAATACAAGTAGCTAAAGCTTGTATTCGGTAGAGGGAGTATTTATATCATAAACTGTTCTAGACTCTATGCTTAATGCTACTTAGTGTTTCAAAACTTGTTCTATGTGCCACATATTAGGTCAGAACTTCCAAGGTTGAGTGGATGCTTGAAATGGCAAAACTCTTCCGTGGGGTTCGTGAACATACTCGGGTAAGTGGATGCTTGAAATGGCAAAGCTTATCTGAGGAGTTCGACCTCTCTAAAACACCATTTGGATTGATCGGAAATGATTGTTCAAATGGATGCACATAGGCTAGTATACCTTGAAATGGGGTGCTAGTCTAAATAGAACAAGTGCTCTATGACCTTAAAATGGGCTAGACAGTGTGGCAAATCGAGCGCTTGAAATGGCCTTGATACACTTTTGAACACTTAGTAGGATCATTAAGGGTCAATGATGAACGATGATATGATATGAAACCCCTAAACCGAATCCTTTCCTTACAGTCTATTATCAACTGTTGCAATTTACTTTCAGTTCTCAAAGCACACTCAAACCCAACCCCAATCGCATTTAATTTCTGCATAAGCTTCATTAAAGAACAACTAATCCACCAATTCCCTTGGGTTCGACCCGTACTTACCACTGACTACCAAAAATAGTTAAGTCGCGAGTATCGGAGATATAAATTTGCTTTTGCACAGAGAACATCGCACCTTAACAACAGTGCGGTTGGCTCCGTCACGTACTTATACGACTCCTCGAACGAAATAATCTCATTTATTTTGATAGTTCTATATGTGAACATTTACTTTCTAGTATGGCTGTGCATTTCAGTTGTGTTGGAAGCTCTAAGAGGGAATACACGATTGAAGGCGACATTTTGGTGTCAAAACACCACAAGGAATATCAGACCTTTGATGCTTCAAAGGAGTGCTTAGATATAATGAGAAATCCAATGGATATGAGCCACATGTCGTTATATACGTGACTCAAATCCCTAAAACTCCCTAGTTTACATCAAGAGCAAATCTGGTCGTTTAAAAGGACGAATCGAGAGTCAAAATTTAGACATCGCTTATACCTGAAGCGCTGTCTAAAGTCTAACTTTAGATAGCGCTTCAGGTATAAGCGATGTCTAATGTTGCAAATAGACAGCGCTTCCCCAATAAGCGATGTCTAAAGGTTGGAAAAAATGGAAGATTTAATTGAATCAAAACAATTTCCCCCTGCACAATCTAATTGCTGAGAACCAAAACACCAATTGCAAAATACATTTGCTGAACATAAAATTACATTCATTTGCTCAATGTTATACAACACATTTGCATTCATACAAGTCCAAATGTTTCGATATTTGACACGTTTTAGTCTTACAACAACATTCGAGCAATTATACAATAAACTTAATGTTTATACCGGATGAGTTACTTGCCACACATAAGTAATCAACGCAGTTGCAAAATCGTCCCTCATATCATCTAGCACATCGTTATCATATGGTTGGCGGCCTCTAGGGAACACTTGAAAAAAATTTCAAAGTTAGAAAGTTTATGGACACCATAAATTGGTATTGATCAATCAAGTCTCGGAATATATTTACTTGTCTAATGTCGTCCTCAAGCGATCCATTGGTAGCTTGAACGAACTTGATTATGTCATGAATGTATTTCAGGACATAGTAGCCACATACTTCAATCTCTAAGGGCTGTTTTGGGCACTGCAGTGGAATTGAGTTATAATCACACGAAACATATTGGCTATGAAAGTTCAAAATTCAAAACAATTGTTAGTTGTTATTTCAATACCTTAACATTCTTCCACTCTATTTGCGAATTAGTAATGTTGAAGTACAAACTCATACTCATGCAACATTAAGATAATATCAGCAAGTTGTAGCACATGTACTAATGCTAAATTAAAGTAGAGTAGAGGAGTTCTTACGTGTTTACAAAATTTGTTGCATCAGGCAGTTATCGTTTACCCTGAGGATCAAGCCAAAGAACTACTTGCTTCGTAGGGAAAATGGCCGCCAACATCCAATGCCACCTAACAAACATTGGACACATTATATATTAGTACAACATGCATTTTATACAAAATCAACATGCAATAAGAAAAGTATTCACTTACTCTCGGACATTGACTTAGGGAAGGAAGTAGCAAAAATTACGACCATAGTCCGGCATTCTCAATCTCCTCTGGAAGAACTCCGCCCTCACCACGAAGTCCTTGGTCGGGGTCATATAACTCGGTCTGAAGAATCCAAACTGAATGCCTGAACGTTAGTTCTTATTATGGATAAATATGCGGGCATATGATTACGTTAGTAAGCTTTTTTCGAACTTATGACCCTTTAATAATCAAATCAGTAATTACCTTATATAAACCTCGGATGCGGAAGCACCCAAAGCTTTCAACTGGGTAAACTCCAGAATACAATCTTTATTCAGATCAACATAACAATCCTCTCCTAACACCTCCCTACTGATGTACACTGAATACAGAGTTGATTTAGCCATCATGCTAGCGTGCTCGTACAGAAAGCGGCAATGTATTGACATTTTGCTCATATTATCGCGCTGAAATTGCTGCGTAGCATTTTCAAGAATCTAAACTCGTCATATCAAGCAAGTAAGTAAATAAAACAAAAAGAGAGTTTCTTAGTGTGATAAAACTAAATGTACGTACTTACCTTTGCATCAATGTCTACGAGCCATTTTGGCCAACCCATAAATGCCCACGCTGCATCGGATACTCTTTCATCTCCCCGAACTACTTTGGCAGCTCTACCGATGGCTCGATCGCATCGTCTACAATCACCTTCACCATCCCATCATCTAACTCTCGATAGTGAACATATCGTCCGGCCATAACTCTGCCAAGTACTATGACTTGCCTACCCTCCTCCAAACCTCCTTCCAAGTGCAGAATGCATTTCTTCCCAACCTGATATTGTCAATAAAACTATTAATACAATATATTTGAAGTAAATTGTAATTTCTTAGTAATTTCAAATGACTGCATAATACCTCGGGTATATCTTTGGACAGGTCTGAATCGGATCCACTGTGCTAGCTCTGAAGAGTAGGCACGTGCGAACTGACGGTGGAGTGTGTGTTGGACGAGGAAGACTGCTTCCTGAATGCCTTTGTCCAACCTACCAAACTCCCGAACGCCCGTGTGCGTCCAGGGTAATCGTCCTTTCCTGTGGCATTCGTCAATATGTTTGTACGACCCTATGAAGTAAACCTTCCCTTTTTTATCCTGTTATCAATCATATTACATTCATCAGTACCGCACAAAGTTAGAGTACTATTTACTATTTTATTGTAAACAAATAAATTATTTTATCCAATTATCAATCATATTACATTCCAATGCTTCAGATCATTGAAAGAGTACATCTCTCTGGGGTCCTGTCCTTGTTTCTCCCCAAAGAGTACTTATTCGTGAGTTCATTCTTCAAATTTCTCCACATGACACCGGCAGCTCGCATCTCTATCTGCTTCACCTTTAGAGCATTTTTGGACACATCAAATAATGGTCTGTAGAAAAAAAAGAAATATTAATAATTGAATAACTGAAAAAGTAACAATCGTGGTACAATTGAACTTACCAGCATCTCATCTCACACTAGATCCCTAAGCTCCTTACGTACAACCTTCCAGTTATCATATGTAATCGCCACTCGAGATTTAGCAACAATACCTGCAATTATACAACAAATCATTTTTTTGAATGTAAACAATTTGTGATTCAATAGTTAAACAAATAGAAGTGAAACATTACCAATGAAGCTTCTAAATGCGGTCCCTACTTCACCGGAAATATTTCCATATGCATCTAACGTGACCGGTTCCTTAGTGCCATCCTTATGCTTATTAAGTAATTATTCATATAGCTTAGTCCCCTTGTCTTACGATTTCAAGATGATGAAGAGCCGCCCTCCTCGCTACTTGAGTGAACCATTGTCCTACAATTAAAAAATGCATAATATTCACAACAAATGCAATTAAACAATTTTATAACATGCCACAAACAAAAATACGACTACACTATTAATTTAAACAAATAACCATTATTGTATTACATGAGATATTACAATTCTTACACTAAGTTTATTTTTCAATCCATATGCCTTGTTAAGGTCATGTCTTAGTTGTATTTCCTCATCAACCTCAATTTCCTCGACCTCAACGGGAACTGTAGTACACACAGGAAGGCAATCCTCTACCAAATCATCGGTAGTCGAACCAGCTGGGCAATTGACTAATTGTTGTTTTCCATGCACGAAAACTGATGACTGACTGAAGGGTCCTTCACGTAAAACACTTATCTAGCTTGAGAGGCCATTATAAATAGCTCATCCTTATGACCTTCTCTTCAAAAATTAACGAACATCATTCCAAAAGCATCCACTCGTATAGCAGAATTGTTAACCCATTTACATTTACACACGGGCATATGACAGTGTTCCCGTCTGAAAGCATTTCTTTCTCTAGCTGCAGTAGTTCAGTGAAGTTCTTATCACTTCAACCGTTTTTGCCTTCAAGTTGAACAACTTCAACACTGATGACAGCCTGGTGAAGTTTGTACATCCTTCGTACAGCGGTAGTTCAGAGTCATTTCTCAGTGTCTCCAAAACCTGTGGCCTGACATTCGAGTCTTCAGCAACATTGTTCACATCGTAATCTTCCCATTCCGTATTAAAATCATCCATTTGTGGGTAAACAACTTGAAGTGCATTATTTTGTGGTTCTAGCACACCGTGCATACGCCATACTTTGTAATTGGGATTCATACCTGAAATTCTGTTGTCTGTTCAAGACGAGTTCCAGATGGTGTTCAAACGGTGTCTCGAACATTTGTTGGATAGTTCCAGATTGTGTTCTACCAGAGACTGGAACACCTTAGCAGACAGTACCGTAAACAGAACAGATAGGAGCGCACACGATATGATACCCAGTTTTGCCTTGCCTACTCTGGGGGGCTTCCCACACCCTAAAAGGGACACAAATCTTATTACGAGTTTAGAGCTATTCGTGGACTTACACTTACACAACGCCTTGTTTGTAATAGCCTAGCCTCTAACACTCCTTCTCTCGGATTTGCAATCTCAGTTCACCGCAGCTCACCTCGATCCCTTATGGGTAGGAAGAGACTTCCCTCTCGACCTAGTCTTGGACCTCCCAGAAGCCCAGACGCCTTCTCTTGAATATGTGTCTTGATCACGTGTGTGTGCGCTTGGTAGTTCTTCAAGAACAGTCTGAACAGCACCCTGAACAGACTGCTTCTTCACCGTTGATATTTCAGTGTGGAATACTCAGCCGGCCGTCGCTCCTCCTCCAATATCACGAATGCTCTCGTGTTTTCTTTTCACTCAAGAAGCGATACAGATCTGGTCGCCCTAGCCTTGTATTTATATGCATGGGCGAGATCCAAATCTGTTCCAAATATCCTCATCAAATATTTAGGAAATATTCCTAAATATTCGATGGATATTTCCAATCCAATCTTTGGGAAGATCTTGATAATTCTTCTACGACTAGTCAGCCAATCCAATCGTAAATCTGATCATGAGATATTCGTTTGAATATCTGAATCTTCGAATTCTTTGCTGGCCGACTTCAGATCAAAATATTCTTGTCAAATATTTTGGAGATACTCCTAAATATTTGATAGATATTCAATCTCTTCCATATCCAATCTTTGGAGATTACTTCCGTGCCAAGCCATCCAATATTCTCGAATTCAAGCAGAAGATATTCATTTGAATATCTGATCTTTAATGATGACTCGTCAACTGATCCCAATCAGATAATCTCATCGATCTGCTGGATACGCAAATCTTCCTGTGTCTGTTGCACGCTGAACTTCTATTCCAGTCTGAGGTTGAACTCTCCTTGAACTCCTGCTCGAACTGTCTAAAGCCGTTTTGCCAATGCCATGCCATTCATGGGAACATCAATCTCCCCCTTGGCATTTTAGCAAAACCAAATCTACGCTTTAGACACAACTTGAGGAACCAGAACAGTTACCTCAAAATACTCCCCCTTTTTGCCACAAATCGGCAAGGGGTCCAATAGAACAACCTGGTCTCCTCGGCATATGGAATCTTGTCAACTCCCCCTCGAACATAGCCTAGGACGGTGACACATACTGTGAGTCTGTTGGACCATGGTGTTTCAGCAGCTGTTTGACCACAGGTCAGCAAATGATAGGGTTTTGATGATCTGGTTCCCTTGAATAGCTTGTGATCAACTACCAACTTCAACGGAGCACTTGACAGTTTGTCCTCGTCGATCTTCAAATCTGGACGTTGGTTGATGATCAACTCATAGATAAGCGAAGGGAAAATTATCTAGAGCATCATGTTTCCAATCTGGTAGAGCAGCTGTCCCACCTCCTTGCTGATTGTGGTTCTATGAGTTGTAGGCTTCCAGTTGACTATGGTGATGAAGAACAACATTGAGTACAATATAGTAAGATCTATGACTAGGATGGAAGTGTCACTACTACAAACAGGAGCTTATGCAACGGTTCTGAGGACCATTATGCAACGGTTCCTCATCTGTTGCATAAGCTACCGTTGCATAATGTCATGACATTATGCAACGGGTTTGAGCAGAGAACCGTTGCATAAAATACGGAAATTTTTTGCAATATTTTGATTGTTTTATAGCTCAAATCCACCTAAAAATTAAACACAAAATACAAAAAAATGATACATTTTCCAAACATCAAAATACTTTCATTTACGTGAAAATACAACCATTCATTACATCATGCATACAACTTCACATAACAATCAAATATAAACACTAATAATAGAGAACTTCTTCTCTAGACTAACTACTAATTTAGGAGCCATAGCTTCAGGTAGAAGGGTCCGAGTCTTTTGTGGAGTGCAGTTCGGTAGAAGGGTCCTTGTTCAAATCCAAAGCCTCATCATCCACCTAAACCAGTGGGATAAGTCAAGCAGCAGTGGATGTTTCTATCCCTGAGTTCCAACTTAACCATTAGTAATTGAAACTAGAGAGTGCCAAATTCAAGCAGTCTGTACATTAGGAATGTAAAAACACACATAACATGTCTTACTTTTTTCAACAGCCAATCCCTTTTGTTTGAGGATTTCTGCTACAATCACCAGTGTGGAAGCAGCTGCAGAAAACAAAAAGAAAAACAAATAACATCAATGCTGATACCAGAGAGAAGATAAAAGAAGATCACATACTACTGTGTATCTTCATAATTGAAGCATAAATAGAAAGACTAACAAAAACAATCCAAAGCAACAGACAACAGCGTTGTTATACAATAGCAACTCAAGATTATTCAACATGAAAAATTCTACAAGTTAAGATAACAAAACAATAGAAAATCCTGGTACCAAAATAATAAAATGATTTTGACGATACGTTTTGAGTAGATTAAAACCAGAATTTCATATCACAGTGCTCTAATGTGAATCGAACTGAGAAAGGAACGATAAAAGATAAATATAAGTACCGCTGATGCAAATAAGGTCATCAATGCCCTTGGATGTGAACTCCCCAGCCTTCTCGATGAATCCAGGCACATGCTTCAAACTGCAAATCAAAACCATATCATCATCATCGTCTAAACTAGCTACCGAATCGAAATCATTTCATCATGTAAGAAACAGATCGGAAGCAAATAATGAAGTCAAACATGAGAATCGGAGAAGGGGATAGTTAAGTGCATTTACATTCGAAAAATACATGTCATAAAAAATTCGCAAGGGGATAATCTGTCTCGAGAAAGTTCAGGTCATTTACTGTGCATACCTCCATCTTGATCTCTGATAATGGATCTGCTTGAACCAATGAAACATCATTTTCTGTATTCAAGCTTGAACCCATTGATCTTATCGACGTAGCTTAATTTAGTTGATGTAGAGCTCATATCAAACTGACACAAATAAATAACCAGACATATTGGAAAAAGGCCGAATGGTTTTATAAGAAATAAGAAACCAAAAATAAACAACCACATCATTGCTTCAGTTCGCAGCAGCAGCATCACCAAAAACAGCCACAAACTGTCAATCACCAAGAAATCAAACACACTTAAGTCTCATCAATTAAAATATGAAGCAGCAAAAAACTGAACATGGAAATCGAAATCAACAGATTCGCAGCTGCAGCATCAATCAATTTCAAAATTCAAGAACATCAGGAAAATCTCACAAAATCAAACCAGACAAGTGAGCTTTATCCTTGACGCCAATCAGTAACTCGCTAACATCACCGGACTTCTTGGCCCAAACTGGAAATCACAGGAGCATAATTCACAACGAAAATTCATCGATAATAGATAGAACGATAGCTCGTAACTTACCGGCAATTGGAACTGCCAGAAGCAATGAAAAGATCGACAACTTTACTGACGAGATCGAACTCATCGCCATTCTCATCCGGACTTTAGTTTCGTTTCGTCTTCTACGCTATCGGTCTTAGCAAGGAACGACTGAACAAATCCAACCCGATGAGAGCGGATGAGGGCGACGAAGGATGACTGGAGACGGTGAGCGGACGAGTTCGACACAAACCGATGAGAGTGGATGAGAGCAAAGAGCGGACGGCTGCCCAAGAAACACTATGTTTTAATTTTAGGGTTTAGTATATGCATGGGTTAAGACAAAACCGTTGCTTAATGATTATTCTTATGCAACGGTTCTTTACACAAACCGTTGCATAAAGTATACCTTATGCAACGGTTCTTTACACAAACCGTTGCATAAGGTAGACTTTATGCAACGGTTTTTATAAATCGTTGCATAATGTACACTTTAAGCAACGGTTTTTTAGAACCGTTGCATAAAGTCTACCTTATACAATGGTTTGTGTAAAGAACCGTTGCATAAACTATAACGGTTGCATAATGATAAATTTGAACCGTTGCCTAAAGTCTTGTCTGTAGTAGTGTGTCTTCCCACCAAGGGTATGCTCCAGCAGTTATACAGCACGCAATCTTGTCATAGTTCTTCTCTTTCACCACCTCGTAAGGATCATCCATTGCAAAGCACACATTGATGATCTAATGATCAATCTTGACCTTCTTTCCCCTTACAAAGACTATGCCATTGTCTTTATCATTAGCACCAGCAATCCCAAACTGTTTTGTTAGATTTGAAACTTTGGACGGTCCGAATCAGGTCAGTATCCTTCAAGAGCTGAATAACCTCTTTTCCTTTGTACTTCTTTTCATCAAGTTGCTTCTCAAGGATGGTCTTTCTTTTTTGCAGTGCCTTCCACTTGGCTGCTACGACTGTGCTGGCAAACCACACTCCATGCTGAGTCACTCCAGTTGGTAGACTAGGCGGAACAGACCCTGAAACACTCCACTTCCTTTTCTTGGATGCACTTGCTCCCCCCTGCGTCTGTTCTCTTACCATCCTTCTTAGTAGATACTTCAGTCGAGCATGCTTGGATGGTCACTTTCTTCTTCTGCTTCTTCTTTTCAAACTTCTTGAGCTCAGCCAATGAAGCAGAGTCCTGATCCTCGTCCTGAATGTTCTCATCCTCAGCCCCTTCCTGATCAGATATGTGTATCTCTACATCTGTATTAGCTGGATGTTCCAACTCAGTCGGCACAGTTGGTGCGTCAGATGCTTTTTCTTTAACATGTTCATCTTTTGATTGTGCTGCAGACCCAATAAGCACATCTCCTTCCTTCTGTTTTTCTTTTACTTCAGCTGATGATCCAAGATTCTGACTAGCTCTATGTGCATGATTAGCAGCACCATGTTTTGCTTCAGTTATGATTCCTTCTTGGATAGATGACTGCTTTTTCTTCTTCTAGACGAAAGGTTCAATAACAACTTGCTCTTCTACTTATTCTGTCTTCGTCTGATTTTCAGGTCGGTCTGACTCATCAAAGACAACATCTGCAGGCTCTTGTTGCTTCATATCATCAGCTTCCATAGGAACAACTTCTTCTTATCAGAACCACAATGTTAGCCTTACTGGCTTCACCTTCTTCTGCAGCATCGGCTACAGAATATACAGCACGTTTCAATTCCTTCGGCTTCTAATTAACCACTTTGACACCCTTATAAGTCACTGAATTTTTACCAATCGCCCGTACTTCTTCATCAACAGAATTGAGTGCAGTAGCTTAGGAGTGAGAACAAGGGATTACCTTATTGAGGGGTGGTTCAGCCATTGCCTGATATTCCTTCACAATCTGCACACTCCCTTTAGTTGGATTAGGATCAGCCTTTGACGCCTTTGAAGTAACTTCTTTCAGTT
The DNA here is from genome assembly GCA_033675215.1 of Rhodiola kirilowii. NCBI lineage: Eukaryota > Viridiplantae > Streptophyta > Magnoliopsida > Saxifragales > Crassulaceae > Rhodiola > Rhodiola kirilowii. Next base: position 29,074,030 of record CM066196.1, on the reverse strand, counting down.
TTGTCACAGCCGCCTCTTCTCCCTTCTTAATATGCTCTAATGGTTCATAGGACTGCAAATACTTTGAATTTAATAGTACATACCATCTGTTCCAGCCCTCTTCGTGATAGGTCAGCCCAACTGATTTGCTGGGGTTCTTCTCTTGGCTGACCGCCTTCTGGAACACTTAGTTGGCGATAACACGCAGACCCAGAGAGGATCTAAGTGTTTCGAACTGAGTAGCATTTAGGTGAGTGGTAAGAATGTCAGCTAGCAGCTTGTCGGTTGTCACATGGTTCACTGTGATGGCCTTCTTCTTTACCGGCTCACTGTGCTTTGTCTTATACTGTTGTACCAAATTTTCAGAACTGCTACTGGTACTCATTTTGTCACAGTCAGGCGTCATCTCCTCCTGTTCAACTCCGTATTCAGACAGCATCTGCTTCATCCATAACCACTGAGTGTAGTAGCTCCCTGAAGTGGTGCTCTCTTGCTCTCCTGCAGCGATGCTCTCCTGCTCTCCCAGCATCTAGTCAACATGTGTTCCAGGAAGGTATTTCATCTCTCCCGCCATGGTCACCAAGAGCTCCTTTTGCACTTGTCTCACGAACTGGCCAACCAGCTTCTGTGTACTCGTGTACTAGGCGAATATATGCTTCTCTACTCCCCCTCGCTCATAGCCATGGTCGATGAGGAACGTCTCGTACCATGCTCTGGGCGCTTGTGTGAGTCCGTATATAGTCTCCTTCAGTTCGTGACTATGCACAAGATGATATAACTTCCATGCTTCATATCTGATGAGCTCTTCAAGTTCCACGTGAATGGCCACCACCCAAATCTCATCAATAAATGCTTTGATGACATTCTTCGGACTGGATGAACAGGCAGCCCGCTCTCGACACTTGATCTCATTTGCTCGACTCTTAATTCTCCATGAGGGTTGCAGCGCAGGTGCATCGTCAAGTGTCCCAGCTGGAGTAGGTGTGGCTTCATCGGCTAGACCTCCCTCTGGAATTTTATCTTCTATAGACTTGGTCTGAATGGGTGTTTCAGATGAAGTCCCGCCTCTGCATTTATCATCTTCTAGAAATGAGTTTGGGGCAACTTTGTCGTTCACCTTTCCAGAAGAGGACACCATACCTATCCCTTGCAATTCCATCTCATGTATCGTGTTTGTCGGACAGACAGTGGCAGCTCCTGTTCCGATCGTGCCTAGAAAGTAGCTTTTGTTTGATGACCTACTTCCTTCTATCAGTGTGTCTCCATTCCTATCCAGTACTTGACAGGAATCACGAGTGAATGTAACAGACTGTCCTTCATCACATAATCTACTGATACTGATCAGGTTCACCTTTGACCCATCCACTAGGAGGATATCCTCGAGCTCAGGTAGATCCGGAACCTTCAATGTCCCACAGCCAATCACCTGGCCCTTCCCTCCATCTCCAAAAGTGACAAACTGACGCTTGCGAATAGGTTTAACATTGATGAGATATTGAGGATTACCTTTCATGTGAGCCGAGCATCCACTGTCAAGGTACCACCATTCTTCCTTCATGTGACTGAATGAGCTAAGAGCAACGAGGCACACTTCTTTCCTTGATTTTGGTTTCCAGACTTGTCTGACTCGAGGGGTGACTCTGGATTCCATTACTTTTCGCTCAGCTAGAAGTAGTCGGCACCTTGATTTGATGTGCCCCATCTGATAGCAATACCAACATGTACGATTGTTTCTCCTCCATTCAGTACCATGTCTTCCACGGTTGGGCATGAGCTGCTTTCTTCCTCGATTCCCAAGCTGCTTCTCAGGGTAGTGGTTCACACTTTGTTCTGCTCTCTGTGCAGGTTTCAGCTTTGCCTTAACAGATGAAGTCTTATCCGAGCGACTGTTACCATTGAAGCCGAGACCTCTATGTCCATCTTCAATTCTTTGGGATCTTAGTATGGATTCCAAGTTCTTTGAGCCTAAGTTCCGCATCTTTGCCGATCTTTTGAACTTGCTCAATTCTTTCATAGTAGCAGCATGATTATCTCTCTCCATCTCGATTTGTAACTCCAGGGGTTCTACCTTGTTCAGAAGATGAACTTCTTTGCGGCTCAATGATGGACCATAATTGTATGAATCATAAACACAGATAAACCCACCAAATTAGACGCTTTGTCTATTTAACTTTTGCTTGTTAGTTCCGATATTTATCTACAGGGTATTTTGAAGTCTAGAGAGAATACAGGCTAAGGAGGACTTTTTAAGCTGAATATGAATTACGACTCATTCCAGGTCACGACCAGATGCCGACTGTACAAATATCAAGAACCTGACGTGGAATCACTCAAAACAAGTCCAACCGAAGAGCAACCAGAGACAGTCCAGAGCTGAAAGGACCGATGGCTTTTTGGAATGAGATCACAAAACTCACATCCTCTCCCCTCATGCCACCTAGCCGGCGGCTTTTGGAGGCCAAGCCACCTTGCCCACTCCCCTTCCTCCACATGGGCCGGCGGCTTCCTCCCCTTGATGACATCACCGGCGGCTTTGCTCTCCTCCATGGATATCTTGCCATGTGGTGGCTTCTCCTCCACATCTCCTCTTCTTCATGGCCTATAAATACCCATGGTCCTTCCCTTTGTAATCTCATCCCATTCTCATTCCAAATCCATAAGTTAGTGAGAGAAGCTCTCACTTCTCTCTAGATTTTGGGCACCACTTTTGTAAACACTTGTTTCAATCTATAATACTCCTGTTGATTCTTGAGTATTCTAGTAGTTCCTGAGTTTACTCCTATTGGTTCTTGAGTATTCTCTTTACTTTACTGTCTTAGCTATGATATCCACCTCTATGGATATTCGTAGCTAAACCCTTCATTCGGTTGAAGGGGTGTACTTGTATCATACAATGTTTTAGACCCTGCACCTAGTGCCTCTCTGTGCTCAAAACTTGTTCTATGTACCACATATTAGGTTAGAATTCCAAGGTTGAGTGAATGCTTTAACGGGCAAAGCTCTTCCGTGGGATTCGTGAACATACTCGGGTAAGTGGATGCTTTAACGGGCAAAGCTTATCTGAGGAGTTCGACCTCTCTTAAAAAACCATTTGGTTGATCGTAACTGAAGATCAAATGGATGCACATAAGGCTAAGATACTTCGAAAGGAGGAATTAGTCTAAATAGAACAAGTGTTCTAAATGATGTGGCAAGTCTTGTGCTAGAAATAGCCTCTATTCATCTTTGAACACATGGTATGATCATTAGAGGTCAATGATAAACAGACTATGATACAAGGCCCCTGCAATCGAATACCTTCTCTGCAATATCAACTGCTCACCTCCCGGAAGACTTGTCCTTCACGCAACAACTCGCTGTAAGTCTTTCCTTTTATTTTCAGTACTTTATTTTCTATCATTTACTTTTCCACACTAAAAACCAAAACCAACCAAACAGACACTTACTCGTTAGCGCTAAAACCTCAATCAACCTAAAAATCACGTTCCCCGCCAGTACATTTCCCAAAGAACGACTTATCCCCCTAATTCCCTTGGGTTCGACCCCTACTTACCACTTGCTACCTAGTAGTGAAGTCGCGAGTAGCGGACTTATAAATTTATTCTTGACTTTCACACATGACGACTGTGCGTCCGTCAAAATTGGCGCCGTTGCCGGGGAATTAGTTACTTAATCGGATAAGTTCTTTGAATCGATACTCGCTTCAAAACAACCATGTCTCGCGAAGGAAGCCACCATGACTACCAGGATGACAACGAGATAAACCTGTACGATCGAACCAATGAAGCACCGCTTCCATTTGTCGATGATCCAGAACAAATCATGCGAAACCGAAGAGCTCGAGATAGGGAGGCCATCCGAAGAAACCAAGAGGACCGAAATTGAGCTGGTCCAGTACAGCCCCCTAGATATCCCCCACCCCCTCAACCTCGACAAGTGCCAAGGCAAGAACCCGTCTTCAATGATTACTATGGGGATAACAACTTCCATGAACCTACTTTGGGAGAACTCAATGCCCCAGATTTCGAAACACAGCCATGGTGCATTTACGAGAGCCCTGAACTGGAGTACATTACCATCAACGCGTCAGTGGCCCACAGCTTGCCAAAATTCTCAGGAGCTCATGGAGAATCTGCAACAACTCACCTCCAACGCTTACATGGCATTTGCCAAAATCTAAAGCCCAATCGAGTGAATATAGACAACTTCAAGTTGAAAGCGTTCTATTTTTCTCTCATTGACTCGGCAAACGACTGGTTCCTTTCATTGCCTTCGGGAAGCATCAGGACATGGGTTCAGATGCAACGGAAATTCCTGGACAAATACTACCCAGCAGGAAGAGCAATGCAAGTAAGAAGACAACTGCAGGACATAAGGCAAGGACCTAATGAAACCATGTACGACTACCTGGAGAAATTCAACCACCTGGAAAGAAGCTGCTGCACTCTTGGACTACCCGAGAAGCTCATCATCGAATACCTGATTAATGGACTGACTCAGTTAGACAAAAAAACTCCTTAATGCTTCACCTGGAGGATCCGTGATGAGACTATCATTGAGCGGCATAAGACGATTCATCTCTGACGTTGCTGAAAATGCTCGGTTTATAGAGGAGACCACTCGGCAAGATGAGTTCTCCAGAACAAAAAACGTAGCACGAGCCGAAGCATCAGAAAACTCCTTAACAGAAGAGATAAAACAAATAAAGGAAATGATGATTCAATTCCTACGAAGGCAGCCAGTTCAGATAAAGCCTTGCGAATTTTGTAGTTCTACGGACCACAAGACTGACGCATGCCCAACACTGATAGAAGAGGAACCGGCAGAAATAAATGCAGTGGGACGATACCAAGGATACAGCAACAACAGCAATGATAGATCCAGACCAAATCAGTACCAAGCCAGCTCGAGTAATCAGCAAGAACCAAACAAGTGGCTGGAGGACATGATAAAGGAGCTCTCGAGTACTGTGCAACAATCCTCATGCACTGTGCAGTAGTTAAGCACTACTGTGCATCAAAACCAGGCGAAAAATGACGGATCAAGAGCCGACTTGAAGAAGCACATATCCAAACTCGATGCCTCAATATCCACACTCATTAATAAACCCGGCAGACCTTCTTCACAAACCATCCAAAACCCGGAGGAAAATGTAAGTGTCGTAACCCTTAGGAGTGGCAGAAAGCTTGCCGTCAAACCCATAGAGCAAGAGAAGGACAAAAGGCCCGAGACTCTCGAAACTCTTGATGAGAACGAGAAAAATGAAGATGCGGCTGAAGAAGAGCAGGGCGCAACCGAAAAAGAAGAGAACACATCCGAGGAACGCAGGCCTGACCCGGTACCAGCAGCCAACCCAGTTTCAGCGTCCGAGAAGCACAAGGAGCGCCCGGTGCCCAGAACCGAGACCCCCAAAATCAGCACAGCACTTCCATTTCCAGTACCAGCCCGTGTGCCAAAACAACATGTCATGGATGAGGACGTGTTTGAGTTGTTCAGCAAGGTCGAAATCAACATCCCCCTCTTGGAAGCCATCAAGCAAATCCCTCGATATGCTAAGTTTTTAAAAGAACGTTGCACCAACCGGAGGAGGAGTACTAGATATGATCAAGAGCTAATGAGTAGGAACGTGTCGGCTGTCATACAACGAAAGGTGCCCCCCAAATGCGGAGATCCGGGAACTTACACCATTACATGCACAATCTGCAACATCCGGATCGAGAACTGCATGCTAGACCTTGGAGCATCAATCAACGTCCTTCCTTTCTCTATCTACTCATGCCTCAGAATTGGACCACTCGAACCCACCGGCCTCACTATTCAACTGGCAGATCGATCATGCAAACAACCCGAGGGGAAAATAGAAGACGTCTTGGTTCAAGTAGGCGAATTGGTGTTTCCAGCAGACTTCTACGTCTTAAAAATAGAGAATGGCGGGCCAACAGACCATGCACCCATCCTTCTCGGCCGTCCATTTCTCAAAACATCAAAAATGAAAATAGACTGCGGAAGTGGGATGCTCTCAATGGAAGTAGAAGGAGAGGTCTTCAGCTTTGACATATTCCAAGTAATGAAGCACCCTATGGAATTCGAGGAAGTACACGCTCTCGATGCTTTTGACGACCTGGTCCAAAAAGTTCAATCAGAACCAAGAGCAGATCCCTTAGAAGCCATACTCAATGGAGCGGAAAGCTCATACGAATTGACCGAAGGCTTACAAGAAACGCAGGCCCACTTAACAATCTCGGAGCCTCTCACACCAGGATATGAAGTCAACAAGGTAAAATTATTCAAATCCAATACTTTTTTACCCTCAGTAATGCAAGCTCCCAAAATAGAATTGAAGCCCCTGCCCGAGCATCTGAAGTACGCTTTCCTTGGGGATAATAACACACTCCCGGTAATCATCAAGAGTGGCTTGGAAGTAGGCCAGGAACGTAGTTTGATAAAAGTACTGAGACAGCACAAGTTGGCTATTGGATGGACTCTAGCCGACTTGAGAGGAGTTTGCCCAGCGGTATGTATGCACCGTATTCTACTTGAGGACGGGGCAAAGCCATCAAGAGAGCCTCAACGACGACTCAACCCAATCATGATGGAGATCGTCCAAAAAGAAATACAGAAGCTACTTGATGCGGACGTTATCTATCCTATATCAGACATCCAATGGGTAAGTCCTGTCCACGTGGTCCCAAAGAAAAGTGGGATCACAGTCGAGGAAGGTGCCGAAGGAAAGATGGTAACAACAAGGGTCAAGAACGGCTGGAGAATGTGCATCGACTACAGGAAATTAAACGCCGTCACAAGAAAAGACCATTTCTCTCTACCATTCATAGATCAAATGCTAGACCGACTGGCGGGCAAGCCATATTTTTGCTTCCTGGACGGGTTCTCAAGCTACAACCAGATCCCCATAGCACCTGAGGACCAAGAGAAGACTACATTCACCTGCCCATTCGGCACATTTGCCTTCAGAAGGATGTCGTTCGGCCTATGCAATGCCCCAGGGACTTTTCAAAGGGTAGTGACCAGTATCTTTTCAGACATGATCAGAGAATTCATTGAAGTCTTCATGGACGACTTCACCATCTATGGAGACACATTCGACACTTGCTTAAGCCATTTGAGCACGGTTTTGGCACGATGTGTGTCCATGAACTTAGTGCTCAATTATGAGAAGTGCCACTTCATGGTAACACACGGAATAGTCTTGGGACATATCGTCTCACAAGAAGGCATGGAAGTGGACAAAGCAAAGATCGATCTGATCATGACTCTACCATACCCATCCACGGTCCGAGACATCCAATCATTCCTTGGCCATGCGGGATTCTACCGACGATTCATCAAGGACTTCTCCAAAAAGGTGTTGCCTCTATCCACTCTTCTCCAAAAAGAAGTTCCTTTTGAATTCACCAATGCATGCAAGGAGGCCTTTGATGATCTGAAGAAAGCCCTCACTAGCACACCCATCATCTAAACTCCGGATTGGGGAAAACCATTCGAAATCATGTGCGACGCAAGCGACTTTGCTGTGGGAGCAGTTCTCGGCCAAAAAATTGATAAGAAGGCGGGTGTGATCTGCTACACCTCACGAACCCTAGATTCTGCCCAACGAAACTACTCCACCACCGAAAAGGAACTCCTGGCGTGGTATTCACTCTGGAAAAGTTCAAATCATATTTGCTTGGAGCAAAAGTGATAGTTTATTCTGACCATGCTGCCATCTGTTACCTGATGAAGAAGAAGGAGGCCAAGCCAAGACTCATTTGGTGGATACTACTACTGCAAGAATTCGATGTGGAGATAAGGGACAAGAAGGGGATCGAAAATACTATGGCCGACCATCTAAGTAGGATTGTCCGAGAAGAAGAAGAGGGGCACATAACCGAGTCATTTCCAGACGAACACCTCTATACAGTCTCAACCAAGGTGCCGTGGTATGCCTCGATTGTCAACTACCTTGTAGGAGGTACATTTCCTCCTTCTTTTACTAAAGCACAATGCATGAAACTTAGGCATGATGCTAGACATTACTTATGGGATGATCCTTACTTATGGAAAATAGGAGCAGATCAAATACTTAGGAGATGCATCCCCGATAATGAAATAGCTTCTGTTATTAGCTTCTGCCATGAGTTTGCATGTGGAGGACATTTCGGGCCTAGGAGAACCGCTAGAAAAATCCTAGATAGCGGCTTCTTTTGGCCAAGTTTATTTAGAGATGCCTATGAGAAGTGTAAAAAGTGCGATAGGTGTCAAAGAGTAGGAAATGTGTCAGCTAGAAATGAGATGCCTCAAGTACCCATATTAGTCAATGATGTTTTGACATTTGGGGTATTGATTTTATGGGACCATTCCCAGTTTCATGCGGTTATACTTATATTTTAGTTGCTGTGGATTATGTGTCAAAATGGGTAGAAGCTAAGGCCACAAGGTGCGACGATGCAAAAACTGTCATAGATTTTTTGCGCACTAACCAGTTTTGTAGATACGGGGTACCCAAGGCCATAATCAGCGACCAAGGAACTCATTTCTGTAACCGCATGATGGCTGCCACCTTGAAGCGCTACCATGTCCACCACCGAACGTCCACGGCATATCATCCCCAGACCAATGGTCAAGCAGAGATCTCCAACCGCGAAATCAAGGGAATTTTAGAAAAAATGGTGAAGCCGGGTAGGAAAGATTGGAGTCAGAGGCTAGATGAAGCTCTTTGGGCTTATCGGACAGCATACAAGACACAAATTGGAACCTCCCCCTTTCGACTTGTTTATGGAAAGCCATGCCACCTTCCGGTGGAATTAGAACATAAAGCCTATTGGGCGCTCAAGCATTGCAATCCGGATTTGAAGGCTGCCGGACTAGATAGAAAGCTTAATCTGTGTGAGCTTGAGAAATTACGGCTTGAGGCCTATGAAGGGCAAACAAACTACAAAGCGCGGACCAAATTGTATCATGACAAATTCATCCTCCGTCGCTCATTTGAGGAAGGACAACAAGTGCTACTCTTCTCCTCACGGTTGAAGCTGATGCCTGGCAAACTAAAATCAAGATGGACCGGCCCTTATACTGTGACTAAGGTATTCAACCATGGGATGCTTGAGTTGGAAAGCATGGAGGATGGAAGCCGATTCAATGTAAATGGACAGCGAGTCAAAAACTACCATGGCGAGGTCAACTTGACAACACAAAAATTCGACCTGAGCCGCCCATGGGACCCAACCTTATGATCCAGGAATGAGGTACTATCGAGCCAACGATGTTAAACAAGTGCACTGGTCGGGAGGTAACCCGACACCTATCTTACTTTCAGTAATTTTCTTTTCTATTTTTACCATAAGTCGCTCTCATCCACTTTTTGTATAGAAGAATGACCCCTTGTAGGAATCGATTTTTGGAGCAAGATTAGATCAGCCAGGCAGCTTCCGAGAATTTACCGGGCCTGCGCTGAGAGTTCAAGGCCCCAGCCGAACTTCCTCGATTATCCATCTCAAGCTATGATGTTCCACGACACGACACAGTAAAAGGGAGTTCAGTTCTTCTCTTTTCCTTAATGTCATTTCCTTATCTTGTATATATTTGCATGACTTTTGAACTAAGGCACGCCTTCGTTCAAAAGTGTGGGGTGAGAACCGCCTGTGTACATAACATGTTTTTCTTTTCCCTTAATATTATCTTTTTGAAAATATGAACTTAAGAATGTGAAAAAGATAGATCCAAATTCATGCATTTACCTTGTGAAAATTCAACTGTCTAAAAACTTAGAATGTAACTTCTCATTTGTCCCTTTGTGCTGAGATAAACAGGGGATGTGGAGTTGACATAAACTGCCCTAGAGAGGCTTAGCAAGCACTCGAAGGATCGAATCTAACTATATGGTTTTCGAAGTCAGTGGAGGCTGCACTTCGGGTTTCAGTAAAGATTGAAGTCATCTCCGCCGTGCAGCGTTTATGCAAGAGGTGGGATGGGAATCAAACTGTCCTATCTCTAGTCCTAGTAGCCGGGAAAATAAATGAGCGACCCTCATTTTGACCCGCGCGAAACGGCAAGGATGAGAAAGAGCGGGGAGGTATTTCCGTATGCTTGCGGGCGACGATTGGACCTCCCAAAAAAAGGCAGAGAAAATGGACTAGCAAGTCACAAAGAAGTAAAAGCTCAAAGAAGCTAATCAAAGGCCAAAGGCCAAATGTGAAGGTTTTAACCGAACAAAAGTGAAGAAACTCCAACTCAATATCAAAGGCCAAAGGCCGATTCACTACAAAAGCTGTCCCTCGCCAAAAAAGAAATCAAAGTGCTCAACTCAGTGAAACCCGAACCGAATCACGTGCTAGAGAAAGCTACAAGGAACCCATATAGTGCGAGTCGATCCCGAGAATGCAGTCCGGGAGCCTAAAAAGGGCTATCTCCCGAAACATCTGAATTAATTTGCATCTCGGCACGAAGGTACAAGTATCAAGTTTCTTCTAAGTATTTACACGGTTTAGTTTGGTAATAAGTAAGTAATGCATGAATTAAGATAAATCAAGTCCCACAGTCTCACTTTCATATTTTACTTAGAGTGTGTGCCGCCCTTTAAAAAGCATTGTTCGGGACGAACAACTAAAAGTGTGGGGTGATCTGATGGACCATAATTGTATGAATCATAAACACAGATAAACCCACCAAATTAGACGCTTTGTCTATTTAAATTTTGCTTGTTAGTTCCGATATTTATCTACAGGGTATTTTGAAGTCTAGAGAGAATACAGGCTAAGGAGGACTTTTTAAGCTGAATATGAATTACGAGTCATTCCAGGTCACGACCAGATGCCGACTGTACAAATATCAAGAACCTGACGTGGAATCACTCAAAACAAGTCCAACCGAAGAGCAACCAGAGACAGTCCGGAGCTGAAAGGACCGATGGCTTTTTGGAATGAGATCACAAAACTCACATCCTCTCCCCTCATGCCACCTAGCCGGCGGCTTTGGGAGGCCAAGCCACCTTGCCCACTCCCCTTCCTCCACATGGGCCGGCGGCTTCCTCCCCTTGATGACATCACCGGTGGCTTTGCTCTCCTCCATGGATATCTTGCCATGTGGTGGCTTCTCCTCCACATCTCCTCTTCTTCATGGCCTATAAATACCCATTCTCCTTCCCTTTGTAATCTCATCCCATTCTCATTCCAAATCCATAAGTTAGTGAGAGAAGCTCTCACTTCTCTCAAGATTTTGGGCACCACTTTTGTAAACACTTGTTTCAATCTATAATACTCCTGTTGGTTCTTGAGTATTCTAGTAGTTCCTGAGTTTACTCCTGTTGGTTCTTGAGTATTCTCTTTACTTTACTGTCTTAGCTATGATATCCACCTCTATGGATATTCGTAGCTAAATCCTTCATTCGGTTGAAGGGGTGTACTTGTATCATACAATGTTTTAGACCCTGCACCTAGTGCCTCTCTGTGTTCAAAACTTGTTCTATGTGCCACATATTAGGTTAGAATTTCCAAGGTTGAGTGGATGCTTTAACGGGCAAAGCTCTTCCGTGGGATTCGTGAAGATACTCGGGTAAGTGGATGCTTTAACGGGCAAAGCTTATCTGAGGAGTTCGACCTCTCTTAAAAAACCATTTGGTTGATCGTAACTGAAGATCAAATGGATGCACATAAGGCTAAGATACTTCGAAAGGAGGAATTAGTCTAAATAGAACAAGTGTTCTAAATGATGTGGCAAGTCTTGTGCTAGAAATAGCCTCGATTCATCTTTGAACACATGGTATGATCATTAGAGGTCAATGATAAACAGACTATGATACAAGGCCCCTGCAATCGAATACCTTCTCTGCAATATCAACTGCTCACCTCCCGGAAGACTTGTCCTTCACGCAACAACTCGCTGTAAGTCTTTCCTTTTATTTTCAGTACTTTATTTTCTGTCATTTACTTTTCCGCACTAAAAACCAAAACCAACCAAACAGACACTTACTCGTTAGCGCTAAAACCTCAATCAACCTAAAAATCACGTTCCCCGCCAGTACATTTCTCAAAGAACGACTTATCCCCCTAATTCCCTTGGGTTCGACCCCTACTTACCACTTGCTACCCAGTAGTGAAGTCGCGAGTAGCGGACTTATAAATTTATTCTTGACTTTCGCACACGACGACTGTGCGTCCGTCACTCAACTCAGCATTCTTTCTCCTTAGCTCCACCAAGCCTACAAGATGTGTTTATCTATTTTTCTCCATCTCAGCTTTCAGAACCGATACGGTGTCTAGCAGTTTCACCTTCTGTGCAAGAAGTGACGAGTGTTCTTGATTCATTCCGATCATCTCGTGCTTCAAAGCAGATATTTCCTCCTGATGTTCCACCTTCTGGGCAACGAGAAGTTCAACCTCCTGCCACTTTTTATCTTTTTCTTCTGTCAGACTTGTCACTGTTTCTGTGAGCTTCTTGTTCAGGCCAATCACCAATAGCCACTTCTCATAGAGTTCCTTGTACGTCTTGGCCGAGGTCTCATGAGAAAGTCCTTCGTCATCACTGCTTGATGCGTCGTCAACAGACTGTTCAGACAGTGCACTAGAGTATAGATTTTCACTTGTCTCACTGCAGTCTTCAATAGTGACTACAAGTCCGACGAGATTGACATTCTCATGTTCTTCTTCTTCATCGTTAGATTCACTGTCTGGACCTGATGGACCAAAATTATACGAATCATAAACACAGTATAACCCCCTTATTTAGACATTTTGTCTATTTAACTTTTGCTTGTTAGTTCAGATATATTTTTGCAGGGTAATTCAGAGCTTAGAGAGAATACACATTAAAGAGGAGCTTTTAAAGCAGAAAAGATGTTACGAGTCAATCCAAGGTCAAGATCATATGCCGACTGAAGAAATATCAAGGATCCTGACGTTGAATCACTCATAACAAACTAATCAAAAGAATCAGGAGAGGAATCAAGACAGCCCGGGGAAGAAACACATTGACAGTTTTGTGAAAAGACTGCACAAAACTGTACAAAATTCACATTTGGGCAAGATGACCGGCCACTTGGGCAAGAGGTGGCCAAAGCCACCCCTCCTCCTCCTCCACCACCGGCTACCGGCGGCTCTCCTCCACCATGACCGGCGGCTTTCCTCCTCCTCCACATGGCACCTCCTCCTTGCTCCTCCTCTCCTTCCTCCATGTGTGGCCATCTCCTCCCTTCATTTTCTCCTCCAATCACCATGCAACACTTGCCACCATCTCCTCCTCCCATGGCTATATAAGGAGGAGCTCCTCCCCTCATTTCAATCATCCCTCACTTGTAAAAAAACACTTCTCTCTCTAAGTTATGTATTTGTAAAGTTTGGCTTTGGAAATAAAGGATAGCTCCCTTGGCGCTTCAACGGTTGTAAGTACTATTTCTAGTATTTATTCAACTGTTTATTTCCTTAGTTATAATGTTTAGTGCGATGAATAGTAGCTAAACTAGTAGTTCGGTAGAAGGGGCGCACTTGTATTATAAAATATTTTAAGACTATTAAACTTAGCGTCTAGTCTTAGTATTCAAAACTTGTTCTATGTGCCATATATCAAGTCAGAGTTTCCAAGGTTGAGTGGTAGCTGTCACAAGCAAAGCTCTGCCGTGGAAATTCGTGATCATACTCGGTAAGTGGAAGCTGTCACAAGCTAAACTTATCGAGGAGTTCGACTTATCCAAAACACCACTTGGTCAATAACGTAACTGGGAGATCAAGTGGATGCACTTACAGCTAAGATACTTCGAAAGGAGGAATTAGTTTTGCTTAGAACAAGTGTTGCTTTAAACGATGTTGCAAGTCTTGCGCTACGAAAGGGCCTCGATTCATCTTTGAATACTTAGATAATTCACTAAAGGTCAATGATAAATAGGATATAATACAAGGCCCCTGAAACCGAACATTTCTCTTTAATTATAAACTGTAATTTACTTTCCAGTATTAAAACCAACCAACCAACCAATCAATCAATCAATCACTTAGCTGGTAGCTTTAAAACCAACCAACCGACCTAAAACACGCTCTCTCGCTGGACAACCCCCTCGAAGAACATCTATTCCCCTGATTCCCTTGGGTTCGACCCCTACTTACCACTTGCTACCCAGTAGTTAAGTCGCGAGTAGCGGACTATTATAAATTTATTCTTGACGTTTGCACATAACGACTGTGCATCCATCAGGACCCTCATATGCTATTCTGAGAATATCACATGCTTCCTTGACAACCTCACATTTAGCAATCAGTTTGAACACGTTCTCGTCCACTTCTGAGAAAATTGCATTCAAGGCCTTTCAGTTTCCAGCAGCAGCTTTTTCATCTACATCAGTCCACAGAGCTTCAGGTTTTGGCACAGCTACTTCTTCAGGATTGGCCATCGTGGGTTCTGTCCATCCAACCAACACAGCTCTCCAAGCCTTTTCATCGAGAGATTTCAGAAAGACTTTCATCTTGGACTTTCAGTAGAGATAGTTTGGCCCTTCAAACAACGGTTGTCGTTTAGTGCTCTGTCCTTCCTTCAAACTCATCTTGAACAGCCACCGGATCACACTCTGTATGTCGAGTGTCTGCTCTGATGCCAATTGAAATTCTGTTGTCTGTTTAAGATGAGTTCCAGATGGTGTTCGAACTGCGTCTCGAACACTTGTTGGACAGTTCCAAATTGTGTTCTACCAGAGACTGGAACACCTTAGCAGACAGTACCGTAAACAAAACAAATAGGAGCACACACGATATGATACCCAGTTCGGCCTTGCCTACTCTGGGGGGCTTCCCACACCCTAAAAGAGACACAAATCTTATTACGAGTTTAGAGCTATTCGTGGACTTACACTTACACAACGCCTTGTTTGTAATAGCCTAGCCTCTAACACTCCGTCTCTCGGATTTGCAATCTCGATTCACCGCAGCTCACCTCGATCTCTTATGGGTAGGACGAGACTTCCCTCTCGACCAAGTCTTGGACCTCCCAGAAGCCCAGTCTCCTTCTCTCGAAGACGTGTCTTGATCACGTGTGTGTGCGCTTGGTAGTTCTTCAAGAACAGTCTGAACAGCACCCTGAACAGACTACTTCTTCGTCGTTGATATTCCGGTGTGGAATACTCAGTCGGCCGTCGCTCCTCCTCCAATCTCACGAATGCTCTCGTGTTTTCTTTTTACTCAGGAAGCGATACAGATCTGGTCGCCCTAGCCTTGTATTTATATGCATGGGCGAGATCCAAATCTGTTCCAAATATCCTCATCAAATATTTAGGAAATATTCCTAAATATTCGATGGATATTTCCAATCCAATCTTTGGGAAGATCTTGATAATTCTTCCACGACAAGTCAGCCAATCCAATCGTAAATTTGATCAGGAGATATTCGTTTGAATATCTGAATCTTCAAATTCCTTGCTGGCCGACTTCAGATCAAAATATTCTTGTCAAATATTTCGGAGATACTCCTAAATATTTGATAGATATTCAATCTCTTCCATATCCAATCTTTGGAGATTACTTCCGTGCCAAGCCATCCAATATTCTTGAATTCAATCTGAAGATATTCATTTGAATATCTGATCTTTAATGATGACTCGTCAACTGATCCCAATCAGATAATCTCATTGATCTGCTGGATACGCAAATCTTCCTGCGTCTGTTGCACGCTGAACTTCTGTTCCAGTCTGAGGTTGAACTCTCCTTGAAACTCCTGCTCGAACTGTCTAAAGCCGTTTTGCCAAAGCCATGCCATTCATGGGAACATCAATACCGCTCAACATTAGGTGGTTTACCAGTTCACCGACTTTAACTTTTTTATTATTCCAACAACGCCTGCACGGACAGTGAACGTATTCGGACCCATTTCATTTGGCAAATAACCTCGCGAAATTACAAAAACTATGAATTCCTTGCTCGTATTCATCTGTTTTAGACGGTTAGCTGACATCCACACTCGGTTCATTGTCATCAAACTATATGTATAGTGTTGATTAAGGATATGAATAGATTGCAACCTATGTTTGTATTGGACAAAAGAAAAGTAAAAGCAAAATTAGCGTGTATATTTATTTTTCAAGCAAGTATATCTAACAAGTCTTGTACATACAATTTGCATTAAATTTGTTCATAATACATCAATTTTAAGGATGGAACACAAACTATATCGAGCAACAACATATGGACATCCACTACACAATACCACCAAATTAACAAGAACATTATATAACATATTATTAAAATTATACACAAGTAGAAACATAAACAATTCAATGACACACTTTCGATCATTCAAATCCAAACGTTAAATAATGGCACAAGTAACTTACTTAGGTCAAGGAGAAGATATCTTAGAAGACAGTGGTGAACATTGCCGCTTGGAAGCTTCTTCTGAGCTATGTTCACAAAATAAATAAAAAACATTAACCAACAAGAATGAAGTCATGGCAATGAATTTGGCAAGGAAAACAAATAAATCAAGCTAAAACAGTGATAAGACACAAATAAAGCAGAGTAACTCCTAAATCAATTTTTACCACATACCTCTTTAGGCAAGCTCTGTTTGGACGATGAGATGAATTTAGATCGAGAACGAGAGGTGGAGCAAGAGAGAGAACTGAACTCGCTGGAAAACAACCATAAATTAGTTCGGTTAAACAACCCTAACTGAAACAAAAAAATCGCAATTGAAAACCCTAAATGGAATTTGCGTAGGAGGTTGAATACCACGACGAGGACGAATCGACATACTTGAAGACATCGATGAATATGACGACGAGAATGAATACTATGGCGATGAACACGACGGTGAGAACGAATTCAGCGGTGGCGCGGTCAAAGACGACTGTAAGTATTCAAAGTTTTAGAAGTTCTAACTGTGTAAGCTGAGAGAGTGAATTTTTGATTGAAAAGGAGATAGGTAATTTGAGATCTGTATTTTTAGGTTTGGTTTAGATAGCTCTTCTGAGACAAGCACTGTCTAAAGGTTAGATATAAGACAGCGCTTTCTAGACAAGCGATGTGTAAAAAGAACAACAGACAACGCTTCTGGTCAGGCGATGTCTAAAGTGTAGACATAAGACATCGCTTTGTGGAAAGGCGCTGTCTACAATACATATTAGACAGCGCGTCTGGTCAGGCGATGTCTAATGTTCACCTTAGACATCGCTTGTTTATAAAGTGTTGTCTATTGTACACTTTAGACAGAGCTTCTTTAAGATGCGCTATCTTAAGTTACATTTTTTAAAGACATCATTTCTGCAAAGCGCTGTCTATTAAGCATTATGTACTAGTGCGCGTCAGACAACGCGCTTCATCGGACCATTCTTGTAGTCACCGAGTATGTAAAGTATAGTTTACTTATAGTGTCACATTTAGCCTAATCCTCTTAGCGCTACTGGCTTAACGAATCAAGGTTATGCTATTAGACATTCTCCCGAACACCTAACATGCATCAACTCGATTTGCATGCCAAGTAAAATATAATCATGCAAGATAACCTTAAAGCATGCAACAATTAATTCACTGAAAGATTAATTGTCGAGTAAGATTAGGACCCCAAAAATATGGGTCACTACTCACTATCCATGGTAATGATAGTACAAGACGTATTTTGTCAGGATTAGAATTACAAAGTGAAAAAGGAACAACTATAACCTTCGAATAGTCGATGGTGATGACTTCCTTAAGGCTAATTCCTCGATTTCATCAAAATCTCCTTGAATTTTTGTGATTTTCTTTTCTAGATTTGTGTCTCCTTTTGTACATGACGACTTATCTTTTCTTTTCCTTTCTACCAAAAACCCTAGTGAAATGGCTTATTTATTGTGTAGCACATGTTAGTCGTATCAACGTAGCTGACAAGGGTGATAGGCCACGTCGAGTGTCATCAGGCATATCTGACTTGAAATGTGCAACACAATTAAAATCGGGGAGGTAGGTCGTGTCACCCCGTGTCGGATAGCTTGACAAATGCAACAGAGATGCATAGAGAGTCAAGGACCAATTTCACTCTCTTTTGGACTTTAGATACTTAACTGGGTATGTGTCTTACTTTGCACCTGTAACACAATCAAACACATAGTGAGTG
This sequence comes from Rhodiola kirilowii, assembly GCA_033675215.1. Lineage (NCBI taxonomy): Eukaryota > Viridiplantae > Streptophyta > Magnoliopsida > Saxifragales > Crassulaceae > Rhodiola > Rhodiola kirilowii. The sequence continues at coordinate 29,055,988 of CM066196.1, read as the reverse complement.
CTAATAAAAACAAGGAAAATGACCATGAACAAATGAAATGTGAAACAAAAATATAGTTAAAATTTATGCTCATTAGTGGGATGCAAAAATTCTACGACCTAGCATCCTACAACAGTTAAATAATTGCCTACTTAGAGGGAAAAGGGAAAGACTGGATCAACAATCTTTTTTCCCTCTATTAAGGATGCTCGAAGGTCATCGTTAGCGATGATCTTTTATTAGGATCATCGACCATTTTTCTTCTTTTATCAAACTAAAGTATCATCTCACAATCTTTATATAATAAAGTTCTTTATAATGATCTTAAAGAAAATATCAGACATTTATGTTTCTTATTTTCAAATCCCTACACTTTGGTATACTCTCTTCATAGTCTTTTATTATTATATTATAACTTATTTCCCATATTGCGTAGTAATATATATGAGTAAGGTCACATATAAATCAACTTTTTAAATATAAACTATAAACGTCTATAAATTTGACACGTGTCCAAAGTTTTGATTTTTGGTAATTTGACCCCAGGGGCAATATAGTCTTTTTGGTTTTTCGTAATGAACAATTTAGACCTTCGCTGCTTTAAAAGAGTTTTGGGAGCAAATGAAAAATCTGATGGAGGCGAACTATATATCGTTGGGTAGGTAATTCAAAGCTCTATAACTCTCTAGGTCACACCGAGAGCAGACGAGATCGTTTAGAATGTCGAAACACAAGTTGAAGTCATTTACACTACAATGACATATTAGACCTTCACTGTTTCGAATGAATGATAGGATCAAATGAAAACTTCGATAGAGGAACTATATATATTTCTTAGCTAACTTAAAGCCCTACAACTCTCTAGTTCACACCGAGAGTAGGCGAGGTCGTTTAGAAGGTCGAAACAGGAGTGAAAGTCATTTACACCACAATGGCATATTAGACCTTTACTATTTTAAATGAGTCCAGGGATCAGAAAAATCCGATGAAGGTGAGCTATATATTACTGCATAGCTAACTCAAAGTCCTACAACTCTCTAGTTTACATCGAGAGTAGACGAGGTCGTGTAGAAGGCCGAAACACGAGTGAATGCATAATGTTACGACTCATTGCATAATGTTCACACTTAATTGGCACTACAAATGGCATATTAGACTTTTGTTGTTTCAAATGAGTGTTGGGAGCAAATGAAAAATCTGATGGAGACGAGCTATAAATCGTTGCGTAGCTAACTCAAAGCCTTACAACTCTTCAGTACACAACGAGAGCTGAAGAGAACGTTTAAAATGTCGAAACACAAGTTGAAGTAGTTTACACCATAATGACATATTAGACCTTCACTATTTCAAATGAGTGTTGGAGAAAATGAAAAATCTGATGGAGGCGAGTCATATATCGTTGCATAGCTAACTCAATTTCCTATAACTCTCTAGTTTACATCGAGAGCAAACGAGGTAATTTAAAAGGTCGAAACACGAGTGAAGGCATAATGTTCAGACTTAATGCATAATGTTTACACTTAATTGGCACCACAAATGGCATATTAGACATTTGTCCTTTCAAATGAGTCTTGTGAGTGAATGAAAAATCCGATGGAAGCGAGCTATACACCATTGCGTAGCTAACATAAAGCCCTACAACTCTGTAGTTCACACTGAGAACGGAGGGGCATGGACGGAATTAGATGTAAATAGGGGGACACTTGTCAACCCCTAGTTTTTGTCAATTATTTTTTTAAATTATAATATAATTAATAAATATTTTGTATAATGAGTTTAATTTACTATTTATATAAATAAATTACACTGATTTTTGTTTTTATAAGTGTACAAATTGGTCAGGTTCTAATAGCTTGTTTCAAAATTCAGAGCAAGACAGTCAGTTACATAGTGAATAACATCATGCTCTAAAACTACAACGGCTTCAACTAATTATGATTTTTATATAAACCATTTAGAACGTGACACGATTTGCAATAAAAATATGAAAGTATCTCATTGGTAAGCTTGACGATGTTCGAAGAGCTTATATTAGTTTTTGTTTAATCGCAAAAGTGGAAGATGCATTTTTACCGGATTGCTTTGTTGTCAATACTGACAAAGTATTAGCTGAAATGTTTAGTACGGATTCAATAAAGATCCACTATCAATGAATAAGGTTTTTCCGTAGGCAAGGAACGAAAAAGACCAAAGTGGTATTCACGTGGGTTGATTGTCCTCCGCGCAGAGTTAGAATCTAAGGAATCCTGCGTGAAGCACGAAACCCACATTAGAAAGATGGCAAAAAGACAGTTCCATACTCAAATCTTTTGCTTTCGTAAGCCTCCCAAACAAGAAGTTTATCACGACGAATCCTCAAGGACGAGGTCCTGAAAGCAGCAAAGAACTAGCAACGCTAAAAGTTTAGCTGCATGCGTACCAGTTGTGACGACGAGGAACTCCCTTTATAAGCAATACAATCAAATGTCTGCCGGCACAAATTGACGTTTGAGACCGTCGATAGGTATTAACCAATCCGCTGGTAGTTGTTCTAGTCTTTCACCATAGAAAGCTGTCCTTGCTAGTTAAGAAGACATCTCTTCTATTCCTATTCAACTGAGATTCAATTCAACAAAGTTGATACTCACCTATATGAAAAAGTAGTCTTTTTAGAATTCACCTCCAGACTAAAAAAAGTGAAAGGGAAACTTGCCATTCCTGGTAATTTATCTTCCCTCAAGGGCCAGTTTCTTAATTACATTGAGCTAAGACTTTCAAATCAACAATGTGGCAATACAAAAAATATTAATTTCTAATGTAATTGAACTTATCACCCTCTATTTCGATTCCTGGGTCTATCCCTGCAAACGGGGTCATTTAGATGGTGGAAACAAGAGTGAAGGGTTAATGTTCAGACTTAATTGACACCACAAATGGCATATTAGACCTTTGCTCTTTTAAAAGAGTGTTATGAGCAAATGAAAAATATGATGGAAGCGAGCTATATATCATTGTGTAGCTAACTCAAATCCTTACAACTCTCTAGTTCACACTAAGAGCGAACAAGGTCATTCAGAAGATTGAAACACGAGTGAAGGCATAATGTTCAGACTTAATGCACAATGTTCATACTTAATTGGCACCACAAATGTCATATTAGACCTTTGTTGTTTCAAATGAGTGTTGGGAGCAAATGAAAAATCTGATAGAGGTCAGCTATATATTGTTGCATAGATAACTTAAAGCTCTACAACTCTCTAGTTCACATTGAGAGCGGAAGATGTCGTTTAGAAGGTTGAAACACGAATGAGACTCATACATCACAATAGCATATTAGACCTTCACTATTTCAAATGAGACCTGGGAGCAAATGAAAAATCCGATGAAGGTGACATATATACCGTTGCGTAGCTAACTCAATGTCCTACAACTCCCTATTTCTCTCCGAGAGCATATGAGGTCGTTTAAAAGGTCAAAATATTAGTGAAAGTCAAACATCAGTGTGTACCGCCATGGTTCCGCTTAATGTTCAGACTTAAGGCATAATGTTGACACTTAAGACTAAATGTTTAGAGTTAAACCAAAATGTTCAGACTTAAAGACTAAATATTCAGTCATAAAAAATATTCATGAAGCCCATACAATATGTTGTGAAATGATATTGAAGCAAAAAAAAGAGTATTTAGCTCATATTGGTCATGAATGAAATGAATTTACACCACAAATGGTATATTAGAACTTTATTATTTCAAATGAGTGCTGGGAGCAAATGAAAAATCTGATGGATGCGAGCTATATATTGTTACGTAGCTAACTCAATGCCCTACAACACTGCAGTTCGCACCGAGAGCAGGCAAATCCATTTAAAAGGTCGAAAAACTTGCCGAAGTCAGATACCTTTGTAACCCGCTATGAATTCTTCAGTTGCGCTCACTTCGACTCGTGTTTCAACCTTGTAAACAACCATTTCTGCTCTTGGTATGAACTAGATAGTTGCAAAACTTAGAGTTACCTATGCAACGACGTATAGCTTGTCTCCAGCGGATCTTTAGCCTATTCCCGGCACTCATACGAAGCATCAAAGGTCTAATATATCGTAAACGGTGTTATTTTTAGAATGTTTATATCCTCGCATCTGTTATGTACAAAAAGTATGTTTTAATTAGAAAGTGCTTCTGTTATTTAAACGGGCGTTTAAATAAGTCCGTTTTAATTTTTTTTACAAAAAATGTCACAAATTATAATTGGTTGTGAGTGCCACGTGTCGAAGTCTTAGGTGGTTTATAATTTTTATATTCAAATATGGTTTGTATTTGATCCAAAATCTAATATATAACTGATGTTAATATTGCAAAATCTACCTCATGTTATAGAGCTTGAAAAAATAGAATTATTTATATATTTATATTTTAAAAATATTTCTGTAGTATTTTTAAATTTTTGACTTTTTCAATTATTACGATTTTAATTTCCTATTAAACGGTATATATATTCATCTTCCTAATTAATTTAGCTTTTAATTACTCTATAGCCAAAATTATGATATTGTACCTGTACATATACACATCTAGATGAATGAAAAGAAGCATCGAAAAATTATTTCAAATCCTTTCTACTTCTCCAATTTTTGTTCAGTCTATCGATCCTTTTCTTCGTTCTTCCATCGCTTATTTTGACAATGTCAAAATTGTACTTGCGGAAAATGTGAATGTAATTTAAATTCATTCTGGGTGCAAGAGCGTGAAGAAGAACTCGTGCATCAGTTTCTTATGGGGCTTGATGATGTTGTTTATGGGACTCTTTGTTCCAATATTTTGGCGCAAGATCCCTTACCTCCGATGAATAAGGTTTATTCCTTGGTGATTCAGGAGGAACGGCTAAAAATAGTTGTCACGTCTAGGGAATTGCCCACTCATTCGCTGGCCCTTGTCGCTCGTCATCATTCAAAACCGGCCAACTCTTGTTCACAGACATTATCATCCCAGTCTCGTAAGACCCTCGTTTGCTCTCAGTGTGGCAATAAAGGCCATGACAAGCCCTCTTGCTACAAACTTACTGGCTTTCTTGATTGGCTTAAGGAAAAAATTACTGCTCGTAAGCAAGCTTCTGAGTCAAGCATAAGCTTGACTGATTCTCCCTCAAACGAGCGTTCAACGGGGTATGCAAATGCAATTAAAAACTCGGCAGGTAGTGTGGCAGCTACACCAATGACGGCCTCAGATCGTCCAGCTTTCGGTTCAACGTTGTCTGACGAACAATGGACTGCTGTGATGAATATGTTTAATTCCATGCAGTCTGTCACCGATAAATGTGGTATGATTTCCTCTTGGAATCTTGACACTGGTGCTTCTTACCATATGACTGGTGATGCAGCTTTGATCAGGATCATCATAAACGTCAATCCTATTTCTATTAAATTACTTGATGGCAGGGTATCTTCTGCAACGAAGAAGGGATGTCTTTATATGAGCAACTTTCGTATCTCGCATGTTCTATTGGTTCCACAATTGAGTTGCAACTTAGGGGCTGTTCTTTTGCACTTCGATACAGTTTTATTAAGTTCAGTACAGTTAAATTAAACTCGATACAGTTTAATTAAGTTCAATACAGTTAAATTAAACTCGATACAGTTTAATTAAGTTCAGTACAGTTAAGTTAAACTCGATACAGTTTAATTAAGTTCAGTACAGTTAAATTAAATTCGATACAGTTTAATTAAGTTCAGTACAGTTAAATTAAATTTGATACAGTTTAATTAAGTTCAGTACAGTTAAATATACTTCAAATTAATTTAAGTCAAAAAAATTAATATAATTTTTTCAAATCAATTCACTTTTTATAGTTTCCAACCCTATTATTTAAAACTTTTAATTTATTTTTAATTTTTAAAATAATATTTGGAAAACCGTAAGATATATAAGATCTAACGGTTTTTCAAGTTTGTGTACACATCTCTTCGGAAACTATTGCATTCGTTTTAAAATGGAAGTAAACTTTTTTGCACTTGATATGAATGTAAAGAACATATGGAAATAAACATATGAATACAATATATATTTTACATAGAAACGTACAATGACATTCATGTGCAGTACCAATGGAAACATTTACATATCATCATCTTCATCCATGTTCATTTCCACTACATCATCTCGACAATCCTCAATAATTTGAAATGCTATTATGTTGCGTACTTGATTCATCTGCTCTTTTCGCTGTTTATCAAATAAATTTGAATCAGCTCTTCCCAGCACGGTCTCATTAGCTAAAATATGTATTGAAAAATTAAGCATGTGAATGAAGTTGTGCAAAGTGAAGGTAGATGTAATTATATCATTTTGGCGCCCATCTGATACTTGAGGCATGACTCATGTGCAATACTTTATTACATAATATTATATTTTATACTTTCTAAAATATAATCATAAAAATATACCTAAATATACTGAAAAAATACATATATATATATATATATATGTCAATTTCAGTAAAATTAAGTTAAATTAAATTCGATACAGTTGAATTAAGTTCAGTACAGTTACATTAAACTTGATACAGTTTAATTAAGTTCAGTACAGTTAAATTAAACTCGATACAGTTTAATTAAGTTCAGTACAGTTAAATTAAACTCAATACAGTTTAATTAAGTTCAGTACAATAAAGTTTCAGTTCAATAAAGCTCAAAAGAACAGCCCCTTATTATCCTTTGCTCAACTAGCGCATGATCTTCATCTATAGTGCTTCTTACTGATAAATTTGTTGTCCTACAAGAAATTCATACGAGGATAGTGATTGGCGTGGGTAAGCAATAAGGGGCGGTGTTATGGCTTCAGAATCTGCATAATGCTGCCTCTGCTATGTCTGCGCAGTCGTGTACCAGTTCAGCTACTTTATGGCATCGACGTCTTAGTCATCCATCATCAACTGTTCTGTCATCCATTCCTGAACTAAAGTTGGATAAGAATTGTATGGAAAGTATTATGCCTTCTGAATCTTGTTTCAAAGCAAAACATATTGGACTCTCTTTTCCTCTCAGTTCCAGTAAGGCAGAGGAGTTGTTTCAATTGGTTCACTGTGATGTTTAGGGACCATACAAAACTCCTTCGTTTAGTGGTGCTTCTTATTTTCTGAAAATTGTTTATGACTATTCACGAGCTGTTTGGGTATATTTTGTGTTGCCAGATTACCTTGGTTTTAAAAAATTCGTTCCTCTTGTCGATATGCAGTTCCACAAACGGATTCAACGAGTTCGTGCAGATAATGGAAGTTCTTACCTCTACATATTTTTTTTGATGCCAACGGAATTATCTTTGAGACTTCTTGTGTTGCAACACCCCAACAAAATGGAAGAGTCGAACGGAAACATCGTCATCTGCTTAATGTTGCCCGTGCGTTACGTTTTCAGGCACACTTGCCTTTGTAATTTTGGGCAGACTGTGTTTCAGCGGCGGCGTTCCTTATTAATCGTACACCGCCTCCCAATTTGGGTCATCGCACTTCTTATGAACTCTTACACAAACACGTGCCATCTTACAACTCTTTTCGTGTCTTTGGATGCCTTTCCTCTGCCTCACAGAACCCTAGAAGTCGAGATAAATTTGAACCACAAAGCCACAAATGTATCTTTATCGGTTATTTGTCAGGAAAGCGTGGTTGGCGTTTGTATGACCTAGAGACCAAAGAAAGCTTTATCAGTAGGGATGTTGTTTTCTTTGAAACATTTTTCCCATTTGCCACACCTTTGATTGAGCCGCCTACCACTCTAGACTCGACCCCATCTCCTGCTATATATGATGATCCACTGTACTTTCCGCCTCAACCTGCAACCTCAACTCATTCAGCTACTTTATCGCCTACAGAAGTAAGGGAGAGACCTTTGATTTCTCCTTCACCCACTTCTGATCCATAAGCACCTGATGTTCGGCGCAGTACTCAGACGCGACAACTGAATGTTCGTTTACAGGGCTATGAGTGCACTACAATTCAGCTTGTTCACTCCCCCCACTGCATCTTCTTCGCCCACGCCAGAGTCACGATCCTCAGGTATACGTTACCCTTTAGCTGCATATGTCTCTTGCCCTAATTTTTCTGACTCCCATGTCCATTTTCTTGCTACTGTTATAGCAGGAATTGAACCTTCGTCGTTCTTGAACGGACAAACCACATTATGATAGATTGTCATCTTATACGCGATTATATTCAGCCAGGCACTATCATTACCGGCTACATTCCTACAACTCAGCAGCCGGCGAATTTATTTACCAAAGCTCTTGGGAAGGTTCAATTTTAGAGTCTTTTGGGCAAGTTGGGCATTATCGATCCCCATGCTCCAACTTGAGGGAGAGTATTACAATACTAATTTCCTATTAAACTGTATATATATATTCATCTTCCTAATTCATTTAGCTTTTAATTCCTCTATAGCCAAAATTAGGATATTGTACCTGTACATTTACAGGTCTAAGATGAATGAAAAGAGGCATTGGAACATTATTTCAAATCCTTTCTACTTCTCCAATTTTATCATCAATATTTTAAATTATATTGTTTTAGCCCAATTAAATATGTCTCACTCATCCATGTAACTTCCACTCCATGAGCAACACGTCTTTCTTAGATTATTTGGAGCAAGAATCTTAAGAATGCACGTATGACTCTCTTTTTTTCCTCCTTATTTTGGATACTGTAAGAGAGTGTTTGGATCATCATAAATAATCATAATGCATGATTTCAAAGTGGTGCATGACCCCAAATCGAAAAGAAAAAAAGTGGTGCATGACCCAAATCATTATTTACTCTCATATCATAATAACGTTAATTAGAATTGAACGTGTTGCTTCTAATTAAAGATGTGGGATCGAATAGGCGTAAAAGTATAACAAATCGCTTACATACATGCTCACACTATATTAGCATTGTCTTGACAACAAAATCTAATTTATATCATACCCTAAACCCATTGAACTAAAGGGACAGCTATGTATACATGAGACAATGAGTTTGATTTTCCTGTCTTTTGTCAAGGGACATATAATCTTAGAAAAATTTGAGCTGTCCCCCAACTAAAGGGTGTTGATTCAAAACATTAGTGTTCATGATTGTTCCAAAGTAGCCAACCAGATTTCAGTGGGATTGATTTTCATTTTCACTTTTATTATTACCTTTTCCAGTCCCGTCACATCTTTTATTCGTTCATATTATCAAATCTGACTTCGGTTCTGTTTGCAGAGTTACTCATCACACACTCTTAACTCTACTACGAACTATTCAGCAAGTTAACTCAAAATGTATATGACCTGTCTAGGGTTTTCTTTTTCTTTTTCCATACGGTACGCCAGGTTCATGTAATAGAGTAACACTTAGATCAAGCTACATCTAGAAGTTCCAATAGCAAGTTATTCTGGAGAACCGTTCCCCTCCGAAAAATGGTATATTGTTGTCTATTCAAGACAGTGTCTAGCAGGTGTTCTGACAGTTATTGGAACACCTCAGCAGAATACTAACAGAAAGTAAAAACAGGCACACACAATATAATCGTCAGTTCGGCAACCAGCCTACTCTGAGCGTCTTCCCAAGCCCTAAAGGAATTGTAATTCTTTACTTTGAGTTTAGAGCTACAGTGGACTTACGTTTACAAAAATCCCTCTTTAAACTGCCTAGCCTCTAACACTCTTTAAGACTTGTGACCTAGGCTCCCCTAGATCCGAGACTCGCTCTCGTCTTCCTACAACACGGTACGAGGCTCCCTCTCGACCTTCTGTAGAACTTCTCCCAAATCTTAGTGTCTTCTCCCGAAGACAGACGCCTTATCCCGAATGCGTAGAAATAAGTGGTGTGTGTGCAGCGTGTGTGTTCCACTGACAACACTGATCATCACACTGAACGGCCTATCGCAGCGTCGTTAACTTTCCGATGTGAAAAGCTAGTTGGCCGATCGTCATCCTCATCCTCTGCAGAATGTGGGCGTGATTTGTTTATCCAATAAGCCGAAGATTAATGGAAACCATAGCCTCATATTTATTGGATACTCGACTGGTTTCCTATTTGGTTAAGATAATCTTAACCTCCAAGATATTCACGAATATGTTGGAAATATATTCGAATATCTTCTCGAGCTTTCCTCCCAAGTTAGCTTCTTCAAATATTCTCTTGATAATATTACTGGATAATTGTTTGTAATTTCTAAAACATTATCTTCGATCTTCGAGCCAACCGACATTAGCGACTTGGAAACTTAAGCATTTGGAAACTCTGAATTATGGAAACTGTCTTGCGTCATTTCTGTACAGCACTTGGGTTCCGACTCTTCTTGAACTGTTCCTTGACTCTGTACTTGAACACTCTGAAGTCGTTGTGTCAGACTACATACCACATAGGAATTATCAAAAAATCAATTTAATATCGTGTGAGTCATTGAATCACGTATCAAATATTAAATTGATAAGAATAGATACTACACATCTTAGCGAAAAGGCCAAGAAATGTATGGCTTGGATGCGATTTTATTTTCAGTGTATGAAATTGGTTGTATGCACCCAGAAAACGATTTGGGATAGCTAAATATATGCCTAAATGAGATAAATGACCTCAATTTCCAGCAATAAAATTCTCAAACTGAAATGAAGACAATAATTTAAACATTAGGACAACAAGCAAAACCCAAATCAAGCAAGCATAGAGTTTGCAATTGGTCGGCTAGCATCCAACAGTGTCGTCTCATAGACCGGCAACTCCATCATCAAATGATCAAGCTCAAACAGATCTGAGCTGCCACAGCTGGAAGCTACATCTTCATTATCCTCCTCCTCAAACTCACCGTAAATAGCAAACAAATCCGCATTGTGATACTTTCGCAGCAGTGCCTGAATATCATCAGTTTGTGCATCACAACTTTCGTCCATCTTGACTGGTTTTTGCTCTTTGAAGACGGTTAGATTGGGAGAATTAGAAAATCTGACCGATCTGATGGCTTTGTTGGTGGAAGAAGCAGATGAGGATGAAGTCTTGTGACTCAAGCAAGATCTTGAGAATGAGGAAGCTGAGGAGCATGTGGATTTACTGTTCCCATTTGGTAGATGATCATTTTCATTTGTGAATTTGGCTTTCTTTGAGACTCCGGTGAGGAAAAGGGAGTTGATCAAGGTGGCTAGCCGGCGTCCTGGAGAGATAGGCTGCTGCATCTTCTTCAGTTCTTTATAAAACTTCAAAGCATGAGATTTGGTTTTAACAAAATGACCGCTATTACTCCTGCTTGCTTCATTATTGGTTGCGGCTCGAATAGGATTAGGCATTGAGTATCCTGAGTTTGTCGATTTGGACTTTGGGATTTTGCTGGTGGCTGTGGGATAGTCGTCTCTCTCTGCATTGCTTGAATCTGAACAATGACTTGAGCTCGCAAGGCCAGAGTTTCTTTCCATTGCAGCTGAAAGCGTTTTCTTATCGAATACTTTGGCCTGATCAGCAGGCAGTTTTCTATGAGGATTCTGGTGGAATCCGCTGCTGACGGTCCTCTTCTCCATCCACTTTTCTATCTCCTCCCTCTTGGAACAAGAAGAATCTCTTGCACTACTAATTTGTTTCTTCTTCCTTTCTGCACCAAACATACTCTCATCAAGCTGCCCCTCCGTGTCGATTGAGCGGTAGACGGTCTCGAGGAGAGTGGATGAGAAGGATGAAAGCTCCTTCTCTGAGCTGTAACAAGCATCCATGCTGATGGGTGGAATTATGAGAAGGGTGATGCTTTTTAATTTGGTGTCTGGTCTGCTACTTTCAAAGCATAACCATCATAATGTGCAGTAGAAGTAGAAGCTGGCATATATGCTTCAATGGGTATATAGATGTCACTGTGATATCTTCGTGATGATTTTCCACTTCAGTAGATGAATGGGTTGAAATGAAAGGCTGGTTGGAGTAGTGATGAACCTTTTATAAAGCTAAATCAACCAAAGCACATGCATTTGAGTTGATTACTAGCTGCTTTAATGGGCTTTAATTTGAATTTCATGACTCAAACTGATAATCATATTACAAGAAAAACATCATACAAATGATGTCTTGCCAAATGAACATAAAACTGCAAATTCACGGATGGATCAGAGCAAGTGTCTTTGGGGTCAGTCCTACAGATAGGGCATGCTACAACACCACTATGCACAAATGCCTATCAACTCCATTTATATGCACTTAGCAGCATGCCTTTGACTGCACTTGTGTCTCATAATTGTGTTAGCCCTATAGGTATTGTTCCTGTATCCTTGCCCTATTCTCCTCCCACCACAGTCTTGCGTGCATTTCACCAAACCTCTCTCGGCTGCCACACAAAAATAGGTTCAAACAAAGAAATAAATAGAAGCTATGTGTGTGTGAAGCTAAAATTCAGGGGACTAATATCAGGAATCGAGTTTTGTAAGATAATAGATCAGGTAAGGACACATTTATTTTTGTCATATTCACACTTAATCAAAGACCCAGTCATCGACAAGATGACAAAATCTTGAAAATGATGTTCAAAGTTGAAATCCTATGATGCCCTACGTGTAATGAAACAATCCAGTTGCGCTAATCCTGGGAAGTCTATGGTGTATGCACTGTTATGGAAACATCCATCAAGTTAGGGAAATAGCTTATTGCAAGCTATGTAGCACGGAAACCTCTAATGTCAAAGGATTCCGTTTCAGAAACCTCCGGAAACCTCAATTGACCGTTTCTTGAGGTTTTTGAAATGGTCAAAGAATCGGAAACTTCTAGGACACGGCAAAAAACCTTTGAAAATCTCTAGAAATCTAATTTTGCATTTTAAAGTTTCGGAAAACAATGAATTTAAATGATAAATTGAATTATTTTAAACTAAAATTTAATTATTTTAAAAATTCATAAGATTATTTATATATTAATATATATTTAATTTTGCGGCTTCTTTAAACTAGCCGTTTCGCGGTTTCTTGCGGTTTCCGTTTCCGTGCTACATAGACTGCAAGGTAGTAAGGTACTTTTAATATTTGAAGCATTTTCGTAAATGTTAAATGAAATTATATACCTGAACCTAACTCGCCGAAGCTCACGGATGCCACCAGGTAGTGCTCTGAGAGTAATGTATACACCTGGCTCGTCTTGTTCAACCCACTCATTTTCAGCATCACTGGCGTTACTGGCTGACAGCTCTCCTGAGTCATTCATTTCATGGGAGGAAGTACTCCTTGCAGATACATTGGCTGAAGTCGCTTTCGTCCTGGTCACATTTTTATTGGACAGCTCAGGAGACAATGCTGGACCAGTTGATTTACCAGAAGCTGGGTCGGGATCTAGAGAATCTGAAGATACTCTCGTCATTGAATGGTGGAGGTTACGTGGAAGCCGTTTTTCGTTTAAAGGTGGAGTGGCAGGACTGCTTTCGGCTGATTTTACCTTTGAGCACTGCGACACAACAAATGAAACAATTAAGCTCAGGGGAAGATGCAACACGGACGTTTTTATCAAATATGTCAACTATTTTAGCTTAATTATCATAATATTTTGACCAATTTTCGTATTTTGCCCCACTGATTTTAAAATTATTCTCCGTGATAAAAATTCAACTAATTTTGATTCATTAATTTAGCATGGCCCGAACTCAAAATATTTCAAGATCCGCCCCTATTTAGACTTCAGATTCATGCAAGCACAACGGACTTTGTATTTTAACCAACTGATCCGAGGCATTATGTTAAGTCTCATTAAACAATATGACATATGAGACAACAAAGGAGCTAGGACTATCACTTGAAAAGACAAAGCAGTGAAGATTACTTCATTTATGTCCAAGGTGCTCACCTCATCTTCGGATGTAGGTGGTGCTTGAAGAGGTTCTGCTTGCCGGATAGATCTCTGAACATTGTACAACTCCATAACTTTTTCATAATTTTGCCCCCACCATCTTTGAGCTTCCCACTTGTTAAACATTTCTCGACTAATCAAGCAGACGAAAGAAAGAAAAAATAGAACAACTGAGTTACATAATCAGAAGAAAAACCGAAGACAAGCAACATTTAGCTCCCATTAGTCTAATAGTACAGTTGATTTAATTTTCTACCCAAAATCGAAGCGATTTGGTAGTAAAGTTATCTAACTTTCGCAACAACTTTCTACCTAAACAAAAACCCAAGTAGTGTGTCATATACCCTCGAATAGGTAGTTGTCAAATTAATCTAAAACGACCTTGGTAAGCCAAACAAATCGCAAACTTTTGTATATTTTGATCATGCAATTCTGATTTGGATGACTAACATTGTATAGTACCTGAATTGAATTTTTTTCAAATTGTTCCCTCCTTGAGGCAAGGAGAGAAAAGTAATCAAAACACCTGGCTCCACCTGGGCAACCCATTCCTTAGGCTCATCTTCCTCAATAAAAACCACCGCATCGATTCGGCCGCTAACTGATACAGGTGTCCCTTCACCACTGGAAACCCCCTTCAGCCTCGACCCTGTTGTCTTCCCCCATTGGCTTGGCGTTGAATTTGAACTTTCAGCTCTTCTATACGAACCATAAAATCTACCCGAGGCAGATGTGACTTCAGACGCCGCATAGTTTTGGCTGCGGGACGTACCTGAACAAGGCTTGCAGTTCTTATATGCCCCAGAAGCTTTCACTGCCATATCCTTGATCTACAACACAAGATTTTGATTTTTAACACAGCCTATTTGCCAGCTGATTTCATCTTGCGCGGACTAACATTCGTAACCAGTAATCTTAATTCAACATCAAGCAATTGATCCAACTTCCTGAGTAACTAATTATGAGGAAAGATGAGATGAGAAGCGAGGCCTACATGAGCTGTGAGAGATTTGATGGAATGCTTGGTGCTTGGAGTCCCAACTTCATCATCCAATTGCTGCTCCTGGTAAGATCCACCAGCATTCAGTTGCTTGGAACAAGCTATACACGTCAGCATTTCTCCTAAAGACAGAAACAAATTAAGCAAACCATCAGATTCCAGCTACAACAACTAATTACAAATGCAGGAAAAAACATACACACTTTCAAATCCAGACAACCTACGGTCAGTGGAAACGAACGAGTAAGCGGTCTCGTTCCGGATGTCGCTGGAGAAGTTAGGGTTTCGCCGTTGGAGAGGAGGAATTGAATGAGAGAGAGAGAAAGATGGAGTCTCAGAGGAGGTGAAGTGAAGATGCAGCTCTTAAGATATATTTAAATATTTGGCATTTTCGAGAAACTAATAATTTTAGACTAATACTTATAAGTAAAAATTAATACTGCTAACAACGGTTATGATTTTTTTATTTTGGGATAACTACAATTTCATTATTTATCTACGGGTTTGGATCAAATACAAACCAATATTATAAATAAAAACTACAAACCCATAAAAAATTCGACACGTGTCAAAATGAACCAATTAAAATTCAGCCGAGATTTCATCCAGTCGGGGTTATTTTTGTAAATAAAAAAATTACATGTGGACTTATTTAAAAATATATAAACGATATGAGGGGTATAAACGTCCAAAATTTGCTACAGTAATGTTCAGACTTCAAAAACAATGTTCAGACTTAAACCAGTAATGACAAATACTTCAAAAAAACATTGTTCAGACTTTAAAAAACAGTGTTCAGACTTAAAAAAATAATAATGAGACTTAAACCATTAACAATCAGACTTAAATAACAATGTTCAGACTTAAAAAACAATGTTCAGACTTAAACCAGTAATGACAATACTTGAAAAAACATTGTTCAGACTTGAAAAAACATTGTTCAGACTTAAAAAATAATAATGAGACTTAAACCATTAACGATCAGACTTAAATAACAATGTTCAGACTTAAAAAAACAATGTTCAGACTTAAACCAGTAATGACAATACTTGAAAAAATATTGTTCAGACTTAAAAAACATTGTTAACGATCAGACTTTTTAAGTCTGAACACTACCATTTAAGTCTGAACACTACCATTTAAGTCTGATTATTAAGTATTTTTAAGTCTTACCATCTTAAGTCTGAACACTACCATTTAAGTCTGAACACTACAATGTTCAGACTTAAATCAGTAATGACAAGACTTAAAATGGTTATAATCAGACTTAAAATTGATAATGATCAGACTTCAATATGGTAATGATCAGACTTACATGCAGAAATTGGAACATCTGAAGAATGCTATGCAAAATTTGATGTTTATGCGCCTGTGTCAGAATTTGATGAAAGCCTAGTATTTTTTGGGTGGAAACGGCATTCTGAGCAAGACTCACAACTACGTGGTGAGGTCGGTGTTTTTAGGGCAAATTCGATCATCTGAAGGGTCAAATTCATGTTTTAATCAAAAATAAAAATATAAAAAAAAATTTAATCTGATCATAGAATTCTTAGGGCAAGACTCTTTAATTTTAAGTCTGATCATAGAATTCTTTTTAAGTATGATCATTACCATTTTAAGTCTGATCATTAAGAATTTTTAGTCTGATCATTGCTTTTTTTTTAAGTCTGATCATTAAGCTTTTAAGTCTGAACACTACCATTTAAGTCTGAACACTACCATTTAATTAAGTTTGATTATTAAGTATTTTTAAGTATGAACACTACTTTTTTTTAAGTCTGAACACTACCTTTTTAAGTCTGAACACTACCATTTAAGTCTGATTATTAAGTATTTTTAAGTCTGAACACTACCATTTAAGTCTGAACACTACCATTTAAGTCTGAACACTACCTTTTTTAAGTCTGAACACTACCATTTAAGTCTAATTATTAAGTATTTTTAAGTCTGAACACTACCATTTAAGTCTGAACACTACCATTTAAGTCTGATTATTAAGTATTTTTAAGTCTGAACACTACCATTTAAGTCTGAACACTACCATTTAAGTCTGAACACTACCTTTTTTAAGTCTGAACACTACCAGTTAAGTCTGAACACTACCATTTAAGTCTGAACACTACCTTTTTTAAGTCTGAACACTACCATTTAATTAAGTCTGATTATTAAGTATTTTTAAGTATGAACACTACTTTTTTTAAGTCTGAACACTACCTTTTTAAGTCTGAACACTACCTTTTTAAGTCTGAACACTACCATTTAAGTCTGATTATTAAGTATTTTTTAGTATGAACACTACTTTTTTTAAGTCTGAACACTACCATTTAAGTCTGAACACTACCATTTAAGTCTGATTATTAAGTACATTTAAGTCTGAACACAACCTTTTTTAAGTCTGAACACTACCATTTAAGTCTGATTATTAAGTATTTTTAAGTCTGAACATTACCATTTAAGTCTGAACACTACCATTTAAGTCTGATTATTAAGTATTTTTAAGTCTGAACACTACCATTTAAGTCTGAACACTACCATTTAAGTCTGAACACTACCATTTAAGTCTGATTATTAAGTACATTTAAGTCTGAACACTACCATTTAAGTCTGATTATTAAATATTTTTAAGTCTGAACACTACCATTTAAGTCTGAACACTACCATTTAAGTTGAACACTACCATTTAAGTCTGATTATTAAGTATTTTTAAGTCTAAACATTACCATTTAAGTCTGATTATTAAGTACATTTAAGTCTGAACACAACCTTTTTTAAGTCTGAACACTACCATTTAAGTCTGATTATTAAGTATTTTTAAGTCTGAACATTACCATTTAAGTCTGAACACTATCATTTAAGTCTGATTATTAAATATTTTTGAGTCTGAACACTACCATTTAAGTCTGAACACTACCATTTAAGTCTGAACACTACCATTTAAGTCTGATTATTAAGTACATTTAAGTCTGAACACAACCTTTTTTAAGTCTGAACACTACCATTTAAGTCTGATTATTAAGTATTTTTAAGTCTGAACATTACCATTTAAGTCTGAACACTACCATTTAAGTCTGATTATTAAGTATTTTTAAGTCTGAACACTACCATTTAAGTCTGAACACTACCATTTAAGTCTGATTATTAAGTACATTTAAGTCTGAACACTACCATTTAAGTCTGATTATTAAATATTTTTAAGTCTGAACACTACCATTTAAGTCTGAACACTACCATTTAAGTTGAACACTACCATTTAAGTCTGATTATTAAGTATTTTTAAGTCTGAACATTACCATTTAAGTCTGATTATTAAGTACATTTAAGTCTGAACACAACCTTTTTTAAGTCTGAACACTACCATTTAAGTCTGATTATTAAGTATTTTTAAGTCTGAACATTACCATTTAAGTCTGAACACTACCATTTAAGTCTGATTATTAAATATTTTTAAGTCTGAACACTACCATTTAAGTCTGAACACTACCATTTAAGTCTGATTATTAAGTACATTTAAGTCTGAACACAACCTTTTTTAAGTCTGAACACTACCATTTAAGTCTGATTATTAAGTATTTTTAAGTCTGAACATTACCATTTAAGTCTGAACACTACCATTTAAGTCTGATTATTAAGTATTTTTAAGTCTGAACACTACCATTTAAGTCTGAACACTACCATTTAAGTCTGAACACTACCTTTTTTAAGTCTGAACAATACCATTTAAGTCTGAACACTAACAATTTTTGGACTAAATTGAAAATAACATAATTAGGTTTTATAACCATTAGTGTGGAATGACTATTATACCCCTCCGTGTTTTCTCCGGAATTTCGACTAAACTGGGACACGTGTCGGCTTTATAATCGGTTTGTAGTTTTTATTTATAATTTGGTTTGTACCTGAACCGCTCTACCGCCCTGTTTCATCATAAGTATGGAACTATCAATTTTTTTCACTTTAAATACTTTGGGATCAAATTATAATTAAGAAACTGAATTATATTAATGATGTTAATCTTTTTAACACTAGGCCGCTGTTACGTGGCTAATTAAATTATGAGAACATCAGAAGGAAGTTATTGGCGTATGCCATCGACTTGACAATAGGATGCGGCTGCAGTGACATTGAGAATTTAAATTATGAACAAGTGAGAGATGTCAAAGGAGATACGTTGAAAGGATTTATAGTTGAAAAAGATTTCTTCTTACCACTGCTGAAAATGTTGTGATGGTTGGCTTCAATTCGGGGGCTTCAAATCGAATAAAAACACCCTTGTTAACCATTTGCAGCAGGCAATCAAACGTTATATGCAGAGATTGGAATTATATATAAAAGTGATTTTCAGTTCAGGCGGGTATATGAAGAAATAACGGATCACCTGGTCACAGTAGTTAGGAGCTGAGAATACTGTGACGAGTACCCTTCATCTTTGACTTTGTGGATCTCTCCATAATATTTCACACACATCAAATCTGTTTGCATCAGGAGAATTTATGCAGAAAAGTGAAATACATTCACACTCTCCTCCACTTCCAAATTCTATCATTGCAAATTCAGATGCTTGATTGTGTGAGCATGGTAGCGTCCGCGGTCATCACAATACAAATCTATTGTTTCTGGTTTAAAATTTTTCATCGATGGCTGGCTGGACTTGTTAGATTTTTGTTAGGGTTAAAATTAAATTGTTAAAAGATTAATGGCGTTAGTATAATTAAGTTTATTAATTATAATTTGACCCCAAAGTACATAATTTGAAAATTTTGATAGTTCGATACTTATGACGAAACAGAGTGGTAGTTCAAGCAATGAAATTGTACTAGAAAAATGAACTGAATTCATCACGGACAGAATTTTGTCAACAGTAAGATGTATCTTGCTTCTTCGGATCAACCAACTTGTTTGAATTGAAGTTTTCTATACACGAGTGGTATTAAGGGTTTTACCCCTTTGAATGGCTACAAGGGCATCCCAATCCCAAGCACAAGATTCTATGAACAAATTGCCAGTAGTAAGCAAAAAGAAGAAGAAAAACGAATGTGAATTGTTTTGATTATTACAACTTACAAGTGGAGTTAGCGAGTTTTATTACTTTGTTAACACGTTAAATCGACCGGTTAAGAGTTATTAACATTAAGGAACTAAGAGGTTCTTTGTCGTGGCAGCTAAGTTTGGACATTGCGCTTTTTTGCCGATTAGGCTCTTTCTTTATTTGGGAGCAAAAAGAATGGTGATGAGTTGAGAGAGCTTCAAGGAACAAAATTGAGATGGCCAGAAAGAAAAGAAGCTTCATAGGTTGATGATGATTTGGTATCATGTGCTTTGCTTGACCTGGTTTAATTTGTTTTATGAAAACTTGAGATTGAAAACATTATTTATAGGAAAAAGTACAAAAAGGGACTCTGAACTATCACTCGATTCCAATCTGAGATCCGAATTACCATATTTTTCAATTAGGGGGCAAAATCAAAAAGTCCGTTAAAGTTAACATATGAAGTTCACTCCGTTAGTCAAAGTAACATAAATTGTTTTTCTTTAATATAATCTATGTATTTCTCATTGTATATTTTTAACTTTTAGTATTCTCAAAAAAACTTTTAGTTTTATTACAATATTTTTATTTTCCTAAACTTTCTATATTTTTGTTCTATTATAATTAAATGTTTTTTCTCTTAAATTTTATCGATATATCTATCATTGTATTCTTTTTGATATTCATTCTCTTATGAACACGAATCAAGAAATAATAATTTAGATTTTATCCATACGTGTTATATGGTGAATTGTCACACTATATAAATTGAAAATATTATACTCACCCATCATGCATACAAGGAAAATATTTTGAAAATTTTACAATATGAATCAAGAAAATAATTATTTTATTTTTATTCATACATGTTATATGGTAAATTACGAAACCATAAATTATTTATTTAAAAATATTACGCATTTGTAGTATAAAATTTAAAGAAAATTAAAAATATTATAATAAAATTAAAAACTAAAAACCTACAATGAGAAATATATAGATTAAATTAAAAAACATTTAATTATACTTTGATTGACGAAGTTGACTAACGAAGTTAGCTTCATCCGTTAACTTTAATGGACTTTTTAATTTTGCCCCCTGATTGGAAAATGTGATAGTTCGGACCTCAGATTGAAATTGAATAGTAATTCGGATCCCTCTTTGTACTTTCCCCTTATTTATAATGAGTTGCTTTGTTTCTCTCCTTCATCTTTGGACCTTTTCCTTGTTTTCAACTGAGCTACTACTTTTTTCTGAGGCATGACAACAACAAGCAGCTAGCTCATTTTTTGTGTTGCAACTCTTCTTGGATGAGAAAAGGGGTATGGACAAAAGGTCTGGAAGGCGCGGCATATCTCAAACACCTTTGCATTTCGGTTCCTATTGTTAAAATGGTTATTTGAGCGTGAGGAAATGACAATGTGTCAGATTTTATTGATCTAATTTGAAGGTGGAGTACACCTCTAAATGAATAAAAGTAATTATGTTATAATATCTTACAGTGTGAGAGATGTATGATTGACTAATTAAATGTTTAAAAATTGAGTGTGTTAAGTGTACTGTAGTGTCATGTCAAAAGATATTTCTTGATAATAAAAATTATAATTAATGAAAATAAATGCCCTCACAATGGTATAAGACCTTTATTACTTGTAGTTCATTGTGTAAAATGAAAATGAAAACACGTATATACAATTCCAACATTCCTTAAATTAAGGTTATACGGCAGCATATTTTTTTCACTTTTTTTACTTGAATTTTCTTTTGCGTGTGTTTATAGTGATAGTGGAAGACACAAACAGTTTGCAAGTTGAAACTTGTGGTGTTAAGCTTCAACTAAGAGTTATTGTATCTTGAAAGCCAATTACCCGTGATTGAAGCACTTAACGAAGAATAATAATGCTTTAAGAAAAACGTCGTACGCACCTCAACTACAATTCATAGTTTGATCGCATCATTTGAGTACACTTCCATTATTTGATGTAAATATGAATATGGTATTTTGTCAGTACACAATCTGCCTAGCTATATGCTCATATCCCCACTAAATAAATTGTAAACTATTACTTACTGTTTTGTACAATTTGTTTAACGATCTTAAAGCATTATTTGTTTGTGTTTATAGACATATGACACAAAAAGGAAGATACACCGTGATATGTGTTCTTTAGCATTACACCGTGATATGTTTTTGGGTTGTTCGTTATATCTTATTGATGATGCATATTGTAGTTAGTGCTTAGTGTTCCGATGCTATGTTGAAATTCGATCAACCATATGCAATTGAACCAATTTAGATGAATCAAAAACCTCCTTATCGAAAAAAGATAAATCAAAAATTAGTGTTTTCAAAACCCTCAGCGTTATCCGTTTGGGCCCGCCTATAAGGTAAAATTAATGAATCGGTCCATTAGAATGTCACCTGGTTTATAGCGGCTTTTAGTTGCCGCTTAAACACGCGTAGTCGCCATCTAGACCTGCTTAGGCAGTTACCAAATAATCGACTTCTTGATCCAAACTAAAAAATTCTTTTATTTTTACGAAATTTACATATTTTTATAAATTCCTTTTAGTGGAAACTAGAAGGTAGTGATTTTTCCTAGATACTTAGTTTAGTATCTGGATTTCACTATATATTACTGTCTCGTATTTACTTTTACGCTTTGATTTATTTTCGCTGCACACATACTTAACGTGTATCGATACTTGACAAATGCAGCTAACTAATGATCCTAACAAAAGTCATTAACATTAAGGAACTAAGAGGTTCTTTGTCGTGGCAGCTAAGTTAGGACATTGCGCTTTTTGGCCGATTAGGCTCTTTCTTTATCTGGGAGCAAAAAGAATGGTGATGAGTTGAGAGAGCTTTAAGGGACAAAATTGAGCTGGTCAGAAAGAAAAGAAGCTTCATGGGTTGATGATGATTTGGTATCATGTGCTTTGCTTGGCTTGGTTTAATTTGTTTTATGAAAACTTTAGAATGAAAACGTGATTTATAATGAGTTGCTTTGTTTCTTCCTTCATCTTTGGGCCTTTTCTTTGTTTTCAATTAAGCTATTACTTTTTTGTGAAGCACAACAACAAGCAGCTAGCCCACTTTTTGTGTTGCAACTCTTTTTTGGGATGGGCAAAGCCGAAAAGGTCCGTCCTTCCCTTAGTTCCCTGTAACCTGGAAGGCTCGGCATATCTCAGACACCTTTGCATTTCGGTTGAAATGGTTATTTGAGAGTGAGGAAATGACAATCACTACAAATTTTGCAAAAAAATCCGGCAACCAAATTTGGCCTGACATGCGCCGGATTTTTGCCGGAATACGTACAAAATTCGGCAAAATTCCGGCCAAAATTTTGTTGCCGGCAAAACGTCCCCCGAATTATTGAATCGGAGAAATTCCGGGGACAAATTCCGGGGACAATCTTGCTAAAATCCGGCGCATATTCGGCCAAAATAAATTCCGGGGAAAATTTGGGGAGCAGAAGGCTGGGAAAGTCTTGCGAATCTCCGGGGACAATATATGAGGGGAAAGTCCCGCGGAAATCCGGAGACAAAATATGTGGGGAAAATCCGTCGACAATTCGGGGGAAAAAATATATGGGGAAAATCCGGCGACAATTCGGGGACAAAAATATTTGGGGAAAATCCGGCGACAATTCGGGGACAAAATATGTTGATAATATAATATTTAATTAAATTTAATAATTTTTGAAAATTTTAATTTTTTACGTATCTTTTTTTTATATTATATAAATAACTTATTTTACTGCTAATAATTATTTAATAAATAAATTTAATTTATTAAAAAATGAAAATTAAATATTTAAATATTTGTACAGTAAATAAAAATGTTTTCCATTTCACAAAAAAAAACCTGTACAATTTCATGTAACAAAACAATTTCATATAACCATACGATTGTGAAATGTTGACAAAAATTGTAATACATATTGACCGAAGATCAAATAGGAAAAGTAATCGCGGCATAGGTTCTCTGGTCTTTCTCTTTGTCATCCTGGCAACTTCTATGAGAATTTCTACCCTCTTTGATTGCCTGCCATTAATTTAGATATCAATTAACAACGGCAAAATATGTAGCATGATACCTAGTTTATATGATATGACTGCTAGAAGATTACCCTAAGCAAAAGAAACCTTGAGAAGATTCCATGTAAAAGCTACTTAATTGACAAAACTTCAGGGAAAAGATTCCATGTAAAAGCTACTCAAAGACTCGAGTAGAATGTTGGGGCCTACATACAAGTGTATTTATTAGGTTCAGCCAATGAAAAGGAACTTCAGGGACATTGTGCCGAAAACAATGAGATAAAAGATGCAAAGATGCCAGCCCTAAGTGTAACAAAAAAATTCAGAGCTTTGTATAGATAATACATCAAGGACAATAAGCTCTTATTGCAGAGAAGAAAAATAGAATCAGATTTTGGAAGGTTAGATAGCATATGGAACTCGTCCGAATCAAAAATCAATTAAATTAAAATAATACCCGAAAAATCCCTCAGTTGAATCATCCCCAGCATGAGCCAGAATGGCATCGCCCTCTGGGTGTTCCTCTACATATGAGGTAACATCACAGATCTGTGATTGGTACGTAACCAAATGAGTCAGAGCAGACCCAAACCCAGGAATACTACTTAGTGAGGATATCTGTAACCAAGCATAAAAATGCAACAGTTGATTTACCCTGTCTTTTATAATAATCCAACAGTCTGTCCGCTTGTTATGCACAGCTACTTCAGCAGCAGTAAAGACTTTTGAATCTTGATTCGACTAAAAGAAACAGTAAAATATACAATTCAGTGAAGCAATTTTCACTGAATATAATAACATTTTTATCACAAATACATAAGATAAATGGCAAGTGACTTCTGAAGCATCCTAGTTTACAATCAGAACAGCCTATGCTGCAACTCAAAGGCTGTGTCAAGGCACACAAAAAACAACAATAGTACTAATGGGAAGAAAAAAAAGAAGAACCAATGGGCTGCCATAAACCTTCATGTATATACTCTAGTCATTATTATAATCAACTGCCAAGCAGCATTGTGAGCATGTGCGGTATGATACTCATACTAGTACCACAGCTCCATCCCTCGCTCAGTTGATCAGCTAGATACATCTCATATCAATAAAAGCAACTAAAATCTAAATGAATAAGACTATTTGGCATTTGAGTATTAACAATGAGCTTCAAAAAGTAGATAGTACTTCTAATCCAAGTCCAATTTGTGTACAGAAAACTGGCAATGAAATCTAAGTAAAAGTGAGGTATCGATTTTAAGCTTATCTTTCCCTCATTCCATCAAAGAATGAGACACAGCTTATAACCTCTAAAAAAGAACTAAAAAAGCTGTCTAAATTTCAATAATCCAACTTGAATTCAGAATACCTTATCAATCTTAGAACCTGTCTGAGCCGCCTTGGCAAGACCTGATGCATCAACAAACAAAAAGCGGCCAAGCAGATGACACACTAATGCAACTGAATAAGATAAGTAATCCGCTAAAACAAATTCAAAGCAATCACCAGATTTATGCGTTCGCGGAATCAATATGGATATCCCTAACGCCATAGCCAATAGTAAGCTTATTACAATGATCAACATAACTTGGCTTCCTATCTGCCTGCTATTTCAACTACAATCAGAAGAAAAAAAAAGAGTAAAAAGGAAAGAACTTTCAGCAGCTAGTTGTAGGGCGGAGTAACTAAGGCTACCTGGCTTGGACGGAGTAACTAGGGCTTTCAGATTGGCGATGAGTTGATGACGAAAGAAATTGAGATTTCTACTGAGATGTCGATTCGATTGGTGACTTCTAGTTGTGTTGCGATTATCTGCCTGCTGGAAGACGTTCGGCCAAGATGTGGCCGCAGAAACCGTTCGATTTTGAGATTGAAATCGAATAAGAATAGAAATGACATCTCAGATCTGGTTTAGAGTTTCGGGGACTCGATGATTGAAGCGGTGTTTTAAATATCCGGGGAATATAAGGCAAGATTTTGGTACCTAAAATTGTTCGCATGAATTCCATCGGAATTGCCTAGGATTAATTCAGGGGCCATTCCCGCGGAATTCTGGGGCACCAAACTGTACACTGGAATTTCCCCGAAGTTGTGCAGGAATAAATTCGGGGGAATTCCCGCGGAATTTTGAGGCATTCGCAGGAATTTACCCGGAATTGCGCAGGAATAAATCCGGGGCAATTTCGGGATACATTTGTCGCCGGAAAAAGATGCGTCGAAAATTCGCAGGAATAACACCGAATTTTGTGAGTCAGAAAAGTTGCACGGCAATGTCGCCGGAACCGCTCTGGAATTATTCCGGCCAAAATTTGGTGGCCGGATTTCTACCGGAATTTCTTGCCGGAAAATTTTGCAAAATTTGTAGTGAATGCGTCAAGTTTTATAAATCTAATTTGAAGGTCGAGTACACCTTTAAAAAAATAAAACTAAGTATGTTATGATATCTTACAGTGTGAGAGATGTATGGTTGACTAATTAAATGTTTAAAAATTGAGTGTAATTGTATAGATAAAAAAGAAAATAAAGGGAAAAGTACATATTGGTGCCCTGAACTATCCGTATTTTCCAATTGAAAGTTCAAACTAGCAATTTTTACAATCAAGGGCAAAATAAAAAATAAATTGATCAATTTTCGAACACCAATTGCCATAGCTTCACTATGATTAAATTGCAAACTCAATCATATAAACCCCATTAATAGCAACTCAATAAAAAAGTTTGTTAGTGTTAAAGAATAAAGATCGATTCGATAAGTTGAGAATGATGAGATCGTCGATTTTTTTTCAATGGGGTTCACATAATTGCATTCATAATTTTATCACTGTGTAGCTATGGTGCTCGGTGTTCAAAATTTTGTCAATTTATTTATTATTTTTCCATTGATTGGAAAAATCAATACTTTGGACTTTCAAATAGAAATGGCTGGTAATTCATGGCACCAATATATACTTTCCCTAGAAAACATAAATGAACATGTTAAGTGTGTGTCATTTCCAAAGACTGTTCTTGATAATAGTTTTTTTAATTATGGTTCGGATGATAATGAAAATAAATGTGGTCACAATGGTATAAGGTATTTATTACTTGTACCATTACAAGAGCTAACGATCTCCTATAAAAGGCGGAACATTGTAGCTCATTGTGTAAAGTGAAAATGAAAACTCATATATGATTCCAGCATTCCTCAAATGAGTGTCTCATGCCGACAAGTTATTTTCTTTTTTGATTATAACTTTCTTTCGTGTGTATTTATAGTGATAGTGGAAGGCACAAACAATTTGCTAGTTGAAACTTGTGGTGTTAAACTTCAACTAAGAGTTGTTGTATCCTGAAAGTCAATTGCTCGTGATTGAAGCACTTAATGGCTAATGAAGCATAATAATGCTTTAAGAAAAGCACCGTACGCACCTCAACTACAATTCATAGTTTGATCGCATCATTTATGTACACTTCCATTATTTGATGTAAATACAAATATGGTATTTTTCCCAGGGACGGAACTACATGTAGATCCCAAGTTTTTTTCAAATATTTTTTACATTATAATATAATTAATAAATATTTGTATAATGAATTTAATGTACTATTTGTATAATTAAATTACACTGATTTTATTTTTGTAAGTGTACAAATTGGTCAATTCTAATATTTGATTTAAAAAAGTAATTATTAAAATTTCAGAGCAAGACAGTCAGTTACATAGTGAATACAATCACGGTCCAAAATCACAAAGGCTTCAAACTAATTATGATTTTGATATCAACCAGTTAGAACGTGACACGATTTAAAATAAAAATATGAAAGTATCTCATTGGTAAGCTTGACGAAGTTCTAAGAGCTTATATTAGTTTTGGTTGAATCGCAACAAGTGGAAGATGCATTTTTATCGGATTGCTTGGTTGTCAATACTAACAAAGAATCAGCTGAAATGTTTAGTACGGATTCAATAATAAATAATTTTCGTGCAATACAAATATATATTTTTTTAATGTAATTGAACTTGCCACCCTATATTCATATTCCTGAATCTGTCCCTGATTTTGCCTATACACAATCTGCCTATTTATCCCCACTATATAAATTGTACACTATTGCTTACTATTTTGTAAAACTTGTTTAACGATCTTAAAGCATTATTTGTTTATGTTAATAGACATATGACACAAAAAAGAAGATACACCGTGATATGTTTTTGGGTTATTTGTACATCTTATTGATGATGTATATTGTAATTAGTGATTAGTGGTTGCGATGCTATATTGAAATCGGCTGTGTGAGGGCGCAAGGACGTGGCTGATGAAGGTGATACTAAGCGGTTCATCAGGGTAGCAGTCAAAGAGTTATTTAATTTTGAAGAAAATTGTTAACCGAGTGGCAAAGACATTGCGATTTTGCCGAAATTGGTTCAATATGGTGCGCGGAGTGGTGGAAGCACAACTGCCATAGAGTTTGTTGGAATATACCCTAGTTGGGGATTTGCTATTGAGACTAGATCGGTTAGATGCGGTTCAGTTGAATTGATATGATTTTGTTCGATTTGGTCCAATGAAAACTACATTGGTTGGAATGATCGTGTTTGAATCAATGTTATAAAAAACGCTATGCGCTAGACAGATTCATTGGAAATTAACAGGAGATTAATCGAGAATTAATCGATTATATATTTTTAAATTTGTAAATAACTAATCATTTTATAAAGCCTATCATGATATATATTTTATTATAATTTAATAAACAAAAACAATCAAATAGTAGAAACATCTTAATAGTTTATCAAATATTAAAAATGTATAAAAATATATAAATTTCGTAAAAACAAAAGAACTTTTTAATTTGGATCAAGAAGTCGGTAATTTGGTAACTGCTTAAGCATGTTGATGGACCATATTTATATGATTCATTAAGATATTTAAACCCACCAAATTAGACGCTTTGTCTTAACAACTTTTACTTGTTAGTTCCATTTTTGTTGTACAGGCTATTTCGAGGATTAGAGATGAAACGAGCTAAAAAGGAGTTCTTAAAGCTAAGAATGGATTACAAGTCATTCCAGGACACGACCAGATTCCGGCTTTACAACCTTCATGAACCCAACGTAGAATCACTCAAACATGTCCCAATGACTTGTTCCAAACCTCAACAAAGATCAAGAACTCAAGTGAATGCCAAGTCTAGCCACCCATGTGCAAGGCTTGTGCCTTGTCTTTTGATTGCAACCAAGAAGCAACCATAATGCAACCAAGGTCTAACCGGAGTTGAGGGGGAACCGATGGCTTTTTGGAGACAAATATCACAACCCACTCACTTCCTCCTCCACCTCATGGCCAGCGGCTTTGCTTAGGGGAGTGACACATGGGCGGCGGCTTTGGGAAAAGCCACCTAAGGCCGGCGGCTTTCCATGAGATGATGCCACCTATGGCCGGCGGCTTTGGCCCTCCTCTTCTCCCCTTGCCTATAAATACAACATCCCCTCTCCTTTGTTCAATGTCCCAAAATTGTAGTCTCAAGTCTCATAGTCCGTGTAGAAAATTTCTCTAGATTTTAGGCACAATCCTTGTAAACACTTTACTTTGATATTGGAAGCTCCAAGTTTGTTCTTGAGTACTCCTGTTGGTTCTTGAAGTGCTCAAGCTGTTCCTTGTCTTTTACTTTCAAAAAACTTTACTTTTTTGTCTTTCGAAAACCTTTACTTTTCAAGCACTTAGCTATGATGTCCTCTTCCATGGATAATCGTAGCTAAACCCTTCATTCGGTTGAAGGGGTGTGCTTGTATCAAAACATGTTTTAGACCCTTCTCTTAGTGCCTCTATTGTGTTTAAACTTGTTCTATGTGCCATATATTAGGTTAGAACACTATTGGTTGAGTGGAGGCTCGAAAGAGCAAAGCTCTTCCATGGGGTTCGTGAACATACGTGGTTAAGTGGAGGCTCGAAAGAGCAAAGCTTTTCTGTAGAGTTCAACCTCTTTAAAACACCACTTGGTTGATCGGAAGTGATTGATCATGTGGATGCACATAAAGCTAAGATACTTCAAAAGGAGGAATTAGCCTAAATAGAACAAGTGTTCTATGTCTTGAAAAGGACTAGACGGTGTGGCAAGTCGAGTGCTAGAAATAGCCTCGATACATTTTAAACACGTAGTATGATCATTAGAGGTCGATGATGAACAGATTTATGATACAAGGCCCCTAAAACCGAATCCTTTCCTTTAATTAAAACATCACCTGTCACTTTACTTTCAGTCTCATTATCAACTGCTTATTTTCAGTCATTTACTTTCAGTACTTTAATTTCCGCACATTTACTTTCCAGCAATTTACTTTTCAGTAATTTACTTTCTGTCGCTTATTACAGACCCTTTCAATATCAGTCCATACCAAAAGTATGTTGATTAGTCGATATTGAATTCGACTGTTCCAGCAATTTACTTTTCAGTATTTACTTTCAGTCCTGTATTTACTTTCTTTACTTTCAGTCATTTACTTTTCAGTACTAAAATCACAACCAACCCACATTACTTTCAGTACTAAAATCACAACCAACCCCCAACTGTCTTATTTAATTTTCCATTTTCGAAAGAACAACTATCCACTAATTCCCTTGGGTTCGACCCCTACTTACCGCTTTACTACCCAATAGTAAAGTCACGAGTAGAGGACTTATAAATTAACTTTTGCACATTTACTTTAACGACGAGCATCTGTCACATGTCTAGATGAAGACTACGCGTGTTTAGGAGGCAGCCAGAAGCCTATAAACCGGGTGACCTCCTGATGGACTGATTTGTATAAAATCGGATGGATTCATTAATTTTACCTTATAGGCGAGGCCCAAACGGATGACATGGGGGGGGGGGGTGGTTTAAAACACTTAATTTCGATTTATTTATTTTCGATAAGGAGGTTTTTGATTCATCTAAATTCGTTAAATTGCATATGGTTGATCGAATTTTGAAATCATCTAATTTTATTGGTGATACCGCCATTTTAATGTTGTAGTCCACTGATCCAGTTAAAGCTGGGTGATGGAATACAAATAGATTTTAATGTGATTAAGATTTGGCTTGGATCTCGGCGATAACAATTGGACCGTATGTGAAAGAGGAAAATTGCCGAGAATGATGGGGATCAACATGCATATGCTCGTACATGTAACTAAGGGATGCATTGCGAGGGCGTACTGGACTCTCATGGGCTTTCGCGTAGAGGAACAAGATTATAGCCTTCACACGAAGGCTACCAGCTGGCATATACAAGCTGCAAAATTAGTTGGCCTCCGACTCTCAATAAAAATTCGGTTATAAATGCAGTAGGTGTATTGTGTCAAGGCACGCAATAAAATGACAAACTTCTCTCATCAATCTTTCTTTCTCTCTCCTCCCCTTTCTACTTTTCCTCCATCAAATAGTGCATCCCCACCCACACCGAGGTCATAGCCAGCCTCAACTCTGGCATGGTTGCCATGAACATTTGGCTGACAACCATAGAGGGACAACGTGCCACAAACATGGAACAAGTACTCACTACAATCGAACGTCTCACCAAGACTGTTGAGGACATCTAGTCTGCTGCTCACAGCCCACCCGTCCAACGCCTAGGAAAACAACCCATGTTTCCCAACCCCGCCCCTCCACTACTTGACACACCACCAGCCAGTGTTTATAGCCACTCCGGCATACCCACGACCCATCTGGCGAGCCATCCCATAACACTACAGGTGAACACAACCCAAGGCCACTCCGAACACAACGCATGGAGGTGCCCATCTTTAATAACGAAGGTGTTATATAAGCTGGTTGTTTTAACCCAACCGCTACTTCACTATGAGAAAGCCACATCAGAGCACATGCTCGACTCCGCACCTCTTCATGGATGGTGATGCCCTCCTCTAGTTCAAGTGGACGGCCACCACAGGCCTGATATCCACTTGGGAGAAGCTAGCACACGCTCAAACGTCGATTTGGACCAACCGATTACTACGATGCCGAAGTTGCCATTAACCAGCTAGTTCAGGCGTTATCTATTTATCCTTACATCGCCGAGTTTGAAAAACTCTTAGCTAGTGCCCCTCGGCTTGTCGGTCACAATTTCAACTCTTGTTTCATCGCAGGCCTCAAACCTGACATCCATCATGAGCTGATGATGCTCAAACCCAATGACCTAGAGACAGCCATGGACATGGCATGCGTAGCAGAGGACAAGATTCAGTCCCTTCGCCGTCTCACTTCTTGACCACCTTACACACAAACCCTATTTTGCCCTATAGCAGACCAACCTCGACTCCATACTACACCACTATCCATCGAACGTCTAACCCCACTCGAGATAGCAGCACGTTATGAAAACGATATTTTCTTCAATTATGACGACATGTTCCTACCCAGTCACAAGTGTCGCCCTCGTTTTCAATGCCTACATATGGACAACGTGATAGCTTTGAGCTAATTGAGATGGGCACGCCTGATACCTTGGACCACAAAAACCACCTGACCAAGACCTACCTCAAGACCCACCACCTGAGGCGGATCCAGGGGGTCCTTGAACCTCTCTCAAATTTGAGTATAAATTTTTTTGAAAAAAATATATACCTCCTAGATCGAGTAATTTGTTCGAACTATCACCTTGTCGTCCAAATCATCTCATTTTCATTCAGAATGGTGTCTTCGATTGAGAAAGTTTTGCTAGTTTGGACTGAGGGGAGTCATGGAATCGAACTAGGGTTTTTTCTGAGAAGGAGATGAACAGTGCTTTCAATTTTCAAAAATTTCAATTTAACCTTTAAAGTTATAAATTCTTCTATTAAATGTTTGTAATTTAAATTTTATTTTATTTTGATCCAATAAAATTAGATTTTTGTACCATTAAACCCCAATTCTTATATTATACAATAAAAAACAATAATTCTTAAATTTGTGAGGGAATTAAAGTCAATCCTTATTTTCTAGGAAAACTTTCGAATTCTCAGTTTTTTAACTATGTATTACAATATATATAATAAATTTAATTGAAATTTGTAATTCTATCCCCTGTTCAAGCTAGTGTTCAAGGTACAGTTGAGACAGACCTTGAACTCTTTTTATGATGATACAGCAATCAGAGAAGATATATCTGAGACACACACAGTTGACCAGTACCGAACTCTACCAGGTAGTGTTCCAACAGTTGTTTAAACAGTTTATCAAGCAGTACCGGAAATTAAAGGAGAACGAGAGCACACACGATATGTTACCCAGTTCGACCTCGCCTACTCTGGGGGGTTTCCCACACCCTAAAAGGGACAAAAATCGTATTACGAGAATAGAGCTACAAGTGGTCTTACTCTTACACAACACCTTGCTTGTAATCGCATAGTCTCTGATTATCCGTCTCTCGGATTTGCGATCTCGGTTCACCGCAGCTCCCCTCGATCCCCTACGGGTAGGACGAGACTTCCCTCTTGGCCTAGTCTTGGACCTCTCGGAAGTCCAGTCACCTTCTCTCAAAGGCGTAGCTTGATATGTGTGTGTGTACTACGTTGTTCCTCAAGCACAGCCTGAACACCACACCGATCAGACGGTTGCTTTGGCGCTGATATTCCGATGTGGAATGGCCAACCGTCTCTTCTCCCCCAATCTCACGAACTCTCGTGTTTATCTTTTCTCTCAGGAAGCGACGACTAATCTGGACGCCCTAGCCTTCTGACGTAGCCCACTGCACTGTCGTTAAGGTGCAATGTTCTCTGTACAAATAAATTTATATTTTTCCGCTACTCGCGACTACACTACTGGGTAGTAAGTGGTAAGTAGGGGTCGAACCCAAGGGAATTAGAGGGATAATTGTTCTTTAGGGGATCGTATGGTGAGTGATTTTAGGTCGATTGCGGACTTACTGCTAATTACTAAGCTACTGTTTTTGGTTTTTTTGGTTTTTTATGCGGAAAAGTAAATACAGAAAATAAATACTGAAAATAAAGGAGTTAAGGGAAGAAGACTTACAGTGGGTGATGCGTGATTACGATTCCTCCGGTAGATGAGTGGTTGATGGTTGTAGTTGATCGAATAGTTTATAAAAGTTGATCGGGCATAAACCAAGTTTCACATCTTCAACAAGGTTGAGAACCACAACGAACTAACAAATTGATTAAATGGAGTTCGACTGGTAATTTTGTACATCAAGGGCTGAGACTGTTCATTAACAAGTGAAAGCAAACACTCACTTTTCCTCCTGCAGTTCCAAGAGGTTGATGGATCATCACTCTTCCATTGGGCATGCAAAATCTCTTCCCCTTAGTGCCAGCAGCAAAGAGAAACGCTCCCATGGACGCAGCAAGGCCAAGACACACAGTGGAAACATCATCTTTGCACAGCTTCATCGCGTCATATATTCCCATTCCTATATGATCAATTACTCAGTCAAAAAGCATAAAACCGAAAGGATTTTTAGTCAATAAATTCATAGGGAATAAAATGCAATCACTGTTTTGCTACGGGAAAGCTACACTTGAACACCAAAAAGACACATGCGAATATCAGCTCGGCAACCTTCTCAAAATCCTCTTCAACAAACCCCATAGATGTAAGTGCCGGGGTCCCTGAGACACAATGAAACATGTAGTTTCTGGGTTGTCTTTTGCTTCACTTCGCAGCAACGGTTTGAGTAGGAACTTCAATGGTAGTGAGAAAAACGTCGTCTTCTTTGTAGCTTTTTCTTGTGTGAATGTTGAATAGTGCCTTGGATATCAAATTTGGACCACGAAGTCGCTGTCCGAATTCAATATTTCCTCCCTACTCTTTGCCTTGGGTTTACAGGAAATGTGAATGTGGGATTCAATCCAAATTGAAGAACACTTTGTTTTTAGGCAATAAAACAAAGTAAAACTAGGGTTTGGGTGTGTTGTAAATCAAGTGAAAGGATTTGATGTTTCTAGCAATTGCACAGCACAATTTCGTGTCCCATAATTGAGAAAACAATCTCAATTTATAGACTATTGACTGAACAGACACATCTGTTGCATTCATGCGTTCGCATGCTCCATGAAACGTTGCATCTTTTGCCTTATTTCATGCGGTCGCATGAATTATTTCATGCGGTCGCATGACCTTGAGCAGTCGCATAGAAATATCATGCGTTCGCATGAGCGGTCGCATGACCCAACCCGAGGCATGAGAATCTCATGCGGTCGCATGATATTCTCATGCGGTCGCATGATATTCTCATGCGGTCGCATGATATTCTCATGCGTTCGCATGATTCTCATGCGGTCGCATGATTCTCATGCGGTCGCATGATATTCTCATGCGTTCGCATGATTATCATGCGGTCGCATGAAAACCTGAAAATCACTAACAATCCTCCCCCATTTTTGGGTTTTCTTTTGATTCACAACTTACCTTGTTTTAAGCAAAACACGCATAAGCAGAAATGTCACTACGGATTGAATTTCTGCATAGTGTAATCACGCATACAATATACCCGAATTGAAATGGTGTCACTAAGGATTGAACCAATCAATTCATTTGGGTACTTGACGGCGACACACGCATGTGTTACTTCACAAACCGTTAGTTTAACTTGACTCTTAATGGTCCTTGAGTCCCTATCCATTCATAAACGTTTTGAGATTTAACCCAATATCTCATGAAGCGACCAGAAACTTCACGTTTACATAGGTAAATTCTTTAATGAGTCACACCGCTCGATCGTGCTCCTACATTTAGCACTTTTTCAAAGAATCTATTAAGAAGAGTTCATCTTCAACCTAGACCTTTGTAGGTTCTGAACACATACTTGGGGATGCATATTTGTGTTCATCAATCTTCTAGGAATGGGCTTTCCGCATTGAATTCAGCTCTAACGTTAGTTAGATGTGAATTGGGTGTCCCATTACTAGATGATTATGTGGGTTTTAATCCCATCCCCTTCACAGACTTATTGATCAATTCTCTAACCAATCCCTTAGTCAAATGATCGGCTAGATTCTGTTGTGATTTTACAAAATCCACAGATATTACCCCATGCGTAATGAGCTCTCTTACCGCACTATGTCTAACACCTAAGTGTCTAGACTTCCCATTGTATACATGACTATATACCTTAGCCAACGCTGCAGCGCTATCACAATGAATTAATATGGGTGATATCGGTCTCTCACACAATGGTATTTCATGAATCATATTCTTTAGCCATTCCGCTTCTTTCGAAGCTGCCGCTAGAGCAATAAATTCAGATTCCATTGTTGAACAGCTGATGCAAGTTTGTTTCTTTGATGCCCACGAGATTGCACCTCCCCCAAGCAGAAATACCCATCCACTTGTGGAAGAATGATCCTCCTCGTTAGAAATCCAACTTGCATCCGAATATCCTTCAATTACCGAAGGGAATTCAGAATATACAAGACCTAAGTTCATCGTTCCCTTAAGATACCGGAGTACCCTATGAACCGCTTGCCAGTGATCCTTGCTAGGATTACTTGTATATCGACTTAGCTTGCCCACCGCAAAAGCTATGTCCGGTCTTGTACTTGTCATCGCATACATCAAACTTCCGATGACCCTTGAGTATTCAAGCTGTGACACTGGGGCTCCCTTATTGGAGAGAAGGTGTTTGGAAGATTCGAAAGGAGTATTGACTGGATGACAGTCCAAGTACTTGTACTTCTTTAACACTTTCTCAATGTAATGAGATTGTGTCAAAGCTAGACCCCCTTTTACTTTTTCTATTCTTATACCTAGAATAACTTCCGCCTCCCCCATGTCCTTCATAGAAAACTTAGATGATAAAAATTCCTTTGTTTGATTTATACACTTTATGTTAGTGCCAAAAATCAACATATCATCTACATATAGACAAATGATAACTCCATTTCCAGAATCATCAAACTTGCTATACACGCATTTATCCGATTGATTTAAGATAAATTCATCGGAAAGCACCACCTTGTCAAATTTTTGATGCCATTGCATAGGTGCTTGTTTAAGTCCATACAATGACTTAACAAGCTTGCATACCTTTTGCTCTTGTCCCGTTACAATGAAACCTTCCGGTTGTTTCATATATATTTCTTCCTCTAAATCGCCATTTAGGAAAGCAGTCTTTACATCCATTTGATGTACTAGCAACTTATGTATAGATGCTAAAGCTATCAACAATCTGATTGTTGATATTCTAGCAACCGGTGCATAGGTATCAAAATAGTCCAAACCAAATTTTTGTCTAAAGCCTTGAATCACCAATCTTGCTTTAAATTTATCAATGGTTCCATCTACTTTCGTCTTCTTCCTGAAGATCCATTTATTCCCTAACGCTTTATGACCTTGTGGTAAGTCAACCAAAATCCAAGTGTTATTTCCCACTATAGAGTCCATTTCATCATTAATGGCTTCTTTCCAAAATGATACATCTTGGGATTTCATTGCTTCATCATAGGTCTTTGGATCATCCTCCATGATATGGCAATATAAATATTGCAAGCCAATGTCTTCCCGAGTTCCTTCCACTAGGTACATTTGAAAATCATTTCCAAATGATGTTTCTTTCCTAGCTCTTTTACTCCTCCTAGTTGCTGAAATTTGTGGTTCACTTGACTCTTGAACTAAACTTGGTTCTAGAGTCAAATCTTTAGGCAAGCTGATTGATGAAAATCTCTTTTCATCAAATATAGCATCTCTTGATTCAATAATAGTATGAATTGGTACTTGCTTGTTAGGTTCTATAACATAGAATCTATAAGCCAAAGAGTGTTGAGCATATCCTATGAATATGCATTCAACTCCCTTTTCTCCTAAAGTTTTTATCTTAGGTAATGGTAATCTTACCACTGCTCTACAACCCCAAACTCTAACATGTGTTAAATTTGGCTTCTTTTGATGCCAAATTTCATAAGGAGTAAGGTTACTAATACTATTAGGAACCCTATTCAGTAAGTAGCAAGCTGTTAGCATTGCTTCACCCCAAAATCCGTCATTTAGACCCGAGTAAGAAAGCATGGCATTAACCATTTCTTTTAAAACTCTGTTTTTCCTTTCGGATATACCATTTTGTTGTGGTGTGTAAGGAGCTGTGGTTTCATGAATGATACCCACACTTTGGAAATAACTTGGATTATAGTATTTCCCACCTCTATCGGTGCGCAATTTCTTAATAGAAATTCCCTTTTGAAGTTCAACTTCATTCTTATAAATCTGAAATTTATCAAGAGCTTCATCTTTTGAATGCAATAAATATACATAGCAAAATCTAGAAAAATCATCAATATATGTGACTACATATTTTTTATTTCCTAGAGATGGTGATGCATGAAAATCACATAAATCACTATGTATTAAATCGAGTATTTTACTTTCTCTAGTGACATTATAAAATGGTTGCCTAGTAATTTTAGTAAGCATACAAGTTCTACATTTATCAATGTTCATGTCAAATGAGGGAATTAAATCATGCTTTGACATATTATGTAATCTTTTATAATGAACATGTCCTAAACGTGCATGCCATAGTCTAGATATGTTAACATGTGAATTTGTATATTGATTAGGAAAATCATGCTCATAATTCATATAAATAGAACAAATACTTTTATTGATACTTAACTTAAACATTCCATTACATAAGTAACCTTTGCCAACAAAAATACCACCTTTAGACAACACATAGTTATCGGCTTCATATACTTGCCGATAACCTTGTTTATTCAAAACAGTACCCGACACAATATTTTTTCTAATATTTGGTACATACAAAACATTACACAAAACAATAGTTTTTCCACTTGAGAATTCTAATTCTACACGGCCTAGTCCAAGGATGGGGGCAGTTGACTCGTCACCCATGTGAAGAACTCTTTCTTCACTTGTAGCGGCAAATGACTTGAATAATCCTTTGTCTCTACATACATGTGCCGTAGCACCGGAGTCAACCCACCATGAAATCTCATCATCCTGCATAATTAAAATTTCAGAAAAATCAGAAACATAATCTACTTTAGAGTATGTATCTTTTCTATTTTTCAAATCTGAAATTATCAAATTCTGACCTTGAGATTTCTGCTCTTGGTTTTTATTACCAACAGCCTTGTCTTGAGCCTTCTCGCTCTTCCCCTTTCCTACGCGGCAGTCACGCTTGAAGTGCCCCGCTTTTCCACACGTCCAACAAACTTTTTCTTTTGTCACATGCCTCTTCTTGTTAGGTCCTTTGCTAACATACTCACTTGGCCTTTTCTTTCCTTTGTTTTTGTTCCCTTTTTGAGTGTTTGTCTCCAATACATTTACCTTAGGCAAGGTTGTATCCACTTCCATAGCATCATTTTCACGCATACGAAGATCCTCCTCCACACGCAACTCTTTTGTGAGTTCCACAAGACTAATGTCTTCCTTCTTGTGCTTCAAATAACGGCGGAAGTCTTTCCATGCCGGTGGTAGTTTGTCAATGATACTTGACACCGAGATGGCCTCATCCATTTTCAGATTTGATTGAGCAAATTGCCCCAAGATACGTTGTATCTCATGGAGTTGTTCCATCACCGGACGAGAGTCCACCATCTTGTAATTGTTGAAATTACTAACAAGGAATTTCACGCTTGAAGCGTCCTCAGCCATATACTTAGCTTCAAGAGTATCCCATAACTCTTTTGCAGATTCTACATTTTGATATAAATCGAAAAGAGGATCGATCATACCGTTGAGGATGTGTCCTCTTGCGATGTAGTCGTCGTTCTCCCATTTGCTTCTTTCACGGAATGCTCCTACTGCTGCGTTGTCTCCAACTTCAGGGCATGGCGTGGACAGCACGTACACCACCTTGAGATGTGTTAACAGAAAGTGCATCTTCTTCCTCCAACGTCGAAAATCGGTTCCTTCAAACTTGTCCAATTTTTGGAATTGCGACATCATTTCTCTCACGCTCGTCATTGATTTGCAGAATAATATTGAATTCGTTTGTAGTTTCTGGGTTGTCTTTTGCTTCACTTCGCAGCAACGGTTTGAGTAGGAACTTCAATGGTAGTGAGAAAAACGTCGTCTTCTTTGTAGCTTTTTCTTGTGTGAATGTTGAATAGTGCCTTGGATATCAAATTTGGACCACGAAGTCGCTGTCCGAATTCAATATTTCCTCCCTACTCTTTGCCTTGGGTTTACAGGAAATGTGAATGTGGGATTCAATCCAAATTGAAGAACACTTTGTTTTTAGGCAATAAAACAAAGCAAAACTAGGGTTTGGGTGTGTTGTAAATCAAGTGAAAGGATTTGATGTTTCTAGCAATTGCACAGCACAATTTCGTGTCCCATAATTGAGAAAACAATCTCAATTTATAGACTATTGACTGAACAGACACATCTGTTGCATTCATGCGTTCGCATGCTCCATGGCATGCGTTCGCATGCTCCATGAAACGTTGCATCTTTTGCCTTATTTCATGCGGTCGCATGAATTATTTCATGCGGTCGCATGACCTTGAGCAGTCGCATAGAAATATCATGCGTTCGCATGAGCGGTCGCATGACCCAACCCGAGGCATGAGAATCTCATGCGGTCGCATGATATTCTCATGCGGTCGCATGATATTCTCATGCGGTCGCATGATATTCTCATGCGTTCGCATGATTCTCATGCGGTCGCATGATTCTCATGCGGTCGCATGATATTCTCATGCGTTCGTATGATTATCATGCGGTCGCATGAAAACCTGAA
The DNA here is from genome assembly GCA_033675215.1 of Rhodiola kirilowii. Taxonomy (NCBI): domain Eukaryota; kingdom Viridiplantae; phylum Streptophyta; class Magnoliopsida; order Saxifragales; family Crassulaceae; genus Rhodiola; species Rhodiola kirilowii. Next base: position 29,015,500 of record CM066196.1, on the reverse strand, counting down.
AATCACTAACAAAACACAAAGAGTCTGCCAAATAAACTTAATCACTCCATGTGAGTAAAAGAGGATTAAAACAGATTAGAGGAATACCCATGCGGTTGGAACTGCGCAGCCGACTTCAAACTCCTCCTCACCGGGTTTCTCGTCCTCTGCACCATCTTCACTTTCCTCCGGTTCCTCCCATCTCGCTTCTCATCCTTATCCTCTCGCTCAGATCTCTCTGTCTCACTTCCGTTTCCTCACCACCAACACCCACCTCCGACTCCTTCTCCACCGCCGCAGACGCTGACGGCTACTTCTCAACCAACAACCTGCGCTCCCAAACTGAAACCCTCTTCAAAAATTACTATAATCGGATCCCGTATAACCTTCTAATTACCTGGAATCGCATCGCCGGTTGACTCATTCTTCACACAGGGGAGAACGAGGAATGAAGGCAACGGATGGAAATAAGCGTTTTCCGATATCAACGAAGAACAACTTTCCAAAAAACATGAAAATCGAAAAATCAAACGAACGTGTTTGATAAAATAGGGATTAATTAACATTAAATTAATCAAAAGACAAATACACCCTTAATCTCGTATTTAATCCGAAAATTAATACAAATATATTAGTTAAATCAGAACCGTTTAATGAGTAATCCAACGCTTATTAAAATTTCTTATTTCTCACCAAAATTGTCATTTCTCACCAAAATTGTCATTTCTCATATGATCCTAACTCTATGTCTATTATTAAAAACGAAGTTAGAAATTGAATACATGAAAAAATGAAATTCAATTTTTGGCTAATTTTGGAAATTTTTCGTATTTTTGTCCTTTGAGTACAAAAAAAAAACTTAAAAGACATAGCGGCTCTCTTTTTGAAAAAATCAACCCCCACTTTTATCTTGATTATAAATCATTATATTAAGAACTGCCAAAAGGATTGCTATAATTACGACCAAAATTTAAGAAACCAACAGAGTCGAAGCTAAGAAAACAAAAAAGGCAAGGAAAAAAAAAGAAAGAAAGATAAACATATACTCTCTCCGTCCCATATTTTTCTTTTCACTTTCATTTTTGGGCGTCCCAAAATTTTCTTCCCATTTCCAAAACTTACCATAAATACCCACTCACAACCACCTTATTTAATCATTTATCTTCACACAGATTGTACTTGCAATGATGAAATTGTACTTGCAAATACACTCATAATAACTTACTACGGAGTATATTATTTTTCTTAAAATCTGTGCAAAATCACAAAGGGGAACAAAAATATGGGACGGAGGGAGCATAAAAAAAACGAAAAGAAAGAAAAATAGGCGGAGAGGGAGGAATTTAGAAATAACACGAAACAAACAACTCATCATTTTTTTTTCTGATAATACAAACAACTCACCATCATCTGACCTTATTGAAAATTGATACAAAACCAAACGTGTTGGCTTTTCCATTAATAACTAAACCCTAAGAAGTTTCTATCTTCTTCTAATCTCTAGCGATTCTCGTTCGATGGGTGTTTTGCTGCTAGATGAAATAGTTGAATCCATCGAGATGTGGTTGAAGCTGGTCAACAAGACTCCTCAACCATACGTCGATCCCGACTTGGACCCCGTCTTGCTCGTTCCTGGAATCGCCGGCTCCATCCTCAAAGCCGTAGATGATAATGGACGTGAGGAGCGGATATGGATTAGGATTCTCGCTGCTGATTACAAATTTCGTACCAAATTGTGGTCCCGCTTCGATCCTTCCACTGGTCGGACGGTCACCATGGACCCAAATACACATATAATTGTCCCTCAAGATCGCTTTGGACTTGATGCTATTGACATCCTTGATCCTGATTTGGTATCTACTTCAATTATCATTATTCACTTCCTCTGCTATTATGTTGAGTGTGCCTGGTGAATGATTTTTCATTTACTTGCAGATCCTTGGTCGCGATTGTGTTTATTACTTCCATGAAATGATACTTGAAATGAAAAACTGGGGCTTTCAGGAAGGGAAAACTCTTTTTGGATTTGGTTATGATTTCCGCCAAAGTAACAGGTAATTTGTTTAATGAAGTAGACTATTATAACCTCTTTATCATTTTTCGTATTAATGCTTGCTTATTGTTTAGAGATATCACTCTTTTCAATTTGTAATAGAGTTGTGCAATATTTAGTGCTTATATTTTTAAAAGCACCTGCAGCTACCTCATTTCAGATTTACATCACAACCTACTATGGCTGATACGCTATGTATTTGAGTAAAGGAAGTTAGAAATGACATCAGCATTTGGCTGTATTTTTTCTGTAAATCTATTGGATCTTGTTTTTTCTTATTATCAATATGTACGAAATTGCCTTTATAACTAAATCGAGATTACACTGAATGGTAGATGTTATTGTAAAAAAATAATGTTAGGCTGCAGCGTGTGAAAAGACATTGGATATTGTTTTTTATTCTTATCCTAGGTGTAGGAACTTGCATTTACCCACAAACTTTGCCGACAACAATGTTATATTTTAGGGATAATTACAAAAAGACTACCTGGACTACCACAATATTTCAAATCGCTGCCTGAACTATTTCAATTTAGTGTTTTTGGACTAAATTGAACACAATAAAGAATAAACTACCATTTTTTTGGAGAAAATTGCACACAATAAACTTACGCCGTTAATGAATACCGTTTACAATTATTATTCTTTAATAAAAATTATTTAATCTCATTGTGAACACACTGCCCTAATGTAATATAAACTTTTCCCTCACGATTCAATCAAAGTATAATCACACTGTAGCTCTCTTCTACTCAAGACTCTTCATGAAAGCATGCTCGCTCGATCAGATCTTCCCCATCATTCCACTTCCGATTTAAAATCGATTGGATTCTGGCGATGGAGGCTTTGGGAGAATTCTTCAGGTATCTGATAGACGGATGCCTCACTCTGCGACGACGTAATCGACTAGAGGTCATACCACCGCAACTTAAGTACGAGCTTCACAAATCCCGCAAGCATAACTGCCTCTTTCTGGCTTTTCTTCTCCCGCGTCGTCGGCTTAATTAGGGATGCACACTTTCGGACCGAACCGAAAAATTGGACCGAAACCGACCGAATTTTACGGGTCGGTCCGGTCCTCGGTCCATACATACCCGGTCCGGTCCGGTCTTCGGTCCACACTTTTCAGAAATTTTGGTCCATCGGTCCGGACCGAACTGTAAATTTCGTTCTGGTCCGTAAAATTAAAGGTATTTGGTCCAATTCGGTCCGAGTTTTCACAAAATTTCGGTCTCGGTCCGGTCCTCGGTCCATACATACCCGGTCCGGTCCTCGGTCCATACTTTTCAAAAATTTCGGTCCATCGGTTCGGACCCACCCGCAAAATTCGGTCCGGTCCGGACCGGATGTGCATCCCTTGGCTTAATGCGTCTCTTCTGCTTGCTGATGCTCCTTATCTTCCTGGGAAAATGAAGAAATAGTTTCAGGGATCGACGAGTGACGATCTGTACCCACAGATCATTTCACTCGATATGCAAAATATCGGTTGAATTTTTTTGGAACAGGAGTGAGGAAGAAATTCGTCTTGTAATTTAATTGAATCGTGAATGGAAAAGTTTTTATTACATTAGGACAATGTGTTCACAGTTAAATTAAATAATTTTGATTAAATAATAATACTAATTGATTAATGTTGTTAGTTGATTGTGTGCAATTTAGTGTCCAAAAACACTGAATTAAAAATTGAAATAGTCCAGGCCGCGATTTGAAATGGTGTGGTAGTCGAGGTAGTTTTTTTTGTAATTTTCCCTATATTTTATTTAATTTGGTTATTCCTCTAAATTCTTAGACAAAAAAAAATCTTGCTTATGTTTGTATCAAATTATGCTATAAAGTTTATTCAGAACAGGCCTAGGGTGTCAATTTTATAGTTTAGCAGTTTCCTATTGCTGGTTGCCGCCTTCTCCTGACCTAGTCCGTATCAGAGAATATACAACGAGTATTCTTTAGTAAACTTTTTGTATATATACATTTCATTATTCTGCTTAGAGTAAAAATGTCATACTTGTACCGTATGTGTTGGCTTAGTTGCCTCATACCTATACAAGTGTTGTTCATAATATGGTATCAAGACCAATCTTTCAGGATTATTTAGCATATTCTCTTCTTATCAATTTTTTTGGGTCATGGAGCCCCACCACACTACGCATCTGCCAATCGACTCTGTGTTCGTCTCAAATTTTCCCTCTCGCTGCGTTTCTTCACAAGATGTCGGTGCCTTTAAGCCTGCGCGCTTTGGGCCTCCGCTTTTGGATCTCTGCACTTTTGGACTTAGTTTCTTTTTGAGCTTGCGTGCTTCTAGACGTGCTAAATTTTTGTGCTTGTGCACTTCTTCGTGCGTGTACGCTTTTAGGTCTGACCCGGCAGGCTTGTGGAATGCTCATTTTTTGGGCTTGTGCGCTTTTGGCCGTGTATTTTTGGTTTTGCAGGCTTTTAGACTTTTGGTCCTCACGCATCAGTTGGCGGACTCTTCTATGTAAACCCAAACTACGTCGCACAACTATAGTCTCTCCGAAATAAGTGTTGTGTTGTATAATGAGTTTGAGGAAGGATGTTAGAGAATATATACCAAATATTTTAAAGTATATTCATTTTTTTATTGCTCTCAGGACACCTGTCATACATGTCCTGTATATAATGGCCTATTTACCTCATATCGATACAAGTGCTATTCATAGTAATCATATCTTCTCTTTGTAATAGAGCATATCTTACTTCGCTGAAACATGGTAGTGAAACTGGTTTAGAAACTCATTCTGTTCATCTTTCAGGTTGCAGACCATATTAGATCAATTTGCGGCTAAACTAGAATCAATTTGTTCAGCATCGGGAGGGAAGAAAATAAACATCATAAGTCATTCCATGGGAGGTCTCCTGGTCAAATGTTTCATGAGCCTGCATAGTAATGTAATACCATTGTACTTTACATTAAACTCCATACATTCTTGAGCTTACATGTTATATTGTTGTTTATTATTTCGATGCTGCAATCACTTGATTAAAATTCCATTGAGCTACAGATATTTGAGAAATATGTGAAGAATTGGATTGCTATTGCTGCGCCCTTTCGTGGTAGGTAAATCACTAGCAATTGTGCTATTATAAAGCTGTACTCTAAGAAGGGTTTGTGGGTGAGTATTAACCGCACAGCATCACCAATAATTTTTCAGGTGCCCCTGGTTATATCTCCACAACCTTTTTGAATGGCGTGTCATTTGTGGATGGCTGGGAACAGAATTTTTTTATATCAAAGTGGAGTATGCATCAGCTGGTATGTTTCAGTTTTTACTTACTAGTGCAGGCTTTTTTTGGACATAAATATGATTGCTTTGCATTAGTCTCTTATCAAAATATCAGTCTTCTTGGTCACCTTTTGATGCAGTAACGATGAATCACTTAACATGGATTAAATAGTTAAAAGTTAAGACAGCTAATATATTTCCAGATCATTGGAGAACAAAGACTACTATGACCATCCATTAAGTGCTATTAAGGCTCTGATCTTTTGCACAGTTATTTTAGTTTCATTCGAAGTAAGCTGGCTTTATGCTCATAAACATAATGTATCTATTACTCACAAAATTGTTACAGAAAACGTAAAGGAACATTTTGGGCACTTAAGAGGGATAGATTGTTACTGATGAGTATTATGTTTTTAGAGGCAAGTACATAGGCGCGGTTGAAATAGACTAACAAATATGCAACCTAATTTACGGTGTATCCATTCTGGGTAACTCACATCCATTGTATTCATGTAGACCCATTCTTGAAATACTTTGATTTTAAGCAGTACGCAAGCTTTGCAGTCCACTGTTGTATGGTAGACTTAATAGTGTTCCTGGCATCCTTCCTGTTTCAGCTGATAGAATGCCCGTCCATATATGAGCTAATGGCTTGCCCTGATTTTGATTGGGAGCATAATCCATGCCTAGAGATATGGAGAAAGAGCCAAGATAATGAAGGGCAGTCCAATGTTCATTTACAGTCTTTTTCCTGCAAGGAAAGTGTTTCTGTTTTTGAGGAGGCTCTTTCAAGTAATACAGTGAGTGAATTTGTGTACTCTTTCTAGATCATGTTACCGTTATAGATCTTGCCGATTGAATAAACTGTGGTTACTTTGCTTATTTAATAGTCATTTTCTTGACAGTCACCCGAATAATATAATAGCCCGTTTCTCTTTCACAAGACACTAAACTGCAATGCCAGTATTTTTTTCCTATTCTACCGCTTACCCGGCCATCCCCTCGTTAACTATATACCTTCTGATTGATAACTCTCCTAAATATGGCTGACGAGCAGCCTGTGGTTTGTGACTTACCTTTTTTTTTGTATACCCTGTTTCGCAATTTCAGGTTAATTATGGTGGTGTGGATATTCCTTTACCATTCAACTTGGAGATACTAAACTGGGCAACCAAAACACGAGAAATATTAGCATCTGCTAAGGTCCCATCTTCAGTGAAATTCTACAATATCTATGCAACTGATCTCCAAACGCCTCACAGTGTGTGGTAATGCGTTTATTCATTATTTTCGGCTGGATTGTCAGTTAGTAGATTTCACATATTTTTTGTCATGCTTTTATTATCAGTGTGCTATCCTCTTATAAACCCTACCACTGAAAGATTTCGTTATTTAAGTTCATTAAAATATTATTTGAAGGTGCACTTTAGAGTTCTGGATACATGGCTGATTGTACGTTATCTTTAATAATTATTTATTGGGCTGCAGCTTTGGAAGTCCGGAGACGCCTATTACAGATTTGCATGAATTAAGGTTTTGCTTGGTAAGCACTGAAACTAGTCATGTTCTGGTTTCTCAAACATGTAGCCTACTACCAACACAAAGCATGAATGTATACACATTTTTGGTGTGATGTTCACATGGCCCATATTATGAGGCTCCACCTATGATCCACCTATCTCAGTTTAAACAGGCTCTTTTTCCCACCATAGTCCACATAAGTTAATTAAATATAAGAGTGTGAGCTATTGCATTTTGTTTCTTGCTGTTGTTCATCATTTGTGCTAGTATTTATGTGTATCATCCCAAACTACTTTATGTTGAAAAGATCACTTTACTGAAGCTATGCTCTTAAATGTTCAGCCCAGCTACATATGTGTTGATGGGGATGGAACTGTACCGACGGAATCAGCAATGGTATGTTCTATTAAGGTCAATTTGGTGACAATTGGTTATATTTATACTAATATTATCTGATATCATGACTGTGATCAACCTGACAATGGCAACATATTTGAAGCTTCTTATAGTCTTTTTAAATGTAAGGTAAAAAATGTTAGAATGTTACATTGAACTTGGTACTTGTTGCTGGCTAACGATAGTCCAACTTTGTATTTATTTTGTTTGTCAAGGCAGACTAACCAGTTTTGTCCTCTGGCATATGTTAATGTTATGTAGGCCGATGGACTGGATGCAGTAGCAAGAATTGGAGTTCCTGGTGAGCATCGAGGGATACTTTGTGACCACCACGTTTTCCGGATTCTCAAGCACTGGCTCCATGCTGGTGAACCAGATCCCTTCTACAACCCCCTAAATGATTACGTGATCCTGCCCACTGTTTACGATATGGAGACCCACAGAGGAAAGGGTTTTGAGATAACCTCTTTGAAGGAAGAATGGGAAATCTTAACGAAAGATCAAGACGACCAAGATACTAAAACTCAAAGCAAACCAATTGTGAGTTCTGTATGCGTTTCTGAGGATTGTAACAGCATTCCCACACGAAGAGAGGCATGTGCGACAGTCACAGTGCACCCTCCAGATGACAACAACAAACAACGCATTGAGCTCAGTGCTGTAAGTGTGTCAGTTAATGTGTAAGGGATGAATTCTCAAGTCGCAAAACTTCTGCGGCCCTTGTGTAAAGATGTGTGTGAAAATCATGTAAATACAAAACCAACACATTGTATATATATAGTATGGTCGTAAAACCTAATTGGTAAGCTTACCCCTTGCACGTAGGAGCCAATGAAATATGATGCAATTCCAGTGTTAACATAATGCAGTGGTTGTTTACCCTTTCTGTTTTTTGTTTGTTATCAATTGAAATGAAATTTTGCCTTCAACTTTCTGTATAAAAAAAAACATAACAATTGAACCAAACATCTTAAATATGGAGTGTTTCTGGAGATGGTGGGATAGGTTGACAATTGTAGCAATAGCAAGATCCTTCATTGCAACGAAAGTCGTAACACCAACAACAATTCCTAGCAGTCTAGCACAATCCAGATCGTGATAACCGCCTTGGTCAATTCACATCTTCAACTGATGCAGAAGTAGAGCTGCAAAACAGAACAAATATGAGACGAAAGCTTTGGTGTTTCCCCATTGTTCTTTAAGCTGTAGAAACTTTACAAAAAGATTGCTTTATTGGTTGTTTACCTTTTAGATATGTACAAATTGGGGATAAAGGATAATTCATCCAGAATCTGGTTTCTGTCATCATTTAATAGTGTCACCCCATAAACCCCCTCCTTTCGCCCCTATTTGCACTATAATATATACTGTAATTCGTTACAACAAGGGGAAGCAACAACACACGGTGTAATAGAAAATTAATTTCTCTTCCACGCACCTAGAGAGATTTCCACGCGCCAATGCGTGTGCGAAATTAGGGTTTCAAATGGCGTCTTCGGCAAAAGGGGGAAGCTGATAGGAGGACGAAAGGACCCAGAAAAGACTCTGGATAATAAGGCGTACTCTGATGAGGGAGCTAGCAGCACAGGAGGCAGATCGATTGCTAGAAACCAGGGCTTGCTGAAATGTGGGGAATGCAGAAAAGAGAGCAGAAGAACTACAGAGCCAGAACCGCTCAATCTGGGCGACGAAGACGACAATGAATTGCAATCGGGAACGCGGTGTCCCCCTTCGATTCTTCCTTCAGGTACAGTGTTCGGATAAGGTGGTACTGACATAAGAGAAATGGGGGTCGCGCCACCAGCAAGTTTAAGCATGCCCTGGTAGGCTTCATTTTTTGAATAAAGCCCTACCTGGGGAAAATGAGGGGATTTGCCTTGGCGAAATGGGGGGATGAGGCTAGCGTCAAAGTTTCCCAGTTGAAAGAAGGTATTTTCCTAATTAATTGCTCATCAGAGGAGAAGAAGATATATATTTTAACTGGGGGCCGTGGACTTTTGATAATCGATCGCTCATTGTGAAGACATGGTCAGAGGAGGAGGATTATAAATGTGGTAGTGTTGCAGCTCTTCCCATTTGGGTTAGGCTGCCGGGAATTAAAGCGCACCTTGCAGATGTGGACATCCTGAGCAAACTCTGCTCGCGCCTTGGACGACCCATCTGCACGGATGGAGTAACAACGAAAGGATCGAGCTACAACTATGCAAGAGTGTGTGTCAAAGTTCATGCGGATATAGGCCTGATGGACACAATTGAGTACTTGGATCCACAAGGTAATAATTATGTGCAACAAGTTATTTATGAATGGAGGCCATCAAGATGTTTAAACTGATGTAACTTGGGACACACGACTGAAACTTGTACTAAAGAGAAATTGGAAGATATGTTAGCAGCGCTTAAGGTGAAAGAATTGGCGAGAATTGAAGTGGCAAATAAAAGGGACATAATCAATGAAGAAGCAGAGTGTGTTACTGAAACGCCAGCGATACATGATCATGTGTAGCTAATTAATCAAATTATAAATGAGCAAGATGTAGTTGAGCAAGTGGTAGTTCCGGAGAATCATCAGAAGGAGGATTGGATTCCGGAGACAAAATAACACTTGGTGACTTAAAGGTGGGCTTAGCAGAAGGGTTCAAAAAACATGTTTCCAAAAGCGCGCTTTAAAGGGCTAGACAAAAAGAACGACATTTATCAGGAGAGGGAAGTCAGACTAACTCAACAAGGACAGATTCAAACAACACAGTGACTGGCAAGGAGGGCCTAAAGACAATGGGAAAAAAAGAGTCAAAGATGAGGAAGGAGGGGAAGGTGTGAAAAGATGGAGGTATCTCATCTTCCAACATTTATTATGTTTAAGTTAGCATCATGGAATGTGAGGGCCTTAAAAAACCCCATTAAACAGTCAGAGGTTAGATCGTGGTTGATAAAAGAAAAGTTAGATATAGCAGTTCTATTTTTTTATATAATTAAAGCTGGGCGGAGCCAGTGAATTTATTGATAGGCGGAGGTTCAAATAGCCTGAACCGTGGCTACAAAGATGAGTCCTCAAGTGCCAGGAGCTAGTCATAAAACCTAGCTCCTTAAAAACACCGAACAGACTACACAAAAGGGGGGGAACAAGTAGACAGGAGCGAGACGCACAAAGCAGGAGAAGAACAGCTAGAACTGCAGGGCATGGCGACTAATAATAGGAGCAGGGGCATCATCTCTGGACCTGGAACCAAAACGGGGAGTACATACCTAGAAATTATTGCCCGGATGAATCCTGGGAAGCTGTCATTAGTGATGACAGCATCGGTTGGGCTCGTATTTTGGTCTTGTAACACCACTCGAATTACGAGGATGAAGAAGTTCACCAATTTTTTCTGTTGTGAAGTGTAGGGTTAACACAACATATTTTTGTGCAGTTTTTCTGTATTCTAGTAATCACCAGATTGAAAGAGCTGCAATGTGGAGACTTAGTGAATCAGAGATGGCTGGTTTTTCTGGGTGTTGGATATGCATAGGTGATTTTAACAGTATTATCAGTAGTGACGAGAAGCTCAATGGTCAGAGAACAAGAGACAAAGATGTATCGGACCATCGAAATTTTATTCACAATATGAAGTTGGCTGACATTGACTCTAGTGGCTATTTTTACACGTGGAATAACAACAGTGCAAACCCGAATAATCGTATCTGGTGCAAGCTTGACAGGGCTATGGGAAATCCCGCTTGGCTTGATAAATTTACTGACTGTGTGGCTTTGTTTCAGCCCCCGGGTATTTCTGATCATAGTCCAGTGGTGGTCTCTAGTGGTTACAAACCTCCCATTAAAAGATCTTTCATATATTGCAATTTTTGGGAGAAGCTGGAAAATTATGACAAGATAGTTGTTGCCTGCTAGAGGGGTTCGTCTGACTGCCGCACCTTGGCAATGTTTAAAGTCAAAATTAGGACAATGATGAAAGGTTGTTTTGTGAAGCAGTCCATAGGCATGGAACCGAGAGTGGATGTGGCTAGGGAGGCTCTCATGTTGATGCAAAAGGAGATGCAGCTTTGGCTTAATGATGCAGAGAGAATTTTTCAGGAGAGGAGACTTGCTGCTGACTTTAGGAGAATCAAAAGCTATCAGCACCTTTTTTACAAACAAATGGCAAAACTGAAACGGGCAAAGGAGGGGATGTTAATTCACGTCTTCCACAGCATCTTAAAAGCCAGACGCAGTCGCAATTCAATTCGAGTGCTGAAGTGTGCTGATGGGAACATTACCACTGAGCCGGAGAGGATTAAATATGAGTTTGGAGACTTTTTTAAAAATCTTTTGGGGCAATCTAGAAGCTGCGAGAAGATTAACTTAGATGTGATGACCCAAGGAAAATTTATTAATGATTTGCAATGCCGGCAGCTTATTCGTGAGGTCACAGACCGAGAGATATGGGGTGGGTTGCAGTGTATTGGTTCTGAAAAGTCTCCAGGCCCAGACGGTTTTTTGGCTAGGTTTTTCAAGCGTAATTGGAACCTAATAGGCAAGGAGTTGTGTATCTCAGTTTGACATTGTTTCAGGTACAATGCCATGCCCAGAGGAGTCAATCCAGCTTACCTCGCCTTGATTCCCAAATCAAAATCTGCTAATTCACCGGGTGACTTTCACCCCATTTCCTGTTGCAACGTCTCCTACAAAATGGTCGCTTTGGTGTTAGTAGAAAGGCTCAAACCCATGCTGTCTGATCTTATCGACCCTGCCCAAGGTGCTTTTATTAAAGGGAGGTCTATTGTTGGCAATGTGTGCTTAGCACAACAGCTGCTTGCAAGTTATGGTTGGAAAGGCACCAGTGATAGACTTGCGTGGAAAATAGGCCTCAGAAAGGCCTATGATCTGGTCAATTGGGACTTCTTAGAAGACATGCTCAAAGCTCTTAGCTTTCCTGACAAGTTTATCTCTTGGATTTCTATGTGTATCAGATCTACTTCCTTTGCCATCCAAGTTAACGGAGAGATGTGTAGCTTCTTTGAGGGGAAGAGGGGGCTTCGGCAGGGCGATCCTCTGTCCCCTTTACTCTTCACAACTGTCATGGAGTACCTGCCTCGTCTTCTCAAAAGTTTATCGAAGAAAGAGGGCTTTTACCATTATGTTTACAGAGGATTTATTTCTCTTCTGCAGTGGGCGAGTCTCGGCTATTTCAGCCCTAAAAGATGTTCTTGGGAAATTCTTTGATTGTTCAGGGCTTGAAATTAATAGCAGTAAAAGCCAAAATTTCGTGGGTGGCATGGGTGAGGCTAAACGGCAGTGGATCGAGAGTTTTCTTGTGACCAAGATCAATGGTCTCCCGATTAGATATTTGGGTATCTCGCTAGATTCGAAAGGCCTCCGGGCGCAGAATTAGAGAATTCTTATTGAAAGAATTACTGAGCGTCTTAATAGTTATAGCAATAAATTCTTTTCTCGTGCTGGTAGAAGAGTGCTAATTCAATCAGTGTTGCAAGCTGCAATCTATCATTGGGCGAGGATTAATATTCTACCAAAACAAGTGTTGCCGGCGGTAGACGCCATCTGCGCTAAGTTCATGTGTGGTGGTTGTTCAGACAAAAAAGTGGTCATCTTGTAAAATGGGGAGAGGTCTGCCGGACCAATACTGAAGGTGGTCTTGGGATAAAAAAATCTTCAAGTTTTCAACGAAGCACTAGTATTAAACCAACTCTGGGATATGATGTAAGATAGTGTCCTTCTTTGGTATAACTGAGCTTATTGGACCAAGGGCCATGAGTGGTGGGAAGTGGATGATACTTCTTACAACTCTTGGATTTTGCGTAGGCTAGCTCACTGCAAGAGGCTTAGCGATAAGTGTGTCACAATTGATGGCGGACAACTTAAGTGGATTGGCAGAGGTTTGGATTCACAGTGAAAGACACATACGAGACGCTTATGGACCATGTGGAGGAAGTTGATTGGTACAAGTTGGTTTGGAGCAGTTTCAACGCTCTAAGACATTCCATTAATGCTTGGCTGGTGTCGCATAATAGGTTGCTCACGAAGGACAGATTGAGAAGGATGGGGATGCACATTGAAGCTGGTTGCGTGCTTTGTGATGAGGCTGATGAAACTAGGGATCACTTATCAAGTTGGCATATCAGTCTTCACCTTCTTGAAATTGTGCATGGTGCCGTTACAATAACATCTTTTGATCCCCTGGTATAAATCCTTGAATCAAGGCAAGTTACGAATGAAGGTTCTTGCTAGTGCTATTACTATGCTGTGGTATGAAGTTTGGAAGGCTAAAAATCACCTAATTTTCAGACAGGAGCATATTACTGAGGAGGTGACGACTAGAGGTATTATATGGTACTTGAAAATGTAAATAGGAGGCATTGATAGAAGGAAAGTTAAATTGGAGGATAACCAGGGTTATTGATTAAACTAACCCAAAATCAAACTCAATTTACCCCAATACACCATTTCAAACTCAAATAACCAATCTACCCCATTTTTAATAATTCTAGTTCCTCATGAATCGGTACTCTTCATTTTTTTATAATGTCGATTTCCCAGGAACCGGTATTAGTAAAATTTGCTGAGGTGGCTCATTTGGGACCTATGTCGATCAATCGGAACAAAATTCAAGCTTATCATGTGTACACGTCAAATGCCGGTTCGATAGGAACCGGTATCAAAAAAATCATATTCACAGCATATGATAATCACATAATACTAAACAAATAATGGACACGTGTTCCAATGACGAACAATATACCTCATCCTGCATTCCTCAAATAATGAGGACGACAACATCAGCCAAGAAATGGACACGTGTTCCACCAAACACATTGCAATTCGGTCTAAATTTAAAGACTCAGGGGCTGTTTGATTGAGCTTAAATTTATGTTATGTTAATTTAATTTATGTTAATTTATGTTAATTTATGTTAATTTATGTTATGTTATGTTAATTTATGTTAATTTATGTTAATTTATGTTAATTTATGTTAATTTATGTTATGTTAATTTATTTTATTTTATTTTAGTTTATACCAACCTAACATTACATTATCATCATACCATCATAATGTCATCACCATCATCATGATCATCATGTCATCACCATCATCATCATGTCATCACCATCATCATCATCATCATGTCATCACCATCAACATCATCACCATCAACATCATCATCATCATCATCATCATCATGGCATCATCATCATCATGTCATCATCATCATCATCATCATGTCAATATGGTGATCATCATGACGATGAATAGTAATATGATGAATAGTAATATGGTGAATAGTAATATGGTGATCATGAATATGGTGAATAGTAATATGGTGATCATGATGGTGATGAATAGTAATATGATGAATAGTAATATGGTGAATAGTAATATGATGATCATGAATATGGTGAATAGTAATATGGTGAATAGTAATATGATGAATAGTAATATGATGATCATGAATATGGTGAATAGTAATATGATGAATAGTAATATGGTGAATAGTAATATGATGAATAGTAATATGATGATCATGAATATGGTGAATAGTAATATGATGAATAGTAATATGGTGAATAGTAATATGATGATCATGAATATGGTGAATAGTAATATGGTGATCATGATGGTGATGAATAGTAATATGATGAATAGTAATATGATGAATAGTAATATGGTGAATAGTAATATGGTGATCATCATGATGATGAATAGTAATATGATGGTGAATAGTAATATGGGTGATCATGATGATGATGAATAGTAATATGATAAATAGTAATATGCTGATGATGATGGTGACACGATCATCATCATCAACATATATATTGTTCATCATATTACTGGTGATCATCATCATGTCATCATTATCATATTACTATTCACCATCACCAGCATGTCATCATCATCATATTACTATTCACCATCATCGTATTACTATTCATCATCGTATTACTATTCATCATCATCATATTACTATTCATGAAGATGATGATGATGACATGATGGTGATGGTGATGATGATGACATGATGATGATGATGATGATGATGACATGAAGATGATGATGGTGGTGGTAATATGATGATGGTTGAAATTTATGTTATGTTAATTTATGTTATGTTAATTTATGTTAATTTATGTTAATTTATGTTAATTTATGTTATGTTATGTTAATTTATGTTAATTTATGTTAATTTATGTTAAGTTGGTTTATTTAATACAAATTTAAACTCAAAAAAACAGGGCCTCAGTTTGTAGATAAATGGAAAAACTGTCAATGGACTGGAAAAGTAGATGATACCGGTTGTTGGTTTGACGTGTACACTAGATAAGTTTAGTTTGCATTTCCGATTGGTCCACATAGGTGTCAAATGAGCCACATCATCAAATTTTACTAATACCAATTTTTGGGAAACCGGGATTATAAAAAATCAGAGTATCGATTCCTCCGGAACCGAGATTATTAAAAATGGAGAGGATTAATTATTTGAGTTTGGAATGGTGTATTTGGGTAAATTGAGTTTAGTTTTGGGTTAGTTTAGTCAATAACCCGGATAGCAATTGGTTAGATAGTATAGACCTTCAGTTACTTGCTTTCTGCTTTTTTTTAGGCTGTCTTACTGTAGGTTGTTTGTAGGGCTGCAAACTAACCGAGTCGAGTTGAGTAGTAAGCTGCTCGAACTCGACTCGAATGGATATATACCATACTCAAATTCGACGAGCTTTAATAAGTCTTGTTCAAACTCGACTCGAAAATTTTTCATATTACTCGAGCTCGACTCGTACTCGAATTTGAAGTGCTCATACCACTACAAACTGCTTGAATTTAAAGCTCGTTTGCATGAGCAAATATAAAGCATTTAATATTGGAATCCAATAGCGACCCAATGACCAAAAAATCCAAGATAAGTCTAGCCCAAAGAATCCCAACTTGTGTATGAATGGATAGGCTTAATTCCCCTTTTATAATCATTTGTGAACCAAAGACATGAATAGGGACCAATGTGGGACATTATGACTTCACTTACTTTTTAACTTTTCCTTCTTTCTTTGTAATATTTGTTTTTGTCCCACATTGGATGTTCATTACAAAACTAATAGGATGAATGAGTATATATAGGGAACACTCCCACTTCAAAATCCAATCTACTTAATCTAATGAATTTTTCTGGAATTGTATAGGCTAAAGCCTACTACATTCTAGAAATTCATATGGAATAACCGAGTAGTATATTGAGTATTTAATCGAGTTGTTCATGAGTACATACGAGTCGAGTATTACCTTGCTCGTACTCGACTCATTTAATAAACGAGCTAAAAATTTATGCTTGTGCTTGACTCGATTAGTTTCGAGTTGAGCTTTGACCGAGTTTTGACCGAGTTTGTTCACGAGTATCTCACGAGCGTATCGTCTCGTTTGCAGCCCTAGTTGTTTGCACAGTTGTTCTGATCAGGTTTTGTAGTTTTTGTGAGCAGTTGTTCTGTGGTTGTTACTTGTACACAGCTGTTCTGTGCTCAGAGGTTTATCTGTGGTTGTACTCTCTTTGATTAATGAACATCATTTTCCAAAAAAAAACACACGGTGTACTACGAACCAAACCCATGTAACACAGTACTTTTGATGGATCGTTAGTTAGCGGCTATAGGGTAAGGGTGAGAGTACAAAGACATGTGGCCTTTCCATATTTCTTATACAAACTCTACCCAAATCGAATCGCCCACCTGCTGCGATTGGTCCGTCAGGGCAGCTAGGGTTTCGATGGTACTCCTTGTCTCAAGAGGCATTGTCAGCTCTCAATGAAAGCACCACAAATGATGCAGGAAAGGGAGAATAGGATAGGTTGGGAATAGAGAGACAGATAGTAGAAAGAAGATTGATATTGATTGCTGCCTTTTCCAATACAGCAGGTACAAACTTATATAATTCATGCCTAATGGCAAGGTGACACGTAGCCCTTATTCTGTTATTCTCTGCGCCAATCACAGCTACTCATGCTAGCTGGCATTATACGCCCTGCAGGCCGTTTCTTCCTTCCATTGTGTACCCTTCTGCTAGATCTCTATGGGGTTTATTCCTCTCCCTCGCACCTCTCCTTGGCTTAGGGTGCCTCCCCATGTGCTGGTCACCTGCCTCATTTGTAACACCTAGCTAGGGTTCAGCTGGGCCTACTTATCCGAGTAATGCTGCTAGTTTTTTTTTTTCCAGTAATACTGTTTTTTTAAAATTGTCTGCTTTTTTTTAAGCTCAAATTATCTGATTTATAAAAGAAAAAAATGACATCATTTTGATACTGACAATAAATAATTACGATGCACCCATCTTTTTTCACCTTCATTCACCAGTTGTGATAGATTGATATAAGAGTTCAGCTTGAGCTCCTCTACCAGCTTAATTTGATTTTCTATTTCTGCTCTTTGTGAGATAAGGTTAGACATATATCCCGATTCCTGATCGGACATTCAGAAACTTAATTATTCAGTTTCAGATATTACTGAATGAGTTCTTGGGTTAGATGCAGGGATAATTCGGGAATTGAAATAGGGGGTGGCCAAACAAAAATAAAAACAGTAACATTGAAAAAGAAATAAACTGTTTTGAATAATTATATTACATTAAGATAAAGGACGTTTGTTTCCGTGTCTCGAAAATCGACTTTTAGTGAATCAGTGCTAGAAGTTTCAAAAATTTCTCTGTCCATATTGACAACCAAACAATTCGATAAGAATCTTCCATCTTGTTGTGAAGTGCTCTTCACTAAACTAGCGTTCAATTTCAGTAGTAGATGAATAATTGAAAGATTTTTAATAAGAGACACATGTACAAAATGAAACACATTTAATTATCTTGTAATTGATTCATACATAAACTTATCAGCACAAAACTTTAGTACAAATTTACAGTTTGGGTGAATCGTTTATACACTTACAAGATTAATCTAGTTTAACTAAATATTACATATCTTAAAAATTACATGTTTGGTTATTTGTCACTAAAAATTATTAGATTTAAACATTAAATTGATTTATCATATATATATATATATTAAATTATTTATCATATAAAAGATTTTTTGATAAACCATATAAAAGAATTTTGAAAAAGCCCGTCCCCGGTTAGATGTAACTTTAAAATAATAATATAATTATATTTGTGATCATACCTAATTTAGAATTGCGGTTCCGATATAAATTGAATTTTTTAAACTCAATCTAAACCTCATACGTGTTAAATTTGCCCAAATTTCGTAATTGAATACTGAGGGGTAATATTATCTTTTTGTATTTTCATAATTAATTTTAATTCTATTTAGACCTGCTTTAAAAGAGTGCTGAGAACAAATGAAAATTTGATGGAAGCAAGCTAAGCTATATATTATTGCTTAGCTAACTCAAAGCCCTACAATTCTCTAGTTCACACCTAAAAAAGACAGTCGTTTAGAAGGTCAAACACACGAGTCAAATTCAGATATCAATGTTTCTAGACTTAAGGCTAAATGTACATACTTAAGCCAAAATGTTCGGACTTAAGACTAAATGTTCAACCTTAAGGCCAAATGTCCATACTTAAGGCTAAATGTCCAAACTTAAGGCTAAATATCCAAACTTAAGCCAAAATGCCGGACTTAAGACCAAATTTGGTCATAAAGTGTATTCATAAAGCAGATACAATGTGTTGTGAAATGATATTGAAGCAAAACAAATAGTTCTTAGCTCATATTAACCATGAATGAAATGAATTTTCACCACAATGACATATTAGGTATTCACTCCATTTCAAATGACTGCTGGGAGCAAATGAAAAATCCGAAGGAGGTGAGCTATATATCACTGTTTAGGCCCTACAACTCTACAATTCACATTAAGGGCAGACAAGGTTGTTTATAAGGTTGAAACACGAGTTGAAGTCAGACATCAATGTGTACTGCTCAGTGTTCAGACTTAAGGCTAAATGTCCACACTTAAGGCTAAATATTCGGACTTAAGACTAAATATTCGGAATTAAGACTAAATGTTCAGCCATAAAAAGTATTCACAAGGTTATAAATGTGTTGTGAAATGGTATTGAACCAAAAAATAGTACTTAGCTCATATTGTCCATGAATTTTGATGGACCATAATTATACGAATCATAAACACAGTTAAACCCACCAAATTAGACTCTTTGTCTATTTAACTTTTGCTTGTTAGTTCCGATATATTTCTACAGGGTATTATGGACTCTAGAGAGAATACACGCTAAGGAGAGGATTTTACGCTGAAAAGATATTACGAGTCATTCCGAGGTCACGATCAGACGCTGAATGAAGAAATCTCAAGATCCTGACGTGGAATCACTCAATACAAATCCAACCGAGGAACAACCAAAGTCAGATCGGAGCAAAATTGGACTGATAGTTTTGTGAAAAGACTGCACAAAACTCACAAACTCACTCTTATCCATCCATGACCGGCGGCTTTTGGTGGCAAAGCCACCTTGCAACCTTGCAACCGGAGGCTTTTGGGCTAACTTGCCCTCCACTCCTCCACTCAAACTTGCTCTCCACTCCTCCCTTGGATGAAAGCCATCTCCACCCTCCATTCCCCTCTCCTTTGGCT
Organism: Rhodiola kirilowii; assembly: GCA_033675215.1. NCBI lineage: Eukaryota > Viridiplantae > Streptophyta > Magnoliopsida > Saxifragales > Crassulaceae > Rhodiola > Rhodiola kirilowii. The sequence continues at coordinate 28,995,729 of CM066196.1, read as the reverse complement.
ATAAATACATGCCTCCATCTCATTTGTAAATCATCCCAAAAATGTGGAGAGCTTCTCTCTCTACAAATTCCAAAATCACAAATCACTTATCTCTCTAGAGTTTGGGCACTAATCTTGTAATCACTTTACTTTGGAATAAAAGCTTGATCCTTGGTGCTTCAACTGTTTTGTAAGTCTTCTCGTATTTATTTTTCTGTCTTTCAAAACCCTTGTTTTTTCAAATTCATAGTTATAATGTCCAGTGCCATGAATAGTAGTAGCTAAACTCTTTATTTGGTTGAAGGGGTGTACTTATATCATACAATGTTTTAGACCCTGCACCTAGTGCATCTTTGTGTTCAAAACTTGTTCTATGTGCCATATATTAGGTTAGAACTTCCAAGGTTGAGTGGATGCTTTAACGGGCAAAGCTCTTCCGTGGGGTTCGTGAACATACTCGGGTAAGTGGATGCTTTAACGGGCAAAGCTTATCTGAGGAGTTCAACCTCTTTTTAAAACCATTTGGGAAATCGTAACTGAAGATCAAATGGATGCACATAAGGCTAAGATACTTCGAAAGGAGGAATTAGTCTAAATAGAACAAGTGTTCTAAACGATGTTGCAAGTCTTGTGCTAGGAATAGCCTCGATTCATCTTTGAACATTTAGCATGATCATTTCAAGTGTTCTACGCGATATTACAAGTCTTGTGCTAGAAATAGCCTCGATTCATCTTTGAACACTTGGTATGATCATTAGCGGTCGATGATAAACAAATATGATACAAGGCCCCTAAAACCGAATCCTTTCCTTACAGTCTATTATTGTAATTTACTTTCAGTTCTCAAAGCACACTCAAACCCAACCCCAATTGCATTTAATTCCTGCATAAGCTTCATTAAAGAACAACTAATCCACACTGACTCTCATGGGTTCGACCCCTACTTACCACTTGCTACCAAGTAGTAAAGTCGCGAGTATCAGACTTATAAATTTATTTGTACACATTGCCTCACGACAAGGCAGAGTCGTCAAATTGGCGCCGTTGCCGGGGAATTAGTGATGGACCAAAATTATACGAATCAGAAACACAGTATAACCCCCTTATTTAGACATTTTGTCTATTTAACTTTTGCTTGTTAGTTCAGATATATTTTTACAGGGTAATTCAGAGCTTAGAGAGAATACACTCTAAAGAGGAGCTTTTTAAGCAGAAAAGATGTTACGAGTCAATCCAAGGTCAAGATCATATGCCGACTGAAGAAATATCAAGGATCCTGACGTTGAAGCACTCGTAATAAATTAATCAGAAGAATCAGGAGAGGAATCAAGACAGCCCGGGAAAGAAACACATTGACAGTTTTGTGAAAAGACTGCACAAAACTGTACAAAACTCACACATGGGCAAGGTGACCGGCCACTTGGGCAAGAGGTGACCAAGGGAGGAGCTCCTCCCCTTCCACCACCGGCAACCGGCAGCTCCTCCTCCCTTGACCGGCGGCTTTGCTCCTCCTCCACATGTCTCCTCCTCCTTCCTCCTCCTCTCCTTCCTCCATGTGTGGCCATCTCCTCCATCCATTTTTTCCTCCAATCACCATGCAACACTTGCCTCCATCTCCTCCTCCTCCCATGGCTATATAAGGAGGAGCTCCTCCTCATTTGAAATCATTCCTCACATGTAAAAAAACACTTCTCTCTCTAAGTTATGTATTTGTAAAGTTTGGCTTTGGAAATAAAGGATAGCTCCCTTGGCGCTTCAACGGTTGTAAGTAATTCTTAGTATTTATTCAACTGTTTTATTTCCTTAGTTATAATGTTTAGCGCGATGAATAGTAGCTAAACTAGTAGTTCGGTAGAAGGGGCGCACTTGTATTATAAAATGTTTTAAGACTATTAACTTAGTGTCTAGTCTTAGTATTCAAAACTTGTTCTATGTGCCATATATCAAGTCAGAGTTTCCAAGGTTGAGTGGAAGCTGTCACAAGGAAAGCTCTGCCGTGGAAATTCGTGATCATACTCGGTAAGTGGAAGCTGTCACAAGCAAAACTTATCGAGGAGTTCGACTTATCTAAAACACCACTTGGTCAATAACGTAACTGGGAGATCAAGTGGATGCACTTACAGCTAAGATACTTCGAAAGGAGGAATTAGTTTTGCTTAGAACAAGTGTTGCTTTAAACGATGTTGCAAGTCTTGCGCTACGAAAGGGCCTCGATTCATCTTTGAATACTTAGATAATTCACTAAAGGTCAATGATAAACAGGATATAATACAAGGCCCCTGAAACCGAACATTTCTCTTTAATTATAAACTGTAATTTACTTTCCAGTATTAAAACCAACCAACCAACCAATCAATCAATCAATCACTTAGCTGGTAGCTTTAAAACCAACCAACCGACCTAAAACACGCTCTCTCGCTGGACAACCCCCTCAAAGAACATCTATTCCCCTGATTCCCTTGGGTTCGACCCCTACTTACCAAGTACTACCCAGTAGTATAGTTGCGAGTAGCGGACTATTATAAATTTATTCTTGACGTTTGCACATAACGACTGTGCATCCATCAAAATTGGCGCCGTTGCCGGGGAATTAGCGAATGGATAGTTGTTCTTTTTTCTGTTATACATAATGTCTTCCTACTACGAAAGCGAGCCTTGGTACTATGAAGAGTCACCTGCGGTATTGGTGAAGCACAGATTCATAAGTGCTTAGTCGATCTTGGGGCTGCTGTCAACGCCATGCTCTCCTCCTTATATTACTTGTTAGGACTGGGTCCATTAAAACCACCCAGGTCAAATATCGAGCTAGGAGATAAATCGTGCATCCTTCCGATTGGAGTGCTGGAAGACGTAATACTCCATGTGGGAGAGCTCGTCATTGCTGCAGACTTCTATGTGATACAAACGGGAGAGACCAGCGAAGACGACCCTCCAACAATAATCTTGGGACGACCATTTCTTTACGCTACTAAAGCAAGGATCGAGGTGGGCAAGGGCTCATTATCGCTTAAGTTCGGTGGCAAAATTGCATATTTCTACATTGACAATAGCCGCACGAATACAAAGAAACCGCCAGATATAATACCTATCTCAGATCGCGGTACGCAGATTTCCGACCTGCCAAAAGAGACCGAAAAAGTAACAAGACCAGCAGCTATGGTCAAAGTTCCCTCACCTTCTCAGAAGCAATGGAAAGAAAAAACACCAAAACCATGGGGTTCTAACATAAGCAAGGAATCAGGAAAAGTCAAGGCAAAAACCAACACAGGAACAGTGGCAAAATTTGACCTGAGCCACCCATGGGATCCCAACCAGTGATCCAGGAATAAGGTACTGTCGAGCCAACGACGTTAAACAAGTGCACTGGTCGGGAGGTAACCCGACACTATCTTACTTTCTGTCTTTTTATTTTCTGTCTTTTAGTTTTTATCAATAAGTCGCTTTCACCCACTTGGTGCATAGAATGATTTGACTATTTAGGAATTGGTTTTTGGAGCACGATCGGATCAGCCAGGCTACAAGGAAACCATATAGTGCGAGACGACCCCGAGAATGCAGTCCAGGAGCCTAAAAAGGGCTATCTCCCGAAACATCCAAAATAATTTGCATCTCAGCACGAAGGTATACGTATCAAGTTTCTTCTATTTATTTACACGGTTTAATATTAGTAATAAGTAGTAATGCATGAATTAGGATAAATCGAGTCCCACAGTCTCACTTTCATATTTAAAAGTTTTTACTTGATTGTGTGCCGCCCTTTAATAGCATTGTTCGAGACGAACAACTAAAAGTGTGGGGTGATCTGATGGATCATAATTATACGAATCATAAACACAGTTAAACCCACCAAATGAGACTCTTTGTCTATTTAACTTTTGCTTGTTAGTTCCGATATATTTCTACAGGGTATTTTGGACTCTAGAGAGAATACACGCTAAGGAGAGGATTTTACGCTGAAAAGATATTACGAGTCATTCCGAGGTCACGATCAGACGCTGAATGAAGAAATCTCAAGATCCTGACGTGGAATCACTCAATACAAATACAACCGAGGAACAACCAAAGTCAGACCGGAGCGAAATTGGACTGATAGTTTTGTGAAAAGACTGCACAAAACTCACAAACTCACTCTTATCCATCCATGACCGGTGGCTTTTGGTGGCAAAGCCACCTTGCAACCTTGCAACCGGCGGCCTTTGGGCTAACTTGCCCTCCACTCCTCCACTCAAACTTGCTCTCCACTCCTCCCTTCTCCTCCCTTGGATGAAAGCCATCTCCACCCTCCATTCCCCTCTCCTTTGGCTATAAATACATGCCTCCATCTCATTTGTAAATCATCCCAAAAATGTGGAGAGCTTCTCTCTCTACAAATTCCAAAATCACAAATCACTTATCTCTCTAGAGTTTGGGTACTAATCTTGTAATCACTTTACTTTGGAATAAAAGCTTGATCCTTGGCGCTTCAACGGTTTTGTAAGTCTTCTCGTATTTATTTTTCTGTCTTTCAAAACCCTTGTTTTTCCAAATTCATAGTTATAATGTCCAGTGCCATGAATAGTAGTAGCTAAACTCTTTATTCGGTTGATGAGGTGTACTTATATCATACAATGTTTTAGACCCTGCACCTAGTGCATCTTTGTGTTCAAAACTTGTTCTATGTGCCACATATTAGGTTAGAACTTCCAAGGTTGAGTGGATGCTTTAACGGGCAAAGCTCTTCCGTGGGGTTCGTGAACATACTCGGGTAAGTGGATGCTTTAACGGGCAAAGCTTATCTGAGGAGTTCAACCTCTTTTTAAAACCATTTGGGAAATCGTAACTGAAGATCAAATGGATGCACATAAGGCTAAGATACTTCGAAAGGAGGAATTAGTCTAAATAGAACAAGTGTTCTAAATGATGTTGCAAGTCTTGTGCTAGGAATAGCCTCGATTCATCTGTGAACATTTAGCATGATCATTTCAAGTGTTCTACGCGATGTTACAAGTCTTGTGCTAGAAATAGCCTCGATTCATCTTTGAACACTTGGTATGATCATTAGCGGTCGATGATAAACAAATATGATACAAGGCCCCTAAAACCGAATCCTTTCCTTACAGTCTATTATTGTAATTTACTTTCAGTTCTCAAAGCACACTCAAACCCAACCCCAATTGCATTTAATTCCTGCATAAGCTTCATTAAAGAACAACTAATCCACACTGACTCTCTTGGGTTCGACCCCTACTTACCACTTGCTACCCAGTAGTAAAGTCGCGAGTAGCGGACTTATAAATTTATTTGTACACATTGCCTCGCGACAAGGCAGTGCTGTCAAATTTACACCACATTGGCATATTAGACATTCGCTGCTTCAAATGAGTGCTGGGAGTAAATGTAAAATTTGATGGAAACAAGCTTTATATCGTTGCGTAGCTAATTGAATGGCCTAAAACTCTCAAGTTTACACCGAGAGCAGACAGGGTCGTTTAAAAGGTCGAAACACTAATTGAAGTCAGAAATCAGTGTGTACTGCTAAATGTTTTGACTTAAGGCTAAATTTTTAGAGTTAAGTGAAAATGTTCAGACTTAAGTCAAAATATTCGGACTTAAGACTAAATGTTCAGCCATAAAAAGTATTTATAATGCTTATACAATGTGTTGTGAAATATTATTGAACAAAAAAAAGAGTCTTTAGCTCATATTGGCCATGAATGAAATGAATTTACACTATAATGGCATATTAGAATTTGTACTTCAACCAATCCAGCCTTGCCTTCAACCGGTCGACCTGATCGCCCAGCATTGCCTTCAACCGGTCCACCTGATTGTCGAATTTGTACTTCGTCTTGTACACCCATTTCACTCCAATCGCCTTCTTTCCAACTAGTAAAGGCGTCATCTCCCAAGTATCATTCTTCTTTATGGAAGATATCTCCGCATCCATAGCTTGAATCCACCCTTTGTCTTTTGCTACTTCCTCGAACGTTATAGGATCACAATCTGCAAATAGACAAAAATTCACCATGGTTTCATCAGTGTATGCCTCATCATCTCGGTAGACATAATCTTGATACCGAACTAGTGATCTTCTCCGACGTGGTGGTAAATTGCTAGAGTTCGATCCACTTGATTTCTCAGGCGAATCAGTAACTGGTGCGTGCCTATCTTCCATAGGCTCCTCCTCAATTTTAAAATTCCGCTCGTTGAATTGCGGTATCTGAAGTGGAATTGTGTTTCGACATAACTGAACTAAAATACAAAAATATCGCTCATCATATTTTGTAATCAACACTCACTCTGAGGCTAAATGTAGGACTATTACTAATCCTCACAGGCTCACAATGAATATGGCACACAATTCTCACTAATTTTAGTAAACTGTATATGAAGAAAATAACTGATTTATTGTACTGGAACGGAAACACAACCGTATGAGTAAGCTAGGAAATAGTACTAGAGAGATAAACATTCGTTAAAAACTACAAACACTGAAACTTGTTGAGATGGATGATTTTGTACTTCACTACTGCCCTCCTTGTATAGTCGAAATCCATAGACATTTCTTTGCTTTTTCTTCAACTTGACATTACACTAGAGATTACTTGTTGAGGTATTGCAGTTGAGATGCGGGGGATGGGTTTTGCAGGAGATAAGGATGCATTGCTTGTCATGCCTCCTTGCCGTATACATCCAAGGAAGCTCATGTTGTGTTCACATTTCAACAAATTTCTGTAAGCTCTCTCTTTCAAAGAGTTTACTTGAGAATTCAAGTATTATTTCTAGACCAGTAGACCTAACCAGACACATGATTCTTGAGAATTCAAATATTATTTCTAGCAATTGATATTAGTAGCCGTTTAATATTGGATTATTGAGAAACTCAATTTTATTAATCAATTAACATTGTTTGTTTCTTGAACACATGTAAAACTCATGGTCAATGAGTTGCGTTGTGGACGTACGATGTGCCTTTTTTGATGGCAACTCCGTCCGTTGTTTACGAATTGGCCATGTGTCATTTGAAGTTGATTTGATGGAAACTAGATACACGAGTGTGAAGAAGCCACATCCTTTTTATCAGAAGCCACATCCTTTGAACAGCTAAATATAGAACTTGAGGCATTATTTATCATTGACAATAATGCAGTCGCAACTTCCGAAGGGCACATCTCGAGCTACGAAGTGCCAAATTCAACGCACGAGTACTTGAATCAAAGGGCATGAAGAGATGTTCACTCTTGCATCCATGAACCTGGAAGTCTGCGTCATTAAAAGCTCCAATTCCACAGATTCATAGGATCCATATTTACTTGTTCCACACATGTCTTTAATTACACATATTTTTAGGATTTCCCTCTTATTTTAGGAGACATGTAACACATTTGAGAACATTGAATATTCAACTTCATTTTTACATATCCTGTTCATTGCTTGTTTGGAAGTAAAACTCGTCTTCGAATTCATCTTTCTTGCTCCAGATACGTCAATTGGTATCAGAGGTCAGCCCTCCTGGACCATGGCAACGAATGATCATCCTCAAGATGATGTCCGTGATATACTTCAGAGGATTTGTTAGCGATTGGATCCCTTGAACAACAAAATCAGTAGCAACAACAACTCACTGCTCACTTCGAGCAGATGATGATTGGTGAGCAAAATAACAATATCGACCAAGCTGCAAGGGTGGTGCCTCCACGCCAAATCAATAATCTCGCACCAATACAACGCCAACATCAGATACGCGTCCCTGTCCCAAAAAATTTGTCTAATGATGACTCTGAATTTGTCCAAGATGATGTTCCACCGATCGTCCACAACCACCTAAAATTCGTGTCGATTTGCCCACATTTCATGGAAATTTTAACATCGAGGATTTTTTGGATTGGATTGCTGAGGTAGAAAAATACTTTTCATTGCTTGAGATCCCAGAGCATACTCAAGTGATTTATGTAGCCTACAAATTGAAAGCTGGTGCATCTGCTTGGTGGGATCAACTCCAACGTGTTCGCCAACGCCAAGGAAAACAACATGTTCGATCATGGCGGAAGATGAAACAATTGTTATTTGCTCATTTTCTACCCCCAGTCTATGAACAAATACTATATCAAAGATATCATAATTGTCGCCAAGGTTCAAAGTCAATGCAAGAATATAGCAAAGTATTCCATCGGCTGTCGTCTCGTGTTCTTCTACATGAAACTGAAGAACAAGTAGTAGCTCATTATCTTAATGGATTACGACTTACCATTCAAGATCGCATCTTACAAACTATTTGGAAGTTGGACGAAGCAATCCAAATGGCATTAAAGATTGAAGCTCAAATAGCACGCTCAACCACTACAAGATTTGTGCCTAAAAATATGTCTTGGTCACAAACAAGATTCACTGAGCCAAGTACCTCCTCAAACCATCCTCTTGATGACACACGTGACATACAGGGTCATGAAGCACCTCGCTCAAATCAAAATTCTTCAAAGACGTCTTCACCTTCCCATAATCCATATGCTCGCACTTATGGTGGAAAATGTAATCGATGCGGCAAACAATGCCATCTTTCCAATTCGTGCCCTATACGAAAAATGGTTAATATGGTTGAACACTCCGAGGAAGCTGAGAATGAAATTCAAGAGGTTTTTACTGGCCCAGATGATGTGGTAGCAGGAGAACATTTTCAAGATGATGGTGCACACTTCGCTGGTGTCATTCAGTGCCTCATCTACCATGACATGCTGCACTTCTCACGGGTGTCACGGCTAGCTGTTCTCCCAGAAGATATTAGCAGTGTTGTGACTGCTGTGACGCACCATGTTGCAACGGAAGTCACGACACTCAAATACTACAGCACACTTATTGAAGGGTCGTGACTGCCGTGATGTTCTATAACGGTCATGGTAGCCAGGGTAAGGGCAAGAAATCGAGTGGATTGTGACTGCTGTGACACCGAGAAGATGTTACGGGTGTCACGGTACAATGAAAGCTCAGTGCAATCTTGGCCTCTACCGTGACTACCGTGACACTTGAGAATGTCACGGGTGTCACGGTCCAGATGTTAATTTCCAAAAATGAATTGGAAATTCAGGACTTATATATGAAAGCTTGATTTTGGAGATTTAGAGACCTAGCTTGGAGAAGAAGACTGAGAAGAACATTGTAAGAGATTGAAGACTGAACGAGCCAACTCGTCAACACGATTTCCTCGTCATTGATCTCTAAACATAAATTACTTTTTGGCTGTCTTACCATGAATATTAAGTAGTCTCTGTTGTTCTGAGATCCTACTGATATCGTGCCTTGTACCCAACTCTTCATTTAATCAATAGAAACGCTTTTCATTATTGTAATTCGAGTATTCAATTTGATTGTGCTTAATTTTACCATTCTTGCGAGTTATACATTGAATGAGATGTTTGCATTCTAGAATGATTTTAGGTTAATAACCAAATGATGGATGGGCCTGAGGTAGTTAAACCGCTGCATGAAATTGATATTAGATCATGGTAGCTACGCTGGTAGTACATGAATTAATAGAAAAGTTGATGTTTACCATCTGACAAACCTTAGGCTTAATAAATCGAAATGGTTGATAATCCGTGGATGGGCGGCGTTCAGCAATCTAGGTTAATTCTGACAATGATCTTTGCATGGGCAGCTTGTCTAATGTTATTTTGGTTTATATCCATACTCATTAGCATGATTAAATTGCGGGATATTCTTGCATGATTTGTAGGGTTGGCCAGGTGAAGTTTGTTCCTGGAATTCTTTCTCTCATTAGATTAACCTCTTTAATTTTATGAATTTAATTTTAGGAAATTTATTACATCAGATTTTCTCTCATTAACCGAAAAAGCTGAATAGGTCACTTGTTAGCTAGTTATACACACACTGTTCCTTGGATCAACCATTGGTTTACCAAGGTTTATAATTTTTTTGGCTTCAACTTGACCGTTATAACTTATAACTTGACAACTATAAAGGGTTAAAAATACGCTTGTCAAAATGGCACCATTGCCGGAGAACATCGTTTAGTGTGTTATTAGATTTAATTAATGTAGTTTAACTACTCCATCTTTTTTCGTTGCTCATCTTTGACTGCTTCTTTTTATTCCATCTTTTTTGTTTCTCATCTTCGACTGCTTCTTTTTATTTTGATCACAATTTTTTCTTGGCAAGGAAAATAACCAAGAGTAAGAAGAATGCACGAGCAAACAATCAAAGAGACTCGAGGGACCAACAGACACCTCAAGAACTCAGAGACGACGTTCCTTTAACTCGACTACGAGCTCATTGAGTAGCAGAATTAAGGATGAATTAGAGTCCCTGACACGCGTCGTTTGACGCTTCAAACTTAAATTTATAAATCTCCTGCAAGAAACTAGTAAAGAGGCAAGCAGGGTCGAACCCAAGGGAGCTGGTGTTGTTGAAGCTGTAACTGTGAACAAATAAAAGGGGGGGGGGGGGGGGGGGGGTTGTAAGCAAGTATTGTAAAAACGTAGGAGAAATAAACGAAAGAGATTCAATCAGAGGAAGTATTCGGCTTAGGGTTTTTCTATTGTGACTTGTTTATCATCGGCTGCTAATAATCTATCTCGTGTTCCTAAGTGTGGTTACTCCGTTTCAGGTTATAACCTAAGGTAGGCCGTTTCAAGCACTACACCACAATCTACTCCGTTTCAGGTTATAGACTTCTAGTTCTAGCAAAACCTAATAATCAGTTTCAAGCAATATCAAGTTTAGGTGCTACTACTTGTTCTTACGGTTTAGTCTCAAACAAGCAGCAAAAATAGGGGCTGAATTGTTCGGCTAAGCTTTACCATTGCAGGTATCCACTTAGCTTCACAATTCAGTCCGGAGTAATTTAACACAAGAACCTAGAGGAACATAAAATATCATTAAGTAAAGGGCCTCAAAACGTTCGTCACAATATACAAACCCTAACCCGAATAGAGAATTTAGTTACTCATATCCATGAAAATAATAAAACAGTATTTTTTGAATGAAAGTAGAAAGTCTCTTCTCTATCGTCGAAAGCGTGTCTTCTCTCCAGAGCCGTCTCGAATAATTCTCTGATGATTTGATGAGATCATGGAAACCTTAACCCAAAGATCTTATTTATAGCATTTTTGGGCTCAATTTCCAAGTTTCGGGCTTGCTGACGTCATCAAAACACATGCTGACAGTAGCGACCGCGTTTCGCCTTAACATTAACGACGGCGTTTGCCCTTGACGTTATCGGTACTGGCCGCGTTTGCCTTTGATATTATCGGCACTGCTAATGTCTCTACGAAATGCGGTACCCACTGAGTCCTGACTTCGGCTATTGATTTGACCATCTAAATGACCTCGAATGCTATTGTTGTGAACTAGAGAGTTGTAGGGAATCGAGTTATCTACGCAACAGCATGTGGCTCATATTTTTTGGATCAGAGGTCCATTCCCAGCACTCCGTCGACTGTCCAAAGGTCTGATCTACCATTGTGAAGTTTTAAGCGCAAAACGCCGTCTTTAATGCACGTTTCCTCCTAGAGCTTCCGAAGCACCTGAAATGCAAAACAACACTTAAAAAGTAAATGTTCGCTTATAAAAGTGTCGAAATAGCACTACCCGGACTAGGTGGGGATGACCAACAGCCTCCTGCACAGCGCCAACAACAACAACTAGCGCGCATGACTCTAGGAAATTACACTACCCCACGCATCTCAGGATTTCAGTCTGCTATTGTGGCACCTAGGGTAGATACCAACAACTTCAAGATTAAAATTGGAATAATTCAGATGGTGCAGACTAACCCGTTCTCAAAAAAGATGAATGAAGCTGCCCACTAGCACCATAAGCAATATGTGTAGATGTGGAACATAGTGATGACCAATGGTGTCTCTCCAGAATCTTACAACCACGGACTATTCCCGTTCTCACTCTCTGATAAAGCTAGAAGATGGGTAGACAATCAACCGTAGGGAACCTTCACCACTTGGGATTGACTTGCAACAATACTTCCCACCATCGAAGACAGGTCTTTTTAGGAACAAGATCATACCATCCCGATCTATAGACAATGGGACTCTCTACAAGGCCTAGAAGAGGTACAAGGAGCTGATGAGACTATGCCCACACCTCAACCAAGAGATGTGGCACATCATATCAATACTTTCTATCAAGGAATTGACTAGGGGATGCGTACTCTGATAAACAAGCAGATGGTGTAGGTCTTAATGGAGTTTTACTAGAAGATTCCTACGATATCACAGAGAAGGCGGCTCAACACTACCAACTGTGGATGAGCGATTGAGGTAATCCTAAGGGCATAAAGTTATACAAGATCTCTACCACGCTGATTCCACGAACGATATAGCTAAACTAACCAGTACCGTAGAGATGCTTGCAGATGAAAACAATTTCCTTAAGGTTGAATCTTATGTGAAACCATCTATTATTGCTAACGTAACAGTCTATTGTCACATTTGTAGTTCTCTTCTCATTTTGTAGATAGTTGTCCAGTAATGGGACAAGAAAGTAGCGGTGGAAATGAAGAGGATGCTAACTATGTAGCGAGAACGAATTAGGGAAATAGTTTCAAGCCGGGATCAACCATGGACCACATATATAACCCGAACAGACCTCATCCAAAATCTCTCCAACAAGACACAAAATTTGACACCTCCAGGCTTCCCCTATAGACAGTAGGAGTACAATGCACTCTAACAGTTGAGGAATCAATACAACAACAAAATCAGAGCTCGGGATAGTACAACAATCAGTTGTTGAAGCCCCAGCACCAAAATTCTGGTACCTCGTTGAATTTTGAGTCCACTGACGAGTTTCATGGCTGAGAAAGATAAAAGAATGAAAGGAGTAGAGCAGCTCTCGAGCAGCTAGCCATCCAGAACAAGATGCTAGAAATTCAGATAGCTCAACAAGCGAACGCAACAGGCAAAGAACTAGAGAAACTCCCATTGAAGCCAGATCCGAACCTCAGAGCCTCAGTTAATTCCATCAAACTCAGAGGTAGAAAATAGATTGAATGCTACCAGCCAAAGCATTCGATCTCCAGCTACTACACCAGTACATTCTGCACCCATTGACGTGGAGATATCAAAGAAGCTGAGATCCAAGTTGAAAATTCTACACAACTTGTAGAACCAGTTCTTTATAAGCATCTGGTTCCATTTCCTCGGAGGCTAGCTGCGTCAAAGTCATATAAAGCTTTCAAGCAATTTGCGGAGAAGATTCACGCTATTTACATCACCTTGCCACTCACCGATGCCATCATCCAGATTCCTACTTATGTCAAGTTCATGAAGGACATTCTTACAGGCAAGAGGAAAATTGAAAAATTAGAAACAGTGGCTATGAGTGAGGAGTGCAGCGCAGCCATGCAGCAGCCCATGCAGCCCATGCCACCAAAACTTAAAGATTCAGGGGGGGTTTTTCTATCCACTATGATATAGGCGGTATTACTATTTGTCTTGCTTTGTGCAATCATGGTGCTAGTGTGTCTGATGAGTCGTATTTATACGACTTGTCGAGTCAACTAATCCCATCTATTTCGACACTTTTATATGCGAACATTTACTTTTTAGTATGGTTTTGCATTTCAGCTGTTTCGGAAGCTCTAGGAGAAAAGGCACATAAAAGATGGCTTTTCATGCCAAAAATATCACAGTTTCAGATTAGACCTTTGGACTCTCGATGGAGCGCTGAGAATGGACCGATGATCAAAAAAATATGAGCCACATGCCGTTGCGTAGCTGACTCAATTCCCTACAACTCTTTAGTTCACACCAAGAGCATCCGAGGTCATTTGGATGGTCAAATATATAGCCAAAGTCGGGACTTAGTGGGTACCGCGTTTCATAGAGACATTAGCTCGACGCTAATGTCTAAAGGAAACGCGGCCGTAATGTTAAAGCGAAACGCGGCGAGCCGACGAGGTGATGACATCAGCAACACACTTGATGATGTCAGCTGTCCGAAATTTGATAATTCAAGCCTAAAAACGGATTTAGAAACCCAATTTGATAATTCAACCCAAAACCAGATTTGGGAACACAGCTTTGCTATATATTAAGGTTTTGGGTTAGGGTTTCATCCATCTCATAAATCCATCATTCAGAAGACGGCTCTGGAGGAGAAGGCGAAGCTTTCGACGAGAGAAGAGATTTTTCTACCTTTCATTATGTGTTTTATTTCCATCATGTGTAGCTAAACTCTTTATTCAGTTTAGGGTTTCGTTCATTGTGACACATGTTTTGAGACTTCGTTCTTAATGCTATTTTATGTTTTACAAGTTCTTGCTTCATCACATGAATTAACTTGTTAGATTAAGTGAAAGCTTTGTCACAAAGCTTAATTGAGCAAGTAATTCTTACCGTTAATATCTACTGGAAACTTTGTCGTAAAGATAGATCGTAACATTGGGCTAAATAATACGTTTGTCGGATTATTAAGTTTAGGAAAGAACTAGACGTCTAACACCTTTGTCGGGTTAGATTGTGGTGTATCACCTTTGTCGGGATACTTTAGGATATTACCTTTGTCGGAATTCCACACTTAGAAACATGAAATCAAATATTTAGAAGTCGATGATAAACATGTCTGATGGACCATAATTGTATGAATCATAAACACAATTAAACCCACCAAATTAGACTCTTTGTCTATTTAACTTTTGCTTGTTAGTTCCGATATTTATGTACAGGGTATTTTGAAGTCTAGAGAGAATACAGGCTAAGGAGGACTTTTTAAGCTGAATATGAATTACGAGTCATTCCAGGTCACGACCAAATTCTGACTTTCAAGAACCGGACGTGGAATCACTCAAAACAAGTCCAACCGAAGAGCAACCAGAGTCAGTCCGGAGCTGAAATGGGCCGATGGCTTTTGGAAAAGATCTCAAACTCACTCATCCTCTCCCCTCATGCCACATGGGCGGCGGCTAAAGCCTCCTCCCCTCCCCTTGCGGCACCTAGCCGGCGGCTCCTCCCCTTGATGACCTCATCCGGCGGCTTTGCTCTCCTCCATGCATTCCATGCCATGTGTCTTCACTTCCTCCACAAATCTACACTCCCTTAGCCTATAAATACCATGCTCCATTCCCTTTGTAAATCATCCCATTTTGTGTGCAAGAAGCACAAGTCACTTATCTCTCTAGATTTTGGGCACTACTCTTGTAAACACTTGTTTTTAATCTATAGTACTCCTGTTGGTTCTTGAGTATTCTAGTAGTTCTTGAGTTTACTCCTGCTGGTTCTTGAGTATTCTCCTTTACTTACTGTCTTTCAAAAACCCTCGAGTACTTAGCTATGGTATCCACCTCTATGGATATTCGTAGCTAAACTCTTCATTCGGTTGAAGGGGTGTACTTGTGTCATAAATGTTTTAGGCCCTACTCTTAATGCCTCAATGTGTTTAAAACTTGTTCTATGGGCCACATATTAGGTTAGAACTTCCAAGGTTGAGTGGATGCTTGGAATGGCAAAACTCTTCCGTGGGGTTCGTAAACATACTCGGATAAGTGGATGCTTGGAATGGCAAAACTTATCTGAGGAGTTTGACCTCTTTAAAACACCATTTGGTTGATTGGGAATGATTGATCAAATGGATGCACATAAGGCTAATATACCTTGGAATGGGGTATTAGTCTAAATAGAACAAGTGCTCTATGTCTTGGAATGGACTAGACAGTGTGGCAAATCAAGTGCTTGGAATGGCCTTGATACACTTTTGAATACATAGTATGATCATTAGAGGTCAATGATAAACAGACTTTGATACAAGGCCCCTAAAACCGAATACTTTCCTTAAAACATCACCTGCACTTTACTTTCAGTCTCAATATCAACTGCAATATCAACCGCTTACTCTCCGCAAAACTTGTCCTTCACGCAACCACTTGCTGTAAGTCTTCTCCTTTTACTTTCAGTACTTTACTTTCTGCACTAAAATCACAACCAACCCACTTACTTTTCTGTACTAAAACTAAAACCAACAACCAACCACTCACTGTTCATCGCTAAAACCTCAATCCACCTAAAATCACGCTCCCCTTCAGTACATTCCTCAAAGAACAACTATCCCCCTAATTCCCTTGGGTTCGACCCCTACTTACCACTTGCTACCCAGTAGTGAAGTCGCGAGTATCGGACTTATAAATTTTATTCCACGACTGTGCGTTTGTCAATGTCACAATAGAAACCCTAAGCTGAATGTTCTCTCTGTTTGGAAGTCTTCTGTTATTTTTCTCCTTTGCATTCATTATTCCTCACAAAACCTCCCCCCCCTTTTATTTGTTTACAGATACAACTTCAACAACCAGCTCTCTTGGGTTCGACCCTTCTTGCCACTTACTTGTTTCACACAGGAGATATAATTATTAAAATTTGACGCGTCAGACGACACACGTCAAATTTTGGTGCCGTTGCCAGGGAGCTGCGCTTCGATGAAGTTGTTTCTTTTTTGTTTTCTTATCTTCTATTTATTTCTATTTTTTAGTTATTTTTGTGCTTCGCTACTTGTTCGCTATGTCTCGCGCAGGTAGCCACATCGACGAAGGTGACGATGAGCATATAGAGCAGTATCAGCCCACGATGAAGGAGCTGTCTGCCCCTAATTTTTATAATATTCCTTGGTGCATCCATGAGGGGCCAGACATGCATGAAATCGAGATCAAGACTGCGGTAGTGCACTATCTACCGAAGTTTTCGGGTCGGCAAGGAGAGTCAGCCACCAAGCATCATCAGAGCCTTCATGGCATCTACCAGACCCTACGACCCTATGTAGCCACAGTGGAGAATTTCAAACTTAAGGCTTTTCACCTTTTGTTAACTGATGCAGCTCACGCTTGGTTTCTTTCTCTTCGTTCAGGTAGCATCAGGACATGGGACCAGATGCAGAAGAAGTTTCTTGACAAATACTACCCAGCAGCTAAGGCAGGACAGGTCCGTAGCCAGCTGCATGATCTCAGGCAGGGGCCGAACAAGTCTATGTATGACTACCGGGAAAAGTTCAACCAACTAGAGCAGAGCTGCTGTAATCTGGGAGTGCCAGAGAAGCTGATAATAGAGTACATGCTTGATGGGTTGAGACCGCTCGATAGGATGTTGCTAGACGCCTCAGCTAGAGGCACGATCATGAATTTATCCTCAGCAGGAGAAAGGAATTTAATAGTTGAGGTGGCCGAGAATGCTAGGTTCAGAGAAGAGGCCAGCAGGCAGGAGGAATTTAGCATAACCACAAACATTGCGAAGGCTGAGACCCCACCAAATCAGATGACTGAGGAGATTAAACAGATGAAGGAGATGGTGCAAAAGCTCATGATGAATCAAGTGGTCAGGGTAAAGCCTTGCGAGTTTTATGGTGCAACCAACCATAAGACCGATTCGTGCCCTAGTTTGTAGGACGAGGAACATGGACATATCAATGCAGTGGGGGAATTTCAGAATTTCAACAACCATGCACCCTAGCAACCTCAAAAGCAATACTACCGTCCGTCGTATAGTCATTAACAAGGAGGCTACAATCAGTATTAGCAGAGAGGGCAGAATTACAACCAGGCAGGCCTTAGCAACCCAAATTCCAGCAAGTCTCTGGAGGATATAGTGAAAGAGCGGGCAGCTAGCACCCATCAGATAGCCATCACGGTGCAACAAAATCAGGTGAAGACTGATGGGAGTTTAGTAGAGCTATCTAAGTAGATTTCCAACTTAGCCCAGACCGTTTCTGAGCTGAAGAGAGATTCAGGAAGGCTGCCATTGCAGACAGTGCCTAATCCGAGAGGGAACATCAATACATTGGTAGTGGTAGACGAATCGGGTGCAGAAAATGAAGAAAATGAGTCGAAAATAGTGCCTACCGCGTCTGCAATAGACATTAGCTCGATGCTAATGTCTGAAGCAGACGCGCCCTTAATGTCTAAGCCAGCGCGATCATAACATCTATAGCAGACGCGGTCCCCACTGATACACGTTCCAAAACTGACCCTTTGCCTTCGTTTTCTATGCTGGTAATAGCTCCTAAAGACCATATGATCGACAAGGATGAGCTAGAAGGCAGATTGGAGGCAAGGCATGAGAAACACGACCCAACGATGGAGCGCCCAGTTACAGCGAGTTATGAGTCAATAGAAAAGAGTAAGGACTCAGGTGCCTTCACAGTCACCTGTGGTATTGGTGAGACTCAAATACGTCATTGTTTAATTGATTTGGGTGCTGCCATCAACGCTATGCCATATTCGTTGTATTGTTCACTGAAGCTGGGACCGTTAAAACCTCCTAAACTGTTGGTAGAATTAGGAGATAAATCTTGTATTCGTCCTGTTGGTTTGCTAGAGGATCTAACCCTACATGTAGGTGAACTTGTTGTTCCTGCAGACTTTTATGTTTTGCAGATGGGAGATGCTAGAAACGACGATCCTCCAGCACTTATTTTGGGACGTCCATTCCTCTTTGCCACTAAAACCAAGATTGACATGGACACATGCTTGTTGTCACTTACGTTTGGTGGCAAGAGATTAGATTTTTATATTTTTGAGGATGATGACCGTCCATGCATGAAGAAACCACCGAACATAGTGCACACACCATATCTCAGTGCCCTATCTTCTGACCTACCAGATGAGATTTGTTGTGCAGCTAGGCCAGTAGCTCTGAGCAGAGTGTCCTCGCAGACTCGAGAGGATGCGAAGGCGAACCCGCCTGATTGATGGAGAGCAGACACGAGCACACCGTTACACGATGATTTTGGGCAAACTAAAGGAATAGCTGAGGTGAAATTCGACCTCACACGCCCATGGGATCCTAACCTGTGATCCCTAAAGAGGTATCGTCGAGTCAACGACGTAAAACAAAGGCGCTCGCAGGGAGGCAGCCCGGCAAATTTTTGATTTTTCTCATTTTTAGGTCATTTATGTTTGTTTAAGTCTTGAGTCATGTTTTTCATATTGTCTTTTCGGAAAAGAGACGTTTCCATGCAGAAAACATGTGCAACTCAGTGCGGATCGCGTCTACCCTCAACATTAGCTGGCCGCGTTTTATGTTAACATTAAGGTTGCGTCTTTATCAGACGCGGTACGTAACGTCTGAAGAAGACGCAGTGGACCATTGACCAACGTTGACCGATTCATTTGATCAGAATTCTCACCATCACGCGACAAAATGAGGGGAGTGCCTGTTCACTTTTATTCTCTATTTGTTTTTCCCTACGTTTCTGTGTCTTGCATTGTTGTGTCTTTGAATTAAAGTCATACCGTGAGGAAACGGCTTAGTTCAAAAGTGTGGGGTGGGAGAGTCAGTCAGTCAGTTGTGTCAGCATATTTATTTTTCTTGCACCTGCATAGTGTCTGCACGTTTCCCTTACACACAAATTTTTTTGAAAGTATGAATTTCTCTCTATTTCCTGGATATGCTGTATTGAATTTTGATGATGTGAAACAGACGATGCTGATTAGATGCGTTCCTCTCGTGAAATTTGAATTGTGCTTTTACATGTGAATTTAACCTACTACGTGTTCCTTTGAGTTAAATAAACAGGGATGTGGAGTTGATAGAAATATCCTAGAGAGACTTGACGAAGCATTCAAATGACCGAATTTCGAGTTATATGGTTATGTGGATTTCGTGGAGACTAGCACTTCGAGACTTATTGGTTCAGAGTTAGCTCCGCAACTGCAGCGTTTATGTAGGTAGGCGGGATAGGAAAATAGGCCGTCTTATCTCTAGTACGAAGTAACCAGGAAAATAGGTGGAGGACCCCCATCTTGACTCGTGTCAAAAAGGTCGAGAATGAGAAAGAGCGGGGAGGTATTTCCATATGCTTGCGGGCGATGATTGGACCTCCTTCAAAAGAAAAAAGAAAAGGACAAGCAATTCACAATAAAGGATCAAAGCTCAAGAAAAATCAGCCACATTGTGAAGTTTCATACAACAAAAAGTGAAGTACATCATTCATACATCAAGAGCCAAAGGCCAAAGAAAGTCACTACAAAAGCTGTCCAACAAAAGAAAAAAAACTCAAATACCTTGAAGTTGGAATGAATCATGTGCAAGAAAAAGCAATGAAGTATAACCATATAACTACAGTTCGGAACATCGAATGCAGATCACGGGTCTAAAAAGGACTATCTCCCATTCATCCGAATTGGTTTGAATTTCGGCTCAAAGGTAGCACATATCAAGTTAATTCTGTGTTGAGCATAATGATTTTAGTAGCGATTGAGTTATGCGTAGAAAAGCGGAATCTAGACTAGCAACTCATATTCATATAGCATCTATTAAGGACGTCGAAGAATCTGTGGTGTTACATTTATTTTCCTTCTATGACTTAGTTCTTGTTCGGGACGAACAAGTTTAAGTGTGGGGTGGTTTGATGAGTCATATTTATACGACTCGTCGAGTCAACTAATCCCATCTATTTCGACACTTTTATATGCGAACATTTACTTTTTAGTATGGTTTTGCATTTTAGGTGTTTCGAAAGCTCTAGGAGGAAACGCGCATAAAAGATGGCTTTTCATGCCAAAAATATCACAGTTTCAGATTAGACCTTTGGACGTTCGACGGAGCGCTGGGAATGGACCGCTGATCAGAAAAATATGAGCCACATGCCATTGCGTATCTGACTCAATTCTCTACAACTCTCTAGTTCACACCGAGAGCATCCAAGGTCATTTGGATTGCCAAATCAATAGCCGAAGTTGGGACTCAGTGGATACCGCGTTTCGTAGAGACATTAGCTCGATGCTAATGTCTAAAGGAAACGCGGCCGTAATGTTAAGGCGAAACGCGGCGAGCCGACGAGGTGATGACATCAGCAACGCGCTTGATGACGTCAGCAGTCCAAAATTTGATAATTCAAGCCCAAAAATGGATTTAGAAACCCAATTTGATAATTCAACCCAAAACCATATTTGGAACACAGCTTTGCTATATATTAAGGTTTTGGGTTAGGGTTTCATCCATCTCATAAATCCATCATTCAGAAGACGGCTCTGGAAGAGAAGGCGATGCTTTCGAAGAGAGAAGAGATTTTTCTACCTTTCATTATGTGTTTTATTTCCATCATGTGTAGCTAAACTCTTTATTCAGTTTAGGGTTTCGTTCTTTGTGACACATGTTTTGAGACTTCGTTCTTAATGCTATTTTATGTTTTACTAGTTCTTGCTTCATCACATGAATTAACTTGTTAGATTAAGTGGAAGCTTTGTCGCAAAGCTTAATTGAGCAATTAATTCTTACCGTTAATATCTACTGGAAACTTTGTCGTAAAGGTAGATCGTAACACCTAGGCTAAATATTACCTTTGTCGGATTATTAAGTTTAGGAAAGAACTAGAAGTCTAACACCTTTGTCGGGTTAGATTGTGGTGTATCACCTTTGTCGGGATACTTTAGGATATTACCTTTGTCAGAATTCCACACTTACAAACATGAAATTAGATGATAAACATGTCACAATAGAAACCCTAAGCTGAATGTTCTATCTGTTTGAAAGTCTTCTATTATTTTTCTCCTTTGCATTCATTATTGCTCACAAAACCCCCCCTTTTATTTGTTTACAGATACAACTTCAACAACAAGCTCTCTTAGGTTCGACCCTGCTTGCCACTTACTAGTTTCACGCAGGAGATATAAGTATTAAAATTTGACGCGTCAGACGACGCGCGTCAGTGTCTATCATGGCATATTCTTTGTACGCTTAACTGAATTTGGGTGATCTCAGTCCTACCAAAGTCATTATTTTTCTTGCGGATCATTCTTTTAGACTCACGCTATGGATTCTAAGGTATGTTCCCGTCAAGGTGAAAAACATATACATTCCTGCTGATTTTATGGTGCTACAGATTGCGTAGAACAGTGATATCCCAATTATTCTAGGTAGACCATTTATGTGCACTACCAAGTTAATCATTGACACATATAGAGGTTCTATAAGTCTGTATTGAACGAGTTGTCTTTTACTTGCCTGACCTGTGTAAGAGTCCTAGTTTGCTCGCTGACTATGATCTGCTCGGTTCTAGTAATGTTGATGAGCCTATTGTCGTGACTTCTGTTGAGTCTTTGTAATTTGTACCTGGTTGTTTGATACCGATGGATATATGCGCGGTGAGCACGAAAGGAGCAGCTAGAGCTGAAGCTGAGGAAGTTGCCGGTTCAGATAAGGAACCTTGCAAGGTAGAGTTAAAACACCACCTTCAAGTTTCAGGTATGAATTTCTTGGTCCCGATTTGACTTACTCAGTGATTGTGAATGCATCCTTGACTGATGTAGAGACCCAGAAATTGCTAAAAAACTTGAAACATCACAGGAAAGCCCTAGGGTACTTGATTGATGATCTTATTGGGATTTGCAATGATATATACATGTAATGAATCCATCTAGAAGGTGATGCTAGACCTACTAGGGAATGCTTGAGAGACATTTGAACCCTAAGTTGAATGATGTTGTTAAGAAAGAAATCTGAAATTGTTCGATGATGGTATTATTTACTCTATTGCTGATAGTGAGTGGGTTAGTGTGGTGCATGTTGTCCCTAAAAAGGGAGGTTTGACTGTTGTGCATAATGAAAACAATGACTGGATTCCTAATCGTATCGTGACTGGTTGACTGGATTATTTACGCCTTGGAAGCATAAAATATTCTGCTATCTTGATAGTTATCGTGGATTTTTCCGGATCCCTATACTCCCTCAAGAACAGGAAAAGACAACATTTACTTGCCCCATTGGCACATTCGCTTATAGACGTATGCTTTTCGGTCTTTGAAATGCACCTGCTACATTTAAGCGCTATATGATGGCCATATTTTTTGATTTTATAGAAAACACCATGGAAGTATTTATGGATGATTTTTTGGGTTATGGCTCTTCATTCGATACTAACCTTTTTTTGAACTGAGAGAAATGTCGTATGAAGAGTGATAAACCAAAAAATCTCGTCGTTGTGTCGTTGTGTGGATACTAAACTAGTTTTGAAACAGGAGAAATGTCATTTTATGGTGCAGAAAGGTATGGTGTTGAGACATCTCATCTAAAACAGAGGTATCAAGGTCGATCACGCAAAGGTGGGGATGATTGAAAAATTACCACCACCAAAAGACGAGAAAGGAATCAGGAATTTCGTAGGGCATGCGGGATTTTAAGGAGTCTCAGTAAGGACTTTTCGAAGATAGTGAAACCTTCACTAATCTACTATTCTAGGCCGCTATGTTTAACTTCGATGGATCATGTATTAATGCTTTTTATACACTAAAAACTACTCTGACTTCTGCTCCTGTAGTGCAACCCCTAATTGGAAGCTACCATTGGAGCCAATGTGTGTTTCTAGTCATTTTGCAGTAGGAGCAGCCATGGGACAGTTCGTTGACTAGCAGATGCACGTGATTTATTGCGCAAGAAAAGTCTTAGCTAGCGTCTCATCAAATTACACTACAATGGATAAAGAAATGCTAGCCATCGTTTACGCTTTTGAGAAGTTCAAGCTCTATTTAATTGGCTCGAAGACCATAGTGTACACTGATCACGCTGCGATAAAGTATTTGCTGTCCAAGAATGATTAGAAGCCGATATTAATTCGATGGGTGCTTCTCTTGCAAGAGTTTAACATTGAAATTAGAGACAATAAGGGAGCATAAAATCTATTGCATATCACTTTTTGCGTCTCGAGTTAGGTGAGCTCGAACGCGAAAAAGATATGCTCCTGATAATTGATTCTCTAGCATGAGAGCAGCTGATGAGTGTTGATGCGGAAGCCATGTCGTGGTATGCAGATTTTGTCAATTACTTGGCTAGCGATATTATTCTTCCAGACATGTCACACAACCAGAAGAAGAAGAAGTTTTGTAAATAAGTACTTTTGGGATGATCCTTTTCTTTATAGATTATGTGATGACGGTCTTTACAAGACTTGCGTAGACAAGGACCAGATTAGATGGATCATGGAGCATTGACATTCCTCGCAGTACGATGGACACGGAGCTGTATAAAAAATAGTTGCTAAGGTACTGCAGTCCGGATTTTATTGGCCTTCGCTATTCAAATATGCACACAAGTTTTTCAAAGCCTTTCATCAGTGCAAGAGGACGGGTAATATTTCTAAGTAGCAGGAGATGCCCCAACATAGTATTCTTTTAGTGAAGTTGTTTGATGTATGGGGAATCGATTTCATGGGACCATTCCGACCATCCTACGGGAATCAATATATACTGGTAGTGGTCGACTACGTTTCCAAGTAAATTGAAGCAGTGGATGCCCCCACTTGCGACGCCAAGGTGGTTATGAAGATGTTTGAAAGGTTATATTGCCATAGTTTGGCGTCCCTAGAACAGTGATCAGTGACGGAGGCTCTCACTTCAAGGAAGGGAATTTTGAGACCCTACCGAAGAAGTATGATGTCTACCACAAGATACAAAAGATTGATACTCCATATCACCCTCAGACTAATGGGTAGATGGAAATCTCAAACATGGAAATTAGGAGCATACTGGAGAAGACAGTTGATGGACCATAATTGTATGAAACATAAATGCAGTTAAACCCACCAAATTAGACTGTTTGTCTATCTAACTTCTATGTGTTAGTCCCGATATATTTCCACAGGGCATTTTAGAGACTGAAGTGAAAACACGCTAAGGAGAGGATTTTATGCTGAAAAGATAACAAGAGTCAATCCAAGGTCAAGATCATATGCCGACTGAAGAAATATCAAGGATCCTGACGTTAAATTGACCATAACAAATTAATCAGAAGAATCAGGAGTGGAGTCAAGACAGCCCGGGGAAGAAACACATTGACAGTTTTGTGAAAAGACTGCACAAAACTGTACAAAACTCACATATGGGCAAGGATGACCGGCCACTTGATGAAGTGGTGGCCAAGGGAGGAGCTCCTCCCCCTTGGGCCACCGCCTACCGGCGGCTATGGGAGGAGTGACCGGCGGCTTCACTATTCCTCCACATGTCACCTCCTCCTCCTCCCTCCTCCTCCCTTGGATCAAATGCACATGTCCACCATCTCCACCACCCATCTCCTCCCCTTTTGGCTATAAAAGGAGGCCTCCTCCTCATTTCAACACACCTCCTCTCAATTTCACTTCTCTCTCTAGAAGTTGTAATATTTGTAATGTTGTAATCTTGGCTTTGGAAATAAAGGATAGCTCCCTTGGCGCTTCAACGGTTGTAAGTAATTCTTAGTATTTATTCAACTGTTTTATTTCCTTAGTTATAATGTTTAGCGCGATGAATAGTAGCTAAACTAGTAGTTCGGTAGACGGGGCGCACTTGTATTATAAAATGTTTTAAGACTATTAACTTAGTGTCTAGTCTAAGTATTCAAAACTTATTCTATGTGCCATATATTAAGTCAGAACGTCCAAGGTAGAGTGGATGCTTGGAATGGCAAAACTCTACAGCGGGGTTCGTAAACTTGTACGGATAAGTGGATGCTTGGAATGGCAAAGCTTATCTGAGAAGTTTGACTCATCTTAAACACCATTTGGTTGATCGGGAATGATTGATCAAATGGATGCACATAGGCTAATATAACCGGGAATGGAGTATTAGTCTAAATAGAATAAGTGTTCTACGTCCTTGGAATAGGCTAGACAGTGTACGCAAATCGAGTGCTTGGAATGGCCTTGATACACCGTTTGAATACTTAGGAGAGTCACTAAAGGTCAATGATAAACAGGATATAATACAAGTCCCCTGAAACCGAACATTTCTCTTTAATTTTAAACTGTAATTTACTTTCCAGTATTAAAATCAACCAACCAACCAATAAATCAATCAAAATAGCTGGTAGCTTTAAAACCAACCAACCGACCTTAAATA
The DNA here is from genome assembly GCA_033675215.1 of Rhodiola kirilowii. Lineage (NCBI taxonomy): Eukaryota > Viridiplantae > Streptophyta > Magnoliopsida > Saxifragales > Crassulaceae > Rhodiola > Rhodiola kirilowii. The sequence continues at coordinate 28,969,952 of CM066196.1, read as the reverse complement.
CGCTCCCACGCTGCGTAATCCCCCCGAAGAACAATTATTCCCCTAGTTCCCTTGGGTTCGACCCCTACTTACCAAGTACTACCCAGTAGTATAGTTGCTAGTAGCGGACTATTATAAATTTATTTGCACAAATCGCTTTGACGACGAGCGGTTCTATCAAATTGGCGCCGTTGCCGGGGAACTAGTCATCGGATAACTGTTCTTCCCTCCCCTTTTTCTTTTCTGTTCATCTCTCTATGACACTACCCGTTACGCATGCATGGACAACGCGATTTCTGCCCCTGTTCGGAGGAACGGAGGGAGAAGACCCTGTACAGCACTGTCGAAACTTCCACCAAGTCTGCCACAACATCAAACCTGAAAACGAAGTGTTAGAAGAGTTTAAGCTGAAATGCTTTAAATTCTCTCTAACCGACTTCGCCACGATATGGTACTACACATCCACCGCTTGCAGTGCAGAACGTTTCGTAGACCTCTGCGTTCCGTTCCTGAAAGAATTCTCCCCACCATCTTTACGCCAAGAAACCCGTGAGAAGATCATGAGCCTTCATCAATCCCGGGATGAGACTTTGGACGAATACTACATGAACTACGATGCCATCGTCTCAAGCTGCCCGCACCATGGATTTACGAAGAAAGTTCTTCTCCAAAAATTTCTTCGTGGGATGAGGTCCGAAGAGCTGGGAAGAGTTAACGAAGCTATGAAAAGGTCTGCAACAAACTTCACCGTTGCAGACATGTGGTGCCTTATAATCGGCCTGGCCGCTACCACAAGACGAGTACCCCAAACTGATGAGGAAATGCAGACAGAAGAAGCTGATCCTGAGGCTGATGAAGAAGAAACCACCGAACCGTCGGAAGAGACTCCTGAACCGTCTGAAGAATCAGACATGGAAAGCACCGGAAGCAACGAAGTAGGAGTCCAGAACACCACTGACGAACTGCCCAAGCCATACCCGACTATTATTACCCAGGCAGCTGAAACTATCTACGATCAGTTCTTCACGAACCAACATAACGAGGCAGAACCAAGCCTCATGAGGCCTTCCCGACTTTTCCCCTTAATTAATGAGCAAGTCGCCGCGAACTATGCGATCCAAGAAGAAGCTCAAAGGAGAATGGGAAAAGCACCTCTGCAGAATGACCCCTCGATGGAGCAGTGCTATGCCGCAACCGGACTAGGCAGTCCCAAATACAAAAACTTCGAAAAGCTGGTAGTGAAAGGTCCATCACCCCCTCCGGGGTATTGGAAAGAAAAGATCCCGAAACCAAGGAGTCCTAACCAGAACACAACATCCAGCAAGAAGTCAGGAAGAAGCAACACTGGAACGGTGGCAAAGTTTGACCTCAGCCACCCATGGGACCCAAACCAGTAATCCACAACGAGGTACTGTCGAGCCAACGACGTTAAACAAGTGCACTGGTCGGGAGGTAACCCGACACTATCTTACTTTCTGCACTTTATTTTCTATCTTTTTATTTTCTGTGTTTTAGTTTTTATCAATAAGTCGCTCTCACCCACTTGGTGCATAGAAGATTTGACTATTCAGGAATCGGACTTGGGTGCAACATTAAGCCAGTCAGGGCTACGCTAAGAGTTCAAGGCCCCAGCCGAACTCCCTCGATTATCCAGCCTCGAGCCATGTCGTTCACTCGACACCTTAAAGGGAGTTCTGTCTTTCCTTTTCCTTAATATCATTTCCTTCTCGTATAACAACTGCTTGCATGACTTTTGAATTAAGTCATTTCGTAAAAAGAATGCCTTCGTTCAAAAGTGTGGGGTGAGAACCACCTGTATATATTAGTTAATAAATAATATCTTTTTGAAAATATGAACTTAAGAATGTGAAAAAGATAAATCATAATTCATGCATTAACCTTGTGAAAATTCAAACTGTTTAAAAACTTAGAATGTAACTTTCCATTTGTCCTTTGTGCTGAGATAACTAGGGATGTGGAGTTGATATAAACTGCCCTAGAGAGGCTTGGCAAGCAATCAAAGGATCAGATCAAACTATATGGTTTTCGAAGTCAGTGGAGGCTGCACTTCGGGTTTCAGTGAAGATTGAAGTCATCTCCGCCATGCAATGCAAAAGGCGAGGACGGGAATCAGACCGTCCTATTTCCAGTCAAAGTAGCCGAGAAAATAGATGAGCGACTGAACAGGCTTGTCGTCGTACCTGCGCAAAAACAATTTATATTTTCCTCACTTCGAACTGTGGATTAGAACAGCGGTAAGCAAGGGTCGAACCCAAGGGAGCTAGATGGTTACTACTTCGTTCTGTAATGGAGAAAAGCAAGAAACTAGAGTGAAAGTATTGGTTAGTGAACACTAAGAAGGCACGAAAATTGCTAAGGGATTTATCAATCAGAGAAGATATTCAGGTTAGGGTATTATTCAATTGTGACTTCGTTTATCCTTGATTTCTAAGTATTTATTCTAGCTTTCTTAGGGTTACTCCTGGTCTGGTTATAACCGTTTAATTCTAGCAAACCTAATACTCCTGGTCTGGTTATATTAGGTTTCGTGCAACTACTTATTCTAACTGGGTCGGTATCAAATAAGCAGTGAAAAGATAGTAAGGATTACTATGTTAAGTTGTACCCTTTCGGATCTCCCCTTAACCCAATAAATTCAAACTAATAATGTGCACAAGAACTAAATAGAAAGCATGAATAATGTTGAAGAACAGAATCTCAAAACAATCGTCACAATTATTTAACCCTAACCCGAATAATTGGATTAGTTACACATCGACATAAGTAAACAATGCAAATAATAAAAGGAAGAGACTTCACTAATTGACCGAGATGAAGAACAGGAGGAGCAAGGCACGGCTGAAGCAAGGAAGACTGAGATCGATGGATTTCTCTGTGATTTTCGGATGGTTTGAAGACTGCAGGATCTCCTGTATTTATAGGGTTTGAGAAACCCTAACTTGGCGATAAAGCTACGAAACCCTAGCATCGCATGCAAATTGGGCCGGCTGCTGGACTTTGGACGTGCGAATGGATGAGATGAGGCTCGGCTGGCCGGACGGATGGATCAGCGCTGGAGTGCTCGGATGGCCAGGCGCATGCCCGCTCGGATGGCCGAGCTGGAGCTCGGAGGCACGCTCGCATGGCCAGGCGCATGCCCGCTCGGATGGCCGAGCTGGAGCTCGGAGACACGCTCGCATGGCCGGGCTGGAGATGGATCAGCGCTGAAGTGCACGGGCTGATCGGACTGGGTACTTTGGGGCTGATTTGACTCGCCTTCGGACACTCTTCTGGCCGGTCTCTTGGTTTGGGGCACTAGCTGGACATGTATACTTGATGCTAGGACCTTGAAATCACCCCATTGTGTGGACGGATTAGGCCGGAGCGGCTCTCAAAGTTGACATCTCAGCCAGCCGGAAAACAGGCCCTGAAATTTGGCTAAGTCCTGAAATCTGCGCTGATCGTGCTCATGGGTTCTTGCTCCCTTCGTTCCTTGCTCGTGGCTCGAAATTCACTTGGGTTTGGCCTGAGGTGTAGCCTGACATATGGGCAAGACCATGGTGTGGTCCGATTTGTGCTGGGCTGGACCTTCTCCAAACGACGGGTGCTTCTTTCACCGAGCACGACCAGCCTGCGGACGCGCCTGGGCCTGATGGAACGCTGGTCGGCCTCACAGATTCATGCCCCGAGCGTTGCTTGGTTGTTGGTCGAAAATCCAATTAGTTTTGCCTGAGTCATAGCCTGACATACGAGCTACAAACTGCTGGTCTCCGATCATGGATTGGATCCTCCAGTGTCAAACGACACTTGCCTCATTCTCTGAGTACGGCCAGCCTGCGGGTCTCGGGTCCTTGTGGTGTTTTTGGCTCCAAAAGCCATATTTTGAATGTGATTCCTCCTAGAGCTTCCAAATCACCTGAAACACGAAACAACACTAAAAAGTAACTGTTCGCATAATAAAGTGAATGAAATGGTGGGAATTAATGACTCGATGAGTCGTATAAATACGGCTCATCAGCGACCCTCATCTTGACCCGCGCGAAAACGACAGTCAAAGTAGCCGAGAAAATAGATGAGCGACCCTCACCTTGACCCGCGCGAAAACGGCAAAAAAGAGAGGAGCGGGGAGGTATTTCCATAGGCTTGCGGGCGATGATTGGACCTCCCAAAAAGGCTCGAGAAAATGGACTAGCAGTCACAAAAAGGCGAAAAGCTCAATGAAGCAAATTAAGAGGCCAAAGGCCCAAAATTGTGAAGGTTTTAACCGAGCAAAAGTGAAGCACTCAAAGCGACAAATCAAAGGCCAAAGGCCAATTCACTACAAAAAGCAGTCCCTCGCCAAAAGAAATCAAAGTACTCAAACCAGTGAAACCCGAACCGAATCACGTGCTAGAGAAAGCTACCAGAAAACCATATAGTAAGAGACGATCCCGAGGTTGCAGTCCAGGAGCCTAAAAAGGGCTATCTCCCGAGACATCCAATATAATTTGCATCTCAGCACGAAGGTACACGTATCAAGTTACTTCTATTTATTTACGCAGTTTAATTTGGTAATAAGTAAGCAATGCATGAATTAGGATAGATCGAGTACCACAGTCTAATTTTCATATTCCAAAGCCAAACTTAGAACTTACGCCCTTTAATAGCATTGTTCGGGACGAACAACTAAAAGTGTGGGGTAATCTGATGGACCATAATTGTATGAAACATAAATGCAGTTAAACCCACCAAATTAGACTGTTTGTCTATCTAACTTCTACGTGTTAGTCCCGATATATTTCCACATGGCATTTTAGAGACTGAAGTGAAAACACGCTAAGGAGAGGATTTTATGCTGAAAAGATAACAAGAGTCAATCCAAGGTCAAGATCATATGCCGACTGAAGAAATATCAAGGATCCTGACGTTAAATTGACCATAACAAATTAATCAGAAGAATCAGGAGTGGAGTCAAGACAGCCCGGGAAAGAAACACATTGACAGTTTTGTGAAAAGACTGCACAAAACTGTACAAAACTCACATATGGGCAAGGATGACCGGCCACTTGATGAAGTGGTGGCCAAGGGAGGAGCTCCTCCCCCTTGGGCCACCGCCTACCGGCGGCTATGGGAGGAGTGACCGGCGGCTTCACTATTCCTCCACATGTCACCTCCTCCTCCTCCTCCCTTCTCCTCCCTTGTATCAAATGCACATGTCCACCATCTCCACCACCCATCTCCTCCCCTTTTGGCTATAAAAGGAGGCCTCCTCCTCCTCATTTCAACACACCTCCTCTCAATTTCACTTCTCTCTCTAGAAGTTGTAATATTTGTAACGTTGTAATCTTGGCTTTGGAAATAAAGGATAGCTCCCCTGGCGCTTCAACGGTTGTAAGTAATTCTTAGTATTTATTCAACTGTTTTATTTCCTTAGTTATAATGTTTAGCGCGATGAATAGTAGCTAAACTAGTAGTTCGGTAGACGGGGCGCACTTGTATTATAAAATGTTTTAAGACTATTAACTTAGTGTCTAGTCTAAGTATTCAAAACTTATTCTATGTGCCATATATTAAGTCAGAACGTCCAAGGTAGAGTGGATGCTTGGAATGACAAAACTCTATAGCGGGGTTCGTAAACTTGTACGGATAAGTGGATGCTTGGAATGGCAAAGCTTATCTGAGAAGTTTGACTCATCTTAAACACCATTTGGTTGATCGGGAATGATTGATCAAATGGATGCACATAGGCTAATATAACCGGGAATGGAGTATTAGTCTAAATAGAATAAGTGTTCTACGTCCTTGGAATAGGCTAGACAGTGTACGCAAATCTAGTGCTTGGAATGGCCTTGATACACCGTTTGAATACTTAGGAGAGTCACTAAAGGTCAATGATAAACAGGATATAATACAAGTCCCCTGAAACCGAACATTTCTCTTTAATTATAAACTGTAATTTACTTTCCAGTATTAAAATCAACCAACCAACCAATCAATCAATCAAAATAGCTGGTAGCTTTAAAACCAACCAACCGACCTTAAACACGCTCCCACGCTGCGTAATCCCCCCGAAGAACAATTATTTCCCTAGTTCCCTTGGGTTCGACCCCTACTTACCAAGTACTACCCAGTAGTATAGTTGCTAGTAGCGGACTATTATAAATTTATTTGCACAAATCGCTTTGACGACGAGCGGTTCTGTCAACAGTCTCAAGCCACAGAAAGGGTTTTGCGTCCATCTTGATGGCTCGTTGTGGGCATATAGGACTGCATTCAAGACCTCGATAGGAATGAGCCCTTTCAGACTTGTTTACTGTACGACTTTTCACTTGCTATTCGAGCTTGAGTACAAAGCAATGTGGGCTGAACATGGACCTTCAAATAGCTGGTGAAAAGTAGCTATTATAGCTTAAAGAGCTTGACTAGATCAAATTAGACTCTTATGAGAATGCTCAGATCTACAAGGAGATAATGAAGAAATGGCATAAGAAGAGAATAGGGCGTAAAGAATTTAATGAAGGCGAGCGAGTTCTTTTTTATAACTCTCGCCTTAGACTATTTCCAGGGAAGTTGCGCACCAAATGGTGTGGGGCATACACAGTTAAAAGAGCATAATCTGATTGTCACGTGGAGCTCAGTGTCGAAGGTGGAAAATCTTTAGTAGTCAACGGGCATCGCTGTAACCCGTATCACGTTCAAAAGCATGTGGCACCGCCTGAAAGTATTACCGATGACTTACTTCTCAGGAACGGATCTCAGCAAGGGACTTCCCGAGAATGCTTCAAAACCTATCTCTTAGGCTATGTCTCGCAAAGATGTTAAATTAGGCCTCCTCGCAGACTATTCCGGACTGTAAGTATTAGTTTAATTGCATTTTGCATTTACATTGTGTGCCTTGTGTGTGATCATTGCAGGGATTTAAGTGTGGAGTGTGCCAAACACATACAAAAAACTGGGGTTTAAAACGATGAAAGTACGCTGGGAATCAAGTAAGCTTGACACCTGTGACATAATGGAACTGTCACAAAATAGCTATTTGCCAGTGATTTTTGATAGTATCATGACTACCGTGACATGATGTAAATGTCACGGGTGTCACATTAGGTCAATTTGGCAAAAGAATTCATGGGGGTCGTGACTACATAGACATAATGGAAATGTCACGGGTGCCACGACATGTGTTTTTCGCAGTATTTTTTATCGGGGTCGTGACTACCATGACATCCAAGGCTGTCACGACACCACCAAATTTTTAGGAAAAAAAGAAGCTGATCACATTTTTCCCAAATTTCCTGACCCCCCTCCTTAGCCATGACTCCCGGCGCCGACCAGCCGAATCCACCGAGCAACCAACATGGCCTAGCCTTCAGACCACCCCTATTAACGATCCAACCACCTCCAGCCACCACATCATCCACTCGACCCACCCACCTCCGATCAGATGCGCTCTAACCAAATACCAAAACCATAATTTCCAATTCCATCATCTCAAACCCCAAATTGCATCAATTGCCATCATGGTTCGAAAAAGCACCCGTTTCGCAGCTCCTACCGCCTCCCATAAGGCCAGAAACATCTCGCCACCACCAGCCAAGCATGAAAAGGTGTCATTATCTGAGTGCTCCAGCTAACCGTCTGAGGTACTACCCGGCCATCGATGGACCCCTACTCACGAATCGCGAATACATAAGGAAGTTCTTGGAGATCATCCCCAAGAAAAGGTAAAGGCAACCCTTGTCCCTGATCATACCACCTTACAGTCATTTGAATTATTGGAGCGGTGTCGTAACTTGTTTGTGGCATCGGCCCTTGATAATATATTTACACACCAAGCTGTGACTTATCCTTGGTTTTTGAAGGAATTCTTAGCCTCGTTTGAGTTTCAGGGTGATCTGAAACGTGCCACCCATTGGAAATTTAGGATTGGATTTATAGATTATACTATGTCTAAGGTATGAGTGGACATTTCCCATTAGATGGTTTTTGTGGAGAGTATGGGGAGAAGGAACGGTATAAGTTCAAGAAACTCATATCCGGATTTGATAGCTATTTCACACCTAGTTGGCCTTCCTCTGGTATCAAGTAGGCATTATGGAAGATAGTGCATGAGTATCTATCATCGATGCATAGGGGAGTATCGGTTGACTTTTTCCAGATCCTCACTGGTCAGATGGTATTTTAGGGCACTTAACTGGAGAAGAATATCGTCTTATGTGGATGTTTATTTGTTACCATCATTGCCAAGGCTAAAAGATGGGGACCTCAACATTCTCAAGAAGTCGGCGACTGTGTCCTGAAAACCAACAAAATGATGGACTGTAATATGATTGATCGGTACTAGAAGTGGCAGAAGAGAGATGACCTCCCTCGCGGGGCGAAGAGACGCCGCATTGATTTTAGGAAGAGGAATCTCGATATAGATTAGGGCAGGGAGCCCGCTCTCGAGCCAAAGGCCGAGCATGAGGGCCAGAAGCCCCCATCACCTCCGACTGATGAGCAACAGCCTCTACCTACCAAGCCAGCCACATATGTGAGTCAGGATGACCCCTGACGTAGGAGTATCACTGATAGACTTGCCCTGATCAAGCGCACCCAGAGTTAGATCCTTGCATCACAGGCGCAACTCACCTCTGCTCAGGCCCAGATTGTATCATATCCGACTTTCGATATCAAGCCAACAAAGCACAACAGTGGGCTTAGGAGTCCCTTACCGCCTTTTTCCGGCAGCAACACTTCTATGGCTACGTCGCTCCGTCCTCCATTCATTTTTCAGCACCGAATCCCTTTTAGACCGAGTTCATCATGGCCGTCGACATCAACCCTCCCCGCCATGACCATGAGATCGCCCCCTGACATATGGCTGATGATATGGCCAAAGAGACAGCTGGTACTGAGACTGATGATGTAGATGACGATGGTGCTGTCTAGCCCTTCTAGCTCCCCTCCACATGACTTTTGACTTCTTTTGCCTTTATTGGATGATATACTTTGGGTCATTCTCCTAAAACCCCACACTCCCACACCCCCCAGTGGGTCCCACGCCAATTTCCTTTTATACCCCCACACCCCAACCAAACATAATTATTATATATTAATATTAATTATTTATAAATTAACATTAATATATATATATATTATAATTAGTGAGATATTATTATTAATTCAAAACAATGTATAAATTAAATATATAACATATATTTTTTAAATATGAATACATTATTGATTAAACAAAAACTAAGTTATACTCAAAATATATATAATACATAAATTATGAATCTAGTCAGTGAGTTGTCTATTTTGTGTTTCGTAATGTACCAGTGAGTTGTCTATCGTAATGTATTGTCAAATCTGTTATTACTACCTTTTATTAAAAGTTAACACATAAATGAATAGTGTAATTTGCTTTTGCCAGAGAATCTAGTCAGTGAGTTGTCTATTTTTTGTTTCGTAATGTATTGTCAAATCTATTTTTGTCCACTAACTTTTTGCAAGAGAATATAGTCAGTGAGTTGTCTATTTTAGCATTGTTGCATGTTTTTTTTGAATCCAAATTAATGTTAGGCTACCTAATCAATTATTAATTAAACGAAATAAATTATTATTCGCCCTAAATAAAATTAAACTATTTTCTAAATATAAATCATAAATAAAATTTATCTAAATAATATTTTACTACAATGGAAATTTTGTTTATTTAGTTACTCACTCAAACCTAATTATAAGTTCTATTAAAATTTAAAAAAAATCAAGTACAATATAATTTTTAAAACATGTTGTATTTTTATTTTAATTTTTTACTATTAATTATTATAGAATATTTTCTAATTAATAATAATAGATAAATATGGTAAAATTAATTTATAGAATATTAATTATTATTTAATTGAATATGGCATATGAATGTAATTATCAAAAACAGGAGGGCATTTAAGTCATTTGGCTGGGGTGTTTTTTGTCGCCGGGGGGTGCGAAAAGCAGCTCCCTATACTTTTCCTTATGATGGATATTTTCTATAGCCCTTCTGGCTCCCCTATACATGACTTTTGACTTCTTTTGTCTTTATTGGATGATATACTTTTCTGTATGATGGATATTTTCTATTCGTTATCCACATGTTATTTGATGCTTGACGATGTGTTATTTGTTCAATTTCATGCTCGCATCATTTACCATCTCTTATCTGCGGCAAGTCTTATTATTTTATGCTCGCTTATCTATCCACCATTTCCTTATGATTATTGATGCTAATCTATCACACTTGTGAACCTACACGTTTCTTCTCTATATATCACCTCACAAGTCGCATTTGATTCTCCGGGCATCTCTTAATCAGTATGGATATCGAGCTATCGACACACGAGGGAAGTTCTTATTCGCTGGTCTTGTCTTTCATTTTTTCGCTTAGGGACTCTGCTCATTTTTAAGTGTTGAGTGGGTAGAGCATAGTCACACACATCACATGTCACGCATTCATTCATGCATATTAACAACTGTCTAAGTATTAAAATTTAAATCCTAGTTTTCTACGGACCTCATCGATTGATGGTCATTCTTTTGGATTCAAAGTCTCAGATTTGAATAGTTTTATTCGTGTGTGCATTCTCTCGTATCAGTATTATTGCTAGCTTTTGCCTATCATACGTTCTACCTATTTCTTGAAGCATATTTGAGACTTGATATTAGTTGGCACCGGAACAAATGTTAAAAACTTAAATCGCATCTCTCATTCAAGGTGAGCTCAGTACATGTATATGTTTTTCTTTACTTGTTGTGATTTGCGCACCCACCTCTATATTTGTACACTGTCAAGTTTTGAGTGTGGAGTTAGAAAAAGAATGAAAAGAGAACAAAAAATAGGCTCCAATAAAGAATAAAGTTCTGAAATTTCAAAAGAGGGTGAAAATTGACCCAAACAAAGTTATTTTTTGAAAAATCAAAGTTCAGAAAAAAAAATATCAAGGGCAAAGTGAGAAAAGTCAAACCATTGTGTATGAAAATCGAAAAAAAACGAGTGAAATTTCTATCCCCTTTTGCTTGACATAGTGTATTCCACCTTTTCATTGCGTGCAGTCATGACTTGTTTTAAAATTCATGTATCAGAAGCTAAGGGACGATCCTCAGGCCTTCCACTAAATTTGATGTGATCTTCGTACTATTTTTAAGAAATTTCTTAAGCCGGACTCCTATTCTCTTACGGTTAATTGCCTTGTCATTGGCACTTGAGAACGAGCTTTGCGCTAGGAGCCTGTGGACTATCCTTAGATATCATAGGTGACTGACGACAATGTTTTGTGTAAGTTCTCAATACATTGCTACAGACTACTTAGTAACAGTTATCAGACGTTTGCTAGTTGTTCATATTAACTGTTTTAATGCATATCTCATTTAAAATTTGATGTAGCTGTTTGATTTGAAATCGAGATAGCATGATAAATCTGAGGTACGAAATGATTCTACTATGACTTATTGAGCATCATTTCATGCATACACATTAGTCAGTTTCACTAGGGCAGCCTAGAGGTTTAAAGGCTTCTTAATATGCTAAATGCATTCGTGACAGTAGTGAGTTAGAATTGGCATATTAATTTAGTTTGGATTGATTACATGATACTCGAGTGGGTAGGTTAGAAACAGATGGTTGTTGAGTTTTATATTGCCTCGTATACAGGGACGAAGCCAGAAATTGAAAATTACTAGGGCTGGATTTTTTTTCACATTTGGTACAAAATGATTGATCTTAGTGCTTGTATCCATAATCATTCAAAAATTAAAATATTATATGATGACATAAATCATATCCGTGAAATTTATAAATATATATACCTAAATTGTATCCATTTTTCTTTTTTATTCAAAATTGTAAAAATAAGCTAATAATATTATTCAAAAGTTTGATAAAAAAATCTTACCTTTTACCACTATGTCATAAAGAAAAAAGCATAGTGATATGATATTCATTCAAAAATTAATCATTATAAAAATATAGGATTTTAGAATCAAATAACATTAGACAAAACATACAACAACATTAGAATTACGAGCTAGATATTTTAAGATACAATAAACGTGATGATATATTACGCAAAGGAAATAGTCATAGAAATCAAAAATTTTGATCCATAATTTGACGTTGTTGACTGATTATACAAACATATTATTTCAAAAATTGAAGAATCATTTGATTCAACTTCCCACACTCAAATGATTATTAATATTCCTTTTAAAAATGAATATTAATATATTAACTTAAATTATCAGGATACTATTTCTTGAACTTTAAATTAATTGGATTTAATTTGGACAATATTACGTTTATATATGACACGAACGACTTAAAGACCAGATAACAACATTATCTCATATGAAAAACTGGCGCTAGGAACCACCATTAGGCTTGTGTTCGAATCCTAGCTAAGTCTAGAATTTTTTTTGGGCCAGAATTTCTACCCGAGCAGCCCACCAAGTAGATCCGTCCCTGCTCGTATATTTATTCTGCCATGACATTTTTTCGAGACAAAAAATCCTAAGTGTGGAGTGTTTTGATCAGTCATATTTTGACTACTTATTTACTCCTTATTCTCTATAGAGAACGATCAAAACACTCCACAATAAGTAGTCAATATTTTGACTACTTATTTAATCAAATCTTTAATAGAGAATGAATTTTTGCCTTATTCTTCGCCATATTTTATTAAAGCTTTGATTCATTTCCAACGTTTTTTGATGTCATTTGACCCTTACCTTTCACATTTCAGGTACAAAATGATACCCCATTGAATTCAACACCTCAATATCAAGATTGCATGAAAAATTAAAGTTTCGGCGCAAAACAAGGAGTTTCGGGGCAAAATAGGGCAGATTGACCTTTCCGACTTATTTTTCATGGCTAGAGCTCATATGGTGTCCAAATTGGTTGATCTATAGCTTGTTGGAAAGATAACTCAAAGGGCTACAACGCTCTAGTTTACACTAAGACCAAATACTAAATATAAGACAATGAAAAGCCACCGTAAGTCAGACCGGTTGGGCACCTCCACTGTCAAGCAATGCAGTCAGCCACTTCCAACCGAACGGCTCAAGTCCCAACCGACCGGTTGGGCCCAAAACACAGAAATTTCAGCTTCGAACCTATAGATAGAAATATAGGTTGTTGACCTAGGGGAGTTTTTTAGAGAGAAAAAGTGTGAGAAAAAGGCTAAGAAAGGCTCCCCATCATCAAAGGATTGCTTGGGGGAGAAGAGAGAAGATCAAGGAAAGAATCTAGAGCTTGCTCACCATCTACCACTTGGGTTGTCTCTACTCATCTTTTCTTTTATATACACTGAAATTCATATGGATGGTTGTTGATTTCATTTTCTCTTGTGTTATGAAATGCTATGTTGCAAGGTGTTTGACAAAATGCCTAAGTGACAACTTAGATTAAAACTTGAACCTATGACTTGAAAGAGCTAGTGAATAGTTCTAGTATGGAAAAAAATGATCCATATCTTAATCATGAAAGTGAACCTTAGGATATGAATGTTTGACTAGGATTAAATGTTTGATTCATTGAATTTGGTCATTAAGCAAATCATCAATTAATCCCAACGAATGGTGTTAAATTCATGTTCACTAAGCTCTTCATACGTAACTAAGTGTTTGATGAAATGCCTAAGTAACATGTTGATCTTAAAACTTGACCGAAGTATCGATGGACCTTAGGGAAGGTTTGGATGTAGAGAGATGATCATATCTAGTGTTTACGACGGTAAATGCGTAGAAATGAAGTGAACTAGTACTCTATGCATATATCATTTATCACATTAGGAGATATTCCCAGGATGATAAAGGCTATAGAGTGAACCAACAATCTCGATGGAGTGAGGTTCTAGGCTCGACTAAGAATAGATTCACATGAAAATTGGTCTACCTTAGTCTATGCTAGGTTCTAGACTATTTGACACCATGAAATGCTTACTTCTTGTATACGTGATCATTAGGGAATGCAAAGAAGGGGAGTAATCCCTCAAACTCCTTTTATCCATCTTTTATCTCTAATTACTTGTCATTTAGAATTTATATACACACCTTCATCTTTTTTATTAGAATAACCGAATAGAAATACAATCTTATATAGTACATGTGCTTGGCTTGCTCCTTTAGGTTCGACCCGGTCTTACCAGTTTTATAAATTATTTTTGGCTAGAGTTTCTATTGCATTTATTTGCATGTGCAAAATCTACAACGTCACTTGCAATGACTAGTGAGTAGTCTCACTTATTCTGGGCTCCTACGGATATCGTGCCGCGTACCCAACTCTTCATGTGATCAATAGTGACACTTTTCATTATTGTAATTCGAGTATTCAATTTCATTGTGCTTAACTTTATTGTTCTTGCGAGTTATACACTAAATGGGATGTTTGCATGCTAGAACAAATTTAGATTAATAACTAGAAGATGGATAGGTCTGAGGTAGTTAACCCAATTGCATGAAAATGATATTAGATCATGGTAGCTACGCCGGTAGTATATGAATTAATAAGAAAGTTGATGTTTATCATCTGAAAAACCCTAGGCTTAATATATCGAAACTGTTGTATTCGTCGATGGGCGGCGTTCAACAGTCTAGGTCGACAATGATCCATGGATGGGCGAGTTGTCTAATGTTATTTTGGTTTAGGGAAAAGTACAGTTTGGGGATCTGAACTATCACCATTTTCCAACTTGTGGGCTGAATTATAAAAACTTTCAAACAAAGGGTGAACTATCAAATAATTTTCCAAACAAGAGGCACCGTCTAACACCGTTAGGGTTTTCACTAACGTCTTTGGACGGTGTTAACTCCGTTCCGTTAATTAATAAAATAATTTAAAATTTCCAAAAATTTTAAAATGTTAAAAAATTGCAAAAAATTAACCAAATTTATAAAAATCATAAAAAATTGAAAACTTTAATTTTTAATAAAAAGGATATAAATATAGATAGGAACAATAATTAATATTTTCTTGAATTATTTGTAGGGGAACTTTGTAACAAAAACTTTAAAATATGTTACATTTTGTGTTTAATTTTTTATTAAATATTATTTTTTTAATTTTTAATATTTTTATAACTTCGTTTAATTTCTTAAAACTTTTTAACATTTTAAAATAAGTTGGGCAATTTGAATTTTTTTTAAATATTTTTAAATTGTATATTATTTTATTAACTAACGGAACGGAGTTAATGCAGTCCAACGACGTTAGTGAAAACTCTAACGGCATTAGACGGTGCCCCTTATTTGAAAAATTATTTGATAGTTCACCCCTTATTTGGAAGTTTTTATAGTTCAGCCCACAAGTTGGAAAATTGTGATAGTTCAGGTCCCCCCAAAGTGTACTTTTCCCTTTGTTTTATTTCCATACTCGATATCATGATTGAGTTACGTGATATTGTTGCATGCTTTGTGGGTTGGCACCGGTGAAGTTTGATTTTGGGATTATTTCTATGATCAGGTTCTTTAAATTCTGCATTTAATTTTATGAAATTAGTTACATCAGATTTTCTCTCATTAATCGAAATAGTTGAATACGTCACTTATTAGTTAGTATAATACACACACTGTTCCTTGGATAGACCATTGGGCCCGATTTATTAATTCTTTTAATAACAACACTTGTTGTTGACATAGGTGATTCTGTTAGAAACCAAAAATACTCGAAAAGAGACTCATGGCTTAAAATTAATAAACCGGCCTGCAGGATTCAAACGAAAAGTCATAATTAACGAGGATAGAATATTGACAACCGATACTTAGGAAGCTTATCCCCATACCAAAATTTAAGTGTTATAGAAGAAATACGCAGCGGGCCCATATGCACATTGGAATGACACACCGGAAGAAAAAAAGAACATTTTGTAGAATGCATGCAAGGTATGATATTTAAAATAATTTTGAGATTGTATTCTAAATCGTGTTAGACAAATATGAGTTTGTAGACCAAATCGGTATGATTTTGTTGGAAATACAATTGAATCTGTTTATGGAAGATTTGATTTATTTGTATATGTTAATCTTTTTTACAGGATCTGTTTGAATTTAATGTGAGTGACAAAAAGAACAAACAGGTCTTGTTTGATTTTTGTGCACAAAATTATCCAAATTGGATGTTTCGTGAGAAAAGAATTTTTTACCTTTTCAGACATTATCCGAGCATGAAGATGATGCTGAAACACATGGAACCAGTGGACTGGAGAACTCTTATTAGTTAGTGGGGCAGTGATGATTTTCAAGTGAGTTAATACTAAAAATATTACTATTTCAGTATTTATTATTGAGCCGTACGACACGAGCGGCGATGCGAGCGGAGACGGCCGAATCGACCCTGGCTGATTTGGGGCAAAACCAGCTCGATTGTGCCCTAATTTAGTTTTTGGCTACCTAGTGTTAGTTTTGGTAGTTAGGGGGTTCGAGTGTAGATTTCAGTTCTGTCGAGATGTAATTGCTGTTTCCCATGGGACCCAATTGTAATTTTTCTAAACTCAAAAATCTGTTTATAACAGATTTTCGAGCCAAGCAATCGATCATCTCTTTCCCCAATTTCTTCGTCTTCTCTGTTCAATTCCTCTCGCTCTCCAATACTCGTCCCACTGATCATATCACCCCTCATTCTAGCTTACTTAGTGACATTACAATGCTCAGTAATCCCCAACATGTGCTTATGCCCAATGGTGATAGAGTTATTGTCAAATTCACTGATAATTGTGTTTTAAGTAAAGACTTGGTGCTTCAGAATGTTCTACTTGTGCCAGACATCAGATTCAACCTTGTTTCTATAGCTAAGTTAGTGACTGACTCATGATTATCTGTTGTCTTCACTAACAATGGCTGTGTTGTCCGGGACAAGACAGGTCAGACTGTGGGGACTGGTGAACTTCTTAATGTCTTGTATCAGCTTAGATTGGAGAATGCCAAGCCTTGTTCCATTGGTCACAAAAAGGATGCTGTCACTTTTCTTTGGCATAAAAGATTGGGTCATGTACCTTTTAGACAACTTTTGAGTTACTTCAAGTCTTCTATTCCAGATCTGAGTTCTTTGTCTTGTAATGCTGATGAGTTACATTGTGATGTATGTCCTCAAGCTAGACAATGCAGACTATCATTTCCTAATAGCATTTCAGTTTCTACTGATTTGTTTGATCTTCTTCATGCTGATGTTTGGGGACCCTATAGAGTTCCTACTATGACTGGGGCAAAGTATTTTTTGACACTTGTTGAGGACAAGTCCAAATGTATATGTACATATTTGATGAGCAACAAGTCTGAGACAACAGACAACCTGATCAGATTTTACAAGATGGTACAAACCCAGTTTGGAAAGAACATCAAAGTATTGAGATCAGATAATGGTGGAGAGTTTTTGTGTTCAAAGCTTGTTGATTTCCTGGCAGATAAGGGCTGTTTACAACAAACATCATGTGCCTACACTCCACAGCAAAATGGAACAGTTGAGAGGAGACACAAGTACATTCTTAAGATAGCAAGATCACTGAAAATACAGTCTAATGTACCTGACTGTTTCTGGGGTGAAACTGTTTTAACAGCCACTTTTATTATCAATAGAATGCCAACAGTTGTGTTACAAGGCAAATCACCTTATGAGGTGTTATTTGGGACAAGGCCTGAATATTCACACATGAGAGTTTTTGGCTCTAAATGCTATGTTACAAATGTACAACCTAACAAGTCCAAATTTGATCCTAGAGCACACATTTGTGTCTTCTTGGGCTACCCCTTTGGGCAGAAGGGTTACAAGGTATTTGATCTTCAAACTCACTCTACATTTGTCAGCAGGGATATACATTTTATTGAAGATGAGTTCCCATTTCAAGTGGCTGTCTCTGTTCCAGGAAGTTCTGATCTTCCTTTACCATCTTTCCATGGTGATGCCTTGACAGATGATGATGAATGTGAATACCCTGCACAAGATATGAATGTACCAGTCAACACCAGTGATTCAGATATAGGTGCTCAAACCAACAACATCAATGATGAGCAAAGGATATCACAAAGGAAATCTACAAGAGCTCATAAGCCATCAACTAGATTAAAGGATTTTATATGCAATACTATCAGTAGTACTTCAGAATATCCTATTTCAAGTCAAGTCAATTACTCCAAGTGTTCCTTAAAGTTTCAGCACTATGCCTTACAACTGATTTTTGAAACTGAACCAACCAGTTATAATCAAGCAAGCAAATATGACTGCCGGGTTCAAGCTATGCAATCAGAAATCAAGGCTTTGCAAGATAATCACACATGGGAGATAATTGATTTGCCTCATGGAAAGAATGCAGTTGGATGAAAATGGGTATTCAAGATCAAAAGGAAGTCTGATGGGTCAATAGAGCGCTATAAAGCTAGGCTTGTGGCTAAAGGCTTTACACAACTTGAGGGACTTGATTATCATGAGACATTTGCACCAGTTGTGAAAATGAACACTGTGAGAACCTTGTTAGAAGTTGCTTTATCAAAAGTCTGGCCATTATATCAAATGGATGTTAACAATGCATTCCTACATGGCACTCTTGATGAGGAGGTCTACATGTCTCTACCTCCTGATTTCTACAAGTATGATAAAGCCAAGGGTAGAGTTTGTAAACTCCACAAAAGTCTATATGGTTTAAAGTAAGCGTCTAGACAATGGTTCAGCAAGTTTAGTGAAGCTCTACTTGGGTATGGTTTTCAGTCAAGCTTAAATGACTATTCCTTGTTCACTTACACAACCAAGAAGGACTACATTGCTCTGCTAGTCTATTTGGATGATATCATAATCACAGGTACATCCCCGTTGTTGATTGATCAGATCAAACAGTTCATTGACTACAAATTCAAAGTAAAGGACTTGGGTACCTTAAGGTTCTTTCTTGGCCTTGAGGTAGCAAGGTCCAAATCTGGTATTTTCTTGAATCCGCACAAATATGCCTTGGAGATAATCAACGAAGCTGGGCTTCTTGGCTGCAAACCTTCTTCACTTCCCATGGACACAAAGCACAAGCTATCCTTGTCAACTTCATCCATTCTTGATGACCCTACGAAGTATAGAAGACTTGTAGGTCAATTGATATATCCTACTGTGACTATGCCAGACATTGCCTTTTCAGTCCATGTATTAAGTCAATATATGCATCAACCTCGTGAAGATCATCTTAAAGCAGCACACAAAGTACTAAGGTACCTGAAGTTGGCTCCTGCTCAGGGGTTATTCTATCCAGCCAACCAGAAGCTTGTCCTGCATGCCTATTGCGACGCTGATTGGGGGGCTTGTCCTCTCACACGGCGCTCAGTCACTAGCTATAGTGTGACTCTGGGCAATTGTCTCATATCCTAGAAAACCAAGAAGCAGACTATTGTTAGTTGGTCATCTGCTGAGCGAGAATACAGGGCGATGGCACAGACTTCTTGCGAGTTAGTTTGGCTTACCAGGCTTTTGAAGGATTTCCAGGTTGAGGTCCCTTTGCCCATTTCTATATACTGCGATAATAATGCAGCTCTTCACATCACACGAAATCCATTTTTTCATGAACGTACGAAACACGTTGAACTGGATTGCCATGTTGTGCGACAACATGTTGCTTCTAGATTCTTGGCACCCCAATATGTCCATTCCTCTGCTCAGTTGGCGGATTTGTTCACCAAACCCTTGCCCGGAGACCTCCTAGCTCAACTTTGCTCCAAGCTCAACGTTTCGAACTTTCTCCACCGGTTGAGCTTGCAGGGGGGGATTTGGGGCAAAACCAGCTCGATTGTGCCCTAATTTAGTTTTTGGCTACCTAGTATTAGTTTTGGTAGTTAGGGGGTTCGAGTGTAGATTTCAGTTCTATCGAGTTGTAATTGCTGTTTCCAATGGGACCCAATTGTAATTTTTCCAAACTCAAAAATCTGTTTATAACAGATTTTCGAGCCAAGCAATCGATCATCTCTTTCCCCAATTTCTTCATCTTCTCCGTTCGATTCCTCTTGCTCTCCGATCTCTTCTCCATCGATTCCGATCAATCTGATCGCGTATTTCATAATTTATCATCCTTTATATGAATTCATACTAATCAAGAGTTGCTTTTGAACACATCCAAAAAAAAGAGTTGCTTTTGAAAGAAAATAAAGTTCCAGAAACACACGGAACCGATCAAAGATGTGGTTACGTAGATACAAAAATGTAAGTGCTTCAACAAGTAGCCGGAACTGATCCATTTGCCTTAGGTAGATACAAAAATGTAAGTGCTTTTAATCTATATATTTTGAAGAGTTATACTTATCTTTAATTCGATAATGCACTGAATGAGTACAGTGAATTAGGTGGTACTTTTTTTTGTTGATAATTGCAAGTGTTACAACAGAGGGAATAAGCTGCCCCCGAAGGGGCACTTGTCCTAAAAAGGGCACGACCAAACATACTGTTCTGGTCGGACCGACCGCAGTTGCCGATACTAAATAAACGGGTTACGCACCGTCGTGCCCTTTGAGAGAAAATAGGAGACAAGCTCCTGAAGTTAAAAAACTACAACAGAAAAAAAAACTCAGACCGGAAACCTGGCTGAGAGAAAGACTAAACTATCTATCTAAACTAAACTAAAATTAACTAAAACTAAACTAACAATCAAAACAATCACCAGCGTGCCAACCAGAAGCTTCAAACCCAGACCGAGCCGAGCCGCGACCCAACCACCGAGCACCCTTCCGCCAAACCCTCAGCAAATCCATCCCCATCCAGCGACACCACCACCGCACAGCCACCTAACCGCCATCCCCACCGCCCATACCATGCGCCGGCCTTCGAAGACGAAGGACCAGCCAAGCCGATAGCCATCCACTGCGTTACCCACCTGCCAGCGCTACAGCAAATCCGTCGCCCCCACAAGCCGGCATCTCCTTCATCGCCCCCAACCACCCAGCTTCCCAACCCGTAGCCACGCCACCACATCGACCGAGAAGAAGACGGAACCATCGAACGGGACGAATCGAAGCCCAAGGCGAACCCGAACCACCCACACAACATCGGCGAACAAAATTGGTCTAAAAATCAAGCCTCCAGCCCCCGCCGGCGGTGGATCTGGAAATCTTCTACAGTCTTCGCAAGGTTTCGAGAGTGTTTGAGAAAGAGGAATTAGGTGGTTACTTTAAGAGACTACTAACACTAGCTATCTTTTTTATTATTTACTTACACAAAAAGCTTGTTGAAGTTTCTTATTAGTTTCTACAAATTCTTTTGAGCAGGAGATTGAGGGAAAATCAAATGAGCCGTTGGATTTGTGGTTACAAAATTGCACCAAGAAGGATTCAACATTTGTTAATAAACAAAGCCAAGATATATATATGTGAGTAATATAAAATTCCTTAACTTTTAACCTTTTTTTGCTAATGGTTACAACTATAACTAGGAGATACATAGGACTTGTGTTTAGTTGGATCTGTGGGGTAAGATTGATGGCTTGATTAAATGGCAGCAAGAAATTCTCTGGGCTTTGTGTGCTTCCTATGCTTTGATATCCTTTGTGGCATTTTGTGTGTTTTATTTGTTGGTGATTTTAGGGTTTATGGACCTATCATTATGTTCTAACATGTTAGGGTAGGATATCCTAAAAAAAAGAGAACTTTCGAACATCGATTGAGCGAAGTTCGGTATCTGGACTAGTGAGGATCGCGTCCATAGAAGACATTAAGTCTGGGCGCGTCCAGTGAAGACATTAAGCTAATGTCTTCACTGGGTGCGCCGTGCTAACGTCTGCGTTGGGCGCACGACGGAAGAACACAGATGCGTCTTTCAGCTCAGGTCGCATTTGTTCTTCATCCCCGTTGATTTCCTGTAAATTGGAGGTCGTGGTTGTCGGGAAAAATATTAGAAAAAGTGCTGATACACCCAGGGAATCATTCCTTGGATTCTAAACCTCTCTTTTTTCCAAAACCTTAAACCTGAGTTTTGATTTCTACATCTTTGTCGAGAGTAGAAATAGTCCATTTGATTATCCCCATTCAGATTTTGTGTAACCCTTGACTAATCTATACGGTCAAAATATTGAATTCAGAAAGCGACTACGTGATCAGATTTGATATCCAGACTTTCACTGATTCTTAAAAGAATCACAACATCAGAAGAAGAAGTTGTCTGTTCTCTGCCTATTTTCCCTGCACTATTGCTTGATGTTCGAAGACTACTCGCCAACAAACGAATTTGATATTTACTGAATAATGGCGAGCATACGATAGATAGCTCACAACTTTCAAAAACTGGATAAATTTGAAGGCACCAATTTCCGACATTGGCAAACAAGACACCCTTCCTACTGAAAAATCTCAAGGTGGCGTATGTACTGTCTACACCATGCCCTGAAGTTGGAGATGATGGACACATGGCAGCTTTCCGTCAACGAAGCAAGTGGGAAAACGACGACTACATCGCTAGAGGTCATATCCTCAATGGTATGTCCAATTCCCTCTTTTATGTTTATCAAAACGTAGAATCTACTTAGGAAATATGGGATATACTTCAATCCAAGTATATGGCCGAGGATGCTTCTAGCGTCAAATTTCTTGTAAGCAACTTCAACAATTACAAGATGGTGGATTCTCTACCGGTTATGGAGCAATTCCATGAGATACAACGTATCTTGGGGCAATTTGCCCAACATAAGTTGAAAATGGATGAGTCCATCTCGGTGTCAAGCTTAATTGACAAATTACCACCAGCGTGAAAAGACTTTAGACGCACTTTGCAGCATAAGAAACAGGAGATGTCTCTTGAGGAACTTGCAAAAGAACTGCCGATCGAAGAGGAACTTCGTGCACGAGAAAGTGACACAAAAGAAGATGTTCCTAATTTACCTATGGTAAATGTGATGTAGGCAAGTTCTCAAAAGGTGAACAAGAATAAGAGCAAGAAATGGCCTTACGATCATGCTAGCAACGATCCAAACAAGAAGCATCCTTCGAAAGGAAACAGTGTTGAACTTGCGGAAAAGCGGGGCATTTCAAGCGAGATTGCCGCTTAGGAAAAGGGAAGAGCGAGAAGGCTCAAGGCGATGCTTTTGGTGCTAAAAACCAAGAGCAGAAATCTCAAGGTCAGAAAATTTTAGTTTCAAGTTTAGAAACTAAGTTAAATACATATTCTAATGTAGATTATGTTTCTTATTTTTTTTGAAATATTTGCTATGCAGGATGATGAGATTTCATAGTGGGTTGACTTCGTTGCTACGACACATGATTGTAGAGACAAAGAGATATTCAAGTCTTTTGCCGCTACAAGTGAGGGAAGAGTTCTTCACATGGGAGACGAGTCGACCGCCCCTATCCTGGGAAGAGGCCAAGTAGAGTTAGAGTTTTCTTCGGGAAAGACTATTGTTCTTAATAATGTTCTGTTTGTATAAAATATTAGTAAAAATATTGTATCGGGTTTTGAATAAATTAGGTTACCGCAAGTGTATGAAGCCGATAACTATATTTTATCAAAAGGTGGTGTATTTGTCGGAAAAGGATACTTGTGTAGTGGAATGTTCAAGCTTAGTATCAATAAAGTTGTCTCTTCTCTTTATATGAATTGTCAGCATGATATTTCTATTAAATATACAAATATGAATGATGACATTTCTACACTTCGGCACGCACGTTTAGGACATGTTCATTACAAAAGATTGCATATGATGTCCAAACATGCATGCTTACTAAAATTACTAGGCAACCATTTCACAAGGTTAAAAGAGAAAGCAACATACTTGATTTAATACATAGCGATTTATGTGATTTCATGCATCACCATCTCTAGGAAACAAGAAATATGTAGTAACATACATAGATGACTGTTTTAGAGTTTTGTATGTTTATTTTTTGCATTCCATATATGAGGTTCTTGATAAATTTAAAATATATAAGAGCGAAGTTGAACTTCAAAAGGGAACCTTAATTAAAAGATGGCGCACCGATAGAGGTGGGGAATACTTTAATCCAAGTTATTTCCAAAGTGTTGGTATCATTCATCAAACCATGGCTCCCTACACACCACAACAAAATGGTGTGTCGGAGAGGAAAAATAGAGCATTGAAAGAGATGGTTAATGTCATGCTTTCTTACTCCGGACTAAATGATGGATTTTGGGGAGAAGCTATGTTAACGGCTTGCTATTTATTGAATAGGGTTTGCAACATTACTCCTTATGAAATTTGGTACAATAAGAAACCAAGTTTGAATCATATTCGAATTTGGGGTTGTAGGGCGGTAGTGAGACTCCATAAACATAAGACTTTAGGAGAAAAAGGAGTTGAATGCATGTTCATAGGATATGCTCATCACTCCATTAGGTTTTATGTTATAGAACCTCATAAGCATGTATCAATTCATACAGTCATTGAATCGAGAGATGCCATATTTGATGAAAAGTGATTTTCATCAATTAGCATGCCTAAAGATTTGAATCTTGTGCCTAGTACAAATCAAGAGTCAAATGACATCCAAATTTCTGAAATGAGGAGTAAAAGAGCAAGAAAAGAAAAATTATTTGGAAATGATTTTCATATCTACCTATTGGAAGGAACAAGGGATAAGGTTAGCTCACAATACATGTATTGTCATGTTATTGAAAATGACCCCAAGACATTTGATGAAGCTATGAAATCCCAAGATGTATCATTTTGGAAAGAGGCCATAAATGATGAGATGGACTCTATAATGGGAAATAATACTTGGATTTTGGTAGATTTACCATCAGGGCATAAACCTTTGGGAACTAAGTGGATCTTCCGAAAGAAGATGATGGTAGATGGTACCTGATAGGCACTTGTCGTGAGGTGCAAAATCAAATCTAAATTTATAAGTCCACCACTATTAACTCACTAGTAAACTAGTAGAGCGGCAAGTAGGGGTCGAACCCAGAGGAGTTGTAATGGTTACTTGTTGTTCCTTTATGCAAGAAAAGTAAAGTAAAGTAAATACAAGTTGAGGGTTTTGAAATTGGTTTTGAACGTGTAAGTAAGGAAAGTAAATGCAAGAGGATTGCGATCAATAGAATGGAATTCGGTCTAGGGGCCTTTTGTTGTGGCGCAACTCATCATTGACCTCTAATGATCTATCCTTGTATCCATAAGTGTGGGTTAGTTCCATTTCAAGACAAAAACCCTAAAGTAAGGCCCTTTCTAGCGCATACACCACAATCCATTCCTTTTCAAGACTTGGATTTCTAGTTCTAGCTAGACTAACATTCCATTTCAAGATATGTTAGCCTAGGTGTAGCCGCTTGGTGTCATGATTTATTATCGACCAAGCCACTAATGAGGGAATGAACTATTAGGAGGAGCTTTGCCATTTCAAGCCTCTACTCAACTTAATAGTTCAATCCGAATGGAATACACAAGAACTAATTACTAGACTAGGTTCAAAAGATTGTTTCACGTTTCAATGAAAACAAGCACAATGGAGGTCTTGAACCCACACGGCTAAACCTTGCCATTTCAAGCCTTAGTTTAGCCTAGGTATTCATTCCCAAACCATTGGCACATGACTAGCAAATGGGATACAAGGAAGCATTAAGATCAAGGTCTCAAAGCCTTGCTACAACATTAGGGAACCCCAAACCGAATTATGAAGGTTTTAGCCACTCATATTCATGAAATGAATATGAGAACTAAGGGAATCATAATCAGAATTTAGGCTCAACCTAAAATGTGTAGTGTGGAATGTAAAGTGCGTAACAAAAGAAGAGGGAGTAGAGAGAAGTTGAGAGCTTTGTTACTTTCAAACGCCAAACCAACAAGGGAACAAAGGAGTGATTTTTGTCTACATTTTTTGAATAGATTACACAAGGCCAAGGGGTTCTATTTATAGAAAATGAGCTAGGGTTTCTCTTGTCTTGGGCACCAAGTTGGAGTGGTATAAGTGGTTTGGCCATTGCAAATGTTGAGATACTACTAGAATCATCAAGGCACTCTTGCTTTGGAAGTAGTCAAAATGGATTGGCATGAGCAGAATCATCAAGACTTTGCAAGTGGGCTAGGTTTGGCTTGGGCTTCACGTGTGGCCCAATAATGCCTTGTGGTGATTTTGGCCTTAAATGCCATCTTTTAAGCCCGATTCTTCTTTAGACTCCAAAAGGCACTGAAATCCAAAACGACATTAACAAGTAAATGTTCTCATGATCTAATGTCGTAAATGGTGGGTTTTGTTGACTTAATGAGTCGTATAAATACGTCTCATCAAATCACCCCACACTTGAACTTGTTCGTCCCGAACAAGGCCTTAAGTCACAAGAGGAAAAACACATGCAATCATCACAAGCCCTTCTCGGCCACTAGATAAATGCTAATCTAGATTTCCCCTTTCCATGCATTCTCAATTGCTACTCAAGGCATTTTGCTAAAACATGGAATTTAACTTGATACATGTACCTTTGAGTCGGGATGCAAACCAATTCGGATGAATGGGAGATAGTCCTTTTTAGGCCCATAATCTACACTCTTGGATTCGGATCTTGTTACATGGTTATACTTGGTGCTTCTTCTAGAACGTGATGAATTCAAGCTCAAGGGTTGAGTCCTTTTGATGCTTTTCTTGGACATACTTGTAGTGAACTTTGGCCTTCGGCCTTTGTATGACTTTGATGATCCTTCACTTTTTGTTTCGGGTAGGATCTCACATGAGTTGATTTTTCTTTGAGCTTTGCTCTTTGTTGTGATTTTTCTTGTCCATTCCTCTTTGGGAGGTCCAATCATTGCCCTCAAGCATATGGAAATACCTCCCCGCTCTTTCTCATCCTTGCCGTTTCGTGCAAGTCAAGATGTGGGTCACTCATCTATTTTCCCGACTACTAGGACTAGAGATAGGACGGTTTGATTCCCATCCCACCACTTGCATAAATGCTGCAATGGTGGAGTCAACTATAAACACGAGTCTCGAAATGCAGCCTCCACAAGTTCGTATAACCATGTAACTCGAATATTGGATCCTTGAGTGCTTTGTCAAGCCTCACTAGGACATTTCTATCAACTCCACATCCCTTTTTATCCCAACTCATAAGGACACATAAGTAGTTAGATCACATGTTAGTCGCACAATCAAATTTCATAAGAGTAATGCATGTACTAGGATCCATCTATTTCGCATCATTTAAGCTCAACACCCCTCTGCTACGCATTTTATTCACAAAACTACTCATTTTATTCAAAAAATTTAAAATTTTCAAAGGGAAACGTGCTGACTCATGTATGTGCCAGAAAATAGACGTGATGACACAACAAACTACTAAACACCCCACCCCACACTTTTGAAACAAGCCGTGTCCTCACGGCACAACTCAATTTCACACAATATGCACAATATCAATGGAAAAGGAATAAGGTACAAGAGTGAAACAGAACTCCCCTAATGATGTCCTTGCATGCCATGAAATGACAAGGCTTGGACTCGCTCCAAACGGTTGAAGCTCATGGGAGACTAGGTTGGGCTCGGTCTCTCTCTCGGACGCGCCCCGGGCTCTCTCGGTACTCGTCGAGCTGGCATAAAATGCGTAGCGGGTGAGGTACCATGCGTAGCAGCAGTCGGGCCTAGATCTCCATGGGCGCGTCCGGTCCTTTAGTCAAGCCCGGTTCTGCTAAAATGTGTAGTAGAACCGGCAAAGTGTGTAATGGTCTCGGGACCCGACCTACAAAACAAATCCTTTTCCTTTCCAACAATGATGGGGTGAGAATAAATGCAAGAAAGTAAAAATGCAAAAAATACTGTAAAACGCCGGGCTGCCTCCCGGCAAGCGCCTTTGTTTAACGTCGTTGGCTCGATAGTACCTCCTTGGGATCATAAGTTGGGATCCAATGGGCGGGTGAGGTGAAACTTCTTCCCAACTGCTCTCTTGATCTTCCCAAGGTTCTCGTATTGCAGTGGGCTCGGTTCTGCCTTCAACCGGTCAGGTGGCCTTGCCTTCACATCCTTTTGAGGAGGAGGAGATCTCTTGAGCATAGCCACCGATTTATCAAGCCGTGCCCTCTTGTCTCTCCATCCCGGTTTCCATGCAAACATTCCATGCCTCGGTTGCTTTTTTATGTATGAGCGGATGGCATCCTTGCATTTTTCGAAGATCATAATGTTGCCATCACTCACAAGCGACACAAAGCTTGTCCCCATGTTTGATTTCACCTCTAACTCGCCTTGAACATCATCTTTGATTACATGAGTTTTGGTGGTTGTGATTTCCATAGACAATGAGGGGTCAAGTTGGGACTCTTCGGCTAGGAGGATAGGGCATGCCTCGAATGGCTCATCAATGAGGATTGGGTCTTCTTCGGACAGCCCGGGAGAGGAAGGGGATGGTCTCGGGCTCGGGTGCAGGGACTAGTCCGGGCGCCTTAGGCGTAAAAGAGAGTCTATCCGAGGCAACCGGGCTTGCTGGAGGGACTGATCCGTCTGAGGGACTGAGAACTGAGTCTCGTCCGGGCGCCTGGTGCGCTGCTGGAACTGGGATCGGGTCTGCTCGAAGAGCCTCAAGTCCTTCGGACGTCTGTGCAAGAGCCGGGCCTGCTAGAATGGGCACTGATCTGGGAGCCTGAGACACGTCCGGTTCTGAGATATCAAGGCCCTTAGGCCCGGTTTGGTCCTCATCATTTACCCTTGAGCATTCTTCTTCCCGGTCTCTTATCAACTCGGACGCGGTCAAGTCGGATATTGCCTTTGATAACTCGGCTTGATTCTGCTGAATTCTTGCATCCATTCGCGCATTACTCACGGCCAACTCTTCCATTATATCCTCCAAGGACCGGTTTTGTCCCACCGGGCTTGGACCCGACTGATTGTGGTTTGGTCTTGAGTCCTCGGCCAAAACATTTATCAAGTCCCAAAGCTCACTTATGATTAAATCATTGACCGAGCCTCCTGCCGCCTCATTGAGCCTACCCCACACATGTGGTATCATTCCACCGAGAAATCTTTGAATAAGATCCAAGTTAGTGAATCCATGGTGCGGGAAGCTTGTCACACGGGAATCAAAGTACCATAAGTACTCATCCAATGTTTCATCCCGGGATTGCTTAATGTAGATGATCTTTTCGCGAATTTCATGTTGGAAGGATGGTGGGGAGAACTCCTCCTCGTCCCAAGGCTCTCTATTGTAATAAGAGGCCATGGCGAACCAAGAGAATCAAAACAAGAATAAAAGGAAAAAAAAACAAAAAGAACAACTTCACCAATGCATAACTCCCCGGCAACGGCGCCAAAATTTGATAGGCACTTGTCGTGAGGTGCAAAATCAAATCTAAATTTATAAGTCCACCACTATTAACTCACTGGTAAACTAGTAGAGCGGCAAGTAGGGGTCGAACCCAGAGGAGTTGTAATGGTTACTTGTTGTTCCTTTATGCAAGAAAAGTAAAGTAAAGTAAATACAAGTTGGGGGTTTTGAAATTGGTTTTGAACGTGTAAGGAAAGTAAATGCAAGAGGATTGCGATCAATAGAATGGAATTTGGTCTAGGGGCCTTTTGTTGTGGCGCAACTCATCATTGACCTATAATGATCTATCCTTGTATCCATAAGTGTGGGTTAGTTCCATTTCAAGACAAAAACCCTAAAGTAAGGCCCTTTCGAGCGCATACACCACAATCCATTCCTTTTCAAGACTTGGATTTCTAGTTCTAGCTAGACTAACATTCCATTTCAAGATATGTTAGCCTAGGTGTAGCCGCTTGGTGTCATGATTTATTATCGACCAAGCCACTAATGAGGGAATGAACTATTAGGGGGAGCTTTGCCATTTCAAGCCTCTACTCAACTTCATAGTTCAATCCGAATGGAATACACAAGAACTAATTACCTGACAAGGTTCAAAAGCTTGTTTCACGTTTCAATGAAAACAAGCACAATGGAGGTCTTGAACCCACACGGCTAAACCTTACCATTTCAAGCCTTAGTTTAGCCTAGGTATTCATTCCCAAACCATTGGCACATGACTAGCAAATGGGATACAAGGAAGCATTAAGATCAAGGTCTCAAAGCCTTGCTACAACATTAGGGAACCCCAAACCGAATTATGAAGGTTTTAGCCTCTCATATTCATGAAATGAATATGAGAACTAAGGGAATCACAATCAGAATTTAGGCTCAACCAAAAATGTGTAGTGTGGAATGTAAAGTGCGTAACAAAAGAAGAGGGAGTAGAGAGAAGTTGAGAGCTTTGTTACTTTCAAACGCCAAACCAACAAGGGAACAAAGGAGTGATTTTTGTCTACATTTTTCGAATAGATTACACAAGGCCAAGGGGTTCTATTTATAGGAAATGAGCTACGGTTTCTCTTGTCTTGGGCACCAAGTTGGAGTGGCATAAGTGGTTTGGCCATTGCAAATGTTGAGATACTTCTAGAATCATCAAGGCACTCTTTCTTTGGAAGTAGTCAAAATGGATTGGCATGAGCAAATAATGAGATGCTTCTAGAATCATCAAGACTTTGCAAGTGGGTTAGGTTTGGCTTGGGCTTCACGTGTGGCCCAATAATGCCTTGTGGTGATTTTGGCCTTAAATGCCATCTTTTAAGCCCGATTCTTCTTTAGACTCCAAAAGGCCCTGAAATCCAAAACGACATTAACAAGTAAATGTTCTCATGATCTAATGTCGTAAATGGTGGGTTTTGTTGACTTAATGAGTCGTATAAATACGTCTCATCAAATCACCCCACACTTGAACTTGTTCGTCCCGAACAAGGCCTTAAGTCACAAGAGGAAAAACACATGCAATCATCACAAGCCCTTCTCGGCCACTAGATAAATGCTAATCTAGATTTCCCCTTTCCATGCATTCTCAATTGCTACTCAAGGCATTTTGCTAAAACATGGAATTTAACTTGATACATGTACCTTTGAGTCGGGATGCAAACCAATTCGGATGAATGGGAGATAGTCCTTTTTAGGCCCATGATCTACACTCTTGGATTCGGATCTTGTTACATGGTTATACTTGTTGCTTCTTCTAGCACGTGATGAATTCAAGCTCAAGGGTTGAGTCCTTTTGATACTTTTCTTGGACATACTTGTAGTGAACTTTGGCCTTCAACCTTTGTATGACTTTGATGATCCTTCACTTTTTGTTTCGGGTAGGCTCTCACATGAGTTGATTTTTCTTTGAGCTTTGCTCCTTGTTGTGATTTTTCTTGTCCATTCCTCTTTGGGAGGTCCAATCATCGCCCTCAAGCATATGGAAATACCTCCCCGCTCTTTCTCATCCTTGCCGTTTTGTGCGAGTCAAGATGAGGGTCACTCATCTATTTTCCCAACTACTAGGACTAGAGATAGGACGGTTTGATTCCCGTCCCACCACTTGCATAAACGTTGCAATGGTGGAGTCAACTATAACCACGAGTCTTGAAATGCAGCCTCCACAAGTTCGTATAACC
This sequence comes from Rhodiola kirilowii, assembly GCA_033675215.1. Classification (NCBI taxonomy): domain Eukaryota; kingdom Viridiplantae; phylum Streptophyta; class Magnoliopsida; order Saxifragales; family Crassulaceae; genus Rhodiola; species Rhodiola kirilowii. The sequence continues at coordinate 28,938,626 of CM066196.1, read as the reverse complement.
ATGTAACTCGAATCCCGGATCCTTGAGTGCTTTGTCAAGCCTCACTAGGACATTTCTATCAACTCCACATCCCTTTTTATCCCAACTCATAAGGACACATAAGTAGTTAGATCACATGTTAGTCGCACAATTAAATTTCATAAGAGTAATGCATGTACTAGGATCCATCTATTTCGCATCATTTAAGCTCAACACGCCTCTCCTACGCATTTTATTCACAACACTACTCATTTTATTCAAAAAATTTAAAATTTTCAAAGGGAAACGTGCTGACTCATGCATGTGCAAGAAAATAGACGTGATGACACAACAAACTACTAAACACCCCACCCCACACTTTTGAAACAAGCCGTGTCCTCACGGCACAACTCAATTTCTTACAATATGCACAATATCAATGGAAAAGGAATAAGGTACAAGAGTGAAACGGAACTCCCCTAATGATGTCCTTGAATGCCATGAAATGACAAGGCTTGGACTCGCTCCAAACGGTTGAAGCTCATGGGAGACTAGGTCGGGCTCGGTCTCTCTCTCGGACGCGCCCCGGGCTCTCTCGGTACTCGCCGGGCTGGCATAAAATGCGTAGCGGGTGAGGTACCATGCGTAGCAGCAGTCGGGCCTGGATCTTCATGGGCGCGTCTGGTCCTTTAGTCAAGCCCGGTTCTGCTAAAATGCGTAGCAGAACCGGCAAAGTGTGTAATGGTCTCGGGACCCGACCTACAAAACAAATCCTTTTCCTTTCCAACAATGATGGGGTGAGAATAAATGCAAGAAAGTAAAAATGCAAAAAATACTGTAAAACGCCGGGCTGCCTCCCGGCAAGCGCCTTTGTTTAACGTCGTTGGCTCGATGGTACCTCCTTGGGATCATAAGTTGGGATCCCATGGGCGGGTGAGGTCAAACTTCTTCCCAACTGCTCTCTTGATCTTCCCAAGATTCTCGTATTGCAGTGGGCTCAGTTCTGCCTTCAACCGGTCAGGTGGCCTTGCCTTCACATCCTTTTGAGGAGGAGGAGATCTCTTGAGCATATCCACTGATTTATCAAGCCGTGCCCTCTTGTCTCTCCATCCCGGTTTCCATGCAAACATTCCATGCCTCGGTCGCTTTTTTATGTATGAGCGGATGGCATCCTTGCATTTTTTGAAGATCATAATGTTGCCATCACTCACAAGCGACACCAATCTTGTCCCCATGTTTGATTTCACCTCTAACTCGCCTTGAACATCATCTTTGATTACATGAGTTTTGGTGGTTGTGATTTCCATAGACAATGAGGGGTCAAGTTGGGACTCTTCGGCTAGGAGGATAGGGCATGCCTCGGATGGCTCATCAATGAGGATTCGGTCTTCTTCGGACAGCCCGGGAGTGAGGAAGGGGATGGTCTCGGGCTCGGGTGCAGGGACTAGTCCGGGCGCCTTAGGCGCAAAAGAGAGTCTGTCCGAGGGAGCCGGGCCTGCTGGAGGGACTAATCCGTCTAAGGGACTGAGAACTGAGTCTCGTCCGGGCGCCTGGTGCGCTGCTAGAACTGGGATCGGGTCTGCTCGAAGAGCCTCAAGTCCTTCGGACGTCTGTGCAAGAGCCGGGCCTGCTAGAATGGGCACTGATCTGGGATCCTGAGACGCGTCCGGTTCTGAGATATCAAGGCCCTTAGGCCCGGTTTGGTCCTCCTCATTTACCCTTGAGCATTCTTCTTCCCGGTCTCTTATCAACTCGGACGCGGTCAAGTCTGATATTGCCTTTGATAACTCGGCTTGATTCTACTGAATTCTTGCATCCATTCGCGCATTACTCACGGCCAACTCTTCCATTATATCCTCTAAGGACCGGTTTTGTCCCACCGGGCTTGGACCCGACTGATTGTGGTTAGGTCTTGAGTCCTCGGCCAAAACATTTATCAAGTCCCAAAGCTCACTTATGATTAAATCATTGACCGAGCCTCCTGCCGCCTCATTGAGCCTATCCCACTCATGTGGTATCATTCCACCGAGAAATCTTTGAATAAGATCCAAGTTAGTGAATCCATGGTGCGGGCAGCTTGTCACAAGGGAATCAAAGTACCATAAGTACTCAATCAATGTTTCATCCCGGGATTGCTTAATGTAGATGATCTTTTCGCGAATTTCATGTTGGAAGGATGGTGGGGAGAACTCCTCCTCGTCCCAAGGCTATCTATTGTAATAAGAGGCCATGGCGAACCAAGAGAATCAAAACAAGAATAAAAGGGAAAACAAACAAAAAGAACAACTTCACCAATGCACAACTCCCCGGCAACGGCGCCAAAATTTGATAGGCACTTGTCGTGAGGTGCAAAATCAAATCTAAATTTATAAGTCCACCACTAATAACTCACTAGTAAACTAGTAGAGCGGCAAGTAGGGGTTGAACCCAGAGGAGTTGTAATGGTTACTTGTTGTTCCTTTATGCAAGAAAAGTAAAGTAAAGTAAATACAAGTTGGGGGTTTTGAAATTGGTTTTGAACGTGTAAGTAAGGAAAGTAAATGCAAGAGGATTGCGATCAATAGAATGGAATTCGGTCTAGGGGCCTTTTGTTGTGGCGCAACTCATCATTGACCTCTAATGATCTATCCTTGTATCCATAAGTGTGGGTTAGTTCCATTTCAAGACAAAAACCCTAAAGTAAGGCCCTTTCGAGCGCATACACCACAATCCATTCCTTTTCAAGACTTGGATTTCTAGTTCTAGCTAGACTAACATTCCATTTCAAGATATGTTAGCCTAGGTGTAGCCGCTTGGTGTCATGATTTATTATCGACCAAGCCACTAATGAGGGAATGAACTATTTGGAGGAGCTTTGCCATTTCAAGCCTCTACTCAACTTCATAGTTCAATCCGAATGGAATACACAAGAACTAATTACTAGACTAGGTTCAAAAGCTTGTTTCACGTTTCAATGAAAACAAGCACAATGGAGGTCTTGAACCCACACGGCTAAACCTTGCCATTTCAAGCCTTAGTTTAGCCTAGGTATTCATTCCCAAACCATTGGCACATGACTAGCAAATGGGATACAAGGAAGCATTAAGATCAAGGTCTCAAAGCCTTGCTACAACATTAGGGAACCCCAAACCGAATTATGAAGGTTTTAGCCACTCATATTCATGAAAAGAATATGAGAACTAAGGGATTCACAATCAGAATTTAGGCTCAACCTAAAATGTGTAGTGTGGAATGTAAAGTGCGTAACAAAAGAAGAGGGAGTAGAGAGAAGTTGAGAGCTTTGTTACTTTCAAACGCCAAACCAACAAGGGAACAAAGGAGTGATTTTTGTCTACATTTTTCGAATAGACTACACAAGGCCAAGGGGTTCTATTTATAGGAAATGAGCTAGGGTTTCTCTTGTCTTGGGCACCAAGTTGGAGTGGCATAAGTGGTTTGGCCATTGCAAATGTTGAGATACTTCTAGAATCATCAAGGCACTCTTGCTTTGGAAGTAGTCAAAATAGATTGGCATGAGCAAATAATGAGATGCTTCTAGAATCATCAAGACTTTGCAAGTGGGCTAGGTTTGGCTTGGGCTTCACGTGTGGCCCAATAATGCCTTGTGGTGATTTTGGCCTTAAATGCCATCTTTTAAGCCCGATTCTTCTTTACACTCCAAAAGGCCCTGAAATCCAAAACGACATTAACAAGTAAATGTTCTCATGATCTAATGTCGTAAATGGTGGGTTTTGTTAACTTAAAGAGTCGTATAAATACGTCTCATCAAATCACCCCACACTTGAACTTGTTCGTCCCGAACAAGGCCTTAAGTGACAAGAGGAAAAACACATGCAATCATCACAAGCCCTTCTCGGCCACTAGATAAATGCTAATCTAGATTTCTCCTTTCCATGCATTCTCAATTGCTGCTCAAGGCATTTTGCTAAAACATGGAATTTAACCTTATACATGTACATTTGAGTCGGGATGCAAACCAATTCGGATGAATGGGAGATAGTCCTTTTTAGGCCCATGATCTACACTCTTGGATTCGGATCTTGTTACATGGTTATACTTGTTGCTTCTTCTAGCACGTTATGAATTCAAGCTCAAGGGTTGAGTCCTTTTGATACTTTTCTTGGACATACTTGTAGTGAACATTGGCCTTCGGCCTTTGTATGAATTTGATGATCCTTCACTTTTTGTTTCGGGTAGGCTCTCACATGAGTTGATTTTTCTTTGAGCTTTGCTCCTTGTTGTGATTTTTCTTGTCCATTCCTCTTTGGGAGTTCCAATCATCGCCCTCAAGCATATGGAAATACCTCCCCGCTCTTTCTCATCCTCGCCGTTTCGTGCGAGTCAAGATGAGGGTCACTCATCTATTTTCCCGACTACTAGGACTAGAGATAGGACGGTTTGATTCCCGTCCCACCACTTGCATTCAACTATAACCACGAGTCTCGAAATGCAGCCTCCACAAGTATGTATAACCATGTAACTCGAATCCCGGATCCTTGAGTGCTTTGTCAAGCCTCACTAGGACATTTCTATCAACTCCACATCCCTTTTTATCCCAACTCATAAGGACACATAAGTAGTTAGATCACATGTTAGTCGCACAATTAAATTTCATAAGAGTAATGCATGTACTAGGATCCATCTATTTCGCATCATTTAAGATCAACACCCCTCTCTTAGGCATTTTATTCGCAAAACTACTCATTTTATTCAAAAAATTTAAAATTATCAAAGGGAAACGTGCTGACTCATGCATGTGCAAGAAAATAGACGTGATGACACAACAAACTACTAAACACCCCACCCCACACTTTTGAAACAAGCCTTGTCCTCACGGCACAACTCAATTTCACACAATATGCACAATATCAATGGAAAAGGAATAAGGTACAAGAGTGAAACGGAACTCCCCTAATGATGTCCTTGCATGCCATGAAATGACAAGGCTTGGACTCGCTCCAAATGGTTGAAGCTCATGGGAGACTAGGTCGGGCTCGGTCTCTCTCTCGGACGCGCCCCGGGCTCTCTCGGTACTTGCCGGGCTGGCATAAAATGCGTAGCGGGTGAGGTACCATGCGTAGCAGCAGTCGGGCCTGGATCTCTGATGGACCATAATTGTATGAAACATAAATGCAGTTAAACCCACCAAATTAGACTGTTTGTCTATCTAACTTCTACGTGTTAGTCCCGATATATTTCCACAGGGCATTTTAAAGACAGAAGTGAAAACACGCTAAGGAGAGGATTTTATGCTGAAAAGATAACAAGAGTCAATCCAAGGTCAAGATCATATGCCGACTGAAGAAATATCAAGGATCCTGACGTTGAATTGACCATAACAAATTAATCAGAAGAATCAGGAATGGAGTCAAGACAGCCCGGGGAAGAAACACATTGACAGTTTTGTGAAAAGACTGCACAAAACTGTACAAAACTCACATATGGGCAAGGATGACCGGCCACTTGAAGAAGTGGTGGCCAAGGGAGGAGCTCCTCCTCCTTGTCCACTGCCTACCGGCGGCTTTGAGGGGTGGTGACCGCCGGCTTTTAGAGCTCCTCCACATGTCACCTCCTCCTCCTCCTCCCTTGGATCAAATGCACATGTCCACCATCTCCACCCCCCATCTCCTCCCCTTTTGGCTATAAAAGGAGGCCTCCTCCTCCTCATTTCAACACACCTCCTCTCATTTTCACTTCTCTCTCTAGAAGTTGTAATATTTGTAACGTTGTAATCTTGGCTTTGGAAATAAAGGATAGCTCCCTTGGCGCTTCAACGGTTGTAAGTAATTCTTAGTATTTATTCAACTGTTTTATTTCCTTAGTTATAATGTTTAGCGCGATGAATAGTAGCTAAACTAGTAGTTCGGTAGACGGGGCGCACTTGTATTATAAAATGTTTTAAGACTATTAACTTAGTGTCTCGTCTAAGTATTCAAAACTTATTCTATGTGCCATATATTAAGTCAGAACGTCCAAGGTAGAGTGGATGCTTGGAATGGCAAAACTCTACAGCGGGGTTCGTAAACTTGTACGGATAAGTGGATGCTTGGAATGGCAAAGCTTATCTGAGAAGTTTGACTCATCTTAAACACCATTTGGTTGATCGGGAATGGATCAAATGGATGCACATAGGCTAATATAACCGGGAATGGAGTATTAGTCTAAATAGAATAAGTGTTCTACGTCCTTGGAATAGGCTAGACAGTGTACGCAAATCGAGTGCTTGGAATGGCCTTGATACACCGTTTGAATACTTAGGAGAGTCACTAAAGGTCAATGATAAACAGGATATAATACAAGTCCCCTGAAACCGAACATTTCTCTTTAATTATAAACTGTAATTTACTTTCCAGTATTAAAATCAACCAACCAACCAATCAATCAATCAAAATAGCTGGTAGCTTTAAAACCAACCAACCGACCTTAAACACGCTCCCACGCTGCGTAATCCCCCCGAAGAACAATTATTCTCCTAGTTCCCTTGGGTTCGACCCCTACTTACCAAGTACTACCCAGTAGTATAGTTTCTAGTAGCGGACTATTATAAATTTATTTACACAAATCGCTTTGACGACGAGCGGTTCTGTCAAATTGGCACCGTTGCCGGGGAACTAGTCATCGGATAAAGTTTTTTGAATCGTTACGCGCTTCAAAACAACCATGTCTCGCGAAGAAAGTCACCATGACTTCCAGGATGATGAAGAAATAAACCTGTACGATCAGAATAAAGAGGTACCGTTTCCATTCGTCGACGATCCGGAACAACTCATCAGAAACAGAAGAGCTCGTGATAGGGAAGCAGTCAGAAGAAACCAAGAATTACCCGAGGACCGAAATGCAGCTGGTCCAGTACAACCTCCTATTCATCCCCCACGACCACAACCTCAACCTCGATACATGCCAAGAAGAGAACCCGCTTTCGACGACTACTACGGAGATAACTACTACCGTGAACCGACGATGGGCGAGTTAAATGCCCCTAATTTCGAGACATAGCCGTGGTGCATCTACGAAGGCCCTGAATTAGAAAACATAACCATCAACGCATCAGTGGCACACAGCTTGCCCAAATTCTCAGGAGCACTTGGAGAATCTGCGACAACTCACCTCCAACGCCTACATGGCATTTGCCAGAATCTAACGCCCAATCGAGTGAATATGGACGACTTCAAGTTAAAGGCGTTCTATTTTTCCCTCATGGACTCGGCAAGCGACTGGTTCCTTTCATTGCCTTCCGGAAGCATTAGAACATGGGCTCAGATGCAGAAGAAATTCTTAGACAAATACTATCCGACTGGAAGAGCAATGCAAGTGAGGAAGCAACTACAGGAAATCAAACAGGGTCCCAATGAAACCATGTACGATTACCTGGAAAAGTTCAATCACCTAGAAAGGAGCTGATGTACCCTTGGACTGCCCGAGAAACTCGTCATCGAGTACCTCATTGATGGATTAAGACCACTAGACAAAATGCTCTTGGATGCCTCAGCAGGAGGGTCCATGATGAATCTATCATTAAGTGGCATCAGAAATCTCATCGCCAACGTTGCTGAAAATGCTCGATTTAGAGAAGAGACCACTCGCCAAGATGAATTCTCTCGATCAAAAAGGGTAGCACAAACCGAGGCATCAATAAACTCCATAACTGAAGAGATGAAACAGTTAAAGGAGATGATGACTGAGATCATACGTAGACAGCCAGTTACGGTAAAACCTTGCGAGTTCTGTGGTTCTACAGACCACAAAACAGACGCATGGCCAACATTGATAGAAGAAGAACCGGCTGATGTAAATACAGTGGGAGGATATCAAGGATACAACAACGACAGAGCTGGACAAAATAGACAATACGGTCAAACATCCAACCCAGGCTGGCGTAACAACAACAGCTATCTTCAGACGGAGACACAACCAGCTGTCCCTCAACTAGCGCAGTCATTTTACCAACCATTCCACCGACAGTACAACCAGACCGCCCCACCACCAGGTCAATACCAACAGGAGGAGCCAAACCTGTACCATGCAAGCTCGAACAATTCTCGAGGGCCAAACGAATCACTAGAGGACATGATGCTGCAATTAACTAGTACTGTGCAGCAGTTGAATACTACTATGCATCAAAATCAAACCGAAACAAAAAAAGAGTTATCAGATTTGAAGGAGCATATCTCCCAACTTGCTGCATCAGTATCCGCACTCTCTAGTGAACCCGGCAAACTCCTGTCTCAAACTATTCAAGGCTCGCAGGAAAACATGAATACTGTGACTCTAAGGAGTGGAAAAACGCTTGTCGGCAAACCTGTGGAGCAAATGAAAGACAGAGACCCAAGGTTACCCGGAAAAGAGCAAATAAGGCCCGAGCCTCTTGAAATTCTAGATGAAGAAGAGACCGATAAAGATGACGACATATTTGAGGAAGAGCGGGAAGTTACCGAAGAAGAAGAAAATACGTCTGAAGAACACAGGCCTAACCCGGTACCCAGAACCGAAACCCCTAAAATAAGCACGACACTTCCATTTCCAGTACCGGGTCGCGTGCAAAAACAACATGTCATGGATAAGGAAGTACTTGAGTTGTTCAGCAAGGTCGAAATCAACATTCCCCTTTTAGAAGCCATCAAACAAATTCCTCGGTATGCCAAGTTTTTAAAGGAACTATGCACCAACCGGAGAAGGAATGCTGGAAATGATCAAGAACTGATGAGTAAAAACGTGTCGGCCGTTATACAACGAAAAGTTCCCCCCAAATGTGGAGATCCAGGAACTTACACCATTCCATGCACAATTGGTAACATAAGGATCGAGAATTGCATGCTAGACCTTGGAGCATCAATCAATGTCCTCCCATTCTCTATCTACTCATGTCTTAATATTGGACCACTCAAACCCACCGGTCTCACTATTCAACTAGCGGATCGGTCCTGCAAACAACCCGAGGGCAAAATAGAAGACGTCCTGGTTCAAGTAGGCAAGTTAGTGTTTCCAGCAGACTTCTACGTTTTAAAGATGGAAAATGGCGGACCTACTAATCATGCACCTATTCTTCTTGGCCGTCCATTCCTCAAAACATCAAAAATGAAGATAGATTGTGGAAGTGGAATGCTTTCAATGGAAGTAGAAGGAGAGGTCTATAGCTTTGACATATTCCGAGCAATGAAGCACCCTATGGAATTCGAGGAAATACACGCGCTCGATACTTTGGACGACCTGGTCCAAGAAATTCGACCAGAACTTAGAACAGATCCCTTGGAAGCCGTACTCAATGGAGCCATAAGCCCATACAAATTAACCGAAGACTTGCATGAAACAGTAGCCCACTTAACGATCTCAGAGCCTCTCACACCAGAATTTGAAGTCAACGAGGTAAAACTATTCAAATCGAATACTTTTCTGCCCTCGGTGGTGCAAGCCCCCAAAATAGAATTAAAGCCCCTTCCTGGACATCTGAAGTATACCTTCCTGGGGGATAATGACACACTCCCAGTAATCATCAAGAGTGGCTTGGAAACAAGCCAGGAACAAAGTTTGATAAAAGTCCTGAAGCAACACAAGTTGGCTATTGGATGGACTCTGGCCGACTTAAGGGGAGTCAGCCCGGCTGTGTGCATGCACCGTATTCTACTTGAGGATGGAGCAAAGCCATCAAGAGAGCCCCAACGACGGCTCAACCCAATCATGATGGAGATCGTCCAAAAGGAAATACAAAAGCTTCTAGATGCAGACGTTATCTATCCCATATCAGATAGTCAATGGGTGAGTCCTGTTCACGTAGTACCAAAGAAAAGTGGAATCACAGTCGAGGAAGATGCTGAAGGAAACATGATCACAACACGGGTAAAGAATGGGTGGCGCATGTGCATTGATTATCGAAAGTTGAACGCGGTGACTCGAAAGGATCACTTCCCGCTCCCATTCATTGATCAAATGCTAGACAGATTGGCAGGAAAACCATATTTTTGCTTCCTGGACGGGTTCTCAGGATACAACCAGATCCCCATAGCACCTGAGGACCAAGAGAAGACTACATTCACCTGCCCATTCGGTACATTTGCCTTCAGAAGAATGTCATTCGGCCTCTGCAATGCTCCTGGAACTTTCCAAAGGGTTGTAACCAGCATTTTTTCAGACATGATCGGAGAATTCATCGAAGTCTTCATGGACGACTTCACCATCCATGGAGACACATTCGATGCATGCTTGAGCAATTTGAACACAGTTTTGGAACGATGTGTATCCATGAACTTAGTGTTCAATTATGAAAAATGCCACTTCATGGTAACACAAGGAATAGTCTTAGGACATGTTGTCTCACAAAAAGGCATGGAAGTGGACAAAGCAAAGATCGACTTGATCACGACTCTACTATACCCATCCACGGTCCGAGACATCCAATCATTCCTTGGCCATGCGGGATTCTACCGACGCTTCATCAAGGACTTCTCTAAAAAGGCATTACCCCTGTCCACTCTTCTACAAAAAGAAGTTCCGTTCGAATTCACCGACGCATGCAAAAAGGCCTTTGATGATCTAAAGAAAGCCCTCACTAGCACACCCATCATCCAAACACCGAATTGGGAGCTACCGTTCGAAATCATGTGCGACGCAAGCGATTTCGCTGTGGGGGCAGTTCTCGGCCAAAAGATTGAAAAGAAAGCTGGTGTGATCTATTATGCCTCACGAACCCTAGATCCTGCCCAACGGAATTACTCCACCACTGAAAAAGAACTCCTTCCACTAGTATTCGCTCTGGAAAAATTCAGACCCTACTTACTTGGAGCAAAAGTAATAGTTTATTCAGACCACGCTGCCATCCGATACCTAATGAAGAAGAAGGAGGCTAAGCCAAGACTCATTCGGTGGATATTACTGCTGCAAGAATTCGATATGGAAATAAGGGACAAAAAAGGGATCGAGAATACTGTGGCAGATCACCTAAGCAGGATTGTCCAAAAAGAAGAAGAAGGGCACATAACCGAGTCATTCCCAGATGAACACCTATACACTGTCTCAACCAAAGTACCATGGTATGCCCCAATCGTCAACTACCTTGTAGGAGGTACATTTCCTCCTTCTTTCACTAAAGCACAATGCATGAAACTTAGACATAATGCTAAGCAATACTTATGGGATGATCCTTATTTATGGAAAATAGGAGCAGATCAAATACTTAGGAGATGCATCCCTGATAATGAAATAGCTTCTGTTATTAGCTTTTGTCATGAGTTTACATGTGGAGGACACTTCGGGCCTAGGAGAACCGCTAGAAAAATCTTAGATAGCGGTTTTTTCTGGCCTAATATATTTAAAGATGCCTATAAAAAGTGTAGAAAATGCGATAGGTGTCAAAGAGTAGGAAACGTGACAGCTAGAAATGAGATGCCTCAAGTACCCATATTAGTCAACGATGTTTTCGACGTTTGGGGTCTTGATTTCATGGGACCATTCCCAGTTTCATGCGGTTATACTTATATTCTAGTTGCTGTAGATTATGTGTCAAAATGGGTAGAAGCTAAGGCCACAAGGTGCGACGATGCAAAAACTGTCATAGATTTTTTGCGCACCAACCTGTTTTGTAGGTACGGGGTACCCAAGGCCATAATTAGCGACCAAGGAACTCATTTCTGCAACCGCATGATGACAGCCACCTTAAAGCGCTACCATGTCCTCCACCAAACATCCACGGCATATCACCCCCAAACCAATGGTCAAGCGGAGATCTCCAACCGCGAAATCAAAGGTATTCTCAAAAAAATAGTGAAACCGGGCAGAAAAGATTGGAGTCAGAGGCTAGACGAAGCTCTTTGGGCGTATCGAACTGCATACAAGACGCCGATTGGTACCTCCCGCTTTCGACTAGTTTATGGGAAGGCATGCCATCTTCCGATGGAATTAGAACATAAAGCCTATTGGGCGCTCAAACAGTGCAATCCAGATTTAAGAGCCGCAGGATTAGATAGGAAACTTAAGCTATGCGAACTTGAGGAGTTGCGGCTTGAGGCCTATGAAGGGCAAACAGACTACAAAGCACGAACCAAGTTGTATCATGACAAATTCATCCTCCGCCGCTCATTTGAGGAAGGACAACAGGTGCTAGTCTACTCCTCACGACTGAAGTTGATGCCCGGAAAGCTTAAATCTAGATGGACCGGCCCATTCACAATAACTAAGGTATATAACCATGGGATGCTTGAGTTAGAAAGCCCGGACGATGGAAGAAAATTCACAGTAAATGGGCAGCGAGTCAAACATTACCATAGCGAGATCAACTCGGTAACACAAAAGTTTGACCTCAGCCACCCATGGGACCCAAACCAATGAACCACAAACGAGGTATCGTCGAGCCAACGACGTTAAACAAGTGCACTAGTCGGGAGGTAACCCGACACTATCTTACCTTTCCGCACTTTAATTTCTGTCATTTAAATTCAGTATTTAGTTTTAAGCTTGCATGACTTTTGAACTAAGGCACGCCTTCGTTCAAAAGTGGGGGGTAAGAACCACCTATGTACATAAATAACATGCAGCTATTTTTTCTTTTTTAGTAATAGTATCTTTTTGAAAATATGAACTTAAGAATGTGAAAAAGATAAATCGTAATTCATGCATTAACCTTGTGAAAATTCAACTGTTTAAAAACTTAGAATGTAACTTTCCATTTGTCCTTTGTGCTGAGATAACTAGGGATGTGGAGTTAACATAAATTGCCCTAGAGAGGCTTGGCAAGCAATCAAATGATCAGATCGAACTATATGGTTTTCAAAGTCAGTGGAGGCTGCACTTCGGGTTTCAGTGAAGATTGAAGTCATCTCCGCCATGCAATGCAAAAGGCGAGGACGGGAATCAGACCGTCCTATCTCCGGTCAAAGTAGCCGAGAAAATAGATGAGCGACCCTCATCTTGACCTGCGCGAAAACGACAGTCAAAGTAGCCGAGAAAATAGATGAACGACCCTCACCTTGACCCGCGCGAAAACGGCAAAAAAGAGAGGAGCGGGGAGGTATTTCCATAGGCTTGCGGGCGATGATTGGACCTCCCAAAAAGGCTCGAGAAAATGGACTAGCAGTCACAAAAAGGCAAAAAGCTCAATGAAGCAAATCAAGAGGCCAAAGGCCCAAAATTGTGAAGGTTTTAACCGAACAAAAAGTGAAGAACTCAAAAAGTCAAAACAAAGGCCAAATGCCGACTCACTACAAAAGCAGTCCCTCGCCAAAAGAAATCAAATTACTCAAACCAGTGAAACCCGAACCGAATCACGTGCTAGAGAAAGCTACAAGAAAACCGTATAGTAAGAGACGATCCCGAGGTTGCAGTCCAGGAGCGTAAAAAGGGCTATCTCCCGAGACATCCAATATAATTTGCATCTTAGCACGGAGGTACAAGTATTAAGTTTCTTCTATTTATTTACGCAGTTTAATTTGGTAATAAGTAAGCAATGCATGAATTAGGATAGATCGAGTACCATAGTCTAATTTTCATATTCCAAAGCCAAACTTAGAACTTACGCCCTTTAATAGCATTGTTTGGGACGAACAACTAAAAGTGTGGGGTAATCTGATGGACCATAATTGTATGAAACATAAATGCAGTTAAACCCACCAAATTAGACTATTTGTCTATCTAACTTCTACGTGTTAGTCCCGATATATTTCCACAGGGCATTTTAAAGACTGAAGTGAAAACACGCTAAGGAGAGGATTTTATGCTGAAAAGATAACAAGAGTCAATCCAAGGTCAAGATCATATGCCGACTGAAGAAATATCAAGGATCCTGACGTTGAATTGACCATAACAAATTAATCAGAAGAATCAGGAGTGGAGTCAAGACAGCCCGGGAAAGAAACACATTGACAGTTTTGTGAAAAGACTGCACAAAACTGTACAAAACTCACATATGGGCAAGGATGACCGGCCACTTGAAGAAGTGGTGGCCAAGGGAGGAGCTCCTCCTCCTTGGCCACCGCCTACCGGCGGCTTTGAGGGGTGGTGACCGGTGGCTTTTGGAGCTCCTCCACATGTCACCTCCTCCTCCTCCCTTCTCCTCCCTTGGATCAAATGCACATGTCCACCATCTCCACCACCCATCTCCTCCCCTTTTGGCTATAAAAGGAGGCCTCCTCCTCCTCATTTCAACACACCTCCTCTCATTTTCACTTCTCTCTCTAGAAGTTGTAATATTTGTAACGTTGTAATCTTGGCTTTGGAAATAAAGGATAGCTCCCTTGGCGCTTCAACGGTTGTAAGTAATTCTTAGTATTTATTCAACTGTTTTATTTCCTTAGTTATAATGTTTAGCGCGATGAATAGTAGCTAAACTAGTAGTTCGGTAGACGGGGCGCACTTGTATTATAAAATGTTTTAAGACTATTAACTTAGTGTCTAGTCTAAGTATTCAAAACTTATTCTATGTGCCATATATTAAGTCAGAACGTCCAAGGTAGAGTGGATGCTTGGAATGGCAAAACTCTACAGCGGGGTTCGTAAACTTGTACGGATAAGTGGATGCTTGGAATGGCAAAGCTTATCTGAGAAGTTTGACTCATCTTAAACACCATTTGGTTGATCGGGAATGATTGATCAAATGGATGCGCATAGGCTAATATAACCGGGAATGGAGTATTAGTCTAAATAGAATAAGTGTTCTACGTCCTTGGAATAGGCTAGACAGTGTACGCAAATCGAGTGCTTGGAATGGCCTTGATACACCGTTTGAATACTTAGGAGAGTCACTAAAGGTCAATGATAAACAGGATATAATACAAGTCCCCTGAAACCGAACATTTCTCTTTAATTATAAACTGTAATTTACTTTCCAGTATTAAAATCAACCAACCAACCAATCAATCAATCAAAATAGCTGGTAGCTTTAAAACCAACCAACCGACCTTAAACACGCTCCCACGCTGCGTAATCCCCCCGAAGAACAATTATTCCCCTAGTTCCCTTGGGTTTGACCCATACTTACCAAGTACTACCCAGTAGTATAGTTGCTAGTAGCGGACTATTATAAATTTATTTGCACAAATCGCTTTGACGACGAGCGGTTCTGTCAATCTCCATGGGCGCGTCCGGTCCTTTAGTCAAGCCCGGTTCTGCTAAAATGCGTAGCAGAACCGGCAAAGTGTGTAATGGTCTCGGGACCCGACCTACAAAACAAATCCTTTTCCTTTCCAACAATGATGGGGTGAGAATAAATGCAAGAAAGTAAAAATGCAAAAAATACTATAAAACGCCGGGCTGCCTCCCGGCAAGCGCCTTTGTTTAACGTCGTTGGCTCGACAGTACCTCCTTGGGATCATAAGTTGGGATCCCATGGGCGGTGAGGTCAAACTTCTTCCCAACTGCTCTCTTGATCTTCCCAAGGTTCTCGTATTGCAGTGAGCTCGGTTCTCCCTTCAACCGGTCAGGTGGCCTTGCCTTCACATCCTTTTGAGGAGGAGGAGATCTCTTGAGCATAGCCACTGATTTATCAAGCCGTGCCCTCTTGTCTCTCCATCCCGGTTTCCATGCAAACATTCCATGCCTCGGTTGCTTTTTTATGTATGAGCGGATGGCATCCTTGCATTTTTCGAAGATCATAATGTTGCCATCACTCACAAGCGACACCAAGCTTGTCCCCATGTTTGATTTCACCTCTAACTCGCCTTGAACATCATCTTTGATTACATGAGTTTTTGTGGTTGTGATTTCCATAGACAATGAGGGGTCAAGTTGGGACTCTTCGACTAGGAGGATAGGGCATGCCTCGGATGGCTCATCAATGAGGATTGGGTCTTCTTCGAACAGCCCGGGAGTGAGGAAGGGGATGGTCTCGGGCTCGGGTGCAGGGACTAGTCTGGGCGCCTTAGGCGCAAAAGAGAGTCTGTCCGATGGAACCGGGCCTGCTGGAGGGACTGATCCGTCTGAGGGACTGAGAACTGAGTCTCGTCCAGGCGCCTAGTGCGCTGCTGGAACTCGGATCGGGTCTGCTCGAAGAGCCTCAAGTCCTTCAGACGTCTTTGCAAGAGCCGGGCCTGCTAGAATGGGCACTGATCTGGGAGCCTGAGACGCGTCCGGTTCTGAGATATCAAGGCCCTTAGGCCCGGTTTGGTCCTCCTCATTTACCCTTGAGCATTCTTCTTCCCGGTCTCTTATTAACTCGGACGCGGTCAAGTCGGATATTGCCTTTGATAACTCGACTTGATTCTGCTGAATTCTTGCATCCATTCGCGCATTACTCACGGCCAACTCTTCCATTATATCCTCCAAGGACCGGTTTTGTCCCACCGAGCTTGGACCCGACTAATTGTGGTTTGGTCTCTAGTCCTCGGCCAAAACATTTATCAAGTCCCAAAGCTCACTTATGATTAAATCATTGACCGAGCCTCCTGCCGCCTCATTGAGCCTATCCCACTCATGTGGTATCATTCCACCGAGAAATCTTTGAATAAGATCCAAGTTAGTGAATCCATGGTGCGGGCAGCTTGTCACAAGGGAATCAAAGTACCATAAGTACTCATCCAATGTTTCATCCCGGGATTGCTTAATGTAGATGATCTTTTCGCAAATTTCATGTTGGAAGGATGGCGGGGAGAACTCCTCCTCGTCCCAAGGCTCTCTATTGTAATAAGAGGTCATGGCGAACCAAGAGAATCAAAACAAGAATAAAAGGGAAAACAAACAAAAAGAACAACTTCACCAATGCACAACTCCCCGGCAACGGCGCCAAAATTTGATAGGCACTAGTCGTGAGGTGCAAAATCAAATCTAAATTTATAAGTCCACCACTATCAACTCACTAGTAAACTAGTAGAGCGGCAAATAGAGGTCGAACCCAGAAGAGTTGTAATGGTTACTTGTTGTTCCTTTATGCAAGAAAAGTAAAGTAAAGTAAATACAAGTTGGGGGTTTAGAAATTGGTTTTGAACGTGTAAATAAGGAAAGTATATGCAAGAGGATTGTGATCAATAGAATGGAATTCGGTCTAGGGGCCTTTTGTTGTGGCGCAACTCATCATTGACCTCTAATGATCTATCCTTGTATCCATAAGTGTGGGTTCGTTCCATTTCAAGACAAAAACCCTAAGGTAAGGCCCTTTCGAGCGCATACACCACAATCCATTCCTTTTCAAGACTTGGATTTCTAGTTCTAGCTAGACTAACATTCCATTTCAAGATATGTTAGCCTAGGTGTAGCCGCTTGGTGTCATGATTTATTATCGACCAAGCCACTAATGAGGGAATGAACTATTAGGAGGAGCTTTGCCATTTCAAGCCTCTACTCAACTTCATAGTTCAATCCGAATGGAATACACAAGAACTAATTACTAGACTAGGTTCAAAAGCTTGTTTCACGTTTCAATGAAAACAAGCACAATGGAGGTCTTGAACCCACACGGCTAAACCTTGCCATTTCAAGCCTTAGTTTAGCCTAGGTATTCATTCCCAAACTATTGGCACATGACTAGCAAATGGGATACAAGGAAGCATTAAGATCAAGGTCTCAAAGCCTTGCTACAACATTAGGGAACCCCAAACCGAATTATGAAGGTTTTAGCCACTCATATTCATGAAATGAATATGAGAACTAAGAGAATCACAATCGGAATTTAGGCTCAACCTAAAATGTGTAGTGTGGAATGTAAAGTGCGTAACAAAAGAAGAGGGAGTAGAGAGAAGTTGAGAGCTTTGTTACTTTCAAACGCCAAACCAACAAGGGAACAAAGGAGTGATTTCGGTCTACATTTTTCGAATAGATTACACAAGGCCAAGGGGTTCTATTTATAGGAAATGAGCTAGGGTTTCTCTTGTCTTGGGCACCAAGTTGGAGTGGCATAAGTGGTTTGGCCATTGCAAATGTTGAGATGCTTCTAGAATCATCAAGGCACTCTTGCTTTGGAAGTAGTCAAAATGGATTGGCATGAGCAAATAATGAGATGCTTCTAGAATCATCAAGACGTTGCAAGTGGGCTAGGTTTGGCTTGGGCTTCACGTGTGGCCCAATAATGCCTTGTGGTGATTTTGGCCTTAAATGCCATCTTTTAAGCCCGATTCTTCTTTAGACTCTAAAAGGCCCTGAAATCCAAAACGACATTAACAAGTAAATGTTGTCATGATCTAATGTCGTAAATGGTGGGTTTTGTTGACTTAATGAGTCGTATAAATACGTCTCATCAGTACCATTGATAAATTTAAAGCAAGGTTGGTAATCCAAGGCTTTAGACAGAAATATGGTATGGACTACTTTGACACTTATGCACCGGTTGCAAGAATTTCAATAATTAAATTGTTGATTGCTTTCGCTTCTATTCATAAGTTGCTAGTACATCAGATGGATGTAAAGACCGCTTTCCTCAACGGTGATTTAGAGGAAGAGATCTACATGAAACAACCGGAAGGTTTTGTTATGCCTGGGCAAGAGCATAAGGTATGCAAACTTGTTAAGTCACTATATGGGCTTAAACAAGCACCTATGCAATGACATAAATTTTTTGATGAAGTGGCGCTATCCGATGGATTTATCTTAAATCAATCGGATAAATGCGTAAATAGCAAGTTTGACAATTCTGGAAATAGAGTTATCATTTGTCTATATGTAGATGATATGTTGATTTTTGGCACTAATCTAGAGTGCATAAATCAAACAAAATAATTGTTATCATATAAGTTATCCATGAAGGACATGGGGGAGGCAGAAATTATTCTTGGAATAAGAATAAAGAGAGTTGAAGGAGGTCTAGCTTTAACACAATCTCATTACATTGAAAATGTGTTAAAGAAATTCAATTATTTTGATTGCCATCCAATGAGTACTCCTTATGACTCCTCTACTCACCTATTTCCTAATACGGGAAAGCCAAAGTCCCAACTTGAGTATTCTAAAAGCATATGTAGTTTGATGTATGCCATGACTAGTACAAGACCCCATATCGCATTTGAGGTGGGTAAGCTTAGTCAATATACTAGTAACCATAGTATGCAACATTGACAAGCAATTCATAGGGTACTTAGGTACCTTAAGGGGACAATGAATTTCGGTCTTCTATACTCAGATTTTCCTTCAGTCATAGAAGGATTTTCAGATGCAAGTTAGATGTCTAATGAGGAAGATCATTCTTCCACAAGTGGATGGCTATTTCTACGTGGGAGAGGTGCCATTTCATGGGCATCTAAGAAACAAACTTGCATCACCAGTTCTACGATGGCATCTGAGTTTGTTGCTTTGGACGCCGCTTCAAAGGAAGCAGAATGGTTAAAGAACATGATATATGAAATTCCATTATGGGAAAGACCGATATCACCAATATCGATTCATTGTGATAGCGCTGCAACATTGGGTAAAACATATAGCCATGTATACATTGGGAAGTCTAGACACTTAGGTGTTAGACATAGTGCAGTAAGAGAGCTCATTACGCACGGAGTAATATTTATGGATTTTGTTAGGTCACAACAAAATATAGCCGATCACTTGACGAAGGGATTAGCTAGAGACTTAGTCTCTAAGTCGATAAAGGGGATAGGACTAAAACCCATATAATCATCAAGTCGTGGGACACCCAATTCACATCTAACTAGCGTTAGAGCTGAATTCAATGTGGAAAGCCTATTCCTAGAAGATTGATGAACACAACTAATCATTCCTAAGCAAGTGTTCATGACCTACAAGTAATAGGTTGAAGAGGGAGTCTTCTTAATAGATTTTTTGACAAAGTGCTAATTGTAAGAGCACAATTGGGTGGTGTTATCCTTAAGGAATCTACCTACAAGAACGTGAAGTTTATGGTCGCTTCATGAGATTTCGGGTTGAATCTCAATACGTTCACGAAGGTATTGGGACTCAAGGGCCATTAAGAGTCGAGTTAAACGTAAGAGTTTGTGAAGTAACTCATGTGTGTGTTATCTTGAGGTACCCAAATGGATTGATTAGTTCAAACGTTACGAGCACCATGATTTCCGAGTATTTTGAATGTGTAACTACACTAAGCAGAAATTCAATCGTTGCGACATTTCTGTTTATGCGTGTTTTACTTAAAAACAAAGGTATTTGGAAAACGAAGGAAACCCTAAAATGGGGGAGGATTGTTGGTGATTTCAGGGTTTATGGACCTGTCATTATGTTCCAACATGTTAGGGTAGGATATCCTAATGAAATGAGAGCTTTCTGACATCGATTGAGCCAAGTTCGGTATCTGGACCAGTGAGGATCACGCCCTTAGAAGACATTAAGTCTGGGCGCGTCCAGTGAAGACATTAAGCTAATGTCTTCACTGGGCGCGCCGAGCTAACTTCTGCATTGGGCACGCGACGGAAGAACACAGACGCGTCTTTCAACTCAGGTTGCATTTGTTCTTCATCCCGGTTGATTTCCTATAAATTGGAGGGCATGGCTGTCGGGAAAAACATTAGAAAAAGTGCTGATACACCCAGAGAATTATTTCTTTGATTCTAAACCTCTCTTTGTTTCCAAAACCTCAAACCTAAGTTTTGATTTCTACAACTTTAGTCGAGAGTAGAAATAGTCAATTTGATTATCCCCGCTCGGATTTCATGTAACCCTCGGCTAATCTATACGGTCGAAATATCGAATTCGGAAAGCGACTATGTGATTAGATTTGATATCCAAACTTTCACAGAATCACAACATCAGAAGAAGAAGAAAGAAGTTGTCTGTTCTCTGCCTAATTTCCCTGCACTACATACTGCTTGGTGTTCGAAGACTACTCCCCAGCATTATTGTTTGGCTGAGCTTTATGGTTTTATTGAGCATGATGATGTTAAGGTTGTCTTGATTAGGATCTATCTCAATGAGCTTATTGTGGTTGCAACCTGAGATTGAATTTGGAAATGTCAAAACTTGGCTTGTTGTATCCGTGTTTGATGGCTTGCTTTTGGTCTTGATGCCTGCTTATTGACATTGGCTTTAATTTTGTTGATTTGTGCCTAGACAATGGTGATCTGTTAGATGAGTTGAGTTTGAAAGCAGATGTAATAGGATTGGACAATTGGTTGGTGTAGTTAGTTATGGATGATATATGCAGGGAGGTTTATGTATATCGTAACTGTGTACTGAAGTGAGCTTCGTTTACTTTATATTTCTATCGGTGATACTATGATTATGTGTATGATGCAATGATGAATCGGACATAATGTTATCTTCCTTAACTTTGATATTTGAATAGTGACACGCGTATGTAAGTTTTCTAAATATATGATCTAGTTTTGGTACAAAATTAATTTATAAATTATTTCTTTGTGTCTCTTCACATAATTTGTTTTGTTAGGAAAAAGTGCAAAGTAAGAAGGCAGAAGCTCTTGCACAAGGTGTCTCATACTATGACGAAAATTTAGGATTGTGTGGACCTCCTGAATTCGGAAAAGTAATTGGATATGGTCGTGGTATTAAACCTTCTATGATATTTCCGTCCTCTAAAAGTCAAGCCGCAAGTGAAGCACTAAAAAAAAGATAATGAAGAGTTAAAAGAGAAAGTGAAACTTTTAACCTCAGCAGTAAGTGAGATGAAAGAACTTCTATTAGCTTTGACGGGAATGCATCAACAACAACAAAATGAGGTACCGTTATGTCTAAAAGTTATTTTTTAGTTTGAACCATTAACTGATATTCATTTATGTATATTTTTAAAAGTCCAAGTTGAAGCAAATGAAGAAAAAGATAGCGATGGTGAGAGCTTGGACGATCTGGAGAGAATTGAACATATATAATGCTAATATGATGAAACAATATGCAGGGTTCAGTTTTGTTATTTAACTTTTTCTTGTCTTATGTTTATGTTTCTACGAATATTACGTTAGTTTTATGACCTATACTACAAATTTCTGGTAATTTAACGTCTCAAATTTCCATCAGTAAAACGTCACGCGTGAAGCTGACGGAAGAAAATCCGTGTCATTTACGGGCAATATTCCGTCATTGAAATGATATTCGTTACATTTCCGTCAAGTTTCCGTCACCCAAAATTCCGTCTCCACAATTGAGAGGGAACATTGACGGAATTCAGCTGACGGTAAGTTGACGGAATTTAGATGGAAATATTGGGACTGTTATATTCGTGTCACCTCCATCAATATTCCACCATTAATGTTACCGTTAATACTCCCACTGTTTTCCGTCATTATATAATTTTCAGTCAATATTCCCCCTTTATTCCGTTAAAAATGTATTATGTCGTTTCCCTTACATACATAATTACAAAATTTCATCTTCATTACATCGCAATTCTGTCAAAGTAAACGGAAATTGTATGGAAAACAGACGATATTTTTGAGGACCATACGTATTATACAGCGCTTGTACTCAAAGTGCTGTCTAATACTCACCGATAACAGCGCTTCTCTATAAAGCGCTGTCTAATAGTCACTGATAAGAGCGCTTTTAGGACAAGCGCTGTCTAATACTCACTGATAACAGCGCTTCATTTTTTAAGCGCTGTGTAAAGAAACGTAACCTCAGCGCTTGAACAATGAAGCGCTGTCTGACGTCCTTCTCGGTGACGTCTTTTAGCCGTTACACATTATATTATCGTTGTTTTTGGACCGTTGGTTATTTAAAAATTTGTTCACATTTTTTCCCTATATATATATATGACATACCTTTTGCCAATACTGAACTAAAACTACTTCCATTTCAGTATTTGCTGCATATACATGTCTCCTTCATTTGATCATGTCGGTTTCAGTGACGGTGAACCACCTATCAATCGTAGACAGCATGTTTGGCCTGTTGCAGGAAACAGGTGAAAACATACGGATATCATTCAATTTGTCAGGTACTTGATAAGTTTACTAATTTTGTGATCACGCATTTGTTTCAGTTTCTTCCCGTTTGATGTACATCGAAGGGTTGCACGAGAATGCATTTCCAAATGTTGGGATTCAACGTGGAGATCATGGAGGATGATCCCCCAAAATGCAAAGGAAATTCGGTACGAGGAGTTTCAGGTACAAAGCGTTAACTCAGACACTTTGTAAATAAGCAAATATTCCTAACAATGCTAAAATCGGTATTAAATTTTTTTTTGATCAAAGAATATAGCTACTTGGGATGCTGAAGCAGAAATAGGCGTGAGGCGTAATTTTATGAAGAGATGCGAAATAATCGTTACTGACGCGTTGCGCACACTAAGGAGAAGAAGGATTTCACATTCCCCACGGTCAGGCAACCCGTAAAAAAGTATTCCACCCAATGTTTTTGATCAAAAAGTCGGATCTTTGTATTCCGTTTGTAACGTAACTTATTTTCAAGTTTGCAGCAATAGACAATGTTCAAATTTGAAATAATATCGCACTTTATGTATCAAAATTGCAATTTGAATGGCACCTTTAAAATAATGCAACGTTTTATCTTCGTATTTTCCATTACCTAAATGGAAATTTGACAACATCGGAAAAGGAATACATGAATGCATACATTCATTTGATACGAAATATGGGTTTATTTATAAAATATGATACACTTGTCGCAAGTACGTAATCAAACATTCAGCAAACTCATTCCTAATACCGTCAATGCGAGAGATCTGATACGATTGCACTCCTCTGGGAAAACACTGTAAAACAAATTACGCAAGAATCAAATTATACGGACAATTTTATCTTCAAATGTATTCATCAAATTTTTAATTGTATATACTTACTTGTCCGATGTCGTCCTCGAGCGATCCGTTTGTATCTTGCACAAATTGTATTATTTCGTGAATGTATTGCAAGACATAATAGCCACATAGATCGGATGGTATAGGCTGAGTCGGGCACTGAAAAAAATAATAATTATTTATGTTAAACGCGTAACATTTCAGTCGTGACAGAAATTGGAATTGTAATGGTATTTGTTTTGATGGTACCGTGATCGTCCTCCACTCAATGTCGTCCGGTGACGGGATGTCTAAGGCCAGGCACATGCCACTGCAATACACGGCGTTAGTACTATCAATATGTTTTAGTAATTGGGCTATAATGATAAAAGAATACAGGAGTGGAATCAGCTTACGTGTTAACAAAGTCAACCGCATCTGTATAGAGCGCCTTACCCATAGGATCTAGCCAAAGGACCACCCGTTTTTTGGGAAAGATCACAATCAGCATCCAATCATACCTAACATCCATCCCAAACAATGTATAAAATAATTTCCGCAAACTATCGAAACACGTAAGCCGTAATTTAAATAAGGAACTTACGCTTTCACATTGGTGTAGGGAAGGAAATAGCAAAAATTACGCTCGTATTCGGGCATCTTTAATCTCCTCTGGAAGAACTCGACCCTCGTGTCAAAATCCTCTTCAGGCGTCATATAGCTCGGTCTGAAGAATGCAAAACAAATGGTCGATCGTAGCTTGTCGTGAAGAAACCTGCAGCCATATAATGAAGTTAGTTGAAAATCGTCATATGAGATGGTAGATCAAGCAAAGAAATACCTTATGTACACTTCGACTGACTGTGCACCCACAGCTTGTAATGTGGTGAACTCCTTGATACAGTCATGATTCAGGTCCACATAGCAATCCTCTCCGAACACTTCGCTACTGATGTACACCGAGTAAAGAGTTGACTTGCCCGTAATGCACGCGTGCTCGTATAAAAATCGGCAGGTCATAGACATTCTTCTCATATCTGCATCTTCGAAACTGGCGCATTGGAGTTTAAAGAAGCGGGTTTCGTCATATCCCTGATCAATGCAGATGCATATCACATGGGTATAAATGTGAATATTTGTCTATCGTGATTAAGGAGAGTGGTTCAATCAGTACCTTCTCATCAATGTGTACTAGACACTTCGGCCATCCCACAAAGGTTTTCAATGCATCCCTCACTTTCTCCATGTATCCGAACTTCTCTGGCAAATCATCATCTGGGGAGATCGCATCGTCTACAATTACCTTGACCATGTCATCGCCCAACTCTTGGTATTGCACGATTCATCCTGGCATCACTTTTCCAAGTGCGACGACGTTGGAGCCAGTCTCCAAATCTACATGGACGTGGAGTATGCATTTCTTCCAAGCCTGTTAGGATGACACGCAACAACATTATTATATCAAATATAACAAATTACGTCTCATTGACGGAAACAATTTAGTCGGAACTGTAGTGCATCAAACCTCTGGAATATCTGAAATGGGATTGGATTCAAAGCACTGTGGTGGCTCTGCATGGTAGGCGCGTGCGAACAAACAGCGAAGGAGCATGTGCTGGACGACGAAGTCTGCTTTCCGAATACCTTAGTCCAACCCACCAAGCTCCCTACCGCCCGTGTGCGGCCCGGGTACTCATCCTTCCCCGTCGCCTCTGTCATGATGTCTCTTCGACCCCGTGAAGTAAATTGTCCCTGACTGGCCAACTCTTGTAATTGATCCTGTAAATGACATATATTCAAAGGGTTCAGCATACGAACACCGGTCGACGTACAACATTTGGAATATTTCAAACAATGAACTTACAATTTTGACAGCCACCATCCTCATTCAGTCGTTGATGTACTATTTTTTTCCTTACGTGTCCCCTCTTCCATATTTCATGCCTCTCAATCTGGACGACATGCTCTTCCTCTTGAGATATCAAACCTTGCTCCTCCATTTGTGCTTTCTTTTCTGCAAGCAGCTCCGCCCTTGCCTTCTTGTAGCCGCCACGTGATAATGTGTGCTGGTACTGGTTAGATTTCACTCGTCCAATGTTCGTCTCCCTAATTTGTAGTGACTCAGGCGTTGATCTTTGTTCTACAAACGACTTCCATTGATCCAGACTAACGTATGGGTACTTGATAGTCGGATCCTCCCCTTGTTTCGGGCCAAATATATACTGGTTCGCTAGCTTACTCTTGAAGTTTCTCCACATTATTGCGGTAGCCCGCATCTCCATCACCTTCAGCTGACGGGTTAACTCGTTCTGTGGGACATCAAACAATGCCTACAAAATATTATCAGTGTTAATGCTAGCTTACGTGTGCAATAACTGATGAATGCGGATTAAAAACAGACCAGCATCTCCTCCCACACCATATCCCTTTGCTCTATCGGTACTAACTTCCAGTTTACATATGTAATAGGAATTCGCGATTTGACAACAATTCCTGCCATTTCATAACATATGAAGTACAACACATATACAGTTAATCAGTTTGTGATTGCAAAGAACTATTACTCCAATTGAAAATATAGGCTTACCAATGTAGGTTCTGAATGAAGTGGACACTTCACCGGCAATATTTCCATCTTGATCTAATGTGAGAGGCTCCTTCGTGCCTGCATCCTTATGCCGCTGGATTAATTTATTAAGACAGGTTCGGCCTCTTTTCTTACGAGAAGAAGAACTTCCGGAATTATCGTTATGTGAGTCAACCGTCATCTTCTTTACAACTACATATCG
This sequence comes from Rhodiola kirilowii, assembly GCA_033675215.1. Classification (NCBI taxonomy): domain Eukaryota; kingdom Viridiplantae; phylum Streptophyta; class Magnoliopsida; order Saxifragales; family Crassulaceae; genus Rhodiola; species Rhodiola kirilowii. The sequence continues at coordinate 28,912,313 of CM066196.1, read as the reverse complement.
TGGAGGAACCGTTACCAACAAATGATAGTCAGGATAGCATTTGGAAATAAATCTGATGGTAGAAAATTTCCAAGGGACGATTTTACAAACACGATAGCATATGGAAATAAATTTGCTAGTAGACAATTCCACACTTCACATTGACGGAATCATGCCTAGAAATGACCCCATACCAGACCCACGACTTAATTTTTAAAGGGCGTATACTTTCAAATTCAGGGTCACCGGTAGAAGGACACGAAGCAAATATGGCACATGCAACGTCGAAATTTAGATAATGGAAACAAATGGAGCTTGGGTACGACGAATTACCTTACTTTGTAGAGCGGAAACAGGATGTGTTGCGGCGGGATAGAAGGAAGTTACCGGCTGAGGATTGAAGTCTGGAAGCGGACGACATAGAATAGGGTTTTTTTAAAGTAAATGACATCGCTTACTTATTAAAGCGCTTTAGAATTACCAGGATACTACAGCGTTTTACAGAAAAGTGCTACTTATGGCACTAATTACTGCGCTTTTTAAGAAAACGCCAACATTTTTCAGTATCCTTATAGCGCTTCACTGTGAAAGCGCTGTAGAAGCTTGTGCAACCACGACGCTTTTCAAGAAACGCTAAGAAGGGTAAGTATCAGCTCACACGAGAACAACAAAAATTTGTGCTGTTGTGGGTGAAGTCTTTGAAGTTCCCTGATGGTTTTTGTTCTAATTTGGGGAATAAGGTTGATTTGAATTCCCTAAAGCTAGTGGGGTACCAGTCACACGACGCACACGTATTCATCGAGCGCCTAATGCCAATTGCATTCAAGGGATTTTTACCAAAACAGATATGGGAAGCTGTATCAGAGTTGTGCACTTTTTTCAGAGACATATGTGCATCCTCACTTCACATTGAGCTAATGGAGCATTGGCTGAGGTATATTGCTGCCACACTGTGTAAGCTGGAGACAATATTCCCCCCTTCATTTTTTGATTCGATGGAACACCTACAAATCCACTTGGCTGATGAGGTGTTGCTCGGCGGTCCAGTCCATTATCGTTGGATGTATCCTTTCAAGCGTTTCATATACCGTCTCAAACAATTGGGACAGAACGGAAACAGAGCTGAGGTCGAAGCTAGTATCGTTAACGCGTATATCCAGTTAGAGACTTCGTATTTGGGATTGGATTACCTCGATGTTAACTTAACAACGAACTTCACATCATGAAAAAGAAATGAAGTTGCTGCATCAGAGTACGATGACCTTCAGATTTCAATTCTTAACTATTCAGGAGTCGCTGGGAGCGTATTAACTCGTAGGGTTCTGGACATCTTCAGCAAAAAGCTGGACAACTTCGTAGGATTTCAATCCCAAAAAGCTGGACGACTTCTGGACAACTTCGTAGGATTTCAATCCCAAAAAGCTACTCATTACATCTTCAGCAACACACCTGAACTTGAACAATTTTTGGGATTATTTGAGAGCCAATTACGACAATCACATCCACGGCTCAATGACCGGCAAGTATACGACACCATATTGAAGGATTTTCCAGAGTGGCTTCATTCACATGTACGACGAACACGATTTTCATCACACTCATTTCCCTATTCACATATACTATACATTACACCATATTTTTGTTTACAGGTTTGGGAGCTTGGAGAAACCGTGTCAATACCAGAATGGATACACCACTTGTCATCAGGATTTCACTCTGATGTAACCTGTTCAGCAACATACAAAGTTAACAACTACAAATTTCATATTGAGAGCCACGGCGAAGGGAGGAATACGACGAACAGTCATGTTTACGTTAAAGGAACAGAAGGCATACACTACTACGGTGTTATTGAATAAATAATCCATATGAAGTTTAGGACCCACCACATGCTACGGGTTGTCTTGTTCAAGTGCCGTTGGTACGATCCTCAATTTGTGAAGTCATACCCGGCTATAAGCATTGTCATCGTCAACACAAATAGACCGTACATGCATTACGACCCGTACATTCTCACACAACAAGCAGTACAAGTTTATTATGTTACATTTCCGGGGTTAGCAGGACAAAACAATCAAGGATGGGTTGCGGTTTGTCCGGTAAAACCAACAAACGCAATAGACATGGAAATTGCAACTATTCCATTCCAGGATGATGGGCAATCAGGAGGTGGGATGCCAGTAAGTAACGAAGTTGCTTCGTATGGGAACCTCGCTGATGATGAGGTTCACGAATACACCAAAGAAGACGTCACCGAAGATAACTTAACTGATATTGTAGTTATCCAATCTGAGTCAGACGAATCCTCGTGAAGAAATCACCTGATTAATTTCAGAAAAGGCAACGTGATGTAATGATAATCTTCATAATTTGGTAAACAAATGTTTTATGTAACGATATACTCTTCTTAATTATGTAATAAAATTAAACGTTACAAAATATAAGTATTTAATGAATGAAGGGCAAACACCCTGAGGTGTTATTAAATTTGGCTCTTAAAAAAACAACCTTTTATCCTAGCGCATCAAATTGAGTAAGTTTAAAAAAAACAAAAAGAAAGAAAAGAAAAGGCGCCTCGATACAAAATTTAAATAAAAGGCGCCTCGAAAATAATTTCGCCGGTAATTTTCAAAATACGAGAGCGCTTACAAGTGAAAGCGATGTGATAATTATTTATTTAACGGCGCTTATCAAGAAACGCCGTGCTATGTTACACATAAGACAGCGTTTCCATATGAAGCGCTGAAACTTATTCCACATATGACAGCGCTTCAAATAAAAGCGCCGTCATAAGATTGTATTTTGAAAGCGTTTTATGTGAAAACGCTGTGTTTTGGTTACTTTTGTTAGCGCTTTTTTACAGAAATGCTATCTATGTGATACCTAAAATCTTAATCATAAGTTCAGATCTAGAACTCCTCCTTCAGTATCTTTCTTCGTAATAACCAGATATCTGGTTTAGGTAATCAACTTTCTGCCGCCGATTATACCTCCCCTTCTTCCGCCGGTTTGCTGCGTAGGTCGAGCGTATCGTCCTTGTATCTTCCACCGATTGTACCGCCGCTAGGTCCGCCGATAATCAGTTAATTTCTAATTTTGCCTAATACTCGTTCATAGGCAATATATGTGTTTCGATTCCCAACCGGGTGATTCTTGTAGATTTATTGTGGACTGTATGCATGTGACAATTTGTAGTGAATGTGACTATTTCGTACAAAATTGATTTTTGTTTGTTGGACAGGTCAAAATTATGGCACCACTAAAATGACCCAGATGTGGTAGAGGTTCTGCAGGTAGAGGTTCAGGTGGTTTGTCACAAACAAGGTTAACTGCCATGCGCCAACCTAGAACATTGAGCCAAGAAAGACAGGAGCAAACACTGTCTCACGGCCACAGTCATCAAGCCGAGGAAGTGTACAGGCCAGCTATGCATACTCAACCGGATCCAATTCCTGTTCCAATGAAAGAGGAGCAAACTTTCCCACCACGCAATGAATATGAAGAGGACGAACTTCTTAATTTTAATGAACAGCTGTTCCAGGGGGATGTGTAGGGCAATGACCAGTGTAATGGATCTCAGGAAATTTCAGGAAATGATGACGAAGGAGGTCATCACACATCGCTGCCAGCTTATGAAGTAGGAGAACCGTCTAGTACGGACGGACAAGATGAGATGACACGGGAAGGTTTCATGTCAGAGAATTCTCGACCGTGGATTGTCCCAGCTGGTGATGACAAGTAAGTTACATTTTTTTTACAACACAAATGGGCTTTCCATTACTAATACTATTGGACATTACCAACTCGCACTAAATGTTTCCAGCTTTGACCCACCCTCTGCTGTGAAAAAAATCGGTTTGCAATGTATCGCCCCTGGTTTTAAGGTTGGTTGGACGACTATTGGCACGTGTGACCCAGATGCGCCGCTGAAATGGTTTCATCATTTCAAGGTAAATGAACTTGGAATTTGCATACTCATGTTTTATTACATTTTTGTGAATCAGATTACATATTTCGTATCGCAAATATGCATAGCTTGTACCGATGGGATCCAATCCACAACGACCAAATTGAGGCCAACTTCAGAAAGAAGGCGGTGAAGATATTGCAAGATGCTTGGAAGGGCATGCGGAAGGGGACGACGAAAGGAGCGAAGTGGTTGACAAATGATCACCGGCTTGCAGCAAAAGTGCGGTTTGACACAGATCCAATTTTCAAAGCACGGAGTGAAAAGAAAAAACAAACATACTTGGCGCAGCACGCTAGAAACGGACCGTCAGTGCACGCATTTGGGTCGAGACCAGCACATTTTCACAAGGCGAAACTTGTAATACAATCTTTTTGTAAGCTGTATAACATTCATTTGTTTTATGTTCAGGAAAAGATTAATCAGCGGCAAGTGTTGCCAACTGATATGTTTGATCGGAAATTCAAGCGAAAGGATGGGACATACTTGATCCCCGACGCAGAAAAGACAAGGGTATGTGAACTGCTATTTTATGTCTCCGAATCACTACTGTCAATTTTTGTATATTGTGTAAATGCATTACTTGTTGAGTTGAATATCTAAAATATTTGATATATTTTGTAACCATATAATTTTTTGGTTTTGTGGGAATTGTACAGAAACTGCTCGAGGATGCTGAAGCTAAAGTTGTAGGGAAACATGACAAAGGGAAACGGATACCGGAGGAGGAGCTAGTCGAGGCGTCTGCAACTGTCATGGGTGTTAACCCCAGGACTGGGATACCGTATTTGTACGATCCATCAGCGACATTAATATCAGACAGGTTCTCCTCAACCGGCAGTCAGTCAAGCGCGAGATCACACAGATCGGGTTCCCATCAATCGAACGAGTGGATATATCAGGAGATGCGGCCGCGATTGGAGCGCATGGATGAGCTTTATAGCTCGCAGTCCCGACAGGTGGTTGAGATCCTAGATTTGAAGGGAAACATATGGCGATTGATGCAAATGATGCAGATGCAGTCTTTCATGCTTAGGATGTTAACTCCTGCACAGCCTTCCCCAACCAGTCAAATTCCGCACGTACACAACAAAGCCAAAGACCGAATGAGGAGAATCGGGGCCGTCTTTAAGGCCAAATGTTTAAATTGTGTGTTTGTTTTATAATGCAATTAATATAATTAAAATGCAATTTATATAATTAATTATTTCAATTATTGCAGTTAAATAATTAGTGCAATTAAATAATTAATTATTTCAATTATTAGATAATTATTAATTATTTTCAATAAATTGCAAATAATATAATAATTAGAAAAATTTCAATTATATAGGAAAATGTATCTGGTGACGGAACTGAGTGGGAATAAAAACGGAATATGATGGAAATTTTGTAATGACGGAATACTGCGGGAATTATGACGCATATACTTGGTGACAGAATTTTGCGGGAAACTAGACGGAATGAGCTAGTAACTGAATGTTGCAGGAATAATGACGCATACGTCTTTGTGACGGAATTTCCCCGAATAAATGAGGGAAATAATTACTGAGGGAAAATTGATGGAAACACAACGGAATTATTCGATGAAGGAATTTTGACGGAAAAGTGACGGCAAAATATAGTGACGGAATCTTGTGGGAATAATGACGGAATCTCAGTATTGACGGAATCTTGTGGGAATAATGACGAAATCTCAGTATTGACGGAAACTTGTCGGAATAATGACGGCATCTCAATATTGACGGAAACGTTTGGGAATAATGACGGAATCTCAGTATTGACGGAAACGTGTGGGAATAATGACGGAATTTAGGCCTACCGGAACATTGTGGGAAATTAGACGGAATTATACACCGGAAAATCGACAGACCTCTGACGGAAATTAGTGAGACGAAATGTTGACAGAATTTCGACGATTAGGTGACAGAATTAGATGACGGAATCGTGACGGAATCAAATTTCCGCCGGACAAAATGCCGTCTTTACCGTTTGTGACGGAAAGTTGACGGAATTTTTGCATTTTCCGTCAACTTTCCATCACTTCCTTGCTGGCGGAAATTTTGAGAAAATTTGTAGTGCTAGGACCTGAAGAATACATTTGTATTCAATTGTATTTCTCTTTTACGTAAGGTTAATGTTTTTTTATATGAACTGATAAATTTTAGTAAAATGATTATAGGTTTTCGATGTTTCTAATTAAACGATTTAAATGATTAATGTGGTTTCAAAAATTTAATTTTGACATATTTAATGGTACAAAAATTATATTTTTTGTGATGATTTGTATGCTCGTAGAAATATCTTTTCTGACATTTTTGGTGGATGCAAAAATATATGTTAGCGATGACTTTGATAGTCGTTAAAAGTTATATTGTGACAACTTATGTGGTTGCAAAAAATCTTTCAACGATGATCTAAATTGTTGCAAAAACTTTTATTGTGACAACTTTAGTGGTTGCTAAAATGTGTTTTAGCAATGACTTTGATGGTCAAAAAAAGTTCTATTGCGACATTTTTGGTGCTTGCAGAAACATGTTTTTATAATGATTTAAGTGAACGCAAAAACTTTTAATGTGACCACTTTAGTGGTTGGTAGAAATATCTTTTACCGAGAACCTAAGTGGTCGTAAATTGTTTTATTGTGTCGTCATTCGTGGTTGCAAAAATACCTTTTTGCAACGATTTAAGTGATCGTTGAATGGTTTTGCGACATCTTAAAAGGTCGCTGGAATTTCTTTTTTTTTTGTAATGACTTAGGTGGTCACCAAAATGCTTTTGTAATAAATTCATGGTCATCGCAATAAACACTAAATGTCATCACTAGAACTTTCAGCGAGGGAACTTACTGCACCGACATGCGACAACTTGAAAAATCATCACTTAAGTATATAAGCAATAACTTTTTAACATTCGGGGATGACTCAAAGTCATCACCGTTCATGTTTTTTTGTAGTGACCCCTAAAACGTATAAATTGACAACTATAAAGGCTTAAAAATATGCTTATCAGTGGAGAGGATGGTGATGGGAGACCACGGCAAGGGGAAACAGGGCGACGGGATGTTGGGTGGCGCGGACGTTAATGGAGGTGAAATTTGTGGCGAGGGGAGATGTGTGTTGTAACGGAACAGTAAAGAGAAAATTAGGGCTCGAATGTGTATTCTCACCTAAGGCGTGTTCTTAACAGCGCCTAAGTGAAATTTGCCACAGTAGCCTCCTTACTCAGCATCATTTAAGCCAAAATGACACTGGGCAAAAGTCGTTGTTGCGAACATCGCCTTAACTCTTTGGCGTCGTTGCCAACAGCACCTAAGGGGAATGTGTCTATTTTGGAAAACAAATTTGAAGAGTGTCTAGAAGGAGAAATGAAATTCGGATTTTGCCTATTTTGGAAATTTTTTTCATGAAATTCTATGTAAATAGAACCCTAAAATCATAGTAAAATCAACAGATGAAAATGTTCACACTTGTGATCTGTTTGTCCCGAATAAACAAAATAATTAAATGCAAAAGGTGTCATGCCAAAGTTTTTAGTAGATTATGCTATTTATTATAAGCATGAAAATCCTAATTAACCGTCATAGGAATCGCGTGTGCATTTAGTGTGTTCATCAAGTCGTTAAACACCTAGCCTCCAGTGGACGAGTATTGTGTTGTAAAAGTTTTATAGAAAATGAAATACTCACAAATCCATGTATCAAAAACTAATCTATATGAGTATGCAATGTTCACTGAGTCCAAAAATAACATAAGCATAAAGTTCTCAAGTTGTAATGTGAATGCGAATTAAACACATCTCATTGTAAAAAAAAACTTACTTTTAGTAAGTGACTCTACCTCTTATTATACATGTCAAATCAAATGGAGTAGCAATGCCTAAAATATGCTACTGTTAACGTTCAAAACATGTGTTCAAATAAAAATTTAGTTCGTAGCTAGCTCGCTACTCGTCAATGCTACTAAAAAAAAGTAAAAAAAAACATTAAGCTCAAAGTTCATTCTCATGTCCTTGAAGCTAGGTCGTAGTCCATAAGAGAAGAGAAACTTGACATTCAACATTTGGAAACATGTAGAGAGGCAAGTTATCTAGTGCAATGGTCATTTCTAAAATTATTTTCAAAGAAATTAGAGTGATGCAAGTATACTCTAGATTCATAATGGAGATTGTGGAGAAAATGAAAGTTGTTCTAAGAACAAGGTCTTTACGAAGGGACTTACCTCTTTTTTGAAACTTTTCTTAGGGACTTATCTCTCAGTTTTTTCGAACTCCACACTTAAAACATGATATTAATCGGCGAAATTTATTTAACTTTTTAGACTTCATTTTTTTGTAAATTTCATGACGTTCTGAGTGACATTTATCGTTCTAACTTGAATTTTGAGTTTCTGGACTTACATGGACTGAAAGAAGGTCAAAACACAAAACATACAAAAACAGACCAAAGTTGGAGCAAACGGGACAAAAGCGTTGCCTTGACTCAGCCGGACCCACCTCTCTGTAGGCACTGCTTTGGTAGAAAAAGAAAAGAAAATAAAGAAGGGGAAAGACGCCCCTTGCCTAGGGAGGACCTGCCTTGCATAAATAAGGCGCCCCTTGCCCTTGTCCCACACCTATAAAATAGAAAACTTATGCACATTTCCCAACAATTTCAAAATTGGCAATCATGTTTCGCTATATCTGTGTTGTCTATCACTTGTATTGAACCACTATTTCCTTGAAATTATGAAAGACATGTGACGTTGTAGATTTTCGCAATGCAAATAAATGCAATAAAAACTGTAGTAAAAACAATGTATAAAACCGGTAAACCGGGTCGAACCCAAAGGAGCAAGCCAAGCACATGCACTATATAAGATTGTGTTTCCGTTCGGCTATTCTAGTAAAAAATATATAAGGGTGTGTGTCTTAATCCTAAATGACAAGTAATTAGAGATAAAAGATGGATTAAGAAGTTTCGACGGTTATTTCCCTCCCTAGCAACTCAAACGATCAAATACAATTAACTCATGTGATTAAATGATGATTTGCTTAATGACCTAGAGTCCAAGACTTATGGAAATCAACTTCCGTTGACATTTCCTAAAACCTTAGACCGTCAAAGGTGGAGTAGCACTCTTTCAAGATATTGACTCACTTTAACTCAAGATTTAATCCATAACTTTCATTACAAATCAAATCCAATGAATTAAACATTTAATCCTAGTCAAGCATCCATATCCTAGAGTTCACTTTCATGACTAAGATATGGATCATTTTCTCCACACTAAAACTATTCCCTAGCTCTTTCAAGTCATAGGTTCAAATAGTAGTCTAATTTATCACTTAGGCATTTTATCAAACACCTTGTAGCATATCATTTTCATAGGACAAGAGAAAATGAAATCAATAATTATCCACATGAATTTCAATGTGATATACAATGATCATAAAGTGCAAGGAGGGTCCTAAACCCTCAAAGCACAAGAACTACTCACACATCATCATGATAACATGTTTTCATTACAAAACAACAAAGGGGAGGATAGATGAGTAGAGAAAACCCAAGTAGAAGACTAGATGCCTTCCTTGATCTTCCCTCTTCTACCCCAAGCAATCTTTTTGTGATGTTGAGTCTTCCTTGGCCATTTTATCACACGTTTTCTCTCTGAAAACTACCTTCCCTTTGGTCAAAAACCTCTCCTTCTATTCATAGGTTTGAAACTAAAATTTCTGTGTTTTTGTGCCCAACCGACTGGCTAGGACTTGAGCCGGTCAAATGAGAGTGGCCGAGTGCAATGCTTGACAATGGAGGTGCCCAACCTGACGGCTGGAATTTGAACCGGTCTGACTTATGAGAACTTTTTCGCTGTCTTATAGTGTGAATTTGGTCTTGGCGTAAACGGAAGAGTTGTATCTCTTTGAGTTAGCTTTCCAACAAGCTATAGATAAATCAATTTGGACACCGTATGCGCCCTGGACATGTAACATAAGTCGGAAAGAACAATCTGCCCTGTTTTGCCCCGAAACTCTTTGTTTTGCGTCGAAACTTCAATTTTTCATGCAATCTTAATATTTAGGTCTTGAATTCAACATGGTATCATTTTATACCAAAAATGTGAATGGCAAGGGTCAAATGACATTGAAAAACGTCAGAAACGAATCACAGTTTTTGTAAAATATGGCAAAGAATAAGGCAAAAATTCGACTTATCAACACTCCACACTTAAGCTTTGTTCGTCCCGAACAAAGTATATACACATGTCAATAGTAAGCAAATTGCGAAAATCTATTGGCGCTATGCTTTGTCCCCAATTTCTCTAGATGTTTATTTCAAGGCCTCAATCATTATTCCTAAACATGTCAAAGAAAGACAAATGAAAGTATATACAACCTATCTAGCTCCTTTTCGTATGCGTTACGAGTGCATTTAGCACATGCATTAACCTTAGTGGATAAGTTATAGTCTCGTGAGAGTTTTAAGAAAACGGAATACTCAGAAATCCCAAAATGCACCTATCCCATGAGAAAGAATTCAAGAGTGTTCAACCAAGGCGAGGATTTCTCAAAACAAATCCCTCACCCCAAACTAGGACTACCGTCATATTATCATCAAAAGAACTTTTGAACCATTTAAGTACCCATGAGGTTGTGCATTCAAGATCATCAATGCTAGGGCTATCATTTGTCTCATCCAAAAGTCTACTTATTTTCAAGGCAATACAATAGAAGCAAAGTTGTTAGTTTGCACAAAGAGTGTCAATCACTAACTTATGCTGGCTAGGCTAGTCCATTGGTTTTCAACATGGAACTCATTCCCAAGTCTTAGGCGCTTAAGCCGTAATCCATAAGGAAAGAGGAGTTCAACACTAAGAGTTCTTAGAAAATGAGCATAGACCAAATGAGAATTCCCGTGCAAGCACAAGGATCGTCCAAGAGTTCATCCAACTAGCACACAATACATATTATGCACCCGCGCAAAAGTAGAATGATGGAAGAACATAGAGTCAAGTTTTAAGTGCTTTTTATTTTCTTTTCAAATGGCCTTTGGCCTAAAATGCTTTCGAGGGAGAAATTTTCTTCCTAATCCCCGGCATTTGAACAAAACTTCTCTTGGCCTTCGAGAAAGTTTTTAGTCGGTGCTTTGCTCTTTTTTTACCATGAAAGTGAAGCATTTTTTTGCTGGGGCCTATTTTTTCACCTTCTTTGGACTCCACACTTAAAACTTGACAATATGTGCAAAGAACGTATAGAATGCGCGGGAAACAATCACAAGTAAGTCACTAAATTAGAAAAACTCTAGTCACCAAGGAGCATACAAAAGGTCTAAGTTTTTGGTGAATTTCTTTTAAAAAGCTTGCTAAAGCTTAATCCAAGGTATTTCAACGAAAAAACTTAGAAAATTAGATAGACAAGAGATAGCAATGATATTGATTCATAAGAATGCACATTCAAGGGACTAGGTCGGTTCTAAGTTCAAGATCCAATAATTGTGACAAGTAGGCTAGATGTGATTTATAGGGATTTAGAATCAATAATCACAAGCCTTTGTGGTTAAAAATACTCTCATGTTAGGGATAGAATACATGAATGCAAGTATCCATTCAAAGATAATAGGCTTGGCATGATATGAGTAAAGTATGCGACTACCCACTCCACACTTAAAATCTAGCTTAGTCCCTAAGCGCAAACAATGAAGAGAATGAGATAAAGGCTCATAGAAACTCCCCTCGTTTGTAGATGTGCCCCACCAATAAAGGAGAAGTCATTGTGCTAAGCTTGATCATACACGATGCAAATAACTTCCTTGATGACAAGAACATATGAGATGTTAAAAGTAACAAATGATATACAAGGTAGTAAAAAAACTCAAGTATGAGCAAGAAAGCATCACTAGTCACATAATAACATCATGGCATAAGATTAGTAGAGTTCGAACAAGGAAAGTAAGCTACACCATCCATAATGTGCACAAGGTGTCTTTAGTGAAAAGAAAATGTGAAACTGGAGTTATAGCATGGTATAACAAAATAGTTTCAATCTAGTAAACTCAAATAAGGCACATGAACACTAATGGGCGACATCATCATTCATAGATAAATCAAAGGAAATGTGGAGGGGTTTGGCGATGTGAAGTGGGATTGGAGTGAGTAGAACTCACTCCACACTTAAAATTTGTCCCACTACTCACAAATTTCACACCCCATACTTAGAGGCTAAGCCACTCAATTGTTAGTGGCTTAGGCTCAACAAAGGGGAGGAATGATGCGCCAACACATCTATTATTAGTGGATCTAGTTGGTTAACAAGTAGAGGGTAGTGGATGTGGTTACTTGTTGTTGAATTAGTAGTGCATGTATGGGTAGTTAAGTAGTAGTTATGGATATATTATTATGGGTATCTAATCCCAAATTATTCTTATCTCAGTCTCATTTCATCTCAATCCGAAATTCTATCAAATTCTATTATTTGGTTTGCATCATTTGTTGTTTTCACTGAGAGTTGATAAATGTCGTTCTATCCTCAACCAATGCAAACCGAAACCCTAGCCGAGAAATTAGATTCCATCAGTGGTACCTGTTAAGAAATTAATAGTTTGTTTATCGAAATGAAGGATCAAAAACTTAGCCATGGCTGCCATTCTCACAAATATGTTTAGAGACACTCGTGCTGCCATGAAGTCTTTTTCAGATGAATTTGTAAGTCAATTAAAGCAAATCCATGAATTTGTTCAGAACATATTGGTACAAGTCAGAATAGATGAAAAGCAGCAAGTGGAGTCGGCTTCACCTGCACTATTGTCCCCTCTTATGCATGCATTTAGCCATTCTTCAGAGTATTATATGGGAGGCCCAACAAACAATTTGTAACCTGAAAAAATGTCATTTATGCATCACCATGCATGGAATGTAGACAGCCCCAACTCGGAAGAAGTTTATTCTAACACCTGCAATGAAGAGGTTAACAAAATTCTCAAGTTTTCATTTCCACATCCACCGGATGTAACTGGCCTTGAGGATAAGGTCAATTTGAAGGGCCGAATGATGCGCCAGCACACCTCTATTGTGGTTGTGGAAGTAGTTACTTGTGGTTGAATTAGTAGTGCATGTATGTAGTGATGGTTCCAAGACCCCCCAGACCCCCTCTCAAATTCTTCAAAAAAAATTCACTTTAGAGGATTCAAACCCTGGTCCATTTGATTACCAAGCACAAATTCTACCAAATGACCTGTTTTGTGTTTATGTTTGTTGAAGCTAAAGATACTATTTGAAGATTGATCATTTAGTTTAATATTCCAATAGTATGTTCTACAACTAAATCACACTCAACTTATAAATTACTTTTTGTGATCTTAGTTAATCTATTTTTGACCTTGGGTTGAGATCCCATGACAAAGCCTTCTTTGGTGAGAAATGAGAAAAAATCGTATCAATCCGTTCTAATTGATGGACGGTAAAGATTAAACGTGATTTGTATTAAAATTCGTAATTATTTACTGATTAATTAGACTTAAAGGGAAAATTAGAAAAAAAACATCAATCAAAATCGTAATCCCCAATTCACACGACCTACACAGAATCGATCGATGAAAACTGTGACTTTCTCTGAAATCGGTGACCGCGACACTTCTGCTACTCTTCGACCTAATTAAACAATGCCGAACAAAGCGAAGCAGACAACCCAAAGATAGTCAACCAAGTTTACTAGTATGTGGTCTACGAATTTTAGGGTTTGAAGCTTTCCGTTTATAGTAGTGAAGGGGAACTTGTATGTAGTCTACGATTTTATTTGATGATTTCGGATATTGGTAGAACCCTAAGATTCGTAGTTTCGTGAATCAGAATTCGTAGCCACATGCCGTGATATTTTTGGTCAAAGTCGTGTAGAAGTTTCGTATAGTGTTTAATTCGTATTTCATGAAAAGCGATGTTATGAAGCTTCGTAGAGTGTTTGATTCGTATTTTATATAGCCTATAATTTGTAAATTTAAGTTAAAATTTGTAGCTTTGGGATAAGAATCATTATGGGCATTGGAATGATATGAAACAAAATTCGTAGCAGAAGTTGTTTGTGATGTAACTTCTTATTTAAATTCGTAACTTGTTGATCCTTTCCTTTTGACCCATCATTAAAACACACACAAAAATTGATGCTCCTCTGGTTAGCTGGATACCGGCAAAAGGTATGAACTTTCATTTATGTAACTGTCCAAAGTCTCAGATCCAATCCAATATAGTATGACTATGAGTATGAGTAAGATATTGTTGTTTATCTTTAGATTTTAACTTGATTAAATTGAAACAGACACTTAGACAACTTGCACAGAATAGGGAAGCAGCTAGAAAAAGCAGGCTTAGAAAAAATGTAACACTAAATTCTCAATTCAAGCCATTTTAATCATTTCATTGTTTCAAACAAACGTTTAATTTCTTTGTGACTAACGGCGATATTAATGGAGTTTTTTTTAAAACTGACCCTTTTGAGTTTGAAAATTTCAAAACTAACCCCCTCGAGTTTCACATTTCAAAACTGACCCTTTTTTAATAAAACCGGAATTCCTATTTCCGTTTTTAAAACGTAACCGAGTTCCGGTTTTTAGTAGATCTGGCTGATGTGGACGACGGTCGAATAGGTGGCTTCCACGTAAGACCGGAATGCGTCATTCCGTGTTTTTAAAAAAACGGAAACCGGAGTTCCGGTGTTCTGCGAAATAAAATTGCCGACGCAGTTTCTTCTTTCTTCCCCATTTGAAACCCTAAAATTTTGAAACCCGCCGGATCTACTTCTCACTCATCCAATTCCGTCCGATTTCTCCACACTTTCGTCCGATTTCTCTTGAATTTTGAAATCCTACCCCAATTCCGTCCAAATTCGTACCCAATTCGGCTCGAATCCGTCCGATTTCTCCCACATTCACAACCTCCGAAATTGATAGGTAATAAACTGTGTAATTAGTGTTGTTAAATTGTTTGTGAAGAATTGTTGTTGTGAATTTTGATATTAGTGTTGTTGAATTATTTTTTTTATATTAGTTCGGTTAATTGTATGAATTTTGTGAATTGATAGGTAATAAACTGTGTAATTAGTGTTGTTGAATTGTTTGTGAAGAATTGTTGTTGTGAATTTTGATATTAGTGTTGTTGAAATAGTTGTTTTTGATATTAGTGCGGTTAATTGTGTGAATTTTGTGGATTTTTTTAGTGTTTTTGAATTAGTATATTGGAATTGGGACAATTTTTGTTGTAGTTGAATTAGGGTATTGATATATATTGTGTTTTTTTTCATGAATAGGTAATAATGAATATCTGTTGTTTTTACAGAAATGTCGTCAGGTAACAGGCGAAGAAGCACTAGCCAACGCGGTGTGCCGTCTTCTTCACGAGCGACTGCTAATCCAAACATGGATATGGATGATTATCTTCATCCTGGACCTATCGATCTATCCTTGTTGACGATGCAAAAGGAGCATCGCACTGAAGCGATTTGGAGAAATCAGGTATGCTTTTCATTAATTAATTTTTTTTCAATTCATTTCATATAACAATGTTTAATTAATTAATTGCATATTATAGATGGATAAAGATTTTTGGTTTGATAAGGCATTGAAGGTAATGGGTCGTAAAGTCGTAAAGATGGACCCGTGACTTACGAATTATGTTGCAAATGCCGGTTTTCTACCTTGGACCCAAGTATGCAACGTGAATTGTGATCCTAGATTAATCACCGCACTAGTGGAGAGATGGCGCCCCGAGACACACACCTTCCATCTAAATGGAGGGGAGGCTACAATTACTTTACAGGACGTGTCTCTTCTTACTGGATTACCCATAGATGGGGAGCCCGTGTCTGGATTAGGGGAGCTTGAATGGGAGCCAGTTTGTTTGAGTTTATTGGGTGCTGTGCCTGACCGACCTAAGTATAAATCTATGGGTAGCAAGACATGGTTCGATGAATACTTGACTCATATGACAGCCGATGCGGATGAAGAGATGTTGAAGAAATACGCTAGGGCGTATATTTTATGTGTTTTGGGATTGACTCTCGTGGCAGACTTGTCCGGTGATCAGGTACCGCTCCACTACCTTCCATTATTGGCGGACTTGGATAACGTCAGGAGATACAGTTGGGGGAGCGCAATTTTAGCGTATCAGTACAATCAGATGTGCAGAGCGAGTTATATTAAGAAGTCACAAATCGGGGGATGTGCACTATTACTACAATTTTGGTGTTGGAAGTGCATGCGTATTGGACGTCCACAACCATATGACAGAGACCCACCAGAACTTGAAGATGATAAACATCCATTTTACAGATCTTGTTGGTCGTACTTGTGAGTACACTTTTTATTTATTTTGATATTGAAAATTGTTAAATATTAAATGTGTAACACTTTTATTTATGCGCAGGCAATGGGCCGGACCAAAACATTTTGAAGAGACCCCATGTGGTTCTTTAATCTTCTATTGGGATCAGCTCGAGCGAATGGTCCACGATGATTTTATTTATCGACCATATGAGGAGGATTTGATGGAACGACTGCATCCGGTATGTGTCGAGTCACGAGAATGTAATGTATATTTCATCATTTAAATTTTAAATGTAATGTATTCAACTAATATACTAATACATTTTAATTATAGGTGACGATGATGATATGAGTGTAGACGATTATCATGTCACCAACCTTGCATCACAGACACCATGTTATGATCGTCCATCAAGCTCACAGGCACCACCTTCACAACCATCTCGGGCATCCATGTCACAGACCACACCTTCACCACCAGGTCACGGGCACAACCTCCGTCCTGAAAAGACACCTAAACAGTCATGGCTACAGAGGTTACGTAAGAATAGAAAAGATCGAGATTAAATTTAACTTCAATGTATTGTTTTGTTTCACTTGTGCTACATTTTGTAACAATGTCTTAATTTCATCTATCAAAATAACTCATGGTACGTTTTCTATTAGACACGAAGAAATCTAATAATAAATAACGAAATTATTTTTTATATTTTTACAGTTCGGATTTTTTAAATGCTACACTATCCCCGTATCTTGGTTTTTTCCACTTAAACCAGAAAAAAAATTTGCACGTAAATTTTGCTTCTGTTTTTTTGGACGTAAATTTTTGTTTTTTTTCCCCGTAAATTTTTTACACTATCCCCGTAAATTTTGCACGTAAATTTAGGGAAAAAACAAAAAAAAAATTAGGTTAGGAAACACCGGATTTCCGATTTCCGTTTTTTTCTGACCTAATTTTATTTTTTTGTAAAACCGGATTCCCCTGATCCGTTTTTTCAGTTAAAAAACAAAAAAAAAATTAGGTTATGGAACACCGGATTTCCGAGTTCCGGTTTTATCCGGGACCTAAATTTCTGACGCCTCGACCAGAAGTGACCGGAGAGGCACGAGTCGGCATTCCCCTAAACACGGAATCCGGAGATCCGGTTTTTGACGCAATATAAATATGCATGCTCTCTTGTTCATTTGATGCATCCAAATACACAACGACTAAAAATCTCTCATCATTCCAATCGTTCAAACCGGATTCCTTCGACAATGGAAACTCCAACTCTTGATAATTTAGATGTTCCAATCATGGACGAGTACCACCGGGAAGAAATGGAAAATTTGGAAATTATCGCTGTTCAGGATCCGCCGACGGAGAATGCAATACCCCGTTACGTATGGGATCATCCGGATTTTGAAGATATTTTGGCATGGGAAACCAATCAACCAGCCGATGAGTATATGGGAGGAAATTTCGACCATCCGGCTCCCGACGAATCCCTTGGAGTTGGCCGTGAGTTTGACTCAAAAGAACTTGCCGTACATGCGGTGCGAAAGTGGTCGATCATGAATCGGGTGGAAAATTGGTAAAAAAAATCTAACCCAGCTTTTATTGTGTTTCGCTGTCGAAAAGCAGGAGAAGGTTGTCCATGGGGCCTCCGGATATCTGCACTGAGAAATAGTTACCGTTGGGAAGTGCGAAAGCATCGTGAGCACCACATATGTCAGAACGACACAATTATGGCCAGCAACGTTCATATGACGCCCAAGTACATCGCTAAAGAACTGTGGGATGTGATGACAGAAAAATTACGGTTGAGTGGAGCAGAGATACAAGCAAGAATTTATAAAGACTATGGGCTTGAAATTTCCTCATTGAAAGCTTGGCAAGCGAAGCAACAAACAATGATTGACTTATTTGGAAAATGGGATGGCTCCTTCGCATACCTGCCGCACTTGATGAAGGCTTTAGTTGATAATAGTCCCGAAACAGTTGTCTATTGGGATACTGACGAAATCGATGGTGAGTACATTCAGGTAAATCGTGTTTTTTGGGCATTTGCTGAATGTATTCATGCATTTAATCATTGTCATCCCATATTATCCATTGACGAAACTCATTTGTACGGTAAGTACGATGCGAAGCTCCTCGTAGCATGCTCATTGGACACAAACAATGGTGTCCTACCAGTTGATTTGCTTTGGTCGAGAGTGAAAACACCATTGTTTATGCCCGAGATGGTTGTGAAGGTGGTGCCTGTGAGCTTGATGGACGATCATAACATGGTGTCTGTGATGCAAGGTTATTGACATGATCATCGTCAACACTCATATCATCATCGTCACCTATAATTAAAATGTATTAGTATATTAGTTGAATACATTACATTTAAAATTTAAATGATGAAATATACATTACATTCTCGTGACTCGACACATACCGGATGCAGTCGTTCCATCAAATCCTCCTCATATGGTCGATAAATAAAATCATCGTGTACCATTCGCTCGAGCTGATCCCAATAGAAGATTAAAGAACCACATGGGGTCTCTTCAAAATGTTTTGGTCCGGCCCATTGCCTGCGCATAAATAAAAGTGTTACACATTTAATATTTAAAAATTTTCAATATCAAAATAAATAAAAAGTGTACTCACAAGTACGACCAACAAGGTCTGTAAAATGGATGTATATCATCTTCAAGTTCTGGTGGGTCTCTGTCATATGGTTGTGGACGTCCAATACGCATGCGCTCCCAACACTAAAACTGTAGTAATAGTGCACATCCCCCGATTTGCGACTTCTTAATATAACTCGCTCTGCACATCTGACAGTACTGATACGCTAAAATTGCGCTCCCCCAACTGTATCTCCTGACGTTATCCATGTTCGCCAACAATGAAAGGTAGTGGAGCGGTACCTGATCACCGGACAAGTCTGCCACGAGAGTGAATCCCAAAACACATAAAATATACGCCCTAGCGTATTTCTTCAACATCTCTTCATCCGCATCGGCTGGCATATGAGTCAAGTATTCATCGAACCATGTCTTGCTACCCATAGATTTATACTTAGGTCGGTCAGGTACATCACCCAATAAACTCAAACAAACTGGCTCCCATTCGAGCTCCCCTAATCCAAACACGGGCTCCCCATCTATGGGTAATCCAGTAAGAAGAGACACGTCCTGTAAAGTAATTGTAGCCTCCCCTCCATTTAGATGGAAGGTGTGTGTCTCGGGGCGCCATCTCTCCACTAGTGCGGTGATTAATCTAGGATCACAATTCACGTTGCATACTTGGGTCCAAGGTAGAAAACCGGCATATGCAACATAATTCGTAAGTCGCGGGGTCCATCTTTACGACTTTATGACCCATTACCTTCAATGCCTTATCAGACCTAAAATCTTTATCCATCTATAATATGCAATTAATTAATTAAACATTGTTATATGAAATGAATTGAAAAAAAATTAATTAATGAAAATCATACCTAATTTCTCCAAATCGCTTCAGTGCGATGCTCCTTTTGCATCGTCAACAAGGATGGATCGATAGGTCCAGGATGAAGATAATCATCCATATCCATGTTTGGATTAGCAGTCGCTCGTGAAGAAGACGGCACATCGCGTTGGCTAGTGCTTCTTCGCCAGTTACCTGACTACATTTCTGTAAAAACAACAGATATTCATTATTACCAATTCATGAAAAAAACACAATATATATCAATACGCTAATTCAACTACAACAAAAATTGTCCTAATTCCAATATACTAATTCAAAAACACTAAAAAAATCCACAAAATTCACACAATTAACCGCACTAATATCAAAAACAACTATTTCACCAACACTAATATCAAAATTCACAACAACAATTCTTCACAAACAATTCAACAACACTAATTACACAATTTATTACCTATCAATTCACAAAATTCATACAATTAACCGAACTAATATCAAAAAATAATAATTCAACAACACTAATATCAAAATTCAGAACAACAATTCTTCACAAACAATTCAACAACACTAATTACACAGTTTATTACCTATCATTTTTGGAGGTTGTGAATGTGGGAGAAATCGGACGGATTCGAGCCGAATTGGGTACGAATTTGGACGGAATTGGGGTAGGATTTAAAAATTCAAGAGAAATCGGGCGAAAGTGTGGAGAAATCGGACGGAATCGGATGAGTGAGAAGTAGATCCGGAGGGTTTCAAAATTTTAGGGTTTCGAATGGGGAAGAAGAGAAGAAGCTGCGTCGGTAATTTTATTTCGCAGAACACTGGACCTCCGGTTTCCGGTTTTTTAAAAAAACACGGAATGACGCATTCCGGTCTTACGTGGAAGCCACGTATTCGACCGTCGTCCACATCAGCCAGATCTACTAAAAACCGGAACTCGGAAATCCGGTTAGTTCCAAAACGTAACTAATCGGAAATTGAAAATCTGGTTTTCTAAAAAACGGAAATAGGAATTTCGATTTCATTAAAAAATGGTCAGTTTTGAAATGTGAAACTCGAGGGGGTTAGTTTTGAAATTTTCAAACTCAAACGGATCAGTTTTAAAAAAAACTCATATTAATGTGCTTAACCGAAAACAGACTTACATTCATCAACTTGAATCCTGCAGAATGAAGCTTGCTCAATTGGAGCAGGAGTTACATAGATCATCAAGAGCAGCACAAGTATGATAATTCGACTGATTCCGAGAAAATTCTCCATTAGTTTATTTAATTAAAAGATGAGTTTGCACCAAATTATTCTCACAGTGGAGGTTTTCTTGTAGACTGGCCCAATCTGTCATGGGTTGAACTCCAGTTCAGGTAAAAACTCATATTTTTATAAGAAAGGTTTCATTTCATGAAAAAGGTAATAAAATATAGAAGAAGGAATAAGACCTCAAATCTTTTTGTTATCTTGGAATTACAACTTTTTACTACAAGAAAAAACTTCATAGTCAATTTTTTTTGTATTTAAATGTTGTTATCTTGTTGATTAGGGTCGACGATGGACAGGGCAGGACCGGCCCGCCCTAACTGAAAGGGATTAGGGCAGAACAAATTGAGTTTTGAGAAGGCTTTTAAAATAATAAGGGCCGGGCTTGTCTCAAATTATCAATCCTAGGGCCGAGCATAGGGCCGAGTAATGAGGGGCATTTAGGGCCGAACGAGCCGGTCCTTAATTTTAGGGCCGAACTTAGGGTCGGGCTTAAAAATCATTTTTTAAGATTAGCATATCAATGAAGAATTACAAATGCACAAAATATTTAACAACATCCACTTCCTATTCTCCTAAGAAAAAACAAGTTTATATAATTAAATCATATTGATATAAGTTAAATGAATTCGTAAAATTAATTATAAGTATAAAATTAACTAGATATATTGAAATATATCATCTATCATTATGTAAAAAAATTATAGATAAAATTTAATCTAAGTGACTAAGTGTATTATAAATTATTGACATATAAAAGGTGAAATATGAAAGGGCTTAACGGTCGGGCTTTTTTAGGTCCGGCCAAGTATAACATTATTAGGTCGTAATTAGGTCGGGCTTTTTTAGGGCGGACAGGGCCGGGCTCGAGGGTCGAACAGGGCTTTGAAATCATGGCCTTTGTTTGACTTTGAGCCTTTAGGGCTCTAGGGCTAAAACTCAGGGCCGGGCCGGCCTTAGGGCTCATAGGTCGTAGGGCTTCGTGTAGGGCTTTTCAGCCCTATGACTGAATGTTGACCCCTAATGTTGATGGTTGTAGATCATTTTGAAGCAAATCGAGGCGGATGACCAACTTATGGCAATTAACCTGTTACAAGTTTGACGCAAGAAGGCGAAGACATCATCAAACGGGCTCGAATCACTTACTCAATGGGTCCATAACTATAGCTTCAGATTCACCTACTTCTCCACCAAATGACATGACCAATTACATGAACTTGATGGCCATTGCTATCAATTTATTCAAATAGCTGCTTAAATATTTGGTCACTCTATTTGTAGTATGTAGACATGTCATGAAGATTTTATGTTAGAAAAAAACATTGTTCTGCCAAAAACATCAGTTTTACATCAGGAGTACCCTTTACGCATTTTGATCACAGTGACATTACACATTTTGTTCGTAAATGTTACGCATCTTAGACACATTGACTGTTACGAATTATAACTCTTGAACAGCCACACATTTGATTCAGTTACTACGAATATTTTCCTATGCATTTTGATTCAATTACTATGAATATTATCCTTCGTATTTTGATTAAATTACTCCGAATATTATCATACATATTTTGATTCAAATACTACAAATATTATCCTGCGAATTTTGATTCAATTATTACGAATTTTTACTAGTAATCTACGCATTTAAATCAAGATTCATGTGGTACGAATTTTGGCTACTATACTACGAATTATAAATTGAGGTCTTCTTGATTCGTGAATTATGTAAAAGACTACGAATTATGTTAATTGGACTACGAATTATGTGAATAACACTACGCGTTATATGAACTAGACTACGAATTTTAAGTACATGATATGAACCCAAGAAAAGGCTAAATAACAATTAAGTAAGCAAAACTAAACCAGATTAACAAACAATTCTGCACCGAGATTAACTTATAAGATCAATATGATAATTAAACTTATGGGAAGAAATCAACTGTTTGTACAAACTTAGACAGTATGTTTGCTACAGTTTATAACGAAATATGCCTTACAGGAAAGCACGCCAGCTCCAAATCTGAAACAAACAATTTGGCAATGATGTGCAGGTTCATGAGCTCCTCAAAACTAACAGTGATAGTGAATCATCGACGGTTTAAGACAGCACTTCTTATTGATGAAGTTTCTGGTCTGCCGGGTTTATAAGAAACTCCCTCATCACTTCTTGAAATTTCGGGACAATAAAACAAAACCTCAAATTCTCCCCACGAGTGAATAGGTGAAATAGAAGGCCAGAGAACGCAAATGTAGCCACATAACACACAAGTGAAACAATCAACAGAGCTGCATACCAAAATTGTTCATCATATCCAACCCATTTGTCATTCCATCCATGAAAAAGTCCAACAAGAGCACCACTTGAACAAGTACAAAAAACCGGATCCAAATTTTGAAGTTGACAATCTCATTAGGAAGAAAACCCACAAGGCTCACCAGCACAAACCACCAAATAGCTTTCATCATCCACTGTCCATGATGTATGGTATCACGAGAATCTTTCTGATTCTTCACACCTACCATAATTAGAGACAAAATAGAGATGAATAAGAAGTTCCCCAAACTAACCCGCAGCACAACATCCATCTCGAATCATTCTTTGTCATGTTTTTGATGGAAATGATTAATCCATGGAATTTTCTGGAGAAGAGGTGCATGCAGCAACTTCCCTGAGAATCTAAGAAACAACTAGGGATAGAGCAAAGAGACCATAACAGGCTATCTGAGCAGGCCTCCGGCTAATTTCAGAAACCACTGAGGTACAAGCGATGCGGCCCACATATTCTCTTATCCAAGTCTTACGACATCATTACACGAAGCTGCTGCGCCAGATATGTAAATGTTGGCCGGAGTCCATAAATTTATCCGATGAGGGAAAGAAAAGCAATCGGCGGAGAAGAGGGGCAGATTTATTTGGATAGGTTTTTTTGTTCTCAGAAAATATTTGCAATGCACAAATGACAAATTTACCCTTAAATGCGAGTTTAATGTATAAAAATAGGAAAATAATTACGAAAATTAAGGACCGTTCGATGAAAGATTTCACGCCTGTTGTTATTTCTCATCAGAATTACTATTTCTCATATGATCCTAACTCTTTTGACCCTAAGCTATAAGCCTAAAACACAATACACATTTATTAATTAAAGTTAACTCCAATTAATTTAAATTCTATCATTAATAATTAAAATATTTTAAAAATTTAACGTTTTTTGACCATTCTCAGATAAAAAAAATTTTAGGACCCTTCGAGAGTCGCTGGATCTGCCACAACATGTATGGGTAGTTAAGTAGTAATTATGGATAGATTATTATGGGTATAAGTAGGAGTTATGTAATTAAAATAGAAAAAGAAGAAAAGAATGAAGTAAAGTTTCCTCCTATCACATATTCTGCATATATTTCTATCTCAGCCCAATTTCGCCAAATTCCAACCCCAAAATTTTCTTATATTGGTCTCATTTCATCTCAATCTCAAAATACATTATTTGGTTTGCATCAAGTTCAATATAATTTAACAGATTTGAATATTATTTGAGTTAATTTCAACTCAAAAGAAGAGCACATTAATGTGCTTAATCATTTGTGTTTTAAATGGAAAATAAAAGAAGATAGGTGAAGCGAAACAAAAACGTAAGACTAAGGTCATGTCCAATTGACTTTAAATTTATGCTTTACAAATTAAATTCAGCTAAGTAAAATTAAAATAAATTAAATTAAACTAAGCTAAACCAAATTAAATTACATTAAATTAAGCTAAGCTAAACTAAATTAAAATAAACTAAACTAAACTAAATTAATTTAAAGTAAATTTTATTTGTTTAAGTTCATCATCATCGTCGTCGTCATCATCATCATCATCATCATCGTCATCATTGTCATCATCGTCGTCATCATCGTCATCACCATCATCACCATCATCGTCATCTTCATCATCATCACTTCATCATCATCGTATTGCCCTCATTGTATCATCAGCATTATCTTCATCACATCACCATCATCATCATCACCATCACCATCACGACCACCATCATCATCGTATCATCATCATTATCATCATCACATCATCATCGTCATTATCATCATCACATCATCATCATCATTATCATCATCACATCATCATCATCATCATCATCATCACCATCACGACCACAATCATCATCATCATCGTATCACCATCATCATCATTATCATCATCACATCATAATCATTATCATCATCATCACATCAGCATCATCATAGGATAATCATCATATCATCATCATCGTATTACCCTCATCGTATCATCATAATCATCATCATCATCATATTACCATCATCATCATCATCATCATCATCACATCACATCACATCACATCACATCACATCACATCATCATCATCATCATCATATTACCATCATCATCATCATATTACCATCATCATCATATCATCATATCACCATCATCATCATATCACCACCATCACCATCATCATATCACCATCATCATCATCATTATCATATCACCATCATCATCATCATATTACCATCATCATCATCATTATCACCAGCATCTTCATCATCAGCATCAACATTATATCATCACAACCATCATCATCATATTACCATCGTCATCATATCAACATCATCATATCATCATCACCATCACCATCACCATCACCATCACCATCACCATCACCATCACCATCACCATCACCATCACCATCACCATCACCATCACCATCACCATCACCATCACCATCACCATCATATCGTCAACATCATCACAACATTCATCATATTACCATCATCATCACATCACCATCATCATACGATATGATGCTGGTGATATGATGATGATGATGGTAATATGATGATGATGGTTATGATGATGATGACTATATGATGGTGATGGTGTTGGTGATGATATGATGATGATATGATGATGACGGTAATATGATGATGATGTGATTATGATGATGATGGTAATATGATGATGATGATGATGGTGATGATGATGATGGTAATATGATGGGGATGATGATGATGTGATGTGATAATGATGATGGTGATGATGATGAAGATGTGATGTGATGTGATGATGATGGTAATATGATATGATGATGATGATGGTGGTGATATGATGATGATAGCAATATGATGATGATGATGGCAATATGATGATGATGATTATGTGATGGTATGTGATGATGATGATGGTGATGATGGTGATTTTGATGATGATGATGACAAAATGATGGTGATGGTGATGATGATGATGATGATGATATGATGTTGTTGATATGATGATGATGGTAAGATGATGATGATGGCAATATGATAATGATGTGATGTGATGATGATGATGGTGATGTTGATGATGATGATGGTTGTGATGATGGTGATGGTGATGGTGATGGTGATGGTGATGGTGATGGTGATGGTGATGATGATGATGATGATGATGATAGTGAAATGATGATGATGATGATGGTTGTGATGATGATGACGATATGATGGTGATGATGATGATATGATGATGGTGATGTGATGATGATGATGATGTGTTATACCCCATTTTAAATTATCATTTTTTTAATCTTTGGACCGAAAATTAATAATAAAAAGCAAACAAATAGGAGGAGAGACTGTTCGGTTTTCTTTTGAAACGGACTGGACTACCAAGGTGGGCCTAAATATATGGAGTCTTAGGGTTTGGTCTAAACTAATAGTATATATTTGTACTTGTAGATGGATACGAAGGGGATTCCTCATGCCAGACCGATCGGGTTCCGAGAAAGCTAGATTGTGACACGATTAAAGTGGAAGGAAATTGGATATTGGACATTGGACAACCACGGTTCAACCAAAAAGGAAAAGGTGAGGTTTTTCATGAGCCGATTGGTTTGACTTATCTAGGTTTAGGTTTTCAACACCTGACAAATTTTTATTGGCCGAATACAAAAGTTGTCTTAGCATTTAAAGTATGGCTTGATTAATTTGTACTGGAGAACTCACATGGGCTTAGGCCTCGGCAATGGGCCGGGTCGGGCTGACCCGAGCCCGAATATGGTAAACCCGAACCCTAATATGTAAGATCCTTACTCGAACAATCCAAATATTAGGGCCAGGTCCGGATCAGGTGTAATAACTTTTAAACGACCCTTAGCCAAATGTAGCCCTTTAATATTTCGGGTCTTTCGGGCTCGGGTCGTGTATAGCCCAATATAACCCGACAATAAAATTTGAGTAGAAAGAACGTTGGTTACGCACTTGACCATTTATCTCCCTTTGAAGATCAATGGGATTTGGAGCAACAGGGACCATTTACGTTGGTTACGCACTTGACCATTTATCTCCCACTACCGTAGATTGTAGTTTGTGTTAAACCCAAGTACCTGCATTCTTTTTATAACTACTTGCTTTTAATATTTATTTTGACTAGGGCGATGTGGGACTGCTCCTAGTTAGTAATAATTTTCTAAATTTCATATGAGCAATTTCCATCTCATTCCAGATTTGATAATTGGAACCCTTATCCTTCCCACATTCATCAAGAGAAGAGAGGGTACTGAAGGTTTGTGACTGCTTTGTTTATAATTCTTTTCTTTACAATCTTGCAAGCTTATTATAAATGCCAATAGCAAATATTCTCCCACACGCTTATTCTAACGCAAGCTCACCAATGCTCTATGAAATTAATAGAGATGATACATCTTTGAAGCTTGTCTAAATTGTGGTTATATTACTTGTGGGATGAGGCTAACATTTCATGGGAAGTGGAGACGAGGATGAGCTCATGAGCCCCCATCAAAACGCAAAAATCCGTCACCTGGACGGCTAATAGACCTCTCTAACGGTTCGTCTTTTACTGAGTCCTTTTCGGGCTCTCTGGGAGACACCATGAATATGCCACTGCTGTCTCGAAGTGATGAGGAGATGGTTGGTTTAAATAGGTTTATTAGGCATGTAGAGTTTATTCGAATCATAGCAAAAGCATTGTATTCACTTGGTTACAAAAAGACTGGTGCTCTTCTCGAGGATGAATCCGGGATACAATTGCATTCATCATTGATAAATGTATTCATGCAACAAATTCTTGAGGGAAACTGGGATGCAAGTTTTAGAACCCTCCATAAATTTGGTTCAATGCTCCACAAGTTTTAGAACCAACTGTGTATTAATGATACAAGACTTCGTGAGCTTTCTTCATGCATCTTGATATCTCCTTCAAAGTGCTCACTGGATGGGCACCCAAATCCTATTAGTGGTAGGAAACAATGAGCATCCATGAGAAGCAAATTTATGGAGGGTAGTGAGAACCAACTCAACACGAGCATGACTTTTTTTTTGATAAACATGAGCATCTGTGACTTGAGCGGCTGATGTTGTCCAAATCCCACACCGCTTGTATGATAGTACTTGTGAAAAACAAGTGTCTATAAATAAAAGTGGATGGAACAGGGTAGTTTAATATCTCATCCGAGCATACGCTAACTTGTATAATCGGGCTGTGATTTCGGGTCGGGTCTTGAAGTTGAGGCCCTTATCCAAGGCTCGGGTCACCGGGTCAGGTGACTAGTCGGGCTTCACTCGGGTCATGTCGGGTTTGAGCCCTCTCGGGCTTCGGGTCATCCGACGGGCTTTTAAAGCGTAGGGCCATATGCCGAGGCCTACATGGGCTGTTATAAGTTGTGGAAACCGAGGTGAAAGGTGTGGCTTTGGGAATCGGTTCAATTAGAACATCTTGGTGTTATGCAGTAAGCAGTATCATGTCTTTGCTTAAGTTATTAGCACGTGTGATGATTAATTGTTGGGATTGAAGCACATATGGGCATTGTTGGAACTTGGATCCAAATGGAGAATGATACTTAGAATTATTATTAACCTAAGGTTGATTAAGATGAGTCAGATTCGGATTGTGGTGCTAATGGTGTGTTTATATATTCACGGCGAGATCATGATAATAGGATTGAGAAGAAGTCTGAATGAGTATGAAGTTGATTAGGCATCCTTTTGCTTGTTTGCAGTTGATCGAGCAAAGTAACCATAAAGGTGCATTCGAGAGTCTTTGATCGAGTGTTTGTCGGTAAGTTTATAATATATTTTGTTATCGCATCGATTAATTATACATTAAAGATTATAATCAGTTAATGATGAATACAAACCTCATCGTCCTTACGAAGACGTTACGTATTTGTGGACGTATATTTACTATAAACGGTTAATATGTATGAGATAATTGATGGAGAATATCATGACATGTGACTTGCGAGCTTCAGGTCGCCCACCAATATGATGGTCCAGACCAGCAGTGACGACTGCTCACCGTTTGATATGTTACAGATGAGATTTGACTTTGCGAGCCTCAGGCCGCCCACCGATATGATGGTCTGGACCAGCAGCGACGGCTGCCCACCGTTAGTTGATCGATCAACATGTGCATCATCGTGCAACCACACATTCATCAATTTATGTGCATTTTATATTTCATGTGAATTTAGATACGTAACGAAGAAAGACATATTAAACAAACTCACGGTAATAGAATATGTTATTTACTTATTGAGTCGTTTGACTCACCCCCCCTCTTTTTCCCCAAATTTTCAGATACGTGATCTACTAATTCGGGAGCTGTTACTTCTTCGCGCAAGAGTCTTACGATCACGTATGGTGTCATCCAGCTAGTTTCCACATTGGACTCATTTCAGTTCTTTCTTCTTTCTTTTAATGTTAGACGTTTGCTCCGTGGTACTTGAGCAGGATTCTAGATATTGTATTTTCTTCCGCTATATTACTTTGCTATTCAGTTATAAACCTCTTTTATGGATAATTTTATCAACATTGTTAAGATCGATAAAGAGGCTTGCTTGGCAGTTGGCATAGGTGTCAAGCGCCGGTCTCGACTTATTTTTTTTTGGGTCGTGACATGATGGCAATATGATAATGATGTGATGTGACGATGATGATGATGATGATGGTGATTTTGATGATGATGATGGTTGTGATGATGATGACGATATGATGGTGATGGTGATCATGGTGATATGATGATGATGATGGTAATATGATGATGATAGTGATATGATGATGATGGTTGTGATGATGATGACGATATGATGGTGATGGTGATGATGATGATATGATGGTTGTGATGATGATGATGGTAATATGATGATGATAGTTGTGATAACGATGACGATATGATGGTGATGGTGATGGTGATGATATGATGATGGTGATATGATGATGATGATGGTAATATGATGATGATGATAGTGATATGATGATGATGGTTGTGATGATGATGATGGTTGTGATGATGATGACGATATGATGGTGATGATGATGATGATATGATGGTTGTGATGATGATGATGATGGTTGTGATGATGATGACGATATGATGGTGATGATGATGATGATGATGATGATGATGATGATGGTTGTGATGATGATGATGGTAATATGATGATGAAGGTTGTGATGATGATGATGATGACTGTGATATGATGATGATGATTAAGTAATGTTAAGTTGGTATAAACTATAAGTTAAACTAAAATAAAATAAAATAAACTAAATTCAGCTAAGCTAAGCTAAATTAAAATAAATTAAACTAAATTCAGCTAAACTAAATTAAACTAAAATAAGGTAAAATAAATTAAATTCAGCTAATATAAACTAAATTTCAGCTCAAACGGACAATCCCTAAAGTGAGTCCTTATTGAATACGTTTTAGAATAGAATACGTGTGTAGAGGAAGATGGAATTAAAGTAGCCAATGGTTAATAGTCTAAGTCTAAGTTTTGTGGCAAATGGTTTTATTTATAATTTGAAAGTAATGGAAGACCAATTGCAACACTTAGCAAGCTGTTTTTTTTGTGAATGAGTGATGGTTGAAGGGTGTTCAAGTGAAAGTAAAAATACCATGAGCAACAAAGCCGAAACAATTTGTAAGGTTGGTCGCCGCAGTTTTTTTCTTCCAGTATCTCCTTTTTCTTTTTTCAACAATAGGGTGTTGAAGTTCACTAAACAAATATCAGCCTAGATTGATGGATGGGTGAATACACAACTTAACCACTCTCTCCGTCTCTATCTCTCAGTTTCTTTATTTATTGGTCAGATAAGATTCGATTGGATTATCTTACGCTGTTATTGTTTGCAGTCCTCCGATTTAAGCTTCTTCGTCAATCAGGTGAGGCAGTCTTCTGTTGCTTTGTTATATCTGTGTTTTACTAACCCTAGTGGAAGCGGCAGTGGGTTCTTCCTATATTAGACTCCTCAGCCCATCAGCTGCATCTTTTGTTTCAATTTTCCCCAATACATTTTCTTTGTTAACTTTACCCTCTCTCTGTACTGTACAAGTTACCTTCCTTCTTGAGCTTGCTTTTTTCTTTTCTTTCTATTAAACAAGTACACATTTTGCCTCAATGCAAGGAGAAAATGTTTGTGTTGTTTCATCCCTTTTTGTATCGGTCAACAGATCCACATTGCTTCTATTTTTCTGTTGATGATGCATTGGAAGTATCGAAACTGTAATACAAATCCCAGATGTGTAGCTATCTGATGTTATTTGAATATTCTGATTTTCTTTCCCCTTTTCTCTTTGTTTTGTTTTCAGGCTCTTTCAAATCGACTGCATATTCGTTCATTTCAATGTCGCTACTATCAAAGATACGGTGTATCACTCTTGATGTTACTGGTACACTCATAGCCTACAAAGGGGAGCTGGGCGACTACTATTGCATGGCAGCCAAATCAGTCGGCCTGCCTTGCCCAGACTACAAGCGTGTTCATGAGGGATTCAAGTTAGCATACAAGGATATGGCCACCGAATATCCATGTTTTGGCTATCACACAAAAATGCCAAATATCGTATGGTGGAAAACATGCGTAAGAAATTCATTTTACAAGGTATTTTTATTAATAATGAATACCCTTTACTGGTATAATATTTCCTTGTTACTGCTCTGTTATATAAGCTCGAGTCAATGAAAGTTTGCTTTCGGAATCTGATTACGTGGTGGTTATTAAGAAGCTCAACATTCCGTTGGTGGTTTCTGATAGGCAGGATATGATTACGACGAAGAGACATTTGAGAAGATATTTAGACGTATATATTCAACTTTTGGATCATCTGCACCTTACAACATTTTCCCTGATTCCCAACCTTTCTTAAGATGGGCTCGCGAACAGGGGCTTATAGTTGGGCTTGTCAGCAATGCTGAGTACCGTTATCAGGATGTGATCCTTCCAGCTTTAGGATTGAACAAGGTTAGTTTCACGAACTCTCTCCTGACATGATTTTGGTGGTATGTCTCAATGTCTGGTGGATATGACTGATAGTTAACGCGGTCTATACTTGGTTTTGATTTTTGGTTTTGTTATTGTGAAATGAATTGATGTCGCATGACTTTTATATCAGGGGTCTGAGTGGGACTTTGGATTGTTCTCTGGCCTAGAAGGTGTGGAGAAACCAGACCCTGAAATATATGAAGTTGCTCTCGAAAGAGCAGGTGGTATTGCCCCGGAAGAAGCTCTTCACATTGGTGATAGCTTTAGGAAAGATTATATTCCAGCAAAGAGCAGTGGAATGCATGCACTGCTGTTGGATAGGTTCAAGTGTGCAGAAGCTCAGCAGTGGAGAGAATCTGGAGCAGTTGTGCTTCCTGATTTGGTAGCAACAAAAGAATGGCTTCTGTCAGATAAATAACTAAAAGACATAACAAGAACTCCGTTACATGCCTCTCACTTGTTGAGCTGTATCTTCTTATATGCATTTGTTTTCATTCTAGGCACTTGAGTCAGTTTGGATAAGTAACAGAGGTATCCTAATAGATCAGTCGGATATTAATGTAACTGACGAAGATGGATTGTCGTTCTACAGCTCTTGTAAACATATGTTGTTCTTAATGCAATTGACTTTTTTTTTCTTTTTTTGATACAAAAACTTACAACTCTAGCCATATCGAAGAGAGTATTTCGCCACTCGATCAGTCAAAGAATTTGCCTCCCGCCTAATCTGAATGAGTCTCCAACTCACATGCTTGTCCAAAACGGCAGAGCATCCCTTGTACCAAGTAGTCGCACTAGTTATAGTGTCCACTCTCACATTAAGACAATAAACAACCTTTGCACAGTCGGACTCCATGATTATCTTCCTAAAATGCATCTGCTCTCCAAGCTTTAAAGCTTCTAGAATTGCTAAGCCTTCACTATCCACACTGATAGCAGTGGCGGATCCAGAGCTTCGTCGAAGGGGATTCCAATTTTTTTTCAAACAACAAGAATATAAGTCGGATTCGGCAAAAAAAAAAATATTTGTCTATACATATAGTCTTTATATTTGATGATATAAGTTATTTTCTAGTAAAATACTAACGTTTAAATTCATTGACGATCTAATTTTGAAATGTCATAGAAGACACGACCATTACCCTGTAAGGTTGAGATATATACCATTGAGATAATTTGACGTGCTACGACTCGTCAATTTATACCAAGATATCAACCAGACTTTTAAGCAACCAAAAACATAAATAAAATAAGACAGCTTAACAAGTGTACATAATCAATCACATGTAACTTTAATAATTTGCTACCCTATAACGGGTGGACGGAGCACCACTTGAGAAATCAATCACCTAGTGCATGAAGCTAACGATAAGGACTACAACTTCCATGCTAACACCTAAACACAAGTCTAATGCTAAGGTAACCGAAAACTAAGTCGAAACATCCTATATGCTTGAAGTCCGCTACTGATCAGCCAACCTTCTGAAGCTAATAAAGACGCCATCCGGTGTCCATTGAAGGTAATCTACATATGGATCGAAAGCTAATTGAATGTCCTATAACTTTCATGTTTAGCTGAAGATGAAATTCGGAGGTTAAGCCGATAAAAACAATGACCAAAGATAGATGATTAATAGAAATTTGCCAAAATTGAAGGGGGTCCTAGACAATCTTCTAAAACTCCATAGAGGCGTCATCCAGTGTCCGTTGAAGATGATCCATATATGTCTAGAAATCTAATTGAATGCTCTACAACTTTCATGTTTACTTAAAGATGAAATTAGGCGGTTAAGCTGATAAAAATAGTGACCAAAGATGGATGATCGATCGAAATTACCCGAAATCGAGGGGGTTCAAGCCAACCTTCGTAAGCTCATAGAGGCGTCATCTGGTGCCCGTTTAAGATGTTCTTTATACGGATAGAAAGCTAATTGAATGTCCTATAACTTTTATGTTAATTCTAAGATGAAATTCAGAGGTTAAGCTCACAAAATAGTGACTGAAGATAGATGTTTGATCAAAATTTTCAAAATAAAATTACTCAAATGTGAGAGGGGCCCCGGGACCCCTATGACCCCCTAGATCCGCCTCTGACAGCTAGCACAATCAGAAATCATCATTGCTTGAGCTCCCAAGATCAAACCCTCATTATTTCTATGAACAATTAGGGGTGTTAAGTCTATTTTATCATAGTTATGGATAGCTGTCTGTATTATTTTGGGATTGTTTAGCGCAAGTGTAGCAACCTACAGGGTCCGATTGTACATTGTAAAACTATTACCGTTATAACGACAATATAAAGCAGATGGTGCGCCAATTGCCAGCTGCATCTTCGAACCCTAAATCCCAATTTTTCTAATTCAATTTCCTTCATTTTCTCCATTGATATGCTTGCACGATCATCTATTGCACTCCTGCGACTCCACTCATGATATCAGACTCGGTGATTGCACCTCCGTCTGCGTCGATCGGTGAGTCGTTCCACACTCGTGTCGAAGTTTGCTAGTTTTTCTTCTTGTTCCTTTTTACTTCTCTAGATCATCGCCATGGCTGGGTGCGCTGCGAGCGAGAATGCTGGTGGGTTGGTTTGTAAGAACGTGAATACTCCTATACATCCGTCCGATGATTTGATGTTCGTTAGTCTGAATGAAAATGTTGGCGCCTCTTTGGTTACACAGCAATTGATCGGAGCTATGGACTACATCCGATGGAAGAAGGCTATGGAGATGACTCTCGGTGGAAAGATGAAGCTAGGCTTTGTACAAGGTAAGATTCCACGCCCTGATGATGCTCATCAAGAAGCACGATGGATAAAATGCAATAGTGTGATCCATTCTTGGTTGATTAATTCTATTTCAAAGGAGATAGCCTCTTCCTTAGTTCACTCCATTGATAGCATTCAGGCATGGAAAGATCTACAGATGCAGTTTGGTAGTTCAAAGGCCAATGTTCATAAGGAGATAGCAACATTAACTCAGGGAGATATGAGTGTACACTACACCAGAATACATGCTATGGGACATTTTTTTTCCGTCGCATAAACCCCTATATTAGTCGCATAAAGTTTATGTGACAAAATAATGTCGCGTAAAGTTGGTCGCAAAATCCAAGTAGCGTAAAGTCCCTGCGACAAAAAAAATGACGAAACGTCGCGTAAACTGTAACTCTTATGCGACAATCATTTCTATATGTCCCAAAAACATTAGAACGAGTTCAACTCGGTGCAAGGCATACGCTACATTTCGAATCCAAATTTTGTCGGGTTAACTGACTTACTTGTTTTCCGATTCGTAGTATAAACATCCTTACGTTACAAATGTGAAATTATATTTGTCGCTTTAAGGAACATACGCGTATAATATAAAATTTATTATTGTCGTATAAACAGCGTTACGTTACAACCTTGAAAACATATTTGTCGCTTTATATCCATACAATTCTGGGATTTCTGATTTCATGATTCTTCTGTGTAATCTAATTCTAAATAGCTAGAAGTGAGTGAAAACACTCAAAAGATTAAAATACTGAAAAGTGAGTGATCCTTGTAGGTTGAAAAAGGCTCAGTATCCTTCTTAGGCGTTATATCCTTAACAAGCTCTCTACAAGCCTTCATCTCTTCCATATCCGCCAGCTTCCTTAGCCTTTCCTTGAATTCCTCACTCTGCAAAACTCAAATAATTTAAAATCAATCACAAAATCATCTATCCTCCGCACAACTACCCAATAAACTACCTTTTCCCTGGTTGAGGGCTATTGAAAAAAAGAACCGATCCATCAAAAAGTTGAGCTAGGTCAGGCCGAGCCGTCGAGGATGACGACGTGGACCATATTTCTCGGATCAACTTGTAAGAAACGGACGGTTGTGATGAAAGACGAGAAGCTTCTTGTTGTAGATCTTCAGAGATTGGAGTGGGAGAGAGTAGGAGGAGAAGGCAAATGTGGAGTGGGAGAGAGGAGGAGGAAAAGGCAAATGTGGAGCTTCATCCCGTGTTAGGAGTGTTAGGGTTACCAACACTTAGAAGAAATTTCGAAATTTGGCTATGGATTGTGTATGGGCTTTTATTTTTGACCCAATACTTTAGTTTAAACGACATATATTCACTACATAAGTCGCTTAAAGTATTTAAAATTTTCAAAACTCTCCCGCCCAAAAATATCTTTCCCCCCAAAATAAAATTGAATTTCGAACACACTTGTGTGTTCTGTTCTGCATTTTAATTTTTTATGTTTACGCGACTTACTTGGGATACCAACGTCGCTTAATCCCCAAACGGTAGATCGTCATCTTTACTCATCATTCAATTTTCTTATGTTTATACGACTTTCTATGCGTAAAATGTCGCGTAAACCATTAAAGGTAGGTGCCCCTCTCTTCACTATCCGAGTCACAGTTTCAAAATTAAACAGGTGAGTCACGCCAGCTGATATAACTCATTACTTTTCAATATTAAGGGGCATACATTGAATTGTCGCATATATTTTGTCGCATAAAATTTTAAACGGGACATAAAAAACATGTCCCATAGATTAATGTCGCGTTAACAATATTACGAGACATTATCTCCTATTGTCGCTTTCCTAAAGTCACGTAAAGAGTTAAACGAGACGTAAATATAACGTCGCGTATAACAATGTCGCGTTATCATATTAACCGGACATTATCTTGGTGTCGCTAAAAGATTTGTCGCAAGAAATGGTTTATGATACATTTTCTCCGTGTGCCATAAACTATTGTCGCATATACATGTAAGTGCGACAAACGTTACAAAGTCATGTAGTATAAACATGCTTATGTGACAAGTCTTTTGCGACACTTTTCAAAGTTTGTGCCGTAGCATGTAAAATGGTGTAGTGGTAGCCTCCTACTTTGGGAATTTGAGAAAACTATGGGGAGAAAAAGAAAGCCTTGATGAAGAATAGTTATGCACACTTGGGACTGAATGTAAGTCCACTAACACCATGATGAAGAGAAAGGACAGAAACAAGATTATAAAATTTTTAATGGGAGTGAATGATGCCTAGCTATATTCCAGTAAGAACTTAGATCCTTCCTATGAGGCCAATGCCTAAGCTTATAGAGGCTTATGAACTTGTCATCACAGAAGAGTCCCAAAGAGGCTTCACAAAGTCCCCTACACCTGAGATTTTTGCTATGTTCAGTTCTAATACTTAGAATTATGAGCCTCAATCTAGTAAAAATGCTAAGTTTTCTAGAGCAAATCAACATAATAGACTATCTACTCCTGGAGGAAATAGAAACAAAAGGCCTAACTGCACCCATTGTCACATGCAAGGACATACAAGAGAGACTTGCTACAAGATACATGGCTATCCTCCTGGCCACAGGATGTACAAGGGACCACAGCAGAAGACAAGTAGAATTATGGCTAACAGTGCTATAACTAATGTGACTGATGCGAGGACAAATGCTGATAACAATAGTCAGTTGGATGTTATTCAAGAGTAGCTGAAACAACTCTTCAACATGATGAAGAAGTCTGATAATTCTAGCAGCTTAGCTAATCGCACTTATGTGTCAGGTATCACATGTCTTTCCTCAAAATTGATCAACAAAGATGTTTGGATTGTTGATAGTGGGGCATTAGATCACATAACTTCTCAATTTGAAATTCTGCAAAATGTCAGATTTCTTGAGCCTGCTCTTGAAGTTATTATGCCTAATGGGGGTACATTTACAGTAACTCATATTGGAACTTGCAAACTAATAATAATACAACTTTGATGGGTGTTTGACGGAGCCCACTGCACTGTCGTTAAGGTGCAATGTTCTCTGTGCAAAATAAATTTATATTTTCCGCTACTCGCAACTACACTACTGGGTAGTAAGTGGTAAGTAGGGGTCGAACCCAAGGGAATTAGAGGGATATGTTGTTCTTTAAGGAATTTGTACATCGAGGGAGCGTGTTTTAGATTGATTAAGATTTTAGCGCGATTTAACTAAGCTACTGTTTTTGGTTTTTTTGGTTTTTTGTGCGGAAAAGTAATTACAGGAATTAAAATACTGAAAATAAAGGAGTTAAGGGAAGAAGACTTACAGTGGGTGATGCGTGATTGCGATTCCTCCGGTAGATGAGCGGTTGATGGTTGTAGTTGATCGAGCGATTCGTAAAAGTAAATACAGGGGGTTTTGTAATTCAAGGAAAACATTCGGTTTCAGGGGCCTTGTATCATAGCCTGTTTATTGTTTTAGTAACCCTTCTAAGTATTCAAACGTGTATCAAGGCCTTTTCCAGCGCTCGATTTGCCACACTGTCTAGTCTTTTACAAAAGTGTTCGAAAGTGAATCAAGGCCATTTCAAGCACTCGACTTGCAACACTGTCTAGTCTTTTGCAAAAAATGTAAAGCCCTTGTTCTACTTAGACTAGCACCCCATTTAAAGGTATACTAGCCTATGTGCATCCATTTTGGGTTGTCTTTTCCGATTTATCCAAAATGGTGTTTGAGAGAGATCAAACTCCTCAGATAAGCTTTGCCATTTCAAGCATCCACTTACCCGAGTATGTTTGCGAACTTCCACGGAAGAGCTTTGCCATTTCAAGCATCCACTTACCCGAGTATGTTTGCGAACTTCCACGGAAGAGCTTTGCCATTTCAAGCATCCACTCAACCTTGGAAGTTCTGATCTAATATATGGCACATAGAACAAGTTTTGAATACAGAGAAAAGAAACTAAAAGAATTTAAAACATTTTATAATACAAGTACGCCCCTTTAACCGAATAAAGAGTTTAGCTACGATTATCCATGGACGAGGATATCATAGCTAAATACTCGGGGGTTTTTGAAAACAGTAAGAGGGAAAGGGGTGGAATACTCAAGAACCAACAGGAGTATTCCTAATTTCCTACTGAATACTCAAGAACCAACAGGAGTATTCTCTAAAGTATAATACTCAAGAACAAACAGGAGTATTATTTCCAATCAGTATAATACTCAAGAATAAACAGGATTATTATTTCCAAAACCAAACTTACAAGTAACACAAACTTAGAGAGAGAAGTGATTTTTATTTTTGGATGATGAAATGAGGAGGAGGAGCTCTCCTTTTATACCATGGAGGAGGAGAATGGGTGGTGGAGATGGAGGGCATGTGTTTTTGATCCAAGGGAGGAGGAAGGAGGAGCAAGGAGGAGATGACACATGGGGGGAGCCAAAAGCCGCCGGCTGGGGAGAGCTTGGGCCGCCGGTAGCCGGTTGCAAGGGGAGGAGAAGGGTGGCTTTGGCCACCTCCAAGCAAGGTGGCCGGTCACCTTGGTCCATGGGTGCATTTTGCCAGTTTTGTGCAGTCTTTTCACAAAACTATCAGTCCAATTTCACTCCGTCTGACTTTGATTGTTCCTCGGTTGGATTTGATTTGAGTAATTCCTACGTCAGGATCTTGAGATTTCTTCGTTCAGCGTCTGATCTTGACCTTGGATTGACTCTTAATATCTTTTTAGCGTAAATTCCTATCCTTAGCATGTTTTCTCTCTAAGCGCTAAAATACACTGTAGAAATATATCGGGACTAACAAGTAGAAGTTAAATAGACCAACAGTCTAATTTGGTGGGTTTTACTGTGTTTTTGATTCGTATAATTATGGTCCATCAGTGTTCAATATGTTCCACAATTCAGATATAACCCATTATCAGTTGGGAAGCTTCCTAAGGACTCATGTCTTTATGTCAACTTCACTGATTATGAATGTTGCATTCAGGACCACACAAGGAAGAAGACCCTAGTGACTAGAACTTTGAATGATGGCTTGTATCAAGTTCAGATGGGTTGTATCAAGGCTCTCCATGTGAATAAAGATTGCTCCCTTCTCTGGCATAATAGACTAGGCCACTATCCATTCAAGGCCATGGCTGATGATCATTTGAAGTATTTGATGAAAGACAATAGTATCACATGTACAAAGAATAAATGTGATGTATGTCCTTTGGCTAAGCATTCTCATTTGCAATTTCCTAATAGTACATGTACTACTTCAGCTATTTTTGAGTTGATCGACAGTGATATCTGGGGTCCTTTTCCTACACCAAGTGTCACAGGTGACAAGTATTTCTCACTGTGGTTGATGATTTTCCTAGAAGCACTTGAACCTTTATGATGCAGACTAAGGCAGATTTAGCTGATTACCTGATCAATTCTTTCATATGGTACTCAGTCAAGAAGGTGAAAATACTAAGGACATATAATGGTTCAGAATTTTTCAGCAAGAAAGTGATGGATTTCCTAGCATCTCAACGTTGTCTTCATCCGGCATCTTGTCCTTACACACCTGAACAAAATGGGATAGTGAAAAGGAAGCAAAGACACTTGTTAGAAGTTGCTAGGGCTATCAAATTTAAGGCTGGCATATTTGATTGTTACTGGACTGACTGTGTCCTCTTTGCTACCTATTTGATAAATAGGATGCCTTCTCAAGTTCTCAATGGAGTTACTCCTAATGAGAAACTATTTGGTATCGCTCCTACCTATACTCATCTTAAAACTTTTGGTTACCTTTGTTATGTTACTACAAATGCTGAACAGAGATCCAAGTTTGATCATAAAGCCAAAGTTTGTGTTTTTTGGGTTATCCAAATGTGCATAAAGGTTACAAAGTCCTTAAACTGGAGTCCAGCAATTTTAACATTAGTAGAAATGTGAGATTTGATGAAGAGAAGTTCCCATTTCTACAACAAAATAAAGCTCAGTCTGAAAAAGGTAAAGGAATAGTGCCATTACCTGTTACTGTTACTGTTCCTCTTTCCTTATTTGACACTAATTTTTATTATGACCCTGACCTTGAAAATTCTACTACTAATGAGGTTGATCATGTTACACATGATGTTGCTCCTCCTGCACAACCTTCTCTTGTTCCTTAGCCAGTCAGGAGATCAAATAGACACAAAGCTATTCCAGTCAAATTAAAAGACTATGTATGCTATGTCACTACTTCTTATCCTATTCTGAAGTATGTGAGTTTGTCTGCATGTTCTCAACCTAATAAGTCCTTTGTTGCTAACATCTCTGATTGCAAAGAACATACTAGCTATACACAGGCATCTAAAGACAGCAAATGGGTTGAGGCCATGGTCAAAGAAATGAATTCTTTGGCTGACAACAACACTTCGGAAATCTGTGATCTGCCTCCACATAAACATGTCATTGGATGCAAATGGGTGTAAAAAAGCAAACACAAATTGGATGGGTCTATAGAGAGGTACAAAGCCAGGCTAGTGGCAAAGGGTTTTACCCAAGAAGAGGGCTTGGACTACACAGAGACATTTGCTCCAGTCACTAAAATGACTTCAGTAAGAATTCTACTAGCCCTTGCTGCTTCAAAATCCTGGCTAGTTTTTCAGCTAGATGTAAATAATGCCTTCTTGCATGGAACCTTAGATGAAGAGGTGTATATG
This sequence comes from Rhodiola kirilowii, assembly GCA_033675215.1. Lineage (NCBI taxonomy): Eukaryota > Viridiplantae > Streptophyta > Magnoliopsida > Saxifragales > Crassulaceae > Rhodiola > Rhodiola kirilowii. The sequence continues at coordinate 28,870,677 of CM066196.1, read as the reverse complement.
CAGCTTCCTCCAGGCTACAACAAAGATGTGAAAAGAAAGGGAAAGTCTGCAAATTATTGAAGAGTTTATATGGTCTCAAACAAGGTTCAAGACAATGGTTCAGCAAATTTACAGATGCATTGCTGTCCTATAATTTTCAACAAAGTCTACATGATTATTCATTATTCACATTCACCAGGGATGGTGTATTTCTTGCTCTACTAGTGCATGTGGATGACATAATCTTAACTGGCACTTTAACTCATGCTTTAGCATCAAAGACTTAGGTCCTCTCAAGTATTTCTTGGGACTTAAAGTAGCTCGTTCTCCTGCTGGCACTTTCATCAATAAGGGAAAATATGCTATGGAGTTATTAGTGGAAACTGGGTTATTGGGATGTAAGCGATCCAAAGTGCCCATGGACACTAAGCACACCTTGAGTCTTTCTACTAGTGAGCTCATGCCAGACCCAACTGAATATAGAAGGCTGGTAGTTTGCTTGATATATTTGAATGTCACAAGGCCAGACCTTTCCTATCCAGTACATGTCCTTAGCCAGTTCATGTGTACACCTCACCAAGATCACTACCAAGCAGCCCTCAAAGTCATGAGATATGTCAAGCCTGCACCTAGCCAAGGGCTGTTCTTCTTAGTTACTGTTCCATTGACTCTTGAGGCATATTGTGATGTAGACTGGGCATCATGCTCGATTACAAGATGCTCAGTTTTCGGCTATTGCATTCGTCTGGGGTCTTCCATTATATGCTGGAAACCAAGAAGCATTACACCATATCGAGGTCATCTGCTGAAAGCGAGTATAGATCAATGGCTCATGTTACTTGTGAGTTCATATGGATTTCAGGCATTTTTAAGGATCTGCAAGTGACTCACATAAGGCCTGTGCCTTTATTGTGTGACAGCAAAGTCGCACTACACATTGCAAGGAACCCAGTGTTCCATGAGCGAACAAAATATATTGAGTTGGATTGCCATTTGGTGGGCCAATATTTCACCAACCAGTTTATCTCTCCGCAATTCCTTTCTAGCACTGAACAACCTACAGATGTACTCACAAAAACCGTCCCAGCTGAGCTCTTACATCGTCTCATTGGCAAGCTGGGCGTGACGAACTTCCTACACGCATCCAGATTGAGGGAGGGTATTAACAGTTAGGGGTGTTCAGTGTATTTTATCATAGTTGTGGATAGCTGTCTGTATTATTTTGGGGTTGTCTAGCTTAAGTGTAGCAACCTACGGGGTCTAATTGTACATTGTAAAACTATTATCATTATAACGGCAATATAAAGCAGTTGGCACGCCAATTTCCAGCCGCATCTTCGAACCCAAAATCCCAAATTTTCCATTTTCCATTTCGTTCATTTTCTCCGTCGATCTTCTTGCGCAATCGTCAATTGACACTCTGGCGACTCTACACAATTTCTAGCCACAATCCCAACACTGCCTACTCTCCTTTCTTCATCCCACGTTGCATCACAGTTCATCTTTATATAGCCTGTTAGTGATCGTCTCCATTCAAATTTAAAGTTTCTCAAATTCCTTAAATCAACTGTCAGAAATTATTGAAGAAAAGGAAATAAATTTCAGCATGAAGTTCAAGTTGATAAGCATTGTCCGGAGGAATTTCCAGTCACCGGTATCATATGCTTTGCGCAAATCAATTTTATAGGCCACCCTTTCACTGATAGATTTCTTCCCGTAACCATTAATGAGCTGTTGAGCCAAACAAACATTCCCCACAATTGATGTCTCCTGACCAAAAGCTACTTGGGCAAAATCAATAATACTACGTAGAAGCCCTTTAAGTCTTTCAGCAAGAATCCCTGAGATGACTTTATAAGTAACATTGCAGCAAGATATCAGCATGTAATCAACAAGTTCACTACCAAGATTAGACTTGGGAATCAACGCAATAAAAGCCGCATTCAAACCTTTAGGCAACGCATTATATTTAAAACGGTGTCTGATTCCTTTGCAAAACTCTTTTCCAAGCAAGCTCCATTTCTCCCTGAAAAAACTAGCTGAGAAATCATCCGGACCGAGGGACTTATGAGCATCAATCTTGCTCAACGCTACCCAAATTTCATTATCTGTGGCCTCTCGAATCAGACTTCTGCACTGCGCATCCTCCCCTACCCTGCCCTTGTTCACAACTTCTGACTAGATAGGGATGCACTCCTTATCCTCAGCAAGGATGTACTTTAAGTGATTCACAAATTCCTGCTTAATAGCTTGAGACTATGTGGTTATCGACCCATTTGTGCACTTGATTGTCTTTATGTTGTTTTTGCACCTACACCCCTTAAAGAAGTTGTGTAAGTATCTCGTATTAGCATCACCTTATTTAAGCCATCTCACCTTGGCCGTTTGCTGTAAAAATAGAAGTTGGTACCCTTTAATTTTCTTGAACTCTACATACCAGATCGTTCGTTGAGGGCCAAATAAGCATCATTATGGGCTTGTTCCGCAGCTGCCTGCGCACTATAAAGCGCAGTCCTCAGCTTCTCTATTCTACTGTTTATACCTTTAGTCACACTGACAAATTCTCTCTTCATCATTGATTTCATCTCCTTCAGTTTGCATTGGAATATAAAAAGATTGTTACAATCTCTATTACTCTTCCAATAATTGTCCACTTTCTCATGATAGTCCTCTAGCCTTTCCCAAAAATTACAGTATCTCAACGAGGATCTTTTGACATGTCTGCACCCCCACGAAATAACCACTGGACAATGACCAGAGATACCAGGAGGAAGGACAACAGAAAAGGCATCCGGAAATTGGTTAAACCATTCGACATTCCCCATAGCTCTGTCCAATTTGTACCAAATACGATCCTCTGGATGAAGTTTATTGTTACTCTGGGTGTAATGAAAGCCACTGGAATTAATATCCATCAAATCGCAATTGCTGACAAACTTCTTTAGGTCTTCAACTTCATTCTCCAGGACCCTCAGCCCATTATGCTTCTCAAAAGGTCTTAAAACACAATTAAAATCACCCATGCACATCCAGCTCCTAGCAAAAGCACTAGCATGCCTCTCCAAACCTGTCCACAATGCATCTCTATGTCTAACACAATTGCTAGCATAAACAAAACTGGCCCCAAACATGGCAGCCTCTGACTCTAATACACATCAGACAAAGTGAATAGTTCTAGACACTAGTGTTAGCTTAAAAGCTTCAGTATCCCAAAGGATCAAAATTCTAGCCCACCCCTCGAAAGTTAAACTATACAAACCCTTCCACGAAGTGTTCGGGCAACAACTATTAATAGAATGTTTCCACCTATCTTCCTTTAACTTTACTTCTAACAAAGCTACACAATTGATCTTTTCTCTTCTAATCCAATCTTTAATTTCAGATTTTTTTAGGGTGGTTTAATCCCCTAACATTCCAGCTGCCTAATCTAAACAAATTAAACAGTAGTTGATTTGGCACCTCCATCCCTCTTCTTCCTCTCCACTTTCTTCATATTGGCATCTTTTCATTTACTCCTACAGCTCTCTTCTTTTTGCCTAGATCTATAGCTAGTCTCAGCCTTATCTTTCCCCATGCGCTTATCATCCTCCAGCAAATTCATTCTCTCCTTCTTCCTGGCCCTTTTCAGAGCAATTTTAGAAAGATAATTCTTGAACTCTTCAGTGATTGGTTCTCTGCGAACCGAATCTTCTAGAACTACACTTTTTCCATCATATCAGCTGCCTTCTCTTTTTTGATGGTCAAACTTTGCGTAACTGGCACCATCGAAAAGAGGTCTTCCTCTTCTTCTCTTTGCGCCACCTCTTGTGCTACAAACTCAGGGGACTCTTCGACACATTCTTTCTCATTCTCATCAAGAACTATCTTGTCCTTAAGCTTGAAAGCATGTCTTTCCTGCTCCTTCATCTCACATATCATCTTTTCTAAGTTTGGTTCTGGACACCTCTCTCCATTAGGTGGCCAAAGCAGAACAAGTGGTGCACCTTGGCGGTTTCCATTCGTACATAACCGGTTGAACATAATTATTGCCATACGGATCCTGGAAAGCTATTGATTCTTTCAACTCCACATCTGCATACACCTCCACGCACACCTTAGCGTAATTATAACTAAGGTCGTTGATTAGTCGAATTTTCAACTCATTAATAGTCATTTTTTACTATAGCTTTGAGTTGTTTCCGACTTTTTTTGATGTCATTTGACCCTTGCCTTTCACATTTCGAGTAAAAAAAATGATACCCTATTGAATTCAAGACCTCAATATTAAAATCGCTTGAAAACCTGAAGTTTTTGAGCAAAAAGTGGGCAAAATGATTCCCAGTCGACCGGTTCAGAAAACTACCCTGAACCAACCGGTCGGATGAGTGGAAGACTCAGACTTGGGAGCTCTCACTCACTTTGAGTCGGTCGGTCTGTTGGACTCGTCAGCCAATCGGCTAGATGAATGACTTTAGGAAGCTCACACCCGCTCACTTTGAGTCGGTCGGCTGGAGGAGAGCTATCCATGGCTTACCCTCGCACATAATGAATCAGTCGGCTCACCTAGTATTTATTTGCATGCAAAAATTCTACAACGTCAGCCATCTGCTGTAACTTTATCAGTACAAATGGGTTTTCCCAGTTTTGAGCACAACAAGCTTAGTATCTTAGAATCCGCCAAGTGAGCTTTGATCCCTGGTAACCTTACCCACACTAGCAACACATCTATACTTTCGCATTTGTAATCATCAACCTCCGACCATGGTTTCAAAATGAAAGGTCGATTGTCAAAGGTCCATGGAACACCTGCTAACGCTTCTAGCTTCTTCTCCACCGTCACAAAAATTGAGCATGAAGATCGTTCATTAAGATGGACACTTTAACTATCGATTCATCCCCCCATTTTTCCCTAGCAAACCCCTTCACTATCCCCAATAAATGGAGAGTTAGTGGATTTCTTTGATGGGAAGCAGGGTTTGCGCGAAGGGGATCCTATCTACCCACTGTTGTTTACTATTGCAATGGAGTATTTTTCTAAGCTTCTAAAAGGTTTGACGAAGCAACATGGCTGTTGTCATCACCCTAAGTGTCATAGGGTGGATTTAAAGCACATCATCTTCGCAGACGACCTGTTCTTATTCAGCAGTGGGAGATGCACTTCCATTGTTGCTTTGAATTGTATCTTTGATGATTTTCTTGCGTGTTTTGGTTTGACAGTGAATGTACATAAAGTCAGCATTTTGCAGCGGGCATGGATGCGAGTAAAAGAAGGTGGATGAGGGGCATGTTGTGCACCAAAATAAGCATGCTGCCAGTTAGATATCTGGGATTCCCGCTCACTTCAAGGAGTATCTGCGCCCATGACTGCTAGACTATTATTGAGAAAATGAGTGAAAAGTTGAATAGTTGGAATAAACATTTTTTGTCTAGAGCAGGGAGAAGAGATCCGATTCAATCGGTCCTCTAATCTATTGTTTTCTACTGGGCTCGTATCTGTATTTTGCCGAGGAAAGTGCTTAGGGCTATCAGTTCTATTTGTGCTAGATTCTTGTGGAATGGCAGCACTGCAGGGAGCGGGTGTCATCTTATCAGTTGGGAAAAAGCCTGTCAAGATAGGAAAGAAGGGGATTGGGGCTTGAAAACCTAGAGTTAATGAATGATGTTATGACTCTTAACCAACTGTGGGATTTGAATACAGAATGTCAAAAGTTATGGAACAAGTGGATCCATGCTTATTGGACAAACGGGATTCACTAGTGGCATAATGAGCACCTCACCAATAGTTCTTGGGTGCTCGTCGGCTGGTTGCGAGTAAGCAACTTAGCAAGAAGTGTGTTAATAAGGTGGAGGGTAGTTTGAGGTGGATAGGGATAGGGTTGGGTTTTACAGTGAGTGATACCAATAGAACTCTTAAAGACCAAAGTGAAGTTGTGGAGTGGTCCTGGTTGGCTTGGAACATGTTTAATACTCCCCGTGCTTCCTTCAATTTGGTGTTGGCCGCCCATGATAGATTGCTTACTAGATCCAGGCTTCGTAGCATGGGAATTAGTGTCTGTCCTCTGCAATGTGGAGGACGTGACTAGAGACCATTTATTCTTCAACTGCAGAGTTGCGCAAGAGATCTTGGGGAGGTATTGAGCTACTTGAGGGTGAAGAGGGTCCCATTTCAATGGCATCTCCTTAGACCATTGGTTAATGGCCTTGAACAGAATCGACTTCGAACAAGAATGATAGCAGGTGGGATTTCTTAAGGGCCATATGAGATTTGGAGAGCAAGAAACTCAATTATTTTCAGACGGGAAGAAACTGAACCGAAAAACATATCTAAAAGCATAATTTGGAGATTGAAAGTGAAGTTGCTGGTTTGGAAGGTAAAAATATTAGTACAGGTGATAGGAATTGGTTAAACACCATTGGGTGCAAGTTGTAGTTTCTTTTGTTACGCTCTGTTGTAGGACTTGTGGAGAGCCTTGAATCTTTGTTTTGTTTTCAGAGGGTCTGTTGTTAATATTTTGATTAATGATATATCATCTTTCTTCAAAAAAATTATTGAAGAAAAAGAATTGATTGGCTAAGATTTTAATCCTGTTAACTGCTTTTGAAATATATAACATCTTAGCACCATGCTTCATCGCATTCCAATGGAACCAATTAATACCAAAGTCCAAAAGAAACAGACTGAAATCCCTGATAGAGAAGCTTTTCCACCCATTGAATAAAATATATGTAAAAGTTTTACACTGAGGAAGATCTGTCCATCCCTGGATATCTACCGATTCCAAGACGGATAAGGCCCACCAGCAAGTAACAAAGGTATTTACATTAGCATCGATCTTAAAGCCACAAACACAACAGCTTACATCAGATGACAGACCCCTTATGTAGACATTGTGACAAGTACGAAGACCCCTCATGATAACCGCGCCATCCAAAAATTTTGATCTTCCTCGGCACCGGTAACTTCCAAAAAGATTTTCAAAAAGCTTCAACTATTCTACTATCACAGAATTCAGGGTGCTCACCTGCATTTCTGTTGCTCAGGTTCATGGCTACTGCATATGAACTACTGACGTCAAATCTTCCGGAATTCCTAAACTACCACGAAACTGCACCACTGTCATCCATGACAATTCCTTCTTTGGCCACCTCCAATCCTTTATGAAAACTTCTCCAACATGAAGATGGCTTATAGTCTAAATATGCAAAAATAATTTTAGTGTCATGGAAATATTTGGCCTTATAAAGTCTGCTAACCAATAAATCAGGACATGTGTTCTCTCAAAAAAAAAAAAAAATCAGGACATAAGAGTATGGCCCAAATCTTCTTGCATACGAAAGCCACGTTAAGACGTTTTAGATCACGAAAACCAAGGCCTCCCTTAGTTTTTCTTTCAGCAAAGTCTTATTCTTAACCCAATAGACAGGTTTATCTCGGTTCGCACTCCCTACTAGAATTTATTTATCTAAATTTACATTTTATTCAATACAGAATCTGAAATCTTATATCAGTTCATCACTTATAATGGCAGAGCTTGTAACATTGATTTAATTAATACCTCACGGTCACCACTTGATAAATTTATCATATTTCAGCTCTGAGTTTTGTTCCAGCTTCGATTCTAATACCTGTAAAGTTCAAACTCAGCTATCTTTTAAGCAACAAAAGAAGGCCCAAGTACTTGCTATGACTGCTGCCCTCTCAGACAGACAATGTATTAGTGAACTCGCTAATGCACTCAACAGTAGCATTAGGACTCAAAACCAGCTCACATTTCTCCAGATTAATTATTTGACCTGACGCTTTCTCATATGAAATCCTGAATAGGTCTAGCAGTATGATCATTCACCATGAAGAACAAAAGGCAGTCATCAGCAAAGAACAAAGGAGTAATCGAGGGGCCCTTCTGGTCAATTTTAAACCTCTAAGAACGCCAGACTCATGCATATTTTTCAACCTATGACTCAACCTGTTACGTGCTCAAATAAGCCTGAGTTGAGGGGTTTTAATGCAATATGTTGAAGTGCTAACTTTTGGGTATAAATGATTGTAATAGGCACATGGAAACGAAATCAATGAATTAGGTGGTGTTCTTTTGAACTTAATTTAACTGTAATTTTATTGTACTGAACTTAACTAAACTGTATTGAACTTTATTAAACTGTACTGAACTTAATTAAACTGTATTGAACTTTATTAAACTGACTTAATTTAACTGTATCGGATTTTATTTAACTTTACTGAACTGTATTGAACTTAATTTACCTTATCGAATTTAATTTAACTTAACTTTACTGAACTTAATTTGTTGAAATTGAAAAATTATATATATGTATAGTATATTTATATATGTGTGTATTTGTCATCATTTTTTCAAAATGATAAAATTATATAATTCATTAATTAACTTGTTCAAAAAAGTTTCATCATTTTTTCTGATAAATATATATGTATTTTATTTTTCATTTTTTTTTCAAATTATACTTGCTAAAAAATTGCGTGAAGCCCTAAACGTTTCATTTTTTAAATAGTACAACTAAAGAAATCGTGGAAGATACTCAAAGTCATGCCTCAAGTATCTGATGAGCGCCAAAGTGATATAATTACAGCTACATTTACTATGCACAACTTCATTCGCATGCATAATTTTTCAATACCCATTGTTGCTAATGAGACCGTGTTGGGAAGAGCAGATTCAAATTTATTTTATCAACAGCGAAAAGATGAGATGAATCAAGTACGCAACATGATAGCGTTTCAAATTATTGAGGATTGTCCAGATGATGTAGTGGAAATGAACATGGATGAAGATGATGATATGTAAAATTACACTTGAATGACATTGTACGTTTCCAGTGGCGGAACTACCCTAACAACTATGGGGTCACTTGCCCCCATTAAAATTTTGATTTGTTCTTTTTATTTAAAAAAATTAGGCCAAAATATGTAAATAAAACTAAAAAAATACCCTTATAACCCCATTAGTTTCTGTAAACAAGTGTTATGCCCCCAATAAATTACAAGTATGGGGTTTGTAGTTTCTCTAAACAAGTTTTATGCCCCCAATAAATTTTAAGTCTGGGTCCGCCACTGTACGTTTCCATGTAAAAAATATATTGTATTATGTTTATTTCCACATATTCTTTAAATTCATATCAAGTGCAACAAAGTTTACTTTCATTTTAAAACGGATGCAATAGTTTCCCAAGAGGTGTGGACACAAACTTGAAAAATCGTTGCATCATATATGTCTTATGCTTTTCTAAAAATTATTTAAAAAATTAAAAATAAATTAAAATTTTGAATAATAGGGTTGGAAACTATAAAAAAATTGGATTGACTTGAAAAAAATTATAGTACATTTTTTAACTTAAATTAATTTAAGTATATTTAACTGTATTGAACTTTATTAAACTGTATTGAACTTAATTTAACTGTACTAAACTTTATTGAACTCTATTGAACTTAATTTAACTGTACTGAACTTTATTGAACTGTATTGAACTTAATTTAACTGTACTGAACTTTATTAAACTATATTGAATTTAATTTAACTTTACTGAACTTAATAAAACTGTATTGAAGTGCAAAAGAACAGAGCCTTAATCAAATTTCTCTCCTCATCTCCTCAGTCTTCTCATCCCCTTTTCCTCTCCCAAACCCTAATTTTCTACTTCTCATCTATCTTCACCCATCTACAATTCACAACCCGATACAAACCAATTTGGTTCGTATCAATTTGGTGCTTTCACTGAGAGCTGAAGGATGCCTGACACAAGGAGTACGACGGAAAGCGTGGCGTCCATCCAGCAGAGCATAGCCGATCTGTCAAAAATGATGGACCAGTTTCTGAAAAACCAGGAGGAGAAGAAAGCTAAGCAGACACACATGGTTGAAATCCTCGAGCAGATCCAAAGCTCTGTGGATGAGCTGCTGCCGGCCAGCGCTCGTTCAGGGAAGCAATCCGTCCTTGAGACCACGACCACCCCGGACTCACTTTTGTTGGCTACGCCTACTGGTCAAGCCTTGAGCGAGTTGTCGGTGAGTATCATCCCGCTCTCAGGCCAGCCACTGCAACTTCAGGACGTTGTCTCATCTGAGCCAAACGCCGGAGCCAACAACCGACTGCCACAAGTGGAGGTACCTAACCTTTTTGCAACTGATTCCTCGTCAATATTGGTGTTGAATGATGCTGAAATCAGTGAAGAGATCTTTGAAACAAAATTATGTGTGTCAAACACGGTTTCGGATTTGTGCCTTCTACCTGTTTGTGGAAATGCCTCAGTGTATTTGCTTTCTTTTAGTCTTGCACATGAAACCTTCAATGGCGACTGGTGTTCTATTCAATTATTCTATATGGCTGATGTGTGTCTGAACCCACCATGGGAACCTCCGGATGATAGAACTCGTCGTGAGTTGAAGCTCATTACCTATGTCAAAAAATGATGGGATTGAAAATATCAACCGAGTAGGTAAATGGAAAGAGGTTATGAATTTGTTACCTATGTCCACTAACACCATGATGAAGAGAAAGGACAGAAACAAGATTATAAAATTTTTAATGGGAGTGAATGATGCCTAGCTATATTCTAGTAAGAACTTAGATCCTTCCTATGAGGCCAATGCCTAAGCTTATAGAGGCTTATGAACTTGTCATCACAGAAGAGTCCCAAAGAGGCTTCACAAAGTCCCCTACACCTGAGATTTTTGCTATGTTCAGTTCTAATACTTAGAATTATGAGCCTCAATCTAGTAAAAATGCTAAGTTTTCTAGAGCAAATCAACATAATAGACTATCTACTCCTGGAGGAAATAGAAACAAAAGGCCTAACTGCACCCATTGTCACATGCAAGGACATACAAGAGAGACTTGCTACAAGATACATGGCTATCCTCCTGGCCACAGGATGTACAAGGGACCACAGCAGAAGACAAGTAGAATTATGGCTAACAGTGCTATAACTAATGTGACTGATGCGAGGACAAATGCTGATAACAATAGTCAGTTGGATGTTATTCAAGAGTAGCTGAAACAACTCTTCAACATGATGAAGAAGTCTGATAATTCTAGCAGCTTAGCTAATCGCACTTATGTGTCAGGTATCACATGTCTTTCCTCAAAATTGATCAACAAAGATGTTTGGATTGTTGATAGTGGGGCATTAGATCACATAACTTCTCAATTTGAAATTCTGCAAAATGTCAGATTTCTTGAGCCTGCTCTTGAAGTTATTATGCCTAATGGGGGTACATTTACAGTAACTCATATTGGAACTTGCAAACTAATAATAATACAACTTTGATGGGTGTTTGACGGAGCCCACTGCACTGTCGTTAAGGTGCAATGTTCTCTGTGCAAAATAAATTTATATTTTCCGCTACTCGCAACTACACTACTGGGTAGTAAGTGGTAAGTAGGGGTCGAACACAAGGGAATTAGAGGGATACGTTGTTCTTTAAGGAATTTGTACAGCGAGGGAGCGTGTTTTAGATTGATTAAGATTTTAGCGCGATTTAACTAAGCTACTGTTTTTGGTTTTTTTGGTTTTTTGTGCGGAAAAGTAATTACAGGAATTAAAATACTGAAAATAAAGGAGTTAAGGGAAGAAGACTTACAGTGGGTGATGCGTGATTGCGATTCCTCCGGTAGATGAGCGGTTGATGGTTGTAGTTGATCGAGCGATTCGTAAAAGTAAATACAGGGGGTTTTGTAATTCAAGGAAAACATTCGGTTTCAGGGGCCTTGTATCATAGCCTGTTTATTGTTTTAGTAACCCTTCTAAGTATTCAAACGTGTATCAAGGCCTTTTCCAGCGCTCGATTTGCCACACTGTCTAGTCTTTTACAAAAGTGTTCGAAAGTGAATCAAGGCCATTTCAAGCACTCGACTTGCAACACTGTCTAGTCTTTTGCAAAAAATGTAAAGCCCTTGTTCTACTTAGACTAGCACCCCATTTAAAGGTATACTAGCCTATGTGCATCCATTTTGGGTTGTCTTTTCCGATTTATCCAAAATGGTGTTTGAGAGAGATCAAACTCCTCAGATAAGCTTTGCCATTTCAAGCATCCACTTACCCGAGTATGTTTGCGAACTTCCACGGAAGAGCTTTGCCATTTCAAGCATCCACTTACCCGAGTATGTTTGCGAACTTCCACGGAAGAGCTTTGCCATTTCAAGCATCCACTCAACCTTGGAAGTTCTGATCTAATATATGGCACATAGAACAAGTTTTGAATACAGAGAAAAGAAACTAAAAGAATTTAAAACATTTTATAATACAAGTACGCCCCTTTAACCGAATAAAGAGTTTAGCTACGATTATCCATGGACGAGGATATCATAGCTAAATACTCGGGGGTTTTTGAAAACAGTAAGAGGGAAAGGGGTGGAATACTCAAGAACCAACAGGAGTATTCCTAATTTCCTACTGAATACTCAAGAACCAACAGGAGTATTCTCTAAAGTATAATACTCAAGAACAAACAGGAGTATTATTTCCAATCAGTATAATACTCAAGAATAAACAGGATTATTATTTCCAAAACCAAACTTACAAGTAACACAAACTTAGAGAGAGAAGTGATTTTTATTTTTGGATGATGAAATGAGGAGGAGGAGCTCTCCTTTTATACCATGGAGGAGGAGAATGGGTGGTGGAGATGGAGGGCATGTGTTTTTGATCCAAGGGAGGAGGAAGGAGGAGCAAGGAGGAGATGACACATGGGGGGAGCCAAAAGCCGCCGGCTGGGGAGAGCTTGGGCCGCCGGTAGCCGGTTGCAAGGGGAGGAGAAGGGTGGCTTTGGCCACCTCCAAGCAAGGTGGCCGGTCACCTTGGTCCATGGGTGCATTTTGCCAGTTTTGTGCAGTCTTTTCACAAAACTATCAGTCCAATTTCGCTCCGTCTGACTTTTATTGTTCCTCGGTTGGATTTGATTTGAGTAATTCCTACGTCAGGATCTTGAGATTTCTTCGTTCAGCGTCTGATCTTGACCTTGGATTGACTCTTAATATCTTTTTAGCGTAAATTCCTCTCCTTAGCGTGTTTTCTCTCTAAGCGCCAAAATACACTGTAGAAATATATCGGGACTAACAAGTAGAAGTTAAATAGACCAACAGTCTAATTTGGTGGGTTTTACTGTGTTTTTGATTCGTATAATTATGGTCCATCAGTGTTCAATATGTTCCACAATTCAGATATAACCCATTATCAGTTGGGAAGCTTCCTAAGGACTCATGTCTTTATGTCAACTTCACTGATTATGAATGTTGCATTCAGGACCACACAAGGAAGAAGACCCTAGTGACTAGAACTTTGAATGATGGCTTGTATCAAGTTCAGATGGGTTGTATCAAGGCTCTCCATGTGAATAAAGATAGCTCCCTTCTCTGGCATAATAGACTAGGCCACTATCCATTCAAGGCCATGGCTGATGATCATTTGAAGTATTTGATGAAAGACAATAGTATCACATGTACAAAGAATAAATGTGATGTATGTCCTTTGGCTAAGCATTCTCATTTGCAATTTCCTAATAGTACATGTACTACTTCAGCTATTTTTGAGTTGATCGACAGTGATATCTGGGGTCCTTTTCCTACACCAAGTGTCACAGGTGACAAGTATTTCTCACTGTGGTTGATGATTTTCCTAGAAGCACTTGAACCTTTATGATGCAGACTAAGGCAGATTTAGCTGATTACCTGATCAATTCTTTCATATGGTACTCAGTCAAGAAGGTGAAAATACTAAGGACATATAATGGTTCAGAATTTTTCAGCAAGAAAGTGATGGATTTCCTAGCATCTCAACGTTGTCTTCATCCGGCATCTTGTCCTTACACACCTGAACAAAATGGGATAGTGAAAAGGAAGCAAAGACACTTGTTAGAAGTTGCTAGGGCTATCAAATTTAAGGCTGGCATATTTGATTGTTACTGGACTGACTGTGTCCTCTTTGCTACCTATTTGATAAATAGGATGCCTTCTCAAGTTCTCAATGGAGTTACTCCTAATGAGAAACTATTTGGTATCGCTCCTACCTATACTCATCTTAAAACTTTTGGTTACCTTTGTTATGTTACTACAAATGCTGAACAGAGATCCAAGTTTGATCATAAAGCCAAAGTTTGTGTTTTTTGGGTTATCCAAATGTGCATAAAGGTTACAAAGTCCTTAAACTGGAGTCCAGCAATTTTAACATTAGTAGAAATGTGAGATTTGATGAAGAGAAGTTCCCATTTCTACAACAAAATAAAGCTCAGTCTGAAAAAGGTAAAGGAATAGTGCCATTACCTGTTACTGTTACTGTTCCTCTTTCCTTATTTGACACTAATTTTTATTATGACCCTGACCTTGAAAATTCTACTACTAATGAGGTTGATCATGTTACACATGATGTTGCTCCTCCTGCACAACCTTCTCTTGTTCCTTAGCCAGTCAGGAGATCAAATAGACACAAAGCTATTCCAGTCAAATTAAAAGACTATGTATGCTATGTCACTACTTCTTATCCTATTCTGAAGTATGTGAGTTTGTCTGCATGTTCTCAACCTGATAAGTCCTTTGTTGCTAACATCTCTGATTGCAAAGAACATACTAGCTATACACAGGCATCTAAAGACAGCAAATGGGTTGAGGCCATGGTCAAAGAAATGAATTCTTTGGCTGACAACAACACTTCGGAAATCTGTGATCTGCCTCCACATAAACATGTCATTGGATGCAAATGGGTGTAAAAAAGCAAACACAAATTGGATGGGTCTATAGAGAGGTACAAAGCCAGGCTAGTGGCAAAGGGTTTTACCCAAGAAGAGGGCTTGGACTACACAGAGACATTTGCTCCAGTCACTAAAATGACTTCAGTAAGAATTCTACTAGCCCTTGCTGCTTCAAAATCCTGGCTAGTTTTTCAGCTAGATGTAAATAATGCCTTCTTGCATGGAACCTTAGATGAAGAGGTGTATATGCAGCTTCCTCCAGGCTACAACAAAGATGTGAAAAGAAAGGGAAAGTCTGCAAATTATTGAAGAGTTTATATGGTCTCAAACAAGGTTCAAGACAATGGTTCAGCAAATTTACAGATGCATTGCTGTCCTATAATTTTCAACAAAGTCTACATGATTATTCATTATTCACATTCACCAGGGATGGTGTATTTCTTGCTCTACTAGTGCATGTGGATGACATAATCTTAACTGGCACTTTAACTCATGCTTTAGCATCAAAGACTTAGGTCCTCTCAAGTATTTCTTGGGACTTAAAGTAGCTCGTTCTCCTGCTGGCACTTTCATCAATAAGGGAAAATATGCTATGGAGTTATTAGTGGAAACTGGGTTATTGGGATGTAAGCGATCCAAAGTGCCCATGGACACTAAGCACACCTTGAGTCTTTCTACTAGTGAGCTCATGCCAGACCCAACTGAATATAGAAGGCTGGTAGTTTGCTTGATATATTTGAATGTCACAAGGCCAGACCTTTCCTATCCAGTACATGTCCTTAGCCAGTTCATGTGTACACCTCACCAAGATCACTACCAAGCAGCCCTCAAAGTCATGAGATATGTCAAGCCTGCACCTAGCCAAGGGCTGTTCTTCTTAGTTACTGTTCCATTGACTCTTGAGGCATATTGTGATGTAGACTGGGCATCATGCTCGATTACAAGATGCTCAGTTTTCGGCTATTGCATTCGTCTGGGGTCTTCCATTATATGCTGGAAACCAAGAAGCATTACACCATATCGAGGTCATCTGCTGAAAGCGAGTATAGATCAATGGCTCATGTTACTTGTGAGTTCATATGGATTTCAGGCATTTTTAAGGATCTGCAAGTGACTCACATAAGGCCTGTGCCTTTATTGTGTGACAGCAAAGTCGCACTACACATTGCAAGGAACCCAGTGTTCCATGAGCGAACAAAATATATTGAGTTGGATTGCCATTTGGTGCGCCAATATTTCACCAACCAGTTTATCTCTCCGCAATTCCTTTCTAGCACTGAACAACCTACAGATGTACTCACAAAAACCGTCCCAGCTGAGCTCTTACATCGTCTCATTGGCAAGCTGGGCGTGACGAACTTCCTACACGCATCCAGATTGAGGGAGGGTATTAACAGTTAGGGGTGTTCAGTGTATTTTATCATAGTTGTGGATAGCTGTCTGTATTATTTTGGGGTTGTCTAGCTTAAGTGTAGCAACCTACGGGGTCTAATTGTACATTGTAAAACTATTATCATTATAACGGCAATATAAAGCAGTTGGCACGCCAATTTCCAGCCGCATCTTCGAACCCAAAATCCCAAATTTTCCATTTTTGATTTCGTTCATTTTCTCCGTCGATCTTCTTGCGCAATCGTCAATTGACACTCTGGCGACTCTACACAATTTCTAGCCACAATCCCAACATTGCCTACTCTCCTTTCTTCATCCCACGTTGCATCACAGTTCATCTTTATATAGCCTGTTAGTGATCGTCTCCATTCAAATTTAAAGTTTCTCAAATTCCTTAAATCAACTGTCAGAAATTATTGAAGAAAAGGAAATAAATTTCAGCGTGAAGTTCAAGTTGATAAGCATTGTCCGGAGGAATTTCCAGTCACCGGTATCATATGCTTTGCGCAAATCAATTTTATAGGCCACCCTTTCACTGATAGATTTCTTCCCGTAACCATTAATGAGCTGTTGAGCCAAACAAACATTCCCCACAATTGATGTCTCCTGACCAAAAGCTACTTGGGCAAAATCAATAATACTACGTAGAAGCCCTTTAAGTCTTTCAGCAAGAATCCCTGAGATGACTTTATAAGTAACATTGCAGCAAGATATCAGCATGTAATCAACAAGTTCACTACCAAGATTAGACTTGGGAATCAACGCAATAAAAGCCGCATTCAAACCTTTAGGCAACACATTATATTTAAAACGGTGTCTGATTCCTTTGCAAAACTCTTTTCCAAGCAAGCTCCATTTCTCCCTGAAAAAACTAGCTGAGAAATCATCCGGACCGAGGGACTTATGAGCATCAATCTTGCTCAACGCTACCCAAATTTCATTATCTGTGGCCTCTCGAATCAGACTTCTGCACTGCGCATCCTCCCCTACCCTGCCCTTGTTCACAACTTCTGACTAGATAGGGATGCACTCGTTATCCTCAGCAAGGATGTACTTTAAGTGATTCACAAATTCCTGCTTAATAGCTTGAGACTATGTGGTTATCGACCCATTTGTGCACTTGATTGTCTTTATGTTGTTTTTGCACCTACACCCCTTAAAGAAGTTGTGTAAGTATCTCGTATTAGCATCACCTTATTTAAGCCATCTCACCTTGGCCGTTTGCTGTAAAAATATAAGTTGGTACCCTTTAATTTTCTTGAACTCTACATACCAGATCGTTCGTTGAGGGCCAAATAAGCATCATTATGGGCTTGTTCCGCAGCTGCCTGCGCACTATAAAGCGCAGTCCTCAGCTTCTCTATTCTACTGTTTATACCTTTAGTCACACTGACAAATTCTCTCTTCATCATTGATTTCATCTCCTTCAGTTTGCATTGGAATATAAAAAGATTGTTACAATCTCTATTACTCTTCCAATAATTGTCCACTTTCTCATGATAGTCCTCTAGCCTTTCCCAAAAATTACAGTATCTCAACGAGGATCTTTTGACATGTCTGCACCCCCACGAAATAACCACTGGACAATGACCAGAGATACCAGGAGGAAGGACAACAGAAAAGGCATCCGGAAATTGGTTAAACCATTCGACATTCCCCATAGCTCTGTCCAATTTGTACCAAATACGATCCTCTGGATGAAGTTTATTGTTACTCTGGGTGTAATGAAAGCCACTGGAATTAATATCCATCAAATCGCAATTGCTGACAAACTTCTTTAGGTCTTCAACTTCATTCTCCAGGACCCTCAGCCCATTATGCTTCTCAAAAGGTCTTAAAACACAATTAAAATCACCCATGCACATCCAGCTCCTAGCAAAAGCACTAGCATGCCTCTCCAAACCTGTCCACAATGCAGCTCTATGTCTAACACAATTGCTAGCATAAACAAAACTGGCCCCAAACATGGCAGCCTCTGACTCTAATACACATTAGACAAAGTGAATAGTTCTAGACACTAGTGTTAGCTTAAAAGCTTCAGTATCCCAAAGGATCAAAATTCTAGCCCACCCCTCGAAAGTTAAACTATACAAACCCTTCCACGAAGTGTTCGGGCAACAACTATTAATAGAATGTTTCCACCTATCTTCCTTTAACTTTACTTCTAACAAAGCTACACAATTGATCTTTTCTCTTCTAATCCAATCTCTAATTTCAGATTTTTTTAGGGTGGTTTAATCCCCTAACATTCCAGCTGCCTAATCTAAACAAATTAAACAGTAGTTGATTTGGCACCTCCATCCCTCTTCTTCCTCTCCACTTTCTTCATATTGGCATCTTTTCATTTACTCCTACAGCTCTCTTCTTTTTGCCTAGATCTATAGCTAGTCTCAGCCTTATCTTTCCCCATGCGCTTATCATCCTCCAGCAAATTCATTCTCTCCTTCTTCCTGGCCCTTTTCAGAGCAATTTTAGAAAGATAATTCTTGAACTCTTCAGTGATTGGTTCTCTGCGAACCGAATCTTCTAGAACTACACTTTTTCCATCATATCAGCTGCCTTCTCTTTTTTGATGGTCAAACTTTGCGTAACTGGCACCATCGAAAAGAGGTCTTCCTCTTCTTCTCTTTGCGCCACCTCTTGTGCTACAAACTCAGGGGACTCTTCGACACATTCTTTCTCATTCTCATCAAGAACTATCTTGTCCTTAAGCTTGAAAGCATGTCTTTCCTGCTCCTTCATCTCACATATCATCTTTTCTAAGTTTGGTTCTGGACACCTCTCTCCATTAGGTGGCCAAAGCAGAACAAGTGGTGCACCTTGGCGGTTTCCATTCGTACATAACCGGTTGAACATAATTATTGCCATACGGATCCTGGAAAGCTATTGATTCTTTCAACTCCACATCTGCATACACCTCCACGCACACCTTAGCGTAATTATAACTAAGGTCGTTGATTAGTCGAATTTTCAACTCATTAATAGTCATTTTTTACTATAGCTTTGAGTTGTTTCCGACTTTTTTTGATGTCATTTGACCCTTGCCTTTCACATTTCGAGTAAAAAAAAATGATACCCTATTGAATTCAAGACCTCAATATTAAAATCGCTTGAAAACCTGAAGTTTTTGAGCAAAAAGTGGGCAAAATGATTCCCAGTCGACCGGTTCAGAAAACTACCCTGAACCAACCGGTCGGATGAGTGGAAGACTCAGACTTGGGAGCTCTCACTCACTTTGAGTCGGTCGGTCTGTTGGACTCGTCAGCCAATCGGCTAGATGAATGACTTTAGGAAGCTCACACCCGCTCACTTTGAGTCGGTCGGCTGGAGGAGAGCTATCCATGGCTTACCCTCGCACATAATGAATCAGTCGGCTCACCTAGTATTTATTTGCATGCAAAAATTCTACAACGTCAGCCATCTGCTGTAACTTTATCAGTACAAATGGGTTTTCCCAGTTTTGAGCACAACAAGCTTAGTATCTTAGAATCCGCCAAGTGAGCTTTGATCCCTGGTAACCTTACCCACACTAGCAACACATCTATACTTTCGCATTTGTAATCATCAACCTCCGACCATGGTTTCAAAATGAAAGGTCGATTGTCAAAGGTCCATGGAACACCTGCTAACGCTTCTAGCTTCTTCTCCACCGTCACAAAAATTGAGCATGAAGATCGTTCATTAAGATGGACACTTTAACTATCGATTCATCCCCCCATTTTTCCCTAGCAAACCCCTTCACTATCCCCAATAAATGGAGAGTTAGTGGATTTCTTTGATGGGAAGCAGGGTTTGCGCGAAGGGGATCCTATCTACCCACTGTTGTTTACTATTGCAATGGAGTATTTTTCTAAGCTTCTAAAAGGTTTGACGAAGCAACATGGCTGTTGTCATCACCCTAAGTGTCATAGGGTGGATTTAAAGCACATCATCTTCGCAGACGACCTGTTCTTATTCAGCAGTGGGAGATGCACTTCCATTGTTGCTTTGAATTGTATCTTTGATGATTTTCTTGCGTGTTTTGGTTTGACAGTGAATGTACATAAAGTCAGCATTTTGCAGCGGGCATGGATGCGAGTAAAAGAAGGTGGATGAGGGGCATGTTGTGCACCAAAATAAGCATGCTGCCAGTTAGATATCTGGGATTCCCGCTCACTTCAAGGAGTATCTGCGCCCATGACTGCTAGACTATTATTGAGAAAATGAGTGAAAAGTTGAATAGTTGGAATAAACATTTTTTGTCTAGAGCAGGGAGAAGAGATCCGATTCAATCGGTCCTCTAATCTATTGTTTTCTACTGGGCTCGTATCTGTATTTTGCCGAGGAAAGTGCTTAGGGCTATCAGTTCTATTTGTGCTAGATTCTTGTGGAATGGCAGCACTGCAGGGAGCGGGTGTCATCTTATCAGTTGGGAAAAAGCCTGTCAAGATAGGAAAGAAGGGGATTGGGGCTTGAAAACCTAGAGTTAATGAATGATGTTATGACTCTTAACCAACTGTGGGATTTGAATACAGAATGTCAAAAGTTATGGAACAAGTGGATCCATGCTTATTGGACAAACGGGATTCACTAGTGGCATAATGAGCACCTCACCAATAGTTCTTGGGTGCTCGTCGGCTGGTTGCGAGTAAGCAACTTAGCAAGAAGTGTGTTAATAAGGTGGAGGGTAGTTTGAGGTGGATAGGGATAGGGTTAGGTTTTACAGTGAGTGATACCAATAGAACTCTTAAAGACCAAAGTGAAGTTGTGGAGTGGTCCTGGTTGGCTTGGAACATGTTTAATACTCCCCGTGCTTCCTTCAATTTGGTGTTGGCCGCCCATGATAGATTGCTTACTAGATCCAGGCTTCGTAGCATGGGAATTAGTGTCTGTCCTCTGCAATGTGGAGGACGTGACTAGAGACCATTTATTCTTCAACTGCAGAGTTGCGCAAGAGATCTTGGGGAGGTATTGAGCTACTTGAGGGTGAAGAGGGTCCCATTTCAATGGCATCTCCTTAGACCATGGGTTAATGGCCTTGAACAGAATCGACTTCGAACAAGAATGATAGCAGGTGGGATTTCTTAAGGGCCATATGAGATTTGGAGAGCAAGAAACTCAATTATTTTCAGACGGGAAGAAACTGAACCGAAAAACATATCTAAAAGCATAATTTGGAGATTGAAAGTGAAGTTGCTGGTTTGGAAGGTAAAAATATTAGTACAGGTGATAGGAATTGGTTAAACACCATTGGGTGCAAGTTATAGTTTCTTTTGTTACGCTCTGTTGTAGGACTTGTGGAGAGCCTTGAATCTTTGTTTTGTTTTCAGAGGGTCTGTTGTTAATATTTTGATTAATGATATATCATCTTTCTTCAAAAAAATTATTGAAGAAAAAGAATTGATTGGCTAAGATTTTAATCCTGTTAACTGCTTTTGAAATATATAACATCTTAGCACCATGCTTCATCGCATTCCAATGGAACCAATTAATACCAAAGTCCAAAAGAAACAGACTGAAATCCCTGATAGAGAAGCTTTTCCACCCATTGAATAAAATATATGTAAAAGTTTTACACTGAGGAAGATCTGTCCATCCCTGGATATCTACCGATTCCAAGACGGATAAGGCCCACCAGCAAGTAACAAAGGTATTTACATTAGCATCGATCTTAAAGCCACAAACACAACAGCTTACATCAGATGACAGACCCCTTATGTAGACATTGTGACAAGTACGAAGACCCCTCATGATAACCGCGCCATCCAAAAATTTTGATCTTCCTCGGCACCGGTAACTTCCAAAAAGATTTTCAAAAAGCTTCAACTATTCTACTATCACAGAATTCAGGGTGCTCACCTGCATTTCTGTTGCTCAGGTTCATGGCTACTGCATATGAACTACTGACGTCAAATCTTCCGGAATTCCTAAACTACCACGAAACTGCACCACTGTCATCCATGACAATTCCTTCTTTGGCCACCTCCAATCCTTTATGAAAACTTCTCCAACATGAAGATGGCTTATAGTCTAAATATGCAAAAATAATTTTAGTGTCATGGAAATATTTGGCCTTATAAAGTCTGCTAACCAATAAATCAGGACATGTGTTCTCTCAAAAAAAAAAAAAAATCAGGACATAAGAGTATGGCCCAAATCTTCTTGCATACGAAAGCCACGTTAAGACGTTTTAGATCACGAAAACCAAGGCCTCCCTTAGTTTTTCTTTCAGCAAAGTCTTATTCTTAACCCAATAGACAGGTTTATCTCGGTTCGCACTCCCTACTAGAATTTATTTATCTAAATTTACATTTTATTCAATACAGAATCTGAAATCTTATATCAGTTCATCACTTATAATGGCAGAGCTTGTAACATTGATTTAATTAATACCTCACGGTCACCACTTGATAAATTTATCATATTTCAGCTCTGAGTTTTGTTCCAGCTTCGATTCTAATACCTGTAAAGTTCAAACTCAGCTATCTTTTAAGCAACAAAAGAAGGCCCAAGTACTTGCTATGACTGCTGCCCTCTCAGACAGACAATGTATTAGTGAACTCGCTAATGCACTCAACAGTAGCATTAGGACTCAAAACCAGCTCACATTTCTCCAGATTAATTATTTGACCTGACGCTTTCTCATATGAAATCCTGAATAGGTCTAGCAGTATGATCATTCACCATGAAGAACAAAAGGCAGTCATCAGCAAAGAACAAAGGAGTAATCGAGGGGCCCTTCTGGTCAATTTTAAACCTCTAAGAACGCCAGACTCATGCATATTTTTCAACCTATGACTCAACCTGTTACGTGCTCAAATAAGCCTGAGTTGAGGGGTTTTAATGCAATATGTTGAAGTGCTAACTTTTGGGTATAAATGATTGTAATAGGCACATGGAAACGAAATCAATGAATTAGGTGGTGTTCTTTTGAACTTAATTTAACTGTAATTTTATTGTACTGAACTTAACTAAACTGTATTGAACTTTATTAAACTGTACTGAACTTAATTAAACTGTATTGAACTTTATTAAACTGACTTAATTTAACTGTATCGGATTTTATTTAACTTTACTGAACTGTATTGAACTTAATTTACCTTATCGAATTTAATTTAACTTAACTTTACTGAACTTAATTTGTTGAAATTGAAAAATTATATATATGTATAGTATATTTATATATGTGTGTATTTGTCATCATTTTTTCAAAATGATAAAATTATATAATTCATTAATTAACTTGTTCAAAAAAGTTTCATCATTTTTTCTGATAAATATATATGTATTTTATTTTTCATTTTTTTTTCAAATTATACTTGCTAAAAAATTGCGTGAAGCCCTAAACGTTTCATTTTTTAAATAGTACAACTAAAGAAATCGTGGAAGATACTCAAAGTCATGCCTCAAGTATCTGATGAGCGCCAAAGTGATATAATTACAGCTACATTTACTATGCACAACTTCATTCGCATGCATAATTTTTCAATACCCATTGTTGCTAATGAGACCGTGTTGGGAAGAGCAGATTCAAATTTATTTTATCAACAGCGAAAAGATGAGATGAATCAAGTACGCAACATGATAGCGTTTCAAATTATTGAGGATTGTCCAGATGATGTAGTGGAAATGAACATGGATGAAGATGATGATATGTAAAATTACACTTGAATGACATTGTACGTTTCCAGTGGCGGAACTACCCTAACAACTATGGGGTCACTTGCCCCCATTAAAATTTTGATTTGTTCTTTTTATTTAAAAAAATTAGGCCAAAATATGTAAATAAAACTAAAAAATACCCTTATAACCCCATTAGTTTCTGTAAACAAGTGTTATGCCCCCAATAAATTACAAGTATGGGGTTTGTAGTTTCTCTAAACAAGTTTTATGCCCCCAATAAATTTTAAGTCTGGGTCCGCCACTGTACGTTTCCATGTAAAAAATATATTGTATTATGTTTATTTCCACATATTCTTTAAATTCATATCAAGTGCAACAAAGTTTACTTTCATTTTAAAACGGATGCAATAGTTTCCCAAGAGGTGTGGACACAAACTTGAAAAATCGTTGCATCATATATGTCTTATGCTTTTCTAAAAATTATTTAAAAAATTAAAAATAAATTAAAATTTTGAATAATAGGGTTGGAAACTATAAAAAAATTGGATTGACTTGAAAAAAATTATAGTACATTTTTTAACTTAAATTAATTTAAGTATATTTAACTGTATTGAACTTTATTAAACTGTATTGAACTTAATTTAACTGTACTAAACTTTATTGAACTCTATTGAACTTAATTTAACTGTACTGAACTTTATTGAACTGTATTGAACTTAATTTAACTGTACTGAACTTTATTAAACTATATTGAATTTAATTTAACTTTACTGAACTTAATAAAACTGTATTGAAGTGCAAAAGAACAGAGCCTTAATCAAATTTCTCTCCTCATCTCCTCAGTCTTCTCATCCCCTTTTCCTCTCCCAAACCCTAATTTTCTACTTCTCATCTATCTTCACCCATCTACAATTCACAACCCGATACAAACCAATTTGGTTCGTATCAATTTGGTGCTTTCACTGAGAGCTGAAGGATGCCTGACACAAGGAGTACGACGGAAAGCGTGGCGTCCATCCAGCAGAGCATAGCCGATCTGTCAAAAATGATGGACCAGTTTCTGAAAAACCAGGAGGAGAAGAAAGCTAAGCAGACACACATGGTTGAAATCCTCGAGCAGATCCAAAGCTCTGTGGATGAGCTGCTGCCGGCCAGCGCTCGTTCAGGGAAGCAATCCGTCCTTGAGACCACGACCACCCCGGACTCACTTTTGTTGGCTACGCCTACTGGTCAAGCCTTGAGCGAGTTGTCGGTGAGTATCATCCCGCTCTCAGGCCAGCCACTGCAACTTCAGGACGTTGTCTCATCTGAGCCAAACGCCGGAGCCAACAACCGACTGCCACAAGTGGAGGTACCTAACCTTTTTGCAACTGATTCCTCGTCAATATTGGTGTTGAATGATGCTGAAATCAGTGAAGAGATCTTTGAAACAAAATTATGTGTGTCAAACACGGTTTCGGATTTGTGCCTTCTACCTGTTTGTGGAAATGCCTCAGTGTATTTGCTTTCTTTTAGTCTTGCACATGAAACCTTCAATGGCGACTGGTGTTCTATTCAATTATTCTATATGGCTGATGTGTGTCTGAACCCACCATGGGAACCTCCGGATGATAGAACTCGTCGTGAGTTGAAGCTCATTACCTATGTCAAAAAATGATGGGATTGAAAATATCAACCGAGTAGGTAAATGGAAAGAGGTTATGAATTTGTTAGCTAAGATGGAAAGAGAAGATGTTTTCCCAGATGTGGTGACTTATAGTCCTTTGATTAATGGTTTGTGCCAAGGCAGAGAATTTGAGAAGATTAAGGATGTTCTTTGTGAAATGAAGGGATGTAGAATTCTTCCTAATCTGGTGACTTATAATTCCATTATTAAAGGTTTTTGCAATGCTGATAACTGGAAGGAGGCTGATGGCATTATTCGTGAAATGAAAATGAGTGGAGTTAGCCCAGATGTGATTACTTACAACTCACTCATTTATTGTTTCTCTGTTAATGGCAAATGGGAGGAGGCGAGGGCTGCTTTGGTTGACATGGAGAAGAATGGTGTTTCTCCTAATGTGATAACATACAGTTCTTTTATTCGTGGGCTGTGCAACGCTGGTAAACTGGATGAAGCGAAAGGTATTTTCTGTAAAATGAAGGGCAGTGGCATCATTCCAAATGTGATGACTTATTGTTCAATGATTAGTGGACTGTGCGACGCTGGTAGTTGGAAAGAGGCAGAGACTAAGAAAGGAATGGCTATTACTCTTGAAAGTATGTGGAAGAGTAACACAATAGATGACTACGTGGCTGAGTTGGAGAACGGTGTGTATGGTTTGTTTGAAAATTTTGCAAGATTATATTTACTTAATTCATTTGTGTGTCTAAATGTCGATATGGGCTGGTTTTCATATTGTACTATGCGCACAAATGCGATTTGCAACGAGAGCTACATTCTATCTCAAAAGAAGAAGGTGAGGTGTGACAAACCACCAGCCAAACCTCCTGATGATATTGTAATATATGCGGCTACTGAAGCGGATATTGAAACTATTTGGAATAAGGTTGAGCTAGAAGACCCTGTTGAGAATATTGGTGCAAAGCTAGTGAGGCAAGCAGCCGCCAAGACTAATGACTTGGCTGGGGATGGGACGACTACTTCTGTAGTTCTTGCTCAGGGTCTTATAATTGAACGTGTCAAGGTGGTTGCAGCGGGTTCAACCCAGTTCTGATTACCAGAGGAATTGAGAAGACCACGAAAGCATTAGTCCAGGAGCTGAAAGCAATCTCCAAGGAGGTTGAGGACAGTGAGCTAACTGATGTTGCAGCAGTTAATGCTGGGAACAATTATGAAGTTGGAAACATGATAGCTGAAGCTATGAGCAAAGTCGGGCAAAAAGGAGTGGTGACTCTTGAAGAGGGAAATAGTGTTGAGAACAGTCTCTATGTAGTTGAAGGAACACAATTTGACCGGGGATATATCTCACCTTACTTTGTTACTGACAGAAAAAAAATGACAGTCGGATACGAGAATTGCAAACTACTTCTTGTTCACAAGATCACCAACGCAAGAGATCTGGTCAATGTGTTAGAAGAAGCAATCAAAGGTGAATACCCAATTGTGATTGTGGCCGAAGATATTGAACAAGAAGCACTGGCTACTCTTGTAGTGAACAAACTTAGAAGGGCGCTGAAAATTGCTGCATTTAAAGCCCATAGCTATATGGATTACGGATTTGGCGATAAAGGTGTTGCTCAATTTTTCGGGTATGTATTTGTGACTAATGACCTGAGTTCTTCCTCTAATGTCGAGTTTCCTTGGATTGAGGCAACTTTAAACAAGTGGGAAATTCTTTTTATAAGAATAATTGAAGACTCTGATGTTTTGGAGTTTGAGGCAGAGGTTTCAGCAATTTTGATGGAAAAGTTTATGGAGACATCATCCTTATGGGATCTGTCTATACATGCTATCTATTTTATGTGGACAGCAATGATGACTTATATAACTACCATCGTGGTGGGTATGTTTAAAATTATAGCGGGTGAAGATGATTTGGGGCTTCTCTTGTTCACTTTTGATCGCTCAGGGGTTCTATTTTTGAGTCACGAAAATCATCTTCTATTAGACTCAAGGGTGGACTATTCTGCCTTGTCTTGTGTTTCCCTTGTTGCTGCTAGTTTATCCTTATCATGGCCTATTTATATGGCTATTGAGAGTGAAGGATTGATTTCGCCAGAGGACAGATGCATTCAGGTTCTTTCAGTTGATACTGGAGGGCCAGCTCTTGGGCTGCGGTTTGAAATTGGGAGAAAACAAAAGAACGCTGAAAAGGAAGTTATTGACGGGGCTTCATTTTGCTCAAGCTTTTTTCCAACTTTCGATTTTTAGGATCACATTACAGTCAAACACCTCTCCGTTAAGAGACATCTTGAGCTCGGGGCCATTATTTTTGTGTTTTTAGAGACGCATTTTGATTCGTTTGATACCGAGAAGAAAGAATATGAACCGTTCGACATAGTTGACATGAGCGATGATCCCAAATCCTTTGGAAAGTTAGACTACACTTTGCAAACTATGGAGGGACTGTTGGAGGAAGTAGTAGCTGTCTCAGCCATTTCAGTGCGTATTAGCAAATTTTTGATATTTTCATCACCAAGACCACCAGAAGATACTGACCTTGAGGACAAGGTCAATTTCAAGGAGGGGGGAATGTTACGTGCTCAAATAAGCCAGAGTTGAGGGGGTTTAATGCAATATGTTGAAGTGCTAACTTTTGGGTATAAATGATTGTAATAGGCACATGGAAACGAAATCAATGAATTAATCAAATTTCTCTCCTCATCTCCTCTGTCTCCTCATCCCCTTTTCCTCTCCCGAACCCTAATTTTCTACTTCTCATCTATCTTCACCCATCTACAATTCACAACTCGATACAAACCAATTTGGTTCGTATCACAACCATTCAGTACACACGAATACACGATGAACATGTAGAGTGATAGTGGATCGGATCACCCTTCCTTAAACCTCTATGCGGTGTAAAAAGAGGAGTGATATGATCATTGATCCTCACACAATACCTAGGACTGGAGACGTAATTCATGATCAGATTGACCCACTCCCCATTAAAACCAATCTTCAACAGTATATATTTCAAAAAAGACCACTCTATTCTGTCCAAGGCCTTTGACATATCTAATTTAAGGGACTCAATGACCTTGCTACCTTGCTTAGAATTCTTAATGTAGTGAGCAGATTCACAAGCAATCAAAAATTTATCAGTAATCTGTAGTTTTTGGGTCGTCTTGTATCTTCACTTTTACAGCAACAAGGTTGTACAGGGTCTTCAATGACAGCAAGAATGTCGTCTAAATGTAGCTTTCTTCACTTGTAAAAAAATGATCCCATGGATATCATATTGGATCGCGTAATTTCGCTGTCCGAAATCAATATTTCCACCCTACACTTATGCCTTGGGTTAAAGGAAACTTGAAGTGAGATAATCCAAAATGAAAACACAGTATTTTTTAGGCAGGAAAAATACAAGGCTTATGGTCTGCGGCAATTTGAAGATTAGAGATAGGATTGAGTTATCTAGCAATTGCACAGCAATCTTTTTCGTCCCTTATGAATGAGAAGTCGATCGTAATTTATAGCCCAGCAATCAGACACGCGCAGAACGCGACTGTTTGAGGAAGATGCGCCACCATCTTCAGTCTTCTTTGGGCTGTCATGGGCCTGACCTTCCGGATCTTTTAGGTATTCGGTAACAGTAGTTGGGTTTACATTGAAGGTGGCTTCTTCGAATAATTTTTTCCATCCTTTAACAGCTTCTAATTCTCGTGGATTAATTGGTTTGTTGAAGTGAGAATGAATGATAACTTGGGGGCTGCAGTAGTTGATTTTTAAATCAGAGCTATCCTTGACTTTGAATAATTCATAAGCAATGTTTCCGAGGGTGAGAACCCTTAATTTTATCAAGTCTTCTTTGCAGATAACTGGATTTGCCTTTAGTTGAGTAATAGCTTGCTGAATTCCAGCTGGTCCCATTCGAATCCAGTGATAAGGAAGAATAATCTTGCCTTGTTCATTGAAGTCCGCATAACTTGATTGAAACTTTAAGTAGATTTGTTTATCTGTCTGAGTTTTCTTGACAAACTGAAGAACAGTTTGTTTTATCGAGGAATTGAAATGCTCCAACTCTTTATAATTTTGACCCAGATAAATGGTGTCGATAAGTCCGAGGCAGAAGAGTTCATACACTCGTTGTGGTTTAGCTTCTGGATAAATCATTAGTTTAAGTAGTCCTGTCCTGATAATCGGATAAATACCTTGCTCACATTTTCCTTGCAGAAAATGGTTGTAAGTTGAGAGGAAATCACTTTCTAATAAGTCAGAACAATCCTTTCGGACAATAGGTTGCATAATTCCCATTGGGGCAGTGTTTTGAGGTACGTGCCCAATAACTTGGAAGTGATTTTTAGGTTTGGCAATGCTGAGCATGGCTTCTTTGTAATCGTTTTTAGGTTGAGGGCCAAGATAAGTTGATAAAACATATTTTGCTTCAAACTCCGTAGGAAATTCCTTAAGTATGTATCTTTCTCCGACTTCAGGATAAGTTGTATAAATACCTTTTCTTGGTCCATTCATAATGGCGTATACTTTGGGAGGATTAACTCCCTGGTTTGTAGCTTCAGATTTTTACCATGGTGAAAACCGTTTGAAGATAATAAAGAAAAAGACGAAAGACAACAAATAACTGACAATGAAAATTAAAAGAATAATTAAAAGGATTTTTTGTTTCTTACCCAAAATAGCTAGGTCAACAAACAGTACGCAAGCCGACATAGAATCAGAACTGCTACAAAACCAAGTTATGACCATCGAACCAATAGAAACATCAGTTAAAGATAAATTAACAATAAGAACAGAATTAGAAAAAGAATTCGATGCAGGAATCAATATGGATAAATGTATTAAATTATTAAGTCTAACAGATAATGAATTAATTCAAGAAACACTATTAAATAATGAAGAGGAAGAAAATATTATATACGAATATTCTTCAACAGAAGAAGAACCTGAAACACTAAAAATTAGAATTAATTACAAAGAACCTCTAATGCCAAATAGAGAAATATTTATGGATCAAGGAGGACCAAGTAATTGGCAAGTAGTACCTCATCATGGAGATGAAGATATGTATGATGCATATGATACAACATATGAACAAAGTAGATATAGATATGACAATAGAGAAAGAAAATATAATTACAGAAAACAGCCATATAAAGATTATAAAAACACTAGGATACCCTCAACAAGATATATCCCAGACGAATATCAACCTAAAGAAGTTACCAAAGTTAAATATGATGTCCTAAACTTAGATTGTTGCAAAGACAGAACTAGAACATTGGATGACTGGGGAAACGGAATTGACGTAATTATACAGAGTAATAATGGACTTAAAGATAACATAGGAGCAGCTAAATCATTTATTCTACACAAGCTATCAGGAAATATTAAAAGTTGGTATCAAAATCTTACAGAAGATCATAAAAAAGAAATAGAGACAAACGCTACCACAGGAAGTATTTTGCTAAAAAACTTCGTTAGAGTAATTTACTCTGAATTTATTGGAAGAGAAGAAATAAATCATCAAAAAGAAGTAAGAGAAGCAGAAGAAAATGAAGCTAAATGGCATTTAGAAAATATGGTCATATGTGACATGTGCTATTTCAGCACTTTTGCATGCGAATATGAAAAATACTATTACAAATTAAATCATATAACAAGGCATACATATAAAGAAATGTTTTTAAATAAATTACCCAAACCATCAGGAGAAAAAATAAAAGAATTATGGAAATCAAAACCGGTTGATATACCTGATACTCTAGGGGGAATTATTAGAATTATAGAGATATTCTTAAGAGATATATGCACACAAAGGCAAATATATAAACAAAAATACTATACGGGAAATAATAGGATTTGTTGTGACAGATCACAATTAGACATACCAGGAAAATATGGATGTCAGGACAGAAAAAACATCTATAAGAAATATAAGAAACCAAAATATAAAAGGTATAGAAACAAGTACAAATTTAAATCAGTCCCTTATAAGTCTAAATATACAAAACCAAAATACAGAAAAAGATATTTCAAAAAATATAATAAGAAAAATACTTATAAAAAAGACAAATATTGCCCCACGGGCAAAAAATCATGTACTTGTTGGCTATGTGAAGAAGAAGGACACTATGCAAATAAATGTCCAAATAAAGAAAAAATAAATAAAGAAAGAAAAGAAAAGGTAAAACTACTTGAATATGTATATTCGCAACAATTAGAACCAATTGAAGAAAATGATTTAAGTGATTGTGAGCAACTGTATTACCTCGAAACAGATAGTGAATATGAAACAGATTCTGAATATGACACATCAGATTCTGAATAACTTAGCAAACCCAAACAGTAGCTACATTAAAGTTGAAATAAAACTTAAAAAATATAAGAAATATCACCTATTTGCATACTTAGATACAGGAGCAAGTATTTGTGTTGCCAGTAAATACATATTTCCACAAGAACTTTGGACAAATGTAGAAAAACAATTTACTGTTCTCATTGCAAATAAAGCTTCAGTACCTGTCAGTATGGTAGTAAAAAATATAAACATAAAATTATGTGGCGAAGATTTTGTCTTCCCAACTATTTATCAACAAGAGACAGGACAAGATTTAATAATAGCAAACAACTTTTTAAAACTAAATAGACCATTTATACAAGACATAGATTGGATAAGCATAACGCATCACCTAACCAAGAGACGAATTTTTTGCACTTTAGAAAATAACATTATTAAAATAGCAAAACCTGATTTCCTAAAACAATTTAAAAAAGAAAATCAGCAAAAACATGGTGAGATAATTGCAAAAATTTTAGAAGAAACAACAATAGAATATTTACAACAAATAACAAAATTAGAAGAACTAAAAGAATTGTTAAAAGACACATCCAGTGAAAATCCTTTAGACCTAAGGATAAACAAATCAAAAGAAATCGCAATCATAAAATTAAGAGATGAAAATAAAGTAATAAGGGTAAAACCTATGATCTACACTCCTAAAGATAGAAATGAATTTGCAATACAAATAAAAGAATTACTCGAAATGAACTTAATCACATCAAGTAAAAGTCCACATAGCTCACCAGCATTCATGGTAGAAAATGAGGCTGAAAAGAAAAGAGGAAAGAAGAGAATGGTTATAAATTACAAAGCTTTAAATAAAGAAACAATTGATGATGGTTACTTCTTACCTAACGAAGAAACATTATTAGCACAGATAAGAGGAAAAACATATTACACTGGTTTAGACTGTAAATCAGGATTTTGGCAAGTACGTTTAAGTAAAGAATCAAAACAACTCACTGCATTTAGCTGTCCACAAGGACATTATGAATGGAACGTAGTTCCTTTCGGACTTAAACAAGCCCCAGGTATTTTTCAAAGATATATGGATAAAGTATTAGAAAAATATAGAGACTATTGTCTTGTTTATGTCGATGACATATTTATATTCTCAAATACTGAAGTAGAACATTACGAACATGTGAAAACTATTTTACTTACATGTAAACAAGAAGGAATCGTTCTATCAGAAAGAAAAGCGAAATTATGTCAACAAGAAATTTCTTTTTTAGGACTAGAGATAAAAGCAGGACAAATCAAACTACAAAAGCACATAATAGAACACATAAATAAATTTCCTGATAAAATGGAAGACAAGAAAATGCATCAAAGATTTTTAGGATGCTTAACTTATGCAGAAGCCTACATCTACAAACTTGCAGAACTAAGAAAACCCTTGCAAATAAAATTAAAAGAAAATGTGAGATGGACGTGGAATGATAACGACACAAATTACATTGTTAAATGTAAAAAACAATGTAAAAACTTACCAAACTTATATCATCCAAGAAAAACCGATTTTATGATTATAGAAACAGATGCAAGAAATTCGTTTTGGGGAGGTATCCTTAAAGCTAGAACAGAAAATAATACTGAACACTTATGTAGATATGCTTCAGGCACCTTCAATGGCCCTGAAACTAGATATCATTCTAATGAAAAAGAATACTTAGCTATCAAAAAGACCATTAAGAAATTTAGAGCATATATTATTGACAAAGAATTCTTAATTAGAACAGATAGCAAAAATTTTGGCTATTTCCTTAGAACAAATATTGCCGAAGATTATAAGCAAGGAAGATTACTTAAATGGCAACAATGGTTCAACTATTATCAATTTCAAGTAGAACATATACCAGGAACAAAAAATAGCTTAGCAGATAGCCTAACTCGTGAACTAAATAATATAGAAGAAAAATTTGAGTCAATTACCCAAGAAGAAACTAACAATGTTATGCAGGTACATACGAAGAAATGGATGCAAGCCATATCACGATTATGGAGAAAGAACTCGAGTTAGAAAGACTTCAAGAGTCAATTCTGAAGAAAGAACTCGAATTACTTAAAGCAAAAGCAAATAAGTCTGGATTCCCAGCACCATTAATTACCGTAAATGACCTAAAAAGAGCAAAGACAGAAGATAAAAAATCTGAAGCTACAAACCAGGGAGTTAATCCTCCCAAAGTATACGCCATTATGAATGGACCAAGAAAAGGTATTTATACAACTTATCCTGAAGTCGGAGAAAGAGACATACTTAAGGAATTTCCTACGGAGTTTGAAGCAAAATATGTTTTATCAACTTATCTTGGCCCTCAACCTAAAAACGATTACAAAAAAGCCATGCTCAGCATTGCCAAACCTAAAAATCACTTCCAAGTTATTGGGCACGTACCTCAAAACACTGCCCCAATGGGAATTATGCAACCTATTGTCCGAAAGGATTGTTCTGACTTATTAGAAAGTGATTTCCTCTCAACTTACAACCATTTTCTGCAAGGAAAATGTGAGCAAGGTATTTATCCGATTATCAGGACAGGACTACTTAAACTAATGATTTATCCAGAAGCTAAACCACAACGAGTGTATGAACTCTTCTGCCTCGGACTTATCGACACCATTTATCTGGGTCAAAATTATAAAGAGTTGGAGCATTTCAATTCCTCGATAAAACAAACTGAAGTGGGGCAACAAATCATGTACTTGTTGGCTATGTGAAGAAGAAGGACACTATGCAAATAAATGTCCAAATAAAGAAAAAATAAATAAAGAAAGAAAAGAAAAGGTAAAACTACTTGAATATGTATATTCGCAACAATTAGAACCAATTGAAGAAAATGATTTAAGTGATTGTGAGCAACTGTATTACCTCGAAACGGATAGTGAATATGAAACAGATTCTGAATATGACACATCAGATTCTGAATAACTTAGCAAACCCAAACAGTAGCTACATTAAAGTTGAAATAAAACTTAAAAAATATAAGAAATATCATCTATTTGCATACTTAGATACAGGAGCAAGTATTTGTGTTGCCAGTAAATACATGAATTTGAAAACAAAGATTTAATGAACAAAGGAGATAAGGCATTTTCAGTCACCTACATGGTTGCATATGCAATAAGTAATTCCGTACATAGTATAGAATATGCTAAACAAGAATACATTGAATTAGATGAAGTATTCACAGATATTGGAAATATTGAGAAAAATGAATTCTGTGAATTATTTCCAGATGAAGAAAATTGGACCATTGATTTAACAAGAGATAAAAGATATTATAATCAACCTAAATCAAAATACGAACCAGGAAGATCATCTACTACATCTTTACCAGACTCGAATAATGAGTTAATGAGACAGATATCATATAAAGTAGATAAAATTAGAGAAGCAATCGGATTTATTGAATGACAGAAGAACAAATAGAATATCCAAAAATTAGTAATAAAAATAAAATAGATTATGACTTACAAAACACAGCAGGATATAAAAAGTACTGGATGAGTAAACAAGCTGAATGTAACTGGACAAGTAATTGTTTACATTGGCATCACTGTGACAAAGAAACAATGGAAAACATGAATAGCGGACTCCCACATATACAAAAAGTATTGATAAGTATTGGAAATACATTGAGAGATTCAATCATACATAATGATAATGAATTTAAAAAACTTAATACATTACTTAGTCAACAAAAATATGGGGAATTTATAGATAAGGATAACCAAGTTTATGGAGATAGCTCACTAAAAGAAAAAGTCACGGATCTTCAAAATGATTTAATTAGTTTAAGGACACATGAACTAAGTAAATTAAAGAAACTTACAGAACAAAATCAGCACATAATTAATATTATTAAACCAATTGATATAAAGAAATTAGAAAACACAGTTCATGAATTAAATGAGAAGATACCAGATATAGAACCACTCTTAAAAGACTTTACAAAAATGTTCAAAACTCTAGAAAATATTAGTAGAGCCATAGGGAACGAAGAATAATGACAACTACGACTGAATCCATACTAAAATACCTAAAAGAAGAATTAAAAGAAATAAAAGCCATCATTATCACGGAAGAAAAGCTAATTAAAATTCTCAGAGAAGAATTAAATATATGCAGAAATGGACTCGATAAAATACAGAGACAAATGTTACAAATCAAATTACACAACAGCCCAAGAAAAAACTCAGGATTAAATTTTTCAGACTTTCAACCACCACCTAATTTACCATGGGGAAAACCGTTTGAAGATAATAAAGAAAAAGACGAAAGACAACAAATAACTGACAATGAAAATTAAAAGAATAATTAAAAGGATTTTTTGTTTCTTACCCAAAATAGCTAGGTCAACAAACAGTACGCAAGCCGACATAGAATCAGAACTGCTACAAAACCAAGTTATGACCATCGAACCAATAGAAACATCAGTTAAAGATAAATTAACAATAAGAACAGAATTAGAAAAAGAATTCGATGCAGGAATCAATATGGATAAATGTATTAAATTATTAAGTCTAACAGATAATGAATTAATTCAAGAAACACTATTAAATAATGAAGAGGAAGAAAATATTATATACGAATATTCTTCAACAGAAGAAGAACCTGAAACACCAAAAATTAGAATTAATTACAAAGAACCTCAAATGCCAAATAGAGAAATATTTATGGATCAAGGAGGACCAAGTAATTGGCAAGTAGTACCTCATCATGGAGATGAAGATATGTATGATGCATATGATACAACATATGAACAAAGTAGATATAGATATGACAATAGAGAAAGAAAATATAATTACAGAAAACAGCCATATAAAGATTATAAAAACACTAGGATACCCTCAACAAGATATATCCCAGACGAATATCAACCTAAAGAAGTTACCAAAGTTAAATATGATGTCCTAAACTTAGATTGTTGCAAAGACAGAACTAGAACATTGGATGACTGGGGAAACGGAATTGACGTAATTATACAGAGTAATAATGGACTTAAAGATAACATAGGAGCAGCTAAATCATTTATTCTACACAAGCTATCAGGAAATATTAAAAGTTGGTATCAAAATCTTACAGAAGATCATAAAAAAGAAATAGAGACAAACGCTACCACAGGAAGTATTTTGCTAAAAAACTTCGTTAGAGTAATTTACTCTGAATTTATTGGAAGAGAAGAAATAAATCATCAAAAAGAAGTAAGAGAAGCAGAAAAAAATGAAGCTAAATGGCATTTAGAAAATATGGTCATATGTGACATGTGCTATTTCAGCACTTTTGCATGCGAATATGAAAAATACTATTACAAATTAAATCATATAACAAGGCATACATATAAAGAAATGTTTTTAAATAAATTACCCAAACCATCAGGAGAAAAAATAAAAGAATTATGGAAATCAAAACCGGTTGATATACCTGATACTCTAGAGGGAATTATTAGAATTATAGAGATATTCTTAAGAGATATATGCACACAAAGGCAAATATATAAACAAAAATACTATACGGGAAATAATAGGATTTGTTGTGACAGATCACAATTAGACATACCAGGAAAATATGGATGTCAGGACAGAAAAAACATCTATAAGAAATATAAGAAACCAAAATATAAAAGGTATAGAAACAAGTACAAATTTAAATCAGTCCCTTATAAGTCTAAATATACAAAACCAAAATACAGAAAAAGATATTTCAAAAAATATAATAAGAAAAATACTTATAAAAAAGACAAATATTGCCCCACGGGCAAAAAATCATGTACTTGTTGGCTATGTGAAGAAGAAGGACACTATGCAAATAAATGTCCAAATAAAGAAAAAATAAATAAAGAAAGAAAAGAAAAGGTAAAACTACTTGAATATGTATATTCGCAACAATTAGAACCAATTGAAGAAAATGATTTAAGTGATTGTGAGCAACTGTATTACCTCGAAACGGATAGTGAATATGAAACAGATTCTGAATATGACACATCAGATTCTGAATAACTTAGCAAACCCAAACAGTAGCTACATTAAAATTGAAATAAAACTTAAAAAATATAAGAAATATCACCTATTTGCATACTTAGATACAGGAGCAAGTATTTGTGTTGCCAGTAAATACATATTTCCACAAGAACTTTGGACAAATGTAGAAAAACAATTTACTGTTCTCATTGCAAATAAAGCTTCAGTACCTGTCAGTATGGTAGTAAAAAATATAAACATAAAATTATGTGGCGAAGATTTTGTCTTCCCAACTATTTATCAACAAGAGACAGGACAAGATTTAATAATAGGAAACAACTTTTTAAAACTAAATAGACCATTTATACAAGACATAGATTGGATAAGCATAACGCATCACCTAACCAAGAGACGAATTTTTTGCACTTTAGAAAATAACATTATTAAAATAGCAAAACCTGATTTCCTAAAACAATTTAAAAAAGAAAATCAGCAAAAACATGGTGAGATAATTGCAAAAATTTTAGAAGAAACAACAATAGAATATTTACAACAAATAACAAAATTAGAAGAACTAAAAGAATTGTTAAAAGACACATCCAGTGAAAATCCTTTAGACCTAAGGATAAACAAATCAAAAGAAATCGCAATCATAAAATTAAGAGATGAAAATAAAGTAATAAGGGTAAAACCTATGATCTACACTCCTAAAGATAGAAATGAATTTGCAATACAAATAAAAGAATTACTCGAAATGAACTTAATCACATCAAGTAAAAGTCCACATAGCTCACCAGCATTCATGGTAGAAAATGAGGCTGAAAAGAAAAGAGGAAAGAAGAGAATGGTTATAAATTACAAAGCTTTAAATAAAGAAACAATTGATGATGGTTACTTCTTACCTAACAAAGAAACATTATTAGCACAGATAAGAGGAAAAACATATTACACTGGTTTAGACTGTAAATCAGGATTTTGGCAAGTACGTTTAAGTAAAGAATCAAAACAACTCACTGCATTTAGCTGTCCACAAGGACATTATGAATGGAACGTAGTTCCTTTCGGACTTAAACAAGCCCCAGGTAT
This sequence comes from Rhodiola kirilowii, assembly GCA_033675215.1. Classification (NCBI taxonomy): domain Eukaryota; kingdom Viridiplantae; phylum Streptophyta; class Magnoliopsida; order Saxifragales; family Crassulaceae; genus Rhodiola; species Rhodiola kirilowii. The sequence goes on along the minus strand of CM066196.1, from coordinate 28,831,995 downwards.
TTTTCAAAGATATATGGATAAAGTATTAGAAAAATATAGAGACTATTGTCTTGTTTATGTCGATGACATACTTATATTCTCAAATACTGAAGTAGAACATTACGAACATGTGAAAACTATTTTACTTACATGTAAACAAGAAGGAATCGTTCTATCAGAAAGAAAAGCGAAATTATGTCAACAAGAAATTTCTTTTTTAGGACTAGAGATAAAAGCAGGACAAATCAAACTACAAAAGCACATAATAGAACACATAAATAAATTTCCTGATAAAATGGAAGACAAGAAAATGCTTCAAAGATTTTTAGGATGCTTAACTTATGCAGAAGCCTACATCTACAAACTTGCAGAACTAAGAAAACCCTTGCAAATAAAATTAAAAGAAAATGTGAGATGGACGTGGAATGATAACGACACAAATTACATTGTTAAATGTAAAAAACAATGTAAAAACTTACCAAACTTATATCATCCAAGAAAAACCGATTTTATGATTATAGAAACAGATGCAAGCAATTCGTTTTGGGGAGGTATCCTTAAAGCTAGAACAGAAAATAATACTGAACACTTATGTAGATATGCTTCAGGCACCTTCAATGGCCCTGAAACTAGATATCATTCTAATGAAAAAGAATACTTAGCTATCAAAAAGACCATTAAGAAATTTAGAGCATATATTATTGACAAAGAATTCTTAATTAGAACAGATAGCAAAAATTTTGGCTATTTCCTTAGAACAAATATTGCCGAAGATTATAAGCAAGGAAGATTACTTAAATGGCAACAATGGTTCAACTATTATCAATTTCAAGTAGAACATATACCAGGAACAAAAAATAGCTTAGCAGATAGCCTAACTCGTGAACTAAATAATATAGAAGAAAAATTTGAGTCAATTACCCAAGAAGAAACTAACAATGTTATGCAGGTACATACGAAGAAATGGATGCAAGCCATATCACGATTATGGAGAAAGAACTCGAGTTAGAAAGACTTCAAGAGTCAATTCTGAAGAAAGAACTCGAATTACTTAAAGCAAAAGCAAATAAGTCTGGATTCCCAGCACCATTAATTACCGTAAATGACCTAAAAAGAGCAAAGACAGAAGATAAAAAATCTGAAGCTACAAACCAGGGAGTTAATCCTCCCAAAGTATACGCCATTATGAATGGACCAAGAAAAGGTATTTATACAACTTATCCTGAAGTCGGAGAAAGAGACATACTTAAGGAATTTCCTACGGAGTTTGAAGCAAAATATGTTTTATCAACTTATCTTGGCCCTCAACCTAAAAACGATTACAAAGAAGCCATGCTCAGCATTGCCAAACCTAAAAATCACTTCCAAGTTATTGGGCACGTACCTCAAAACACTGCCCCAATGGGAATTATGCAACCTATTGTCCGAAAGGATTGTTCTGACTTATTAGAAAGTGATTTCCTCTCAACTTACAACCATTTTCTGCAAGGAAAATGTGAGCAAGGTATTTATCCGATTATCAGGACAGGACTACTTAAACTAATGATTTATCCAGAAGCTAAACCACAACGAGTGTATGAACTCTTCTGCCTCGGACTTATCGACACCATTTATCTGGGTCAAAATTATAAAGAGTTGGAGCATTTCAATTCCTCGATAAAACAAACTGTTCTTCAGTTTGTCAAGAAAACTCAGACAGATAAACAAATCTACTTAAAGTTTCAATCAAGTTATGCGGACTTCAATGAACAAGGCAAGATTATTCTTCCTTATCACTGGATTCGAATGGGACCAGCTGGAATTCAGCAAGCTATTACTCAACTAAAGGCAAATCCAGTTATCTGCAAAGAAGACTTGATAAAATTAAGGGTTCTCACCCTCGGAAACATTGCTTATGAATTATTCAAAGTCAAGGATAGCTCTGATTTAAAAATCAACTACTGCAGCCCCCAAGTTATCATTCATTCTCACTTCAACAAACCAATTAATCCACAAGAATTAGAAGCTGTTAAAGGATGGAAAAAATTATTCGAAGAAGCCACCTTCAATGTAAACCCAACTACTGTTACCGAATACCTAAAAGATCCGGAAGGTCAGGCCCATGACAGCCCAAAGAAGACTGAAGATGGTGGCGCATCTTCCTCAAATTCAAAAGATGCCATGATTATCATCTCCACTTAACGAAAAAGCAGACATGTAGGCCTATCACCCACATGCGAAGGCAAGGTCGGCAAGAAAAGTAAAAGCAAAAGCTACAAATAAAGAAGAGCATCTTCTCCTTTTGTGTCTTTTCTAGTTTTATGTTTCTGTGTGCTAAAACCGTAGGCCAAAGAGTGGTATTGGTTTGATGGCTAGCTATATAAGGCGCCATATGTATCTATCTTAAGCATCCTCTCTCCGCGGCACTCTTTCGAGCAATAAAAATCTTCAAGCTTTCAGTTCCTCTGTTTTCTCATTTAAGATCTTAGGATCATTACTTAACGAAAAGTTAGATTTATTCTCCTGGACTACAGGAAGCTCCAAGTAAGAACGCCGGGGAAGGCTAGTTCTGCAGGAGACGTAGTGGTGGAGATTCAGAATCTACAAAGACAAAAACGATCACACACGAACGCAGGTATGAAACATATTTCCTCTCCTACTTTAATTAGGCCAAATGATGGCACCGATTATCAGTTATTATAAATAATTATGGAGTCAATCGATTCTTCTCCCAATTCACCTATCCAACGAATTAATGGTTTATCTAAAAATCAATTACAAGGAATATGTGAAGGCATTACTCGACATATAAACGACTATGACACCCTCATTAAGAGACAGATGAATCTAACCAATAAAAACTATAAGCTGATTACAGAATTATGTGAACGAAAGATAAACTTGCTCTCCACTTACAAAGAATACAGAACGGTTTTAGCTACTCTTTCTGCCTAAAGAAAGATCTCGACGATGAATTACGCAGCAGTCGAAAAATGGTATCAGAGGGGGACCCACATGAATAGTAAAAGTCAAAATCACTGTTCATCCAAGTCAAACATAAGATCAAAAATAAATCATGACAAATAAATACCAAAACGGAAATTTCGATTTATTCAAATATCAATTAGATGACGAACAGAAAATCATTATCCTACATATTTTAAGAAACTTTCCACAAGATATCAAAGACGAAATCTGTGAAGCAATAGATCTTGCAATAGATAAATACTTGACAACAATCCATAGTGACTTTTATTTAGAAAACAATGAATGGCATATTAATAATGGAAGCTAGTTCATCAAAAACATACTCAAAAGACAACAGGCAAAACGATTTAAAATATCAATTACACTTTTTTAAAGAACATGCACTTGATGAAACAAAGATTTTAATCTTCAAAATACTTAGAAAATTACCAACAAATGTACACCTACCCATTTTAACAATTATCGATCAATACGAAGAACGGTTAATAATAGAAACCTTAGCAGCTCAATCGAGTTCTTCATCCACTGAATTATCAGACCCAGAGGAAGAATATGATAGACGACTGCTTAAGAAATTTCAGTACTTATGGTACAATGATTCTTCAGGAAATGAAACAGACTAATAATTAATTAAAATTACCATAATGGAACAAGGATCAAGTAGTAACGAATTATTAAATAATTGGAATATGAATGTTGGAGACATGTTTAGAACACAGTTAAATGAAGAAACAAAATTAGTAATTCTTTATGCTCTAAAAGAATTACCCATCGAAATAAAAACCATAATCATCGATGAAATTGATATCTATTTAGATAACGAGCTAAATAATCTTGAAAATTATGAAGAAGAAGAATATTGGTATAGAGATGGAGATCTATATTTCAATGACTTAGAGGACTACTTCGATCACCTAAAACTTAGAAATTATCTAGACACATACCCAGATAATGACTCATATCCAGATACGGATTGATGGACTTTGAGCAACAAATTAACGAGCTAAATGAAGAAATTAATAGAATACAAAGAGTTAGAAATGAAATAAAAAGAATGTTACAAAAAATAAGAATGATAATATATATCAAAAAATCAAAATATTTAAGATGGATATAAAAGAAGAAAAAGAAAATTCAGAAATTTATACGACAGAGTCAAATAACGGCTTTACAGCAGAATTAGTCTTACATAACGAAAAACTTAAACAAATCCAAAAAATGAAAGGAACCTTGAAAAAGGAAGAAATATTCAAAATACCCAGAACCTTAGTAGGATTCCTTAGACGAAAAAATGAAATTATCTATTGCGTAACAACTAAAGAATTACCCATAGATATGAAAGACACAAGAGGAAATGTATACTTACCTCTCATAACAAAACAAGAAATAAATAAAAAGCTAAATAGCCTAACAGATGAAGTTAGAAGAAAAATGACCACGGTACATTTAGGCGCAGTTAAAATAATACTTACAGCACACTTCCAGAATGGGATAGATACACCTATAAAAATGGCATTAATTGATAATAGAATTAACAACAGAAAGCTCTGCGTTATAGGCGCAGCCAAAGGAAATCTAGCATATGGCAAATTTATGTTTTCAGTCTACCCAAAATTTAGGATTAATTTAAATACGCTAAACTTAGACAAGACACTTAGTTTTATACATGAATTTGAAAACAAAGATTTAATGAACAAAGGAGATAAGGCATTTTCAGTCACCTACATGGTTGCATATGCAATAAGTAATTCCGTACATAGTATAGAATATGCTAAACAAGAATACATTGAATTAGATAAAGTATTCACAGATATTGGAAATATTGAGAAAAATGAATTCTGTGAATTATTTCCAGATGAAGAAAATTGGACCATTGATTTAACAAGAGATAAAAGATATTATAATCAACCTAAATCAAAATACGAACCAGGAAGATCATCTACTACATCTTTACCAGACTCGAATAATGAGTTAATGAGACAGGTATCATATAAAGTAGATAAAATTAGAGAAGCAATCGGATTTATTGAATGACAGAAGAACAAATAGAATATCCAAAAATTAGTAATAAAAATAAAATAGATTATGACTTACAAAACACAGCAGGATATAAAAAGTACTGGATGAGTAAACAAGCTGAATGTAACTGGACAAGTAATTGTTTACATTGGCATCACTGTGACAAAGAAACAATGGAAAACATGAATAGCGGACTCCCACATATACAAAAAGTATTGATAAGTATTGGAAATACATTGACAGATTCAATCATACATAATGATAATGAATTTAAAAAACTTAATACATTACTTAGTCAACAAAAATATGGGGAATTTATAGATAAGGATAACCAAGTTTATGGAGATAGCTCACTAAAAGAAAAAGTCACGGATCTTCAAAATGATTTAATTAGTTTAAGGACACATGAACTAAGTAAATTAAAGAAACTTACAGAACAAAATCAGCACATAATTAATATTATTAAACCAATTGATATAAAGAAATTAGAAAACACAGTTCATGAATTAAATGAGAAGATACCAGATATAGAACCACTCTTAAAAGACTTTACAAAAATGTTCAAAACTCTAGAAAATATTAGTAGAGCCATAGGGAACGAAGAATAATGACAACTACGACTGAATCCATACTAAAATACCTAAAAGAAGAATTAAAAGAAATAAAAGCCATCATTATCACGGAAGAAAAGCTAATTAAAATTCTCAGAGAAGAATTAAATATATGCAGAAATGGACTCGATAAAATACAGAGACAAATGTTACAAATCAAATTACACAACAGCCCAAGAAAAAACTCAGGATTAAATTTTTCAGACTTTCAACCACCACCTAATTTACCATGGGGAAAACCGTTTGAAGATAATAAAGAAAAAGACGAAAGACAACAAATAACTGACAATGAAAATTAAAAGAATAATTAAAAGGATTTTTTGTTTCTTACCCAAAATAGCTAGGTCAACAAACAGTACGCAAGCCGACATAGAATCAGAACTGCTACAAAACCAAGTTATGACCATCGAACCAATAGAAACATCAGTTAAAGATAAATTAACAATAAGAACAGAATTAGAAAAAGAATTCGATGCAGGAATCAATATGGATAAATGTATTAAATTATTAAGTCTAACAGATAATGAATTAATTCAAGAAACACTATTAAATAATGAAGAGGAAGAAAATATTATATACGAATATTCTTCAACAGAAGAAGAACCTGAAACACCAAAAATTAGAATTAATTACAAAGAACCTCAAATGCCAAATAGAGAAATATTTATGGATCAAGGAGGACCAAGTAATTGGCAAATAGTACCTCATCATGGAGATGAAGATATGTATGATGCATATGATACAACATATGAACAAAGTAGATATAGATATGACAATAGAGAAAGAAAATATAATTACAGAAAACAGCCATATAAAGATTATAAAAACACTAGGATACCCTCAACAAGATATATCCCAGACGAATATCAACCTAAAGAAGTTACCAAAGTTAAATATGATGTCCTAAACTTAGATTGTTGCAAAGACAGAACTAGAACATTGGATGACTGGGGAAACGGAATTGACGTAATTATACAGAGTAATAATGGACTTAAAGATAACATAGGAGCAGCTAAATCATTTATTCTACACAAGCTATCAGGAAATATTAAAAGTTGGTATCAAAATCTTACAGAAGATCATAAAAAAGAAATAGAGACAAACGCTACCACAGGAAGTATTTTGCTAAAAAACTTCGTTAGAGTAATTTACTCTGAATTTATTGGAAGAGAAGAAATAAATCATCAAAAAGAAGTAAGAGAAGCAGAAGAAAATGAAGCTAAATGGCATTTAGAAAATATGGTCATATGTGACATGTGCTATTTCAGCACTTTTGCATGCGAATATAAAAAATACTATTACAAATTAAATCATATAACAAGGCATACATATAAAGAAATGTTTTTAAATAAATTACCCAAACCATCAGGAGAAAAAATAAAAGAATTATGGAAATCAAAACCGGTTGATATACCTGATACTCTAGGGGGAATTATTAGAATTATAGAGATATTCTTAAGAGATATATGCACACAAAGGCAAATATATAAACAAAAATACTATACGGGAAATAATAGGATTTGTTGTGACAGATCACAATTAGACATACCAGGAAAATATGGATGTCAGGACAGAAAAAACATCTATAAGAAATATAAGAAACCAAAATATAAAAGGTATAGAAACAAGTACAAATTTAAATCAGTCCCTTATAAGTCTAAATATACAAAACCAAAATACAGAAAAAGATATTTCAAAAAATATAATAAGAAAAATACTTATAAAAAAGACAAATATTGCCCCACGGGCAAAAAATCATGTACTTGTTGGCTATGTGAAGAAGAAGGACACTATGCAAATAAATGTCCAAATAAAGAAAAAATAAATAAAGAAAGAAAAGAAAAGGTAAAACTACTTGAATATGTATATTCGCAACAATTAGAACCAATTGAAGAAAATGATTTAAGTGATTGTGAGCAACTGTATTACCTCGAAACGGATAGTGAATATGAAACAGATTCTGAATATGACACATCAGATTCTGAATAACTTAGCAAACCCAAACAGTAGCTACATTAAAATTGAAATAAAACTTAAAAAATATAAGAAATATCACCTATTTGCATACTTAGATATAGGAGCAAGTATTTGTGTTGCCAGTAAATACATATTTCCACAAGAACTTTGGACAAATGTAGAAAAACAATTTACTGTTCTCATTGCAAATAAAGCTTCAGTACCTGTCAGTATGGTAGTAAAAAATATAAACATAAAATTATGTGGCGAAGATTTTGTCTTCCCAACTATTTATCAACAAGAGACAGGACAAGATTTAATAATAGGAAACAACTTTTTAAAACTAAATAGACCATTTATACAAGACATAGATTGGATAAGCATAACGCATCACCTAACCAAGAGACGAATTTTTTGCACTTTAGAAAATAACATTATTAAAATAGCAAAACCTGATTTCCTAAAACAATTTAAAAAAGAAAATCAGCAAAAACATGGTGAGATAATTGCAAAAATTTTAGAAGAAACAACAATAGAATATTTACAACAAATAACAAAATTAGAAGAACTAAAAGAATTGTTAAAAGACACATCCAGTGAAAATCCTTTAGACCTAAGGATAAACAAATCAAAAGAAATCGCAATCATAAAATTAAGAGATGAAAATAAAGTAATAAGGGTAAAACCTATGATCTACACTCCTAAAGATAGAAATGAATTTGCAATACAAATAAAAGAATTACTCGAAATGAACTTAATCACATCAAGTAAAAGTCCACATAGCTCACCAGCATTCATGGTAGAAAATGAGGCTGAAAAGAAAAGAGGAAAGAAGAGAATGGTTATAAATTACAAAGCTTTAAATAAAGAAACAATTGATGATGGTTACTTCTTACCTAACGAAGAAACATTATTAGCACAGATAAGAGGAAAAACATATTACACTGGTTTAGACTGTAAATCAGGATTTTGGCAAGTACGTTTAAGTAAAGAATCAAAACAACTCACTGCATTTAGCTGTCCACAAGGACATTATGAATGGAACGTAGTTCCTTTCGGACTTAAACAAGCCCCAGGTATTTTTCAAAGATATATGGATAAAGTATTAGAAAAATATAGAGACTATTGTCTTGTTTATGTCGATGACATACTTATATTCTCAAATACTGAAGTAGAACATTACGAACATGTGAAAACTATTTTACTTACATGTAAACAAGAAGGAATCGTTCTATCAGAAAGAAAAGCGAAATTATGTCAACAAGAAATTTCTTTTTTAGGACTAGAGATAAAAGCAGGACAAATCAAACTACAAAAGCACATAATAGAACACATAAATAAATTTCCTGATAAAATGGAAGACAAGAAAATGCTTCAAAGATTTTTAGGATGCTTAACTTATGCAGAAGCCTACATCTACAAACTTGCAGAACTAAGAAAACCCTTGCAAATAAAATTAAAAGAAAATGTGAGATGGACGTGGAATGATAACGACACAAATTACATTGTTAAATGTAAAAAACAATGTAAAAACTTACCAAACTTATATCATCCAAGAAAAACCGATTTTATGATTATAGAAACAGATGCAAGCAATTCGTTTTGGGGAGGTATCCTTAAAGCTAGAACAGAAAATAATACTGAACACTTATGTAGATATGCTTCAGGCACCTTCAATGGCCCTGAAACTAGATATCATTCTAATGAAAAAGAATACTTAGCTATCAAAAAGACCATTAAGAAATTTAGAGCATATATTATTGACAAAGAATTCTTAATTAGAACAGATAGCAAAAATTTTGGCTATTTCCTTAGAACAAATATTGCCGAAGATTATAAGCAAGGAAGATTACTTAAATGGCAACAATGGTTCAACTATTATCAATTTCAAGTAGAACATATACCAGGAACAAAAAATAGCTTAGCAGATAGCCTAACTCGTGAACTAAATAATATAGAAGAAAAATTTGAGTCAATTACCCAAGAAGAAACTAACAATGTTATGCAGGTACATACGAAGAAATGGATGCAAGCCATATCACGATTATGGAGAAAGAACTCGAGTTAGAAAGACTTCAAGAGTCAATTCTGAAGAAAGAACTCGAATTACTTAAAGCAAAAGCAAATAAGTCTGGATTCCCAGCACCATTAATTACCGTAAATGACCTAAAAAGAGCAAAGACAGAAGATAAAAAATCTGAAGCTACAAACCAGGGAGTTAATCCTCCCAAAGTATACGCCATTATGAATGGACCAAGAAAAGGTATTTATACAACTTATCCTGAAGTCGGAGAAAGAGACATACTTAAGGAATTTCCTACGGAGTTTGAAGCAAAATATGTTTTATCAACTTATCTTGGCCCTCAACCTAAAAACGATTACAAAGAAGCCATGCTCAGCATTGCCAAACCTAAAAATCACTTCCAAGTTATTGGGCACGTACCTCAAAACACTGCCCCAATGGGAATTATGCAACCTATTGTCCGAAAGGATTGTTCTGACTTATTAGAAAGTGATTTCCTCTCAACTTACAACCATTTTCTGCAAGGAAAATGTGAGCAAGGTATTTATCCGATTATCAGGACAGGACTACTTAAACTAATGATTTATCCAGAAGCTAAACCACAACGAGTGTATGAACTCTTCTGCCTCGGACTTATCGACACCATTTATCTGGGTCAAAATTATAAAGAGTTGGAGCATTTCAATTCCTCGATAAAACAAACTGTTCTTCAGTTTGTCAAGAAAACTCAGACAGATAAACAAATCTACTTAAAGTTTCAATCAAGTTATGCGGACTTCAATGAACAAGGCAAGAATGCAAAACCTTCGTATTAGCATATGGAACTGAGGTAATTCCCAAGGAGTTTTTGGAGCGCCGTGACCAATGGGCATGTCTTCTGATCCACTTCACTGTCCCAAAAAATGAGGTTATATATGCATTCATTTTGTTATCAACGAACATGGAATTAGTTCTATAATGTATTTGTATGTTTATCTTGGTGTGATTTTTTTACTAATCTTTAACTTGTGATAAGTCATAGTTGTACGACTATTTTATATGTTTAAACCCCGTCTCTTATTGGTTACTTGTATATTATTTCACTACCTGTGTGTAGTTTTCATTCGCAGGTACACTCGAAGACCATGGAAGGAATACCGGCTAAAAGGAGCCTATTTGAAGATGTTTGCGCGGAAAGAAATGAAGTCTGAAGCACTTTGGAGTTTTCATCAGTGCAGAACGCGGAGGGCTTGTGGAGTTTTGGCGCGGAGGTCTTCTACATTTTGGTAATTGTCAAGACCTCCGCGGGGCGTAAATCAGGAGACGTCCGCGCCTGCCAGCTGGCAGTCAAAATTTCCTAATTTCGAATTGCATTATCGGAAAGCCCAAAGAGAGAATAAATAAGCACGAAACCCTAGGCGGCCAGACCTCGAATTTCAGCAGAAAAAAGAAAAACGGTTTGGAAAGAAACAAGATACACGTTCGAGAGATTTAGAGAATTAGGGTTTGACCCGATTTTTGAGAAAAAAAGCTGCAGCGCGGTGGAGAATTCACCATTAGTAATTCCGTTCTATTTTATTCATATAACTTCATGATGTATTCCATTGCGATGAGTAGCTAAACTCATATGTGTACGCTAGAACTCGACATTGTGATGTTTTGACTTGAGACCTATATTTATCTTTATGTTTTGCGTTATATTATTCTGCATGTTTATGGAATTGATGTGCTAGCATAAGTGGAACCCTAGCGGGGGAGCTTCTCTTAGTTTGTTGATTTCAATTATCACAGTTTACAAGCAACCTAGCGGGGATAGTAAACTAGGATACGAGTAATATACCACTAGGATTGACACCCTAGGACAACTTGTAGTGCAACCTAGCGGGGAGCTATAAGTTGTAAAACATTAGAAATCAAAACGGTTGGGTTAATGATTTAGTCTTACATCACAATCGAAAGTTCTAGCTTGCACTGTTCTTTGACATTTGATACTTGAATTTGTGTGACGATTGCTCTTAGATAATTACTCATTGTTACTTACTTGCGTTTTATTTACTTGTTGCATTCAAACCCCCCCGATTGTTACTCTAATACTTAGTGAACAGATTCTCAACCGATCTCTGTGGATTCGACCCGACTTACTACTTGCTAGTCGGAATTATAAATGTTTTTGCACAGGTACAACGACACCTGTCAAAATGGCGCCGTTGCCGGGGTTGGTAACGAGGAATCTCACTAAGTGTTTCTTTCTTTTAGTTTTATTTTTTTGTCTTTTTATTTTTTTGTCACTTGATTATTTTTCTGTTTAAGTAACCATGTCACAGAGAAGTGTTGAACGTGATGATGAAGAGCGAGGAAGTGTACTAGGAGATAACATGCAGGAACAGAGGCAAGGACTGCCCCCTGTTAATCAAAGATTACCACTCCCCAGGAATCAGCAATTTGTGAATGAGTTTGCTAGACATCATTCAGCTAGACACGATGATTACGAGGATGAGCTGGATCGACAATACCTTGGTGGAGGAAATCAATATGGATAGTTATCTAGGCGTCGAGATTTAGGACACACGATGAGAGGAGTTTGTGCGCCATTTATTGATGAGGAGCCTTGGTGCATTAGGCTGGATGAGGACGCAGATGATATCGAGATAAAGAGTGGTGTGATACACCACTTGCCCAAGTTTGGAGGAATGCCCGATGAGAACCCCCTAAGGCACTTGAAGGAATTTCAAGGAGTTTGCATGTCCATGAAATCAGCATCGGATCCGGAAAATATTTTTAAATTAAAGACATTTTCTTTTTCTTTAGAAAGTTAAGCTAAATCTTGGTTAATGTCTTTACCTTCAGGTTCGATTACATCATGGGATCAAATGCAACGAAAATTCATGGACAAGTACTACTCTCATTCGAAGGCAGCTCAAACGAGGAAGGAGCTCTCTATGCTTAGACAAGGACGTGCAGAAACGTTGTTTGACTATTTGGAGAGGTTTAGGCATTTGGAAGAGAGCTGTCCGAATCATGGAATCCCACAAAGGATGCTGCTTGAATACTTCATGGATGGGATGGTTCTAATGGAAAGAAGAATGCTAGATGCTTCCGCTCAAGGGTCTATCCTTGACATGTACCCCTAGGAAATATTGGAGCTGATTGGGAGAGTTGCCGAGAGCACAAGGTTTTTAGAAGAAACATATAAACCTGCACCTGTTGCTAACGTGAATGTACATTCTGAATTGCAGGAACTGAAGGATATGATGGCTAAAATGATGACGCAAGAACCACAAAGAAATTAACAAGTGGAGTGTAAGGTAAACCAGTGAATATAGTGGACTACATAAACAAGGGAGATTTGCCACCAAGGAGATATGATGGATATCAAGGCAAGAACAAATGGCAGCCAAGGCAAAGCGATGGTGGTTGGCAAAGGAACAACAATTACGATGCGGGGCAATCCTCGTACCCACAAAAGCAGCCATACAAACCACCACAGATCAGACAAGGAGATGAGGACCCGATCAGGGAATTCAGGGATGAAGTGAGAGGCATGTTCAAAGAACTCACTCAAAAGATGGGCCACCATGCTGGAGACATTAACGAGCTAAAGAGGCAAGTGTCTCAAATTGCCAGTGCCGTTTACGAACAGCGAGAAGACAAAGGGAAGCCACCTTCACAAACGATCCCTAATCCAAGGCAAAATGTCAGTGTGATCGTGATAAAGGATGAAGAGGAGATGAAGGCTGAAGAAAAAGAAGAAAAAGAAGAAAATAAGCAAAATTTGGATTCTGCATCAGTGGAGAACGCGGACGCCTCAACCATTAAAGCGCGGACTCCTGAAGAATTACTGATAAATCAAGAGACGTCCGCGGCAAAAAAGCAGGAGACGTGCGCGAAATTCCCAGTGAGCAGTTTCCAAATTTTGAATTCTAACCCTCTCGCGCAATTGCCATTTCCCATGCAGGTTATTGAGAGCCACGAAGCTATAAATAATGACATTCAACTGAAGGGGAATGAGGACGCGAGAACCAAAGTCCAAATGCAAGAATTGGAACAAGGGAAACAAGGAGCGTTGACCACTTGGACTAGAGACCCAGGTGCCTTCACGGTGACCTGTGGCATTGGTAACACGCTTATTCCCCATTGTTTGATTGATTTGGGAGCGTCCATTAATGTTATGCCGTATGATCTATATTGTTCATTGAAACTTGGACCGGTAAAACCGATCAAGTTAACTATTGAGTTAGGCAACAAGTCATGTGTTCATCCTTATGGTTTGCTTGAGAATTTAACCGTGAATGTTGGTGAAGTTGTTGTGCCTGCATATTTTTATGTCTTGCAGATGGAGGACACCCAGACTAAGGAGTCGCCAACACTCATTCTTGGACGACCTATCTTATTTGCTATGAAGGCGGAGATTGATGTCGCTGAGGGTGTTATAAAGCTGAAATATGGTGGCAAGGTGGCTGAGTTTCGTGTCTTTGAGGATAACCACCAGCCTTGTGCTAGGAAACCACCTGAGATAGCTGATAAAACTTGTTTTAATGATATAACTGTTGAATCGTTGCATTTGATTCAGGGTCTCAGTGAGCAGCTGAAGGTAACAAGGAAAACGCGCCCACCAGATAAGAAGCGAGTAAAGAAACAAAAGTGTGGGGTGGGCGCGCGAAAGTGGTGGACACCTAAAGGAAAGAACTGGAGATCGAAGCCACCTGATGGCGGGTGGAGCATTGAGAAACGAGTAGCTTGTGGAAGTGCTGAGGAGAGGAGCATGCTGAGTGGTAAGTATGACTTGGAGCAGCCATGGGATCCTAACTTGTGATCCCGTAGAGGTAATGTCCAGCCAAGGATGTAAAACAAAGGCGCTTACCGGGAGGCAACTCGGTGTGTTTTTTTACTTTACACATGTTAGGAGTAGGTTAATTAGTGGAATTGGGAAGCTGATAATGCGCCTCGAGTGCATTTCTTTTTCTTTCTGGTGATTTCAGGTGATAAAACGAAGAAAGAAATTCTACATCAGTGCAATCCGCGCACGTCTGAACATTTATCTGCGCGGACGTCTATACCGTTATTGCTAAATCAAGAGACATCCGCGGACGTATATTATAGAGGGCTCCACGGCGCATCGCAGAATTTCAACCGGGACGTTTCCCAGAACTAGATCACTTGGGGAGTACCAGTTCCTTCGTTTTTATTTATTTATTTATTGTTTTTTATTTTTATTTGAGTCTGTTGAGTCTATTTTGTGTGAGTCTGTTTTGTTATACATCTCATCTCTTGAGTTGTACCGTGAGGACACGGGTGAATTTAAGTGTGAGGTGGGATGTTATAGAGTCAGTTATGTGTCGTGATGAACTAATGATGCACTGCCATACTTTTCTCATATGTCAAAAATCTCATTTCCAGCTTTTTATGACTATTGTGCTCATTTGACTAAAAATGCGAAATTTCAAATATTTTCGATGCTTTGTTCTTTCGAGTTGTGATATGCAGGGATGTGGAGTTGACAGAAATGTCCTAGAAAGGTACGGAAAATTGCAAGAAGTTCTGATTTTTGGTTCTGATGATTGAGAAAAGCGGTGGAGGTTGACGCTTCACTAGCCTAGTCCTGAGAGTAGCTCCGTCACCAAGTATACAAGTTAATTCATGCATTCGAAGTGGTGGCAGGACAGAGAAAACGAACTGTCCATCTCTAGTCGAAGTAGCTGGGAATGGGTGGGTAACCCCTACCTTGCCTCATGCAGAAAAGATGAGGATGAGAAAAGAGCGGGACGCACTCCTATGCTGTTATCCGAAGGCTATGATTGGAGTGGTTCAAGGGCGCAAATGATTATGTGGACAAGAAACAAATTCAAAAGCCGAAGGCAAAACCATCAAGTAGAAAAAAAGAAGAAAAAATCAGAAATCTGATTGATTCAAGCAAAGATGTTTCGTTTATCAGAGTCCATACAAGTTAAAGAATTCAAGACTCAACGGTATGAAAGCAGTGAATAAATCATGTGTCAGAGAAAGCCGCTGACTCAATTCTAAAGACCAGAACTCAGAAAAGAATGCAATGTCCGTGGTACCTATAGGGGACTATCTCCCAAACATCCAAATCTTGCTCGCCCTGTGGCATTGGTAACATGCTTATTCCCCACTGTTTGATTGATTTGGGAGCGTCCATTAATGTTATGCCGTATGATCTATATTGTTCATTGAAACTTGGACCGGTAAAGCCGATCAAGTTAACTATTGAGTTAGGCAACAAGTCATGTGTTCATCCTTATGGTTTGCTTGAGAATTTAACCGTGAATGTTGGTGAAGTTGTTGTGCCTGCAGATTTTTATGTCTTGCAGATGGAGGACACCCAGACTAAGGAGTCGCCAACACTCATTCTTGGACGACCTATCTTGTTTGCTATGAAAGCGGAGATTGATGTCACTGAGGGTGTTCTAAAGCTGAAATATGGTGGCAAGGTGGCTGAGTTTCGTGTCTTTGAGGATGACCACCAGCCTTGTGCGAGGAAACCACTTGAGATAGCTGATAAAACTTGTTTTAATGATATAACTGCTGAATCGTTGCATTTGATTCAGGGTCTCAGTGAGCAGCTGAAGGTAACAAGGAAAACGCGCCCACCAGATAAGAAGCGAGTAAAGAAACAAAAGTGTGGGGTGGGCGCGCGAAAGTGGTGGACACCTAAAGGAAAGAACTGGAGATCGAAGCCACCTGATGGCGGGTGGAGCATTGAGAAACGAGTAGCTTGTGGAAGTGCTGAGGAGAGGAGCATGCTGAGTGGTAAGTATGACTTGGAGCAGCCATGGGATCCTAACTTGTGATCCCGTAGAGGTAATGTCCAGCCAAGGACGTAAAACAAAGGCGCTTACCGGGAGGCAACTCGGTGTGTTTTTTTACTTTACACATGTTAGGAGTAGGTTAATTAGTGGAATTGGGAAGCTGATAATGCGCCTCGAGTGCATTTCTTTTTCTTTCTGGTGATTTCAGGTGATAAAACGAAGAAAGAAATTCTACATCAGTGCAATCCGCGCACGTCTGAACATTTATCTGCGCGGACGTCTATACCGTTATTGCTAAATCAAGAGACATCCGCGGACGTATATTATAGAGGGCTCCACGGCGCATCGCAGAATTTCAACCGGGACGTTTCCCAGAACTAGATCACTTGGGGAGTACCAGTTCCTTCGTTTTTATTTATTTATTTATTGTTTTTTATTTTTATTTGAGTCTGTTGAGTCTATTTTGTGTGAGTCTGTTTTGTTATACATCTCATCTCTTGAGTTGTACCGTGAGGACACGGGTGAATTTAAGTGTGAGGTGGGATGTTATAGAGTCAGTTATGTGTCGTGATGAACTAATGATGCACTGCCATACTTTTCTCATATGTCAAAAATCTCATTTCCAGCTTTTTATGACTATTGTGCTCATTTGACTAAAAATGCGAAATTTCAAATATTTTCGATGCTTTGTTCTTTCGAGTTGTGATATGCAGGGATGTGGAGTTGACAGAAATGTCCTAGAAAGGTACGGAAAATTGCAAGAAGTTCTGATTTTTGGTTCTGATGATTGAGAAAAGCGGTGGAGGTTGACGCTTCACTAGCCTAGTCCTGAGAGTAGCTCCGTCACCAAGTATACAAGTTAATTCATGCATTCGAAGTGGTGGCAGGACAGAGAAAACGAACTGTCCATCTCTAGTCGAAGTAGCTGGGAATGGGTGGGTAACCCCTACCTTGCCTCATGCAGAAAAGACGAGGATGAGAAAAGAGCGGGACGCACTCCTATGCTGTTATCCGAAGGCTATGATTGGAGTGGTTCAAGGGCGCAAATGATTATGTGGACAAGAAATAAATTCAAAAGCCGAAGGCAAAACCATCAAGTAGAAAAAAAGAAGAAAAAATCAGAAATCTGATTGATTCAAGCAAAGATGTTTCGTTTATCAGAGTCCATACAAGTTAAAGAATTCAAGACTCAACGGTATGAAAGCAGTGAATAAATCATGTGTCAGAGAAAGCCGCTGACTCAATTCTAAAGACCAGAACTCAGAAAAGAATGCAATGTCCGTGGTACCTATAGGGGACTATCTCCCAAACATCCAAATCTTGCTCGCCCTGTGGCATTGGTAACATGCTTATTCCCCACTGTTTGATTGATTTGGGAGCGTCCATTAATGTTATGCCGTATGATCTATATTGTTCATTGAAACTTGGACCGGTAAAACCGATCAAGTTAACTATTGAGTTAGGCAACAAGTCATGTGTTCATCCTTATGGTTTGCTTGAGAATTTAACCGTGAATGTTGGTGAAGTTGTTGTGCCTGCAGATTTTTATGTCTTGCAGATGGAGGACACCCAGACTAAGGAGTCGCCAACACTCATTCTTGGACGACCTATCTTGTTTGCTATGAAAGCGGAGATTGATGTCACTGAGGGTGTTCTAAAGCTGAAATATGGTGGCAAGGTGGCTGAGTTTCGTGTCTTTGAGGATGACCACCAGCCTTGTGCGAGGAAACCACTTGAG
Source organism: Rhodiola kirilowii (assembly GCA_033675215.1). Taxonomy (NCBI): domain Eukaryota; kingdom Viridiplantae; phylum Streptophyta; class Magnoliopsida; order Saxifragales; family Crassulaceae; genus Rhodiola; species Rhodiola kirilowii. Next base: position 28,813,956 of record CM066196.1, on the reverse strand, counting down.
ATAGCTGATAAAACTTGTTTAAATGATATAACTGCTGAATCGTTGCATTTGATTCAGGGTCTCAGTGAGCAGCTGAAGGTAACAAGGAAAACGCGCCCACCAGATAAGAAGCGAGTAAAGAAACAAAAGTGTTGGGTGGGCGCGCGAAAGTGGTGGACACCTAAAGGAAAGAACTGGAGATCGAAGACACCTGATGGCGGGTGGAGCATTGAGAAACGAGTAGCTTGTGGAAGTGCTGAGGAGAGGAGCATGCTGAGTGGTAAGTATGACTTGGAGCAGCCATCGGATCCTAACTTGTGATCCCGTAGAGACTACAACTCGGCCCATCCTAGATGAGATGTATAACAAAACAGACTCACACAAAATAGACTCAACAGACTCAAATAAAAATAAAAAGATAATAAAATAAAACTAAAAGAAAGAAACACTTAGTGAGATTCCTCGTTACCAATCCCCGGCAACGGCGCCATACCTGTCAAAATGGTGCCGTTGCCGGGGATTGGTAACGAGGAATCTCACTAAGTGTTTCTTTCTTTTAGTTTTATTTTGTTGTCTTTTTATTTTTTTGTCACTTGATTATTTTTCTGTTTAAGTAACCATGTCACAGAGAAGTGTTGAACGTGATGATGAAGAGAGAGGAAGTGTACTAGGAGATAACATGCAGGAACAGAGGCAAGGACTGCCCCCTGTTAATCAAAGATTACCACCCCCCAGGAATCAGCAATTTGTGAATGAGTTTGCTAGACATCGTGCAGCTAGACACGATGATTACGGGGACGAGCTGGATCGACAATACCTCGGTGGAGGAAATCAATATGGACAGTTAGCTAGGCATCGAGATTTGGGAAGCACGATGAGAGGAGTTTGTGCACCATTTATTGATGAGGAGCTTTGGTGCATTAGGCTGGTTGAGGACGCAGATGATATCGAGATAAAGAGTGGGGTGATACACCACTTGCCCAAGTTTGGAGGAATGCCCGATGAGAACCCCCTAAGGCACTTGAAGGAATTTCATGGAGTTTGCATGTCCATGAAATCAGCATCGGTTCCGGAAAATATTTTTAAATTAAAGACATTTCCTTTTTCTTTAGAAAGTCAAGCTAAATCTTGGTTAATGTCTTTACCTTCAGGTTCGATTACATCATGGGATCAAATGCAATAGAAATTCATGGACAAGTACTACTCTCATTCGAAGGCGGCTCAAACGAGGAAGGAGCTCTCTATGCTTAGACAAGGACGTGCAGAAACGTTGTTTGACTATTTGGAGAGGTTTAGGCATTTGGAAGAGAGCTGTCCGAATCATGGAATCCCACAAAGGATGCTGCTTGAATACTTCATGGATGGGATGGTTCTAATGGAAAGAAGGATGCTAGATGCTTCCGCTCAAAGGTTTATCCTTGACATGTACCCCGAGGAGATATGGGAGTTGATTGGGAGAGTTGCCGAGAGCACAAGGTATTTAGAAGAAATATATAAACCTGCACCTGTTGCTAACGTGAATGTACATTCTGAATTGCAGGAACTGAAGGATATGATGGCTAAAATGATGACGCAACAACCACAAAGAAATCAACAAGTGGAGTGTAAGGTAAACAAGTCCACTTTTAATTCGATAAATAATGATAACGCTATTTTTCAGGAAAGAACAGAAGACGTGAATATAGTGGACTACATAAACAAGGGAGATTTGCCACCGAGGAGATATGATGGATATCAAGGCAACAACAAATGGCAGCCAAGGCAAGGCGATGGTGGTTGGCAAAGGAACAACAATTACGATGCGGGGCAATCCTCGTACCCTCAAAAGTTGCCATACAAACCACCACAGATCAGACAAGGAGATGAGGACCCGATCAAGGAATTTAGGGATGAAGTGAGAGGCATGTTCAAAGAACTCACTCAAAAGATGGGCCACCATGCTGGAGATATTAACGAGCTAAAGAGGCAAGTGTCTCAAATTGCCAGCGCCGTTTACGAACAGCGAGAAGACAAAGGGAAGCTGCCTTCACAAATGATCCCCAATCCAAGGCAGAATGTGAGTGTGATCGTGATAAAGGAGGAAGAGGAGATAAAGGCTGACAGAAAAGAAAAAGAGCAAGATTTGGATTCTGCATCAGTGGAGAACGCGGACGCCTCAACCATTAAGGCGCGGACGCCTGAAGAATTACTGATAAAGCAAGAGACGTCCGCGGAATTCCCAGTGAGCAGTTTCCAAATTTTGAATTCTAACCCTCTCGCGCAATTACCATTTCCCATGCAGGTTATTGAGAGCCACGAAGCTATAAATAATGACATTCAACTGAAGGGGAATGAGGACACGAAAATCAACGCACAAATGCAAGAATTAGAGCGAGGGCAACAAGGAGCGTTGACCAATCGAACTAGAGACTCGGGTGCCTTCACGGTGACCTGTGGCATTGGTAACACGCTTATTCCCCACTGTTTGATTAACTTGGGAGCGTCCATTAATGTTATGCCGTATGATCTATATTGTTCATTAAAACTTGGACCGATGCAACCGATCAAGTTGACTATTGAGTTAGGCAACAAGGCATGTGTTCATCCCTATGGTTTGCTTGAGAATTTAACCGTGAATGTTGGAGAAATTGTGCCTGCAGATGTTTATGTCTTGCAGATGGAGAACACCCAGACTAAGGAGTCGCCAACACTCATTCTAGGACGACCTATCTTGTTTGCGATGAAGGCGGAGATTGATGTCGCTGAGGGTGTTATAAAGCTAAAATATGGTGGCAAGGTGGCTGAGTTTCGTGTCTTTGAGGATGACCACCAGCCTTGTGCGGGAAAACCACCTGAGATAGCTGGTAAAACTTGTTTTAATATTACAACTGATGCATCGTTGCGTGTGATTCAGGGTGTCAGTGAGCAGCTGAAGGTAACAAGGAAAACACGCCCACAAGATAAAAAGCGAGTAAAGAAACTAAAGTGTGGGGTGGCTGCGCAAAAGAGGTGGACACCTAAAGAAAAGAACTGGAGATCGAAGCCACCTGATGGCGGGCTGAGAATTGAAAAAAGATCAACCTGTGGACGTGCTGAGGAGAGGAGCACGCTGATCGGTAAGTTTGACTTGGAGCAGCCATGGGATCTTAACTTGTGATCCCCAAAAGAGGTAATGTCCAGCCAAGGACGTAAAACAAAGGTGCTTACCGGGAGGCAACCCGTTGTGTTTTTATTTTATTCATGTTAGGAGTAGGTTAATTAGTGGAATTGGGAAGCTGATAATGCGCCTCGAGTGCATTTCTTTTTATTTCTGGTGTTTTCAGGTGATAAAACAAAGAAAGAAATTCTACATCAGTGCAATCCGCGCAGGTCTGAACATTTATATGCGCGGACGTCTATATCGTTATTGCTAAATCAAGAGATGTCCGCGGACGTATATTATAGAGGCCTCCGCGACGCATCGCAGAATTTCAACCGGGACATTTCCCAGAACCAGATCACTAGGGGAGTACCAGTTCCTTCGTTTTTATTTATTTATTTATTGTTTTTTATTTTTATTTGAGTCTGTTGAGTCTATTTTGTGTGAGTCTGTTTTGTTATACGTCTCATCTCTTGAGTTGTACCGTGAGGACACGGGTGAATTTAAGTGTGGGGTGGGATGTTATAGAGTCAGTTATGTGTCGTGATGAACTGATGATGCACTGCCATGCTTTTCTCATATGTCAAAAATCTCATTTCCAGTTTTTTATGACTATTGTGCTTATTTGACTAAAAATGCAAAATTTCAAAAAAATTCGATGCTTTATTCTTACGAGTTGTGATATGCAGGGATGTGGAGTTGACAGAAATGTCCTAGAAAGGTACGGCAAATTGCAGGAAGTTCTGAGTTTTTGTTTCCGATGATTGAGAAAAGCGGTGGAGGTTGACGCTTCACTAGCCTAATCCTGAGAGTTTGCTCCGCCACTGCAGTGCTTATGCGGTTAGGTGGGACGGTAGAACATCACACTGTCCAATCTCTAGTCCGAGTAACCGAGAAAACAGACGAGCGACCCTCGGCTTGACTCGCATGAAAAGGACGAGGATGAGAAAAGAGCAGAAGGCGCAAATGATTATGTGGACAAGAAACAAATTCAAAAGCCAAAGGCAAACCATCAAGTGAGAAGAAAATCAGAAATCTAATTGATTCAAGCAAAAATGTGTCGTTTATCAAGGTCCAACTCAATGGTATGAAAGCAGTGAATTAATCACGTGTCAGAGAAAGCCGCCGACTCAATCTAAAGACCGAAACTCAGAAAAGAATGCAATGTCCGTGGTACCTATAGGGGACTATCTCCCAAACATCCAAGGTCGTTTGAATTGCAACTCGCGAGGTAACAAGTATCGAAAAATCTATCTATACTCGCATTGTTAAAATCTTAAGCATGATAAGATTAATTGTTGTATTTGAGATTGAGATGTAAGGATTAGCATGACTAGTACATTGTAATTCGTTCTATGGCTTTGTTCTTGTTCGGGACGAACAAGTTTAAGTGTGGGGTAGTTTGATGAGTCGTAGTTGTACGACTATTTTATATGTTAAAACCCCGTCTCTTAGTGTTACCTGTATATTATTTCACTACCTGTGTGTAGTTTTCGTTCTCAGGTACACTCGGAGACCATGGAAGGAATACCGGCTAAAAGGAGCCTATTTGAAGATGTTTGGCGCGGAAAGAAATGAAGTCCGAAGCACTTTGGAATTTTCGTCAGTGGAGAACGCGGACGCCTTAAGGATTAATGGCGCGGACGTCTGAACAATTACCGTAATTTAAGAGACGTCCGCGGGGCGTAAATGCAGGAGACGTCCGCGGGTGACAGCTGGCAGTCGAATTTCCTATTTTCGATTTGGCACCTCGTGGAGTATAAAAAGCAGAATAAGAAGACGAAACCCTAGGCGACCAGACCTCGAATTTCAGAGAGAAAGGAGACACGTTTCGGGAAAAAACAACATACACGTTCAAGAGATTTAGAGAATTAGGGTTTGACCTAATTTTGGAGAAGAAAGCTGCAGCGCGGTGGAGAATTCACCATTAGTAATTTCGTTCTATTTTATTCATATAACTTCATGATGTATTCCATTGCGATGAGTAGCTAAACTCATATGTGTAGGCTAGAACTCGACATTGTGATGTTTTGACTTGAGACATATATATATAGGGGCGCGCTCAAATGTTACCACTTCTTAGAGTGTTATCGTGTTACTCGAATCTGATTGGTTGATAGTAGCAGGAATAGTGTCGGAATAGTGGATTTTGGGTAGTGGGTTTTACTGTTTGATTTTTGAATAGTGCAGGATTTTGGTAGTGGGACACGTGGCGCACCCACAAAGCAGGGGGGCTTGGATGTGTGGCTTAGATTGGAGTAAGAGGTAACATGCTAAGATGGGGGTAACATTTGAGCGCTCCTCTATATATAGATATATATATTTCAATTTCAGTAAAGTTAAGTTAAATTAAATTTGATATAGTTGAATTAAGTTGAGTACAGTTGAAAAACTCGATATAGTTTAATTAAGTTCAATACAGTTAAATTAAACTCGATACAGTTTAATTAAGTTCAGTACAGTTAAATTAAACTCGATACAGTTTAATTAAGTTCAGTATAGTTAAATTAAACTCAATACAGTTAAATTAAGTTCAGTACAACAAAATTCCAGTTCAATAAAGCTCAAAAGAACAACCCCTTAGGGTTGTTACCTTTGTCAGAACAACCATACCTAGAAACATGAGATTTGATCATTAGATATCTATGATAAACTTGTCACAATAGAAACCCTAAGCTGAATATTCTCGCTGATTGAAAACCCAAATTCTTGTCTCTTTCTCTTGTGCTTTCACAACAATTGCTCACTACCCCGTTTTTCTTAATTGTTTATAGGTACAGCTTCAACAAACCAGCTCTTTAGGGTTTGACCCTGCTTGCCGCTACACTAGCTTTTATAAGGAGATTTTTTTTTGATATAAGCTTTTATAAGGAGATTATAAATATGAAATTTGATGCGTCAAACGACGCGCGTCAAATTTTGGCGCCGTTGCCGGGGAGCTGCGCTTCGGTGAAGTTGTTTCTTTTCATAATTTATCTTTATTTTTTAGTTATTTTTGTGCTTTGCTACCTGCTTCACGATGTCTCGTACAGGTAGTGAGATTGGTGACAATAACAATGAGAACGGCGAAGTTGGTAATGATCAGATGGAGTCGTATCAGCCTACGATGAAGGAGCTGTCTGCCCCTAATTATCAGAACATACCCTGGTGCATCAATGAGAGGCCATACACGCGAGATATCGAGATCAAGACTGCGGTAGTGCACCATCTACCGAAGTTCTTGGTTCGGCAAGAAGAATCAGCCACCAGGCATCTGAAGGATTTTCATGGCATCTGCCAGACTCTCCGACCTTATGGAGTCACAGTGGAGAAATTCAAACTCAAAGCTTTTCATTTTTCTTTGACTGACATGGCTAGATCTTGGTTTCCGTGTCTTCCTTCACGTAACATCAGAACATGGGACCAGATGCAAAAGAAATTTCTCGATAAATACTACCCAGCAGCTAAGGCAGGACATGTTTGTAGACAGCTGTAAGATATCAGATAGGGGCCTAATGAGTCTATGTACCACTATCTGGAGAAGTTTAATGCTTCAGAGCTGAACTGCTACAACCTAAGAGTGCCTGAGAAGCTTGTGATCGAGTATTTGCTAGATGGGTTGAGACCACTTGATAGGATGTTCCTTGATGCATCAGCTAGAGGGTCTGTCCTGAATTTATCTCAAGCTGGAGTGAGGAATTCGATCACTGAGGTAGCCGAGAATGCTAGGTTCAGAGAAGAGGTCAGCCACTAAGATGAATTCAACAGGACCAGAAACGTTGCAAAAGCTGAGACCCCATCAAATCAGATGACTGAGGAGCTGAAATAGATGAGGGGATGATGCAGAAGCTCATGATGAATCAGGTGAACCAGGTGAAGCCTTGTGAATTTTGTGGTGCAACTAACCAGAAAATGGACGCTTGCCCTACCTTACGGGAAGAAACACAGGCCAATGTCAATGAAGTGGGGGAATTCCAAAACTATAATAACCGTGCACCCCAGCAACCTCAGCAAAAGCAGTACTACCATCCACCATATCGTCAGCAGTATGATAGTTACAATAACCAGAATCAGTAGCAGCAGTGAGGGCAGAACTACAATCAAGCAGCCCCTAATAATCAGAATTCCAGCAAGTCTCTGGAAGACGTGGTGAAGGAGCTGGCAGCTAGCACCCAGCAGTTAGCGACTACTGTGCAGCAAATCAGGCGAGGACTAACGGGGCCATTGTAGAACTGTCTAAACAGATGTCCCGAGCAGCTCCTGTAGAAAGTCTTGAGGTGATTCAAAAACTATGTTTTGGAACTTTTTTTGGTGAACGACAACAGTGTTTCATCATAATGGTTGATTTACAGTTCTGCTACTAGTCAGATGCTCATTGTAATCTCATCATTTTACTAATCACAGCCAATCTGTATTCATGAATGCAACTTTCTTTGTAAATGTAAAAAAAATAGATGTCCCAAATAGCCAGCACAGTTTTTGAGCTGAAGAGTGATCCGGGAAAGCTACCGTCGCAAATAGTGCCTAACCTGAGAGGAAATATCAATACACTAGCAGTGGTCGATGAACCAAAGGCGAACAACAGTGAAAAGGAGCCCGAGTTAGTGCAGATCGCGCCCAAGGAAGATATTAGCTCAACGCTAATGTTCGAAGTGGACGCGCCCATAATGTCAACACAGGACGCGCCGCTAACATCTGAAGCGGACGCGACCAGCACTGATTCACGTTCCAAAACTAGCCCTCTGCTTCCATTTTCTGTGTAGGTAAGAGCTCCCGAAGACCATATGATCAATAAGGATGAACTACGAGACGAGTTGGAGGCAAAGCATGTGCCAGAAAAGCCACCAATGGAGCACCCACTTGCTACGAATCAAGAGGCACCGCCTGGAAAGTATAAGGACCCAGGTGCTTTCACAGTCACCTGTGGTGTTGGTGAGAAACTCATTCATCATTGTTTAATTGACTTGGGTGCTGCTATTGATGCCATGCCATATTCTTTGTACTTTTCTCTGAAACTGGGACCATTGAAAACTCCTAAACTTTTTGTAGAATTAGGGGATAAATCTCGTGTTTGTCCAGTTGGTTTGCTTGAAGACCTAACCCTCCATGTTGGAGATCTTGTTGTTCCTGCAGACTTCTATATTTTGCAGATGGGAGATGCTAGAGATGATGATCCTCCAACAGTTATCCTGGGACGTCCATTCCTCTTTGCCACTAAGACCAAGATTGACATGGAAACAGGCATGTTGTCACTTGTGTTTCGTGGAAAGACATTGAATTACAACATTTATGAAGATGTTGATCGTCCATGCATGAAGAAACCATCGGACATCATGAACACATCATACCTTGGTGCTCTAATTCCAGACCCACATGATGAGACTAGTTGTGCAGCTAAAGAAGTGTCCATGAGCAAAGTGTCCTCGCAAACTGAAGAGGATGTGAAGGGTGACCCGTCTGATCGATGGAAAAAAAGACATGAGAGCACCACTCTACAAGGGATATGAGCAGACGAAGAGAATTGCCGAGGAGAAGTTTGACCTCACACATCCATGGGATCACAACCTGTGATCCCTAATGAGGTATCATCGAGCCAATGACGTAAAACAAAGGCGCTCGCAAGGAGGCAGCCAGAATTTTTTTTATTTTCCTTCGTTTTGATGTCTTGTGTTTGAGTCTTGTTGAGTCTTGTGTCGTTTAACCAAGTCTATTTTTGACTTAGTTTTTGTGGGAAAGAGATTTTTTTATGCAGAAAATAGGTTTGCCCAGTATGGATCGCGCCAAGCCTTGACATTAGGCTCGCGCCCAACCTTGACTTTAACGTCGCGCTCCATGAGGACATTAAGGCATTGACCACGCCGCTAATGTCTACACTGAGTGCGGTTGACAGTTGACCAGCATTGACCGACTCGTTTAACCAGAATTTTCACCATCACACAACGAGACGAGGGGAGTACCTGTTCACTTTAATCTCTATTTTCTTTTTTCCTATACATGTGTGTCTTGCATTGTTTGTGGCTTTGAACTTAAGTCGTGTTGTGAGGACACGGCTTGTTTCAAAAGTATGGGGTGGGAGAGTCAGTCAATTTGTTTTGTTAGCATGTTTATTTTTTCTTACATATTGTTCTGTGTCAGCACGTTTCTTGTGTTTTCTTGTTCAACAAAAATTGTGAATGAAAAGAATGAAATTTCTCTCCATTTCTTGGATATGTAGTATTGAATTTTGATGATGTGAAATAGATGATGCTGATCATATTGTTATTCTCTCATGAAATCTCAATTGTGCTTTTACATGTGAATTTAACCCACTACGTGTCTTTTGAGTTGAGATAAACAGGGATGTGGAGTTGATAGAAACGTCCTAGAGAGACTTGACGAAGCATTCAAAGGACCGGATTTCGAGTTATATGGTTATATGGATTTAGTGGAGGCTAGCACTTCAAGATTTTATGGTTCAGAGCTCGCTCCGCCACTACAACGTTAATGTAAGTAGGCGGGATGGGAAAACAGATCGTCCTATCTCTAGTCTGAAGTAACCGGGAAGAGGTGAGTGACCCTCATCTCGACTCGCGTCAAAAAGGGCAAGGATGAGAAAGAGCGGGGAGGTATTTCCATATGCTTGCGGGAGATGATTGGACCTCCTTCAAAAGAAAAGAAGAAAAGGACAAGCTATTCACAGTCAATGAGCAAAGCTCAAGAAAAAATCAGCCAAATTGTGAAGTTTTATACAAAGAAAAGTGAAGTACATCATTCATACACAAGAGCCAAAGGCCAAAGAAACTTCACTACATCACAAGTTGTCCAACAAAGAAAGAAAAGCTCAAAAACCTTGAAGCTTGAATGAATCACGTGCTAGAAAAATCAATGAAGTATAACCATATAGCTAGAGTTGGGGACAGCGAATGCAGATTATGGGTCTAAAGAGGACTATCTCCTATTCATCCGAATTGATTTGAATTTTAACTCAAATGTAACATGTATCAAGTTAATTCTGTGTTGAGCATGGTGATTTGAGTAACGATTGAGTTATGCATAGAAAAGCTAAATCTAGACTAGCAACTCATATTCATGTAGCATTTGTCCAGGATATCGTAGAAATTGTGGTGTTATATTTGTTTTCCTTCTATGACTTGTTCTTGTTCGGGACGAACAAGTTTAAGTGTAGGGTGATTTGAGGAGTCGTATTTATACGACTCGTCGAACTAACTAATTACATTTATTTCGATGCTTTTATATGCGAATATTTACTCTTTAGAATGGTTTTGCATTTCAGGTATTTCGAAAGCTTTAGGAGGAAACGCGCATAAAAGATGACATTTCATGCCAAAAACACCACAGTGGCAGATCAGACCTTTGGAGGTTCGACAGAGTGTTGGGAATTGACCACTGATCATAAAATTACGAACTACATGTCAATGCGTAGCTGACTCAATTCCCTACAACTCCCTAGTTCAAACTGAGAGCAGCCGAGGTCATTTGGATAGTCGAATCAAAAGTCGAAGTCGGAACTGGAGTGCAGAAAAGAGAGACCGAGTCAGCGCAGATCGCGCCCAAGGAAGACATTAGTGTTATTGCTAATGTCAACGCTGGGAGCGACGCTAATGTGTACGTTGGGCGCAACGGATGATGTCAGCAATGCATTTTGATGACGCCAGTAGTCCGGGATTTGGCAATTTTAGCCCAAAAACATATTTAGAAACCCAATTTCTTATAAATAAAAGTTTGGAGAAGGATTTCATCATTCGAAGGTTGAGAGAAATAACAAGACGGCTCTGGAGGAAATTTTTCTACCACTTTCCATTATGAATACTTTGTGTTTTCTTTCAATGATTATGTGTAGCTAAATTCATAATTTAGTTTAGGGTTTCATACATTGTGACTACGTGTTGAGATTCTTGTTCTTAATGCAATTTTATGTTTTACTAGTTCTTGCTTTCATCGCATGAATTAACTTGTTAGGTTAAGTGGAAGCTTTATCGCAAAGCTTAATCAAACAATTAATTATTACCGTTAACATCTACTGGATACTTTGTCGTAAAGGTAGTTAGTAACACCTAGACTAAATAATACCTTTGTCAGATTATTGTGTTTAGGAAAGAACTAGAAGTCTAACACCTTTGTCGGGTTAGATTGTGGTGTATCACCTTTGTCGTGATACTTAGGGTTGTTAACTTTGTCGGAACAACCACACTTAGAAACATAAGATTTGATCATTAGATATCTATGGTAAACGTGTCACAATAGAAATCTTACGCTGAATATTCTCACCGACTGAAAACCCTAATTATTGTCTCTTTCTCTTGTGCTTTCACAACAATTGCTCACAACCCCCCATTTTCTTAATTGTTTATAGTTACAGCTTCAACAAACCAGCTGTCTAGGGTTCGACCATGCTTACCGCTACACTAGCTTTTAACAAGAGATTATAAATATTAAATTTGATGCGTCAGACAATGCGCGTCAGTTACCTAAGCTGGAACTGCCGCGGTCTAAGTCTCCCGCGGGCAGTTCGTACAACAGGCGACCTAATCAGGTCTTACAGATCATTAGTGTTGGGGCTAATTGAGACGAATTGAGGACGAATGATTGGGAGGGGATGAGAATCAAGTTAGGGTTCATGAGCTGCTTTGCAGTTGATAGGGTGGGCTAGTCACGGGACTCACTTTACTTTGGAATGAGGATGTGGATGTAACAGTAACATCATACTCAAAGTATCATATTGTCACAGAGGTAAGGTCTATAGTTGCATTTAGATGCACCTTAATTTATTGTTACTCCGCGGTTAGTAGAAGGGAGGACAGTTGGGGTTTGCCGAGGTGACTGGGGGAAGGGGCTTGGATGGTTTTTGGGGATTGTAACAACATCATATATACTTGGGAAATGGTAGGAGGTAAGAGCAGAGACAAAGGGCAGATGCGTCGCTTTGTGAATGCCCTAGCGCACTGTGGGCTTCGTGATGTTAGGTTCCAAGGACCAACATATATGTTTGCAAATAACAGACATGGCGAGAAAGAGACAAAGGCCAGATTGGATATGGTGGTTTTGAATGACGATTGACTCAGTTTATTCCCAAAGGCGATGGTAACAAATGGCTCTGCATTGTGCTCGGATCATCAACTGATAGTGATATGCCTGGAGGAGGTAAGATCGAAGAAGGTCCCAAACAAGCTTTCGGTTAAAGCCGATGTGGCTGAGAGAACCCAGTTTCAAACAAAGTAAAGGAAGCGTGGAGAAGGGCAAGCAATAGTGATGGAGTTCTAGGGGATAAGTTGAGGTCCTGTGGTGAGGAGCTTGAGAGATTGAATTCCATATAATTTGGAAATGTGCAGAATAAAATAAAGGAATTGAAAGAGAAGTTATCGACCCTTCAGGATGCAGTTAGAACAAAGGTCGTAGTCGAGGAGGAACAAGAGACAACTAAGAAGTTAGATGAATAGATGGAAAGGGAGGAACATCTTTGGAGACAAAGGGCAAGGACAGAATGGATAAAGGAGGGGGAAAGAAACACAACATTTTTAGAGCAAAATCCACGCAAAGGAGAGATAAGAAGATCATTAATAGTTGAGGACCGAGGATGATCGTGAGGTAAATGAAACTGAAGAAATTATTAATGAAGTATTTAAATATTCTATAGTATTTTTTCAGGCATCGGTGAATGAAGACGAGGTAAACTGGAAGGATATTCTCGGACTGGTACCTAGGAGAGTGGATGATGACATGAACCAAAGGATGATGGAGCCCTACTCGGAGGAGGAAATAAGAAAAGCTCTCATCCAGATTCATCAAACCAAAGCACTTGGTATTGATGGCTATTCAACGTTATTTTATCAAAATTTCTAGGGATTAGTTAAGGAATTTGTAAATAGTGGCAGTCTGGATCAGTCTTTCAATGTTACTTTAATCATTCTAGTGCTTAAGTTTAAAGAAGCAAAGAAGGTAGGGGATTTTAGGCCCATAAGTTTGTGTAATGTAGTGATGAAAATAATTACAAAAGTCCTTGTTAATGGGCTGAAAGATTGCTTGTCAAATATAGTCTGCATATCGCAAATAACCTTTGTGAAGGGCAGGCTCATATCAGATAACATTGTCTTAGCTCATGAGGTAGTGCACTACATTAAACATAGAAAGATGAGTCAGGAAGGTTACTTATCGGTTAAAATAGACATAAGAAAAGCATACGATGACAAGTTATAAACTACCCAAGAGTTTTATGTGATGAATTTGCATCTTTGGCCATTAAGTTTTGGTAGTCGGGGAGTGGTACAGAAAAATTTATTCATGAGTTGAGTAAGCATGTGTTGCAGCTAGAGAAGGATAAGGGTGGAGTAGAATTTAGATGTTTTGAAGCTTTGAACCTGGCTTTGTTAATGAAGCAGCTGTGGAGATCTTTAACAGAGCCAGAACAGTCAGTGACCCAGGTTTTCAAGGAAAAATACTTCGTGGGTTATTTAACTCAAAAGCGAGATCGTATAACTCCAATGTGTGGAAATGTTTATGTAGCACAATTGACAGCTTCAAATGGGGACTGAAATATGATCAAAATGAATAGAAATGGATCTGAAAGAAATCGACATAGGGGGAGATCACAGTGAGATCTGCATATGGGGTGGCTAGGAACTGGCTGAGTATTAATAGAATGAGCATGGGTGAAACATCTAGGGCTGAAGGAATGAAGGCAACTTGTGCGAAAATCTGGAAAGTTAACTTACCGGGCAGAATCAAAACTATGGTGTGGACACTATTTCATGATGCCTTGCCAATCGCGGAAAATTTGAAAAGGAGGCGATGTGTATTAGAGGTAGGATGTTGTTTCTGTAGATTCAGGCATGAGACTACAAAGCACTTGTTTATCGACTGCTGGTGGTCGAAAGAGTTACGCAAGAGGCTCAATATTGAGAATTGGCCGACAGAAGTCGAGGAGAATGTTGTGGATTGGTTGTGGTATTTCTTTACAGATGGTAGTATGGAGTACCTAAAGAAATTTATGGTGGGAGTTTCGCTAGTGTGGTGCAATAGGAATTTGCAAAACCACGTCAAGGCGCTGCTGAGACAATTCGAAAGCAGATCCTTGTTAGGGTTCTCAGAAGTGGGTGTAATGGGATCTAGAGCCGAAAGTATCAGGGTGTTTTGTGATGGTTCCATGTCTTCTAGTTCTCGCATTGGGGGCGTCGCAACAGTGGCAGATCTCCAAATTTAGGCTTGTTGTGCTAGATGGATTTCTTATTGCTCGTCGACCTTGGAGGTCGCGTGTCTTGCTTTGTTTAATGGTATGACTATGACAGATAAATTGGGATGGGAGCTAGTCACTTCTTCTTGGACAAATCAAAGGTGATTTGGGCTATTCAGGGAGGCGAATGGGAAGTAAGGGGTGTTTGAAGAAGTTGCTGACAAAGGATTGGAGTTGTTGCAGAAGCATCGAGACTGGAGGATTTCATACGCAACGAGGGATTGCAATGCGACTGCCTATATTTTAGCAAAGTGAGCAGGAAGAGACCACTGGAGTTGGACGATCTAATGGCTATTCCTAGGTGCTTTCAGAGTTTACAAGTCCAGCGAAGCTTATAGGACACCTCCTTCTTTTGATTGGAGTGTGCAATTGTGTTTTAGTTTTCCTTCTTCAATTTACATGGTCTATTATATTCACACATGTTTGTTGTTTTAAGGTTCTAAAGCCTTATTTTCAATCGGAAAAAATACTGTAATTCAACAATACTATTAACATTATTGGCCAATGGAGTGATTGGCCAATTTACGCAATGTGGAGAATTTTTTAAAGGGAAAAGTACAAAAGGGTTACCTAACTACCGCCTGTTTTCGACTTTTTGTCCGAACTATTAAAATTTCTAAACAGTGTGCGAACTATATAGATTTTTTCTAATTTTTTTCGAACTATAAAAATTTCCAAAATGGGTGCGAACTATATAGAATTTTTCCAATTTTTTTCCGAACTATTAAAATTTCTAAAATGGGTGCGAACTATATAAATGTTTTCCAAAATGGGTAAACCTAAATAATTTAATGGAATTCTATATTGGAAAATTTTAATATGCAGTCTCAACATAATAGTATGCATTACTATCATATGCGAACGAGCAAATAAGACTAGAGGAACCGAACTCATATGAGTAGAGGGAGTAAGTCGAAACCAAATATAGAGTTTGGTCATCTAACAGGCAGACAAATGCATATTTCAAATTCTTGTGCACTTGACTGATACAATTTCATTGAGATAATTGCAAATGATTGTGACTTCTCCTGATGACATATGCGACGTGCATGTTCTCCAAGCAATATAGAGTGAATGTGAACTTCTGGATGCCATCAATTGTTCCAATTGTCAATTCACCTTCATTTGCAATAGGAAGACTGTTTGTCAAAAGAAAAATGTACCAAGAGTTCAATTGACAGTTAGATATTTTTAGAGAGATGCTGAGATATCCACAAATCATATCTAGAACAACATTCAAGATAAATAATCTACATTCCGAGTGACGATATTTGATAAATTAAACATGTGCAGAAATTGCAAAAAATTATATCTGTATGGTAAGGCAGTCAAATTGAAAGGGCACATTTGGAAATTTTTTGATAATAATTTTAAGTTTTACTTTTAGAAAAATGCTATATAGTTCGCACCTATTTTGGAAATTTGAATTGCTCGGACAAAAAATTGGAAAAATTATATATAGTTCGCACCCATTTTGAAAATTTTAATAGTTCGCACCCATTTTGAAAATTTTAATAGTTCAGATAAAAAGTTGAAAACAGATAATAGTTCGATACTCATTTTGTACTTTTCCTCTTTTTTTTTTAACTAGGGCATGTCATATTGTGTTTGGCAGCCAGTGATAAGCCTCATACACGAACACGAACCTAGAGCGTTTTAGCTATCGAATTCCATTCCATGATGCATATCATGAATTCATCAATGTTGAATAAGGGAACGAAGTCGTATTATCCAAAATGCACAGAGTACGGCACCGTTAGATATTCTTATGTCGAAGCAAAGCGCAGCGCAGGAAGCTTTGTTGACGCATCAATCTCAAACTCGGTGAGCCATATCAAAAAAAAAATAATAATAATCTCAAACTCGGTGACGGCACCGGCATCTGTGATTCCATCGCCAGGAAAATTATATCCAAATGTGGTGGAGATCGGCGTCGTTCATCCTCGACAAGAAGCTGCAACAAGAAGACGGAGACGAAGATATGAACTCGATCCTCTCCGCACAAACAATGGCCGGGGAGGCAGCAGTTCAGAGCCCTAATCCCTATTCTAATATATCGGCGTACTATCAGACAAGAGCAGCGCATCATGGAGTGGTCACTAGTGACTGGTTGGCACAGGCGCAGGCGGCGGTCGGGCAGCGTGAGAGGTCGGATGATGGCGGGGAAGGTGGGGAGGTGGAAGCGAAGAAGGTGTTTAATGTAATTGATGAGTTTAATAATTGGAGGAAGCAGCCGGATTTGGCGGAGGCTGTTGCTGGGATTAGGGCTTTGGCTTCTGTGATTAGGTCGATTGAGGCCAGTACGATGATGGAGCTTGAGGTTGAGCTCAAGAAGGCTTCTGATTGCCTCAAAGTATGCACTTTTGGTCGATTTAGTTACTTGTTTTTGTAATCCAGATTGCAATTAGCTGTGCTTGTTGATCTTTTGCATTGTCAGTTGTTGAAATCTGAATCTGAAATGTGATCCTAGTGCTAATTGATATATTCAGTTGCAGTGATCTGCTTTATTATCCAAAGCAATTGGTAAGCTGAGTATGCCAGAGCGAGATGAGTTTTTGATGCCCTTATCAATTGTTTGTTAGTCAAAGTTCAGTGAAACTGAGCAATTTAATCGAGTGTTCTGGTGATGGGGGTGAACATACTAGTTAGTGGAATGTTTCTGTTTTAGAGCTCATTCGCCATTGCTAGCATGTTTATATCTTTCAGGATACCATAGCACCTCTCTTCAACTTGATTCTTTGCTATTAAAGTGTCTGTTAGAACGATTTTGGCACACAATTTTCATTTTCAGTTAGAATTAGGGAGTTGTTTTGTCGTGCAAACTCTACACTAATATTGTGGGAGGAGGCAGATGCTTTATGAATTGATAGTTAGTCCAACTTTATGTTAGCAATCTAATTGACTGTCTAGGTGATGGGGGTGTACTTACTAATTAGTTTAGTGTTTTTGTTGTAGAACTTGAAAGATTCACCATTATTAGTGTGTTTATATTTTGCAAGGTAGTGTTGCACATCTAGGCAACCTGATAAGTTGCTGTTAGAGTGTCTGCTGGAATGGTTTTGCTACTCAGTTTCCATTTTCAGTTAGAATTAGGGGGGCATGGTTTTGTAGTGCGGCTCTTCTCTAATATTGTATGGTGGAACATGTTAGTGGCTGGCACTGGGATAATAAATTCTTTCTGATTGGTGTATGGACTGTTCGGAGTTAGTGTTTAGCTTGTTTGCACCTTAATTGGTTGAGCGTTGAGGTCTCATCAATTTGGTTGCATCTGCACGTGTTATGTGGCAATACGACACTAGTGGAGCAAAAGCTGAACGTGTATGATATCCCAAGGAGGGAAGATGCTAACTAATTAGTGCTTGGAGGAAAATAATTTTAGCTGCATCTTATCCATATTCCTGGAAGTTTATCTATGTCTGTCATAAATAATTTTGATGAATTGCAGACAGATATTCAAACTTATACTAGACAATGAGGGTTATATGAGCAGTATAAGAAAAGTTTTCTTTGGACTATAACTCTAACATGTTCTTCTCATAGTGGCATCTCTTACTTTATTCCAGGCATGGGACCGAACATCGATATCTTTAACAGCAGGGTGCGATTTGTTTATGCGATATGTGACTAGGACTTCAGCTTTAGAATATGAAAACTTCAGTTCTGCTAAGGCTCGCTTGATTGAACGTGCAGAGAAGTTTGGGGAGATATCTAACAAGGTGTGTTATGTTGATAGATGGGGTGAGGTTCAAGCTCTATGCGTTGATCGATGGAGGAAAACTAACTCTTTGTCCTTCCTTCACAGGCACGGAAAATTATAGCCATGCTTAGTCAAGATTTCATATTTGATGGCTGTACTATTTTGGTTCATGGCTTCTCCAGAGTTGTACTAGAAGTCCTGAAGCTGGCAGCTGCAAATAAGAAACTTTTCAGAGTTTTCTGCACAGGTATTTTTAACACTTTAAGTCTTAGAGTGTCTTTTTTTAGCTGAACTGAAAATGAACTGAACTTAAAACATTAATTTGATTTAAATAAGATAATTGAATTAACGAATTCAACTTATTGACTTTATTTAAATATTTGACTATAATACTAGACTTTCGAGCTAAAAATATCTATCATCTAACTGAAACTAAGTGCTTAAATACAGGTCCTAAATAAGGTGCTAAACTGAAAAACTGGGTTCTAAGCATAAAAAACAGACCGTAAGTGCCTAAAGAGATATCCTAAATGGGTGTTGACCTGAACTGAAAATGGTGGATTTTATAATCTCTGAAAACCAGTTTCCCATCTCTTTCATAATTGAGAAGCCTGGTTGCTTTGAAAGTTTTTTATTATTTCTCCTGCATGTTTAAGATGCTTGATTGACAAGCAAAATATGAAACAACCGAATGCTGACGGCCAATGTCCGGATGTGCTCATGTTTTATCACTTCTATAAGAGGTTTGCCACGTGCAATGGTCCTTTTATATTTGTTTCTCAAATAATTTGTTATGGGTTTTCTATTGCAGAGGGAAGGCCAGACAGGACAGGCTTACGAGTTTCGAACGAGATGGCAAAGCTTGACGTTCCAGTGAAGCTCATACTGGATTCGGCGGTGGCATACACAATGGACGAGGTTGATATGGTCCTTGTAGGAGCAGATGGTGTGGTAGAAAGTGGAGGCATAATTAATGTCATAGGCACATACCAGATTGGATTGGTGGCCCATAGCATGAACAAACCAGTATATGTGGCAGCTGAAAGCTACAAGGTAAACCTCCAAACAGCCATTCCTCACAGATAGACGAATCCTGTGGTCAAGTATTGACTTAATTGGTCTCTTGATGCAGTTTGCTCGTCTATATCCTCTAGATCAGAAAGACATGGTCCCTGCTCTACGCCCCATAGACTTTGGAGTACCAATACCATCCAAGGTTGAGGTTGAAACGTCTGCCCGGGACTACACTCCTCCCCAGTACTTGTCTCTGCTCTTCACTGATATTGGAGTCCTCACTCCATCAGTTGTCAGTGACGAACTCATCCAGCTATACTTATAAACTTACTCATCAGCTGTTTGCAGTTTCATTTCGCCCCAAATTATATTCTACAAAGATATTAATACGATGCTTCTCTGGAATGAGGCTTTAGACGTGACGACTGGTTTCCTGTTTCAGATTAAATGGTTAGGTTAGGTCCCTGTGAGGAAACTCACCTGTTAACCATCCATTTTATTAAAGGGTTGAGTGAGCGCTAAACTTGTTAAGGAATCGGTGGTACTAGTTTACCTGAACAACTCGTTTAATTTCATTTTATAATTTATTGATTTAACTTAAAAAAGTTAAGAAGAGCTAGTCAGAGGAGATAATTTCCATATGAGTTTAATTTGTATCATTTGTATCGTTTCCATAGGAGATAACTTAAAAACTCATTTGTATCGTTTAATTTCCGCGATGAGTCTAATTTTTTTTGTATTGTTCTACCGCGATGAGTTTATATTGTTCTACATAATCAATTTTTTTGTACACCAAAAATTGAAGGAAAAAAAACTGAAATCGAATTTAACATGAAATTGAGAAATAGTATTTTATATTTAAAAATATTATTTTATCTTGATAAGACATTTAAGAGCAATATTACATTATATCGAAAGTTAAACGATAATTTGAGATTCAAGCATTAGCTCAGTGGAGCATGCAACCAGGAGAGTTTGAAGGCTGCACTGGTTCAAATCCTCACGACATCTAACAGATGCTAACAATTAACCCTCAAGCCCAATAAAAAAAACAAGATAATTTAACAAAGATGCTTCTTTTTTTGATGGAAGATGCTTCATTTTTAGGCGTTCCTCAATCCTCTGTCATAGTTGGAGAGCCGTCAATCAAAAACTCCCTTTTATGAGACCGGAGGCCCACCACCGATCAACTTTGAACGAATGGAGATGCTGACACATTTGGATATTATTTATGCTTTATTTATGAAAATTGGAAGAAAAAAAATATATTTTGTAAACCTTTTTTCTAACAGAAAAGTGAGGGTGATCTCCTTTATTTAATTAATCCGGAACAAAAAGCCTGGCCCTTTTTTTTTGATACAGCAATGAGAAATACAATTCAGGGAGCAACAAACATGAGAAACAGAACAACAAACGAGACTAAACATAAGCGCTTAAAACACAGAAAAACAGAAAACGCAATCCGTGTAAAGCAGGCCTAAACCTCAGCAGTTGAGCAGTCCGCACGCACACGAAACTCCCAGAACCGTAGCTCACCAAGGGGGCCAAACAGCAGAAGCAGCACGTCCGCAAACTCCCAAAGAACACGAAAGCACCAGCCCCGTTTCTACAAACGAATACCGGCCAAACAAGGCCCGGAAGAGCAACAGGAGGAAACCATAACGAACCGAAAGAGGCTCGACCTCCACCCACAACAGCCACTGCTGCATCAAGCTCCTAAGATCTAAAAGCTAAAACTAAAAGTAAAACTAAAACAAAAGCAAGTACAGCTCAGTCCAAACGGCTGAGAGTACGGCTCAGACCCAACGGCTGAGAGTAAAACCTAAAACTAAACAACTAAAACCCGGTCTAGCCGGCCAAAACCACCACCACTGGCGACGCGCCGTTGCCACCATGCCAAAAGCTGGACCATCACCTGCCGCCGACACCAAAAACGAGCCCCAAAGCACCATAGAAGCCAACTCGCAGCCATCAACAACTCCCACCTGCATCACCCAAAACCCCCAACCTCCACCACCAGCGGCCCCAACCTCCACCACCGTCCTCCACCCCAACCACCAGCAGAGACGCACGTGCCGCAACCCCCACCAGCCTACAAGGGTAGAGGCAAGCAGAGTAGCCCGACCGACCTACCCGGGAAGAAGCCAAAGGCACGACGGGGAAGATGGCAGCCGTGGAGGTAGGGCTAGCCGGGCCGGCGGCAGGGAAGAGCATCAGACCGCAAGGGAAGATGGATGAGGCTCAGCAGGGGCGGCGAAGGCACAGGAGGGGGCGAAAAGGCGGTCGCCGGCGGTAAAAAAAACTGCTCTGGAAGTCGGAAGAAACTTGTAAAAGAAGATGTACGGAGAGCTTTTTTGTCGAGGAGTGATTTTTATGTATTGGTTGCCGGAACAAAAAGCCTGGCCCTTGAATCATATAAGATAAGGTCACACAAGCCGCCCTGTCGTATGCAGAAGCCGTCGTCATTTGGCTAGGTGAAAAAGCAAGGACAACCTTTCAGTTGAAGCAACAACTATCACGAGACGAGAGATAACGACTACCCTAAACAAATATGGTGAAAACAAGGGCAGCACACAAACACAATATACATTATAATGGAGTTTTTTTGCCCTGTTTTCCAAACTCGATATCAATTTTACCCTATTTGAAACTCAAATATCAACTTTGTCCTGTTTTTAAAGAAACCGGTTTGGGGAAACCAGTTTCAGTCATTTTTGAGTGAAACCGATTTCTCCCAAACTGGATTGGTTGATTTTCAACAAAACCGGTTTCCTGACTATACACATGTGTGGCACTACCTTGTCCTACGTGGACCAGAAGAAATGCAATTTTGTTGACACGTGTGAAACCGGTTTCATGTAAAAAAAATTATTGAAACCGGTTTGCGGTGAACCAGTTTTATATAATTGCCTGAATTTCAAACATGTCAGACTTTTTCAGACAAGACAGGTAGGCTTTTCAGGGCGAATTCAGACTGATTTGATGGGAAACTGGTTTCAAGAGAAATCAGTTTGTGGCGAACCGATTTCAAGCAAACCGGTTTGGGAGGACTCGGTCTCATATGTGTAAATAATTCAATGCGCGGTTCGACAATTGTACAACAAAAATTTCAGTATCCCTTTCCTTAAAAAGAAATTTCCCTTCCCTTATGGCATGTGTTTACAATTCTGATTCAGATGAGGATCCGATGGTTATGTCAACACTGGCGACCCTAGAAAACCCATTACTAGATGAATACGACCTTGATGAAATGGAAGAACTGGAGATGCTTGCAGCTAATGATCCGACTATTGAATTCACGCAACCTCGAATCACCTGGGCTCATCCTGATTTTGATGATATCTCAGCATGGGAAACTTTTCACCCAATGATGGGAATCTGCAAACAATCCATCCTCAATCTTCATTAATTGCTGAAGGTCAAAGCTGACGCAAAAAAAAGAGCACGCCATCTTTGCTGTGTGGAAGTACTCCATTCTGAATCGTGTAGAGTACTTCGTGAAGGAATCCGAACCTAAATTTATGGTTTTTGAATGTCTGAAGGGTAGAGATGTTTGACCATGGCAAATTCGCATTGCGGTCACGGATAGAATAAATTACTGGGTGGTTTGGAAGAACAAAGATGACCACATTTGCCAGCATGGCTCCATTATGCTAGCTAACAAACACCTGAACACAAAATACATAGCTGATGAGATCGCGGAGGCAATGAGTGCAAGTTTGCGATTTGAGGCACGAGATATTCGTGCTAACATTAGAAGAAACTATGGGTATGAAATATCTTACCTAAAGGCGTGGTAAGCAAAGCAGTTGGCGCTTGTTAACTTGTTCGGTGAATGGGATGAGTCATTTTATAAACTGCCGCACTTGGTGCAGGCGCTGGTGGATTCCAGTCAAGAGACATTTGTGAAGTGGGATGTAACACCACTCGATAATGGTGCTTCGCAGGTCAACCGTGCATTCTGGGCATTTGCAAAACCCATTTATGCATTTAAGCATTGTCGTCCCGTGTTGTCGATCGACGGGATGCACATGTATGGGAAATGGGTTAGTAAGTTGTTGGTGGCTATTGGTTTGGAGGCCAATAATCATTTACTTCTAGTTTGTTTTGCAGTGGTGGAGAGCGAGAGTAACTCGAGTTGGAAATGGTTCATGTCTTGCATTCGGGAAGGTGTAACTCAGCGCAAGGGATTGTGCATCATATCAGACACAAGGGAATTCTAGATGCCATGCGTGAAACCCAATGGTCACTTCCGCATTCCTACCATCGTGTATGCGTGCGTCACCTGCAGAGCAATTTTATGTCAAAGGTGAATGATTTATTTTTGAAAGAAAAACTTGGAAGTATGGCTTATCAGATGAAGGAACTGAAGTTCAAGGCTGAGTATGCTGAGCTGATGGACCTATTGCACGACCTACCAGAGGCTCGCAAATGGTTGGAGGACCATGATTTAGAGTTATGGTCACAAGCATACGACGTAGGTGGGATTAGATGGGGCTCGATGACGACTAATGCTTCTGAGTGTTTTAATGACATTCTTAAAGGTGGGCGTGATTTGCCAATTTCGTCATTGGTTATGTTCACGTTTAGACAAACAACAGCTTAATTCGTGAAGCGTCAACAGACCCCCTACGATGGCCACGGATCTCTCTATCCTCCAAAAATTCGTAAGAAGTTGGCCACACTTCGTGCTAGGGCAGATTACCATCGCTTACGGCCTATGATATGGAAAGAGCAGTTTACGAGGTTACAACAAAGGATAAACTTCACACATGGATAGTTAGGTTGATGGAGGGAACATGTTCATGTGGGAAATGGGGAATGCTTCATTTCCCTTGTAGTCATGCAATGGCGGTGTGCAAATACGAAAGGGTGGACTACTCTGATTATGTGACTCACGAGTACATGATGGATGCATACCACGCCACTTAGCAGTACAATTTCAATCCTTTGTATCATGAGGATTTGTGGAGAGATTACGTTGAACCGGTACATGTTCCAAACCCCACGTTCAAACGTAACAAAGTTGGTAGAAATTTGTTAAGGAGGAGACGCAACGAGATGGACCAGAGGCATTTTGACGAATCAAGCATCCGCGGAGCGTCTTCATCGAGTCAACCATCACGATCCAAGTGTTGCACCATCTGCCATCAAGCTGGACATAACAGGCGTGCGTGCCCAAATCGAGTTTCTAGATAAACTATCAGTGTGATGTTGTTTGCTACATTCGTGTGTTCGCTAATTTCCTCTTGTTGTTTTCCCGTTTCATGTACTATCAAGTTGTCACTTTTCAGTTTAATGCATTATCTTTCAGATAGAACATAGCAAATTAAATACATAATAAGTCCATATCAAAATAAAAACATAATGAGTCCATAGTTAACAAACACTCAAAATCTACTAGTGTCGCCCCTGCCCAAATCCCTCATGGCTGAATATTGGGACTCACGACGAATGGGAGCACCTCTACGCGGTGGAGGTTGTGAAGAGGTGGATGGACGATTCATATTTTCAGTCTGAGGCTGTGAAGAGCTAGATGGCCGATAACGATCATCCACAAAAGAGTCGATATTTGGATTACCATAATCCTCCTCATCAGCCACGGTGTCTTGACCTGCATTTATATGAAACGTAAAGTGCTAAATGCATTATACAGAATAAAAAGGCTAAATATAAATGTTTACTTACCGGCATCAAATGCAATGGTATCAGGGTCTACATCTAAAACTCCCGCTTCACCAAGGCTCTTCAACGTCTCATATGCCTGGTGGAAGATGGAAAATATTGCCGTGAATGATCTTCCATGGAAAAACGAAATCCCTCAACAGCTTTTCATGCACAGTACACTAGAGTGCTTACCTGTTGATGGACCATAATTATACGAATCAAAAACACAGTTAAACCCACTAAATTAGACCTTCTGTCTATTTAACTTTTGCTTGTTAGTTCTGATATTTATCTACAGGGCATTTTAGAGACTAGAGAGAATACACGCTAAGGAGGAGTTCTTACGTAAAAAAGATGTTACGAGTCATACCGAGGTCAAGATCAGACGCCGACTGAAGAAATCTCAAGATCCTGACATGGAATCACTCAAAACAAATCAAACCGAAGAGCAACCGAAGTCAGTCCGGAGCTGAAATACACCGATACTTTTGTGAAAACTTCACAAAACTCACACAAACTCACTCTTATCCCTTGTGACCGGCGGCTTTGGGTGGAATGGATGACTCATGGGTGGCATTTCTCCCCTCCCCTCCATGGTGACCGGCGGTTTTGTGGATGAGGTGACCAAAGTCACCTCCCCTCCTCCATTTCCTCCTTGCAACCGGCGGCTCCTCCACACACCACAAGAGCTTGCCACTTGTCTCCTCCTCCACCACAACCTTCTTCCTCCCTTCTCCTCCCTTGGATGAAAGCCATCTCCACCCTCCATTCTCTCCCCATTTGGCTATAAATAGCAATGCCAAACTCATTTGTAAATAATCCTCAAATCTCAAAAACACTTATCTCTCTAGTTTTGGTACTTTGTAATCTTTGGTTGAAATCTATAATATTCTTATTGGTTCTTGAATATTGTAGATCGTTCTTGAGTACTCTTGTCGGTTCTTGAGTACTCAAGCTTTACTTTATTATTCTTGAGTACTCTTGTCGGTTCTTGAAGTACTCACCCCCTTTCCCTAACTGTCTTTACTTTCAAAAACTTTACTTTACAGTCTTTCAAAAACCTTTTCAAGTACTTAGTTATGATGTCCTCTCCCATGGATATTCGTAGCTAAACCCTTCATTCGGTTGAAGGGGTGTACTTATATCATACAATGTTTTAGACCCTGCACCTTGTGCCTCTCTGTGTTCAAAACTTGTTCTATGTGCCATATAACAGGTTAGAATTTCCAAGGTTGAGTGGAAGCTTTAACGGGCAAAGCTCTTCCGTGGGGTTCGTGAACATACTCGGGTAAGTGGATGCTTTAACGGGCAAAGCTTATCTGAGGAGTTCGACCTATTTCAAAAACCATTTGGTTGATCGTAACTGAAGATCAAATGGATGCACATAAGGCTAAGATACTTCGAAAGGAGGAATTACTCTAAAATAGAATAAGTGTTTTAAACAATGTTGCAAGTCTTGTGCTAGAAATAGCCTCGATTCATCTTTGAACACGTAGTATGATCATTAGCGGTCAATGATAAACAACTATGATACAAGGTCCCTGAAACCGAATCTTTTCTTGACTTAAAACATCACCTGCACTTTACTTTCTTAGTATAAACTGCACTATCAACTGCTGACGTTCCACAAGACTTACCGATCACGCAACAACCGCTGTAAGTCTTCCTTTTATTTTCAGTATTTACTTTTCTGTTATTTACTTTTCCACACTAAAAACCAAAACCAACCAAAAAGTCACGTAGTTATTCGCGCTAAAACCTCAATCAACCCTAAAATCATGTTCCCCGCCTGTACAATCCCTCAAAGAATGACTTATCCCCCTAATTCCCTTGGGTTCGACCCCTACTTACCACTTGCTACCCAGTAGTGAAGTCGCGAGTAGCGGACTTATAAATTTATTTGTACACATTGCCTCGCGACAAGGCAGTGCTGTCAAATTGGCGCCGTTGCCGGTAGCCGTCGGATAAGTTGTTCTTTCTCGCCCCTTCTCATGACGCTACCCACTACATATGCATGGACGACAAGACATCTTCCTCTGTTCGGAGGTACGGATGGAGAAGACCTCGTGATGCATTGGCACAACTTTCACCATAATTGCCGCCGCATAAAACCTGAAAATGAAATGTTAGAGGAATTTAAGTTAAAATGCTTCAAATTCTCTTTAACTGACTTCGCGACAATTTGGTATTACACGTCAACCGCTATGCATGCTGAATATTATGTGGACCTTCGCGCTCAATTTCTGAAAGAATTCTCCCCCCATCCTTACGACATGACACCCGCGAGAAGATCATGTGCCTTCAACAATCCCGGGATGAGACTTTGGACGAATACTACACGTACTATGACACCATCGTCTCACGCTGCTCGCACCATGGATTTACCGAAATATTCCTTCTTCAAAAATTCCTCTGTGGAATGAGGCAAGATGAGTTCACAAGGATCAGTGACGCAGTGGGAGGATCATCCATGCACTTATCCCTGACTCAAATGTGGGATGTTATAGACGACTTGGCCAAAGCCACAAAATGAAGGCCAATGCCCCGACCTAATAGAGGAATACAGAGGATAGAGGCTAGCCTGGAAAAGAATGAAGAAGACATTGTAGAGGACGAGATGGATGAATTAGATGCAAAAAGCTCTGAAGAAGAGCCTACATTGGAGATCACACCCGAGCCATCAGAAGAAACACCCGAGCCATCAGAAGAAACTCCCGAGCCATCAGAAGAATTAGATACAGAAAGCATCGGGAGCAACGAGGAAAAACCTTCATGGAAACTGAATGCCGTGTCAGCAATGGAAGAAGTCCAGAATACCACCAGCATGCTGCCCAAGCCATACCCAGCTATCATCACCCAAGCAGCCGAGACCATCTATGACCAGATCCTCACAAACGGACATAACGAGGCAGAACCAAGCCTTAAGATGCAAGCTTCCCAATTTTTCCCCTCGATCAATAGGCAAATCGCTGAAAACTATGTGATCAATGAAGAGGCTAGAAGGAGGATGGGAAAAGGGCCTGAGCAGAACGACTCCTCAATGGAGAATGTTTTCGCCATGATTGGACAAGGCAGCCCTAAACACCAGAAAACCCAGTTCAAGAGACTAGTAGTAAAGGGTCCCTCACCTTCTCAGAGACGTTGGAAGGAGAAACCACCAGAACCATGGGAACTGGGCCAAAGCACATCATCTCACAAGAAATCGGGGAAAGGCAAGGCAAAAATCAACACAAGAACAGTGGCGAAATACGACCTAAGCCACCCATGGGATCCAAACCAGTAATCCAGGAATGAGGTATTGTCGAGCCAACGACGTTAAACAAGTGCACTGGTCGGGAGGTAACCCGACACCTATCTTACTTTCTGTCTTTTATTTTCCGTCATTTAGTTTTTTTCGTAAGTCGCTCTCACCCACTTGGTGCATAGAATGAAATGACTATTTAGGAATCGGTTTTTGGAGCAAGACCGGATCAGCCAGGCAGCTTCCGTGAATTACCGGGCCTGCGCTGAGAGTTCAAGGCCCCATCCGAACTCCGTCGATTATCCAGCCTCAAGCCATGTCATTCGACACAATAAAGGGAGTTCTGTTCTTCCCTTTTCCTTGATGTCATTTCCTTCTCGTATAATATCTGCTTGCTTGGCTTTTGAACTAAGTTGTGCTGAAAGGCACGCCTTCGTTCGAAAGTGTGGGGTGAGAACCACCTGTGTACATAAACATGTTTTCTTTTTTTCCTTAATTTTATCTTTTTGAAAATATGAACTTGAGAATGTGAAAAAGATAGATCATAATTCATGCATTAACCTTGTGAAAATTCAACTGTTTAAAAACTTAGAATGTAACTTCTCATTTGTCCCTTTGTGCTGAGATAAACTAGGGATGTGGAGTTGACATAAACTGCACTAGAGAGGCTTGGCAAGCAATCGAAGGATCAAATCAAGCTATATGTTTTTCAAAGTCAGTGGAGGCTGCACTTCGGGTTTCAGTGAAGATTGAAGTCATCTCCGCCATGTAGTGTTTATGCAAAAAGAAAAAAGGTGAGGATGAGAATCAGACCGTCCTATCTCTAGTCAAAGTAGCCGAGAAAATAGATGAGCGACCCTCATCTTGACCCGCATGAAACGGCAAGGATGAGAGGAGCGGGGAGGTATTTCCATATGCTCGCGGGCGACGATTGGACCTCCCAAAAAAGACTGAGAAAATGGACTAGCAAGTCACAAAGAAGCAAAAAGCTCAAAGAAGCAAATCAAGAGGCCAAAGGCCCAAAATTGTGAAGGTTTTAACCAAACAAAAAGTGAAGTACTCAAAGAGTCAAATCAAAGGCCAAATGCCGATTCACTACAAAAGCTGTCCCTCGCCAAAAGAAAATCAAAGACCAAACCATTGAAACCCGAACCGAATCACGTGCTAGAGAAAGCTACAAGAAAACCATATAGTGCGAGACGGTCCCGAGAATGTAGTCCAGGAGCCTAAAAAGGGATATCTCCCGAAACATCCAGAATAATTTGCATCTCAGCACGAAGGTAC
This sequence comes from Rhodiola kirilowii, assembly GCA_033675215.1. Taxonomy (NCBI): domain Eukaryota; kingdom Viridiplantae; phylum Streptophyta; class Magnoliopsida; order Saxifragales; family Crassulaceae; genus Rhodiola; species Rhodiola kirilowii. The sequence goes on along the minus strand of CM066196.1, from coordinate 28,784,750 downwards.
AAGTATCAAGTTTCTTCCATTTATTTACACAGTTCAATTTGGTAATAAGTAAGTAATGCATGAATTAGGATAAATCGAGTCCCATAGTCTAACTTTCATATTTTAAAAGCTTACTTAGTGCCGCCCTTTAATAGCATTGTTCGGGACGAACAACTAAAAGTGTGGGGTGATCTAATGGACCATAATTATATGAATCAAAAACACAGTTAAACCCACTAAATTAGACCTTTTGTCTATTTAACTTTTGCTTGTTAGTTCCGATATTTATCTACAGGGCATTTTAGAGACTAGAGAGAATACACGCTAAGGAGGAGTTCTTACGCAGAAAAGATGTTACGAGTCATTCCGAGGTCAAGATCACACGCCGACTGAAGAAATCTCAAGATCCTGACATGGAATCACTCAAAACAAATCAAACCGAAGAGCAACCGAAGTCAGTCCGGAGCTGAAATACACCGATACTTTTGTGAAAACTTCACAAAACTCACACAAACTCACTCTTATCCCTTGTGACCGGCGGCTTTGGGTGGAATGGATGACTCATGGGTGGCATTTCTCCCCTCCTCTCCATGGTGACCGGCGGTTTTGTGGAGGAGGTGACCAAAGTCACCTCCCCTCCTCCATTTCCTCCTTGCAACCGGCGGCTCCTCCACACACCACAAGAGCTTGCCACTTGTCTCCTCCTCCACCACAACCTTCTTCCTCCCTTCTCCTCCCTTGGATGAAAGCCATCTCCACCCTCCATTCTCTCCCCATTTGGCTATAAATAGCAATGCCAAACTCATTTGTAAATCATCCTCAAATCTCAAAAACACTTATCTCTCTAGTTTTGGTACTTTGTAATCTTTGGTTGAAATCTATAATATTCTTATTGGTTCTTGAATATTATAGATCGTTCTTGAGTACTCTTGTCGGTTCTTGAGTACTCAAGCTTTACTTTATTATTCTTGAGTACTCTTGTCGGTTCTTGAAGTACTCACCCCCTTTCCCTTACTGTCTTTACTTTCAAAAACTTTACTTTACAGTCTTTCAAAAACCTTTTCAAGTACTTAGTTATGATGTCCTCTCCCATGGATATTCGTAGCTAAACCCTTCATTCGGTTGAAGGGGTGTACTTGTATCATACAATGTTTTAGACCCTGCACCTAGTGCCTCTCTGTGTTCAAAACTTGTTCTATGTGCCATATAACAGGTTAGAACTTCCAAGGTTGAGTGGAAGCTTTAACGGGCAAAGCTCTTCCGTGGGGTTCGTGAACATACTCGGGTAAGTGGATCCTTTAACGGGCAAAGCTTATCTGAGGAGTTCGACCTATTTCAAAAACCATTTGGTTGATCATAACTGAAGATCAAATGGATGCACATAAGGCTAAGATACTTCGAAAGGAGGAATTAGTCTAAAATAGAACAAGTGTTTTAAACGATGTTGCAAGTCTTGTGCTAGAAATAGCCTCGATTCATCTTTGAACACGTAGTATGATCATTAGCGGTCAATGATAAACAACTATGATACAAGGTCCCTGAAACCGAATCTTTTCTTGACTTAAAACATCACCTGCACTTTACTTTCTTAGTATAAACTACACTATCAACTGCTGACGTTCCGCAAAGACTTACCGATCACGCAACAACCGCTGTAAGTCTTCCTTTTATTTTCAGTATTTACTTTTCTGTTATTTACTTTTCCACACTAAAAACCAAAACCAACCAAAAAGTCACGTAGTTATTCGCGCTAAAACCTCAATCAACCCTAAAATCATGTTCCCCGCCTGTATAATCCCTCAAAGAATGACTTATCCCCCTAATTCCCTTGGGTTCGACCCCTACTTACCACTTGCTACCCAGTAGTGAAGTCGCGAGTAGCGGACTTATAAATTTATATGTACACATTGCCTCGCGACAAGGCAGTGCTGTCACCTGTACACAGAACCAAATGTTAAAATATATTATATACTACTAAAAGAAATGGTTAAGTTTTAATGAACCTTACATTTTCTGGTATAAAATGTCCATCTGACGGTATGGTTGGGTACGCCGAATCTGCCGAGGCGGATTGACCTCTGCCTCCACCGCGTCCTCCACTACCTCTGCATCATCAACCACCTCCTCTATCCTGGGCTGGATCAGCCTGCGAGTGATCATGGAGTTTGATGGACCAAAGTTATACGAGTCAGAAACACAGTAAAACCCCCTTAATTAGACTGTTTGTCTATCTAACTTCTATGTGTTAGTCCCGATATATTTCCACAGGGCATTTTAGAGACTGAAGTGAAAACACGCTAAGGAGAGGATTTTACGCTGAAAAGATAACAAGAGTCAATCCAAGGTCAAGATCATATGCCGTCTGAAGAAATATCAAGGATCCTGACGTTGAATGGACCATAACAAATTAATCAGAGGAATCAGGAGTGGAGTCAAGACAGCCCGGGGAAGCAACACATTGACAGTTTTGTGAAAAGACTGCACAAAACTGTACAAAACTCACATATGAGCAAAGATGACCGGCCACCATTCAAGGAGGTGGGCAAGGGAGGAGCTCCTCCCCCTTGGGTGACCGGCAACCGGCGGCGCCACCTCCTCCTCCCAAAAGCCGTCGGCCTCCTCTCCTTCCTCCACATGTGGCCATCTCCTCCAATCAAAATGCAACACTTGCCACCCATCTCCACCACCCATCTCCTCCCATTTTGGCTATAAATACAAGCCTCCTCCTCCTCATTTCAACACACCAAAATCTCAATTTCACTTCTCTCTCTAGAAGTTGTAATATTTGTAATGTTGTAATTTTGCTTTGGAAATAAAGGATAGCTCCCTTGGTGCTTCAACGGTTGTAAGTATTATTTTCAGTATTTATTTAACTGTTGTCTTTAATTCCTTAGTATAATGTTTAGCGCGATGAATAGTAGCTAAACTTGTAGTTCGGTCTAAGGGGCGCACTTGTATTATAAAATTTTTTAAGACTATTAACTTAGTGTCTAGTCTTAGTATTCAAAACTTGTTCTATGTGCCATATATAGTCAGAGTTTCCAAGGTTGAGTGGATGCTGTAACAAGCAAAGCTCTTCTGTGGGAATTCGTGATCATACTCAGGTAGTGGAAGCTGTAACAAGCAAAGCTATCTGAGGTGTTCGACTCATCCTAAATCCCATCTGGTCGAGCGTAACTGTGAGATCAGGTGGATGCACCCAGGCTAGCATACCTTAGGGTATTGGCGCTAGACTGAAATAGAACAGGAGTTGCTTTAAACCGGTGTTGCAAGTCTTGAGCTGTAACTAGCCTCGATTCACCGTTTGAATACTTAGATGATTCACTAATGGTCAATGATAAACAGGATATAATACAAGTCCCCTGAAACCGAACATTTATCTTTAATTATAAACTGTAATTTACTTTCCAGTATTAAAATCAACCAACCAACCAATCAATCAATCAAAATAGCTGGTAGCTTTAAAACCAACCAACCGACCTTAAACACGCTCCCACGCTGCGTAATCCCCCCCGAAGAACAATTATTCCCCTAGTTCCCTTGGGTTCGACCCCTACTTACCAAGTACTACCCAGTAGTATAGTTGCGAGTAGCGTACTATTATAAATTTATTTGCACAATCGCTTTGACAACGAGCGGTTCTGTCAAATTGGCGCCGTTGCCGGGGAATTAGCAAATGGATAGTTGTTCTTTTTTCCATTATACATAATTCGCCATGTCTTCATACTACGACATAGAACCTTGGAAAAATGGGGGTAGCAACCTTATGTTTGAAATGATTAGACATCTCCCCCAATTCGGAGGTGCTCTTGGAGAAGATCCCGTAAGGCATACACAAACGTTCCACTCCATATGCAACCACATGAGGCCTAAAAATGAATCGCTAGAGGAATTTAAACTCACATGTTTTAAATTTTCTTTAACTGACTCGGCATTAAAATGGTATTACTCATGTGCTGAGTATGAAAGTGATTATGGGGGTCTACAAGCCAAATTCCTTGAGAAGTTTTGCCCTCCATCTCTCCGACTTGAAACCCGCGAGAAGATTCTCAATCTTGAGCAATTCCGGGACGAAACATTGGACGAGTACTTGGCGTACTTTGACTCCATTGTGGCGAGCTGCCCGCACCATGGATTCTCCAGAATCAATCTTATCCAAAGGTTTCTCGGTGGAATGATGCCACTTGAGCGGAAAAGACTTAACGATGCAGCGGGAGGCTCGATCATGAAGTTAACCATGTCTCAAACCTGGCGACTCATAGACAATTTGGCAGAGAGCACAAAACAAGGGCCAATGCACCAAACTGAAGATAAGGCACCAACGATGGAAGTGGACTCAGTGCAAAACGAGCCCGACACCACACCCATTACGAGCTTGCCCGCAACAAAGCCGAGAGAAGACATCAGTACAAGGGCAGTAATGGACGTGGAGGCGGCTATAAAGGAGCCAATATTGGAGCCCATAGAACCAACTGAGGATGAGGACTCGCAAATAACCGAAGAGGAACCAGCCAAATCAGACCCAGTCCTCATTACCAAACCAGCCGAGCTACTTGAACCGGTCCTTATCACCAATCCATCCGAGGAAAGCACGGCAGGCCCGGTCCTGGCGCTCGAAGCACCCGAAACATGCCCAATCCTCACTATCAAAGCACCTAAGGCAGGCTTGGTCCTCATTATCAAACTATCCAAGAAAGACCTGGCCCTTATGGTGGAAGTTCCCCAACTTTTCCCTTCGGTTTGTATGCGGATCACAGCCCCTGAAAATGAAGTAATTAATGCTGAGGTGCAAGGCGAGTTGGAGGTAAATCAAGGGCAAGACACGCCATCATCGGAGCTCTCACTGACCACAACTCAACAAAGCAGCCCTGAAAACTCGCTCGTTCTAGGACGACCATTCGTCGCTGCCACAAAGAAGAGGCTTAACATGGGGACATGCGTGTGGTCGCCAATGTTTGATGGCACAATGCTGAACTTCCAAAATTGCAAAAATGCCAACCGGCCATACATGAAGAAGCGGCAAAGACATAGGCCAAGAGAATGGAAACCCGGAAGGAAAAGCAAGAGAGCACGGCTCGACGGACCAGCAGCTATGGTCAAGGGAACCTCACCTTCTCGGAGTTATGAAAAGAAGAACCTACCGAAACCATGGAGTTCTAACCAAAGCAAGAAATCAGGAAAAGTCAAAACAGGAATCAACACTGGAACGGTGGCGAAGTTTGACTTGAGCCACCCATGGGACCCAAACCAATGAACCACAAACGAGGTATCGTCGAGCCAACGACGTTAAACAAGTGCACTGGTCGGGAGGTAACCCGACACTATCTTACTTTTCCGCACTTTAATTTCTGTCTTTTAAATTCAGTATTTAGTTTTAAGCTTGCATGACTTTTGAACTAAGGCACGCCTTCGTTCAAAAGTGGGGGGTGAGAACCACCTGTGTACATAAATAACATGCAGCTGTTTTTTCTTTTTTTTAGTAATAGTACCTTTTTGAAAATATGAACTTAAGAATGTGAAAAAGATAAATCATAATTCATGCATTAACCTTGTGAAAATTCAACTGTTTAAAAACTTAGAATGTAACTTTCCATTTGTCCTTTGTGCTGAGATAACTAGGGATGTGGAGTTGACATAAACTGCCCTAGAGAGGCTTGGGAAGCAATCAAAGGATCAGATCAAACTATATGGTTTTCGAAGTCAGTGGAGGCTGCACTTCGGGTTTCAGTGAAAATTGAAGTCATCTCCGCCATGCAATGCAAAAGGCGAGGACGGGAATCAGACCGTCCTATCTCCGGTCAAAGTAGCCGAGAAAATAGCTGAGCGACCCTCACCTTGACCCGCGCGAAAATGGCAAAAAAGAGAGGAGCGGGGAGGTATTTCCATAGGCTTGCGGGCGATGATTGGACCTCCCAAAAGAGGCTCGAGAAAATGGACTAGCAGTCACAAAAAGGTGAAAAGCTCAATGAAGCAAATCAAGAGGCCAAAGGCCCAAAATTGTGAAGGGTTTAACCGAACAAAAAGTGAAGAACTCAAAAAGCCAAAACAAAGGCCAAATGCCGACTCACTACAAAAGCAGTCCCTCGCCAAAAGAAAATCAAAGTACTCAAAACGCTGAAACCTGAACCGAATCACGTGCTAGAGAAAGCTACCAAAAAACCATATAGTAAGAGACGATCCCGAGGTTGCAGTCCAGGAGCCTAAAAAGGGCTATCTCCCGAGACATCCAATATAATTTGCATCTCAGCACGGAGGTACAAGTATTAAGTTTCTTCTATTTATTTACGCAATTTAATTTGGTAATAAGTAAGCAATGCATGAATTAGGATAGATCGAGTACCACAGTCTAATTTTCATATTCCAAAGCCAAACTTAGAACTTACGCCCTTTAGTAGCATTGTTCGGGACGAACAACTAAAAGTGGGGGGTAATCTGATGGACCAAAGTTATACGAGTCAGAAACACAGTAAAACCCCCTTAATTAGACTATTTGTCTATCTAACTTCTATGTGTTAGTCCCGATATATTTCCACAGGGCATTTTAGAGACTGAAGTGAAAACACGCTAAGGAGAGGATTTTACGCTGAAAAGATAACAAGAGTCAATCCAAGGTCAAGATCATATGCCGACTGAAGAAATATCAAGGATCCTGACGTTGAATTGACCATAACAAATTAATCAGAGGAATCAGGAGTGGAGTCAAGACAGCCCGGGGAAGCAACACATTGACAGTTTTGTGAAAAGACTGCACAAAACTGTACAAAACTCACATATGAGCAAAGATGACCGGCCACCATTCAAGGAGGTGGGCAAGGGAGGAGCTCCTCCCCCTTGGGTGACCGGCAACCGGCGGCGCCACCTCCTCCTCCCAAAAGCCGCCGGCCTCCTCTCCTTCCTCCACATGTGGCCATCTCCTCCCTTGATTTCTCCTCCAATCAAAATGCAACACTTGCCACCCATCTCCACCACCCATCTCCTCCCATTTTGGCTATAAATACAAGCCTCCTCCTCCTCATTTCAACACACCAAAATCTCAATTTCACTTCTCTCTCTAGAAGTTGTAATATTTGTAATGTTGTAATTTTGCTTTGGAAATAAAGGATAGCTCCCTTGGCGCTTCAACGGTTGTAAGTATTATTTTCAGTATTTATTTAACTGTTGTCTTTAATTCCTTAGTATAATGTTTAGCGCGATGAATAGTAGCTAAACTTGTAGTTCGGTCTAAGGGGCGCACTTGTATTATAAAATGTTTTAAGACTATTAACTTAGTGTCTAGTCTTAGTATTCAAAACTTGTTCTATGTGCCATATATAGTCAGAGTTTCCAAGGTTGAGTGGATGCTGTAACAAGCAAAGCTCTTCTGTGGGAATTCGTGATCATACTCAGGTAGTGGAAGCTGTAACAAGCAAAGCTATCTGAGGAGTTCGACTCATCCTAAATCCCATCTGGTCGAGCGTAACTGTGAGATCAGGTGGATGCACCCAGGCTAGCATACCTTAGGGTATTGGCGCTAGACTGAAATAGAACAGGAGTTGCTTTAAACCGGTGTTGCAAGTCTTGAGCTGTAACTAGCCTCGATTCACCGTTTGAATACTTAGATGATTCACTAATGGTCAATGATAAACAGGATATAATACAAGTCCCCTGAAACCGAACATTTCTCTTTAATTATAAACTGTAATTTACTTTCCAGTATTAAAATCAACCAACCAACCAATCAATCAATCAAAATAGCTGGTAGCTTTAAAACCAACCAACCGACCTTAAACACGCTCCCACGCTGCGTAATCCCCCCCGAAGAACAATTATTCCCCTAGTTCCCTTGGGTTCGACCCCTACTTACCAAGTACTACCCAGTAGTATAGTTGCGAGTAGCGGACTATTATAAATTTATTTGCACAATCGCTTTGACGACGAGCGGTTCTGTCAGAGTTCCAACCATAGTACTCGGGGGATGCAATGTCACAAATATCAGATGCCTCTCCATCAACAATATTCTGAAAGCGATTATACCACATCTGAAGGTACCGATAATGATGCACACCCAATCCACTTTTGGCTTCCTATCCTTAGCATGATTCTTGTCTGAACAAGCTATCGCCTGCGGTGGAATAACCTGACGACACCCATACTGTCTCATAACACATCTGGGTGATGCCACTCAATGACGTTGAAGCAGATTAGTGGCACGCTAGCTGTCTAAGAATGTCGACCGCGATGAGTTTATAGAACAATACGTCAGCTCATCTCCAAGAATTTTGTAGAACAACACAAAAAATTTCCTTCGATTTCAGTTTCAATATAAACTCATTGCGGTAGAACAACAAACTACCTATAGGTACCCCGATGTAATTTTTTTGGCCTATGCCATTTCCTTCACATAAATGCAAATATCAATATTTATAACGAAACATGCAAATTAATATATAAATAACATATAAAATGCTTACATATACGTCCAAGCTCCCCTCTGTAACGAGTCAATATCATCATTCAGTGGGGGCAGATCCCTAAATATACACCTCAGCCTCCCAAATCGCATACGCTCCCAGCTCTAGAATTGCAATATGAGCACGGGTCCAGTAATGTGACTCTTACCCGATCTGCTGCCTCTGCAAAGCATACTGTACAAATATGCCAGCGCTGCAGTCCCCCACCTGTACTGTCAAACAGTATCGAGGTCCTCCAATAAGGGAAGAAAGTGGAGTGGGACACTGCTACCGCTAAGTTCTGAAAATAAAGTCAATCTCAGCAGTTGAAGGATATATGCCCTTGCGGATCTCTTCAGCATCTCCTCATCTGCATCGGCTGGGATCGTCGATATATTATCATTGAACCTTGTCCTCTTCGCCAGAGATGGTGAATCCTTGTGACAATCAGGGTAGTCACCAAGCAGTATCATGCAAATTGGCGGCCATGTCAAGTGCGCGTGACCCGTTACAGACCTTCCTTCTATGGGTAGACCAGTAAGAAGTGCCACATCCTGCAACGTTATGGTGGCCTCCCCTCCATTATAATGGAAAGTGTGCATCTCGGGCCGCCACCTCTCAACTAGTGCAGTCACCAACCCTGGATCGGACTTCACATTGCACACAATACTCCAAGGGTAGAACCCAGAGTTGGTGACATACTGCATAATGCGCTCATCTGGCACCTCCATGGTAACATGCTTAACCCTAAGCGGTGCGTACACTTTTGGATCCTTCTGTTACATAAATTTTTTTCATTATTAGTAACAAATTACATACAAACTAGAGATACATTAGAAACTCAGTTTTAATTAAAAGATAAACTTACCGAATTATTTTAAATTTCTCGAGTTCGGTGGCTACTCTGTCGAGTAAGAATTGAATCATCGATATGACCGGAATTTTTTATATCGTCCGCATCCATATTGGGATTCAAAGTGGAATGCGATGGGACATTCCTAGAAGATGATGGCATCTGTGATGCCATACCTTCAATCATTAAATAAATGTCCATAAATAAAAACAATTCTAAAATAGATATTGTTTGGAAATATACCAATTCAACAAAGACATAATCAACAATTCAATAATTATTCAAACAATTAAACACAATCAACAATAATTCAAACAATTCAACACACTTCACAATTATTCAAACAATTCAACACAATCAACAATAATTCAAACACTTCAACTAATTACCACCCAATTCAACATTCCAACACAAACATTTCAACTAATTAACACCCAATTCAACAATTCAATACAAACAATTCAACACCCAAATCGAATATAATTCAACTTATTAAACATAATATACAAACCGATTCGGGGGAAATCGGTTTGACGAATCAGAGTTACAGCCGGAGGGGCGGAGGAGAGATAGCGTCGGAGCACGGTCGGAAGGGCGGAGTGGCGGAGGGGCAGAGGAGAGAGTGGAGAGAGCGGCCGGAGGAGGAGAAAGAAATAAAACCCCATATTTATTTCGCAGAAAACCGGTTCGGCGGAAATTGGTTTGCCACGCAGGCGCACAGTCAGCAAACCGGTTTGGGAGAAATCGGTTTAATTGATTTTCAACCAATCCGGGTTCCACCAAATCGGTTTCACTCAAAAATGAACGAAACCGGTTTCCTCCGAACCAGTTTCTTTAAAAATAGGGCAAAGTTGATATTTGAGTTTCAAACAGGACAATTTCGATATTTAGTTTGCAAAATAGGGCAAAAAAAAAACTCATTAAAATGTTAACACAACTAATGCAAACTACGACGACCAACATTAGAATCATCCAGCACAACTCTAGTCGTCCAAGTATCCTCATTATCTTCAATGGCACAAAAGATCGTAAGGCCGCTCTTGTCACTCCGCAGCGCCAAAGAGACATCGGTACAGATATGCTCTTGAATCAGATAAACGTTCTCACATTCTGCACCACTCACGAACAGTCCAACGCTTTTTGAGTCATGTTCGCACTGATTTTTACTATACCGCGGCCACTGCTATCCGTAAACCACAAACTTGGATTTTTTTTTATTAGCTTAGCTCATGCATACAAGTCCACAACCAATATCTGCGGAATGAAGAAAATTGGCTTCTGTAACGGCCATATATAACCCCCAACTCCTTCTGTATTCTGCAAAATGTGCATGTATATTCTCAGCGCATAATTACCACATCCAGCATCTTACCTCTACAAAATATTTTGATCATCTACTATATCAATAAGCACGCCCATTTTCAATTTATTTAACATTTTTTTACTAGATATTATAAATCAGCTTGACAATGTATACATAAAAACGATATCTCAAAACACAAAAATTGGATTAAATACTCAATTATTATCAAAAAACATTAAAAGTAAATGAAGTCCTTGAACCAGTGGCGGAGGTCGTGCAACGGTCCGCCGACAGCCATGAAGTGTGTCAGCTGGAACTGCCGTGGGGTGAGGGTCCTCGGGCAGTTCGATCTATCCGCGATGTAGTCAATACTCATCGCTCGTCCGTTCTAGAGACAAAGAAATCGGACGCAGATTGGGAGCTGTTTAAATACATGCTACGCTTTAGAAGGATGTTTTGCGGTGTGTTAGATTTATGGCATCTAGTTTGGCAATACTCTGTGTAGTTGTTCAAGCTGTTGTACAAGGAAGAGTTCAAGCCCGGAGAGAGACAACTGGCGTGGAATAAGTTCGACGGAGCAGATGTTTCCTAAAATAGATTAGGCAAGTCGGTGATATTACACATTGAAGATATGATGCAAATATTGAAGTCGGTGGATTCAAATATCAGACGCATATCAAGAAGTCGGTTGAGAGATTTTGAGGAAGACTTGCGCTTGAAGATTACTTGGTGAAGAAGATAATCAAGAATTTCTTAAACGAAGTTGAAAATATATTGAGGATTATCTACAAGAGAGATGCGCAAGAATTTAGGAAAGTTTCCTAAAAGATTTCCTAAAGATCATAGGCGGTTGGACTTGCTGAACAAGTCAGATTTGGAATCGTCCACCCCAATATAAGGATGGCAGATGCATTCGTAATACTCAACATTCACGGAGATATTATTCACGCTCATATTCACTGAAGGGAGGTGGAGGCAAACGGCCAGCGGTATTATCATTCCGATAAGATCACGATGCTCGGATTCAGTCTGTTCTAGTGCTCGGCAGACTGATCGTAGAACAACTTGAAGTTACACGCACTGTTAGAGTTGCTGCACATTTTGCAAAAAGCGCTGATTCTCATGGAGGATCATCTGGTGGAATCGGAGGGGAGGCTCTGATTTAGAGGGAGACCTAGTTAGCGATATCTAGAGTATTAGAGGCTCCGGTAGTTTAAGAGGGATTCTTTAAACGTAAGCTCCTGTACTCGCAATACTTATGATTAGTGAATTGCTATCAACCGGGCTAAGGAGAAGCCTCCCAAACGAAGGCTCGTTAACGTCGAACTAGGTAACAACTTTGCATGTCGTTTATTTTCCACACTGCACTTATTATTCCATAAGTTGTTTTAGATATTGTTCTATGCTCGACTAGAACAACATCTTAACATACACGGAAAGGTTTCAATTGGTATCAGAGCAAACACTCAACACACAGAGTGAGATTCAAAGGTTGTTGAGATGGATTTGAGGGAAGGGAAGAGCATCACGCGACCTCCACTGCTAGAAGGAAAAAAGTACGGATACTGGAGGGTGCGAATGAAGACGTTCCTAAAGTCACATGATGAATCAGTTTGGGAAGCTGTTGAACAAGGGTGGACACATCCAGTAACTGTCGACGAAGCTGGCAAAGCTAGTCCTCTCGCTAAAATAGATGGATTGAAGGACAGAAGAGTGATGAAGCTGTAAACTCCAAAGCAATGAATGTTATATTCTCAGGAGTTGATGGAAAGAACTTTAAGATGATTTCAACATGTGAAATTGTGAAGACAGCTTTGGACATACAGCAAACGGCTCATGAAAGTACGAAAAAGGTCAAGATATCCAGAATAGAGATGGTCACGTCAAAATTCAAATATCTAAGAATATAGGATGACGAGACCATAGCTGACTTTAACACAAGGGTACTTGACATATCTATATGAATCGTTTGCACTTGGAGAGCCCATGAGCGAAGAGATGCTGGTAAGAAAAGTGCTAAGGTCTCTACCCAAGCGATTTGCCATGAATGAACTCGCAGTCAAGGAAGAATAAGATGTGTCGACCATGAGGCTGGACGAACTGATGGGATCACTACAGACTCGTGAGATGGAGATGAATGCAGAGGAACAACTCTCACTTGTCACGGGTGTCATGGCACCGTCGGGAGACAAATCTGTCACGGGTGCTTATTGATATGGTAGATGATCAATAAGCACGCCCATTTTCAATTTATCTAAAAACTAAAGTTTCTAATGTTCAGGATAAAGCAGGGGAGATGTCTGAACCACAATATGCAATGCTGGTGATCAGTCGATGCTTTGACTAATTATTCACTACATTCGTTGAAGGATAATACTTGTTCTCCCGGCAAATTGTCCATATTTGATGTCTTTCTCTAGTGTTTCAGGACAATTACGCTTTCCTCGCTCCGCGAACCCATGAGAGTGAAAGAACGGAAAAATCAACGAAAAAGACCAACAAATGGTGCTGAGCCAGCAACAGCCCGTGACACACTAACCTGTCATGGGTGTCACGGTAGTCTTTTCTCCCCGAGAATCTAGCCAAGCCCGTGACAGCCGTGACACTCTCACTTGTCACGGGTGTCATGGCACCGTCGGGAGACAAATCTTCAGCAGATTTCCTAATTTCGTTTTTGGGCTTTTTGGTTCTATTTGGGCGAGCTATAAAAGGAAACACGATCAGATTAATTTGGTGTGCTTATTTTGGATAAAAGAAACCCTAGCTCGGAGAAGAAATGAAGATTTCATCGTGAGGAATTCAACGAGCCACCGCGTCTTTACGGTTTACTCGTTCTTTACTTCTCTATACACTGTTTTTGGTTTAATCACCATGAATAGTGAGTAGTCTCTTTTATTCTGGGATCCTACGGATCCCGTGCTATGTAACCCTAACTCTCATGTGATCAATTGAAGTTTTTTATTTATGCGATTCGAATATTCAATTTCATTGTGTGCTTAATTTTATCGTTCTATGCAAGTATTTACATCAAAGGGTATGTTTGCATTGCTGGAACGTATTTAGGTTAATTACCGAAAGATGGATGGGTCCTAGGTATTAACCGGATTACATGAAATTGATATTAGGTCATGTTTACATGAATTAATAGGAAAACCTTTAGTTTAATAAATCGAGATCGTTGATAATCCGTGGATGGGCGGCGTTCAACGATTGAGATTAATCTAGACAATGATCCATGGATGGGCGGCTTGTCTAGTGTTATTTCGGTTTGATTCTGACGGAGCCCACTGCACTGGTTTTAAGGTGCAATGTTCTCTGTACAAATAAATTTATATTTTCCGCTACTCGTGACTACACTACTAGGTAGTAAGTGGTAAGTAGGGGTCGAACCCAAGGGAATTAGAGGGATACGTTATTCTTTATACTGGCGGGGAACGTGTTTTAGGTTGATAGAGATTTTAGCGCAATTAACTAAGCTACTGTTTTTGGTTTTTTTTTGGTTTTGAGTGCGGAAAAGTAAATACAGAAAATAAATACTGAAAATAAAGTACTAAAAGTAAAAGAGTTAAGGGAAGAAGACTTACAGTGGGTGATGCGTGATTGCGATTCCTCCGGTAGATGAGCGGTTGATGGATCGAGCAGTTTATAAAAGTAAATACAAGGGGTTTTTGTAATTCAAGGAAAAGTATTCGGTTTCAGGTACCTTGTATTATAACATGTTTATTAATAACTGTTAGTAACCTTTCTAAGTATTCAAAGATGAATCGAGGCCCTTTCGTAGCGCAAGACTTGCAACATCGTTTAAAGCAACACTTGTTCTACTTCAGACTAATTCCTCCTTTTGAAGTATCTTAGCCTTTTGTGCATCCACTTGATCTCCCAGTTACGGTAGACCAAGTGGTGTTTTAGATAAGTCGAACTCCTCGATAAGTTTTGCTTGTTACAACTTCCACTTACCGAGTATGATCACGAATTCCCATGGAAGAGCTTTGCTTGTTACAGCTTCCACTCAACCTTGGAAACTCTGACTATAAATGGCACATAGAACAAGTTTTGAATATAGAGAAATGAAACTAAAAGAAATTAAAACATTATATAATACAAGAAAATACCTTCGACCGAATGAGGAGTTTAGCTACGGATATCCATGGAAAAGGACATCGTAACTAAATACTCGGGGGTTTTTGAAAACAGTAAGAGGGAAAGGGGTGGAATACTCAAGAACCAACAGGAGTATTCCCAATTTCCTACTGAATACTCAAGAACCAACAGGAGTATTCTCTAAAGTATAATACTCAAGAACAAACAGGAGTATTATTTCCAAAACCAAACCAAACTTACAAGTAACAAAATGTTTTAGAGAGATAAGTTACAAATTTGTGGATGATGAAATGAGGAGGGGAGGAGCTCCTTTTATAGCCAAAAGGGGAGGAGATGGGTGGTGGAGATGGGTGGCAAGTGTTTTTCATCCAAGGGAGGAGAAGGGAGGAGGAAGGAGGAGGTGACACATGGGGGGGAAGGAAAGCCGCCGGTTGGGGGAGGGTTGAGCCGCCGGTTGCCGGTTGTCCAAGGAGGAGAGGAGTGGCTTTGGCCACCTCCAAGCAAGGTGGCCGGTCACCTTGGTCCATGGGTGCATTTTGACAGTTTTGTGCAGTCTTTTCACAAAACTGTCAATCCAATTTTGCTCCGGTCTAACTTGGTTGTTCCTCGGTTGAATTTGAATTGAGTAATTCCTATGTCAGGATCTTGAGATTTCTTCGTTTGGCGTCTGATCTTGACCTTGGATTGACTCTTATCATCTTTTCAGCGTAAAATCCTCTCCTTAGCGTGTTTTCTCTTTAGTCTCTAAAATGCCCTGTAGAAATAAATCGGGACTAACAAGTAGAAGTTAAATAGACCAACAGTCTAATTTGGTGGGTTTTACTGTGTTTTTGATTCGTATAATTTTGGTCCATCAAATCACCCCACACTTTTAGTTGTTCGTCCCGAACAATGCTATTAAAGGGCGGTACTCTAAGTTTGGTTTTAAAATATGAAAATTAGACTGTGGGACTCGATTTATCCTAATTCATGCATTACTTACTTATTACCAAATTGAACTATATAAATAAATAGAAGAAACTTGATACTTGTACCTTCGTGCCGAGATGCAAATTATTTTGGATGTTTCGGGAGATAGCCCTTTTTAGGCTCCTGGACTGCAACCTCGGGATCGTCTCTCACTATATGGTTTCCTTGTAGCTTTTTCTAGCACGTGATTCGGTTCGGGTTTCAATGGTTTGAGTACTTTGATTTCTTTTGGCGAGGGATTGCTTTTTGTAGTTAATCGGCCTTTGGCCTTTGATTTGACTCTTTGAGTACTTCACTTTTTGTTCGGTTAAACCCTTCACAATTTTGGGCCTTTGGCCTCTTGATTTGCTTCTTCGAGCTTTTCGCCTTTTTGTGGCTTGCTAGTCCATTTTCTCAAGCCTTTTTGGGAGGTCCAATCATCGCCCGCAAGCCTATGGAAATACCTCCCCGCTCCTCTCATCGTTATTGTTTTGCGCGGGTCAAGATGAGGGTCGCTCATCTATTTTCTCGGCTACTTTGACTAGAGAGAGGATGGTTTGATTCCCGTCCTCGCCTTTTTTCTTTTTTGCATAAACACTGCATGGCGGAGATGACTTCAATCTTCAGTGAAACCCGAAGTGCAGCCTCCACTGACTTCGTAAACCATATAGTTTGATTCGATCCTTCGATTGCTTGCCAAGCCTCTCTAGGGCATTTCTATCAACTCCACATCCCTAGTTTATCTCAGCACAAAGAGACAAATGAGAAGTTACGTTCTAAGTTTTTAGACAGTTGAATTTTCACAAGGTAAATGCATGCATTTCGGTCTATCTTTTTCACATTCTTAAGTTCATATTTTCAAAAAGATAAATTTAAAAAAAAAGAAAGAAAAAACATGTTATTTATTTATTTACACATGCGGATCTCACCCCACACTTTTGAACGAAGTCGTGCCTTTCAGCACTACTTAGTTCAAAAGCCATGCAAGCAGACAATTACGAGAAGGAAATGATATTAAGGAAAAGAGAAGGACAGAACTCCCTTTAAGGTGTCGAGTGAACGACATGGCACGAGGCTGGATGACAGAACCGCTCGTCGTCAAAGCAATTTGTGCAAATAAATTTATAATAGTCCGCTACTAGCAACTATACTACTGGGTAGTACTTGGTAAGTAGGGGTCGAACCCAAGGGAACTAGGGGAATAATTGTTCTTCGGGGGGATTACGCAGCGTGGGAGCGTGTTTAAGGTCGGTTGGTTGGTTTTAAAGCTACCAGCTATTTTGATTGATTGATTGGTTGGTTGGTTGATTTTAATACTGGAAAGTAAATTACAGTTTATAATTAAAGAGAAATGTTCGGTTTCAGGGGACTTGTATTATATCCTGTTTATCATTGACCTTTAGTGACTCTCCTAAGTATTCAAACGGTGTATCAAGGCCATTCCAAGCACTCGATTTGCGTACACTGTCTAGCCTATTCCAAGGACGTAGAACACTTATTCTATTTAGACTAATACTCCATTCCCAGTTATATTAGCCTATGTGCATCCATTTGATCAATCATTCCCGATCAACCAAATGGTGTTTAAGATGAGTCAAACTTCTCAGATAAGCTTTGCCATTCCAAGCATCCACTTATCCGTACAAGTTTACGAACCCCACTGTAGAGTTTTGCCATTCCAAGCATCCACTCTACCTTGGACGTTGATGGACCATAATTGTACGAATCAAAAACACAGTTAAACCCACCAAATTAGACTTTTTGTCTAGTTAACTTTTGTCTGTTAGTCCCGATATATTTCCACAGGGCATTTTAGAGACTGAAGTGAAAACACGCTAAGGAGAGGATTTTATGCTGAAAAGATAACAAGAGTCAATCCAAGGTCAAGATCATATGCCGACTGAAGAAATATCAAGGATCCTGACGTGAAATTGACCATACCAAATTAATCAGAAGAATCAGGAGAAGAATCAAGACAACCCGGGGAAGGAACACACTGACAGTTTTGTAAAAAGACTGCACAAAACTGTACAAAACTCACATATGGCAAGATGACATGGTGACTTGATGAAGAGGTGACCAAAGGAGGCAAAACCACCGCATTCTCCACCCACAACCGACGGCGCCACCCTCCTCCTCCTTGGGCAACCGGTTGACTTGCCTTGGAGGTGGCTTCCTCCACCACTCCTCCTCCATGGTGACCGGCTACCGGCGGCTGAGCTCCACCACTCCTCCTCCGCCACTTGGTGGCTCCTCCTTGGCTCCTCCTTGCCTCCTCCTCCTCCCTTGGATCAAACCAATCTCCACCACCCATCTCCACCCATTTTTCCTATAAAAGGAGGTGCTCCTCCTCCTCATTTCATCATCCAAAAATTGTAAAATCACTTCTCTCTCTACATTTTGTTACTTGTAAGTTTGGTTCGGTTTTGAAATAATACTCCTGTTTGTTCTTGAGTATTATACTTGAAATTATATCACTCTTGTCGGTTCTCGAGTATTATAATACTGTAGAGAATACTCCTGTTGGTTCTTGAGTATTCAGTAGGAATTAGGAATACTCCTGTTGGTTCTTGAGTATTCCACCCCTTTCCCTCTTACTGTTTTCAAAAACCCCCGAGTATTTAGCTATGGTATCCATCTCTATGGATATTCGTAGCTAAACTCTTTATTCGGTGGAAGGTATTTTCTTGTATTATATAATGTTGTCATATCTTTTAGTTTCATTTCTTAGTATTCAAAACTTGTTCTATGTGCCATTTATAGTCAGAATTTCCAAGGTTGAGTGGATGCTACGAAAGGGCAAAACTCTTCCGTGGGGTTCGTGAACATACTCGGGTAAGTGGATGCTACGAAAGGGTAAAGCTTATCTGAGAAGTTCGACTCATCTAAAACACCACTTGGTCAATCGTAACTGTGAGATCAGGTGGATGCACAAAAGGCTAAGATACTTCGAAAGGAGGAATTAGTCTGAAATAGAACAAGGGTTGCTTTAAACGATGTTGCAAGTCTTGCGCTACGAAAGGGCCTCGATTCATCTTTGAATACTTAGAAAAGTTACTAACAGTTTATTATATACATGTTATAATACAAGAGTACCTGAAACCGAATGCTTCTCTTTACTGTTAAACCGCAATCACCAACTGCTGATCTACCGGAGGAATTACAATCACGCATCACCCACTGTAAGTCTTCTTTGTATTTACAGCATTTAATTTCTGTATTTACTTTTCCGCAATCAAAACCAAAAACCCCCAAAAAATCACGTAGTTAATCAGAGCGCTAAAACCTCAATCAACCATAAAACACGCTCCCCCCAGTACAATCACCCTAAAAGAATAGCCTATTCCCCTAATTCCCTTGGGTTCGACCCCTACTTACCACTTACTACCCAGTAGTGTAGTCACAAGTAGCGGATATTATAAATTTATTTGTACAGAGGACACTGCACCTTAACGACAGTGCGGTGGCCCTCCGTCAGACGTTCTGACTTAATATATGGCACATAGAATAAGTTTTGAATACTTAGACTAGACACTAAATTAATAGTCTTAAAACATTTTATAATAAAAGTGCGCCCCGTCTACCGAACTACTAGTTTAGCTACTATTCATCGCGCTAAACATTATAACTAAGGAAATAAAACAGTTGAATAAATACTAAGAATTACTTACAACCGTTGAAGCGCCAAGGGAGCTATCCTTTATTTCCAAAGCCAAGATTACAACGTTACAAATATTACAACTTCTAGAGAGAGAAGTGAAATGAGATTGAGGTGTGTTTTGGAGGAGGAGGAGCTCCTCCTTTTATAGCCCAAAGGGGAGGAGATGGGTGGTGGAGATGGGTGGTAAGTGTTGCATTTTGATTGGAGGAGAAAATGGAGGGAGGAGATGGCCACATGTGGAGGAAGAGGAGTGGTGGAGGAGGAGGAAGGTGGTGGTGACATGTGGAGGAGCTCCAAAAGCCGCCGGTCACCACCCCTCAAAGCCGCCGGTAGGCGGTGGCCCAAGGGGGAGGAGCTCCTCCCTTGGCCACCACTTCATCAAGTGGCCGGTCATCCTTGCCCAATGTGTGAGTTTGTACAGTTTTGTGCAATCTTTTCACAAAACTGTAAATGTGTTTCTTCCCTGGGCTGTCTTGACTCCACTCCTGATTCTTCTGATTAATTTGTTATGGTCAATTCAACGTCAGGATCCTTGATATTTCTTCAGTCGGCATATGATCTTGACCTTGGATTGACTCTTGTTATCTTTTCAGCATAAAATCCTCTCCTTAGCGTGTTTTCACTTCAGTCTCTAAAATGTCCTGTGGAAATATATCGGGACTAACACGTAGAAGTTAGATAGACAAACAGTCTAATTTGGTGGGTTTAACTGCATTTATGTTTCATACAATTATGGTCCATCACTGGATAATCGAGAGAGTTCGGCTGGGGCCTTGAACTCTTAGCGTAGCCCTGACTGGCTTAATGTTGCACCCAAGTCCGATTCCTGAATAGTCAAATCTTCTATGCACCAAGTGGGTGAGAGCGACTTATTGAAAAAGTAAAATACAGAAAATAAAAGACAGAAAATTAAAGTGCGAAAAGTAAGATAGTGTCGGGTTACCTCCCGACCAGTGCACTTGTTTAACGTCGTTGGCTCGACAGTACCTTATTCCTGGATCACTGGTTGGGATCCCATGGGTGGCTTAGGTCGAATTTTGCCACTGTTCCTGTGTTGACTTTTGCCTTGCCTTTTCCCGATTTCTTGAGAGCAGATGTGCTTGGACCCCGTTCCCGTTGTTCTGGTGATGTCTCCTTCCAACGTCTTTGAGAAGGTGAGGGACCTTTGACCACTAACCTCTTGAACTGGGTTTTCTGGTGTTCAGGGCTGCCTTGTCCAGTCATGGCGAAAACATGCTCCATCGAGGAGTCGTTCTGCTCAGGCCCTTTTCCCATCCTTCTCAGCCTCTTCATTGATCACATAGTTTTCAGCGATTTGTCTATTGATCGAGGGGAAAAGTCGGGAAGCTTGCATCTTAAGGCTCGGTTCTACCTCGTCGTGTCTGTTTGTGAGGAACTGGTCATAGATGGTTTCAGCTGCCTGGGTGATGATAGCTGGGTATGGCATTGGCAGCATGTCGGTGGTATTCTGGACTTCTTCCATTGCTGATACTTCCTCATTGCTTCCAACACTTTCTATATCCCAGTCTTCTGATGGCTCGGGAGTTTCTTCTGATGGCTCGGGAGTCTCTTCACTTTCTGTCTGCATTTCTCCGTCAGCCTCGGGTATTCGTTTTGTAGCTGCGGCCAGGTCATTTATGAGGTACCACATGTCTGCTATGGAATAGTTTCTAGCTGATCTCCTCATTGCCTCGTTAATCCTTGCTAGATCAGCGGCCTTCATCCCACGAAGAAATTTTTGAAGCAGAATTTTCTTCGTGAATCCATGGTGCGGGCAGTTCGAGACGATGGTGTCAAAGCTCGTGTAATATTCGTCCAAAGTCTCATCCCGGTATTGTTGCAGGCACATGATCTTCTCACGGGTTTGTTGTCGTAAGGATGGAGGGGAAAATTCTTTCAGAAATGGAACGCAGAGGTCCACAAAATGTACTGCACTGCTAGCGGTTGACGTGTAATACCAGATCGTTGCGAAATCAGTTACAGAGAATTTGAAGCATTCAAGCTTAAATTCCTCTAACATTTCATTCGCAGGTTTAATGAGGTGGCAGACGTGATGAAAGTTTCGGCAGTGTTGTACTGGGTCTTCTCCATCCGTACCTCCGAACAGTGGCAGATGTCGTGTTGTCCATGCATATGAAGGGGGTTGCGTCATGAGGACATAGGAGGGAAAGAACAACTAATCCGATGGCTAATTCCCCGGCAACGGCGCCAATTTGACGGAGCCCACTGCACTGTCGTTAAGGTGCAATGTTCTCTGTACAAATAAATTTATATTTTCCGCTACTCGCGACTACACTACTAGGTAGTAAGTGGTAAGTAGGGGTCGAACCCAAGGGAATTAGAGGGATACGTTGTTCTTTATACTGGCGGGGAACGTGTTTTAGGTTGATAGAGATTTTAGCGCGATTAACTAAGCTACTATTTTTTGTTTTTTGGTTTTGAGTGCGGAAAAGTAAATACTGAAAATAAAGTACTATAAGTAAAAGAGTTAAGGGAAGAAGACTTACAGTGGGTGATGCGTGATTGCGATTCCTCCGGTAGATGAGCAGTTGATGGATCGAGCAGTTTATAAAAGTAAATACAAGGGGTTTTTGTAATTCAAGGAAAAGTATTCGGTTTCAGGTACCTTGTATTATAACATGTTTATTAATAACTGTTAGTAACCTTTCTAAGTATTCAAAGATGAATCGAGGCCCTTTCGTAGCGCAAGACTTGCAACAACGTTTAAAGTAACACTTGTTCTACTTCAGACTAATTCCTCCTTTCGAAGTATCTTAGCCTTTTGTGCATCCACTTGATCTCTCAGTTACGGTCGACCAAGTGGTGTTTTAGATAAGTCGAACTCCTCGATAAGTTTTGCTTGTTACAGCTTCCACTTACCGAGTATGATCACAAATTCCCATGGAAGAGCTTTGCTTGTTACAGCTTCCACTCAACCTTGGAAACTCTGACTATAAATGACACATAGAACAAGTTTTGAATACAGAGAAATGAAACTAAAAGAAATTAAAACATTATATAATACAAGAAAATACCTTCGACCGAATGAGGAGTTTAGCTACGAATATCCATGGAAAAGGACATCGTAACTAAATACTCGGGGGTTTTTGAAAACAGTAAGAGGGAAAGGGGTGGAATACTCAAGAACCAACAGGAGTATTCCCAATTTCCTACTGAATACTCAAGAACCAACAGGAGTATTCTCTAAAGTATAATACTCAAGAACAAACAGGAGTATTATTTCCAATCAGTATAATACTCAAGAACAAACAGGAGTATTATTTCCAAAACCAAACCAAACTTACAAGTAACAAAATGTTTTAGAGAGATAAGTTACAAATTTGTGGATGATGAAATGAGGAGGGGAGGAGCTCCTTTTATAGCCAAAAGGGGAGGAGATGGGTGGTGGAGATGGGTGGCAAGTGTTTTTCATCCAAGGGAGGAGAAGGGAGGAGGAAGGAGGAGGTGATACATGGGGGGGAAGGAAAGCCGCCGGTTGGGGGAGGGTTGAGCCGCCGGTTGCCGGTTGTCCAAGGAGGAGAGGAGTGGCTTTGGCCACCTCCAAGCAAGGTGGCCGGTCACCTTGGTCCATGGGTTCACAAAACTGTCAATCCAATTTTGCTCCGGTCTGACTTGGTTGTTCCTCGGTTGAATTTGAATTGAGTAATTCCTATGTCAGGATCTTGAGATTTCTTTGTTCGACGTCTGATCTTGACCTTGGATTGACTCTTATCATCTTTTCAGCGTAAAATCCTCTCCTTAGCGTGTTTTCTCTTTAGTCTCTAAAATGCCATGTAGAAATAAATCGGGACTAACAAGTAGAAGTTAAATAGACCAACAGTCTAATTTGGTGGGTTTTACTGTGTTTTTGATTCGTATAATTTTGGTCCATCAGATTCCATATTCGATAGCATGAATAATTTACGTAACATGATTGCATGATTAGCGGGGTTAGCACGGGTGAAGTATGGATTCTGGAATTCTTTCTCTGATAAAAACACAATCTTTAAATTCTGCACATTTAATTTCTGTTATTTAATTATTGCGATTTTCACAACCAAACAAATCCTTTTTTAATCGGAGTAGCTAAATAGGTCACACTGTTTGCTAGTAATCACACACCTGTTCCTTAGATCGACCCTTGGCTTACCAAGGTTTATAAATATTGTTTGACTGCAACTTGACCCCTAAAACTCATACTTTGACAACTATAAAGGGTTAAAAATACGCCTGTCAAAATGGCGCTGTTGCCGGGGTGCAGCGTTTAGTGTGATATTAGATTTAACGAGTGTAGTTTAGACTATACTATTTTCTATATACTTCATGGTACATACCCTATATACTTCTGACCTCCACTAATCACTTTTATTTTGAATGTTGCGAGGATGTTCTCTTTTGGTCATCAAGACGCCTACCCAAAGGAAGAGCCTTATTGTCAGACATATTCATATGATGCAAATTGGGGAGGAAATCAAAATCAGTTCTATGATCGACCATGTTATCAAGATGACCACTATTATGAGAGTTACCAGGACCAGTCACAGCAGCAACAATATCAGCTCCATGATCAACATTATTATCAAGATGATCCTTATTATGAGAGCTGCCAGAATCAATCGCAGCAGCAACAGTCTCAGGACACAGCTAGAGTATTGCGTATAGAGTCTATGTTGGCTAGTTTCATGGCAGAGCAAGATAGGCGAGCTAAAGAGCATCGGGCCAGGATCGATTAAATTAACGAGACGGTGGAACATGTCACAATAAGGCAAAGAATACTAAAAGACCAGCTAGAGGCACAAGCTATTGCAACCACTGATGAATGCAGAGATGAGGACATTGAGATGGTAATGGCCAACCATCAAGAAGTTGTAGTCTATGAAGCATATACATCTTCAGTTTTATCTCCAATCCATGTGGAAGATGATCGGGATAAGAGAATGCTTTCTAAACCAGAACAACCTATTTGTGAGGATGGTTTTGAGGCATTTAGAAATATTGCCAAGGCTTACACTGAGTTGGAGGATGATGAGTATTGTACTGATGACGTCTCAGAAGATGAAGATACATCTCCCTCCACTACTACTGCTTCAAAAGGTCATTTAGTCAAACACACAGAACTGAACATCATTCCACCGGTTCCTCTGGACGCTGAAGAACAATCAAAGGATCATATGTACGAAGACTTTGTTGATGTGTGCTTGACTTTAATCGAAGAGGACCCTCTCATACGCCTGAATACGATGGTGAAGGGAAATTATGAAGTATATGCACCAGAGATCTTATCTCAAGAGTATACAGGAAGTGTGTTTGTTGAAGCTAGTTTTGAAGATGCATATATTGCCGCACAGCCTCCAGACAAGTTTCGACAGTTCTTGCCTTACATTTTGAAACTGTTAATAGGGAGCTTCTACAGTCCCTTGATTCTTAAGGGTCTCGAATTTTTGAAGGGACAGCATGCTTTACTCGACGTTCATGTCATACTAGATGGACGTAAATTTCAATGGGATTTGAAGGTGGATTGACACTACCTCCCTTGCTGAGTCTCGCCAAGACGTTAAACTAGGCCTCTTCGGGGAGTAACCCGCACTGTAAGTATTAGTTAGTTGCATTTTGTATTTTGTGCTTTGCATGTGTTCTATGCAGGATCCAAGTGTGGAGTGTATAAATTTCAGGCAGGAAAACGGTTTCGGGACGTAAATGAATGTTTTAAACTGGAGTCAAAGGTGCTGTCCTTCACAGTTGTCGATGCTAACCTATCACTTGTGACGCTCTATATGTTTATTTATATACCTACCAGCTCACAAGTCGTGTTTTACTCACCGAACATCGTTTAATCTCCATGGATATCGCGCCATCACACAAGAGTGAAGTTCCTATGCGCCTTTTTCTTATCTTTTATTTCTTCGCTTAGGGACTAAGCTCATTTTTAAGTGTGGAGTGGGTAGCGCATAGTCACACGCATCACATATCACGTTCACTCTTGTATATGCTCAACTGTCTATGTATTGCGATTGAAATCCTTGTTTTCTACGATACTCCTTGATTGATTGTCATTCTTTTGGATTCAAAGTCTAGGACTTGAAATAGTTTTATTCATATGTGTATTCTCTTGAGTCAGTATCATTGCTAGCCTTTGACTATCACATGTTCTACGTATTTCTTGAAGCATGTTTGAGACTTGATATTAGTAGGCACCGGTTCAAAAATTTCAAAAAAGTTAAATATGCATCTCTTTTTCTAGGTGACCTTAGTACTAGTATGTGTTTCTCTATACTCGTTGTGATTTGCATGCACCCACTTTTTTTCATACACTATGTCAAGCTTTAAGTGTGGAGTTAGAAAATTGGTTTTCAATGTTTTCAATCAAGAACAAAGTTCTGATTTTTCAAAAGAGGGTGAAAAAAAAAATTGATCCCAAGCATAGTTGTTTTTGAAAAAAAAGAGAGAGCAGAAAAAAAAGGAAAGCATTGAAAAATACCAAGGGCAAAGTGAGAAAAGTCACCCCTTGTGTACAAAAAAAACAGAGAGATTATACCAAGGGCAAAGTGAGAAAAGTCACCCCTTGTGTATGGAAAACAGTTTTGAAACAATTTCTGCCCCCTTTTGCTTGATGTAGTGTAATTCCATCTTTTCATTGCGTGCATTCATGACTTGTCTTGGGAATTCATGTGCTAGAGTCTACGGGACGATCCTCGTGCTTGCACTGAAATTTTGATGCAAATTTTTGTACTGTTTTTCAGAAAAATCCATAAGCCAGGCTCCTCTTCTCTTACGGGTCATTGCCTAGTCCTTGACACTTGAGAATGAGCTTTGCGCCAAGAGCCCGTGGACTATCCCTAGATAGCATAAGTGAATGGCGAGCATGTTTTGTGTAACTATTCATGTTCTTATCACGTTGCTCTAGGACTATTTAGAACGTGTGATTAGTCGATTGCTAGCCGTGTGTATTGACCGTTTGAATGCATAGCCCGTTTAATCTACGATTGTCCGAAAACTCTGATGAAGATGTTTGACTTGAAGTTGAGGTAACACGATGAATCCGAGGTATGACATGACTTTACTGTGACTCATTGAGCATCATTCATGCATACACGTTAGTTAGTTGTATAAGGGATTTGTAGGTAGTCCCATTCCTGAAAACCTTCATGAGACTATACTCGTCCGACTAGGGCAGCCTAGGGGTTTAAAGGCTTGATGCATACGCTAAATGCATTCGTGTCCTCTACGACAGTGAGTTATCTTTTTATTTTCATTTTTTTGTTAGAATTGATCACATGTCACTTGAGTGGGTAGCTTTATGGTCGTTGAGCATTACATTCACTCATGTATTTATTCTGCCATTTGCTGGACATTTGTTCGGGACGAACAAATCCTAATTGTGGAGTGTTTTGATCAGTCGATATTTCGTCTAATTATTCACTACAATCGATGAAGGATAATACTTGTTCTCTCGGCAAATTGTCCATATTTGATGTCTTTCTCTAGTGTTTCAGGACAATTACGCTTTCCTCACTCCGCGAACCCATGAGAACGAAAGAACGGAAAAATCAACGAAAAAGACCAACAAATGGTGCTGAGCCAGCAACAGCCCGTAACAACTATGACACACTCACCTGTCACGGGTGTCACGGCAGTCTTTTCTCCCCGAGAATCCAGCCAAGCCCGTGACAGCTGTGACACTCTCACTTGTCACGAGTGTCACGGCACCGTCGGGAGACAAATCTTCAACAGATTTCCTAATTTCATTTTTGGGCTTTTCGGTTCTATTTGGGCGAGCTATAAAAGGAAACACGATCAGATTAATTCGGTGTGCTTATTTTGGATAAAAGAAACCCTAGCTCGGAGAAGAGACGAAGATTTCATCGTGAGGAATTCAACGAGCCACCGCGTCTTTACGGTTTACTCGTTCTTTACTTCTCTATACACTGTTTTTGGTTTAATCACCATGAATAGTGAGTAGTCTCTTTTATTCTGGGATCCTACGGATCCCGTGCTATGTAACCCTAACTCTCATGTGATCAATTGAAGTTTTTTATTTATGCGATTCGAATATTCAATTTCATTGTGTGCTTAATTTTATCGTTCTATGCAAGTATTTACATCAAAGGGTATGTTTGCATTGCTGGAACGTATTTAGGTTAATTACCGAAAGATGGATGGGTCCTAGGTATTAACCGGATTACATGAAATTGATATTAGGTCATGTTTACATGAATTAATAGGAAAACCTTTAGTTTAATAAATCGAGATCGTTGATAATCCGTGGATGGGCGGCGTTCAACGATTGAGATTAATCTAGACAATGATCCGTGGATGGGCGGATTGTCTAGTGTTATTTCGGTTTGATTCCATATTCGATAGCATGAATAATTTACGTAACATGATTGCATGATTAGCGGGGTTAGCACGGGTGAAGTATGGATTTTGGAATTCTTTCTCTGATAAAATCACCATCTTTAAATTCTGCACATTTAATTTTTATTATTTAATTATTGCGATTTTCACAACCAAACAAATCCTTTTTTAATCGGAGTAGCTGAATAGGTTACACTGTTTGCTAGTAATCATACACCTGTTCCTTGGATCGACCCTTGGCTTACCAATGTTTATAAATATTGTTTGACTGCAACTTGACCCCTAAAACTCATACTTTGACAACTATAAAGGGTTAAAAATACGCTTGTCAGGAGGACGAGACCATAGCTGACTTCAACACAAGGGTACTTGACATCTCTTATGAATCGTTTGCACTTGGAGAGCCCATGAGCGAAGAGACACTGGTAAGAAAAGTGCTAAGGTCTCTACCCAAGCGATTTGCCATAAATGAACTCGCAGTCAAGGAAAAATAAAATGTGTCGACCATGAGGCTGGATGAACTGATGGGATCACTACAGACTCATGAGATGGAGATGAATGCAGAGGAACAACTCATGAAAGAGAAAAGTGTTGGTCTGAAAACTGAAGTTTCTAATGTTCAGGATAAAGCAGGGGAGATGTCTTAACCACAATATGCAATGCTGGCAAAGAACTTCGGGAAGTTTATGAGAAGACAGTACAATCAAGGTTCCGGTCCTGGTCAGTCATCTAGTTCAAGGTTCCAGAAGGATGAAAAATTTCAAAAGAAGGATAGATTTGGAGACTTCAATCACGACAACAAAGGCAAGGGGATACAATGCAGAGAATTTGAAGGCTTCGGACATATTTGGGCCGAATGTGTCAACACACAGAAGAAGAAAAATGCCTATGCTGTCAACTGGAGTTATAGTGAATCTGATCAGGAAGGTGAGTCCAACAAGTACAAAGAGTTGGAGGATCACACACAGTACTCAAGCTGCAGTGACGATGAAGAAATCACTGATGAAGATTTTGCTAACAAGTACAAAGAGTTGTTCCAGGAGTGGCTGAATGAAGTTGAGTGGAACAAAAAACACCGTAGTAACCTGGCAGACTTGAAGGAAGAAAAAGAAAAGCTATGGTAAGAAGTTGCTGTCCTTGTAGCTCAGAAGGTGGAACATCAACAGATAATCATTGATCTTAAAGCCCAGATGAAAGAAGTGAAAGATGAACGTGCTGCACTTGTTCCACAGAAGGCCGAGCTACTGGCAGTTGTGTCTTCTCTGAATATTTAGATTGAAACAATCCAAGGCGAACACCCAGGAATCACAGATGATCTAAAGAAGAAGAATTCTGCTCTAAGACGAGGAGAGGTAATCATTCTTAATAATGTGGATGCCTTGAAATGTGAGATTGAGACATATAAACTTGTTCATGTCGAGACTCTAAAAGAGCTAAACAACCTGAAGGAGTCTGTCAAGATGCTCAATTCTGAAACAAAATATCTAGACTCTATTCTGGGAGCTCAAACGACAAGTGGCAGTTACAAAGGGCTAGGGTTCACTGGTGTATCTGGCTCTGGAAAGACAACGTTTCTGAAAGATGAACCACGATCGTACATTGTACCAGCTGAACATCACCCGCGAAGAAAAGCAACATGGAATCCCTCATGAAAGCAAGACAGATGAAGGTGCTTTTACTGCAACCGAGTGGGACACATTAAGCAAAGACGTCAAGAATTCCACAAGTTTCTCAGAAAGATGGATCAAGTGCCAAAACCTCACATGAAGCAAGTCTGGAGAGTTAAGCAAAGGAGGGAGGTTTGTCATGTTGCTTTCAGTTCCACTTGTCATCTGGAGAAGGAAAGATGGTACTTTGACAGTGGTTGTTCTAGACACATGACTGGCAATCCTGAGTTTCTGACCAAGGTAGAGGAGTTTGAAGGAAAATCTGTGATGTTTGGAGATGGAGTAGAAGGCAGAGTGCTTGGAAGAGGAACTCTGAATGTTCCAGGCCTACCGAGATTGAAAGAAGTCCTTCTTGTCAAAGGATTGCAGGCAAATCTAATCAGCATAAGTTAGTTGTGCGACAGAGAGCATCATGTCCAGTTCACGCAGGATGAGTGTGTTATGCTGAACATCAAAAATGAACTAGTTCTCACTGAAAGAAGAGCCTCGAACAACTGTTACTTGCTGAATCTTAGTCGACACACTGCTGAAACAACATGCATGTTAAGCAAAACTGAAGGCATGAAGACTCGAGGTAAACAAGTAAACTTTCAAGAATCGGCTAGTTTTACATGTTTTATGTCCATTGCCAAGCCCAAAAATATCAAGGTGGCTCCACGTCTACTACTGGGTCTTGACCGTGTGTATCGACTCAAGAAGGCGCCCAGAGCATGGTGTGAACGTCTCAACCATGGCTATGTTCAAGGGGGAGTAGACACTGCGTAGCTTTTCGTCAAACACGCAATGTCAGACGCTGGAAGTTGTTGCACTCAGATGTTGTGGATGAAGCATATGCTAGAAGAATACGGAGTAGAACAAGATGTGATGACACTCTACTGTGACAACATAAGCGCAATAACCATATCCAAGAATCTTGTTTAACACTCTAGAACAAAGCATATCGACATCAGGCATCACGGTATTTGAGAGCAGCCAGCAGACATCTTCACCAAAGGCTTGGACTACCTTCAGTTTGAGACACTTATATCCTCACTGGGTCTGTGTGTCATTGACAACTAAGTTGGTCCAGTACAAGCTGGTCACCCGGAGCTAGAACGAGATATGTTAAGGGCTAACGTGGAAGGCAGGTAGAAAATTTCAAATACTAGTGCGAGAAGAAACGTTTGGACTACCAAAGATATTCAAATATTTTTAAACGGCTTGAAGTGCCGTGGCAGCATGTGGAGATGCGAGAAGATATATGGCTTGCCAAAACAGGTTAAGTTTCCAAAATCAAAATAAACATCAAATCAACTGTCCGTGTCTCCTTCTTTTCTCTCCTGACAAAACCGTAGTCGAAGCTTGACGAAGTTCAACAATGGTGGAAACGAGGAAGAACAAGGTGCCTAAAGTTTCGATGACTGAAACAGCTTCTAAGGAAGTTGAAAAGACAAAGATTGTCGAAGAAAACCCTAAACCGGTGAGCGACAAAGCAACAACAGCAAAACCAAAATCTGCTGCCGTAGAGAAGGTGCCTGTCCCGGAGAAATCTAAAGCAACTGTGGCGAAGAAGGCGTCAGTTTTCGGGAAGACTATATCTGAAAAGCCGGTGAAGGAGACAGAAACTGCAGTCCTGGCAAAAGAAAAGCAGATTCCCAAATCTGTTCCAGAGAAAAACTCTAAAAAGCTGACTGCTTCAAACCCATTTTGGTCAAGGAACCAGCAAAGAAGACGAAACAAGAGGTAATCGCTAAAATTTCCAAATCGATTAATGCGAATAGTCCTAGTTAGCCTGGTGTGTCCATGGAGGGTTCGAAAGTGGTTGTAGAAAAGGCAAAGGCTGTGCTACGGTGCAGGCGGAGAGTTTTCCTGAGATATATAGGGGATGTGGAGTTGATATAAAATGCCCTAGAGAGGCTTGGCAAGCACTCGAAGGATCGAATTTCACTATATGGTTTACGAAGTCAGTGGAGGCTGCACTTCGGGTTTCATTGAAGATTGAAGTCATCGCCGCCGTGCAGCGTTTATGCAAGAGGCGGGACGGGAATCAAACTGTCCTATCTCTAGTCCAAGTACCCAAGAAAATAGATGAGCGACCCTCATTTTGACCGGCACAAAACGGCGAGGATGAGAAAGAGCGGGGAGGTATTTCCATATGCTCTCGGGAGATGATTGGACCTCCCAAAAAGGTTGAGAAAATGGACAAGCAAGTCACAAAGAAGCAAAGCTCGAAGAAGCAAATCAAAGGCCAAAGGCCAAAATTGTGAAGGTTTTAACCAAAACAAAAGTGAAGAAACTCCAATTCAACATCAAAGGTCAAAGACCAAGTCACTTCAAAAAGCTGTCCCTCACCAAAAGGAAATCAAAGAACTCAACTCATTGAAACTTGAATCAAGTCACGTGCTAGAGAAAGCTACAAGAAAACCATATACTGCGAGTCGGTCCCGAGAATGCAGTCCAGGAGCCTGAAAAGGGCTATCTCCTGAAACATCCGAATTAATTTGCATCTCGGCTCGAAGGTACAAGTATCAAGTTTCTTCTAAGTATTTACACGGTTTAGTTTGGTAACAAGTAAGTATTGCATGAATAGGATAAATCTAGTCCCACATTCTCACTTTCCTATTTAAAGTTTTTACTTGGATTGTGTGTTCATCTTTCAAAATAGCATTGTTCGGGACGAACAACTAAAAGTGTGGGGTGATTTGATGGACCATATTTATATGATTCGTTAAGACAGTTAAACCCACCAAATTAGACGCTTTATCTTGACAACTTTTACTTGTTAGTTTCACTTTTGTTCTACAGGCTATTTCAAGGAGTAGAGATGAAACAAGCTAAATAGGAGTTCTTAACGCTAAAAGTGGACTACAAGTCAGAACTGGCCATGCTCCGGCAGTACTCCGATCAAGCCACAACTAAGTCCCAATGACTTGTTCCAACAAAGATCAAGAACACAAGTGAAATGCCAAGTATAAGTGCCTTGTCCTTTGATGTCAACCAAGAAGCAACCAAGAGGCAACCAAAGTCTAACCGGAGTTGCATGGGAACCGATGGATTTTGGAGGCAAAAGATCTCATTCCACTCACACCTACTCCCTCCACCTCACCACCGGCGGCTTCTCATGGGAGAGTGCCACATGGCCGGCGACTTTCGGGAGTTGCCACCTCATGGTTGGCGGCTTTGCTCTCCTCCTCTCCCCTCTTGACAAGTGTGTGGCTCTCCTCTTCTCCCCTTGCCTATAAATAGAGAGCTCCCCCTCCTTGAATCAAGGCCTCATGTCCCAAATTGTGTCCCAAAAATTGTAGTCCCAAGTTCTAGTCCCATTTTGGTTCTTTGATCACTTGTTGCTTGGATAGAAATCTCTCTACAATCCATCCCACAATCCTTGTAAACACTTTACTTTGAATCAAAAGCTCCAAGTTTGTTCTTGAGTTTGAGTGTGTTCTTGAGTTTTACTTTCGAAAACCTTTACTTTCCTTGTCTTTACTTTCCAAAACCTTTACTTTCTTGTCTTTCGAAAACCTTTACTTTTCAAGCACTTAGCTATGATATCCACCCCTATGGATATTCGTAGCTAAACCCTTCATTCGGTTGAAGGGGTGTGCTTGTATCATAAAATGTTTTAGACCCTTCTCTTAGTGCCTCTTCGTGTTCAACTTGTTCTATGTGCCATATATTAGGTCAGAACACCATTGGTTGAGTGGAGGCTCGGAAGAGCAAAGCTCTTCCATGGGGTTCGTGAACATACGTGGATAAGTGGAGGCTCGGAAGAGCACAGCTTATCTGTGGAGTTCAACCTCTTTTAAACACAGTTTGGTTTATCAGGAATGATTGATCAAATGGATGCACATAATAGAACAAGAGTTCTATGTCTTGAAAAGGACTAGACGGTGTGGCAAGTCAAGTGCTAGGAATAGCCTTGATTCATCTTTGAACACGTAGTATGATCATTAGAGGTCAATGATAAACGGACTATGATACAAGGCCCCTAAAACCGAATCTTTCCCTTAATCAATTCACCACCTGTCACTTTACTTTCAGTCTCACTATCAACTGCTTAAATTCAGTAACTTTACTTACTCACTACTTTCAGCAAGCCTTGTCCTTCAAGCACTTTACTTTTACGCACTACTTTCAGCAAGCCTTGTCCTTCAAGCACTTTACTTTTACGCACTTACTTTCAGCAAGCCTTGTCCTTCAAGCACTTTACTTTTACGCACTTTGATGGACCATAATTGTATGAATCATAAACACAGTTAAACCCACCAAGTTAGATGTTTTGTCTGTACAACTTTTACTTGTTAGTTCACTTTTGTTCTACAGGCCATTTCAAGGAGTAAAGATGAAAACGTGCTAAAATGGAGTTCTTAACGCTGAAAGTGAATTACAAGTCAGAACTGACCATACTCCGACAATACTCCGATCAAGCCACAACTAAGTCCCGATGACTTATTCCAACAAAGATCAAGAACACAAGTGAAATGCCAAGTATAAGTAACTTATCTTTTGATGACAACTAAGGAGAAACCAAAGAAACAACCAAAGGGCAACCGAAGAGGCAACTAAAGGGCAACTAGGAGTTAGGATCCAACCGATGGATTTCGAGAAGGAAAAGATCTCACTTCTCCTTCCCTCCTCACCACATGGGCGGCTAAAGCCACCCTCCACTCCCCTTGCGCCACCTAGGCCGGCGGCTCTTGGCCAAGCCACCTCACCCCGGCGGCTTTTGCTCCACCACCCTCCTCATGCCAAGTGTTGAGATCTCAATCCATATGCCTCTCCTCCCTTGACAAGTGTATGGCTCTCCTCCATCCTCCATGCCTATAAATAGAGCTCCTCTTCCCTTTGTAATATCATCCTCATTTCAAAACATCATCCATCACAAAGCTCTAGCTTCTCTCTAGATTTTGGGTACAAATCTTGTAAACACTTGTTTTAAATCTATAATACTCCTGTTGGTTCTTGAGTATTCTAGTAGTTCTTGAGTTTACTCCTGTTGGTTCTTGAGTATTCTCCTTTACTTACTGTCTTTCAAAAACCCTCGAGTACTTAGCTATGGTATCCACCTCTATGGATATTCGTAGCTAAACCCGTCATTCGGTTGAAGGGGTGTACTTGTGTCATAAAATGTTTTAGGCCCTACTCTTAATGCCTCTATGTGTTCAAAACTTGTTCTATGTGCCACATATTAGGTTAGAACTTCCAAGGTTGAGTGGATGCTTGGAATGGCAAAACTCTTCCGTGGGGTTCGTAAACATACTCGGATAAGTGGATGCTTGGAATGGCAAAACTTATCTGAGGAGTTTGACCTCTTTAAAACACCATTTGGTTGATCGGGAATGATTGATCAAATGGATGCACATAAGGCTAATATACCTTGGAATGGGGTATTAGTCTAAATAGAACAAGTGCTCTATGTCTTGGAATGGACTAGACAGTGTGGCAAATCAAGTGCTTGGAATGGCCTTGATACACTTTTGAATACATAGTATGATCATTAGAGGTCAATGATAAACAGACTTTGATACAAGGCCCCTAAAACCGAATACTTTCCTTAAAACATCACCTGCACTTTACTTTCAGTCTCAATATCAACTGCAATATCAACCGCTTACTCTCCGCAAAACGTGTCCTTCACGCAACCACTTGCGGTAAGTCTTCTCCTTTACTTTCAGTACTTTACTTTCAGTACTTTACTTTCAGTACTTTACTTTCTGCACTAAAATCACGACCAACCCACTTACTTTTCTGTACTAAAACTAAAACCAACAACCAACCACTCACTGTTCATCGCTAAAACCTCAATCCACCTAAAATCATGCTCCCCTTCAGTACATTCCTCAAAGAGCAACTATCCCCCTGATTCCCTTGGGTTCGACCCCTACTTACCACTTGCTACCAGTAGTGAAGTCGCGAGTAGCGGACTTATAAATTTTATTCTTGACGTTTGCACACGACGACTGTGCGTCCGTCAAAATTGGCGCCGTTGTCGGGGAGTTAGTCGTCGGATTAGTTATTCTTTTCTTTCCCTTCTCATCTCTTCATCGCACTATGTATGCATGGACAATACGACATCTTCCTCTGTTCGGAGGTACGGATGGAGAAGACCCCGTAATACATTGCCAAAACTTTCACCATATTTGCCGCCACATAAAACCTGAAAATGAAATGTTAGAGGAATTTAAATTAAAATGCTTCAAATTTTCTTTAACTGACTTCGCGACAATTTGGTATTACACATCAACCGCTATGCATGCTGAATATTATGTGGACATTCGCGCTCAATTTCTGAAAGAATTCTCCCCCTATCCTTACGACATGACACCCGCGAGAAGATCATCTGCCTTCAACAATCCCAGGATGAGACTTTAGATGAATACTACACGTACTATGACACCATCGTCTCACGCTGCCCGCACCATGGATTCACCGAAGTATTCCTTCTTCAAAAATTCCTTTGTGGAAAGAGGCAAGATGAGTTCTCAAGGATCAATGATGCAGTGGGAGGATCAGCCATGCACTTATCCCTGACTCAAATGTGGGATGTTATAGACGACTTGGCCGAAGCCACAAAACGAAGACCAATGCCCCAACCTAATAGAGGAATACAGAGGATAGAGGCTAGTCCAGAAAGGAATGAAGAAGACATTACAGAGGACGAGATGGACGAATCAGATGCAGAAAGCTCTGAAGGAGAGCCTACATTTAAGATCACACCCGAGCCATCAGAAGAAACTCCCGAACCATCAGAAGAATCAGATATAGAAAGCACCGGAAGCAACGAGGAAAAGCCGTCATGGGAACTTGAGACCGTGCCAGCAGAGGAGGAAGTCCAGAACACCACTGGCGAGCTGCCCGAAATGTACACTGCCCTTACCACTGAAGCAGCCGAGGAAATCAACCAAGACCAGTTCCTCACAGACAGTTTGGCCAATATGGATCCAGCCATTATAATGAGAGCTTCCCAACTTTTCCCCTTGATCAATATGCAAGTCACAGAAAACTATGTGATCAATGGAGGGGCGGAGGAAGGGCCTGAGCAGAACGACTCCTTGATAGAACATTTTACCACTACAACCAGACAAGGCAGCCCAAAACACAAGGAGGCCCGACTCAAAAGACTTGTAGTGAAGGGCCCCTCGCCTTCTCAGCGACGATGGAAGGAGAAACCACCAGAACCATGGGAACTGGACCCAAGCACATCATCCCACAAGAACTCGGGAAGAGTCAAAGCTAGAATCAACGCAGGAGCTGCGGCAAAATTTGACTTGAGCCGCCCATGGGATCCAAACTGGTGATCCCCATGCGTCGAGCCAACGACGTTAAACAAAGGCACTGGTCGGGAGGTAACCCGACACCTATCTTACTTTCAGTAATTTTATTTTCTTTCATTTAGTTTTTACCATAAGTCGCTCTAACCCACTTTTTATATAGAAGGAATGTCTAACATGTAGGAATCGGTTTTTGGAGTAAGATCAGATCAGCCAGGCAGCTTCCGAGAAATTACCGGGCCTGCGCTAAGAGTTCGAGGCTCCAGCCGAACTCCCTCGATTATCCAGCTCCGAGGCATGTCGTTCCACGACACGACACAGTAAAAGGGAGTTGAGTTCTTCTCTTTTCCTTAATGTCATTTCCTTCTCTTGTATATATTTGCATGACTTTTGAACTAAGGCACGCCTTCGTTCAAAAGTGTGGGGTGAGAACCGCCTGTGTACATAACATGTTTTTCTTTTTCTTTTTCCCTTAATATTATCTTTTTGAAAATATGAACTTGAGAATGTGAAAAAGATAGATCATAATTCATGCATTTACCTTGTGAAAATTCAACTGTCTAAAAACTTAGAATGTAACTTCTCATTTGTCCCTTTGTGCTGAGATATACAGGGGATGTGGAGTTGATATAAACTGCCCTAGAGAGGCTTGGCAAGCACTCGAAGGATCGAATCTAACTATATGGTTTACGAAGTCAGTGGAGGCTGCACTTCGGGTTTCAGTAAAGATTGAAGTCATCTCCGCCATGCAGCGTTTATGCAAGAGGCGGGACGGGAATCAAACCGTCCTATCTCTAGTCCTAGTAGCCGGTAAAATAGATGAGCGACCCTCATCTTGACCCGCGCAAAACGGCGAGGATTAGAAAGAGCGGGTAGGTATTTCCATATGCTTGCGGGCGACGATTGGACCTCCCAAAAAGGCTAAGAAAATGGTCTAGCAAGTCACAAAGAAGCAAAAGCTCAAAGAAGCTAATCAAAGGCCAAAGGCCAAAATTGTGAAGGTTTTAACCGAACAAAAGTGAAGAAACTCCAATTCAACATCAAAGGCCAAAGGCCGATTCACTACAAAAGCTGTCCCTCGCCAAAAAGAAATCAAAGTGCTCAACTCAATGAAACCCGAACCGAATCATGTGCTAGAAAAAGCTACAAGGAAACCATATAGTGTGAGTCGATCCCGAGAATGCAGTCCAGGAGCCTGAAAAGGGTTATCTCCCGAAACATCAGAATTAATTTGCATCTTGGCGCGAAGGTACAAGTATCAAGTTTCTTCTAAGTATTTACACGGTTTAGTTTGGTAATAAGTAAGTAATGCATGAATTAGGATAAATCTAGTCCCACATCCTCACTTTCATATTTTGCTTAGATTGTGTACCGCCCTTTAAAAAGCATTGTTCGGGACGAACAACTAAGAGTGTAGGGTGATCTGATGGACCATAATTGTATGAATCATAAACACAGTTAAACCCACCAAATTAGATGTTTTGTCTGTACAACTTTTACTTGTTAGTTCACTTTTGTTCTACAGGCCATTTCAAGGAGTAAAGATGAAAATGAGCTAAAATGGAGTTCTTAACGCTGAAAGTGAATTACAAGTCAGAACTGACCATACTCCGATCAAGCCACAACTAAGTCCCGATGACTTATTCCAACAAAGATCAAGAACACAAGTGAAATGCCAAGTATAAGTAACTTATCTTTTGATGACAACTAAGGAGCAACCAAAGGAACAACCAAAGGGCAACCGAAGAGGCAACTAAAGGGCAACTAGGAGTTAGGATCCAACCGATGGCTTTTGAGAAGGAAAAGATCTCACTTCTCCTTCCCTCCTCACCACATGGGCGGCTAAAGCCACCCTCCACTCCCCTTGCGCCACCTAGGCCTGCGGCTCTTGGCTAAGCCACCTCACCCCGGCGGCTTTTGTTCCTCCACCCTCCTCATGCCAAGTGTTGAGATCTCAATCCATATGCCTCTCCTCCCTTGACAAGTGTATGGCTCTCCTCCATCCTCCATGCCTATAAATAGAGCTCCTCTTCCCTTTGTAATATCATCCTCATTTCAAAACATCATCCATCACAAAGCTCTAGCTTCTCTCTAGATTTTGGGTACAAATCTTGTAAACACTTGTTTTAAATCTATAATACTCCTGTTGGTTCTTGAGTATTCTAGTAGTTCTTGAGTTTACTCCTGTTGGTTCTTGAGTATTCTCCTTTACTTACTGTCTTTCAAAAACCCTCGAGTACTTAGCTATGGTATCCACCTCTATGGATATTCGTAGCTAAACCCATCATTCGGTTGAAGGGGTGTACTTGTGTCATAAAATGTTTTAGGCCCTACTCTTAATGCCTCTATGTGTTCAAAATTTGTTCTATGTGCCACATATTAGGTTAGAACTTCCAAGGTTGAGTGGATGCTTGGAATGGAAAAACTCTTCCGTGGGGTTCGTAAACATACTCGGATAAGTGGATGCTTGGAATGGCAAAACTTATCTGAGGAGTTTGACCTCTTTAAAAAACCATTTGGTTGATCGGGAATGATTGATCATATGGATGCACATAAGGCTAATATACCTTGGAATGGGGTATTAGTCTAAATAGAATAAGTGCTCTATGTCTTGGAATGGACTAGACAGTGTGGCAAATCAAGTGCTTGGAATGGCCTTGATACACTTTTGAATACATAGTATGATCATTAGAGGTCAATGTTAAACAGACTTTGATACAAGGCCCCAAAAACCGAATACTTTCCTTAAAACATCACCTGCACTTTACTTTCAGTCTCAATATCAACTGCAATATCAACCGCTTACTCTCCGCAAAACTTGTCCTTCACGCAACCACTTGCTGTAAGTCTTCTCCTTTTACTTTCAGTACTTTACTTTCAGTACTTTACTTTCTGCACTAAAATCACGACCAACCCACTTACTTTTCTGTACTAAAACTAAAACCAACAATCAACCACTCACTGTTCATCGCTAAAACCTCAATCCACCTAAAATCACGCTCCCCTTCAGTACATTCCTCAAAGAGCAACTATCCCCCTAATTCCCATGGGTTTGACCCCTACTTACCACTTGCTACCCAGTAGTGAAGTCGCGAGTAGCGGACTTATAAATTTTATTCTTGACGTTTGCACACGACGACTGTGCGTCCGTGATGGACCAAAGTTATACGAGTCAGAAACACAGTAAAACCCCCTTAATTAGACTGTTTGTCTATCTAACTTCTACGTGTTAGTCCCGATATATTTCCACAGGGCATTTTAGAGACTGAAGTGAAAACACGCTAAGGAGAGGATTTTAAGCTGAAAAGATAACAAGAGTCAATTCAAGGTCAAGATCATATGCCGACTGAAGAAATATCAAGGATCCTGACGTTGAATTGACCATAACAAATTAATCAGAGGAATCAGGAGTGGAGTCAAGACAGCCCGGAGAAGAAACACATTGACAGTTTTGTGAAAAGACTGCACAAAACTGTACAAATCTCACATTGGACAAGGATGACCGGCCACTTGAAGAAGTGGTGGCCAAGGGAGGAGCTCCTCCTCCTTGGCCACCGCCTACCGACGGCTTGGGGTGGTGGTGACCGGCGGCTTTTGCCCCTCCTCCACATGTCACCACCACCTTCCTCCTCCTCCACCACTCCTCTTCCTCCATGTGTGGCCATCTCCTCCATCCATTTTCTCCTCCAATCAAAATGCAACACTTACCACCCATCTCCACCACCCATCTCCTCCCCTTTGGGCTATAAAAGGAGGAGCTCCTCCTCCTCATTTCACACACCTCAATCCAAATTCACTTCTCTCTCTAGAAGTTGTAACATTTGTAATGTTGTAATTTTGCTTTGGAAATAAAGGAAAGCTCCCTTGGCGCTTCAACGGTTGTAAGTATTATTTTTAGTATTTATTTAATTGTTGTCTTTAATTCCTTAGTATAATGTTTAGCGCGATGAATAGTAGCTAAACTTGTAGTTCGGTCTAAGGGGCGCGCTTGTATTATAAAATGTTTTAAGACTATTAACTTAGTGTCTAGTCTAAGTATTCAAAACTTATTCTATGTGCCATATATTAAGTCAGAACGTCCAAGGTAGAGTGGATGCTTGGAATGGCAAAACTCTACAGCGGGGTTCGTAAACTTGTACGGATAAGTGGTTGCTTGGAATGGCAAAGCTTATCTGAGAAGTTTGACTCATCTTAAACACCATTTGGTTGATCGGGAATGATTGATCAAATGGATGCACATAGGCTAATATAACCGGGAATGGAGTATTAGTCTAAATAGAATAAGTGTTCTACGTCCTTGGAATAGGCTAGACAGTGTACGCAAATCGAGTGCTTGGAATGGCCTTGATACACCGTTTGAATACTTAGGAGAGTCACTAAAGGTCAATGATAAACAGGATATAATACAAGTCCCCTGAAACCGAACATTTCTCTTTAATTATAATCTGTAATTTACTTTCCAGTATTAAAATCAACCAACCAATCAATCAATCAATCAAAATAGCTGGTAGCTTTAAAACCAACCGACCGACTTTAAACACGCTCCCACGCTGCGTAATCCCCCCGAAGAACAATTATTCCCCTGGTTCCCTTGGGTTCGACCCCTACTTACCAAGTACTACCCAGTAGTATAGTTGCGAGTAGCGGACTATAAATTTATTTGCACAATCGCTTTGACGACAAGCGATTCTGTCAAATTGGCACCGTTGCCGGGGAACTAGTCATCGGATAACTGTTCTTTGAATCGTTACGCGCTTCGAAACAACCATGTCTCGCGAAGAAAGTCACCATGACTATCAAGATGACGATGAGGAGATTTTTCCGCTATCTTACCAACTTGAATTCCGCGAGAAGATCATTAACATCAAGCAATCCCGAGATGAAACATTGGACGAGTACTTATCGTACTTCGACTCCATTGTAGCAAGCTGCCCGCACCATGGATTCACAAACGTATTCCTTCTTCAATGGTTTCTTGGCGGAATGCTACCGCATGAGCGGAAAAGGCTCAATGATTCAGTGGGAGGCTCATTCATGAGGTTGACCATAACTAAAATCTGGGACGCCATAGATAATTTGGCAGGAAGAACAAAACAAGGGCCGATATGCCTAACTGATAATAAAGTACCAACGGTGAAAAAGGACTCAGTACAAAACAAGCCCGGCACTACACCCATTGCAAGCTTGCCCACAGCAAACCCAGAAAAAGACATCAGAACAAGGGCAGTAAGAAACGTGGAGGCGGCCCTAAAGGAGCCTACATTGGAGCCCACCAAGCCAAGAAAGGATGAGGACTCTCGGATGGCCGAAGAAGAACGGCCCAAACCAGGCCCGGTCCTTGCGCTCGGAGTACCTGAGGTAGACCCGGTCATCATTACCAACCTATCCGTGAAAGACCCGGCCCTTGTGGTGGAAGCCCCCCAGCTTGTCCCCTCAGTTTGTATACGGATTGCAGCCCCTGAAGATGAAGTAATCAATGGTAAGGTGCAAGGCGAGATGGAGGCGGGACAAGGGCAAGAAAAGTCAACCATGGAGCACTCTCTCACCACGAGCCAACCAAACAGCCCTGGAAACTCACTCATGCTGAAACAGCCATTCACCTCTGCCGCAAAGAAGAGGGCTATCGAAGAGCACAACCAGGATGCCAACCGTTCAAACAAGAAACAAAGAAATGGCCCGATGGAATGGAAGCCCGGATGGAGAAACAAGAAAGCCCGACTTAAAAGACCAGCGACTGTAGTAAAAGGTCCCTCACCTTCTCGAATGAATCGGAAGAAGCGGAAGAATAGTAAGACAAAACCACCAGAACAATGGAGTCCTGTCCCGAACTCAACATTCCACAAGAACTCGGAGAAGGTCAAAGCTGGAAACAACACAAGAATGGTGGCAAAGTTCGACTTAAGCCACCCATGGGATCAAAACCAGTAATCCACAACGAGGTACTGTCGAGCCAACGACGTTAAACAAGTGCACTGGTCGGGAGGTAACCCGACACTATCTTACTTTCTGCATTTTATTTTCTGTCTTTTTATTTTCTGTATTTTACTTTTTCAATAAGTCGCTCTCACCCACTTGGTGCATAGAAGATTTGACTATTCAGGAATCGGACTTGGGTGCAACATTAAGCCAGATAGGGCTACGCTCAGAGTTCAAGGCCCCAGCCGAACTCCCTCGATTATCCAGCCTCGAGCCATGTCGTTCACTCGACACCTTAAAGGGAGTTCTGTCTTTCCTTTTCCTTAATATCATTTCCTTCTCGTATAACAACTGCTTGCATGGCTTTTGAATTAAGTCATTTCGTAAAAAGAATGCCTTCGTTCAAAAGTGTGGGGTGAGAACCACCTGTATATATTAGTTAATAAATAATATCTTTTTGAAAATATGAACTTAAGAATGTGAAAAAGATAAATCATAATTCATGCATTAACCTTGTGAAAATTCAACTGTTTAAAAACTTAGAATGTAACTTTCCATTTGTCCTTTGTGCTGAGATAACTAGGGATGTGGAGTTGATATAAACTGCCCTAGAAAGGCTTGGCAAGCAATCGAAGGATCAAATCAAACTATATGGTTTTCGAAGTCAGTGGAGGCTGCACTTCGGGTTTTCAGTGAATAATTAAAGTCAACTCCGCCAAAAAGCATCTATGCAAAGGCGAGGACGCAAATCAGACCGTCCTCTCTCTAGTCAAAATAGCCGAGAAAATAGATGAGCGACCCTCCTCTTGACCCGCGCAAAACGACAAAGACGAGAGGAGCGGGGAGGTATTTCTATAGGCTTGCGGGCGATGATTGGACCTCCCAAAAAGGCTTGAGAAAATGGACTTGCAAAATCACAAAAAGGCGAAAAACTCAAAGAAGAAAATCAAAAGAGGCCAAAGGCCCAAAATTGTGAAGGTTTTAACCGAGCAAAAGTGAAGCACTCAAAAAGTCAAATCAAAGGCCAAAGGCCGATTCACTACAACAAAAAAAGCAGTCCCTCGCCAAAGAAGAAAATCAAAAAGGCTCAACTCACTGAAACCCGAATCGAATCACGTGCTAGAGAAAGCTACCAGAAAACCATATAGTGCGAGACGATCCCAAGATTGCAGTCCAGGAGCCTAAAAAGGGCTATCTCCCGAGACATCCAATATAATTTGCATCTCAGCACGGAGGTACAAGTATTAAGTTTCTTCTATTTATTTACGCAGTTTAATTTGGTAATAAGTAAGCAATGCATGAATTAGGATAGATCGAGTACCACAGTCTAATTTTCATATTCCAAAGCCAAACTTAGAACTTACGCCCTTTAATAGCATTGTTCGGGACGAACAACTAAAAGTGGGGGGTAATCTGATGGACCAAAGTTATACGAGTCAGAAACACAGTAAAACCCCCTTAATTAGACTGTTTGTCTATCTAACTTCTACGTGTTAGTCCCGATATATTTCCACAGGGCATTTTAGAGACTGAAGTGAAAACACGCTAAGGAGAGGATTTTAAGCTGAAAAGATAATAAGAGTCAATCCAAGGTCAAGATCATATGCCGACTGAAGAAATATCAAGGATCCTGATGTTGAATTGACCATAACAAATTAATCAGAGGAATCAGGAGTGGAGTCAAGACAGCCCGGAGAAGAAACACATTGACAGTTTTGTGAAAAGACTGCACAAAACTGTACAAATCTCACATTGGACAAGGATGACCGGCCACTTGAAGAAGTGGTGGCCAAGGGAGGAGCTCCTCCTCCTTGGCCACCGCCTACCGGCGGCTTGGGGTGGTGGTGACCGGCGGCTTTTGCCCCTCCTCCACATGTCACCACCACCTTCCTCCTCCTCCACCACTCCTCTTCCTCCATGTGTGGCCATCTCCTCCATCCATTTTCTCCTCCAATCAAAATGCAACACTTACCACCCATCTCCACCACCCATCTCCTCCCCTTTGGGCTATAAAAGGAGGAGCTCCTCCTCCTCATTTCACACACCTCAATCCAAATTCACTTCTCTCTCTAGAAGTTGTAACATTTGTAATGTTGTAATTTTGCTTTGGAAATAAAGGAAAGCTCCCTTGGCGCTTCAACGGTTGTAAG
Organism: Rhodiola kirilowii; assembly: GCA_033675215.1. Classification (NCBI taxonomy): domain Eukaryota; kingdom Viridiplantae; phylum Streptophyta; class Magnoliopsida; order Saxifragales; family Crassulaceae; genus Rhodiola; species Rhodiola kirilowii. The sequence goes on along the minus strand of CM066196.1, from coordinate 28,740,138 downwards.
TATTATTTTTAGTATTTATTTAACTATTGTCTTTAATTCCTTAGTATAATGTTTAGCGCGATGAATAGTAGCTAAACTTGTAGTTCGGTCTAAGGGGCGCGCTTGTATTATAAAATGTTTTAAGACTATTAACTTAGTGTCTAGTCTAAGTATTCAAAACTTATTCTATGTGCCATATATTAAGTCAGAACGTCCAAGGTAGAGTGGATGCTTGGAATGGCAAAACTCTACAGCGGGGTTCGTAAACTTGTACGGATAAGTGGATGCTTGGAATGGCAAAGCTTATCTGAGAAGGTTGACTCATCTTAAACACCATTTGGTTGATCGGGAATGATTGATCAAATGGATGCACATAGGCTAATATAACCGGGAATGGAGTATTAGTCTAAATAGAATAAGTGTTCTACGTCCTTGGAATAGGCTAGACAGTGTACGCAAATCGAGTGCTTGGAATGGCCTTGATACACCGTTTGAATACTTAGGAGAGTCACTAAAGGTCAATGATAAACAGGATATAATATAAGTCCCCTGAAACCGAACATTTCTCTTTAATTATAATCTGTAATTTACTTTCCAGTATTAAAATCAACCAACCAATCAATCAATCAATCAAAATAGCTGGTAGCTTTAAAACCAACCGACCGACTTTAAACACGCTCCCACGCTGCGTAATCCCCCCGAAGAACATTTATTCCCCTGGTTCCCTTGGGTTAGACCCCTACTTACCAAGTACTACCCAGTAGTATAGTTGCGAGTAGCGGACTATAAATTTATTTGCACAATCGCTTTGACGACAAGCGGTTCTGTCAGTCCGTCACACTTACTTTCAGCAAGCCTTGTCCTTCAAGCACTTTACTTTCCAGCACTTTACTTTTCAGTATTTACTTTCAGTCCTGTATTTACTTTCTTTACTTTCAGTCATTTACTTTTCAGTACTAAAATCACAACCAACCCACCTTACTTTCAGTACTAAAATCACGACCAACCCCCAACTGTCTTACTTTCCATTTTCGAAAGAACAACTATCCACTAATTCCCTTGGGTTCGACCCCTACTTACCGCTTTAGTACCCAATAGTAAAGTCACGAGTAGCGGACTTATAAATTAATTTTGTACACATTGCCTCGCGACAAGGCAGTGCTTGTCAAATTGGCACCGTTGCCGGGGAATTAGCAATCGGATAGTAGTTCTTTTTTCTATTTTTTTCCTTTTTGTTCATTTCATGATTCACGATGTATGCATGGATGACTCGACGTCTTCCTCAGTTTGGAGGTGCTATCGGAGAAGACCCCGTGGAACATGAACAAATGTTTTACTCCATCTGCGGCAGAATGAGGCCCAAGGATGAGTCGCTAGAAGGGTTTATGCTGAATTGTTTTGAGTTTTCCTTAACTGATTCTGCACTCTCTTGGTATTACTCATTGATGGACCATAATTGTATGAATCATAAACACAGTTAAACCCACCAAATTAGACTCTTTGTCTATTTAACTTTTGCTTGTTAGTTCCGATATTTATCTACAGGGTATTTTGGAGTCTAGAGAGAAAACAGGCTAAGGAGGAGTTTTTAAGCTGAAAAGATATTACGAGTCATTCCAAGGTCACGACCAGATGCCGACTGAAGAAATATCATGAACCTGACATGGAATCACTCAAAACAAGTCCAACCGAAGAGCAACCAAAGTCAGTCCGGAGCTGAAATGGACCGATGGCTTTTATGAAAGATCACAAAAATCACAAAACCTCCTCCCATTGCCATGTGACCGGCGGCTTTTGGAGACCAAGCCACCTTGCTCCTCCTCACATGGGCGGCTTTTGGAGAGTCCATGGCTTCATGCCATGTGTCTTCATCCTCCACCACATCTTCCTCCTCCCCTTAGCTATAAATACCCCCTCCCCTTCACTTGTAAACACATCCACAATCCCATCTTCACACAACACATCACTTATCTCTCTAGACTTTTGGGCACTTTTGTACGCTTTTGTTTGAAATCTATAATACTCCTGTTGGTTCTTGAGTATTCTAGTAGTTTTTAAGAATACTCCTGTTGGTTCTTGAGTATTCTAGTAGTTTTTGAGTTTACTCCTGTTGGTTCTTGAGTATTCTCCTTTACTTACTGTCTTTCAAAAACCCTCGAGTACTTAGCTATGGTATCCACCTCTATGGATATTCATAGCTAAACTCTTCATTCGGTTGAAGGGGTGTACTTGTATCATAAAATGTTTAGGCTATACTCTTAGTGCCTCTTCTTTGTATTCAAAACTTGTTCTATGTTCCATATATTAGGTCAGAACTTCCAAGGTTGAGTGGATGCTTGAAATGGCAAAACTCTTCCGTGGGGGTTCGTGAACATACTCGGATAAGTGGATGCTTGAAATGGAAAAGCTTATCTGAGGAGTTCGACCTCTTTTAAACACCATTTGGTATGATCGGAAATGATTGATCTAATGGATGCACATAGGCTAGTATACCTTGAAATGGGGTGCTAGTCTGAATAGAACAAGTGCTCTACGACCTTGAAATGGGCTAGACAGTGTGTGCAAATCGAGCGCTTGAAATGGCCTTGATACACGTTTGAATACTTAGTAGGATCACTAAAGGTCAATGATAAACAGGCGATGATACAAGGCCCCCGAAACCGAATGCTTTCCTTAGATTTAAACACCACCTGCATTTACTTTCTTAGTATAAACTGCCTTATCAACTGCTCACCTCCCGGAAGACTTGCCAATCACGCAACAACCGCTGTAAGTCTTCTTCCTTTTATTTTCAGTATTTATTTTTCTGTCATTTACTTTTCCGTACTAAAAACCGAAACCAACCAAAAAGACACGTACTTGTTAACACTAAAACCTCAATCAACCTAAAACACGCTCCCTCCCTGTACAATCCCTCAAAGAACACTTATCCCCCTAATTCCCTTGGGTTCGACCCCTACTTACCACTTGCTACCTAGTAGTGAAGTCGCGAGTAGCGGACTTATAAATTTATTCTTGACGTTTGCACACGACGACTGTGCATCCATCACTCATCATATGCAGATTATGAAGGCTGTTATGGGGATCTACGAGCCAAATTTCTAAAAGAATTTTCCCTGTCAAATTATGGCACCGATCCCTGTCAAAGAGCCCAGCCATCCTTTCGACTTGAAGTCCGCAATAAGATCAGCACCCTCAAGCAATCCCGGGACGAAACTTGTGACGAGTACTTATTGTACTTCGACTCCATTGTGGCGAGCTGCCCGCACCATGGATTCACAAAAGTATTCCTTCTTCAAAGGTTTCTTGGCGGAATGCTGCCGCATGAGTGGAAAAGGCTCAATGTTACAGTGGGAGGCTCGGTCATAAAGTTAACAGTGACTGAAATCTGGAAAGTCATAGATGATTTGGCAGAGAGCACAAAACGAGGCCGATGCACCAAATTGATAATAAAGCGCCAATGGTGGAAGAGGACTCAGTGCAAAACGAGCCCGGCACCACACCCATTACAAGCTTGCCCGCAGCAACCTGGAAGGAGACATCAGTACAAGGGCAGTAATGGACGTGGAAGCGGCACTAAAAGAGCATACATTGGAGCCCACAAGGCTGACAGAGGCCATGATGGACGAGTCGGAAGCCAGAAGCACCGTGGAGGAGCCCACATGGGATATCACTCCCGAGCCATCAGAAGACTTAGAACCGAAAACCGATATAGTGTTGGACGAGGAAGAGTGATGGATGCACAGTCGTTATGTGCAAACGTCAAGAATAAATTTATAATAGTCCGCTACTCGCGACTTTACTACTGGGTAGCAAGTGGTAAGTAGGGGTCGAACCCAAGGGAGTCAGTGTGGATTAGTTGTTCTTTAATGAAGCTTATGCAGAAGTTAATTACGATTGTGGTTGAGTTTGAGTGTGTTTTGAGAACTGAAAGTAAATTACAGCAGTTGATAATGGACTGTAAGGAAAGTATTCGGTTTTAGGGGCCTTGTATTATAATTGTTTATCATCGACCGCTAATGACCATACCAAGCATTCGAAATCGAGGCTATTCCTAGCACAAGACTTGCAACGTCGTGTAGAACACTTGAAATGATCATGCTAAATGTTCAAAGATGAATCGAGGCTATTCCTAGCACAAGACTTGCAACATCATTTAAAACACTTGTTCTAAGCAAAACTAATTCCTCCTTTCAAAGTATCTTAGCCGTAAGTGCATCCATTTGGTCCTTTTGGTCCAGTTTCCAAATGATTTTTAAGATAAGCCGAACTTCTCGATAAGTTTTGCTTTGTTACGGCTTCCACTTATCGAGTATGTTCACGAATTCCCACGGAAGAGCTTATTGCTTGTCAGGCACTCAACCTTGGAAACTCTGACTTGAAATATGGCACATAGAACAAGTATCGAACATAAAGGTATACTAAGAGTAAAGTCTAAAACATTTATAATACAAGCACACACCCTTAAACCGAATAATTAATTTAGCTACTAATCATGGCAGTGGTTATCATAACTATGAACTTGGAAATAAACACGAGTTTATAAATACAATTTAAATAAATAAAAAGACTTACAACCGTTGAAGCGCCAAGGATCATGCTTTGATTCCAAAGTAAAATTACATGATTAGTGCCCAAAATCTAGAGAGAAGCTAGAGCTTCTCTCTCTAACTATGGAGTTGTGAATTATGGTGGTGATGATACAAATGAGAGGAGGAGCTCCATATTTATAGCCATGGGAGGAGGAGATGGGTGGTGGAGATGGAAGCACATGGCATCATCCAAGGAGGAGGAAGGAGGAGCCACCACATGGCAATCATCCATGGAGGAGGAGTGGAGAGCAAGTTTTGGAGATGTGTGGCTTGGATGGAAACACATGGAGGAGGAGGAGGAGGAGCCGCCGGTCATGGTGGCCAAAAGCCGCCGGTGGTGGGTGGTGGAAAGGGGAGGAGCTCCTCCCTTGGCAACCTTTTCATCAAGTGGCCGGTCACTTTGCCCATATGTGAGTATTGTACAGTTTTGTGCAGTCTTTTCACAAAACTGTCAATGTGTTTCTTCCCCGGACTGTCTTGATTCCTCTCCTGATTCTTCTGATTAATTTGTTATGAGTGCTTCAACGTCAGGATCCTTGATATTTCTTCAGTCGGCATATGATCTTGACCTTGGATTGACTCGTAACATCTTTTCTGCTCTAAAAGCTCCTCTTTAGCATGTATTCACTCTAAGCTCTAAAATACCCTGTAGAAATATATCGGAACTAACAAGCAAAAGTTAACTAGACAAAGTGTCTAATTTGGTGGGTTTAACTGTGTTTATGATTCGTATAATTATGGTCCATCAGATCACCCCACACTTTTAGTTGTTCGTCCCGAACAATGCTATTCAAGGGCGTGCACACAATCCATGTAAAAACTTTGAATATGAAAGTGAGACTATGAACTAGATTTATCCTAACTCATGCATTACTACTTATTACCAAATTAAACTGTGTAAATAAATAGAAGAAACTTAATACTTGTACCTCCGTGCTGAGATGCAAATTATATTGGATGTCTCGGGAGATAGCCCTTTTTAGGCTCCTGGACTGCAATCTCGGGATCGTCTCGCACTATATGGTTTTCTGGTAGCTTTCTCTAGCACGTTATTCGGTTCGGGTTTCAATGGTTTGAGTACTTTGATTTTCTTTTGGCGAGGGACTGCTTTTGTAGTGAATTGGCCTTTGGCCTTTGATTTGACTCTTTGAGTTCTTCACTTTTTGTTCGGTTAAAACCTTCACAATTTTGGGCCTTTGGCCTCTTGATTTGCTTCTTCGAGCTTTTCGTCTTTTTGTGGCTTTGCTAGTCCATTTTTTCAGCCTTTTTGGGAGGTCCAATCATCGCCCGCAAGCCTATGGAAATACCTCCCCGCTCCTCTCTTTTTTGCCGTTTTGGCGCGGGTCAAGGTGAGGGTCGCTCATCTATTTTCTCGGCTACTTTGACTGTCGTTTCGCGCGGGTCAAGATGAGGGTCTCTCATCTATTTTCTCGGCTACTTTGACCGAAGATAGAACGGTCTGATTCCCGTCCTCGCCTTTTGCATAAACACTGCATGGCGGAGATGACTTCAATCTTCATTGAAAACCCGAAGTGCAGCCTCCACTGACTTCGAAAACCATATAGTTTGATCTGATCCTTTAATTGCTTGCCAAGCCTCTCTAGGGAAGTTTATATCAACTCCACATCCCTAGTTATCTCAGCACAAAGGACAAATGGAAAGTTACATTCTAAGTTTTTAAACAGTTGAATTTTCACAAGGTTAATGCATGAATTATGACTTATCTTTTTCACATTCTTAAGTTCATATTTTCAAAAAGATATTATTTATTAACTAATATATACAGGTGGTTCTCACCCCACACTTTTGAACGAAGGCATTCTTTTTACGAAATGACTTAATTCAAAAGCCATGCAAGCAGTTGTTATACGAGAAGGAAATGATATTAAGGAAAAGGAAAGACAGAACTCCCTTTAAGGTGTCGAGTGAACGACATGGCTCGAGGCTGGATAATCGAGGGAGTTCGGCTGGGGCCTTGAACTCTGAGCGTAGCCCTATCTGGCTTAATGTTGCACCCAAGTCCGATTCCTGAATAGTCAAATCTTCTATGCACCAAGTGGGTGAGAGCGACTTATTGAAAAAGTAAAATACAGAAAATAAAAAGACAGAAAATAAAATGCAGAAAGTAAGATAGTGTCGGGTTACCTCCCGACCAGTGCACTTGTTTAAGTGGACATACGTGGGTCCTCGTCCTCAGTCGGCTCCTCAGGTTCAGCCGTCCATGGGGTTCGTGAACATACGTGGATAAGTGGAGGCTCGGAAGAGCACAGCTTATCTGTGGAGTTCATTTGGTAATATCTTAGCAAGTACGTGAAAAGTGGAAAGGACTACGTGAAAAGGACTACGGCTAAGATACTCCACAGATCCATGTACTTGTTCATTTGTGGAGTATCTTAGCCGTAGTCCTTTTCAGTCCTTTTCACGTACTTGTTCATTTGTGGAGTATCTTAGCCGTAGTCCTTTTCAAGACATAGAACTCTTGTTCTATTATGTGCATCCATTTGATCAATCATTCCTGATCAACCAAACGGTGTTTAAAAGAGGATGAACTCCACAGATAAGCTGTGCTCTTCCGAGCCTCCACTTATCCACGTATGTTCACGAACCCCATGGATGATTTGCGAGTATTAAATGGATGCACTTACGGCTAAGATACTTCGAAAGGAGGAATTAGTTTTGCTTAGAACAAGTGTTTTAAATGATGTTGCAAGTCTTGTGCTAGGAATAGCCTCGATTCATCTTTGAACATTTAGCATGATCATTTCAAGTGTTCTACACGACGTTGCAAGTCTTGTGCTAGGAATAGCCTCGATTTCGAATGCTTGGTATGGTCATTAGCGGTCGATGATAAACAATTATAATACAAGGCCCCTAAAACCGAATACTTTCCTTACAGTCCATTATCAACTGCTGTAATTTACTTTCAGTTCTCAAAACACACTCAAACTCAACCACAATCGTAATTAATTTCGGCATAAGCTTCATTAAAGAACAACTAATCCACACTGACTCCCTTGGGTTCGACCCCTACTTACCACTTGCTACCCAGTAGTAAAGTCGCGAGTAGCGGACTATTATAAATTTATTCTTGACGTTTGCACATAACGACTGTGCATCCATCAAAATTGGCGCCGTTGCCGGGGAGTTGTGCATCGGAATAGTTGTTCTGTTTTCTTTTTTCTTTTTCTTTTATCATGCAATTCACCAAGTCATACTACTACGGAATGGAACCTTGGAACAATACGGAGTTTTCCCCACCACCCTTCAAACTTGAAATCCGCGAGAAGATCAACAAAATAACGCAATCCCGGGACGAAACATTGGATGAGTACTTAAGGTACTTCGATTCCATTGTGACGAGCTGCCCGCACCATGGATTTACCAACTCCGATCTTCAAATAAAATTTCTCTGTGGAATGTTGCCACATGAGTGGGACCAACTGAATAATGCAGCAGGAGGATCAATGTGGGACTTAACCGTGGATGATCTTTGGATATTAATCAATGATTTGGCCGCAAGGTCAAGGCCGAGCCAAGATCAGGCCGAGCCACTCAAGGACGGTATAACGGAGCTGGCATCTAGCATCCAGCAATTGGAAAACACAATGCAACAAATCAGAGCTAAAACTGAATTATGGGCGGCAGAAAAGGAGCTGGCAGCTAACACCCAACAATTGGCCGCAAACATGCAGCAATTGAGTGCCGCGATGCACCAATTCACGGCCGAAACCGATTCAGGAGCAACAGAAAGGACGGCTGAACCTGAGGAGCCGACTGAGGACGAGGACCCGCAAATGATCGGGAGGTAAGTGGAGGCTCGGAAGAGCACAGCTTATCTGTGGAGTTCATCCTCTTTTAAACACCGTTTGGTTGATCAGGAATGATTGATCAAATGGATGCACATAATAGAACAAGAGTTCTATGTCTTGAAAAGGACTAGACGGTGTGGCAAGTCAAGTGCTAGGAATAGCCTTGATTCATCTTTGAACACGTAGTATGATCATTAGAGGTCAATGATAAATGGACTATGATACAAGGCCCCTAAAACCGAATCTTTCCCTTAATCAATTCACCACTTGTCACTTTACTTTCAGTCTCACTATCAACTGCTTAAATTCAGTAACTTTACTTTTACGCACTACTTTCAGCAAGCCTTGTCCTTCAAGCACTTTACTTTTACGCACTACTTTCAGCAAGCCTTGTCCTTCAAGCACTTTACTTTTACGCACTTACTTTCAGCAAGCCTTGTCCTTCAAGCACTTTACTTTTACGCACTTACTTTCAGCAAGTCTTGTCCTTCAAGCACTTTACTTTCCAGCACTTTACTTTTCAGTATTTACTTTCAGTCCTGTATTTACTTTCTTTACTTTCAGTCATTTACTTTTCAGTACTAAAATCACAACCAACCCACGTTACTTTCAGTACTAAAATCACGACCAACCCCCAACTGTCTTACTTTCCATTTTCGAAAGAACAACTATCCACTAATTCTCTTGGGTTCGACCCCTACTTACCGCTTTACTACCCAATAGTAAAGTCACGAGTAGCAGACTTTTAAATTAATTTTGTACACATTGCCTCGCGACAAGACAGTGCTTGTCACCGGGCTAATGGTTATGGCTTGCTGCGAAAATATTCTCGGAGGAACAGTTTAGAACTTTGGTATGCGGTTTGTGGCTGGGGGTGGAGGAATAGAAACAAAATAGTACATGGTAAAAGTGGGCTCAGACAGTTTACAATCCTTGCAGCTCACTGAATTTTTTGTTAAGAGAGTTTAGTACAGTGTTAGAAGCAAAAATCAGCTGGAAGTACAGGAAGAAATTGACTGGAATTCATCTACCCCATTAATATTGTCTTGTTGTTGCTGTTTGTTTTTGTTCTGTTTTGTGTTGTTGCTGGTCCGCTGCTGTGTCAGCTGTGTCTGGGCTGTGCGCCTTTGTTCTGTTTTGTGTTGTTGCTGGTCTGTTGCTGTTGGTTCCTTGTGCTGGGTCGTTTGTAGTGTTGTAGTTCTGTTTTTTTTTCTTTGAATATACACCTTTTAAAGGAAAAAAAAATATTGTGTGATGATGCTTATGAGCCAGAGACTAAAACAGCAGGTTTTGGTGCAGCTCTGGTTGTAGGAGGGAAGATCTCTTTGGTCAGAGCGAGCTGGGAGAGGGGTCTATCCTCTGTTCTGGAAGTAGAATGCAGAGCTATTTAGTTGGGTATTGAGCTGGCTGAGGAGCAGAATCTTGAGAAGGTCATTCTCTATTCTTATTCTCGGGAAGCCATATGGGCCTTGAATCTTGCAACTTGGAACGAGGGAGTAAATCTTAGATTGATTGAGAGCTGTTTGCAGCGTTTAGAGGATTGTCCAGGTTGGCAACTGATGAGCATTCCAAGAGCCTTGAATGGAGTAGCAGACTGACTGGCAAGGAATGCGCGTGCCGAGGAAGGGACTTGGTTACAGTCGCAGGGTCTCCCTAGAGGTCTTCCAGTGTCTGTGTCAGTCTGAGTTCCTTGTCTTGCTGTGCTCTGAGTCTGTTTTCTTTCCTAGCTTCAAGCTTGTTATGTATTTCTAAAAAAAAATCCAAAATATGCACAATAATGATTCATTTTTTTGATAATCACGAACGAATGAACGATGTAAAACATAGCAAATCCTAAACTTATATTTGTATATCTTTATGTTGAAATTGCTAATTCATATGGAATTACATCCTCATATTGATTTAAAAGTCTATGCTTGAGATTCATGGTTTAATAATCAAATATAAGCTATCAATTCTTCTCCTCGCTTAGCAATATGAGACAATTTCTTTAAGTGCACTATTCTCAACACGTTAAAACGTATCAAATAATGTTTTAAACTAAAAGGGGTTCACATATTAACTCGTTAACGTTATTGAATTTTAACAGGCTTACACCCGTTTAATTCGGTACCAATCAACCGACCGATCCGACCGTTTTACCAGTTCTACAAATGACTCAATGATGGATATTTGTACTTCCTTCTACCCCAAATCTTGGAATTCCAGAAAAATTAGGAGGTTGATGTTGAGGTCATAACCGAAGACCCTGGGACAAACTCATCAAGTCATGCTTGCATGCCTGGGTGGTTTTCAGTAAGTTCGGTGCCCCGCCTCCTACTACGCTAAGGTTAGTAATACAACCAAGTCATGATTTACAAATCTATAAATCATTTAAATGTGAACTCTCTATTAGAAATAAATAATTGGAACAATAATAATACTTCCAAGATCGAAACTCAATTCATATCAAAGAGAACGTATCATTTACTGATTTGTGGAAATGTAACTAATGCGTACATGAGTACACCAAATTAGGTTTTCCGATCCTTCCACCAAATTCACCTCAGCCTTTGCACTATGAGGGCACGCAAAATGAATCAATGTGATGATGTGGTGTGTACCGGGGACCATTACCCATATTAAACGTGGGATGCTAGGACAACCATTATTTATCATAAAAGGAGGGCTCAAATGTGAACCCCTCTTTTTTGAAAACTTAAAACCCCAAATCTCATATTTAAAAGTGCATCATCAAGTCATTGTAGTGTTGACATGTTTCCCATGTGAATATTCAAAGTTGCATATAATGCAAAGTCAAAAGCCACAATGTTTAAATTGGTAGTGGGACATGTGTCAGTTACAGATTCAAAGATGCATCATGATCTAACGGTCAAATTTGGGTTCTCAGGTTCTCGAATTTTTAGAGATTCTCAATTGAGTGCTCCCTTTTATCATAATTATCTTTCCACTTCTCATAAAAGATAGTTACCAAATTATGTGTACACAATAACCTCATGACTTACATGTTGGGGATTATCTTCGAATATGGCAGCAAGAGAGTCTTCTAAAACAGCAACGGTAGTGCAGGAAATTTGGACATCTTCTTCTTCTTTCGTTGTATTGATTCACTGAGGAATCTTTATGATCTGGATATCAAGTTGATCGCGTTGTCGCTTTCCAAATTCAATATTTCGACCCTATATCTTAGTCGAGGGTTAGCACGAAATTTGAACGGGGATAATCAATCTGAAACAATATCTATTCTCGACTAAAGAAATAGATATCAACTTATGTTTGAGGGTTTTGGAAATCAAACAAGGTTTCGAATCAAAGAGTGATTCTCTGTGTGAGTGAGTGGTTTTCTATGTGCGCCTCATACTGTCCACGACCTCCAATATATAGGAGTTTAAAAGTGACAAAGAGCAGGTGCATCTGTACAGAGCAGCCATGTTTGTCAGACGGCGTCGCGTTTTGGGTAAACATTAGTCACCACGTTTTGCTTAAGCATTACGATAATGTCTACACATAACGCGGTGGTATAATGTCTAATGAAAACGCGGTAACCTATCGGTGCATTTAACCTTGACATAATCAGCCGCATATTTTTGAGACATTATCTCAATGTCCAGTCAAAACGCGCCCAACATCATTGAAATACTGTAATCTGTTCAAGACCAGTTCCAGTTTGTGTTCTACCAGTGACTGGAACACCTTAGCAGATAGTACTGCAAACAGAACAAATATGAGCACACACGATATGATACCCAGTTCGGCTTCGCCTATTCTGGGGGGCTTCCCACACCCTAAAAGGGACACAAATCTTATTACGAATTTAGGGCCAAAATTGGACTTCCGCTTAAACAACACCTTGTTTGTAACAGCCTAGCCTCTAACACTCTGTCTCTCAGATTTGCAATCTCGGTTCACCGCGGCTCCCCTCGATCCCCTGAGTTCGAGACTCCCTCCCGAACAAGCTCGAACTTCTCCTGAAGCTCAGACACTTTCTCCCGAAAGCGTGTCTTGATCACCATGTGTGTGCGCTTGGTTGTTCTTCAAGATGAGTCTGAACAGCACACTGAACAGACTTCTTCTTCGCCATTGATATTCCGGTGTGGAATACTCAGCCGGCCGTCGCTCTTCTTTTCTCTAATCTCACGAATGCTCTCGTGTTTATTTCCCTCAGAAAGCGATGCAATTTTGGATGCTCTAGCATTCTTTTTATAGGCTTCGGGAATCCAGATCCAATCAGAATATCCTGTCAAATATTTCGGAGATGTTCCTAAATATTTGATGAATATTCAGTCCGTATCCAATCTTCAAAGATAGCTTCCATACCAAGTCATCCGATATTCTCTCAGCCAATCTGTAGATATTTATTCGAATATCTGATCTTCTGTGAAGACTTGTTGGTTGACTCCAATCAGATAATTTTGTCGATCTTCTGGATACGTGAATCTTCATGAGTCAGTTGTACGTTGTACTTCAGTTCCAGAATGTGGTTGAACTCTCCTTGAACACCTTCTTGAACTGTCTAAAGATGTTTTTCCAAATACATGCCATTCATGAGAACATCAATCTCCCCCTTGGCATTTTGGCAAAACCAAATCTACTAGATCTATCTATCTATCCAGACTTTAGACAAACTTGAGGGAACAAAAATTAGTCACCTCAAAACTACTCCCCCTTTTTTCCACAAACTGGCAAGGTGTCCAATCGAGTTCAAACAGTAGGAACGACATGTGCCAGAACAACCACCAAAACAAACAGAATAAGATAGATTATGAGTGTTCGGAGTTCATAGGGAATGCAGACAAGGACCTTTATGTATATGAGGTATCTTCCGAGTCACCATCCTCTGTTACGAAAGCATCCTCCTCATCATCGCTAGGAAATCTATGCGCCCGAGCCAAGCTGTTGATGCGCTTCTTCTGCTCCTTCTCCAATGCAAGATAAGTATCCAGCTGTTTCAGTAATTTTGCCCTCTCCGCAGCAACCATCTTAACACCACCAGCAGATCCTCTTATTGACGACTTAGGAATGTCCTTCCTTCTCTGGCCAGGATCCTTGAGGTCATTCACATGGCGCCTTTTGAAGATCTTATGATCCACAACGAATTTTTGTGGGGCTTTGGAGAGATGATCCTGTGAAGTCTTCAGATGTGGATTCTTGTAGGTGGTCAGCTCATAGATAAGAGAGGGGAAACATATCTGATGCAGTGACCGGCACGAGGTGGCATGCTCAGCAATCTGCTTAAACATGATCTTACCCAGATTAAACTTCATCCTATTCCCAACCTGATAAATCAACTGAGTGATCTATTTGCTGACAGTGGAGCGATGCGACGTCGGCCTCCAATTGACAACGGCTATAAAAAAGAGCATTGAATAAAAGGTTATCCAATCTGCAACATGAATGGAAGTCTCTACCCAGACCGGATACGAGCCTGCCGTAATGCAGTTGGCAATTTTGTCATAGTCTGGTTCCTCCTCGTCCACCGGTGGATCATCCAAAGCATAGAGGATGTTAATGAGCTCCGGGTTAATTTCCACTCTAGTTCCCCGTACATAGACAATCCCATAGTCTTTATCACCAGCAACTCCAAATTGTTGAGGCAAGTTGGACATAATTTTGCGAACCAATTGTTCATTGTAGGGCTTGCACCGTGTTAATGTCCAATTCAGACTGGTTTCCTTCAGGAGATGGACCACCTCTTTTCCCTTATAACGTGTTTCATCCATGAGTTTCTCGGGGATAATTTTCCTCTTTTGTACAGACTTCCACTTCTTCGATGCATCCTTATCTACGAACCATATGCCATGTTTTATGATGCCACCGGGAGCTTCTGCAGAAGTGGGAGCAGGTGCATCACGCTTCCTTTTCTTAGTGGCATCAGCTCCCCCTCTAACGATACCCTCTTTTGCTCGACTGGTGCAGTCCTTTGCGGGTAGATTTTGAAACACGACTTGCTTCTTTTCCTTCTTGTGCTTAGATAACGGGATGGAGTCCTGAGCATCATCCGCATCCTTCATCTATGCATCAGACATGACTAGGAGATCCATCCCCGCATGACCTTCTGATTCGTTCCTCACTTGATCATTCTTACGTATGCCACCTTGTACATTGCCTGAAAAGCCAACTGACTCCTCCACTGACACTGGCTCAGGGACAGAGAACTCTTGAGACTGGACAGTCTCAACTCCCACAGCTACCTCCTCTACACCTTGTGACTTGTTGACATGAGTGGACCCTTCAACCCCTACATCCTGGGCTTCTGAAGACAGATCTGGTCGCGGTTCAATGGTTACGGAAACCCCCTCCTTTTGCAAATCTTTAACGACATCATCAATGTCCTTGTAAATTTCATCCAGTTCTTCATCCTTCTCGGGTGGCTCAGACACTTCAGACACAGCGTCATTCTGTTTTGCAGGCTGTTCGCCACCTGAACCACCTTCAGACACTTCATCAAGAACCACCTTCATCTTACTGGAATAATCAAGGAGCTCTGCAGTCCCTCAATCTGTCATTGCCACGAGTCATCCTCTTACTGCATTAATCTTGGCCAGATACTTTCTTGGAGAATCAATTCGACGACTACCAACTTTCCTGTGAAGACCAGATGGACGCACATATCCAGATGCATGAATTTTCTCCCTCCATACTCTTGCACCAGCGGCAACCATAGACACAGGCTTGCAAGATTCCCCTTCCTTCACACCTCTGACATCATCCTTACTAACAACAGCACTACTGGCTTCACCACTCTTATCAACCACAACTTTTACTCCCTTTTCAACATTCTTATTTCCAACAACCGCACCTTTCTTAGGCAAGGAAATAACACGCGGAGCATTAGGGTTTGAGAGTACCTCAGATTGGGGCATAGCCGATGGAGGAATGAGACTGGTTGATGACGAACTTGCATCGATTTGTTTGGAAGTTCCCACCACAGTTTGCTAGGGCACCACCTTCTGCTTCGCAGCAGGTTCTTGTCCTTTCTTCTCCACCGCCCCAGCTTTAGGGTTTGCTGGAGCCTCTCCTTTATTGGATACTATGACAGCGGACATTATTGCAGTTCCGTTATCAAAAGGCGATGCATTTTTCTCCTTCGTCACCTTCAGTTTTTCTGTCTTGGCGATTTGGGGTTTTGCCTCAAGAACTTTGGACGATTTCTTGGACATCTTCTTTGGTTCCGGCGATGCCTTGGCAACGGACTTGGATGCTTTCCTTGTGTTCACCATCTTTGCCGAAGAGCTGAAGCTTTGGAGGAGAGAATGAGAATAGCAGTAGACGAGACAATTTGATTTTCAAATCAGGTTTGGCCTTTTCAACTTCCCAAAAGCGTCTTCGAGAATATTTCCTCTTTCCTCATAACGGCACGAAAAAAAATTTCCGCAATATTTGAAAATATTCATCCTCTTAAAATGCACCTTCGGTTCTAGCTTTCTTTCTCAAGTGGTCAGTCCAACTGTTTTGCTAGAGTTCCGCCTTTGACTGACCACTACCCGGAACACTTAGTGTTTGACAACTGATGGACCATAATTATACGAATCATAAACACAGTTAAACCCACCAAATTAGACACTTTGTCTAGTTAACTTTTGCTTGTTAGTTTCGATATATTTCTACAGGGTATTTTAGAGCTTAGAGAGAATACATGCTAAAGAGGAGCTTTTAGAGTAGAAAAGATGTTACGAGTCAATCCAAGGTCAAGATCATATGCCGACTGAAGAAATATCAAGGATCCTGACGTTGAAGCACTCATAACAAATTAATCAGAAGAATCAGGAGAGGAATCAAGACAGTCCGGGGAAGAAACACATTGACAGTTTTGTGAAAAGACTGCACAAAACTGTACAATACTCACATATGGGCAAAGTGACCGGCCACTTGATGAGAAGGTTGCCAAGGGAGGAGCTCCATCCTCCCCTTTCCACCACCCACCACCGGCGGCTTTTGGCCACCATGACCGGCGGCTCCTCCTCCTCCTCGTCCATGTGTTTCCATCCAAGCCACACATCTCCAAAACTTGCTCTCCACTCCTCCTCCATGGATGATTGCCATGTGGTGGCTCCTCCTTCCTCCTCCTTGGATGATGCCATGTGCTTCCATCTCCACCACCCATCTCCTCCTCACATGGCTATAAATATGGAGCTCCTCCTCTCATTTGTATCATCACCACCATAATTCACAACTCCATAGTTAGAGAGAGAAGCTCTAGCTTCTCTCTAGATTTTGGGCACTAATCATGTAATTTTACTTTGGAATCAAAGCATGATCCTTGGCGCTTCAACGGTTGTAAGTCTTTTTATTTATTTAAATTGTATTTATAAACTCGTGTTTATTTCCATGTTTATAGTTATGATAACCACTGCCATGATTAGTAGCTAAATTAATTATTCGGTTTAAGGGTGTGTGCTTGTATTATAAATGTTTTAGACTTTACTCTTAGTATACCTTTATGTTCGATACTTGTTCTATGTGCCATATTTCACGTCAGAGTTTCCAAGGTTGAGTGTCTGACAAGCAATAAGCTCTTCCGTGGGAATTCGTGAACATACTCGATAAGTGGAAGCCGTAACAAAGCAAAACTTATCGAGAAGTTCGGCTTATCTTAAAAATCATTTGGAAACTGGACCAAAGGGACCAAATGGATGCACTTACGGCTAAGATATTTCGAAAGGAGGAATTAGTTTTGCTTAGAACAAGTGTTTTAAATGATGTTGCAAGTCTTGTGCTAGGAATAGCCTCGATTCATCTTTGAACATTTAGCATGATCATTTCAAGTGTTCTACACGACGTTGCAAGTCTTGTGCTAGGAATAGCCTCGATTTCGAATGCTTGGTATGGTCATTAGCGGTCGATGATAAACAATTATAATACAAGGCCCCTAAAACCGAATACTTTCCTTACATTCCATTATCAACTGCTGTAATTTACTTTCAGTTCTCAAAACACACTCAAACTCAACCACAATCGTAATTAATTTCTGCATAAGCTTCATTAAAGAACAACTAATCCACACTGACTCCCTTGGGTTCGACCCCTACTTACCACTTGCTACCCAGTAGTAAAGTCGCGAGTAGCGGACTATTATAAATTTATTCTTGACGTTTGCACATAACGACTGTGCATCCATCAAAATTGGCGCCGTTGCCGGGGAGTTGTGCATCGGAATAGTTGTTCTATTTTCTGTTTTCTTTTTCTTTTATCATGCAATTCACCAAGTCATACTACTACGGAATGGAACCTTGGAACAATACGGAGTTTTCCCCACCACCCTTCAAACTTGAAATCAGCGAGAAGATCAACAAAATACCGCAATCCCGGGACGAAACATTGGATGAGTACTTATGGTACTTCGATTCCATTGTGACGAGCTGCCCGCACCATGGATTTACCAACTCCGATCTTCAAATAAAATTTTTCTGTGGAATGTTGCCACATGAGTGGGACCAGCTAAATAATGCAGCAGGAGGATCAATGTGGGACTTAACCGTGGATGATCTTTGGATATTAATCAATGATTTGGCCGCAAGGTCAAGACCGAGCCAAGATCAGGCCGAGCCACTCAAGGACGGTATAACGGAGCTGGCATCTAGCATCCAGCAATTGGAAAACACAATGCAACAAATCAGAGCTAAAACTGAATTATGGGCGGCAGAAAAGGAGCTGGCAGCTAACACCCAACAATTGGCCGCAAACATGCAGCAATTGAGTGCCGCGATGCACCAATTCACGACCGAAACCGATTCAGGAGCAACAGAAAGGACGGCTGAACCCGAGGAGCCGACTGAGGATGAGGACCCGCAAATGACCGAAGAAGAACTGCCCGAATCAGACCCGGTCCTTATCACCAATACATCCGAGGAAATCACTGTCCTAATTGCCGAACCTACAGAAGTCCCGAACCTCACTGCTGAAGCGGCCGAAGAAATCAAGCCAGGCCCGGTCCTTGCGCTCGGAGCACCCGAGGAAGTCCCGGACCTCATTGCCGAACTGTCCGAGAAAGCCCCGGTCCCACTCACCACGACTCAACAAGGAAAACCGCCTGAAAACTCACTCGTTCCAAGAAAACCATCCATCACTGCCACAATAAAGAGGATTGGCAGAGGCGCATGCTTGATGTCGCCTACATGTAATGGCACAAAACCAAATTTCCAAACTCACAAAGGTGCCAACTATTCCAACATGAAGAGGCGGCAAAGACATGGACCGAAGGAATGGAAACCCGGAAGGAGTAACAAGCAAGCACGACGCATTGGACCAGCAGCTATGGTCAAGGAAACCTCACCCTCTCGGAGCAAAAGGGCTGCTGAGAAGAAGTTTGACCTCACTCACCCTTGGGATCCGACCTTATGATCCATGATTGAGGTACTATCGAGTCAACGACGTTAAACAAGTGCACTGGTCGGGAGGTAACCCGACATTATCTTACTTTCTGCACTTTATTTTCTGTCTTTTTATTTTCTGTCTTTTAGTTTTTATCAATAAGTCGCTCTCACCCACTTGGTGCATAGAAGATTTGACTATTCAGGAATCGGACTTGGGTGCAACATTAGGCCAGATAGGGCTACGCTCAGAGTTCAAGGCCCCAGCCGAACTCCCTCGATTATCCAGCCTCGTGCCATGTCATTCACTCGACACCTTAAAGGGAGTTCTGTCTTTCCTCTTCCTTAATAACATTTCCTTCTCGTATAACATCTGCTTGCATGGCTTTTGAACTCAGTCTTGCTGAAAGGCACGACTTCGTTCAGAAGTGTGGGGTGAGAACCACCTGTATATATTAGTTAATAAATAACATCTTTTTGAAAATATGAACTTAAGAATGTGAAAAAGATAAGTCATAATTCATGCATTAACCTTGTGAAAATTCAACTGTTTAAAAACTTAGAATGTAACTTTCCATTTGTCCTTTGTGCTGAGATAACTAGGGATGTGGAGTTGATATAAACTGCCCTAGAGAGGCTTGGCAAGCAATTAAAGGATCAGATCAAACTATATGGTTTTCGAAGTCAGTGGAGGCTGCACTTCGGGTTTTCAATGAAGATTGAAGTCATCTCCGCCATGCAGTGTTTATGCAAAAGGCGAGGATGGGAATCAGACCGTTCTATCTCCGGTCAAAGTAGCCGAGAAAATAGATGAGCGACCCTCATCTTGACCCGTGCGAAACGACAGTCAAAGTAGCCGAGAAAATAGATGAGCGACCCTCACCTTGACCCACGCAAAAACGGCAAAAAAGAGAGGAGCGGGGAGGTATTTCCATAGGCTTGCGGGCGATGATTGGACCTCCCAAAAAGGCTGAGAAAATGGACTAGCAAAGCCACAAATAGGCGAAAAGCTCGAAGAAGCAAATCAAGAGGCCAAAGGCCCAAAATTGTGAAGGTTTTAACCGAACAAAAAGTGAAGAACTCAAAGAGTCAAATCAAAGGCCAAAGGCCAATTCACTACAAAAGCAGTCCCTCGCCAAAAGAAAATCAAAGTACTCAAACCATTGAAACCCGAACCGAATCACGTGCAAGAGAAAGCTACCAGAAAACCATATAGTGCGAGACGATCCCGAGATTGAAGTCCAGGAGCCTAAAAAGGGCTATCTCCCGAGACATCCAATATAATTTGCATCTCAGCACGGAGGTACAAGTATTAAGTTTCTTCTATTTATTTACACAGTTTAATTTGGTAATAAGTAGTAATGCATGAGTTAGGATAAATCTAGTTCATAGTCTCACTTTCATATTCAAAGTTTTTACATGGATTGTGTGCACGCCCTTGAATAGCATTGTTCGGGACGAACAACTAAAAGTGTGGGGTGATCTGATGGACCATAATTATACGAATCATAAACACAGTTAAACCCACCAAATTAGACACTTTGTCTAGTTAACTTTTGCTTGTTAGTTTCGATATATTTCTACAGGGTATTTTAGAGCTTAGAGAGAATACATGCTAAAGAGGAGCTTTTAGAGCAGAAAAGATGTTACGAGTCAATCCAAGGTCAAGATCATATGCCGACTGAAGAAATATCAAGGATCCTGACGTTGAAGCACTCATAACAAATTAATCAGAAGAATCAGGAGAGGAATCAAGATAGTCCGGGGAAGAAACACATTGACAGTTTTGTGAAAAGACTGCACAAAACTGTACAATACTCACATATGGGCAAAGTGACCGGCCACTTGATGAGAAGGTTGCCAAGGGAGGAGCTCCTCCCCTTTCCACCACCCACCACCGACGGCTTTTGACCACCATGACCGGCGGCTCCTCCTCCTCCTCCTCCATGTGTTTCCATCCAAGCCACACATCTCCAAAACTTGCTCTCCACTCCTCCTCCATGGATGATTGCCATGTGGTGGCTCCTCCTTCCTCCTCCTTGGATGATGCCATGTGCTTCCATCTCCACCACCCATCTCCTCCTCCCATGGCTATAAATATGGAGCTCCTCCTCTCATTTGTATCATCACCACCATAATTCACAACTCCATAGTTAGAGAGAGAAGCTCTAGCTTCTCTCTAGATTTTGGGCACTAATCATGTAATTTTACTTTGGAATCAAAGCATGATCCTTGGCGCTTCAACGGTTGTAAGTCTTTTTATTTATTTAAATTGTATTTATAAACTCGTGTTTATTTCCAAGTTCATAGTTATGATAACCACTGCCATGATTAGTAGCTAAATTAATTATTCGGTTTAAGGGTGTGTGCTTGTATTATAAATGTTTTAGACTTTACTCTTAGTATACCTTTATGTTCGATACTTGTTCTATGTGCCATATTTCAAGTCAGAGTTTCCAAGGTTGAGTGCCTGACAAGCAATAAGCTCTTCCGTGGGAATTCGTGAACATACTCGATAAGTGGAAGCCGTAACAAAGCAAAACTTATCGAGAAGTTCGGCTTATCTTAAAATCATTTGGAAACTGGACCAAAGGGACCAAATGGATGCACTTACGGCTAAGATACTTCGAAAGGAGGAATTAGTTTTGCTTAGAACAAGTGTTTTAAATGATGTTGCAAGTCTTGTGCTAGGAATAGCCTCGATTCATCTTTGAACATTTAGCATGATCATTTCAAGTGTTCTACACGACGTTGCAAGTCTTCTGCTAGGAATAGTCTCGATTTCGAATGCTTGGTATGGTCATTAGCGGTCGATGATAAACAATTATAATACAAGGCCCCTAAAACCGAATACTTTCCTTACAGTCCATTGTCAACTGCTGTAATTTACTTTCAGTTCTCAAAACACACTCATACTCAACCACAATCGTAATTAATTTCTGCATAAGCTTCATTAAAGAACAACTAATCCACACTGACTCCCTTGGGTTCGACCCCTACTTACCACTTGCTACCCAGTAGTAAAGTCGCGAGTAGCGGACTATTATAAATTTATTCTTGACGTTTGCACATAACGACTGTGCATCCATCAACAACACATAGACCCAAGGAGGATCTGAGTGTCTCAAACTGTGTAGCATCCAGCGGTTTGGTGAAGATGTCAGCCAATTGCTTATCCGTTGTCACGTGCTTTAGGATCACCGCCTTCTGTTCAACCACCTCTCTGATAAAATGATGTCTGATGTCAATGTGCTTCGTCCTGGAGTGCTGTACTAGGTTTTTGGATATGATGAGTGCGCTCATATTGTCGCAGTACAGGGTCATCTCCTTCTATTCCACTCCGTATTTAGACAGCATTTGCTTCATCCATAGCAGTTGGCTGCAGCAATTTCCTGCAACGATATACTCTGCTTCGGCCGTAGAGAGTGAGATGCTATTTTGCTTTTTACTGAACCAGGAAACCAAGTTATTTCCCAAGAAGAAACAACCTCCAGAGGTGCTCTTCCGATCATCAGTGTTTCTTGCCCAGTCAGCATCGCAGTAACCAACAAGGTGTGGGTTGGTGTCCTTGGTGTACCAGATTCCAAAGTCAACTGTTCCGCATACGTATTTTATGATTCTCTTCACTTGCAGAAGTTGACTTTCTTTCGGATCCGCCTGGTACCTTGCACAAACTCCTACCGCATATGCTATGTCTGGTCTGGTGGCTGTCAAGTACAAGAGACTTCTAATCGTACTCCTATACAGAGTCTGATCGACCTTTGTTCCAGCTTCATCTTTAGTGATCTTCAAGTGCGTAGCAGCTGGCGTTCTTTTGTGACTAGCCTTCTCAAGATCAAATTTCTTTATCAGATTCTTGGCATACTTGCTCTGTGAGATGAAAATGCCATCATCCTTCTGTATCACCTGGAGTCCCAAAAAGTAGTTCATCTCTCCAACCATGCTCATCTTGAACTCTTTCTGCATCTGTTCCATGAACTGATCCACCAGCTTCTGGGTGTTGGACCCAAACACTATATCATCAACATAGATTTGTGGGATAATAAAATCGGACCTTGTGTGCTTCACGAACAGTGTCTTGCCAACTCCCCCTCGCACATATCCATGGTCGACAAGAATCACGGTGAGACGCTCATACCATGCTATGGGAGCCTGCTTGAGACCATACAATGCCTTCTTCAGGCAGTACACAGAAGCAGGGTTATGCGGGTTCTCAAATCCTTTCAACTGAGTAACGTATACTTCATTTACGTTCTTCGGCTCTATAGTAGATAGAAAGCACGAGCAGGCAGCTAGTTCTCTGAAGTTGATCTGCTTCCCGTGAGTTCTTATTCTGTCACTTGGTGCTCCAATGATCTCAGAAATTGGGTGGTCTCTGGCAATTCATCGAGAGGGTTGTAAGGCAGCTATATCCTCTTGTGTGTTGACATCGTCAGCTTCATCAGATGAGGAGATTCCAGGGTGATTGTTAGCTGTTGGCGCGCAGCCTGTCGGTTCACTCTCAGTTTGCTAGGACGACGGTTGTCACTCAGGTACTGTACCAGTACTGTCATCGGCATCGTCTGAGACAGCTTGCTCAATTACTTCATCCTTGACTTTGACATTGACTGATTCCATGACTGAGCCTGTGCGCTTGTTGAACACCCGATATGCTCAACTGTTTAAGGAATATCCTAGAAAGAAACCCTCATCACTCTTTGGATCCAGCTTCTGTCGGTACTCACGGTCATTCAGGATGTAGCACTCACTCCCAAAAATGTGGAAGTACTTGACAGTGGGCTTCTTCCCTTTCCAAAGTTTGTAGCAGGTCATCTCCATACCAGTGTGTATCGTCACACGATTTATGATGTGACACGCGTATGCAAAACTTTTGACCAGAACTTCAGAGGAATCTTCTTGGCATGAATCATCACACGAGCCATCTCCTGAATGGTTCGGTTCTTGTGTTTCACTACTCCATTCTGCTGAGGGGTGATAGCGGATGCGAATTGATGAGCTATCCCGTGTTTTGTACAGTAAGAGGCCATAGTGCTATTCTTAAACTCTGTGCCGTTATCACTTCTGATGGACACCAGACTTTCTCCTTTGTCCTCCCTCTCTCTTTGGATTTAGGTAGTAAGTTCGATGAATTGTTGTGCAGCTTCAGTCTTGTCTCGAAGGAACCTAGTCCACGTATATCTGGTGAAGTCGTCCACACACACCAGAAGATACTTCTTTCCGCCATAGCTCTCAACTTGCATCGGGCCCATCAGATCCATATGGATCAGTTCCAATGGTCTACTGGTGCTGATCGGCGAGGTGTTGGGATGTGAAGCCTTTGTCTGTTTCCCGATTTGGCATTCTCCAGATATTACATTTATATCACCTGTTACATTGGGCATTCCTCGGATGAGACCAGTTGAACAGAGCTTCTTCAAAGTCTTGAGATTCAGGTGACCCAAGCGCATGTGCCACAGTGCCATGTCATCCGATTGACTTGATAAACAAGCAGATGCAGAAACTGTTCCAGCAGAACCTAATGAGGTAACAATTGTTGACTGCCCTGCTGCCTTTCCTTAGTGTACCTCCTTTCTTATCCAAAACATGACACGAGTCATGAGTGAATTTGACATGGTGTCCGCAGTCACATAGTTGACTTATACTGATTAAGTTCACCTTCAATCCTTCAACTAGCCGATCACCTGACCCTTTCCTCCATCTCTGAAAGTGACAAATCATTTTTTTATGACAGGTCGAATATGTGTAAGAAACTTAGAGTTACCTGTCATATGGGCGGAGCATCCACTATCGAAGTACCAGCGATCTTTCTCTATGTCACTCGATGAGCTGAAAGCAACCATGCATACGGTTTTATTTTTGCTGGATTCACTGCATTCTCCTATGGTTGCAACAAATGCGACAAAGTTAGTAGTTTCATCCCCATCATTCGACTCACTGTCGCTGAGATTGGCAACTATCGCCTTTTTCTTCTTGAGGGTGTTGGCGCATTCTCCCTGGATGTGACCAAACCCCCTACATTCGCGGTATTGAATCTCTTTCCCTTTTTCAGAAAAGTCCAGCTTTTTCTCACTAATCTACAAGCCTATTTTCCAGTTGAGAAACTTGCTTGAGGATGAGTGACCTTGCTCAGGGCCACGTCTATTGAGTTTTCAGACCATCGTGCCGAAGTTCTGAGCCATCATTGCCAGTTGTTCAGTGGTGCAGTCAGTCTCAGCTAAGCCTTCAAACACTTCCGACTTTAGGGAAATACCTTTCCCGTCTCTGGATTGGGCCTCGTGATTGATCTCGTAAGTTCTGAGTGAACCCATGAGCTCGTCCAATTTTAGTTTGGAAATATCCTGCATCTCCTCAATGGTAGTGACTTTCATGGAAACTCTTAGTGGAAGCGATCTGAAAACTTTGCTGGCCATCCTTTCTTCGTCAATGGGCTTTCCCAGTGCAGCAGCCTTGTTGGACAGGTCTAGAACTCTCGCATTGAACTCAGTGATGTTTTCACTATCCTTCATCTTCATATCCTCGAACTTGGTAGTCACAATTTGCATTCGCGAGTTGCGAACTTTGTCGGTACCTTCATAAGCTGTTTGAAGGATATCCCATGCTTCCTTTTCGACTTCAAAGTTGATGATCAGTTTCAGCACGTTCTCGTCCACACCAGAAAAGATTGTGTTCATAGCTTTTGAATTTCCAGAAAGGATTCCTAATCTGAATCGCCTATATCTTTAGGAAACCTTTCCTAATCTTTTAGGAAATCTTTCCTAAATCCTTGCGCATATCTTCTTGTAGATAATCCTTCAAATATCTTCAACTTTGTTTAAGAAACCTTTGATTATCTTCTTTGCTAAGTTAACTTCAAGCGCAAGCAATCTCTCAACCGACTTGCAACATATCTTCAACGTCCTAATCTGTTTTAGGAAACTGCTGCTGTGTCTAACTTGTGCTACGTCGGTTGAAACAAGTTTCCTAATCTGAAATAGGAAACTTCCAACTTCTGTCCTTCCATATGCAACCGCATTGATCTCCAACGGTCGACTGTGTTTCCTAATCTGAATTAGGAAACATTCCATCTGCTTCAACTTATTTCAGAATAGATGTCTCTGCCAGTCTTGAACAACAGCTTAAACAACTACACTAAGTTTTGTCAAACTACATGCCATAAAACTAACCATCTCCCCCTTGGCATTTTTGGCAAAACTACTACTTGTAATCTACCTGTACTACTATTACAGTTGAATCTTTGAAATAGGTTTCAAACTCTCAAGCTGTGCTACTAACTACTGGCTACCAAGCGAATCTTTGAGGAGATTTCAAACTCTGAAAAATATAAGCACTCGACGAATCTTTTAAAGAGATTTCAAACTCTAACCATGTGGCTAACAAACATCACAAACGAATCTTTTAAGGAGCTTTCAAACTCCAAGACTTATCCCCCTTTTTGACACAAATGAGCAAGGAGGGTTCAACAACTTAAAAGGTAGCGTTCAAGAAAGATACCTCAGAGCTTCAGGCGTCGGGCTCAACATCCTCGTCTTTGGCAGCATCTTGTGCAACCAACTGGAGTACCCATGTTATTGGTACTGACTAACTCCTCCTTCAGATGTGCTGGAACTTTGTAGGGATGTCTCTAGAACAACTCGGTTAATACCTCCTGGCACATCTCCTTCAAGATCATATACGAGTTTCCTCTTAAAGTACCTATGATCAGCTTCTAGGACATGTGGAGCATCTGTTAACTTGTCCTTGACTGAGTACTTGTCGGCATGCAAGATCCTTTCAAGGGCAAAAGATCTTCTTTACACAACGTCCCACTTCTTGGTTTGTTCCTCTGACACGAACCAGACTCCTTCAGCAACAACTCCTAGCACAACTGCTTTCCTCTTTTTATCAGTCTATTCTCCCCCTGCAACCTTGCTTGTCTTCGTGCAGTAAGTACTTCACCTCATCTGAATCATCCTCAGCTTGATCAACACCCATCTGCTTAGCTGGTACAACATATACTGCATTGATGGTCTTTTTCTTCTTTTAAGGTAGCTTGTCATGAGCAGCATGTTCAACTGCAACCGGTTCTTCTTCTGTAATAACCTTTGACTACTCTTTATCACTGGCTTCTATATCATCACTAATTGATTCACCTCTGTGTCATCATATTGCTTAACAACTAGTAGAAATTGGTCAAGCGAGTCATCTTACTTGCAAGATTCATTCTGTAAAGCCTCATCATTATCTGGAACAATAGCTTGTTCCTCAACCTCCATGAAGTCCGTCTTCTCAACAAAAAACAAGAACATCCTCTTATCCATCAGATTGTGACTCTTCATCATCAGTACCAGTAACAACATCAACTTATTCCATCCTTCTTAAGTCAGCCCTTCAAAGTATATTTAGTTCAAGCTCGGCTGATCAACTTGTTCTGGAATAACTTAGTTGTCAATGACACACAGACCCAGTGAGGATCTAAGTGTCTCGAATTGTAGATTGTCCAATGCTATGGTGAAGATGTTTGCTAGCTGCTTCTCAGTGGATATGTGCTTCAGAGTGATTACTTTCCTCTTAACTAGCTCTCGAATGAAGTGATGCCTGATGTCGAAATGCTTTGTTCTAGAGTGTTGAACAAGATTCTTGGATATGCTGATTACGCTCATGTTGTCACAGTAGAGTGTCATCACATCTTGTTCCACTCCATATTATTCCAGCATCTGCTTCATACATAACAAATGAGTGCAACAACTTCCAGCGGTGATATATTCTACTTCAACTGTGGAAAGGCATATGCTGTTCTGCTTCTTGCTTACCTTAAATTTGCTCTTCATTCGTTTCAGTAGTTGATCCACCATCTTCTGATTACTCGAGCCGAACACAATGTCATCCATAAAAATTTGAGCAACAATAAAGTCTGACCATGTGTGTTTGACAAACAACGTCTCTACTCCCCCTCGCACTTAGTCATGGTCAATAAGGAACCCGTCAGCCTCTCGTACCATGCTCTGGGCGCCTGCTTGAGTCCATATACTGCTTTCTTCAGCTGGTACAGATGGTCAGAATGGTGGGGATCTTTAAGGCCTTTTGGTTGCGCAACATAGACTTCTTCACTCAGCAAACCATTCAGAAAGGTACGTTTGACATCCATCTGGATCAACCTAAACTTCATGTGATAGGTTGGTCTATCTCCGTTTGATGTAGCATCCTCAACATGTAGTTCAGGCGATTTGTCTAACACAGCTTCTTGCACAACGTGACATGGTGAGGGTTGTTGTTCAGGGTCTGCTACAGCTCCATCTTCATCATTACCTTGAACAAGAATTGCATCAACATCATCTCTCACAGTCACAATAATAGACTCTGTCCAGGTTGTCTCAGGTGGTGTTTGACCAATCTCCAATAGATAACAGTTGTTCAACGATCTGCTACCTTGCATCATGCGTTCTCCTTCCTTGTTCAGCACCTGGCAGGTGTCTTGGGTGAACTTTATATGATGGTGTTCATCACACAACTGACTAATACTGATCAGATTTTCCTCCAATCCATCAACAAGAAGCACACTCTCGAGTTGTGGTAAACCTTGAACCTTCAATGTCCCCTTTCCGATCACCTTGCCTTTTACTCCATTTCTAAATGTTACAGATTGATCCTTGAACAACTTGATATTGGCTAGGAAGTTAGGATCTTCAGTCATGTGGGCTGAGCATCCATTGTCAAAGAACCATCGTCCCCTCTTCAAGTGACTGGTCGAACAAAATGCAGCTAGACAGACTTCCTCCTTTTGTTTTACTCTCCAAACTTGTCTGACCTGTGGAACAGGCTTTTGCTTCAACTTCCTAAGATAAGCAAGGAACTTGTAACATCTTGGTTTGATATGTCCCCGTTTGTTGTAGTAGTAGCAGATTCTCTCATCTCTTCTCCATATAACGTTCTGTTTTTGCTTTCTTGAGGGATACCAGGTTGCTTTTCTTCGCGGGAGATGCTCATCTGATACAACGTGCGATTGTAGCTCAGCTTTCACAAATGTTGTCTTTTCAGAGCCAGATGCACCAGTGAACCCTAGACCTTTGTATCCGCCACTTGTTCTTTGAGCTCCCAGAATATCATCTAGATCTTTAGTTCCAGAATTGAGCATCTTGACAAACTTCTTCAGGTTGTTTAGCTCTTCAAGTGTCTCGGCATGAACAAGTTTTTCTGTCTCAATCTCACATTTCAAAGCAGTCACAATATTAAGAAGGTTTACCTCTCTTCGTTGTAGTGCAACATTCTTCCTTTTTAGATCATCCATAATTCCAGGATGTTTGTCGTGGCTCTTTTCAATCTGACTCTTCAGAGATGATACAACTGACAACAGCTCGGCCTTCTGTGCAACAAGTTCAGCTTGTTCACCTTTACTTCAATCAACTGGGCTTTAAGGTCAGTGATTGTCTGTTGATGTTCCACTTTCTGAGCAACTAATACAGCAGCTTCTTGACATAACTTTTCTTTTTCTTCTTTCAGATCAGCCAGGATGCTGTGATGTTTTTCGTTCCACTCAACTTCAAACAACCACTGTTGGTATAACTCCTTGTAATTGTTAGCAATTTCTTCATCAGTGATTTCCTCTTCATCACTACAGCTTGAGTACTGTGTGTGATCCTCAGAAGATGATTTTAACTCCACTCCTTTACCTCGTTCTTCTTCCAGGTTGACACAACTAGCTAGGGCAACAAGGTCATTGGACTCATCTTCCTGATTAGATTCACTATCACTCCAGTTAACCGCATATGCATTCTTCTTTTTGCGTGTGTTAACACACTCCGCCTGAATGTGTCCGTAGCCTTCACATTCTTTGCATTGGATCCCTTTGCCTTTGTTGTCCTGGCCATAATCTCCAGATTTGTACTTTCTCTGAAACTTCCCTTCCTTCTGGATTCTTGAGTTGGATGATTCTCCTGGATCTGAACCTTCATTGTTCAGTCTTCTCATGAAGTTCCTTGCCATCATAACATACAGTTGTTCAGACATCTCCCCTTCTTTGTCTAGAACATTAGTAACTTTAGATTGCAGACCAATACACTTGACTTTCTTATGTTGTTCCTCTTCATCCATCTCCATCTCCATCTCCATCTCATGAGCCTGTAGGGATCCCATCAGTTCATCCAGCCTCATGGTCCTCACATCGTGTGCTTCCTTGACTGCGAGTGCCTTCATTTCATACCACTTTGGTAGAGACCTCAGCACCTTTCTTACCAGCGTCTCTTCGCTCATGGGCTCTCCAAGTGCAAACGATTCATTAGAGATGTCAAGTACCCTTGTGTTGAAGTCAGCTAGTCTCATCCTCCTGCATTCTTAGATTTTCAAACTTTGACTTGACCATCTCCATTCTGGATATTTTGACCTTTGTCGTACCTTCGTGAGCCGTTGCAATATGTCCCAAGCCTTCTTCACAATCTCACAGGTTGATATCATCTTGAAATTCTTCCCATCAACTCCTGAGAATATGGCATTCATTGCTTTGGAGTTTGCGGCTTCAGCATTCTTCTGTATCTCGGTCCACTTGTCTTTAGCAACGAGATTGACTTTACCGCTTCGGTAGTCACTGGATGTGTCCACCCATTTTCAACAGCTTCCCAAACTGATTCATCTAGTGACTTTAGGAAAGCCTTCATTCGCACTCTCCAATATCCATATTTGTTTCCTTCAAGTAGTGGAGGTCGCGTGATGTTCTGACCTTCTTTCAAATCCATCTCAACAACCTTCGGATCTTACTCTGTATGTTGAGTATTTGCTCTGATACCAATTGAAATCTTCCCGTGGTGGTTGAGTTGTTGTTCTGGTCGAGTGCAGAACAATATCTAGAACAACTTATGCAGAAATAAATGCAGTGCGGAAAATAAACGACACACAAAGTTGTTATCCAGTTCGGCGTTAACAAGCCTACGTCTGGGGGCTGTCTCTTAGCCCGGTGGATAACAATTCACTAATGATGAGTATTGCGAGTACAGGGTTTACCGTTTACAGACTCCCTCTTAAACAACCTGAGCTTCAGACACTCTAGCAACTGCAAACTAGGTCTCCCCCTAGATCTGAGCTCCCGCTCC
This sequence comes from Rhodiola kirilowii, assembly GCA_033675215.1. Taxonomy (NCBI): domain Eukaryota; kingdom Viridiplantae; phylum Streptophyta; class Magnoliopsida; order Saxifragales; family Crassulaceae; genus Rhodiola; species Rhodiola kirilowii. The sequence continues at coordinate 28,709,389 of CM066196.1, read as the reverse complement.
GTATCCACCAATATGATCCTCCGTGAGAATCAGCGCCTTCTCTCGAATGCATAGTAACAGCTTCAGTGCGTGTATCGTCAAGTTGTTCTACGATCAGTCTGCCGAGCACTAGAACAGACTGAATCAGTGCGTGTTATAGTTCACCAGAATAATGAACTTAACACCGACGACCTCCTCCAACCCTTCTCTGAATATCAGCGTGAATAATTTCTCCAATGGTGCTGAATTCTGCAATTCATTCAACCGCCAATCTGGAACAGCAACCTGGAACAACTGGACAGCACCGTCGTGAGTTCACCGGAATAATGAACTCAAGGCCGATCGATCTCTCTTCTTTCTCTGAGTATGTATCTGCGTTTAGCTCAATGATCGATGCGGAATTAAGAACCTCAGCTCTGTTTATATAGAGCGGTAGAAACCCTAAATCAAATAGGATTCCTAATCTGAATCGCCTATATCTTTAGGAAACCTTTCCTAATCTTTTAGGAAATCTTTCCTAAATCCTTGCGCATATCTTCTTGTAGATAATCCTTTAAATATCTTCAACTCTGTTTAAGAAACCTTCGATTATCTTCTTTGCTAAGTTAACTTCAAGCGCAAGCAATCTCTCAACCGACTTGCAACATATCTTCAACGTCCTAATCTGTTTTAGGAAACTGCTGTTGTGTCTAACTTGTGCTACGTCGGCTGAAACAAGTTTCCTAATCTGAAATAGGAAACTTCCAACTTCTGTCTTTCCATATGCATTCGCCTTGATCTCCAACGGTCGATTGTGTTTCCTAATCTGAATTAGGAAACATTCCATCTGCTTCAACTTATTTCAAGACAGATGTCTCTGCCAGTCTTAAACAACAGCTTGAACAACTACACTAAGTTTTGCCAAACTACATGCCATAAAACTAACAACTTTGTTTTTAAGTAAGTCACGCATAAACGAAAATGTCGCAACGATTGAATTTTTGCTTAGTGTAGTTACACATTCAAAATACCCAGAAATCATAGTGCTCGTAACGTTTGAACCAATCGATCCATTTGGGTACCTCAAGATAACACACACATGAATTACTTCACAAACTCTAAGTTTAACTTGACTCTTGATGGTCCTTGAGTCCTAATCCCTTCGTGAACGTATTGAGATTGAACCCGAATCTCATGAAATGACCAGAAACTTCACGTTCATGAAATCCACCCTATAGGTAGATTTCTTAAGGGTAACACCACCCGATTATGCTCCCACAAACAACACTTTGTCAAGGAACCTATTAAGAAGAGTCTCTCTTCAACCTATTGCGTGTAGGTCATGAACACATACTTAGGGATGCTTTGTTTGTGTTCATCAATCCTCTAGGAATGGGCTTTCCACATTGAATTCAGCTCTAACGCTAGTTAGATGTGAATTGGGTGTCCCATGACTAGATGATTATATGGGTTTTAGTCACATCCCCTTTACCGATTTTGAGACCAAATCTCTAGCTAATCCCGTCGTCAAGTGATCGGCTAAATTTTGTTGTGACCTTACAAAATCCACTGATATCACCCCATGCGTAATGAGCTCTCTTACCGCACTATGTCTAACACCTAAGTGTCTATACTTCCCATTGTATACATGGCTATATGCTTTAGCCAATGTTGCAGCGCTATCACAATGAATCGATATGGGTGATATCGGTTTTTCCCATAATGGAATCTCATGTATTAAGTTCTTTAACCGTTCAGCTTCCTTTGAAGCGGCGGCCAAAGCAACAAACTCAGATTCCATAGTAGAACTTGAGATGCAAGTTTGTTTCTTGGATGCCCATGAGATGGCACCTCCCCCAAGTAGAAATACACATCCACTTGTGGAGGAATGATCTTCCTCGTTTGAGATCCAGCTTGCATTTGAATATCCTTCTATGACCGAAGGAAAATCTGAATACACAAGACCAAGGTTCATAGTCCCCTTAAGGTACCTAAGGACCCTATGAATTGCTTGCCAATGTTGCATACTAGGGTTACTAGTATATCGACTAAGCTTTCCTACCGCAAATGCGATATCTGGCTTCGTACAAGTCATGGCATACATCAAACTGCATATGACCTTAGCATACTCCAATTGGGACTGAGGCTTCCCCTTATTAGGATATAAGTGAGTAGAGGAATTTTAAGGAGTAGTTAATGGATAACAGTCCATATAATTGAATTTCTTTAACACATTCTCAATATAATGAGATTGTGTTAAGGCAAGGCCTCCTTCAACTTTCTTTATTCTTATCCCGAGGATAACTTCCGCCTCTCCCATGTCCTTCATGGAAAACTTAGATGACAGAAATTCTTTGGTTTGATTTATGCACTTTAGATTAGTGCCAAAAATCAACATGTCATCTACATATAGACAAATGATAACTCCATTCCCCGAGTTGTCAAACTTGCTATATACACATTTATCCGACTGATTCAATATGAATCCATCGGATAGTACCACCTCATCAAATTTTTGATGCCATTGCATAGGTGCTTGTGTTTAGCCCATACAGTGACTTAACAAGCTTGCATACCTTATGCTCTTGCCCGGGCATTATGAAACCTTCCGGTTGTTTCATGTAAATCTCTTCCTCTAAATCACCATTGAGGAAAACAGTCTTTACATCCATTTGATGTACTAGCAACTTATGAATAGATGCTAAGGCTATCAACAACCTAATTGTTGAGATTCTTGCAACTGGTGCATAAGTGTCAAAGTAGTCCATACCATATTTTTGTCTGAAGCCTTGAATTACCAATCTTGCTTTAAATTTATCAATGGTACCATCTACTTTCATCTTCTTTGGAAAGATCCACTTATTTCCCAAAGGTTTATGCCCTGGTGGTATATCCACCAAAATCCAAGTGTTATTTCCTATTATAGAGTCCATTTCATCATTTATGGTCTCTTTCCAAAATGATACATCTTGAGATTTCATAGCTTCATCAAATGTTTTAGGGTCACCTTCAATAACATGACAGTACATGTATTGTGAGCTAACTTCATCCCTAGTTCCTTCCACTAGGTAGATATAAAAATCATTTCCAAATGATTTTTCTTTTCTTGCTCTTTTACTCCTTCTAATTTCAGAAATTTGGTTGTCTTTTGAAACTTGATTTGCACTAGGCACAATATTCAAATCTTTAGGCATGCTAATTAATGAAAATCTCTTTTCATCAAATATGGCATCTCTCGATTCAATGATTGTATGAATCGATACATGCTTATTAGGTTCTATGACATAAAACCTATAATCCATGGAGTGATGAGTGACGGAGCCCACTGCACTGTCGTTAAGGTGCAATGTTCTCTGTGCAAAATAAATTTATATTTTCCGCTACTCGCAACTACACTACTGGGTAGTAAGTGGTAAGTAGGGGTCGAACCCAAGGGAATTAGAGGGATACATTATTCTTTAAGGAATTTGTACAGCGAGGGAGCGTGTTTTAGATTGATTGAGATTTTAGCGCGATTTAACTAAGCTATTGTTTTTGGTTTTTTTTGTTTTTGTGCGGAAAAGTAATTACAGGAATTAAAATACTGAAAATAAAGGAGTTAAGGGAAGAAGACTTACAGTGGGTGATGCGTGATTGCGATTCCTCTGGTAGATGAGCGGTTGATGGTTGTAGTTGATCGAGCGATTCGTAAAAGTAAATACAAGGGGTTTTGTAATTCAAGGAAAACATTCGGTTTCAGGAGCCTTGTATCATAGCCTGTTTATTGTTTTAGTAACCCTTCTAAGTATTCAAACGTGTATCAAGGCCTTTTCCGGCGCTCGATTTGCCACACTGTCTAGTCTTTTGCAAAAGTGTTCGAAAGTGAATCAAGGCCATTTCAAGCACTCGACTTGCAACACTGTCTAATCTTTTGCAAAAAACGTAAAGCCCTTGTTCTACTTAGACTAGCACCCCATTTCAAGGTATACTAGCCTATGTGCATCCATTTTGGGTTGTCTTTTCCGATTTACCCAAAATGGTGTTTGAGAGAGATCAAACTCCTCAGATAAGCTTTGCCATTTCAAGCATCCACTTACCCGAGTATGTTTGCGAACTTCCACGGAAGAGCTTTGCCATTTCAAGCATCCACTCAACCTTGGAAGTTCTGATCTAATATATGGCACATAGAACAAGTTTTGAATACAGAGAAAAGAAACTAAAAGAATTTAAAACATTTTATAATACAAGTACGCCCCTTTAACCGAATAAAGAGTTTAGCTACGATTATCCATGGACGAGGATATCATAGCTAAATACTCGGGGGTTTTTGAAAACATTAAGAGGGAAAGGGGTGGAATACTCAAGAACCAACAGTAGTATTCCCAATTTCCTATTGAATACTCAAGAACCAACAGGAGTATTCTCTAAAGTATAATACTCAAGAACAAACAGGAGTATTATTTCCAATTAGTATAATACTCAAGAACAAACAGGTGTATTATTTCAAAAACCAAACTTACAAGTAACACAAACTTAGAGAGAGAAGTTACAATTTTTGTGGATGATGAAATGAGGAGGAGGAGCTCTCCTTTATAGCCATGGAGGAGGAGAATGGGTGGTGGAGATGGAGGGCATGTGTTTTTGATCCAAGGGAGGAGGAAGGAGGAGCAAGGAGGAGATGACACATGGGGGGAGCCAAAAGCCGCCGGTTGGGGAGAGCTTGGGCCGCCGGTAGCCGGTTGCAAGGGGAGGAGAAGGGTGGCTTTGGCCACCTCCAAGAAAGGTGGCCGGTCACCTTGGTCCATGGGTGCATTTTGACTGTTTTGTGCAGTCTTTTCACAAAACTATCAGTCCAATTTCGCTCCGTCTGACTTTGATTATTCCTCGGTTGGATTTGATTTGAGTAATTCCTACGTCAGGATCTTGAGATTTCTTCGTTCAGCGTCTGATCTTGACTTTGGATTGACTCTTAATATCTTTTCAGCATAAATTCCTCTCCTTAGCGTGTTTTCTCTCTAAGCACCAAAATACCCTGTAGAAATATATCGGGACTAACAAGTAGAAGTTAAATAGACCAACAGTCTAATTTGGTGGGTTTTACTGTGTTTTTGATTCGTATAATTATGGTCCATCAGATCACCCCACACTTTTAGTTGTTCGTCCCGAACAATGCTATTAAAGGGCGGTACTCTAAGTTTGGTTTTAAAATATGAAAATTAGACTGTGGGACTCGATTTATCCTAATTCATGCATTACTTACTTATTACCAAATGAACTGTATAAATAAATAGAAGAAACTTGATACTTGTACCTCCGTGCTGTGATGCAAATTATTTTGGATGTTTCAGGAGATAGCCCTTTTTAGGTTCCTGTACTGCAACCTCGGGATCGTCTCTTACTATATGGTTTTCTTGTAGCTTTCTCTAGCACGTGATTCGGTTTGGGTTTCAATGGTTTGAGTACTTTGATTTTCTTTTGGCGAGAGGGACTGCTTTTGTAGTGAATCGGCCTTTGGCCTTTGATTTGACTCTTTGAGTACTTCACATTTTGTTCGGTTAAAACCTTCACAATTTTGGGCCGTTGGCCTCTTGATTTGCTTCTTCGAGCTTTTTGCCTTTTTGTGGCATTGCTAGTCCATTTTCTCAAGCCTTTTTGGGAGGTCCAATCATCGCCCGCAAGCCTATGGAAATACCTCCCCGCTCCTCTCATCGTTGTTGTTTCGCGCGGGTCAAGATGAGGGTCGCTCATCTATTTTCTCGGCTACTTTGACTAGAGAGAGGACGTTCTGATTCCCGTCCTCGCCTTTTTTCTTTTTTTCATAAACACTGCATGGCGGAGATGACTTCAATCTTCACTGAAACCCGAAGTGCAGCCTCCACTGACTTCGAAAACCATATAGTTTGATTCGATCCTTCGATTGCTTGCCAAGCCTCTCGAGGGCATTTCTATCAACTCCACATCCCTAGTTTATCTTAGCACAAAGGGACAAATGAGAAGTTACGTTCTAAGTTTTTAGACAGTTGAATTATCACAAGGTAAATGCATGAATTTTAGATCTATCTTTTTCACATTCTTAAGTTCATATTTTCAAAAAGATAATATTTAAAAAAGAAAAAAGAAAAACATGTTATTTATTTATTTACACATGCGGATCTCACCCCACACTTTTGAACAAAGTCGTGCCTTTCAGCACTACTTAGTTCAAAAGCCATGCAAGCAGACAATTACGAGAAGGAAATGATATTAAGGAAAAGGGAAGGACAGAACTCCCTTTAAGGTGTCGAGTAAACGACATGGCTCGAGGCTGGATAATCGAGGGAGTTCGGCTGGGGCCTTGAACTCTCAGCGTAGCCCTGACTGGCTTAATGTTGCACCCAAGTCCGATTCCTGAATAGTCAAATCTTCTATGCACCAAGTGGGTGAGAGCGACTTATTGAAAAAGTAAAATACAGAAAATAAAAGACAGAAAATTAAAGTGCGGAAAGTAAGATAGTGTCGGGTTACCTCCCGACCAGTGCACTTGTTTAACGTCGTTGGCTCGACAGTACCTTATTCCTGGATCACTGGTTGGGATCCCATGGGTAGCTCAGGTCATATTTCTGTGTTATTGATGGACCATAATTGTACGAATCAAAAACACAGTTAAACCCACCAAATTAGACTGTTTGTCTAGTTAACTTTTGTCTGTTAGTCCCGATATATTTCCACAGGGCATTTTAGAGACTGAAGTGAAAACACGCTAAGGAGAGGATTTTATGCTGAAAAGATAACAAGAGTCAATCCAAGGTCAAGATCATATGCCGACTGAAGAAATATCAAGGATCCTGACGTGAAATTGACCATAACAAATTAATCAGAAGAATCAGGAGAAGAATCAAGACAGCCCGGGGAAGGAACACACTGACAGTTTTGTGAAAAGACTGCACAAAACTGTACAAAACTCACATATGGCAAGATGACTTGGTGACTTGATGAAGAGGTGACCAAAGGAGGCAAAACCACCCCATTCTCCACCCACAACCGGCGGCGCCACCCTCCTCCTCCTTGGGCAACCGGTTGACTTGCCTTGGAGGTGGCTTCCTCCACCACTCCTCCTCCATGGTGACCGGCTACCGGCGGCTGAGCTCCACCACTCCTCCTCCGCCACTTGGTGGCTCCTCCTTGGCTCCTCCTTGCCTCCTCCTCCTCCTCCCTTGGATCAAACCAATCTCCACCACCCATCTCCACCCATTTTTCCTATAAAAGGAGGTGCTCCTCCTCCTCATTTCATCATCCAAAAATTGTAAATCACTTCTCTCTCTACATTTTGTTACTTGTAAGTTTGGTTCGGTTTTGAAATAATACTCCTGTTTGTTCTTGAGTATTATACTGGAAATTATAATACTCTTGTCGGTTCTCGAGTATTATAATACTGTAGAGAATACTCCTGTTGGTTCTTGAGTATTCAGTAGGAATTAGGAATACTCCTGTTGGTTCTTGAGTATTCCACCCCTTTCCCTCTTACTGTTTTCAAAAACCCCCGAGTATTTAGCTATGGTATCCATCTCTATGGATATTCGTAGCTAAACTCTTTATTCGGTGGAAGGTATTTTCTTGTATTATATAATGTTGTAATATCTTTTAGTTTCATTTCTTAGTATTCAAAACTTGTTCTATGTGCCATTTATAGTCAGAATTTCCAAGGTTGAGTGGATGCTACGAAAGGGCAAAACTCTTCCGTGGGGTTCGTGAACATACTCGGGTAAGTGGATGCTACGAAAGGGTAAAGCTTATCTGAGAAGTTCGACTCATCTAAAACACCACTTGGTCAATCGTAACTGTGAGATCAGGTGGATGCACAAAAGGCTAAGATACTTCGAAAGGAGGAATTAGTCTGAAATAGAACAAGGGTTGCTTTAAACGATGTTGCAAGTCTTGCGCTACGAAAGGGCCTCGATTCATCTTTGAATACTTAGAAAAGTTACTAACAGTTTATTATATACATGTTATAATACAAGAGTACCTGAAACCGAATGCTTCTCTTTACTGTTAAACCGCAATCACCAACTTCTGATCTACCGGAGGAATTACAATCACGCATCACCCACTGTAAGTCTTCTTTGTATTTACAGCATTTAATTTCTGTATTTACTTTTCCGCAATCAAAACCAAAAAACCCCAAAAAATCACGTAGTTAATCAGAGCGCTAAAACCTCAATCAACCATAAAACACGCTCCCGCCAGTACAATCACCCTAAAAGAATAGCCTATTCCCCTAATTGCCTTGGGTTCGACCCCTACTTACCACTTACTACCCAGTAGTGTAGTCACAAGTAGCGGATATTATAAATTTATTTGTACAGAGGACACTGCACCTTAACGACAGTGCGGTGGCCCTCCGTCAGTTATCAAGTTGACCTCGCCATGGTAATGTTTGACTCGCTGCCCATTTACCGTGAATCTGCTTCATCGTTTGGGCTTTTTAGCTCAATTGCCCCATGGTTGAATACCTTAGTTATAGTGAAAGGGCCGGTCCATCTAGATTTGAGCTTTCCGGGCATCAATTTTAGTCGCGAGGAGAAGACCAGCACTTGTTGTCCCTCCTCAAATGACCGTTGGAGGATGAATTTGTCATGATATAATTTGGTCCTCGCCTTGTAGTCCGTTTGCCCTTCATAGGCTTCAAGCCGCAATTCCTCAAGCTCACACAGATTAAGTTTCCTATCCAGTCCGGCAGCCCTTAAATCTGGATTGCAATGCTTGAGTGCCCAATAAGCTTTATGTTCTACTTCCACCGGAAGATGGCATGCCTTCCCATAAACAAGCCGAAAGGGGGAGGTTCCTATTGGAGTCATGTATGCCGTCCGATAAGCCCAAAGAGATTCATCTAGCCTCTGACTCCAATCCTTCCTGCCTGGCTTCACCATTTTTTCTAAAATTCCTTTGATTTCGCAGTTGGAGATCTCCGCTTGACCATTGGATTGGGGATGATATGCTGTGGATGTCCGGTGGTGGACATGGTAGCGTTTTAAGGTAGCGGCCATCATGCGGTTACAGAAATGAGTTTCTTGGTCGCTTATTATGGCCTTGGGTACCCCGTATCTACAAAATAGGTTAGTGCGCAAAAATTCTATGACAGTCTTTGCATCGTCGCAACTTGTGGCCTTGGCTTCTACCCATTTTGACACATAATCTACAGCAACTAAAATGTAAGTATAACCGCATGAGACTGGGAATGGTCCCATAAAATCAAGACCCCAAATGTCAAAAACATCGTTGACTAATATGGGTACTTGAGGCATTTCACTTCTAGCTGACACATTTCCTACTCTTTGACACTTATCGCATTTTTTACACTTTTCACGAGCATCTCTAAATATGCTTGGCCAGAAAAAGCCACTATCTAAGATTTTTCTAGCGGTTCTCCTAGGCCCGAAGTGTCCTCCACATGCAAACTCATGGCAAAAGCTAATGACAGAAGCTATTTCATTATCGGGGATGCATCTCCTAAGTATTTGATCTGCTCCTATTTTCCATAAATAGGGATCATCCCATAAGTAATATCTAGCGTCATGCCTAAGTTTCATGCATTGTGCTTTAGTAAAAGAGGGAGGGAATGTACCTCCTACAAGGTAGTTGACGATTGACGCGTACCATGGCACCTTGGCAGAGACTGCATAGAGATGTTCGTCTGGGAATGACTCAGTTATGTGTCCTTCTTCTTCCTTTCGGACAATCCTACTGAGGTGGTCGGCCACGGTATTTTCGATCCCTTTTTTGTCCCTTATTTCCACATCGAACTCTTGTAGTAGTAATATCCACCGAATGAGTCTTGGCTTGGCCTCCTTTTTCTTCATCAGGTAACGGATGGCAGCATGGTCAGAGTAAACTATTACTTTTGCTCCAAGCAAATAGGGTCTGAATTTTTCTAGAGCGAATACTACTGCCAAGAGTTCCTTCTCGGTGGTGGAGTAGTTCCGTTGGGCAGGATCTAGGGTTCGTGAGGTGTAGTAGATCACACCCACTTTCTTGTCAATCTTTTGGCCGAGAACTGCTCCTACAGCAAAGTCACTTGCGTCGCACATGATCTCAAATGGTTTTTTCCAATCCGGAGTTTGGATGACGGGTGTGCTAGTGAGGGCCTTTTTGAGCTCATCAAAGGCTTCCTTGCATGTATTGGTAAATTCAAAAGGAACTTCTTTTTGGAGAAGAGGGGATAGAGGCAACGCTTTTTTGGAGAAGTCCTTGATGAATCGTCGGTAGAATCCCGCATGCCCAAGGAAGGATTGGATGTCTCGGACAGTGGAAGGGTATGGTAAAGTCATGATCAAGTCTATCTTAGATTTATCTACCTCTATGCCTTCTTGTGAGACGACGTGCCCTAAGACCACTCCATGAGTTACCATGAAGTGGCATTTCTCATAATTGAGCACAAGGTTCATTGAGACACATCGTGCCAGAACCGTGCTCAAGTTATCTAGGCAAGCGTCGAATGTACTGCCATATATTGTGAAGTCGTCCATGACGACTTCAATGAATTCCCCGATCATGTCTGAAAAGATGCTGGTTACTACCCTTTGAAAAGTTCCCGGGGCATTGCATAGGCCGAACGACATTCTTCTGAAGGCGAATGTACCGAATGGGCAGGTGAATGTAATCTTTTCTTGGTCCTCAGGTGCTATAGGGATCTGATTGTATCCTGAGAACCCGTCCAAGAAGCAGAAATATGGCTTGCCTGCCAGTCTGTCTAGCATTTGATCGATGAATGGCAGGGGGAAATGGTCTTTCCTTGTGACGGCGTTTAATTTCCTGTAGTCGATGCACATTCTCCAGCCGTTCTTGATCCTTGTTGTTACCATATTTCCTTCGGTATCTTCCTCGACTGTGATCCCACTTTTCTTTGGGACCACGTGGACAGGACTCACCCATTGGCTATCTGATATGGGATAGATAACGTCCGCATCAAGAAGCTTTTGTATTTCCTTTTGGACGATCTCCATCATGATTGGGTTGAGTCGTCGTTGATGTTCTCTTGATGGCTTTGCTCCGTCCTCGAGTGAAATACGGTGCATGCATACAGCCGGGCTGACTCCTCTTAAGTCGGCCAGTGTCCATCCAATAGCTAACTTGTGCTGTTTTAGTACTTTTATCAACCTTTGTTCCTGGCCTGCTTCCAAACCACTCTTGATGATTACTGGGAGTGTGTCATTATCCCCGAGGAAGGCGTACTTCAGATGTCCAGGCAGGGGCTTCAATTCTATTTTGGGGGCTTGCATCACCGAGGGTAAAAAGGTATTTGATTTGAATAATTTTACCTCGTTGACTTCATATCCTGGTGTGAGAGGCTCCGAGATTGTTAAGTGAGCCACCATTTCATGCAAGTCTTCGGTTAATTCGTATGATCCTTCGGCTCCGTTAAGTATGGCTTCTAAGGGATCTGATCTTGATTCTGATTGAATTTCTTGGACCAGGTCGTCCAAAGCATCGAGAGCATGTACTTCCTCGAATTCCACAGGGTACTTCATTGCCTGAAATATATCAAAGCTGAAGACTTCTCCTTCTACTTCCATTGATAGCATTCCACTTCCACAATCTATCTTCATTTTTGATGTTTTGAGAAATGGACGGCCGAGAAGGATGGGTGCATGATCTGTAGGTCCGCCATTCTCCATTTTTAAGACGTAGAAGTCTGCTGGAAATACTAATTTGCCTACTTGAACCAAGACGTCTTCAATTTTGCCCTCTGGCTGTTTGCATGACCGATCTGCTAGTTGAATAGTGAGACCGGTGGGTTTGAGTGGCCCAATCTTAAGACATGAGTAGATAGAGAAGGGGAGGACATTGATTGATGCTCCAAGATCTAGCATGCAGTTCTCGATCCTGATGTTGCCAACTGTGCATGGAATGGTGTAAGTGCCTGGATCTCCACATTTGGGGGGCACTTTCCGTTGTATGGCGGCCGACACGTTTCTACTCATCAGCTCATGATCGTTTCTAGTACTCTTCCTCCGGTTGATACAAAGTTCTTTTAAAAACTTGGCGTACCGAGGAATTTGCTTAATGGCTTCCAGGAGGGGAATGTTGATTTCGACCTTGCTGAATAATTCAAACACGTCCTCATCCATGACATGCTGTTTTTGCACGCGAGCAGGTACTGGGAATGGAAGTTTTGCGCTGATTCTAGGGTCTTCGGTTCTAGGCACCGGGCCAGGTATGTGTTCTTTGGACGTATCCCCTTCTTCTTCGGTTACGTCCTGTTCTTCCTCATACATGCCGTCGTCTTCATCAGCCGCTTCTTCTTCTAGAGCTTCGAGAGACTCGGGCCTCATTTGTTCTCTCCCGGGTAATCTTGCACTACTACAGAACAGGTCTTATGCATCGGTTCGAAAAAAAGATTATGCATCGGTTTTATATTATGCATCGGTTTTATGAAAAACCGATGCATAAGATTCAATTTATGCATCGGTTAATTGAAAACTGATGCATAAAGTGAATCTTATGCATCGGTTCAATTAAACCGTTGCATAAGATTCACTTTATGCATCGGTTTTCAATTAACTGATGCATATTGTCGAAATTAAATACTTAACTTTATTTAGGTTTCCTACTTTTCGTTCTCTCCTCCGTCTCTCCTATCTACGCCGACGAGAGCGAGTTCCGCAGGCGACTGCAAGACTGGTGACGGTAGGAGTCCGGTAATCTTACAGCGCTCAGGTTCGATTTCGTCTGGTAGTTTGTAGATCTGGCGTCGATTAGGAGTCCGGTAATCTGTATTTGATGTCACGAGCTACAAATACACTGCTCTGTTGACCCTGTGCTGTTTTTTATGTTCATCTTTTACTTTGAAAGCCGAGGAGGAGCACGAATTTGACGTCCGTAAGCATCTCTCAACCGCGACTAGGTACGATTCTTACTCCCAATTCCGATTATGAATTTCACTACTACAATGAATTTTCGAAATTAATGATTAGTGCTGAGGTTCAGCGAAAATAAATTACTTTTGCAAATTTAGGGCTTCATTTGCTGCTTTTCTTCATCTTCTTCTGGTTTTGAAGTGAGAGATTACTGGTAACGAGTGCAAAATGCATGCTATTTTATTTTGAAAGACAATTTATTGACTAGTAGCATGTGAGAGCATTTGGTGGTGAATTTATTTGAATTGCTATTGGAATTGGATTCGAATTGTAAGGCTAACTGACTTATGTTAATGTGGCAGATATGGTGCTGTGCTGGACATAGCTGAGAATTCATTTGTGGCTTCTAGTATACCAATTCACTTAAACCTTGTGGTAATACGCGAACTCTTGGGCTTAGTAGTCAATTCACCGTGGAATTGATGAGCTTGCACAGTTGATACTTCTCCATTATGGAGCTATTTAGAACTTAATATTGGAGTGGTGTTTAGTTTTCTGTGTCATTTAAACAGTGCATGTTTTCATGTCTGAAAATGAAGACAAGTTGTCACTTATAATATTGAACTGTTTGTTAAGGTGTTTAGTTGAATAAATTGGGTAACCGATTAGAAGAACTTTTCTAAGATAATGATAGCCTTTAGTTGTCACTTTATAATATTGAACTGTTTGTTAAGGTGTTTCATTTTACTGGTTGATGCTGGGCTAAGACAAGTTCTTGATGTTGCAGATATGAATTATATGGACACAATCTTACAAAAGTGCAGAGTGGCGACCTTGTATAAACAAGTCTTCTGATGGTAAAAACTCATCTGCAATAACATGTTAGCAAGTCTTCTGATGCTCATTTTCAGCATATGTTGCCAGATACCTCACAAATTAAACAAATAGAGTATACAACACAGTTGCTCTGTGGTCAGTTTATGTTGTTGATTGAGTACTTATTGTTGTGTATTTGTTTTTTGCATTAGGAACTGTGTTTGTGCTGGTATGTCATTTTATTTTCCGTTTAACCAGGGTTAACTCACATCCTCTTCTCTTATTTATTACTTTTTCCGCCGATAAAGGTACATCCTCTAGATCATTCATCAAGGGGATAGAAATGTGGAAGGAAGAGACCATCTTGAAGGTTAGTTGGTACTCTTTTATTGAATATATGGCTATTCGATGTATGGATGCAACATGTGTTTAAAGAATTAAAATATATCAAAACTGGCTTTTAGCACTTTTCTTCTTTTTCTTCAGTATTGATTGATGCAGTGTATGAGCCGCTGATCTCAAGAGAAGAGAAAACACCTCTGGTTAGCAAATGAAAATATATTCAGTCTTTGTTCATATGATCTTAATGTATAAATATCTAATTCACATATACTGAATAAGATTAAAAACTTGTGACACAGGAACTAATGTGTTTCAACCTCAACTTGAAAAAACTTGCTGTGCTCATTATTGTTTGGTCTAGTTTCTTCTTCTCCAATTTCTTAAGGTCAGTCTTTGAAACCTGCTGCCATTTATGCTGTTGCATAAATTATTTATTCACAGTTTACCTTTGTATGATTTTTGCAGAATGGCTTCTCGTCTCCCACGTCCTGAGAATCTTGTCAAGTTTGCTGAGAGCTACATGTATAAAGCTTCAAGGAGTAAGAAGAAGAAGGCCCTCCATTACTAGGAAAATAAATGAAACTTTTGTTGAATAAATAAATGTTGTACATTAAAAGTGACATCATGTATGAAATGTTATATTTTGGTTGAATAAAAAGTATTTTAAGATTTAGATATGAGCAAGTGTATTTATGAAATTTATTTACGAATTTTCAGGTTGATTTGAACAATTTATAGGCCAAAAATGCAAAAAAAAAAAACAAAAAAAAATAGACATTATGCATCAGTTCTTAGAAAAGGGTTGCATAATGTCTTACATTATGCATCAGTTTTTTTAAGAACCGATGCATAATGTATGACATTATGCATCGGTTTTTTGGAAAAACCGTTGCATAAAGTCTGACATTATGCAACGGTTTTAAAGAACCGATGCATAATGTAAGACATTATGCTACGCTTCATTATGCATCGGATCCAAAACCGATGCATAATATAAAAAAAACCGATGCATAATAGTAGTTCTGTAGTAGTGTTGGGTCCTTGTCCTCTTGCTCCAAAGGTTTGCCGACAAGCATTTTTCCACTCCTAAGAGTCAAGGCATTCACATCTTCCTGTATTTGAATGCTTTGTGAAAGGAGTCTGCCGGACTCATTAGTGAGTGTGGATACTGAGGCAGCGAGTTGGGAGATTTGTTTGGTCAATTCTGAAATTGCCCCGTCAGTTTTTTCCTGGTGTTGGTGTAGCGAAGTACCCAATTGATTTATGCTTCCTGCGAGCTCCTTTATTGTGTCATCGAGCGACTTGGTTGGTTCTTGCTGATTGTTGTTGTATTCTTGGTATTCTCCTACTGCATTCACTTCTGCCGGTTCCTCTTCTATTAATGTTGGACATGCGTCAGTTTTGTGGTCTGCAGAACCACAGAACTCGCAAGGTTTTACCGGAACTGGCTGCCTTCGTAGGATTTGAATCATCATCTCCTTTAGCTGCTTCATCTCTTCAGGCATGGAGTTTACTGGTGCATCGGCTAGTGAGACGTTTTTTGTTTGGAAGAATTCATCTTGACGAGTAGTCTCCTCTCTAAACCGAGCATTTTCAGCAACATTAGTGATGAGATTCCTTATGCCATTTAATGATAGATTCATCATGGATCCTCCAGCTGAGGCATCCAGGAACATTTTGTCTATCTTAGTTAGTCCATTAATTAGGTACTCGATGCTGAGCTTCTCAGGTAGTCCTAGAGTACAGATGCTTCTCTCCAGGCGGTTGAATTTTTCCAGGTAATTGTACATGGTTTCATTAGGTTCCTGCCTTATGTCCTGTAATTGCCTTCTTACTTGCATTGTTTTTGTTGCTGGGCAGTATTTGTCCAGGAATTTCCTTTGCATCTGAACCCATGTTCTGATGCTTCCTGAAGGTAATGAAAGGAACCAGTCGCTTGCCGAGTCAACGAGGGAAAGATAGAACGCCTTTAACTTGAAGTCGTTTATATTCACTCGATTGGGTTTTAGATTTTGGCAAATGCCATGTAGGCGTTGGATATGAGTTGTTGCAGATTCTTCATTAGTTCCTGAGAACCTTGGCAAATTGTTGATGTCGACGACAATGTTTTCCAGCTCAGGGCTCTGGCAAATGCACCATGGCTGCGTTTCGAATTCTGGGGCATTTAGTTCTCCCATAGTAGGTGTACGGTAGTTGTTGTTATCTCCGTAGTAGTCATCGAAAGCGGGTTCTCGTCTCGGCACTTGTCTAGGTTGCGGGGGTGGTGGATATCTAGGGGGTTGTCGTACTGGACCAGCTGCATTTCGGTCCTCGGGTGGTTCTTGGTTTCTTCTGATGGCTTTCCTATCACGAGCTCGTCTGCTTCGGATGAGTTGCTCCGGATCATCCATAAATGGAAGTGGCACCTCATTGTTTCGATCGTACAGGTTCATCTCGTCGTCATCTTGATAGTCATGGTGGCTTCCTTCGCGAGACATGGTTGTTTCGAGCGCGTATTGATTTAAAGAACTTATCCGATGGCTAATTCCCCGGCAACGGCGCCAATTTTGACGGAGTCCACTGCACTGTCGTTAAGGTGCAATGTTCTCTGTGCAAAATAAATTTATATTTTCCGCTACACGCAACTACACTACTGGGTAGTAAGTGGTAAGTAGGGGTCGAACCCAAGGGAATTAGAGGGATACGTTGTTCTTTAAGGAATTTGTACAGCGAGGGAGCGTGTTTTAGATTGATTAAGATTTTAGCACGATTTAACTAAGCTACTGTTTTTAATTTTTTTTGGTTTTTGTGCGGAAAAGTAATTATAGGAATTAAAATACTGCAAATAAAGGAGTTAAGGGAAGAAGACTTACAGTGGGTGATGCGTGATTGCGATTCCTCCAGTAGATGAGCGGTTGATGGTTGTAGTTGATCGAGCGATTCGTAAAAGTAAATACAGGGGGTTTTGTAATTCAAGGAAAACATTCGGTTTCAGGGGCCTTGTATCATAGCCTGTTTATTGTTTTAGTAACCCTTCTAAGTATTCAAACGTGTATCAAGGCCTTTTCCGGCGCTCGATTTGCCACACTGTCTAGTCTTTTGCAAAAGTGTTCGAAAGTGAATCAAGGCCATTTCAAGCACTCGACTTGCAACACTGTCTAATCTTTTGCAAAAAATGTAAAGCCCCTTTTCTACTTAGACTAGCACCCCATTTCAAGGTATACTAGCCTATGTGCATCCATTTTGGGTTGTCTTTTCCGATTTACCCAAAATGGTGTTTGAGAGAGATCAAACTCCTCAGATAAGCTTTGCCATTTCAAGCATCCACTTACCCGAGTATGTTTGCGAACTTCCACGGAAGAGCTTTGCCATTTCAAGCATCCATTCAACCTTGGAAGTTCTGATCTAATATATGGCACATAGAACAAGTTTTGAATACAGAGAAAAGAAACTAAAAGAATTTAAAACATTTTATAATACAAGTACGCCCCTTTAACCGAATAAAGAGTTTAGCTACGATTATCCATGGACGAGGCCATATCATAGCTAAATACTCGGGGATTTTTGAAAACAGTAAGAGGGAAAGGGGTGGAATACCCAAGAACCAACAGGAGTATTCCCAATTTCCTACTGAATACTCAAGAACCAACAGGAGTATTCTCTAAAGTATAATACTCAAGAACAAACAGGAGTATTATTTCCAATCAGTATAATACTCAAGAACAAACAGGAGTATTATTTCAAAACCCAAACTTACAAGTAACACAAACTTAGAGAGAGAAGTTACAATTTTTGTGGATGATGAAATGAGGAGGAGGAGCTCTCCTTTTATAGCCATGGAGGAGGAGAATGGGTGGTGGAGATGGAGGGCATGTGTTTTTGATCCAAGGGAGGAGGAAGGAGGAGCAAGGAGGAGATGACACATGGGGGGAGCCAAAAGCCGCCGGTTGGGGAGAGCTTGGGCCGCCGGTAGCCGGTTGCAAGGGGAGGAGAAGGGTGGCTTTGGCCACCTCCAAGCAAGGTGGCCGGTCACCTTGGTCCATGGGTGCATTTTGACAGTTTTGTGCAGTCTTTTCACAAAACTATCAGTCCAATTTCGCTCCGTCTGACTTTGATTGTTCCTCGGTTGGATTTGATTTGAGTAATTCCTACGTCAGGATCTTGAGATTTCTTCGTTCAGCGTCTGATCTTGACCTTGGATTTACTCTTAATATCTTTTCAGCGTAAATTCCTCTCCTTAGCGTGTTTTCTGTCTAAGCGCCAAAATACCCTGTAGAAATATATCGGGACTAACAAGTAGAAGTTAAATAGACCAACAGTCTAATTTGGTGGGTTTTACTGTGTTTTTGATTTGTATAATTATGGTCCATCAATGAGCATATCCTATGCATATACATTCAACTCTCTTTTCTCCTAAAGTTTTACGTTTAGGGATAGGTAGTCTCACTACCGCCCTACAACCCCAAACTCGAATATGATTCAAATTTTGTTTCTTATTGAACCAAATTTCATAAGGAGTAACGCTGCCCTTTTATTAGGAACCCTATTTAGTAAATAGCAAGCCGTTAACATGGCTTCTCCCCAAAATCCATCATTTAATCCCGAGTAAGAAAGCATGGCATTTACCATTTCTTTCAATGCTCTATTCTTTCTCTCCGATACACCATTTTGTTGTGGTGTGTAGGGAGTTGTGGTTTCATGAAAGATACCCACACTTTGGAAATAACTTGGATTAAAGTATTCCCCACCTCTATCGGTGCGCAACTTCTTAATAGAAGTTCCCTTTTGAAGTTCAACTTCACTCTTATAAATTTTGAATTTATCAAGAGCTTCATCTTTTGAGTTCAACAAATAGACATAGCAAAATCTAGAACAGTCATCAATGTATGTTACTACATATTTCTTGTTTCCTAGAGAAGGTGATGCATGAAAATCACACAAGTCGCTATGTATTAAATCAAGTAAGTTGCTTTCTCTTTCAACTTTATGAAATGGTTGTCTAGTAATCTTAGTAAGCATGCATGTGCTACACTTATTAATATTTACATCAAATGAGGGAATCAAATCATGTTTAGACATTTCATGCAATCTTTTATAATGAACATGTCCTAAACGTGCATGCCAAAGTGTAGAGACATCATCATTCAAATTTGTAGTTTTAATGGTAATATCATGCTCACAATTCATATAAAGAGAACAAATAACTTTATTTATACTAAGCTTGAACATTCCATTACATAGGTATCCTTTAACAACAAATACACTACCCTTTGATAACACATAGTTATCGGCTTCATACACTTGCCGATAACCTTGTTTATTCAAAACAGTACCCGATAAAATATTTTTCCTAATATTAGGTACATACAATACATTCACAAGAACAATATTCTTTCTTGAAGAAAATTCTATCTCTACTTGGCCTATTCCTAGGATAGGGGCGGTCGACTCCTCTCCCATGTGAAGAACTCTTCCTTCACTCGTATTGGCAAAGGAATTGTACATCTCTTTGTCTCTACAAACATGTTCCGTAGCATCGGAGTCAACCCACCATGATCTCATCATCCTGCATAGCAAAAATTTCAGAAAAATTAGAGACATAGTCTTTATTAGAATATGCATCTAACTTAGTTTCTAAACTTGAAACTAAACTTTTCTGACCTTGAGATTTCTGCTCTTGGTTTTTATTACCAAAAGCATTGCCTTGAGCCTCCTCGCTCTTCCCCTTTCCTAAGCGATAGTCTCGCTTGAAATGCCCCGCTTTCCCGCAAGTGCAACATACGTTTCCTTTCGAAGGATGCTTCTTGTTAGGACCTTTGCTAGCATGCATACTCATTAGGCCTTTTCTTGCCTTAGTTCTTGTTCATCTTTTGAAAACCAGTCTCCAATACAACCTTAGGCGAATTAGTATCAACTTCCATCGTGTCCTTTTCCCGTACATGAAGTTCCTCTTCCATTCGCAATTCTTTTGCGAGTTCAACCAGAGATATCTCTTCCTTTTTGTGCTTCAAGGAACGTCGGAAGTCCTTCCATGCTGGTGGTAATTTGTCAATTATACTTGACACCGAGATGGCTTCATCCATCTTCAAGTTTCGTTGAGCAAATTGCCCAAGATACAATGTATCTCATGGAACTGTTCCATCACCGGACGAGAGTCCACCATCTAGTAGTTGTTGAAATTACTCACAAGAAACTTGACGCTTGAAGCGTCCTCAGCCATGTATTTGGATTCAAGCGAATCCCATAACTCTTTCGCAGATTCAGTATTTTGATACAAGTCGAATAAGGAGTCGGACATACCGTTGAGGATATGTCCTCTAGCGATGTAGTCGTCGTTCTCCCACTTGTTTCGATCACGGAAAGCCACCATTGGTGCATCATCTCCAACTTCAGGGCACGGTGTAGACAGTACGTAGACCACCTTTATGTTAGCCAGCAGGAAGTGCATCTTCCTCCTCCAGCGCCGGAAATCAATGCCTTCAAACTAGTCCAACTTCTGGAACTGGTGTAGCATATCTCTCACGCTCGCCATTGAGTAGAAAATATTGGATTCGTATGTTGGGGATTATCTTTGAATATGGCAGCAAGAGAGTCTTCTAAAACAGCAACGGTAGTGCAGGAAATTTGGACAGCTTCTTCTTCTTTCGTTGTATTGATTCACAGAGGAATCCTTATGATCTGGATATCAAGTTGATCGCGTTGTTGCTTTTCGAATTCAATATTGGACCCTATATCTTAGTCGAGGGTTAGCACGAAATTTGAACGGGGATAATCAATCTGAAACAATATCTATTCTCGACTAAAGAAATAGATATCAACTTATGTTTGAGGGTTTTGGAAATCAAACATGGTTTCGAATCAAAGAGTGATTCTCTGTGTGAGTGAGTGGTTTTCTATGTGCGCCTCATACTGTCCTCGACCTCCAATATATAGGAATTCAAAAGTGACGAAGAGCAGGTGCGTCTGTAAAGAGAAGCCGTGTCTCTCAGACGGCGTCGCGTTTTGGCTAAACATTAGTCACCGCATTTTGCTTAAGCATTACGATAATGTCTACACATAACGCGTTGGTATAATGTCTAATGAAAATGCGGTAACCTATCAGCGCGTTTAACCTTGATATTATCAGCCGCGTCTTGTTGAGACATTATCTTAATGTCCAGTCAAAACGCGCCCAACATAATGTCTTAAGGAAAACGCGATCCGCACTGAGTTCTAAACTCAAAAACTTACTCAATCGATGTTCTAAACCTCTCATATCATTAGGGTATGCTACCCTAATATGTTGGAACGTAATACTAGGTCCGAAAACCCTAAAATTACCAACATTACATACCAATAAGCTAATGATGTCACAATTAGATCACTTTAGTTATGGTTATTTAAAGGGTGGCACATATATTTTATTTTATTTATATGTGTCTCCACATAAATTGGTTATGTTATAAAATAAACTTAACAATCTCCACTTGGTCACATGTGTGAATAGTAAATGTATAACGAAAGTGAGCTCAAAATTGCTATCATATCATAAAGGTGTATTTGTAATCTGGTCCATTAACAATGTTAGCATAGGATCAAGGCGGCCTTCGTAATCATCATCGTTACTCGATCCTGTTTGTCACATATGTCAACCAAAATTTAATGACATGGATTCATCATGGAAACTGCACGAACTATGATTGTACACGACTGTTTCCAACTGAGCTCTAAAAGCGAGATCAACAATCGTACATAAGCGTATTCTAGCAACAACAGTTCTGCAAGAACATAATTCAGATGAATAGGTAAAATGCATATCAAACATAGAGCAATGTATAGTACAAGCTCCCACTAAATTTGAATATCCTCAGATGAGGTAACATGCATATGATCAGTATACCACTGAAAAGCCTAAGATAAGAACTCTTTTTATCTGCAATAGACTTCAATACAATATGCTCTATATGTTCACTCTGTATCTCTTAATTGCAACTAGCATTTTGATATCAATGTTATCACATTGACTATCTATAGTTGTTAACTGAATATGACATAATTAAACTTTTTACAAAACAACGCTAACAATCTTTCGCAACACGAAATCAAAAGTTCATAGTGCAGTAAACATAAATCATGTTCCTATGTTGATGGCCACAACATGCTATTCAGAACTGACATGATAAATAATTAAATTTATTATAATTTTCTTAGTGCATCATATTGGAACCAATAACATAATTGATCTCTAATGAGCTTAACATCCGACATGTGTGCATGTTTGATATATGTTAACTATGAGTTCAATAGTGAACTCATTAAATATATGCACAATATGATTATGTATGTAACTTTGGAATGCATACACACTTCAAAAGGCAAATGAGACAAAACATTATCTATTACAAATGTGTGCTCAACAAGTGTCACGATCCAAAAACTAGGCCGAGACCGGCACTTGACCCACTGCCAAGCAAGCCTCTCACTTACTTCCAACCGAAAACTTACTCTCGAATACGTGCAATTTAAATAAAAATAACCAAAATGAATTAAATCACTGGAAATATAACGTAACAAGTCTCACTACTAACATCCTATCTAAAGTACAACGGAGCGACATGTCTAACAGAAAACAGAATAACCAGATGAAATAAAATAATTCCAAAAGGATGACTGGTTGTGTGGCATCATACGCGAAACGAGAAGCTCCCTTCCAAAGACAATTGACAACTCCTAACTTGACGACTCACTTATCTGAAAAAGATGGGGAAGAGGGGGGTGAGTCTGGGGAGACTCAGTGAATAATTAATACACTTAATTTACAATAACCATATTCATAAGCACATGTCCACAATCACATACTCCAAGTTTCACATCACAATAATAACATATGCAATAATGCGTGAATGCATGAATGCATGAATGCGTGCAATGCAACCCTCAATGGCAGTCGTCACTGCCGGTCCGTCGGACCCTGTCACGAGCGAGTTGAGCCATAGCAGAAAAACCACAACTGTGCTGAGCCTCGCCAGAATAAACCACGAGCGTGCTGAGCCACGTCAGAATAACCACAAACGGGCCGAGCTACGCCAGGAGAACCACGAGCGGGCTGGACCACGCCAGAATAACCACAAACGGGCCGAGCCACGCCAGAATCTCATCTCATGTCAATATGATGCATGTCATGTATGCAATGATGCACATACACATATCAAAGTACTCCACATAAATCACGTAATCATATCAATCAATCACACGTCAATAGACACCACTTATATTTAACGTCTTCGCAAGACGAGGGGTTTCATTTTCATCACTTTCGTAATCACACAAACAATTCAATATCACATGTTATATAAATAACGTATCATAATTAAGCATATTAACCACTCACCGACTTTCAAGCTCGATTAAATGCAATATCAATCTGCTCGATCTCTTGTCCCGCTCACGTTACCTAAAACAGCATGTAAATACACTCAAATTCACATGAACTAATTATCACAAGCCAAACACATTTGAGTCTGTCTGATCTAATCTCAATACACTTTAATTCACATGATTAAGTTGAGATTACTAGTAAACAACACTAACTAATTGAATCCTTAAAGAAGATAATATTTAATCTTATTACTACAACCCTCTTATCTATTGTCTTTATTTATTGCTTTTATTTGTCTATAATGTTGAACACCATTAAACATCATCACACATTCTTACCGGCCAACTGACGAAATCCTTCTTCTTATTATATCTCTTTTTCCACAGTGCCCAAACTAATCAATTCATGATACATTAATAAGACTGCATCTCCTACATAATTGATCCTCCACACCATCATCGTCTGTTAACCCTAATTGACTGCATCATCATATTTGATTAAGAACAATCCACTTTAAATCCTCATGAATTCCCAGCTTACCTTCCACTGAAGATGCCAAAATCACCTCTCTTCGTCTTCCTTAATTTGTCGCGTTTTTTTTCATCTACTTCTAAACCCTAGCCAACTTGAATATACGTGTGTATATATATACATGTCAACCAAATCAAATTTAGCACAAATTTAGGAAATCTTATGATTTATTTAACCACCCATCATTTTCTACTCACACGTTCCCTTTTTTTGTTTTTTTTTGACCAAGTATTACAATCAACAAAATCGAATAATGTAACTAGAATAAATCTTTAATTTATACTTTTAATTAGCACTATAAATAATTCAGGAATATTACATTCTACCCCCTAAAAAAAATTCGGTCCCCGAATTTTAAAGTGTCTTACCTGAAGGTCCAGCGTTAGGGTTATGAACATCTTGTACTCTCACTTGATTCCCTACTTCTTGTCTCTGAATTTGGCTGCCCTCTGCCTGCCTTGGAAATTGTCTAAACTCTCCTACTCCAGCTTGTGCTACCGGAGCACCCATCACATGCTGACCTCCAATACCACGTGACAAATCATATGAGTCCATAACTGAGGCGTGCGAGTACGCTGGATGAGCTGCCAAATACTGTATACTAGCTTCACGGGTCAGACACTAACTCATGTAGTGTCCCTTCTCGCCACAACGAAAACAAGTTATGATCTCCTTATAACAAACTCCTCTATGAGCACGTCCACAAGTCTTACAAGGAATTCGCGACTGACTAGATGAAGTAGAATTAATTTCTTGAGAACCATGTGCAGGTCGTCCAACATCCTGCGAGACCGTCCTATCATCTGAATATGATGCATGAGATTGATGACTTCCTTTCTGACCATGCTGATGTCTACCTTCTCGAAACTCAACCGGCCGATCATGACGACTCTCTAAATCGTCCTCCTCACGAGGTCTCTTCCTCTGATCACGTGCACCTCTAGTCTCAAGCTCTCTGTCCTCAATGGCTCGAGCTTTATCTACTGCCTTAGAGAAATGCAAAAAATCTATACTACTAACTGCCCGGAAGATGAGGTTACGCAGCCCTGTGATAAACCGCTTGATTCGCATCTCCTCTGAAGACACCAAATGTTGTGCATAAGCTGACAAAGCCTCAAACTTATTCGCATATTCTGTGACTGTCATATCTCCCTGCTTCAAGGTCTCAAACTCTCGAGCTCTAGCATCCCTCACGCTAACAGGCAGAAATCTATCGAGAAATAAGATCTTAAATTCTTCCCACTCCATCTGTGGCTGTTGTGCACTCCTCTCTCTCTTTTTGATAGCAAACCATGAGCGAGCCACACCTCGTAATCTGAAAGAAACTAACTCCACTGATCTCCAGCTAGGGCAGTGAAGAGCATTGCAAAGATTCTCGATCTCATCGATAAACTCCTGAGGGTCTTCGTTCGCGTCTGTCCCATAAAAAGTTGGTGGTTGATGCTTAAGAAACTCATCCAGCTTAACTCCTCCATCATTAGTAGTTTGCTGAACAACTTGAGCATGAGCTGGCTGCGTGGACGGTTGTCCCGTGGTAACATTCTGTGGAACCAATCCGTGTATCGCTTGCATCATTCCTTGCATCATACTCATCATCTCAGACATTGTGTCTTGTGGTGCATTTTTTTTCTGCTGGAGGTGCAGTCGCTGGTGCGCTATGTGCTCCTCTCCTCGTCCGAGTACCACGAGGTACAACTGCTGGAATATCAACCTCAGTATCATGAGTATTATCACCTCGGCCAACATTACCATCACTAGCATTTTGGGAAGCACCCCTACTTCGAACACGAGATGACCTACGGGAATTCGGTGCCATCACAACCTATATGAAGGAAGTTAGACCAACAAGAATTGGGAAGACATAACCGAATCAAAAAGGAATTTACCTAAAGGTCCTAGCAGAACGTTGTTTATGGCGGTGGTGCGCTTCACTACCATAATCAAAATTATACCAAGTCCTAGCTCCGTGTACTATAGGGACCAACCTAAGCTCCTGATACCAACTTTGTTACGACCCAAAAACTATGCCGAGACCGGCACTTGACCCACTGCCAAGCAAGCCTCTCACTTACTTCCAACCGAAAACTTACTCTCGAATACGTGCAATTTAAATAAAAATAACCAAAATGAAATAAATCACTGGAAATATAACGTAACAAGTCTCACTACTAACATCCTATCTAAAGTACAACGGAGCGACATGTCTAACAGAAAACAGAATAACCAGATGAAATAAAATAATTCCAAAAGGATGACTGGTTGTGTGGCATCATACGCGAAACGAGAAGCTCCCTTCCAAAGACAATTGACAACTCCTAACTTGACGACTCACTTATCTGAAAAAGATGGGGAAGAGGGGGGGTGAGTGTGGGGAGACTCAGTGAATAATTAATACACTTAATTTACAATAACCATATTCATAAGCACATGTCCACAATCACATACTCCAAGTTTCACATCACAATAATAACATATGCAATAATGCGTGAATGCATGAATGCGTGCAATGCAACCCTCAATGGCAGTCGTCACTGCCGGTCCGTCGGACCCTGTCACGAGCGAGTTGAGCCACAGCAGAAAAACCACAACTGTGCTGAGCCTCGCCAGAATAAACCACGAGCGTGCTGAGCCACGTCAGAATAACCACAAACAGGCCGAGCTACGCCAGGAGAACCACGAGCGGGCTGGACCACGCCAGAATAACCACAAACGGGCCGAGCCACGCCAGAATCTCATCTCATGTCAATATGATGCATGTCATGTATGCAATGATGCACATACACATATCAAAGTACTCCACATAAATCACGTAATCATATCAATCAATCACACGTCAATAGACACCACTTATATTTAACGTCTTCGCAAGACGAGGGGTTTCATTTTCATCACTTTCGTAATCACACAAACAATTCAATATCACATGTCATATAAATAACGTATCATAATTAAGCATATTAACCACTCACCGACTTTCAAGCTCAGTTAAATGCAATATCAATCTGCTCGATCTCTTGTCCCGCTCACGTTACCTAAAACAGCATGTAAATACACTCAAATTCACATGAACTAATTATCACAAGCCAAACACATTTGAGTCTGTCTGATCTAATCTCAATACTCTTTAAGTTGAGATTACTAGAAAACAACACTATCTAATTGAATCCTTAAAGAAGATAATATTTAATCTTATTACTATTATGAGGAACACTTAACGACTACAACCCTCTTATCTATTGTCTTTATTTATTGCTTTTATTTGTCTATAATGTTGAACACCATTAAACATCATCACACATTCTTACCGGCCAACTGACGAAATCCTTCTTCTTATTATATCTCTTTTTCCACAGTGCCCAAACTAATCAATTCATGATACATTAATAAGACCGCATCTCCTACATAATTGATCCTCCACACCATCATCGTCTGTTAACCCTAATTGACCGCATCATCATATTTGATTAAGAACAATCCACTTTAAATCCTCATGAATTCCCAGCTTACCTTCCACTGAAGATGCCAAAATCACCTCTCTTCGTCTTCCTTAATTTGTCGCGTTTTTTTTTCATCTACTTCTAAACCCTAGCCAACTTGAATATACGTGTGTATATATATACATGTCAACCAAATCAAATTTAGCACAAATTTAGGAAATCTTATGATTTATTTAACCACCCATCATTATCTACTCACACGTTCCCTTTTTTTGTTTTTTTTACCAAGTATTACAATCAACAAAATCAAATAATGTAACTAAAATAAATCTTTAATTTATACTTTTAATTAGCACTATAAATAATTCAGGTATATTACAACAAGTCTTCTCCAAATCAAGCGAAATGACAACTCAATAAACATGAATATCATTAACTAAAAACATACATAAATCATATATGACTCAAGAGTTATAATAGACTTTTTTGAGGTAATTAGTTTATCATGAACAGACAATGTCTCATGATTGATTACCCATAGCATGGATGAAAATTTAATATGTAATAAGAGAAATAATTTTTTTCTTCAGTGATAATTGCCCAACCCATATCCCCCTCTGAATCTCAATTTCCTAAAAAAGTATGAGATTCAAACCTCACCAACTACATTATGAATTTCAATGTCTTCGAATTCTACTCATCATATATACGTAACTTAAGACGTGCAAAGAAATTCAACCGCAAAATTACATGCATTACTAAAAGATGATACTCTCTTCATAATTGTGAAGTGAAACGTTGTAAATATTTCTTGAATAGAGAACAAGTCAAACCAAATGAACATGCTCACCAACACCAGAATCATGCAAGTCATAAACCATGTATTCATCAAAACAAACTTTAAAAGTAGATTCATTAGATACCAGCACAACATTAATAACAAGTCGGAGGATGGTGATTGAGGAGTCGTATTTATACGACTCGTCGAATCAACTAAGCCCATTTATTTTGACACTTTTATATGCGAACATTTACTTTTTAGTATGATTTTGCATTTCAGGTGTTTCGGAAGCTCTAGGAGGAAACGCGCATAAAAGACGGCATTTCATGCCAAAAACACCACAATGGCAGATCAGACCTTTGGAGGTTCGGTGGAGTGCTGGGAATTGACCACTGACCAGAAAAATATGAGTTACGTGTCATTGCGTAGCTGACTCAATTTTCTACAACTCTCTGACACCTTTACCGTGTTAGATTGTGGTGTATCACCTTTGTCGGGATACTTAGGGTTGTTACCTTTGTCCGAATAACCACACTTAGAAACTTGGAATTCATTAGCTGTATATGATAAACGTGACAAAATAGAAATCCTAAGCTGAATATCTTCTCTGATTGGAATCTTTATTGGTGTTTCTCTCTTTTGCACTCACAATTGCTAAAAACCCCTTTTCTTTAATTGTCTACAAATACAACTTCACAAACCAGCTCTCTTGGGTTCGACCATGCTTACCGCTAGCTAGTAGTTACAGGAGATTATAAATTTAAGTTTGACGCATCAGACGACGGGCGTCAAATTTTGGCGCCGTTGCCGGGGAGCTGCGCTTCCGTGAAATTATTTCTTTTTAGTTTTTTTAAAAGTTTTTATTTGTGATTCGCCATGTCTTCCTATTATAGTGGAATAGCTTGTGACGACAAAGACGATGAGGAAGATGATGACAGCGAGGTTAAGTGTTGGATGATTGACCATCTCCTAAAATTTAGAGGTGATGTTGGAGAAAATCCTGTAACGCATGTGAAGAAGGTTCACTACACCTGCTGCGCCATGAAACCAAAAGAAGAATCATTGGAGAGGTTTAAGTTAAAAAATCTTTTTCTTCTCATTAACTGAATCCACAAGATCTTGGTATTACTCATCATCTGCAGATTGTGAAAGAACTAGAAGTCTGACACCTTTGTCGGGTTAGATTGTGGTGTATCACCTTTGTCAGGATACTTAGGGTTGTTACCTTTGTCAGAATAACCACACTTAGAAATTTGGAATTTGATCATTAGTTGTCGTTGATAAACGTGTCACAATTGAAACCCTAAGCTGATTATCTTCTCTGATTGGAATCTTTATTGGTGTTTCTCTCTTTTGCACTCACAATTGCTAAAACCCCCATTTTCTGTAATTGTCTACAAATACAACTTCACAAACCAGCTCTCTTGGGTTCGACCCTGCTTACCGCTATCTAGGTTTTGTAGGAGATTATAAATTTAAGTTTGACGCGTCAGACGACACGCGTCAGTAATATTAATTGTAAGTAATATATTGTTCTCAAACACTAATGATGAAATAATGTCAAATAATAAACCATCGAAGAATGTATTGATTACTCACATCCAAAATGCTAAAGATTGTCACACATATACCACCATTAAAGTATATATGCGTCAACATTAAATATTAACTTTCTAGATGGTCTAAATATTCATGTAAACTACACACATTCCAATATACTAAACGTGTCAACCTACGTGGATACAAGGAAGTGATCGTGTAATTCCGTTACAATTGACCTATTAAGAATATCGGCAAAATAAAAATAGGAATCTTAAATCTAGCATTTAAATTAAATAGTCTTGTTACCCGAAAGACTTACGATTCCCGAACAACAGGACAGATGCTATTATAATTTACTTTTAAGTGTGGTCCAACTATTCTTCACATTCTTTTTTTTTGATGGGAACTATTCTTCACATTCAAACTGTCCAAACTCCAAATGCTGATCCAAAACGTGCTCCATTTTTCCCTCAACGCTTGCCAACCTTCAAAATCGAATCAAGGTCATCTTATGATTCTCATTCGAATCGTCAATATCATAAATTTATACGATCTGCAATCATATTTTATTCGATCAATAAACCTATATTAAAGAACTTTAAAGGATTACTGTTTTCTATAAAATTAATTATGCCATCTTATCCGAGATGATAAGGTAATCAAACTAATCCAATACAGGAATTTAATATGTTAATTGATCATTTATTTATGCTTATCGGGGTTTTTCTTTTTAATATTATATATTATTATATTAATCCACATTATTCTTTCTTATCACAAAGATGACAACGAAAAAGGAAGAAAATGTAGCACCAAATATTACAAGGCATATGCCTGCTTTTTTTTTTTTTTTTTTTTTCATATGCCTGCTTTAATTCGCTCATAAATGCAATAAAATCTCGAACTGTGGCAAAAATCCAATCTTCACCCGAAATTGGCTACTGAGTGACATCCAGTTGGGGTTGTTGGATTTATCTAATTTTGGTTTCAGATTCTGACGCATATTGGCAGAGACGAGGCACGCTTGTCACGTTCAGGAGGCAGCAGCTGCTCGTTGGATTATTCGATTCGTGGATGTGAGCGTTCGGAGCTGAATTTGTCTCCTGAATTTTAGAGAATTATCTTTATAAGGTATTATGAAAAGAAAAACCTGATTTAAGATAATCCATTGCGTTGTTTCCATAGTCATCACGTAGAGTAGAGTACAGCTGCTTGATTTTATCCTGTTATTTAATGTGTTTGATTTTTGTTCAACAGAGCTGGATTGATTGTTGGTTTTGGTGCTGTGAGTTGTTGGGTTAGGGGATTTTGCTTTGCGTATTGAAATTGCACCTACCATATTGCTGGGAGGAGTTGGTTTGATAAGTGGGTCCTTGACATTACCAGTTCAGGCGAAGGACGTGTCAAGGATAAGATTTGTATATTGGAAGAGGAAGACTTGCCAGGTTAGGTTATTTGGTTGAGTGAGCGTGTCAGGAAGGGATTGTCGTAGCCATGTCCATGAAGGAGCCCGAGCAGGTTATGAAACTTAGAGTGGGTTCTGTGCTTGGGAAGCAAACAATTCTGAAAAGCGACCACTTTCCTGGGTGTCAGAATAAGCGGCTTATGCCTCAAATCGATGGTGCTCCGAATTATCGCCAGGTTTTCCTTTTAGGGACTTGTCTTTTTTGATTGGCTCAAATGTGTTCCTGGTTTCAGTTGATTGGATGTGGAATCTACAGTTTTGGTTTTGTAGGTTTAATTTCTGATAGTTTGTGATTCAAAAGACGTTAAAGGGTTTTATTGTGGTCACTTATTGGCACTTATTCGATCATCAGAGTTTAATGTTATTTTTTTCTTTTACGCTAGTTTAAATGTCTACTGTTTTCTCTTGTTTGAATTAATAGAAATTTTCGGTGATGAACAACAGGCTGAATCATTGCATGTCCATGGGGTTGCAATTCCAACTACTGAAGGTATTCGGAATGTTTTGAACTATATCGGTGATCAGGCAGATGGGAAGCATACAAAAGTGTTATGGATTAATCTTCGTGAAGAGCCAGTAAGTAGTTGCGCACTCGCTATATATTTCTATTTTATCCTTGAGAAGTTTAGTGTAATTTGTGATCTTGATTCCGTTTTTATCTATAATGTAGCTAGTATACATCAATGGGCGACCTTTTGTCTTGCGTGATTTAGGAAGACCCTTCTCAAACCTCGAATACACGGTAAACTTATGGCTCATTGCCAAAGTAATTACTGCAGGCATACCTTATTGAGCTTAAAAAAAAATTATACGCTAAATCGCTAATGCTATGCCATAAATAATTTCTTTTTATTATGCTATGAAAGGTATGCACCTCATATTTGAGGCAAGGCAGTATAATTAATTGCTAAATGAAAAAAATGGCAGAACTGTTTCTCAAATTATAAGATGGACAGGGGACACATTCTGGCACTCCTAACTTACTAGAATGTGTTTTTCATTTCTCTATCCACCAATGAAGTTTTATCGTGCTCATTGTTTTTATTCATAATAGGGAATTAACAGAGAAAGAGTTGAGCAGATGGAATCGCGACTGAAAGAAGACATCCAACTGGAAGCATCCAGGTTTCTTTTTCCTGCGGTTGTTCTATAAACTAGTTCAGTACCTGTGAAATAGCGGGTCTACTTGAGTAACACGTTTGCGTTCTTTATGGTCGTTGCTGCTATTCTGTATCTTTATTTGCATGACCATTAATTTCCTTAACTTGTATGGCATGACAGATATGGAAATAAGATCCTTGTCACTGATGAACTGCCTGATGGTCAGATGGTGGATCAGTGGGAATCGGTCTCTCGTGATTCTGTGAAGACACCATTAGAGGTATGTGATCCTGATTAAGTTATGTTACGCCATTGCCTGATTTATAAACCTTATACTTGGTAAGTGACACATTTTCCTCTAGGTTTATGAGGAATTGCAAGCGGAAGGCTACCTTGTGGACTATGAGCGTATTCCAATTACAGATGAAAAGCCGCCTAAAGAACTTGATTTCGACCTTCTGGTGAGTTTCAGTTAATTTTATTCCTCTTCAGTCTCCATACCTTATGGAGGTGGACAGCTTATTAACAAAAGAGAAACGAATTTCATGCTTGTCCATATATGAAAAACCTTGCAATGGGTATATAGGATTCGGGGCACCATGATCTCATGCCAACAAACTGCAAGCATGGCCTCAGGAAATCCCTAATGAAGGGTGCTCTGTGTTTTTGTTGTCTTAAATGCTATCACCTAGTAGTTGTAAGTTGTATATCATACTGACATTTTTTCATGGGATAATACAGGTTCACAAAATATCAAAGGCTAATATAAAGACAGAAATAATCTTTAACTGTCAAATGGGGCGTGGTCGTACAACGACTGGGATGGTAATTGCTACTTTGGTCTACCTTAACAGAACAGGGGCTTCTGGTACTCTTTCTGTTTAACCTGATCCGACACATCATCTTATTTAGTCATGGACATATTGTATTGACCATGGTTCATTTTCTTTGTTGCTTCCCGAATCCCGATCTTACTAATTAGGCATTCCAAGAACCAATTCGATTGGAAGAGTGATGGATGGAATTTCAAGTATAACTGATAATGTACCAAACACAGAGGAGGCAATAAGAAAAGGAGAATATGCAGTGATCAGAAGCTTGATCAGAGTCTTGGAGGTATACAAGACTGATCCATCAATTTTTATATCATTTCTCATTTGTATAAAATTATGTTTATAGTTTATACTTTTATTCAGTGTTAAATAATCATTAACCATGCTCTTTTAGGGTGGTGTTGAAGGCAAGAAACAAGTGGATAAAGTCATTGACAAGTGTGCATCAATGCAGGTGTGCTGCTATATATGTTCTATTTCATTCCATTCTGCATTTTTGTACTTTCATTTCCTGATATATCTTCTATAGCTGGGGCCGGAAAAATTAATGATGTGTTTGTAGGATTTTTAAGCTCTTATATCGTTGTGCATGACACCGCCTAGTTTGTATTAGCCTTATGTTGTCTTGTTTTATTTGGCACACAGAACTTGCGAGAAGCGATTGCTACATATCGTAATAGCATTTTGCGTCAAGCAGATGAGATGAAGAGGGAAGCCTCACTTTCCTTCTTCGTGGAGTACCTGGAGCGATATTATTTTCTTATATGCTTTACTGTATACATTCACACGGAAAGATCTGCTCTGGATCCCAATGCATCAGATTATATTAGTTTTTCTGACTGGATGAAAGCAAGACCAGAACTGTACAGCATTATTCGCAGGTACTATTTTGATTTCCACGGGGTAGATTTCACAAGCAGGACTTGTACAGCATTGACTAATTAAGAGTAATCGGACCTTTTTGTTTCGTTTTGACTCAGTAGTTGAGTACTCGCTTGGGTGCTTACACACTTGTGTTTTCAATAGGTTGCTCAGACGGGATCCTATGGGCGCACTAGGATATTCAAACCTGAAACCATCTTTGATGAAAATTGCGGAGTCTGCTGATGGACGGCCTTCTGAAATGGGTGTTGTAGCTGCCTCGAGAAATGGTAAAGTACTTGGAAGCATGACTGTTCTAA
Organism: Rhodiola kirilowii; assembly: GCA_033675215.1. Classification (NCBI taxonomy): domain Eukaryota; kingdom Viridiplantae; phylum Streptophyta; class Magnoliopsida; order Saxifragales; family Crassulaceae; genus Rhodiola; species Rhodiola kirilowii. The sequence goes on along the minus strand of CM066196.1, from coordinate 28,675,253 downwards.
AAAGCGATCATTGTCCGGGCTGTCAAAATCTATGTTTACCTGAGAGGGTGGAGGGTGCTCCCAACTTCAGAGAGGTTCCTGGGTTTCCTGTCTTTGGAGTGGCAAATCCTACTGTTGATGGTATTCAATCCGTTCTGCAAAGAGTTGGAAGCTCCAAAGATGGCCGCCCAGTGTTTTGGCACAATATGAGGGAAGAGCCTGTAATCTACATCAATGGAAAACCTTTTGTTCTTCGGGAAGTAGAACGGCCTTGCAAAAACATGCTCGAATACACTGTTAGTATTCTTTCTTTCCATGAAGATTTTGATGATGCATTTGTAACAAGCACAATTTATTATACATGTATGTCAATAACAAAATATAACATTACATATCTCCCTGGTGTCTTGTATTCATCCTACATCTTTTTAAAATTAGCTGACAGTTATATGCGCATTGCAGGGAATTGATCGCGAGAGGGTAGAGAGTATGGAATCTCGGCTGAAAGAAGATATTCTCTTAGAAGCTGAAAGGTACAAAGGTGCTATAATGGTTATTCATGAAACAGAAGATGGACAAATATATGATGCGTGGGAGCATGTGAATTCTGATTCAGTTAAGACACCACTGGAAGTTTTTAGCTTTCTTCAGTCCAAAGGTTTTCCAATCACATATGCACGTGTTCCTATCACTGATGGCAAAGCTCCCAAAAGTTCTGACTTCGACATGCTGGCTGCAAATATTGCTTCTGCTTCAAGGAACACTGCCTTCGTCTTCAATTGCCAGGTTTCTCACTTTGTTCATTGAGCATGATATTTTTATTTTTTACCTTTTGCGGCAAAGATTGTAACGATACCCAAAATTTTGTTTACAGATGGGCAGAGGAAGGACCACAACTGGTACTGTTATTGCTTGCCTGTTGAAATTACGAATTGATGATGGCAGACCAATAAAAATTCTTGCGCGTGATTCGCCACCCCTGGAGCTAGATGGCAATACATCAAGCGGAGACGATACTGGAAGCTTTGATGCAGCTTCTTCGTCAAGCATTTTAAGATCAATGATTGAAGATGAGAAGACTCGTGCATTTGGCATTAATGATATTCTGTTGCTATGGAAAATAACACGATTATTTGATAATGGAGTGGAATGTCGCGAGGCTTTAGATTCTATAATTGATAGATGCTCAGCTCTGCAGAACATACGCCAAGCTGTTCTGCAATACAGAAAGGTATTCAACCAGCAGAATGTTGAACCAAGAGTAAGGAGGATTGCTTTGTATCGTGGGGCTGAGTACCTGGAGCGTTACTTCCGTTTAATCGCTTTTGCTGCGTATCTCGGGAGTGATGCTTTTGATGGATTTTGTGGTCAAGGTGAATCCAGAATGACATTCAAGAATTGGCTGCATCAAAAATATGAGGTCCAAGCAATGAAATGGAGCATAAGACTAAGGCCTGGGCTTTTCTTCACTGTCCCTGTAAATATTTTTCCTCAAGTCTCCCATGTCTCTCTCTCTCTCAAGCTTGCATCTGATTAAGCATATGTCTTCCACTGTCTATTTCTTTCAGGAGGAGTTGAGAACACCATATGAGTCTCAACACGGAGATGTGGTGATGGATGCCATTATCAAAGAGCGCAATGGTTCAGTTCTTGGCAAAGGTTCTATACTTAAGATGTATTTCTTTCCTGGTCAGAAAACTTCCAGCAACATACAAATTCATGGTGCACCACACATTTACAAGGTATGAGGACTGATTACCATTTATTTCATTATCGTAACCCCAAGTGCTTTTTTGTGGCTTTGTAACTCCAAGAGTGTGTTGTCCCTTGCTTAATTTGGTATCAACTTCATGTCTCGCAATAAGTTCAGGTCAGTTTAAGCTGAAAAGAACATACCCTTGTGTAGTTACATTCGGAAACTTTTTTGACATATTGAAAATTCAAATGTCACCAGTGTAAAGAAGAACTGGCCTGATGATTACCTTTTAAATAATTGGCTATCAACTTCTTTAAAAAAATAATATTATTCATTTCACACAAAGATGAGTAATCCTATTTAGCAGCAAAATCAGAAGTTATTCTTTCAGCAAAATCAGTAATCCTTCAGACTACAAGTCTCCTCTTCACATGTAAATTCAGCAACTCAGTGATACAAGAATAATTTTTATCCTTTCATCTTATTCTTCTCTGAGGTTTCTATATTACTTAGTTAAAGAAAATTAAGGGGGACAAGTTCCCTGTTTGGGTGCGTACAGGTGGATGAGTTCCCTGTTTATAGTATGGCAACTCCAACAATTGCTGGTGCTAAAGGAATGCTAGCTTATTTGGGTGCGAAACCAAATTCAAATGGAATAGTTGGTCAGAAAGTCATTGTAACTGATCTGAGAGAGGAAGCAGTTGTGTATATCAATGACACCCCTTTTGTCCTTAGGGAACTGAATAAGCCTGTAGATACGCTTAAGCATGTGGGAATCACTGGCCCTGTGGTATGTCAACTATAACATCTTGCTTTTGAAGTGAGATTCATGTTATGATGCACATGTGTACACTGTCCAACAACTCTCTCATGTTCAATTATTCTGTAGGTTGAACACATGGAGGCACGATTAAAAGAAGATATATTATCTGAAGCGAAAAAGTCTGGTGGACGACTACTCTTACACCGAGAAGAATTTTGCCCATCGACCAATGTGTCTAGTGTCATAGGCTACTGGGAAAATATTTTGTCAGATGATGTGAAGACACCTGCTGAAGTGTATGCAGTGTTGCAAGCTGAAGGCTATAATTTGACGTACAGAAGAGTTCCATTAACCCGAGAAAGAGAACCATTAGCTTCTGATGTTGATACTATACAGAATTGCCAAGATCAGTAAGTGAAATTGTTTGATTTTATTCGTCTTTTGCAATAAAAGCCGGCGGGTGTTATTTGCACCCATGCCTTTTCAGTGTGATCTTGTTCAGAAGAAAACAGTGTTACACTTCATGTAAAGACATGGCCTCAATTAAATTGTTTTGTTGCAGGTCAGCAGGGTCTTATCTTTTTGTATCACATACTGGATTTGGAGGTGTTGCCTATGCAATGACTTTAATTTGCACCAAACTCGATGATGATTCAAAAAACAATGTCACACCGTCATCGCCTTTCTTATGTGCGTCAGCTATGTCGAATAAAAATACGTTGAGTACGACTTCTGAAGTGGATGCATTTCAAATGGGGGATTACAGGGACATCTTGAGTTTGACTAGAGTCCTCATGTATGGCCCACAGAGCAAAGCAGACGTTGATGTGATATTAGAAAGGTACGCAATCTCTTCAAAACTAATACCCTGGTCGCCTCTAAAAATTTCTAAATATTGGTGTAGGTTAGTATAATAGATGGTAGAAAAAAGAAGAGGTTTCCTTATAGGTCTGGAAATTCTTTATAGCTGTCAGTTCTTTTTCTGTTAAAATTGTGGCTGAATAGTAACAGCTTTGATTGTGTAAATCTTTGCATTCAGCTTGTTTTTTCTTATGCCAATTCATCTGAATCGAGTTTTGATTTTTGTGTTTTCTCTGATCCGATAGGTGTGCAGGTGCTGGGAACATAAAAGAGGATATTGTGTCTTATAGTAAAGAACTCAAGACTCTTTCCGGAAAGCATGACGAGCACGGTGCACGTGTATGGGATATGGGTGTTAAAGCTCTAAGGTTAGTGCATACATTTGACGTGGAAAAGTCTGAATTGGGCACATAACATTCTTTTCATTTTGAAAAAAACTTTTCATATCGCTTATCAAAAAAAAAAAATTTTCATATTAATTTCATCATATATTGTTTGTTGTGTGGAATAGTGGTTACCAATATCATATTCCTAGCTTCTGCTTAAGAAACTAGTAGCTTTTCTTAGAGCTCAGTTTTGTTCAAATATTGAATGAATGTTTTGTGACCTTCAGTTACATGTGCTTTGTAGGCGATACTTTTACCTGATCACATACAGATCCTACCTCTACTGCACATCGCCATTCGAGACCAGTTTCGCCTCGTGGATGGACTCGCGGCCAGAGCTTGGCCATCTCTGTTCCAATCTCAGGATCGATAAATGACAACCACATATTGCGTATGCACCATATAGGTTTACGGAGTTATATGTACAGCTCGATATAACTCGTACACTCTTTAGAAGTTAAAAGAGCAACCAACACCTTAGCAAATAAAAATAGTATGCGGCTTTATAGACTGCCTCCCTCCAGAACTGAAAGTCGCTGCATACAGTTTCAAATCGGAAACTTTCTGGTTTGCCATTGCTGTTTTCTGTAGTCGTATGTTCCTCTCATTTTTCAGAAGGCCTTTTTGTGCAGGTGCAAATTGTATTCCTTGTGCTCTGCATTTGCAATTTGTATAGCTGCCAGTACAGAAGCTCATCTCGTTCTCTTCGATAATTCTTCTCTGCTTCTCATCAGCACCATACCTTTGGCCAGACCCAGAATTAACTTTCACCACTCATAAAACTCAACAGCTGAATAGGGACACATCTCAGCAAATATAACGACAAGAAAATTACTAGTATCTTGATTTGTTTCCCATAAAATCATCTCAAACATCAAGCATATGCCAAATTCAAAACCATCACAATCTTTGCTGTCTAAATGTTTTCAAGTTACAAAATGATAGAATAGTAGACTGAAAATTTCTGCTGTTTTGTCCAAGCAACAAATATAAACTGGTCAGGCACTTTCGGGAAGATTGGGCTTTTAGAAAGAAGTCCACGCGCCTCGCATCCAAAAAATTTAGGTCTTTTTAGTTTTGCGACCGTATCATGCCATCGTCAGTGGCTATGTTTTTGAGAGCGGTTGTCGTTGCAGGGAGTAGTTCTAAGATTCTCGTTGGGGTTGGGGTTGGGGTTCGGTTGGGTCTGGCTGGGGCCGAAGAAGGCGAGCTTGTGAGGGATGCGACGAAGGGTCATCCTTCAGAAGCTTCAAAAGTTTCCTCTTTTGAACAGTTTTTTTTCTTTCAAAATGACCCATTTCAGTTTCAACGTATCTTAAATGACCCATGTGAGTTTGGCCTTTCAGTTTTTGCCTATTTTTAATAAAATCGGATTCCTATGATCCGTTTTTTTTTTGCATTTTTCACAAAACCGGATCCCGGGGATCCTTTTTGTTGTTGTTGCATTTTTAACAAATTCGGATCTTGGGGATCCGATTTTATGTGCAAACGAGAAGACTTGGAGTTCTCATTCGCACGCCCACTCGTCTGCACATAAAATCGGATCATGGCCATCTGATTTTGTTAAAAACATAGAAAACCGGATTCCCGGGATACGGTTTTGTTATAAACAGGTCAAAACTGAAATGTCACTCATTTGGGTCATTTTGGATATGTTGAAACTCAAACATGTCATTTTGAAGAGAAAAAACTCTATTTTGAAGAAGAGGCAAAGTCTTTCTGGCAGATGAAAAATGAAGCGAATCGATCGGCAGAGGCTGGGGTGAAGCTCACGTTCCATCGTGAGATGTTGGGGGCAAACGAGATATGCTTCTCCGAGGAAGATTGGGCCGAGGCGGCTGCAGAATGGGCAAATACACTTGTGGGTCTAGTTTTTGAAACCAAACCTTTGCTCGGCAGAATGAAGGGATTTAGTAATGCAAAGTGGGGCGATGAGAGTACGGTCTCAGTGTCTCAGCTTAAACTTGACATTAATCTTTTCAAATTTGTGAACGAAACAGAAATGAATCGGATTCTCGACCTTGGGCCTTGATCCTTTGACTGCAGGCCGTTGGTCTTGAAACCTTGGTTGCCGTATGAAAGTTTTGAGCTTGAAGGTGTTGGATCTCTTCCTCTTTGGGTGCAGTTTTCTAATTTGGCCCCTCATCTGAAACACGAAAAGCTTATCAGTAGGCTTGCAAGTGCCATTGGAAAGTCTATTTGTACTGATGGTTATACATCATGAAAGGAAAAGCAGATGTATGCCAGTGTGCTTATTGAGGTTTTTGCTTCCTTGAGTTCAAGAAAACTATGGTGATCAACGGCCCTAGAGGTGTAAACTTTGTTCAGAAGGTGGTGTATGAATGGGCTCCCCAGAGGTGCAACCATTGTCAGTCTTTTGGACACACTGAGCAAAGAGGTAAGCTGCCACGTCTGAAGATCGATGACGAAGAGGAGATGGATGCACGCATTATCATCGAAACCGAGGTTGAGTGCAAGGAAATCGAAGGGGATGTTTCAATAGCACGGGAAGTGACGCCCCAGCCCGTGCTCCTAATGTTAACCTTTCGAACATCACTTCGAGCACTTACAAGGTGACAAATCTTGTTGTGAACCTTCCTAACATTTCTCTAGCACTGAAGAGGTGAGCACAGAGTTGTCTCAGCACTTATTTGTCCCTTAGATCCAGTTAGTGAAAATGGGAGTTGAAACAAGGTCATGGTGTAGAAGAGGGTGAGGGTGAAGCGGACTTCACTGAAGTCAGGAAGAAATCTCACAAAAAAGAAGAAGAAATCCAAGTTGAAAGGAGACGACTCAGATATGAATATCAGCTTAATCAAGTTGGCTAGGCGCTCCAAGGTGAAGGGAGCAAATCCAAACTCCTATAAATGGTGAATATTGGAAGCTGTAATATCTGAGGGATTAACAACCCCTCAAATCAAGTGGAGGTTCATTCGTTGATTACTATTTTAATATTGGGTTGTGTGCTATTTTAGAAGCTAAGATTAAGGATTTCGACAAGTATGGTGTTGCTTGAAGCTGTTGTCCTGCTAATGATTGGGAATTCTTTTGCTCACTACAAAAAAACATGATCGGTGATAACTTCAAGTCATCGCAGAATGTCAAAAAAATCATCGCATATATATTTATGTGATGACTTTTACAGTTGTCGCATGTCGTTGCAGAAGGTTCCCTCGCAGAAAGTTTTAGCGATGACTTTATTTGGTCATCACATATAGTATTTATTGCGATGACCACAAATTTATCACATAATAATTATGTGACTACTTTCACCATCACAAAAAAAGACTTTTACGACCACTTAAGATATCACAAAAACTATTAGTGATTTCTGAAAGTCATTGCAAAATGACATTTCAACTACCACCAAGAAGGTCACAATAGGACTTGTTACGATCACCGAGGTTATCACTAGAACACATTTATGCGACCACTAAAGTTGTCACAATAGAACTTTAGACGACCACGTATCACTAATATATTTTTTTACAAGCACTACAAATGTCACAGTATTTTTTTAATGAACATATAGAAAAAAGTAGATTTTGCCACAACTAAAAATGTCAAAATTAAATTTTACACAATTCGTCATTTACACATTCACTTCTTCTCTATGACGACTATTTTGATCAACTTTTGGACAGTTCACATGATTTTGTCATCTTGACATCTTCACTACTGTCATGTCTTCTTCAGCATGAGTCTTCATTGTGCCTTGTTCTCAAGCATGCTCATCACCAAAACAAGATTTCTACTTGTACATCATGTAATTTTCAATTGTGTACCCAATTGACTAGTACTTCTCCCAAAAGTTGTCTCAAGGCCGTCTTATACGAGCATTCAAACCTACCTTTTCTTGATGTTGAATTCGAAATTTGCATCTGCTATGACTTTTTAACCAGTGAAACCCTATAAAAAATGAGCACTTAAGCAAATATTACAATACAAAGGATTCTAGACTAGTGTTCTGCTACTATTAACTTGGATCATTTTTCACATTTATTATAGTATGGTAATAAACAAAAAGCGAACATGTGAGAGTAATCCTAAATAGTATATGTAATTGCTACGCGTGAGATGAGCTCAACTGTACCAGCACGATGTTGGACACACTGTGGTACAGTTGGTTGCACAGACTAAAGTAAATGAACGTAAAGTGCAAAGCAGTAAAGGACACAGAACACTTGGTGACCCAGTTCGGCTCAATGTAGCCTACGTCTGGGGAACTTCTCCCAAGTCCAAGGAACAATTCACTATCACGGTGTATAGTACAGATTGACGTTCGAACAGCCTTCCAAACTACTGATCCCCTATACTACCTTATAAGTAAATTGCGTGATCTAAGCTTCCCTTAGATCCAGAGACTCCCGTCTGTACGATCAGACCTCCTCCCGAGACTGATGTAGTTGAATCCAACTCGTAGATTCAGATTGTGGTTGGTCGTCGTCTGTAACAGTCAATCTGCTAGACCAGTGTGGTACTAAGCAGCGACAACACCTTTTTGAACTCTAGGCGTGATAATGCGCAGCAACAAATATGTGAGTTCAAGAAACAAACAGAGCAAGTGTTTACCGACTTGCAGCTTCAATCCTTCAGTGAGAGCTTGACGACCAGAAGCTCCAAGGTTTATGATTTCAGCGTACGGATTGAATGCTCTCCACACGGCGTCTCTCTCAAGTGTTGCTTAAAGAAGAAACTAAGTTCTGCTCTTCTATTTATAGCTGGCCGTGGAGATCTAGGTGATAAGAAAACCCTAGATCTAATTTTTTAAACCCTAGATAAGATAGGAAATAATTCCGTTGAAATCTGCATATGTTTATCTCATCTGAGTCGGTTTGGTGATGAGGCGGACGAGAATATCCAGTTGATATCTTTCTTTCCTAAAACTCAGCAACTGTCCTGATTTTTCGGAACTGAAAGATACACCTTGCACAGATGCTAGCACAGACCAATTCGAGTACTTCTTGTACAGATTTGTGTTTTGCCTATATGGCACTTTATGCTCCAACAATCTCCCCCTTGACATGTGAGGCAAAACACTTCTTCTGCATGACCTGATTCATTCCAGTCTTTGTATCGTTCGCAGCAGATAACACCATCAACAAGAACGCCACACAAAAACCACCACATTGCAGAGTTCTCCCCCTTTTTGACTCAACAGTGGCAAGGGACTTCTCCTCTCCATGTTCATCTCCACGACAATACCCTCTTCAAACCTTTCTACATCAGCACTGAAGATAAAGAATACTGCTCCGGCTAACTGATTCAGGAGCCTGCACAGTTTGATTGAAAAACTGATCCCCCTTACTACATGGCACGTCAGCTCCCCCTTATAATAGGTCTGCTCAGCTGACTGCCCCTGATGACAAGGCCTTCTAGTTCTTAATAACACAAAGGCCAAGTGCAGACCTTAGTGTCTCAAACCTCTCAGCGTTCAACGACTTTGTCAGAATATCCACCAGTTGTTTCTCTGTTGGCATGTGGAACAGACTGATAACTTTATCTTTAACTAGTTCTCTAATGAAGTGGTGTCGGATGTCAATGTGCTTTGTCCGTGAATGCTGTACTGGATCCTTGGAGATGTTGATTGCACTCATGTTATCACAGTACAACGTCATAGTATTCTGATCCAGCCCCCCTTCCTTGAGCATCTGCTTCATCCAAAGCATTTGAGCACAGCAGCTCCCTGCAGCCATGTATTCTGCTTCAGTAGATGACAATGAAATACTGTTCCGCTTCTTACTAAACCAGGATACAAGGTTGTTGCCCACGAAGAAGCATCCACCAGAGGTACTTTTTCTGTCCTCGATATTGCCAGCCCAGTCTGCATCCGAGTAGCCAACAATACAACCACTTGTATCTCTAGTGTACCACAGACCATAATCAGCAGTACCACTTACATATTTGATGATCCTCTTCACCTGCAACAAGTGACTTTCCTTCGGATCTGCCTGATACCTGGCACAGACTCCCACTGCTTGACAAATATCTGGTCTGGAAGCAGTCAGGTATAGCAGACTCCCGATCATGCTTCTGTACAAGGTCTGGTCCACTGAAGCTCCTGCATCATCTTTGGTGATCTTCACATGTGTAGCAGCTGGAGTTCTCTTGTGGGTAGCTTTGTCCAGTCCAAACTTCTTCACTAGATTTCTCGCATACTTGGCCTGAGTTAAGAAAATCCCTTCCTTCGACTGTACAACCTGCAGCCCCAAGAAGCAGTTCATTTCACCCACCATGCTCATTTGAAACTCGCTTTGCATCTGGGCCACGAACTCATCCACCATCTTCTGAGAATTGGAACCAAACACAATGTCATTGACGTAGATCTGTGCAATGATAAAGTGGTTGTTACCCTTTTCATGAACATAGTCTTATCTATTCCTCCTCGAGTGTATCCCATGCTCATGAGGAATTGTGTCAGCCTTTCATACCAAGCTCTAGGGGCTTGCTTTAGTCCGTACAAGGCCTTCTTCAGTTTGTAAACATGATCTAGATAGTGAGGGTCCTCGAATCCTTTAGGCTGTGCTACGTACACTTCCTCAGACAACAGACCGTTCAAGAAGGCACTCTTTACGTCCATCTGGAACAGTTTGAACTTCAAGTAACATGCAACTGCGAGCAGAAGTCGAATAGCTTCCAAGCGTGCTACTGGGGCGAATGTCTCCTCAAAGTCGATCCCCTCGATCTGAGTGTACCCTTGAGCAACCAGCCTGGCTTTGTTTCTCGTAATGTTGCCGCTTTCATCTGTTTTGTTCTTAAATATTCACTTTGTGCCAATGATATTTACTCCAATTGGGCGAGGAACTAGATCCCATACATCGTTGCGGGTGAATTCTCCCAACTCTTCTTGCATGGCAGTGATCCAATGATCATCTTTCAAGGCCTCCTTTACATTCTTTGGTTCCACCTTCGACAAATAGCAGCTATGATTAATCATCTCTCTGTAATTAACATGAGATTTACCTCTAGTCTTGATCTTGTCTTGAAGGTTCCCAATGATACTTGTGAGAGGATGATTCTTCTAGATTCTGCTTGATGGTTGTATGCTTGAGTCACCACTTCTTGAACCGGCTTGGTTCACCTCAATACCTTATGCTTCATGCATGATTATATCAGTGTTCCCCTTGGCAGAATCTGGCACAGTTTCTGGCACCCTTTCAGAGTCTTCATCTGGTTCAGGCCTTTGAGCAAACTCAGATCGGGAGGCTTCATTGTTTTGCATTTGAACGTCACCATCCTTTTCGATTGATTCGTCCACAGTTTCAGGCACAACTTCAGAATTCGCATCTGGTACATTGATGGACCAAAGTTATACGAGTCAGAAACACAGTTAAACCCCCCAAATTAGACTGTTTGTCTATCTAACGTCTACGTGTTAGTCCCGATATATTTCCACAGGGCATTTTAGAGACTGAAGTGAAAACACGCTAAGGAGAGGATTTTAAGCTGAAAAGATAACAAGAGTCAATCCAAGGTCAAGATCATATGCCGACTGAAGAAATATCAAGGATCCTGACGTTGAATTGACCAGAACAAATTAATCAGAAGAATCAGGAGTGGAGTCAAGACAGCCCGGAGAAGAAACACATTGACAGTTTTGTGAAAAGACTGCACAAAACTGTACAAATCTCACATTGGGCAAGGATGACCGGCCACCATTCAAGGAGGTGGCCAAGGGAGGAGCTCCTCCCCACATGGTGATCGGCCACCGGTGGCTATCACCTCCTCCTCCTCCACCACTCCCCTTCCTCCACTTGGCGCCACCATACTCCTCCACCAAAAGCCGCCGGCCTCCTCTCCCTCCTCCACATGTGGCCATCTCCTCCCTTGATTTCTTCCTCCAATCAAAATGCAACACTTGTAGCCATCTCCTCCTCCTCCCATGGCTATATAAGGAGGCCTCCTCCTCCTCATTTCACACACCAATTCTCAATTTCACTTCTCTCTCTAGAAGTTGTAATATTTGTAAAGTTGTAATTTTGCTTTGGAAATAAAGGAAAGCTCCCTTGGCGCTTCAACGGTTGTAAGTATCTCTTAGTATTTATTTATTTAACTGTTGTCTTTAATTCCTTAGTATAATGTTTAGCGCGATGAATAGTAGCTAAACTAGTAGTTCGGTCTAAGGGGCGCACTTGTATTATAAATGTTTTAAGACTATTAACTTAGTGTTTAGTCTTAGTATTCAAAACTTGTTCTATGTGCCATATATAGTCAGAGTTTCCAAGGTTGAGTGGATGCTGTAACAAGCAAAGCTCTTCTGTGGGAATTCGTGATCATACTCAGGTAGTGGAAGCTGTAACAAGCAAAGCTATCTGAGGAGTTCGACTCATCCTAAATCCCATCTGGTCGAGCGTAACTGTGAGATCAGGTGGATGCACCCAGGCTAGCATACCTTAGGGTATTGGCGCTAGACTGAAATAGAACAGGAGTTGCTTTAAACCGGTGTTGCAAGTCTTGAGCTGTAACTAGCCTCGATTCACCGTTTGAATACTTAGATGATTCACTAATGGTTAATGATAAACAGGATATAATACAAGTCCCCTGAAACCGAACATTTCTCTTAATCATTAAAATAGTAATTTACTTTCCAGTATTAAAATCAACCAACCAACCAATCGACCAATCAAAATAGCTGGTAGCTTTAAAACCAACCAACCGACCTTAAACACGTTCCCACGCTGCGTAATCCCCCCCGAAGAACAATTATTCCCCTAGTTCCCTTGGGTTCGACCCCTACTTACCAAGTACTACCCAGTAGTATAGTTGCGAGTAGCGGACTATTATAAATTTATTTGCACAATCGCTTTGACGACGAGCGGTTCTGTCAAATTGGCGCCGTTGCCGGGGAACTAGTCATCGGATAACTGTTCTTTGAATCGTTACGCGCTTCAAAACAACCATGTCTCGCGAAGAAAGTCACCATGACTACCAGGATGACGAAGAAATAAACCTGTACGATCAGAATGATGAGGTACCATTTCCATTCATCGACGATCCGGAACAACTCATCAGAAACAGAAGAGCTCGTGATAGGGAAGCAGTCAGAAGAAACCAAGAATTACCCGAGGACCGAAATGCAGCTGGTCCAGTACAACCTCCTATCCATCCCCCACGACCACAACCTCAACCTCGATACATGCCAAGGAGAGAACCCGCTTTCGACGACTACTATGGAGATAACTACTACCGTGAACCGACGATGGGCGAGTTAAATGCCCCTAATTTCGAGACACAGCCGTGGTGCATCTATGAGAGCCCTGAATTAGAAAATATAACCATCAACGCATCAGTGGCACACAGCCTGCCAAAATTCTCAGGCTCTCAAGGAGAATCTGCCACAACTCACCTTCAACGCCTACATGGCATTTGCCAGAATCTAAAGCCCAACCGGGTGAATATGGACGACTTCAAGTTAAAAGCGTTCTATTTTTCCCTCACTGACTCGGCAAGTGACTGGTTCCTTTCATTGCCTTCCGGAAGCATTAGAACATGGGTTCAGATGCAGAAGAAATTCTTAGATAAATACTATCTGGCTGGAAGAGCAATACAAGTAAGGAAGCAACTACAGGAAATCAAACAAGGTCCCAATGAAACCATGTACGATTACCTGGAAAAGTTCAATCACCTAGAAAGGAGCTGCTGTACCCTTGGACTGCCCGAGAAACTCGTCATCGAGTACCTCATTGATGGATTAAGACCATTAGACAAAATGCTCTTGGATGCCTCAGCGGGAGGGTCCATGATGAATCTATCATTAAGTGGCATCAGAAATCTCATCGCCAACGTTGCTGAAAATGCTCGATTTAGAGAAGAGACCACTCGTCAAGATGAATTCTCTTGATCAAAAAGGGTAGCACAAACCAAGGCATCAGTAAACTCCATAACTGAAGAGATGAAACAGTTAAAGGAGATGATGATTGAGATCATACGTAGACAGCCAATTACGGTAAAACCTTGCGAGTTCTGTGGTTCTACAGACCACAAAACGGACGCATGCCCAACATTGATAGAAGAAGAACCGGCTGACGTAAATACAGTGGGAGGATATCAAGGATACAACAACGACAGAGCTGGACAAAATAGACAGTACGGTCAAACATCAAACCCAGGCTGGCGTAACAAAAACAGCTATCTTCAGAAGGAGACACAACCAGTTGTCCCTCAACTAGCTCAGTCATACTACCAACCACCCCACCGACAGTACAACCAGACCACCCCACCATCAAGCCAATACCAACAAGAGGAGCCAAACCTAAACCATGCAAGCTCAAACAATTCTCGAGGGCCAAACGAATCACTAGAGGACATGATGCTACAATTAACTAGTACTGTGCAGCAGTTGAATACTACTATGCATCAAAATCAAACCGAAACAAAAAAAGAATTATCAGACTTGAAGGATCATATCTCCCAACTCGCTGCATCAGTATCCGCACTCACTACTGAACCTGGCAGACTTCCTTCACAGACCATCCAAAATCCTAAGGCGAACATAAGCATGATAAGGAGGTCAAACATGAAGGTTACTCTAGGAGAAGTAGCACGGTCCCCAACCTACAGACTTACAAACAATCATTTCGACCGTAGGAGTCGACCTGATTGGAATCAAGAAGAAGACCGACCCTATGATGGCAAAACATGGGTTACACATGCCGACAATGGACGATATGCATTCACCGTCTGCATAACACCACCGCCTATTATACACACCGACGTACCAGCATCAGGATGGGACGACGACAACAACTTAAGGTCAAGGAATAGGCAGACTGGTCAAAGAATAGAAAGAACCCTCGTTTCAGACCATGAGTCACAACCGGAAAGAGATAAAGACCCAGGAGCCTTTACAATCACTTGCTGTATTGGTGAAACCCAGATCCACAAATGCTTAGTCGATCTTGGGGCTGCTGTCAACGCCATGCCTTCCTCCTTGTATTACTTACTAGGACTAGGTCCGTTGAAACCTCCCCGGTCAAATATCGAGCTAGGAGATAAGTCATGCATCCGTCCGGTTGGAGAACTGGAAGATGTAATACTCCATGTGGGAGAGCTCGTTGTTGCTGCAGACTTCTATGTAATACCAACAGAAGAAACCAGCAAAGACGATCCTCCGACAATGATATTGGGACGACCATTCCTCTACGCCACTAAAGCAAGAATCGATGTGGGCAAGGGGTCATTATCACTTAAGTTCGGCGGCAAAATTGCACACTTCTACATTAATAAGAGCCGCCCAGACACGAAGAAACCGCCAGACATAACACCTATCTCAGATCACAGTGCACAGTTTTCTGACCTGTCATTAGGGACCAAAAAAGTATCAAGACCAGCAGCTATGGTCAAAGGTCTCCCGCCTTCTCAGAAACAATGGAAAGAGAAAACACCAAAACAATGGAGCTCTTACTCCAGCAAGAAGTCAGGAAGAAGCAACACTGGAACGGTGGCAAAGTTTGACCTCAGCCACCCATGGGACCCAAACCAGTAATCCACAACGAGGTATCGTCGAGCCAACGACGTTAAACAAGTGCACTGGTCGGGAGGTAACCCGACACTATCTTACTTTTCCGCACTTTAATTTCTGTCATTTAAATTCAGTATTTAGTTTTAAGCTTGCATGACTTTTGAACTAAGGCACGCCTTCGTTCAAAAGTGGGGGGTGAGAACCACCTGTGTACATAAATAACATGCAGCTATTTTTCTTTTTTAATAAATACCTTTTTGAAAATATGAACTTAAGAATGTGAAAAAGATAAATCATAATTCATGCATTAACCTTGTGAAAATTCAACTGTTTAAAAACTTAGAATGTAACTTTCCATTTGTCCTTTGTGCTGAGATAACTAGGGATGTGGAGTTGATATAAACTGCCCTAGAGAGGCTTGGAAAGCAATCAAAGGATCAGATCAAACTATATGGTTTTCGAAGTCAGTGGAGGCTGCACTTCGGGTTTTCAGTGAATAATTGAAGTCAACTCCGCCAAGAAGCATCTATGCAAAGGCGAGGACGGGAATCAGACCGTCCTCTCTCTAGTCAAAATAGCCGAGAAAATAGATGGGCGACCCTCATCTTGACCCGCGCAAAACGACAAAGACGAGAGGAGCGGGGAGGTATTTACATAGGCTTGCGGCCGATGATTGGACCTCCCAAAAAGGCTCGAGAAAATGGACTAGCAATCACAAAAAGGCGAAAAGCTCAATGAAGCAAATCAAAAGAGGCCAAAGGCCCAAAATTGTGAAGGTTTTAACCGAGCAAAAGTGAAGCACTCAAAAAAGTCAAATCAAAGGCCAAAGGCCGATTCACTACAACAAAAAAGCAGTCCCTCGCCAAAGAAGAAAATAAAAAAGGCTCAACTCACTGAAACCCGAATCGAATCACGTGCTAGAGAAAGCTACCAGAAAACCATATAGTAAGAGACGATCCTGAGGTTGCAGTCCAGGAGCCTAAAAAGGGCTATCTCCCGAGACATCCAATATAATTTGCATCTCAGCACGGAGGTACAAGTATTAAGTTTCTTCTATTTATTTACGCAGTTTAATTTGGTAATAAGTAAGCAATGCATGAATTAGGATAGATCGAGTACCACAATCTAATTTTCATATTCCAAAGCCAAACTTAGAACTTACGCCCTTTAATAGCATTGTTCGGGACGAACAGCTAAAAGTGGGGGGTAATCTGATCGACCAAAGTTATACGAGTCAGAAACACAGTTAAACCCCCCAAATTAGACTATTTGTCTATCTAACGTCTACGTGTTAGTCCCGATATATTTCCACAGGGCATTTTAGAGACTGAAGTGAAAACACGCTAAGGAGAGGATTTTAAGCTGAAAAGATAACAAGAGTCAATCCAAGGTCAAGATCATATGCCGACTGAAGAAATATCAAGGATCCTGACGTTGAATTGACCAGAACAAATTAATCAGAAGAATCAGGAGTGGAGTCAAGACAGCCCGGAGAAGAAACACATTGACAGTTTTGTGAAAAGACTGCACAAAACTGTACAAATCTCACATTGGGCAAGGATGACCGGCCACCATTCAAGGAGGTGGCCAAGGGAGGAGCTCCTCCCCACATGGTGACCGGCCACCGGTGGCTATCACCTCCTCCTCCTCCACCACTCCCCTTCCTCCACTTGGCGCCACCATACTCCTCCACCAAAAGCCGCCGGCCTCCTCTCCCTCCTCCACATGTGGCCATCTCCTCCCTTGATTTCTTCCTCCAATCAAAATGCAACACTTGTAGCCATCTCCTCCTCCTCCCATGGCTATATAAGGAGGCCTCCTCCTCCTCATTTCACACACCAATTCTCAATTTCACTTCTCTCTCTAGAAGTTGTAATATTTGTAAAGTTGTAATTTTGCTTTGGAAATAAAGGAAAGCTCCCTTGGCGCTTCAACGGTTGTAAGTATCTCTTAGTATTTATTTATTTAACTGTTGTCTTTAATTCCTTAGTATAATGTTTAGCGCGATGAATAGTAGCTAAACTAGTAGTTTGGTCTATGGGGCGCACTTGTATTATAAATGTTTTAAGACTATTAACTTAGTGTTTAGTCTTAGTATTCAAAACTTGTTCTATGTGCCATATATAGTCAGAGTTTCCAAGGTTGAGTGGATGCTGTAACAAGCAAAGCTCTTCTGTGGGAATTCGTGATCATACTCAGGTAGTGGAAGCTGTAACAAGCAAAGCTATCTGAGGAGTTCGACTCATCCTAAATCCCATCTGGTCGAGCGTAACTGTGAGATCAGGTGGATGCACCCAGGCTAGCATACCTTAGGGTATTGGCGCTAGACTGAAATAGAACAGGAGTTGCTTTAAACCGGTGTTGCAAGTCTTGAGCTGTAACTAGCCTCGATTCACCGTTTGAATACTTAGATGATTCACTAATGGTCAATGATAAACAGGATATAATACAAGTCCCCTGAAACCGAACATTTCTCTTAATCATTAAAATAGTAATTTACTTTCCAGTATTAAAATCAACCAACCAACCAATCAACCAATCAAAATAGCTGGTAGCTTTAAAACCAACCAACCGACCTTAAACACGTTCCCACGCTGCGTAATCCCCCCCGAAGAACAATTATTCCCCTAGTTCCTTTGGGTTCGACCCCTACTTACCAAGTACTACCTAGTAGTATAGTTGCGAGTAGCGGACTATTATAAATTTATTTGCACAATCGCTTTGACGACGAGCGGTTCTGTCATACATACTCTTGGACAGGCTGATGGAAAGTATCTTCAGAATCTTGCATATTTGCATCATCATGCTTCTCGGCTGAATCTGGCACCGTTTCAGGCACAATTTCGGAATTTGCATCTAGTACAGACCCTTGTATAGGCTTAGGACGAGTATACTGAGTCTCCATATCATCATCTGATTCTTGCCTTAGGTGTGAGTCCTTGGCATCATCGATTACAACATTGATTGACTCGATCACTGTTCTGGAACTCTTGTTGTAGACTCGATAGGCTCGGCTGTTTGGAGAGTAGCCCAGGAATAGGCCTTCTTCGCACTTTCTATCGAACTTCTACCTTTGCTCCCTATCGGTCAACACATAACAAGTGCTACCAAACACGTGGAACTGCTTAACTGTGGGCTTTCTTCCTTTCCAGAGCTCATAGCTAGTTTTGTCCATCCCTGGTCTAATCAGAACTCTGTTCAGGACGTAGGTAGCGGTTGACATAGCTTCGGCCCATAAGTGCAGAGGGACGTTCTTTGCATGTAGCATGACTCCTGCCA
The DNA here is from genome assembly GCA_033675215.1 of Rhodiola kirilowii. Classification (NCBI taxonomy): domain Eukaryota; kingdom Viridiplantae; phylum Streptophyta; class Magnoliopsida; order Saxifragales; family Crassulaceae; genus Rhodiola; species Rhodiola kirilowii. The sequence continues at coordinate 28,656,828 of CM066196.1, read as the reverse complement.
TTTCTTGCACAGTTCGATTTCTCCGCTCAACTACTCCATTTTGTTGCGGTGTGATGGGAGATGAGAATTGATGTACAATACCTTACTCATCACAGAACCGGGCAAACTTCTCATTCTCAAATTCCCTCCCATGATCACTTCGAATGGACAAAAGATTTTCTCCACGATCTCTCCTCTCATTGATCAGACGTGTAGCAAGTTGTATAAAAGCTTGCACAGTCTCAGATTTCTCACGCAAGAACATGATCCAAGAGTATCTGGTATAGTCATCTATACATACGAATGCGTACCTCTTTTGACCGAGACTCTCCACCTGCATAGGTCCCATCAGGTTCATATGCAGTAGCTCCAGCGCACGCTTTGTGTAAACTTTATCCACCTTTTTGTGTACTGTTCGAGTCTGCTTTCCTGCTTGACAATCACCACAAATAATTTGCATATCACCTCTGATAACAAGAATACCTTCAATCAACTTCTCATTGGAGAGAAATTTCAGAGATCTGAAGTTGATGTGTCCCAGGCGTTGATGCCAAAGATGTATTTCATCGCACCTACTCAGCATACAAGTAACTGCTCCTGGAGTTGCGACACGGCTTAGTAAGTAGCAGTTGTTGCTTGCACGATCTCCTTCCATTACGCAAACTCCGTGTTTGTTGTAAACATGGCAAGAATTTCTTGAGAACTGTACCTGATTACTGTTATCGCACAGTTGACTGATACTAATCAGGTTGGCTTTGAACCCGTCAACCCAGTCAACATCATCAAGGCGTGGCATGCCTGGCACATTCAGTGTTCCCTTGGCTAGAACTCTTGCTCTTTTTCCGTCACCAAAGGTCACATGGTGGCCGTTGATCGGTCTCAGATTGGTTAGGTATTCTCGAACTCCAGTCATGTGTCTTGAGCAGCCGCTGTAAAAAAACCAGCTCTCTTTATCTTCCCTGTCAGTTGAACTGTACGAGACACAGCAGTATTAATCATTCCTTGGTCTCCACACCAATCTGCCTCGTCTCCTTGTTGGTTCGTTGTACTGGCTGTCACGTCTATAACGATAGCAATGACGTTTAATGTGTCCTGGTTTGCTGCAATACTAGCACACCCTAGCACGTTGCCATTCTTCAGCTCTTGGGACACGATACCAACTGTCACTTTCTCTGGCACAGACAGACTCATGAGTTGTCTTGTGCTTGTTGTTTTTAGGAACTGTGCCACTGGCTTTCACAAACTTCGTATCACCACTTTTCTTCTCCCCAGTGAATCCAAGCCCTGTAGTATCTTTCATTCTCTTCTGCATAGACAGGATCTGGTTCAGATTTTTGGACCCTGTGTTCAGGCTGTTCAGGACCTTCTTGATTGAAGCCATCTCCTCCAAGAGCTTCTTCGATTCTTGTTTGTCTCCTTCAGCCTTTTGTTTCAGATTTTCTACTTCTTTCTCCAGATTTTCTTTCTCCTGTGCAAGGGTGTCGGCTTTGGATTTCAGTTCCTGCTTTTCCAGCTTCAAAGAGATAACACCTGCATTTAGTCTCCTATTAATGTCTACTAGCTCAGTCCACTTTGAGAACAATAGTGCATATTTCTTAGTGATGCACTCATCAGTGATTTCTTCTCCATCACTTTCTTCAGCTTCGCTCTCTTCAATATTGGAACCATCTTTGTGATCAGTGCTGGCACAGTCTGTGACACAGTCTATCATGCTTGTCAGTGCAACAAAGTTGCTTGTCTCTTCCTCCTCTGCGCTCTCTTCAGTCTCGTCATCACTCCAGCTGACATTCAGGGACTTGCTATTCTGCTTCTTCAGGGTGTTAGCACACTCTGCTTGTATGTGCCCGATACCTCCACATTCCCTACACTTTATTCCTTTGGTCCATCCGCTTTTGCCATTTTCCTTCTGGTCAGACTGTCTCTGCCACGGTTGAAAATCCACTCTCCTGGTCTCTTGATATTTAGACTGATTCAGGCTGTTCTGACCAGCACCCTTACGATTGATCTTCTTCAATAGTTTATTGAAGTTCTTTGTGAGTAACGCCAGTTCCTCGCTTACTCCATTGGTGGATTCATCGTCTAGCACAGTCTCAGCCTTTAAGCCTACAGATTTAACTTTGGGTTCTGGAACAGTCAGGTGTTGCAGTTCATAAGTGCATAGGTTGCCAATCAACTCTTTCCAGCTCATGGTCTTTGTATTGTTTGCCTCTTCTATAGCAGTCACCTTCATGGCAAATCGTTTAGGCAAAGACCTCAAAATATTTTGCACAACCTTCTCTTCGGGTAGAGCTTCACCAAGGGTAGATGCCTCATTCACAATATCACAGACTCTGGCGTTTAAGTCCTTGATGGATTCATCCTCATGCATCTTTAGCTCCTCAAATCTGGATGTCAACATCTGAATTCTGGACTGTTTCACCTTGTCAGTTCCTTCAAAGTGAGTGGACAAGGTATTCCATGCCTCCTTAGCGCTTTCACAGTTCAGGATGAGTTTGAAAATTGACTCGTCAACAGCTGAGAAGATGGCATTTAGAGCTTTGGCATTCCCCATAGCGAGACGCTCCTCCTGTTCAGACCACTCTGTTTCTGGTTTAGGAACAAACTTTCCTTCATCAGTAGCCAACAGGGGAGCGGTCCAGCCAGTTAACACAGATCTCCATGCTTTCTCATCCACATTTTTGATGAACGCCTTCATCCTGGCTTTCCAGTAGCCATAATTAGGCCCTTCTAATAGCACCGGGCGAGTAGTGCTTTGTCCTTCCTTGATGCTCATCTTAAAACAGTAGCTAGCTTCCTAAGATCCAACTCCGTATGTTGAGAACCTGCTTTGATACCAAATGTAATTGCTACGCGTGAGATGAGCTCAACTGTACCAGCACGATGTTGGACACAATGTGGTACAGTTGGTTGCACAGACTAAAGTAAATGAACGTAAAGTGCAAAGCAGTAAAGGACACAGAACACCTGGTGACCCAGTTCGGGTCAATGTAGCCTACGTCTGGGGGACTTCTCCCAAGTCCAAGGAACAATTCACTATCATGGTGTATAGTACAGATTGACGTTCGAACAGCCTTCCAAACTACTGATCCCCTATACTACCTTACAAGTAAATTGCGTGATCTAAGCTTCCCTTAGATCCAGAGACTCCTGTCTGTACGATCAGACCTCCTCCCGAGACTGATGTAGTTGAATCCAACTCGTAGATTCAGATTGTGGTTGGTCGTCATCTGTGACAGTCAATCTGCTAGACCAGTGTGGTACTAAGCAGCGACAACACCTTTTTGAACTCTAGGCGTGATAATGCGCAGCAACAAATATGTGAGTTCAAGAAACAAACAGAGCAAGTGTTTACCGACTCGCAGCTACAATCCTTCAGTGAGAGCTTGACGACCAGAAGCTCCAAGGTTTATGATTTCAGCGTACAGATTGAATGCTCTCCACACGGCGTCTCTCTCAAGTGTTGCTTAAAGAAGAAACTAAGTTCTGCTCTTCTATTTATAGCTGGCCGTGGAGATCTAGGTGATAAGAAAACCCTAGATCTGATTTTTTAAACCCTAGATAAGATAGGAAATAATTCTGTTGAAATCTGCATGTGTTTATCTCATCTGAGTCGGTTTGGTGATGAGGCGGACGAGAATATCCAGTTGATATCTTTCTTTCCTAAAACTCAGCAACTGTCCTGATTTTTCGGAACTGAAAGATACACCTTGCACATATGCTAGCACAGACCAATTCGAGTACTTCTTGTACAGATTTGTGTTTTGCCTATATGACACTTTATGCTCCAACAGTATAGATAATAAATGTAAGAGGGGGGGACCTTTCTTCAAACCGAGTCAAAAACCGCATAAAGCTGCACAGAACATATGAAAATATAAGTACTTATTTTACGTTATGTACTAAACAAGATGTGTGCGAGGACCTCAGAAATAGAATTTTGCTCCTTTGGAATCCTGAGTTGTTTACGGTAAATATTTGGTACGCTGATGACCAAATTATTGTATGTGATACCCTTTGGCAAGGTAAGGAAGTTATTGTTGGTTTCTTTATGCGAATAATAGAAGTCATGAGATAACTTGTCTTTAGAAAACAATGCTAGACTCTATGAATTCTAAAAAGGGAGCTTGGATTTTTGTGTGGTGATTTTAATTGCATTCCGAGTCAAGAAGAAAAGCTCAATGGTTGCTCAGTGGGTGACGCTGAAATGAAAGAGCTTAGATGTTTGTTTGATAATTCTGATTTACATGATTTACCTTCTGGTGGAAATTGGTATATACATGGTCCGAAAGGAAAAATGATGAGAATAAAATTTGGTGCAAGCTGGATCACATTCTTATTAACTGTGCCCTCTCAGTAGACTTTCCTTCAGTAATAGGGTTATTTTCTGACTATGGTATATCTGATTACTGTCCTGCAATGGTTATGACGTCTCCAGATTCTCGTAGAAAACCCTGGTTTAGATTCCAAAGCTACTGGACTTTGACGGATGAATCTAAAAATAACCTTAGACGTAATTGGGTAGGTTCTTGTGGTTCCCTTTTCATGCTCCAAAAGAAACTTAAAAACTTCAAAGCCTGCCTAAAAGTTGACATGAAAAACTATAGACGATACATGAATCAGAGGGTGGAAGTGCAACCTTATGTTATGAATATTCAAAATAGTGATGATCAGAAAATTATGGAATCCAGGAAACTTCTAAGATATCAACACTTGTACAATTGTCAAAAGACAAGAATCAACTTGGCCGGGGAGGGGGATTTAAGCACTGCATACTTTCACGCTGTTGTCAAGGGTAGGAAGTCTAGAAACAATATCACTTGCATTCAATTTGCTATAATACTATTTCTTATGCTGAGAATGACATTAGAGAAGGCTTTGTTGATTTTTTTCAAAAATATGCTCAATGGGGATTTTGCTGGGTTGCCAGTTAATGAAAGATTATTTTCAGAAGGAAAGAAGGTGTCGAATAGAGATTGTATTGATATAGTTAGACTCTGCTCTTACAACGAAGTTGGCATATAGTTAAAAATCTGTCTAATAGCAAAGCTGCAGGGCCTGATAGATTTAATTCAAAATTCTACACGACAGCTTAACTAGTGTGAGGTAGAGAAATTTTTGAGAGCATTAAGACCTTCTTCAGAGATGGAAAAATGCCCTCAGATATTAATTCTACTTATCTAGCGCTGATTCTTAAAGTTAAGGGTGATGTGAACCCCAGAGATTTCAGACTGATAAGTTGTTGCAATGTTATCTATAAGATCTTATATACTATTCTGACAAACAGGTTAAGGCCCGTCCTTTCGAGCCTTGTTTTTATTCTCAGGCAGCTTTTATTCAAGGTAGAAATTTGGCTCAGAATGGCAGCCGCCCAAGAACTTTTATGTGAATATAATAGGGCTAATGATAGCAAAAGGTGTATGCTGAAAATCGATATTTATAAAGCTTATGATATGGTTGATTGGAACTTCTTGAAAATAATTTTGGCACTTTTTGGCTTTCCTGTGGTGTCTATTAAGTGGATCATGGCTTGTGTCACTACGGTTAAATTTTTGGTTCTCATTAATGAGAAACTGATAGATTTTGTTAGTTCTAATAGGGGGTTGCGTCAAGGAGACCCTCTCTCCCCTTTTCTCTTCACGCTGGCCATGGAAGTTTTGTCAAGGAGGCTGAACAAGTTGAAATATGAGACTGGTTTTGATATTCACCCCAAGTGCACTAGGATAAACCTCAATCACTCAATTTTTGCTGATGACGTGCTTATTCTTTCAAAGGCCTCTACTAGTTCTTTAGCTTTCATCAAATCTTCTTTGGAAGATTTTTATGCTTTGTCAAGCTTGAAGGTTAATGAGGATAAATCCTGTATTTTTTTGGGGCCGGTGTCAGTTCAAGGCTTGAAGGTATTCTTGCAGATTTTATTATTTATAAAATTGGCAGATTGCCTTTCATCTACCTGGACTTTCCATTGGATAGCAGAACATTGAAACTAAGCAAGTACAATGGTATTATTGACAAGATGATTGGAAAGATAAAATGGCAGTCCGCTCGTAAATTATCTTATGCTGGCAGACTTGTCCTTATTAAACATGTCTTGCAAAGTACTTGTTCTTTTTGGATGAGGGTGCTAATTTCCCCCAGCTTTGTTATGAAGAAACTTATCATGCTATACAGGAATTATCTTTGATCCAGCTCATATGCTTGGGAGACTGTTTGAAAGCGAAAAAGCAATGGAGGCCAGGATCTCAAAAATCTTGTACCTTTTAATAAGGTCCCTTACTTTATCGCAAGTTTGGGATCTCTGTCTCAAGAAGGATTCCGTATGGATGCATAACTATTTTTCATAGACAAACCTTTTGGGAATTAGAAGAGAAAGGTCACCATATTCATGGGTGCTTAGGAAAATATTGAGGCTGCGATATGATGTAGAAAAGTGTATCCAACTTTCTGTTGATCGGAACTTTATTTGGAGAGAATCCTCGATTGAGTTCACAACAAAAGGCTCTTATAATCTTTTGTCGAGCGAATCTGCCATTGGACTGACTTGATATGGAACTTCTTCTCCCCTCCGAAGCACAACTTCTGTGCATGGTTCGCGATGCAAGATAAGCTTTCCATTGTGAACAAGATTAGGGGAGTGTATTGCACATTTGGTCCGTGCTGCTGGTGCAAAGCTGCCTCTAAATCCAACCTGCATATATTTTGTGAATGCTCTGTTCTTCAATTATTCAGGCCTAGTTTAATTCAAGTGGGGTTAGACGTTCATTGGACGTGCATGGAGGATCTTATCACTTGGAAGGACAATATGATTTGCAAGAACAAAAGACACCATCAAATGATCTTTTTCCTTATAAATTGCTTAACTAATAAGGCGTGGAGAGGAAGAAATGCTGTTATCTTTAGAGAAGAAGCTTGGGATTCAAATCTTATTAGAAGAAATGTGTCTAGACTTATCAAGACGAAGCTGGAGATGTTAAAGGAAAAGAAGATATGGAGGCATAGACAAAATAGTTTTTGCAGGACCTTTTATTAAAGTTGTTTTTGCTGTTTTGTGTGTTAACAGGGGTGTGGTGGTTTGTTTCCTGTTTGTGGGTCTGATTTTACCTTTTTTTGCTGGGTAGTTTTTTGCTTGGATTGTGGTTGGTTCTTAAGTCTTGCGTTTATCTTTCGAGTCAGGTGTCGTTAGTGAGGTTTCCATAGGTGTTTTGCAGGTTTATTTAGCTTATCCTTTGTATTTTGTTGCTGGTGTTGCAGTGTCATGTAATCTGTTACTTCTATCTTTTTCAATTAGATATACACCTCTTATCGGGGGAAAATAGCTGAATAGGGACTTTTTAGAGCCTTGTTTTGATCTTTGTTAGTGATTTTTAGGGTTTTTGAGTTTAAAAACATGCTCTAAAACATTAGAACATGAATTCTAAAAGAATCAAGCCAAAACGAGATGAAATGGAGGAACTCGCCATTTTTCCTCAGTGCTTACCGCGTCTGGACTTGACATTAATCCTGACCGCGTTTGGTTTATACATTAACTTAATGTTAAGGTCAGACGCGGTGGTTAACGTCTACACCAGACGCGCGGCGTACAGACACAGACGCGTCTCTTAGCTCAGGCAATGTATGTTCTTGGCTTCGTTTCATTCTCTAGAAATACCAGATGATAGCTGATATGTTGGAGACGAAAAAAATTGCTGTGCAATTGCTTGATTACTCAATTTCATCCTTGATTTCCAAATTACTCAAACCCTAAGCTTGCTGTGTTTTTCCTGCCTGAAAACACACTGTTTCTCTTTTGGATTATATCTCAACTTCAAGTTTCCTGTAACCCAAGGCATAAGTGATAGGGTAGAAATAGTGAATTCGGACAGCGAATTTACGTGATCCAATTAGATATCCAAGGGATCATCTCATTACAAATGAAGAAAGCTACACACAAACAAATTTCTTGCTGCCATTGAAGACCCTGAACAACTTTGTTGCTGTAAAGTGAAGACACAAGACGACCCAGCAACTATAAACGAATTCAATATCGTACTACTAAATGGCAAGCGTGAGAGATATGCTGCACCAATTCCATAAGTTGGACAAGTTTGAGGCAACCAATTTTCGGCATTGAAGAAGGAAGATGCACTTCCTGCTGACAAATTTGAAGGTGGTATACGTGCTGCTGTCTACACCATGCCATGAAGTTGGAGATGATGCACCAATGGTGGCTTCTCGTGATCGAAACAAAAGGGAGAACGATGACTACATTGCTAGAGGACATATCCTCAACGGTATGTCCGACCCTTTATTTGATTTATATCAAAATGCTGAATCTGTGAAAGAGCTATGTGATTCACTTGAATCCAAATACATGGCTGAGGATGCTTCAAGCGTCAAATTTCTTGTGAGTAACTTCAACAACTACAAGATGGTGGACTCTCATCCTGTGATGGAACAGTTCCATGAGATACAACATATTTTGGGGCAATTTGCTTAACCGAACTTGAAGATGGATGAAGCCATCTCGGTGTCAAGTATTATTGACAAATTACCACCAGCATGGAAGGACTTCCGACGTACCTTGAAGCACAAAAAGGAGGAGATGTCTCTTGTAGAACTCGTAAAAGAATTGCGAATGGAAGAGGAACTTCGTGTGTGGGAAAAGGACACGATGGAAGTGGATACTAATTTGCCTAAGGTCAATGTATTGGAGACTAGTTCTCAAAGGATGAACAAGAACAAAGGCAAGAAGAGGCCTAATGAGTATGCTAGCAAAGGTCCCAACAAGAAGCATCCTTCTAAAAGAAACGTGTGTTGGATTTGCAGAAAGGCGGGGCACTTTAAGCGTGACTGCCGTGTAGGAAAGGGGAAGAGCGAGAAGGCTCAAGACAATGCTTTTGGTACTAAAAACCAAGAGCAGAAATCTCAAGGTCAAAAATCGTTAGTTTCAAGTTTAGAAAATAAGATAGATACATACTCTAATGTAGATTATGTCTCTAACTTTTCTGAAATCTTTGCTATGCAGGATGATGGACCAAAGTTATACGAGTCAGAAACACAGTAAAACCCCCTTAATTAGACTGTTTGTCTATCTAACGTCTACGTGTTAGTCCCGATATATTTTCACAGGGCATTTTAGAGACTGAAGTGAAAACACGCTAAGGAGAGGATTTTAAGTTGAAAAGATAACAAGAGTCAATTCAAGGTCAAGATCATATGCCGACTGAAGAAATATCAAGGATCCTGACATTGAATTGACCAGAACAAATTAATCAGAAGAATCAGGAGTGGAGTCAAGACAGCCCGGAGAAGAAACACATTGACAGTTTTGTGAAAAGACTGCACAAAACTGTACAAATCTCACATTGGACAAGGATAACCGGCCACTTGAAGAAGTGGTGGCCAAGGGAGGAGCTCCTCCTCCTTGGCCACCGCCTACCGGCGGCTTGGGGTGGTGGTGACCGGCGGCTTTTGCCCCTCCTCCACATGTCACCACCACCTTCCTCCTCCTCCACCACTCCTCTTCCTCCATGTGTGGCCATCTCCTCCATCCATTTTCTCCTCCAATCAAGATGCAACACTTGCCACCCATCTCCACCACCCATCTCCTCCCCTTTGGGCTATAAAAGGAGGAGCTCCTCCTCCTCATTTCACACACCAAAATCTCAAATTCACTTCTCTCTCTAGAAGTTGTAATATTTGTAAAAGTTGTAATTTTGCTTTGGAAATAAAGGAAAGCTCCATTGGCGCTTCAACGGTTGTAAGTATCTCTTAGTATTTATTTATTTAACTGTTGTCTTTAATTCCTTAGTATAATGTTTAGCGCGATGAATAGTAGCTAAACTTGTAGTTCGGTCTAAGGGGCGCGCTTGTATTATAAAATGTTTTAAGACTATTAACTTAGTGTCTAGTCTAAGTATTCAAAACTTATTCTATGTGCCATATATTAAGTCAGAACGTCCAAGGTAGAGTGGATGCTTGGAATGGCAAAACTCTACAGCGGGGTTCGTAAACTTGTACGGATAAGTGGATGCTTGGAATGGCAAACCTTATCTGAGAAGTTTGACTCATCTTAAACACCATTTGGTTGATCGGGAATGATTGATCAAATGGATGCACATAGGCTAATATAACCGGGAATGGAGTATTAGTCTAAATAGAATAAGTGTTCTACGTCCTTGGAATAGGCTAGATAGTGTACGCAAATCGAGTGCTTGGAATGGCCTTGATACACCGTTTGAATACTTAGGAGAGTCACTAAAGGTCAATGATAAACAGGATATAATACAAGTCCCCTGAAACCGAACATTTCTCTTTAATTATAATCTGTAATTTACTTTCCAGTATTAAAATCAACCAACCAATCAATCAATCAATCAAAATAGCTGGTAGCTTTAAAACCAACCGACCGACTTTAAACACGCTCCCACGCTGCGTAATCCCCCCCGAAGAACAATTATTCCCCTAGTTCCCTTGGGTTCGACCCCTACTTACCAAGTACTACCCAGTAGTATAGTTGCGAGTAGCGGACTATTATAAATTTATTTGCACAATCGCTTTGACGACAAGCGGTTCTGTCAAATTGGCGCCGTTGCCGGGGAACTAGTCATCGGATAACTGTTCTTTGAATCGTTACGCGCTTCGAAACAACCATGTCTCACGAAGAAAGTCACCATGACTATCAAGATGACGATGAGGAGATTTTTCCGCTATCTTACCAACTTGAATTCCGCGAGAAGATCATTAACATCAAGCAATCCCGAGATGAAACATTGGACGAGTACTTATCGTACTTCGACTCCATTGTAGCAAGCTGCCCGCACCATGGATTCACAAACGTATTCCTTCTTCAATGGTTTCTTGGCGGAATGCTACCGCATGAGCGGAAAAGGCTCAATGATTCAGTGGGAGGCTCATTCATGAGGTTGACCATAACTAAAATCTGGGACGCCATAGTTAATTTGGCAGGAAGAACAAAACAAGGGCCGATACGCCTAACTGATAATAAAGTACCAACGGTGAAAAAGGACTCAGTACAAAACAAGCCCGGCACTACACCCATTGCAAGCTTGCCCACAGCAAACCCGGAAAAAGACATCAGAACAAGGGCAGTAATAAACGTGGAGGCGGCCCTAAAGGAGCCTACATTGGAGCCCACCAAGCCAACAAAGGATGAGGACTCTCGGATGGCCGAAGAAGAACTGCCCAAACCAGGCCCGGTCCTTGCGCTCGGAGTACCTGAGGTAGACCCGGTCATCATTACCAACCTATCCGTGAAAGACCCAGCCCTTGTGGTGGAAGCCCCCCAGCTTGTCCCCTCAGTTTGTATACGGATTGCAGCCCCTGAAGATAAAGTGATCAATGGTAAGGTGCAAGGCGAGATGGAGGCGGGACAAGGGCAATAAAAGTCAACCATGGAGCACCCTCTCACCACGAGCCAACCAAACAACCCTGGAAACTTACTCATGCTGAAACAGCCATTCACCTCTGCCGCAAGGAAGAGGGCTATCGAAGAGCACAACCAGGATGCCAACCATTCAAACAAGAAACAAAGAAATGGCCCGATGGAATGGAAGCCCGGATGGAGAAACAAGAAAGCCCGACTTAAAAGACTAGCGACTGTAGTAAAAGGTCCCTCACCTTCTCGAAAGAATCGGAAGAAGCAGAAGAATAGGAAGACAAAACCACCAGAACAATGGAGTCCTGACCCGAACTCAACATTCCACAAGAACTCGGAGAAGGTCAAAGCTGGAAACAACACAAGAACGGTGGCAAAGTTTGACCTCAGCCACCCATGGGACCCAAACCAGTAATCAAACGAGGTATCGTCGAGCCAACGACGTTAAACAAGTGCACTGGTCGGGAGGTAACCCGACACTATCTTACTTTTCCGCACTTTAATTTCTGTCTTTTAAATTCAGTATTTAGTTTTAAGCTTGCATGACTTTTGAACAAAGGCACGCCTTCGTTCAAAAGTGGGGGGTGAGAACCACCTATGTACATAAATAACATGCAGCTGTTTTTCTTTTTTTTAGTAATAAGTACCTTTTTGAAAATATGAACTTAAGAATGTGAAAAAGATAAATCATAATTCATGCATTAACCTTGTGAAAATTCAAACTGTTTAAAAACTTAGAATGTAACTTTCCATTTGTCCTTTGTGCTGAGATAACTAGGGATGTGGAGTTGATATAAACTGCCCTAGAGAGGCTTGGAAAGCAATCAAAGGATCAGATCAAACTATATGGTTTTCGAAGTCAGTGGAGGCTGCACTTCGGGTTTTCAGTGAATAATTGAAGTCAACTCCGCCAAGAAGCATCTATGCAAAGGCGAGGACGGGAATCAGACCATCCTTTCTCTAGTCAAAATAGCCGAGAAAATAGATGGTCGACCCTCATCTTGACCCGAGCAAAACGAAAAAGACGAGAGGAGCGGGGAGGTATTTCCATAGGCTTGCGGGCGATGATTGGACCTCCCAAAAAGGCTCGAGAAAATGGACTAGCAATCACAAAAAGGCGAAAAGCTCAATGAAGCAAATCAAAAGAGGCCAAAGGCCCAAAATTGTGAAGGTTTTAACCGAGCAAAAGTGAAGCACTCAAAAAAAGTCAAATCAAAGGCCAAAGGCCGATTCACTACAACAAAAAAGCAGTCCCTCGCCAAAGAAGAAAATCAAAAAGGCTCAACTCACTGAAACCAGAATCGAATCATGTGCTAGAGAAAGCTACCAGAAAACCATATAGTAAGAGACGATCCCGAGGTTGCAGTCCAGGAGCCTAAAAAGGGCTATCTCCCGAGACATCCAATATAATTTGCATCTCAGCACGGAGGTACAAGTATTAAGTTTCTTCTATTTATTTACGCAGTTTAATTTGGTAATAAGTAAGCAATGCATGAATTAGGATAGATCGAGTACCACAGTCTAATTTTCATATTCCAAAGCCAAACTTAGAACTTACGCCCTTTAATAGCATTGTTCGGGACGAACAACTAAAAGTGGGGGGTAATCTGATGGACCAAAGTTATACGAGTCAGAAACACAGTAAAACCCCCTTAATTAGACTGTTTGTCTATCTAACGTCTACATGTTAGTCCCGATATATTTTCACAGGGCATTTTAGAGACTGAAGTGAAAACACGCTAAGGAGAGGATTTTAAGCTGAAAAGATAACAAGAGTCAATCCAAGGTCAAGATCATATGCCGACTGAAGAAATATCAAGGATCCTGACGTTGAATTGACCAGAACAAATTAATCAGAAGAATCAGGAGTAGAGTCAAGACAGCCCGGAGAAGAAACACATTGACAGTTTTGTGAAAAGACTGCACAAAACTGTACAAATCTCACATTGGACAAGGATAACCGGCCACTTGAAGAAGTGGTGGCCAAGGGAGGAGCTCCTCCTCCTTGGCCACCGCCTACCGGCGGCTTGGGGTGGTGGTGACCGGCGGCTTTTGCCCCTCCTCCACATGTCACCACCACCTTCCTCCTCCTCCACCACTCCTCTTCCTCCATGTGTGGCCATCTCCTCCATCCATTTTCTCCTCCAATCAAGATGCAACACTTGCCACCCATCTCCACCACCCATCTCCTCCCTTTTGGGCTATAAAAGGAGGAGCTCCTCCTCCTCATTTCACACACCAAAATCTCAAATTCACTTCTCTCTCTAGAAGTTGTAATATTTGTAAAAGTTGTAATTTTGCTTTGGAAATAAAGGAAAGCTCCCTTGGCGCTTCAACGGTTGTAAGTATCTCTTAGTATTTATTTATTTAACTGTTGTCTTTAATTCCTTAGTATAATGTTTAGCGCGATGAATAGTAGCTAAACTTGTAGTTCGGTCTAAGGGGCACGCTTGTATTATAAAATGTTTTAAGACTATTAACTTAGTGTCTAGTCTAAGTATTCAAAACTTATTCTATGTGCCATATATTAAGTCAGAACGTCCAAGGTAGAGTGGATGCTTGGAATGGCAAAACTCTACAGCGGGGTTCGTAAACTTGTACGGATAAGTGGATGCTTGGAATGGCAAAGCTTATCTGAGAAGTTTGACTCATCTTAAACACCATTTGGTTGATCGGGAATGATTGATCAAATGGATGCACATAGGCTAATATACCCGGGAATGGAGTATTAGTCTAAATAGAATAAGTGTTCTACGTCCTTGGAATAGGCTAGACAGTGTACGCAAATCGAGTGCTTGGAATGGCCTTGATACACCGTTTGAATACTTAGGAGAGTCACTAAAGGTCAATGATAAACAGGATATAATACAAGTCCCCTGAAACCGAACATTTCTCTTTAATTATAATCTGTAATTTACTTTCCAGTATTAAAATCAACCAACCAATCAATCAATCAATCAAAATAGCTGGTAGCTTTAAAACCAACCGACCGACTTTAAACACGCTCCCACGCTGCGTAATCCCCCCCGAAGAACAATTATTCCCCTAGTTCCCTTGGGTTCGACCCCTACTTACCAAGTACTACCCAGTAGTATAGTTGCGAGTAGCGGACTATTATAAATTTATTTGCACAATCGCTTTGACGACAAGCGGTTCTGTCACCGGACGATGAGACTTCATGGTGGGTTGACTCCGGTGCTACTGCACATGTTTGTAGAGACAAGGGATTGTTCAAATCATTTGCCACTACAAGTGAAGGAAGAGTTCTTCACATGGGAGACGAGTCAACTGGCCCAATCCTTGGACTAGGTGACGTGTTGATTTTAGCATATAGTCAAAAACAATTTATAGTTTGACCAGTAAGACCGGTGTCGAACCCAATGGAGCAATTGGATTATGCGCTAGGGAAATCAAGTTTTCTATCTCGACTATTCCTTCAGATCAATTATGAGGTGATTATCAAACAAAAGACAAGTATTGAAGTGTTTTCGAGGGGTTTCAATTCGATTAAAGAGAGTTTCGAGGGATTACTCCCCTCCTTGGCAATTTCCCAACGATCATGTACACAAGAGTTAATTTATCTTTAGGGGGTTGATTGGTTCAAACCTAGCTTAGGCTAAGGTAAACTAACCGTCGTGTGATCTATCCTAGTCAAGACATCTCAATTAGAACCTCACTTTGTCAAGGTATTGATTCACTCTATAGCACTATTATCCTTGGAACATCTCCCAAGGTAATAAATGCTATAGGCATTAAGCTTTAGTTAACCACATATCCATGCATTTACTCTCATAAACACTAGATATGTTCATTTCCACAATGTTCAAATCATCACTAAGCTCTTTCAATACTTAGATCACGATTCTAAGGTAAACATGTCACTTAGGCATTTTATCAAACACTTAGCAACATATCATGAATAGAACACTTAGTGAAAATGAAATCAACCCCATAGATTGCAAATAGAATGTGTATACATGATCATTGAGTACCAAGGAGAGTCATAAGACCCTCAAAACACAAGGGGACTACTCACACATCATGTAAGACAACATGGTGTGAGTAGGGTTTCTACACAATCTAAAGAGAAGAGAAGAGGAATAGAATAGGATGATTAATCCTAGTGAACTCCCTTGATCTTCAATCCTCCTTGATTGGATGATGATGGATGCACTTGATTTGATCACTTTTCCTTGCAAAATCTCCCCAAGAAGCCCCATCTTTTGGTAAAAAACCCCACTTTCTATTTATAGCCTCGGGTAGGGTTTCGGCACTGTAGCATCCCAGTCGGTCGACTGGAGGATGCTTGCTTCCCAGTCGGTCGACTGGCGGTGTGAAGGCTGCCTGATGAATTGATCTCCCAGTCGACCGATTGGAGGTCCAATCGACCGATTCGATTGACGTGCTTGGAGGGCCTCCTGAGGTGTTGGTCTAGTCGGCCGACTCGAGGGTCTCAGTCGACCGACTCGCAGTTTGAGAGGTCTAAGCCTCTTCTCAGTCGACCGACTGGAGGGTCCAGTTGACCGATTCGATTGGCGAGCTGAAGCCTTCTCCTGTTTGCTCAGCTAGTCGATCGACTGGTGCAGGGGAAATTCCCAGTCGACCGACTAGGGATCTTTCCTGCCCAAATCTTGCTCAAGTCTCCAATTTTTCCCTGAGTTTTTGTATTTGGGTTTTGACATTGGGGTATCTTGATTTGTACCTGAAACGTACGAAAGGAGATCAAATGACATCAAATTATCACCGGAAACGAGCAAAAGCTATAGTGAGAAACGGGTATTAATAAGTCGAAGACTCGACTTATCAACACTCCACACTTAAGCTTTGATTGTCCCTGACAAAGTATGCAACTATGTCATGGGCATGCAAACGCCAAAATGCTAGCGGTGCTATGTTTTTCGTCTATTTGCCTCACTTAGCAATCACAAGGTCTCGATCATTATTGCTAAACATGTTATTGAAACGTAAATGCAAGTATATACAACCTAACTAGCTCCTTTTCGTAGGCATTACGAATGCATTTAGCGTATGCATTAAGCCTTTAAACCCCTAGGCTACCCTAGTGGACGAGTTATAGTCTCGTGAGAGTTTTCAGAAAAGGGAATATTCACAAATCTGAAATGCACCTATCCCATGAGAAATAAAGCAAGAGTGTTCAACCAAGGCTAGGATTTCTCAAAACAAATTCCTCAGCCCACGCTAGGACTACCATCACGATATCATCAAAAGAACCTTTGAACCACTTTGAGTACCTTTGAGGTTGTGCTTTCAAGGTCATCAATACTAGAGCTATCAATCGTCTCATCCAAATGTCTATTCATTTTCAAGGCAACACAATAGAAGTGCAGTTTTTAGTTTGCACAAAAATTGTCAATCGCTCGCCTATGCTAGCTAGGGCTAGTCCACGGGCTCGCGACATAGAATTCATTCCCAAGTTTTAGGCGCTTAAGCTGTAATCCATAAGGGAAGAGGAGTTCGACACAAGAGTTCTTTAATAAACATGCGTAGACCAAATGATAACTCCCGTGCAAGCACATGGGTCGTCCAAGAGTCATTATAACTAGCACACAATGCAAATGATGAATCCCGCACAAATGAAGAATGGAGGAAAGCATAGAGTCAAGTTTTAAGTGCTTCTTATTTTCTTTTTGAAACGGCCTTTGGCCTACTGACAGAACCGCTCGTCGTCAAAGCGATTGTGCAAATAAATTTATAATAGTCCGCTACTCGCAACTATACTACTGGGTAGTACTTGGTAAGTAGGGGTCGAACCCAAGGGAACTAGGGGAATAATTGTTCTTCGGGGGGGGGGGGGGATTACGCAGCGTGGGAGCGTGTTTAAGGTCGGTTGGTTGGTTTTAAAGCTACCAGCTATTTTGATTGATTGATTGGTTGGTTGGTTGATTTTAATACTGAAAAGTAAATTACTATTTTAATGATTAAGAGAAATGTTCTGTTTCAGGGGACTTGTATTATATCCTGTTTATCATTGACCATTAGTGAATCATCTAAGTATTCAAACGGTGAATCGAGGCTAGTTACAGCTCAAGACTTGCAACACCGGTTTAAAGCAACTCCTGTTCTATTTTAGTCTAGCGCCAATACCCTAAGGTATGCTAGCCTGGGTGCATCCACCTGATCTCACAGTTACGCTCGACCAGATGGGATTTAGGATGAGTCGAACTCCTCAGATAGCTTTGCTTGTTACAGCTTCCACTACCTGAGTATGATCACGAATTCCCACAGAAGAGCTTTGCTTGTTACAGCATCCACTCAACCTTGGAAACTCTGACTATATATGGCACATAGAACAAGTTTTGAATACTAAGACTAAACACTAAGTTAATAGTCTTAAAACATTTATAATACAAGTGCGCCCCTTAGACCGAACTACTAGTTTAGCTACTATTCATCGCGCTAAACATTATACTAAGGAATTAAAGACAACAGTTAAATAAATAAATACTAAGAGATACTTACAACCGTTGAAGCGCCAAGGGAGCTTTCCTTTATTTCCAAAGCAAAATTACAACTTTACAAATATTACAACTTCTAGAGAGAGAAGTGAAATTGAGAATTGGTGTGTAAAATGAGGAGGAGGAGGACTCCTTATATAGCCATGGGAGGAGGAGGAGATGGCTACAAGTGTTGCATTTTGATTGGAGGAAGAAATCAAGGGAGGAGATGGCCACATGTGGAGGAGGGAGAGGAGGCCGGCGGCTTTTGGTGGAGGAGTATGGTGGCGCCAAGTGGAGGAAGGGGAGTGGTGGAGGAGGAGGAGGTGATAGCCACCGGTGGCCGGTCACCATGTGGGGAGGAGCTCCTCCCTTGCCCACCTCCTTGAATGGTGGCCGGTCATCCTTGCCCAATGTGTGAGTTTGTACAGTTTTGTGCAGTCTTTTCACAAAACTGTCAATGTGTTTCTTCCCCGGGCTGTCTTGACTCCACTCCTGATTCTTCTGATTAATTTGTTCTGGTCAATTCAACGTCAGGATCCTTGATATTTCTTCAGTCGGCATATGATCTTGACCTTGGATTGACTCTTGTTATCTTTTCAGCTTAAAATCCTCTCCTTAGCGTGTTTTCACTTCAGTCTCTAAAATGCCCTGTGGAAATATATCGGGACTAATACGTAGACGTTAGATAGACAAACAGTCTAATTTGGGGGGTTTAACTGTGTTTCTGACTCGTATAACTTTGGTCCATCAGATTACCCCCCACTTTTAGCTGTTCGTCCCGAACAATGCTATTAAAGGGCGTAAGTTCTAAGTTTGGCTTTGGAATATGAAAATTAGACTGTGGTACTCGATCTATCCTAATTCATGCATTGCTTACTTATTACCAAATTAAACTGCGTAAATAAATAGAAGAAACTTAATACTTGTACCTCCGTGCTGAGATGCAAATTATATTGGATGTCTCGGGAGATAGCCCTTTTTAGGCTCCTGGACTGCAACCTCGGGATCGTCTCTTACTATATGGTTTTCTGGTAGCTTTCTCTAGCACGTGATTCGATTCGGGTTTCCGTGAGTTGAGCCTTTTTTATTTTCTTCTTTGGCGAGGGACTGCTTTTTTGTTGTAGTGAATCGGCCTTTGGCCTTTGATTTGACTTTTTTGAGTGCTTCACTTTTGCTCGGTTAAAACCTTCACAATTTTGGGCCTTTGGCCTCTTTTGATTTGCTTCATTGAGCTTTTCGCCTTTTTGTGATTGCTAGTCCATTTTCTCGAGCCTTTTTGGGAGGTCCAATCATCGCCCGCAAGCCTATGTAAATACCTCCCCGCTCCTCTCGTCTTTGTCGTTTTGCGCGGGTCAAGATGAGGGTCGCCCATCTATTTTCTCGGCTATTTTGACTAGAGAGAGGACGGTCTGATTCCCGTCCTCGCCTTTGCATAGATGCTTCTTGGCGGAGTTGACTTCAATTATTCACTGAAAACCCGAAGTGCAGCCTCCACTGACTTCGAAAACCATATAGTTTGATCTGATCCTTTGATTGCTTGCCAAGCCTCTCTAGGGCAGTTTATATCAACTCCACATCCCTAGTTATCTCAGCACAAAGGACAAATGGAAAGTTACATTCTAAGTTTTTAAACAGTTGAATTTTCACAAGGTTAATGCATGAATTATGATTTATCTTTTTCACATTCTTAAGTTCATATTTTCAAAAAGGTACTTATTACTAAAAAAAGAAAAACAGCTGCATGTTATTTATGTACATAGGTGGTTCTCACCCCCCACTTTTGAACGAAGGCGTGCCTTAGTTCAAAAGTCATGCAAGCTTAAAACTAAATACTGAATTTAAAAGACAGAAATTAAAGTGCGGAAAAGTAAGATAGTGTCGGGTTACCTCCCGACCAGTGCACTTGTTTAACGTCGTTGGCTCGACGATACCTCGTTGTGGATTACTGGTTTGGGTCCCATGGGTGGCTGAGGTCAAACTTTGCCACCGTTCCAGTGTTGCTTCTTCCTGACTTCTTGCTGGAGTAAGAGCTCCATTGTTTTGGTGTTTTCTCTTTCCATTGTTTCTGAGAAGGCGGGAGACCTTTGACCATAGCTGCTGGTCTTGATACTTTTTTGGTCCCTAATGACAGGTCAGAAAACTGTGCACTGTGATCTGAGATAGGTGTTATGTCTGGCGGTTTCTTCGTGTCCGGGCGGCTCTTATTAATGTAGAAGTGTGCAATTTTGCCGCCGAACTTAAGTGATAATGACCCCTTGCTCACATCGATTCTTGCTTTAGTGGCGTAGAGGAATGGTCGTCCCAATATCATTGTCGGAGGATCGTCTTTGCTGGTTTCTTCTGTTGGTATTACATAGAAGTCTGCAGCAACAACGAGCTCTCCCACATGGAGTATTACATCTTCCAGTTCTCCAACCGGACGGATGCATGACTTATCTCCTAGCTCGATATTTGACCGGGGAGGTTTCAACGGACCTAGTCCTAGTAAGTAATACAAGGAGGAAGGCATGGCGTTGACGGCAGCCCCAAGATCGACTAAGCATTTGTGGATCTGGGTTTCACCAATACAGCAAGTGATTGTAAAGGCTCCTGGGTCTTTATCTCTTTCCGGTTGTGACTCATGGTCTGAAACGAGGGTTCTTTCTATTCTTTGACCAGTCTGCCTATTCCTTGACCTTAAGTTGTTGTCGTCGTCCCATCCTGATGCTGGTACGTCGGTGTGTATAATAGGCGGTGGTGTTATGCAGACGGTGAATGCATATCGTCCATTGTCGGCATGTGTAACCCATGTTTTGCCATCATAGGGTCGGTCTTCTTCTTGATTCCAATCAGGTCGACTCCTACGGTCGAAATGATTGTTTGTAAGTCTGTAGGTTGGGGATCGTGCTACTTCTCCTAGTGTACCCTTCATGCTTGACCTCTTTATCATGCTTATGTTCACCTTTGGGTTTTGAACGGTCTGTGAAGGAAGTCTGCCAGGTTCAGTAGTGAGTGTTGACATTGCGGTGGCGAGCTGGGACATTTGTTTGGTCAATTCTGAAATTGCACCGTCAGTTTTTGCTTGGTACTGGTGTAGTGAAGTACCCAATTGATTAATGTTTCCCGTGAGCTCCTTCATCGTGTCGTTGAGCGACTTGCTTGGCTCCTGCTGATTGCTCGGTCTGGCTTGGTACTGATTTGGCCCTTTTTGGTGATATTGGCCTGCTGATGGAGTGTTCTGGTGATATTGTCGGTGGGGTGGTTGGTAGAATGACTGCGCTAGTTGAGGGACAGCTGGTTGTGTCTCCGTCTGAAGATAGCTGTTGTTGTTACGCCAGCCTGGGTTGGACATTTGACCGTACTGTCTATTTTGCCCAGCTCTGACGTTGTTGTATCCTTGATATCCTCCCACTGCATTCACATCAGCCGGTTCTTCTTCTATCAATGTTGGGCATGCGTCCGTTTTGTGGTCTGTAGAACCACAGAACTCGCAAGGTTTTACCGTAACTGGCTGTCTACGTATGATCTCAATCATCATCTCCTTTAACTGTTTCATCTCTTCAGTTATGGAGTTTACTGATGCCTCAGTTTGTGCTACCCTTTTTGATCGAGAGAATTCATCTTGGCGAGTGGTCTCTTCTCTAAATCGAGCATTTTCAGCAACGTTGGCGATGAGATTTCTGATGCCACTTAATGATAGATTCATCATGGACCCTCCCGCTGAGGCATCTAAGAGCATTTTGTCTAATGGTCTTAATCCATCAATGAGGTACTCGATGACGAGTTTCTCGGGCAGTACAAGGGTACAGCAGCTCCTTTCTAGGTGATTGAACTTTTCCAGGTAATCGTACATGGTTTCATTGGGACCTTGTTTGATTTCCTGTAGTTGCTTCCTTACTTGTATTGCTCTTCCAGCCGGATAGTATTTGTCTAAGAATTTCTTCTGCATCTGAACCCATGTTCTAATGCTTCCGGAAGGCAATGAAAGGAACCAGTCACTTGCCGAGTCAGTGAGGGAAAAATAGAACGCTTTTAACTTGAAGTCGTCCATATTTACCCGGTTGGGCTTTAGATTCTGGCAAATGCCATGTAGGCGTTGAAGGTGAGTTGCGGCAGATTCTCCTTGAGATCCTGAGAATTTTGGTAGGCTGTGTGCCACTGATGCGTTGATGGTTATATTTTCTAATTCAGGGCTCTCATAGATGCACCACGGCTGTGTCTCGAAATTAGGGGCATTTAACTCGCCCATCGTCGGTTCACGGTAGTAGTTATCTCCGTAGTAGTCGTCGAAAGCGGGTTCTCTTCTTGGCATGTATCGAGGTTGAGGTTGTGGTCGTGGGGGATGAATAGGAGGATGTACTGGACCAGCTGCATTTCGGTCCTCGGGTAATTCTTGGTTTCTCCTGACTGCTTCCCTATCACGAGCTCTTCTGTTTCTGATGAGTTGTTCCGGATCGTCGACGAATGGAAACGGTACCTCATCATTCTGATCGTACAGGTTTATTTATTCGTCATCCTGGTAGTCATGGTGACTTTCTTCGCGAGACATGGTTGTTTTGAAGCGCGTAACGATTCAAAGAACAGTTATCCGATGACTAGTTCCCCGGCAACGGCGTCAATTTGACAGAACCGCTCATCGTCAAAGCGATTTTGCAAATAAATTTATAATAGTCCGCTACTCGCAACTATACTACTGGGTAGTACTTGGTAAGTAGGGGTCGAACCCAAGGGAACTAGGGGAATAATTGTTCTTCGGGGGGGATTACGCAGCGTGGGAGCGTGTTTAAGGTCGATTGGTTGGTTTTAAAGCTACCAGCTATTTTGATTGATTGATTGGTTGGTTGGTTGATTTTAATACTGGAAAGTAAATTACTATTTTAATGATTAAGAGAAATGTTCGGTTTCAGGGGACTTGTATTATATCCTGTTTATCATTGACCATTAGTGAATCATCTAAGTATTCAAACGGTGAATCGAGGCTAGTTACAGCTCAAGACTTGCAACACCGGTTTAAAGCAACTCCTGTTCTATTTCAGTCTAGCGCCAATACCCTAAGGTATGCTAGCCTGTGTGCATTGACAGATGCTTGTCGTCACAGCAAATGTGCAAATAAATTTATAAGTCCGCTACTCGCGACTTAACTACTGGGTAGCAAGTGGTAAGTAGGGGTCGAACCCAAGGGAGTCAGTGTGGATTAGTTGTTTTTACGGGATTGTCACGAAAGTAAATACAGTTGGGGGTTGCGTTTGAGTGTTTGGGGAACTGAAAGTAAATTACAATAATTAATAATGGACTGTGAGGAAAGTATTCGTATTTAGGGGCCTTGTATTATAATTGTTTATCATCGACCGCTAATGATCATACCAAGTGGTCAAAGATGAATTGAAGCTATTTCTAGCGCAAGACATGATCATGCTAAATGTTCAAAGATGAATCGAGGCTATTCCTAGCACAAGACTTGCAACATCATTTAAAACACTTGTTCTAAGCAAAACTAATTCCTCCTTTCGAAGTATCTTAGCCGTAAGTGCGTCCATTTAATCCCTTTGGCCCAGTTTTTAAATGGTTTTTAGAATAGTCGACCTCTTCAGATAAGTTTATCCATTTAATCCCTTTGGTCCAGTTTTCAAATGGTCTACTTACCCGAGTGTGATCACGAATATCTAAGGAAGAGCTTACAAATTTGGACCCCTATGGTCACATTTCCAAATGGTTGACTTGACCTTAGACATTCTAACTTTTATATATGGCACATAGAACAAGTATCGAACATAAAGGTATACTAAGAGTAAAGTCTAAAACATTTATAATACAAGTACACACCCTTAAACCTAATAATTAATTTAGCTACTAATCATGGCAGTGGTTATCATAACTATGAACTTGGAAATAAACAACAGTTTAGCAAGACAATTAAATAAATAAAAGAAGACTTACAAAACCGTTGAAGCGCCAAGGATCAAGCTTTGATTCCCAAAGTAATATTACATGATTAATATTACATGATTAGTGCCCAAAATTCTAGAGAGATAAGTGAATTGTTGTGGTGGTGATGATACAAATGAGGAGGAGAAGCCTCATATTTATAGCCATGGAGGAGGAGGATGGGTGGTGGAGATGGTGGCATGTGGAGGAGCATCCAAGGGTGGAGGAGGAAGAGTGCAAGGCAAGCTTTGGGAGGAGGATGTGGTGGAGGAGCCACCACATGTCACATTCTCCATGGAGGAGGAGGAGCAGCCGGCGGCTTTGGGAGGAGGGGAGGAGGAGCCGCCATGTGTCCCTCCATGTGAGGAGGAGCATCCCTTCTAGAAGCTTGTAACCTCTTCACAAAAGTCATCGGTTTGACCGGATCTGACCGGAGCTTTGGCCGGAGCTTCTTGGATTTTGGAGAGTGTATTTTGAATGAAAATGTCATTCTAAGATGATCTCAAGAAGGAACCTAAGCCAAATTCCGCTTGGAACATGGTCGAAATCTCAAATCCGATGAAATTGCCCTTGTTTGGCCTTTACCGGGCTCGGTGCTTTTGCCTTGCGTTCTTGTCCATTTGCCGACGGTTCTAGAATATTTGAGTGATTCCAAGTCGTTTCCATGAAGGATGTTAAGGCTGATTTTGAGTGTAGCATGGTCGTGACCTGGAATGACTCGTTCTTCATTTTCCGCTTAAAAACTCCTCCTTAGCGTGTTTTCACTTTAATCTCTAAAATGCCATGTGGAAATATATCGGGACTAACACGTAGAAGTTAGATAGACAAACAGTCTAATTAAGGGGGTTTTACTGTGTTTCTGACTCGTATAACTTTGGTCCATCATGCATCCACCTGATCTCACAGTTACGCTCGACCAGATGGGATTTAGGATGAGTCGAACTCCTCAGATAGCTTTGCTTGTTACAGCTTCCACTACCTGAGTATGATCACGAATTCCCACAGAACAGCTTTGCTTGTTACAGCATCCACTCAACCTTGGAAACTCTGACTATATATGGCACATAGAACAAGTTTTGAATACTAAGACTAAACACTAAGTTAATAGTCTTAAAACATTTATAATACAAGTGCGCCCCTTAGACCGAACTACTAGTTTAGCTACTATTCATCGCGCTAAACATTATACTAAGGAATTAAAGACAACAGTTAAATAAATAAATACTAAGAGATACTTACAACCGTTGAAGCGCCAAGGGAGCTTTCCTTTATTTCCAAAGCAAAATTACAACTTTACAAATATTACAACTTCTAGAGAGAGAAGTGAAATTGAGAATTGGTGTGTGAAATGAGGAGGAGGAGGCCTCCTTACATAGCCATGGGAGGAGGAGGAGATGCCTACAAGTGTTGCATTTTGATTGGAGGAAGAAATCAAGGAAGGAGATGGCCACATGTGGAGGAGGGAGAGGAGGCCGGCGGCTTTTGGTGGAGGAGTATGGTGGCGCCAAGTGGAGGAAGGGGAGTGGTGGAGGAGGAGGAGGTGATAGCCACCAGTGGTCGGTCACCATGTGGGGAGGAGCTCCTCCCTTGCCCACCTCCTTGAATGGTGGCCGGTCATCCTTGCCCAATGTGTGAGTTTGTACAGTTTTGTGCAGTCTTTTCACAAAACTATTAATGTGTTTCTTCCCCGGGCTGTCTTGACTCCACTCCTGATTCTTCTGATTAATTTGATCTTGTCAATTCAACGTCAGGATCCTTGATATTTCTTCAGTCGGCATATGATCTTGACCTTGGATTGACTCTTGTTATCTTTTCAGCTTAAAATCCTCTCCTTAGCGTGTTTTCACTTCAGTCTCTAAAATGCCCTGTGGAAATATATCGGGACTAACACGTAGACGTTAGATAGACAAACAGTCTAATTTGGGGGATTTAACTGTGTTTCTGACTCGTATAACTTTGGTCCATCATCTACAAATGCTTTCGAGGGGGAACTTACCTTCCTAACCCCCGGCATTTGTATATTTTTGAGCAAAACTTCTCGTGATCATTGAGAAAGTTTTAAGTCGAAGCTTTGCCCTCTTTGACCGCAAACATTTTTTTTGAATGGGGTCTATTTTTGCCCTCTTTTGACTCCACACTTAAAACTTGACAATATGTTCAAAAAGTGTACGGAATGTGCGGGAATCAAACATGAACAAAGCACCGTGTTAGAGAACTCAAGTCACCAAGGAGCATTCAAAGGGTCTAAGTTTTTCACGATGATTTTAAAAGGTGCTTGCTATAACTTGATCCACGGTATTTCAACGAAAATACTTAGAGAATTGGATAGGCGAAAGATAGCAATGATATTGGTTCTCAAGAATACACATTCAATGGACTAGGTTGGTTCTAAGTTCAAGATCCAATAAATGTGGCAAATAGGCTAGATGTGATTTATAGGAATTAAGAATCGATAGTCACAAGCCTATATGGTTAAAAACACTCCCATGTAGGGATAAGGTGCAAAAGATGCAAGTGTCCATCTAAAAATGATATGCATGACATGCAAACATGTGAACTATGCGCATCAAACCACTCCACACTTAATTCAAGCTTAGTCCCTAAGCGCAAAGAATGATAAAATAAAGGCAAAGGCGCATAGGAACTCCCCTCGTTTGTAGAGCCGGTAACATAACTCTTGGGAGTGAGAAATACCCTTTTGGTTGCAAATGTAGACAAAGAAGGTGAACTTGGAAATGATAATGATATGTAAATGTATATCCTGTAGAGTGAACAACATAAATGGTAAACACCTTCAATATCATATGAAATGTAACATGCAACCAAAGGACAGTCAAGAGTATAAGCACTCAAAATGGCATACTTCATCCAAAATTGCGCCAAAAGGCGACTTAACATTCAAGTACATGATCAAAGCAAGAAAGCATCATAGAATAGACAAAAGTAAGAACAAATGCGATACAAGCTCAATATGTAGCCTCATCGCCTCCGGGACTAGTCTGTCTAGCTGAATCTCCAACACCTTCCTCATTCGGTATCGTGGCACCAGTGAGTAGTGGACTCTCCTCTCGAATAGAGCTAACCCGCTCTATCGCGCCCTTAGAAAGTGGTGTGCTCGCCTCCCCGACTCTGGAAGCTGGCGTGGTAGGCAATGGGGAGGCACCACGAGGAGCAGAAAACTCAGAAGCAACTGGAGGAGCTACTAGACCACCGGAGCTGCTGACCATGGAAAATACAGCGGATCGAAGCCACTCCCACTCCCGGCGAGCTCTCGCATCTGACTCTCTAACAAAATCCTCTAGTCGGCTCAAGCCACTCCTCAGGTCAGCCACGCCACCCTTCAGGTCCGCAATGCCAGAGGAGGTCCTCTGTCTCCACTCGGTCAAATCATCTGTGGCAGGGGGAGGTCTCTCCACAGTAGGCTCCACGGGGGGCAGCTCCTCATGAATGAGTAGCTCCGCAGGAATAGGAGCAGCGGGCTCGTCGGCCGGAGGAGGGGAAGGGATAGGAGAGGAAGGAGGGGATGGGGTGAGGTTGGCTAGGAAGTAGAGGGGGTTCTCCTTCTTGAACACCGCCTTCCTATATGCGGCATTAGTCACGAGACCCTCCTGATGAGGCTTCCTGTCGACCTCCCAAGTCTTCCCGTCCTTCTTGAGGATATGCATGTGCTTCATCGTGTCCAAATCAAGTGTGCTCTTGGATGGCATGGGGCATCCCTCATGGCCAAAGGTGAAGTTACACCTTAAGGCAATCTGTGTGATCAAAGAGCCTCCTCCCAAGGCACGATTCCTTGCACCCTTCGTAACAATAGCCTCAAAACGGGTGGCAAGGATAGCAAGCCAATTGGTGACCTCCCCGTGATCAATAGCGAGCATAAGCTCCATATCGAGAAGGGTGAACGACCTAGCCTTCGCCGTCCGAGTGTTTATCCCAATGGCGATGAGATGGTGGATAATCTTCCAAACTAGGTTAGTGATTGCTGAAGAATTGTAAGATGAGATAAACCACTCGTTCCTTCCTGAAATCCTCTTCCAGAATCTGCTCTGGTCATGTTCAGTGAATTTCCGTGCGGTGGCATCATGAGGAGGGAATCCAAGCCAATCACGAATCACATTCTCCTTAATCTTGAAATCCCGTCCTCCCAAAACAAATTTCCAATAAAATTCATGTGCATCCCCCCTCCTCCTTCACCCACTCAAAAGAGCAAATAAACTCTTCCACTACCCTCTTGTAGGACCCCGGATCATCCATAAATAAGAAATTCAAGCCACAATGAGTAAGGCGAGAGTGTACCTCATCGGTGACTCCACTGTCAATACCTCGGAGGAGCCCCATATCTGGATAAAGCGTGGGAATGGCTGTCCCTTTGTCGTAATCGTGACATGATGGGTCCGGTGAGTCTCCTCTCTGAACTCTAGAGGCACCGAGAAGGGGTACGGGGTCGGAAAGGGCAAAGGTCCCTCCAATGGTCCTTCATGTGGTACAACAGGGACAAGCGCATTGGATGGAGATGCCTCAGCAATGGGCGAGGGAGCTCGAGGCAAAGGGGGAGATGGCACTATGGGGATGGGTGGCACGGGAGCTCTCCTCTTATGCACCGGTTTCTTCGGTGGAGGCCTTTTCTTCTTAGGCGGAGGTGTGGGAGAAACCAGTGGGGCGTCCAATTCCTCACTAGAGGCTGGGCTGTCGTCCGCCAGTGAATTCCTAAGCAACTTCCGCTTTCTCGTGACAAGAGGCCTATCGTCCTCATCGCTCTCGTGTTGCTCAATGATGCGCTCAACTCTCGAAGGCTCATGGGCAACCTCCTTGCCCTTGGATGTGGATTGGGACGAAGGACCGGCATGAGGCATGATTGAAATGGGAATGAAAACTGAAGATTAAACTAAGCTGAGAAAACTGAGCAAACCCCCTGAAATTCAATCCAGTCGGTCGACTAGGCTGAAGAACAATTCTAGTCGATCGACTGGGATGGTGATTAGGGCAAAAAAATGGGGTTTCTTCAAATCAGGTTTGGCGAACGCGCGTCCATCAAATATCTCTTGTCAAAGAAGGACTCAAAGCCAAGATTAATAAGGTGGATCCTCTTGCTCCAAGAATTTGATATTGAGATCAAAGACAAGAAAGGAGTGGATAGGGTTTTGCCAATCGATCGACTGGAGGGCGATTCGGTCGATTCGATTGGCTGATAGTTTCAGCGCTCCTGAGTCTCTATCGAGTCGACCGACTGGGAATTTGGCTTTCTCCCAGTCAATCGACTGGAAATCAAACTTCGATTTTTGCAGATCTTTTTCTCCTGTTGTATTCCCAACTCCACACTTAGAATTTCACTCCGCATCACGAATAAGCAGCATAAAAATCACACAAATTCAGAACTTCACCAAGAAATCATTAGCATAAACATGCTTTTCAACCAAACACAAGCTAGGATCAAAGACTCCACACTTAAGACATCACCATCACCAAAATAATTCATGCAAGCACAATTCCACACCAAGCACACCCAATCATGCTTTTTCACATCCTAGCATTCATTTTCGCATTCAAAGTTCAATGTACACATGCCAAACATATATATGAAATTAATTGTGCAAAGATGGACAACTCACAACCGGGTAACCTCCCGTTAGGGCCTAGTTTAACGTCTTGGCAAAGACCGAGCCGAATCTTTTCTCAAGAAACACACTTGAGGAGTCCTTTGCTAGGATCCCTCCTCAAGCGGATTTAGACCTCTTTCAAGGGTCGGTCAAAGAGTAAGATGTGTTTCGCTCATCCCGAGTTTGTTCACAATAGTGCTTGAGCCTTTGTCCATTGGCCTTAAAGATAGTTTATTCATCATTGAGTATCTATACATGGCCATCTTCGTGAGGCTTGTGAACAACGAAAGGACCACTCCATCGGCTCCTTAGTTTTCCCGGAAAGAGCTTGAGCCTAGAGTTGAAAAGTAGGACCTTGTCTCCCTCTTTGAATTCATGGCGGAAAATTCTCTCGTCATGCCATTTCTTAGTATTTTCCATGTAAATCCTAGCACTCTCATAGGACTCATTCCTTATCTCTTCTAGCTCATGAAGGTGAAGGATCCTATTTTCTCCCGCCGTTTGTAAGTCCATGTTCAAGAATTTAATTGCCCACATTGCCTTATATTCCAATTCAACCGGCAAATGGCATGGTTTCCCATAGATGAGGCGATATGGAGACATCCCAATGGGGGTCTTGAAGGCGGTGCGATAAGCCCATAACGCATCATCTAGCTTTGAAGACCAATCCTTCCTTGAGCTTCCCACCATCTTTTCCAGAATCGCCTTGATTTCCCGGTTTGAGATTTCCACTTGCCCACTTGTTTGTGGGTGATACGGCGTCGCAACCTTGTGGCTCACTCCATACTTGCGAAGCAAGGCTTCAAAATGTTTTTCCTTAAAGTGTGAGCCGCCATCACTAATGACGGTTCTTGGAACTCCAAATATTGGAAAAATAATCTTTTTGAATAGCTTAGTGACAACCTTGGCATCACAAGTAGGGGAGGCGACGACCTCTACCCATTTAGAGACATAGTCAACCGCGACCAAAATATATTGATTTCCATATGAAGACGGGAAAGGACCCATGTAGTCTATGCCCCAAACATCAAATATTTCCACCGGTAGGATGCTTTGTTGGGGCATTTCATGCCTTTTTGAAATGTTTCCCGTCCTTTGGCATTGGTCACAAGCCTTGACAAAATTATGAGCATCTCTAAAGAGGGTAGGCCAATAGAATCCGCTTTGTAGGACCTTTGATGTCGTTTTTGCTACACTACCATGTCCTCAATATTGGGATGAGTGACAATGGTATAGGATATTCCTCATCTCCTCTTCGGCGACACAAGTCCTATATATCTCGTCCGCGCAAAGCCTATACAAAAATGGTTCGTCCCAATAGTACCTCTTGGCTTCTAATAAGAACTTCCTCCTTTGGCGATGATTCATGTCATGGGGTATGATCCCACATGCCACGAAGTTGACCATATCCGCATACCAAGGGAGGGCTTCCGCTTCCACTCTCATAAGTTGCTCTCCAACAAAGGAGTCGTCCACTAGGGTGTCATCTTTCTTAAGTTCCTCATTTCCCTCAAGCCTTGATAGGTGATCGGCAACTAGATTTTCCACTCCTTTCTTGTCTTTGATCTCAATATCAAATTCTTGGAGCAAGAGGATCCACCTTATTAATCTTGGCTTTGAGTCCTTCTTTGACAAGAGATATTTGTTGGCTGCGTGGTCGGTGAATACTATTGTCTTTGATCCCACAAGATATGGACGAAACTTGTCGAATGCATACACAATGGCAAGGAGTTCCTTTTTGGTTGTAGAATAATTCATTTGAGCTCCATTTAGAACCTTGCTGTGTAGTGAAAGCCATGAAGTTTCTTGTCCACCATTTGTCCAAGAACCGCTCCAATAGCATAATCACTTGCATCACACATGAGCCCAAAGGGCAATTCCCAATTTGGAGGTTGAATAATAGGGGCCGAGACCAATGCCTTCTTCAACTTTTCAAAGGCCATTAGGCAATCTTCATCAAAATGGAATTTGGTGTCATTGCATAATAGATTTGTCAATGGCCTTGCAATTTTTGAGAAGTCCTTGATGAATCTTCTATAGAAACCGGCATGGCCAAGAAAACTCCTTATGCCTTTAACATCATTTGGAGGTGGCAATTTCTCGATAACTTCCACTTTAGCTTTATCCACCTCAATACCTCTCCTTGACACCAAGTGTCCAAGAACTATGCCCTCCTGCACCATAAAATGACATTTTCCCAATTTAACACAAGATTTGTCTCAATGCATCTTTTCAAAACTTTTGCCAAGTTGGCCAAGTAATCATCAAATGAAGAACCATAAACAAAAAAATCATCCATAAATACTTCCATAATTTTCTCAATAAATTCTGAAAATATAGCCATCATGCATCTTTGAAATGTGCCTGGTGCATTACAAAGTCCAAAGGGCATTCGCCGATAGGCAAATGTTCCATAGGGTCAAGTAAAAGTGGTCTTTTCTTGATCTTGTGGATGAATAGGGATTTGAAAAAATCCACTATATCCATCAAGATAGCAAAAGTAATCATGCTTGGCTAACCTTTCTAACATTTGATCAATGAATGGAAGTGGGAAGTGATCTTTCTTAGTGGCTTTATTAAGTTTTCGAAAATCAATGCACATACGCCAACCGGTGATGGTTCTAGTGGGACTTAATTCATTTTTATCATTTTACACAACCGTCATGCCTCCCTTTTTGGGCACCACGTGTATGGGACTCACCCAATTTGAATCCGCTATAGGGAAGATAATTCCCGCATCAAGCATTTTCAAGATTTCTTTCTTAACCACTTCACCAACAATGGGATTAAGTCTCCTAGCATGTTCTCTAGATGGCAAGCTATCATCCTCCAAATTAATTCTATGCATGAACAAACTAGGGCTTATCCCCTTCAAATCACCAATAGAATATCCAATGGCACCCTTGTGCTCTCTAATCACATCAAGCAATTTCAAAGATTCTTTCTCATCCAAGGAAGCACTCACAATGATAGGCAAAGTATAATTGGGGCCTAAGAACTCATACCTTAGGCTTGTTGGTAGAGCTTTTAACTCTACCGAACAAGACTCCTTACCTTTGTCGCTTTGAGTTTTCCCTTTGTCCTCATCATTCAAGATAGCCCAACAATCGACATGCTCGGGTAGCTCATTATCAAGATCAATAACATGTGTAGGCAAAATAGGAATATCAAGCAATTCAAAGCCATCAACAAAGTCAATATAATTGCAACTCCTAGTAGAACTAGGACTTTTTTGTGCTTTATCTAAATTAAACTCAACTTCCTCAGCACCTACTCTCATTGTGATTGAACCCTTAGTCGTGTCAAATATAGCTCCGGCCGTATAGAGGAAAGGTCTCCCTAATAGAATAGGGATCTCCGTGTCCTCTTCCATTTCTAGCACAACAAAGTCTCCGAGAATGTGGAAGTTCCCTACTTTGACCGGGACGTCCTTAAGAATCCCCCTAGGATATCTTGAGGAGCGGTCCGCGAGCCTCAAGGTCATTTGAGTGGGCATAGGTTCACCAATGTTCAATTTCTTGCATAATGAGTAGGTCATTAAAGATATGCTAGCTCCTAAGTCACACATAGCACACTCTATTTTCACTCCACCAATATAGCATGAGATAGAAAAACTACCGGGGTCTCCTAGCTTTGGTGGCATGTTAGGATGAAAGATGGCGCTACACTCTTCATTGAGGGATATAGAATCAACCTCTTCAATTGTCCTCCTGCAAGTAACAATGTCTTTTAGAAAACGAGCATATGATGGAGCTTGAGTAATTACCTTCGTGAAGGGCAATGTCACATATAGCTTCCTCATCATATCGGCAAACTTGGAGAATTGCTTGTCATTGCTCTTCCTTTTTAGCCTTTGTGGAAAAGGGATAGGAGGAGTGTATGGACTTAATTCGTCTTTGTCCTTTTCCACCACTTTTTCCTTTTGATTTTGAGGGTTAGGGACCTCTTCATCTAATTCTTCAATTTCGGCACTAGCTTGGCCTCCAAGATCAAAAGAGACTTTCTTCCTCTTCGGTTGTTCACCCTCTAGCTCCTTACCACTTCTCAATGTCACCGCATTACAATGCTCTCTTTGCCCTTGCTCGGGTCTAGCCGGCAACTTTCCTTGTGCTCTTGTAGAGGACTCGGCTTGTTGAGCTATTTGATTCTCAAGCATTTTGTTGTGGGTTTCCAACCTCTCAAACTGGGTTTGCATGTCTTCGAATTTAGCTTGAACGTCTCTACTTGTCTTCTCTTATTCAGCAAGGATTTTGGCCAACATTGCTTCCACACCGGAGGGTTCATTTGAAATTTGTGGAGGAGGGTCAACTTGTCGATAGGGTTTTTGAGCCTGAGTTTGGTATTGTTGCCCTTGGATTTGGTTTCTTTGAAGCAAAGTCGGTCCTTGACTTTGATATTGGTTTCTAGGTTGGGAGGCTTGATTAGTGTGAGTAGGTTTAGGACCAAATCCGGGAGGTGTAGCTCCAAAGTCGGGACGAGTGGGATTTGTTGTCTTGTAGGAGAAATTAGGGTGATTCTTCCATCCCGAGGAAAACTTTAATGTAGTGTAATTAGCTTGAGAATTTTGCCCTTGAGTGGCACTAGCCCCATACCCTCTACCTTGGTTTCCTCCCACAAAATTTGCTTCTTCATAGCCATATCTATGTCCATCTCTTTGAACCAAGGGGCAAGAATTGGTTTCATGCTCATAAACCTTGCAAATATCGCAACCTTGGTTTGTTGAAGGTTCTTTCTCCGGGTGTTTCAACTTGAAGACTTCATCCGAGAGGTTCTCAAAGTCCTTCCTTAAGGCATCATAGTCACTTGTGCTCACGGCCTTCACTTCATGCCTCTCATTTCTCCTTCTTGGATTCCCTCTTTCGCTTCCCCACATGAAATAGTTCTTTGTGATTTTCTTGATCACCGCATATCCTTCATGGGGTTCGAGATCCATAATAGCTCCTCCCGCGGTGGTATCAAGTGCAAGCCGAGAGGTACCATCAACACCATGATAGAAGGTGTGGAAAACGAGGAGGTCATCCAAGTTGTGATGCGGACAAAGCCTTTGGTACTCTTTGTACCTCTCCCAAGCCTCATAAAGTGTTTCCCCATCCATTTGTGAAAAATTCGTAATTTGACTCCTATAGTAGGCCGTCTTGGAAGGAGGGAAATACTTGTTGAGAAACGCCACGGCTAGTTCCTCCCAAGTGGTGAAACTATCGGGCGTTTGGCTTCTTAACCAATCCCTTGCCCTTCCCGTGAGGGAGAAAGGGAATAACCTCAATAGCTTTGAATCCTCGGAGAACCCATTAATCTTGAAAGTGGCACAAACTTCAAGGAATGTGGTCAAATGAGAGTTTGGGTCCTCATGGTCTCTCTCCGAGAATCGGTTGGATTGAACCATTTGAATAGTTGAGGTCTTCAAATCAAAATCCCGGTCATCAACCGCCGGGACAAGGATTGGGGATCGGTATCCATAAGCCGTAGGAGCGGCATAGTCCTTTAGAACCCTTATAGCTCGAGGGACTTGTGGTAATTGACCTTGGGGTGGTGGAGGTGGAGGAGGAAGTCTATTATCTCTATCTCCCATGACGTGATGAGTGATTTCTTGAATGTTCTAGGTGGTTCCCTTGTCTTTGGTTGCCTTACTCCTTGTAGGGTAGGGGTTAACGAATTCTCTTATCGGTTGATTCAAATCTCTATCCACAATTTGAGTAAGCTTCTTTGTCTTTGGTGGCATAAAAGAAATGAACCTACAAGGGGGAAACAAATAAAACAAGTGAGGATATTGCAATAAACTCAAGAATCACAAGTTGCAAAACAAATAAAGAAAAACATGGAATAGTCGGAGTCCTAAATGATTTTCCTAGGGACAATCTAGCCATTACTCTCCGGCAACGGCGCCATTTTGACGTGTTGATTTTAGCATATAGTCAAAAACAATTTATAGTTTGACCGGTAAGACCGGTGTCGAACCCAAGGGAGCAATTGGATTATGCGCTAGTGAAATCGAGTTTTCTATCTCGGCTATTCCTTCAGATCAATTATGAGGTGATTATCAAACAAAAGACAAGTAATGAAGTTTTTTCGAGGGGTTTCAATTCAATTAAAGAGAGTTTCGAGGGATTACTCCCCTCCTTGGCAATTTCCCAACGATCATGTACACAAGAGTTAATTTATCTTTAGGTGATATATTGGTTCAAACCTAGCTTAGGCTAAGGTAGACTAACCGTCGTGTGATCTATCCTAGTCAAGCCATCTCAATTAGAACCTCACTTTGTCAAGGTATTGATTCACTCTATAGCACTATTATCCTTGGAACATCTCCCAAGGTAATAAATGCTATAGGCATTAAGCTTTAGTTAACCACATATCCATGCATTTACTCTCATAAACACTAGATATGTTCATTTCCACAATGTCCAAATCATCACTAAGCTCTTTCAATACTTAGATCACGATTCTAAGGTAAACATGTCACTTAGGCATTTTATCAAACACTTAGCAACATATCATGAATAGAACACTTAGTGAAAATGAAATCAACCCCATAGATTGCAAATAGAATGTGTATACATGATCATTGAGTACCAAGGAGAGTCATAAGACTCTCAAAACACAAGGGGACTACTCACACATCATGTAAGACAACATGGTGTGAGTAGGGTTTCTACACAATCTAAAGAGCAGAGATGAGGAATAGAATAGGATGATTAATCCTAGTGAACTCCCTTGATCTTCAATCCTCCTTGATTGGATGATGATGGATGCCCTTGATTTGATCACTTTTCCTTGCAAAATTTCCCCAAGAAGCCCCGTCTTTTGGTCAAAAAACCCCACTTTCAATTTATAGCCTCGGGTAGGGTTTCGGCACTGTAACATCCCACTCGGTCGACTGGTGGATGCTTGCTTCCCAGTCGGTCGACTGGCGGTGTGAAGGCTGCCTGATGAAGTGATCTCCCAGTCGACCGATTGGAGGTCCAATCGACCGATTCGATTGACGTGCTTGGAGGGCCTCCTAAGGTGTTGGTCCAGTCGACCAACTCGGAGTTTGAGAGGTCTAAGCCTCTTCTCAGTCGATCGACTGGAGGGTCCAGTCGACCGATTCGATGGGCGAGCTGAAGCCTTCTCCTGTTTGCTCAGCCAGTCGATCGACTGGTGCAGGGGAAATTCCCAGTCGACCGACTGGGGATCTTTCCTGCCCAAATCTTGCTCAAGTCTCCAATTTTTCCCCGATTTTTCGTATTTGGGTTTTGACACTGGGGTATCTTGATTTGTACCTAAAACGTACGAAAAGAGATCAAATGACATCAAATTATCACCGGAAATGAACTAAAGCTATAGTGAGAAACGGGTATTAATAAGTCAAAGACTCGACTTATCACTAGGCCAAGTAGAGTTATAGTTCTCTTCGGGAAAAACTGTTGTTCTTAGTAATGTTCTATTTGTACCTAATATTAGGAAAAATATTTTGTCGGGTACTGTTTTGAATAAACAAGGTTATCGGCAAGTGTATGAAGCCGATAACTATGTGTTGTCAAAAGGTGGTATATTTGTTGGTAAAGGATACTTGTGTAATGGAATGTTCAAGTTAAGTCTTAATAAAATTGTTTCTTCTCTTTACATGAATTGTGAGCATGAATTTTCTACTCAATCTATGAATTCATATATTGATACATCTACACTTTGGCATGCACATTTAGGACATGTTCTTTACAAAAGATTGCGTAATATGTCAAAGCATGATATAATTCCTTCATTCAACATGAACATTGATAAATGTAGAACTTGTATGCTTACAAAGATTACTAGGCAACCATTCCTTAAGGTTACTAGAGAAAGCAATATAATTGATTTGATACATAGCGATTTATGTGATTTTTATGCATCACCATCTCTAGGAAACAAGAAATATGTAGTTACATACATAGATGATTGTTCTAGATTCTGCTATGTTTATTTGTTGCATTCCAAGGATAAAGCTCTTGATAAATTTAAGATTTATAAGAGTGAAGTTGAACTTCAAAATGGAACTTCTATTAAGAAGTTGCGCACCGATAGAGGTGGGGAATACTTCAATCCAAGTTATTTCCAAAGTATTGGTATCATTGATGGACCATAATTATAGGAATCAAAAACACAGTTAAACCCACCAAATTAGACTATTTGTCTATTTAACTTCTGCTTGTTAGTCCCGATATATTTCTACAGGGTATTTTGGCGCTTAGAGAGAATACAGGCTAAGGAGAGGATTTTACGCTGAAAAGATATCAAGAGTCAATCCAAGGTCAAGATCAGACGCTGAACGAAGAAATCTCAAGATCCTGACATTGAATTACTCAAATTAAATCAAACAGAGGAATAATCAAAGGCAGACCGGAGCGGAATTGGACTGATAGTTTTGTGAAAAGATTGTACAAAACTCACAAAACTCCACCCTCCTCCTCACATGGGCGGCTCCTCCCTCACACCTTCCCTCCACCACTCCCACACCTCCACATGGCGGCTCCTCCTCCTCTCCTCCCAAAGCCGCCGGCGGCTAGAAGCTCCACCATGGAGAGCTTTCCATGTGGTGGCTCCTCCACCACATCTCCATCCCCTCCTCCTCCTCCCTTGGATGCACAACCACATGGAGCCATCTCCACCCTCCATTCCTCCTCCCTTAGCCTATAAATATGAGAGCTTCTCCTCCTCATTTGAAACACACCATCCATACTTGTATAAACTTTAGAGAGAGAGAGGGCTTAACCCTCCTCTCTTCATTTTCAATAAAATTGTTCTTCGCTTTGGAAATAAAGGATAGCTCCCTTGGCGCTTCAACGGTTGTAAGTAATTCTTAGTATTTAATCAACTGATTTTATTTCCTTAGTATAATGTTTAGCGCGATGAATAGTAGCTAAACTAGTAGTTCGGTAGAAGGGGCGCACTTGTATTATAAATGTTTTAGATCTTACTCTTAAGTACACCTTTGTATTCAAAACTTGTTCTATGTGCCATATATAGTCAGAGTTTCCAAGGTTGAGTGCCTGACAAGCAAAAAGCTCTTCCGTGGGAATTCGTGAACATACTCGGTAAGTGGAAGCTGTCACAAGCAAAACTTATCGAGGAGTTCGGCTTATCTAAAACACTTCTTGGTCAATAACGTAACTGGGAGATCAAGTGGATGCACTTACAGCTAAGATACTTTGAAAGGAGGAATTAGTTTTGCTTAGAACAAGTGTTTTAAATGATGTTGCAAGTCTTGTGCTAGGAATAGCCTTGATTCATCTTTGAATGCTTAGCATGATCATGTCTTGCGCTAGAAATAGCCTCGATTCATCTTCGAACACTTGGTATGATCATTAGCGGTCAATGATAAACAAATATAATACAAGGCCCCTAAAACCGAATGCTTTCCTTTAATCGTAATATCAACTGTCGTAATTTACTTTCAGTTCCCAAAACACTCAAACCCAACCCCCAACTGTATTTACTTTCGTGACAATCCCGTAAAAACAACTAATCCACACTGACTCCTTTGGGTTCGACCCCTACTTACCACTTGCTACCCAGTAGTGTAGTCGCGAGTAGCGGACTATAAATTTATTTGCACATTTGCTGTGATGACAAGCATCTGTCAAATTGGCGCCGTTGCCGGGGAGTTGTAAATCGGAATAGTTGTTCTATTTTTTCTTTTTTATTTTATCATGCAATTCACCAAGTCATACTACTACGGAATGGAACCTTGGAACAATACGGAGTTTTCCCCACCACCCTTCGAACTTGAAATCCGCGAGAAGATCAACAAAATAACGCAATCCCGGGACGAAACATTGGATGAGTACTTATGGTACTTCGATTCCATTGTGACGAGCTGCCCGCACCATGGATTCACCAATTTCGATCTTCAAACAAAGTTTCTCTGTGGAATGTTGCCACATGAGTGGGACCAGCTAAATAATGCAGCAGGAGGATCAATGTGGGACTTAATTGAGGATGATCTTTGGAAATTAATAAATGATTTGGCCGCGAGGTCAAGACCAAGCCAAGATCAGGCCGAGCCAATCGAGGACGGTATAACGGAGCTGGCATCTAGCATCCAGCAGTTGGACAACACGATGCAACAAATCAGGGCCAAAACTGAACTATGGGTGGCAGAAAAGGAGCTGGCAGCTAGCACCAAGCAATTGGCTGCAGACATGCAGCAATTGAGTGCATTGATGCACCAATTCACGGCTGAACCCGAGGAGCCGACTGAGGATGAGGACCCGCAAATGACCGAAGAAGAACTGCCCCAATCAGACCCGGTCCTTATCACCAATCCATCCGAGGAAATCACTGTCCTAACTGCCGAGCCTACAGAAGTCCCGAACCTCACTGCTGAAGCGGCCGAAGAAATCAAGCCAGGCTCGGTACTTGCGCTCGAAGCACCCGAGGAAGTCCCGGACCTCATTGCCGAACTGTCCGAGAAAGACCTAATCCTCACTGTCGAAGCACCTGAAACAGACCTAGTCCTCATGGTCGAAGTGCCTCAACTTAACCCTTCGCGTTTCATGCCGATCATAACAACCGAAGATCATATAATCAATGATGATGCGGTACAAGGGGAGTTGGAGGCAGAGCATGAGCCAAAAAAGCCGACAAAGGAAATCTCTCTCGTCACAAGCCAAAAAAACCACCCGGGAACTCAATCATTCCAAGACAACCATTCGTAGCTACCACCAAGAAGAGGCCTCACATGGGAACATGCCTGTGGTCGCCGATGTTTGAAGGCACAAAACCCAAATTCCAAACTCGCGAAAGTGCCAACTATTCCAACATGAAGAGGCGGCAAAAACATGGGCCGAAAGAATGGAAACCCGGAAGGAATAACAAGCAAACACGACGCATTGGACCAGCAGCTATGGTCAAGGAAACCTCACCCTCTCGGAGCAAAAGGGCTGCCGAGAAAAAGTTTGACCTCACTCACCCTTGGGATCCGACCTTATGATCCATGATTGAGATACTGTCGATCCAACGACGTTAAACAAGTGCATTGGTCGGGAGGTAACCCGACACTATCTTACTTTCTGTCATTTAATTTCTGTCATTTAGTTTTTGTCATTTAGTTTTTTTTGCCTTGCATCATTCTCACCTCACCTGTATATATTTGCTTGCATGACTTTTGAACTAAGTCTTGCTGAAAGGCACGCCTTCGTTCAAAAGTGTGGGGTGAGAACCATCTGTGTACATAACATGTTTTTCTTTTTTAGTAGTATCTTTTTGAAAATATGAACTTGAGAATGTGAAAAAGATAGACCAAAATTCATGCATTAACCTTGTGAAAATTCAACTGTTTAAAAACTTAGAATGTAACTTCTCATTTGTCCCTCTGTGCTGAGATAACTAGGGATGTGGAGTTGACATAAACTGCCCTAGAGAGGCTTGGCAAGCAATCAAAGGATCAGATCAAACTATATGGTTTTCGAAGTCAGTGGAGGCTGCACTTCGGGTTTCAGTGAAAATTGAAGTCATGTCCGCCATGCAATGCAAAAGGCGAGGACGGGAATCAGACCGTCCTATCTCCGGTCAAAGTAGCCGAGAAAATAGATGAGCGACCCTCATCTTGACCCACGCGAAACGACAGTCAAAGTAGCCGAGAAAATAGATGAGCGACCCTCACCTTGACCCGCGTGAAAACGGCAAAAACGAGAGGAGCGGGGAGGTATTTCCATAGGCTTGCGGGCAATGATTGGACCTCCCAAAAAGGCTGAGAAAATGGACTAGCAAAGCCACAAAAAGGCGAAAAGCTCGAAGAAGCAAATCAAGAGGCCAAAGGCCCAAAATTGTGAAGGTTTTAACCGAACAAAAAGTGAAGTACTCAAAGAGTCAAATCAAAGGCCAAAGGTCGATTCACTACAAAAAGCAGTCCCTCGCCAAAAGAAAATCAAAGTACTCAAACCAGTGAAACCCGAACCGAATCACGTGCATGAGAAAGCTACAAGGAAACCATATAGTGCGAGACGACCCCGAGGCTGCAATCCCAGAACCTGAATAGGGCTATCTCCTGAAACATCCGGAATAATTTGCATCTCGGCACGAAGGTACAAGTATCAAGTTCCTTCTATTTATTTACTCAGTTCAATTTGGTAATAAGTAGTGATGCATGACTTAGGATAAATCTAGACCACATTTTAACTTTCGTATTTTAAAACCAAACTTAGTGCCGCCCTTTAATAGCATTGTTCGGGACGAACAACTAAAAGTGTGGGGTAATTTGATGGACCATAATTATATGAATCAAAAACACAGTCAATCCAAGGTCAAGATCAGACGCTGAACTTGTTAGTCCCGATATATTTCTACAGGGTATTTTGGCGCTTAGAGAGAATACATGCTAAGGAGAGGATTTTACGCTGAAAAGATATCAAGAGTCAATCCAAGGTCAAGATCAGACGCTGAACGAAGAAATCTCAAGATCCTGACATTGAATTACTCAAATTAAATCAAACAGAGGAATAATCAAAGGCAGACCGGAGCGGAATTGGACTAATAGTTTTGTGAAAAGACTGCACAAAACTCACAAAACTCCACCCTCCTCCTCACA
This sequence comes from Rhodiola kirilowii, assembly GCA_033675215.1. Taxonomy (NCBI): domain Eukaryota; kingdom Viridiplantae; phylum Streptophyta; class Magnoliopsida; order Saxifragales; family Crassulaceae; genus Rhodiola; species Rhodiola kirilowii. Next base: position 28,614,975 of record CM066196.1, on the reverse strand, counting down.
TGGACGGCTCCTCCCTCACACCTTCCCTCCACCACTCCCACACCTCCACATGGCGGCTCCTCCTCCTCTCCTACCAAAGCCGCCGGCGGCTAGAAGCTCCACCATGGAGAGCTTGCCATGTGGTGGCTCCTCCACCACATCTCCATCCCCTCCTCCTCCTCCCTTGGATGCACAACCACATGGAGCCATCTCCACCCTCCATTCCTCCTCCCTTAGCCTATAAATATGAGAGCTTCTCCTCCTCATTTGAAACACACCATCCATACTTGTATACACTTTAGAGAGAGAGAGGGCTTAACCCTCCTCTCTTCATTTTCAATAAAATTGTTCTTCGCTTTGGAAATAAAGGATAGCTCCCTTGGCGCTTCAACGATTGTAAGTAATTCTTAGTATTTAATCAACTGTTTTTATTTCCTTAGTATAATGTTTAGCGCGATGAATAGTAGCTAAACTAGTAGTTCGGTAGAAGGGGCGCACTTGTATTATAAATGTTTTAGATCTTACTCTTAAGTACACCTTTGTATTCAAAACTTGTTCTATGTGCCATATATAGTCAGAGTTTCCAAGGTTGAGTGCCTGACAAGCAAAAAGCTCTTCCGTGGGAATTCGTGAACATACTCGGTAAGTGGAAGCTGTCACAAGCAAAACTTATCGAGGAGTTCGGCTTATCTAAAACACCACTTGGTCAATAACGTAACTGGGAGATCAAGTGGATGCACTTACAGCTAAGATACTTCGAAAGGAGGAATTAGTTTTGCTTATAACAAGTGTTTTAAATGATGTTGCAAGTCTTGTGCCAGGAATAGCCTCGATTCATCTTTGAATTCTTAGCATGATCATGTCTTGCGCTAGAAATAGCCTCGATTCATCTTCGAACACTTGGTATGATCATTAGCGGTCAATGATAAACAAATATAATACAAGGCCCCGAAAACCGAATGCTTTCCTTTAATCGTAATATCAACTGTCGTAATTTACTTTCAGTTCCCAAAACACTCAAACCCAACCCCCAACTGTATTTACTTTCGTGACAATCCCGTAAAAACAACTAATCCACACTGACTCCTTTGGGTTCGACCCCTACTTACCACTTGCTACCCAGTAGTGTAGTCGCGAGTCGCGGACTATAAATTTATTTGCACATTTGCTGTGACGACAAGCATCTGTCAATCATTCATAAAACCACAGCTCCTTACACACCACAACAAAATGGTGTATCGGAGAGGAAGAACAGAGTTTTGAAAGAAATGGTTAATGCCATGCTTTCTTACTCGGGTCTAAATGACGGATTTTGGGGAGAAGCCATGTTAACGGCTTGCTACTTACTAAATAGGGTTCCTAATAGTCTTAGCAACCTTACTCCTTATGAAATTTGGCATAAGAAGAAGCCGAATTTGGCACATGTTAGAGTTTGGGGTTGTAGAGCAATAGTGAGACTACCTCTACCTAAACTTAAAACTTTAGGAGAAAAGGGAGTTGAATGCATATTCATAGGATATGCCCTACACTCCTTGGCTTATAGGTTCTATGTTATAGAACCCAACAAGCATGTATCGATTCACACTATCATTGATGCGATACAGAATATCGCAGCGGGGTAGTAGCAGTGATGAATGGGGAATAAGAAGGAGAAGATTAGGGTTTAGATAGGAAAGGGAGAGAAGAAGCAAGAAAGGGTATTTTGATTAATTCATTTGTTATCTTCTCAAGTCCCTGTTACACTTATTATATAGTAAGGAAGTTACCCAAGATACAAATGCATCCCTCTAAGTTCCTTATTATTCCATTACGTAACATTCCTCGCCCCATAAAATTGACCTTGTCCTCAAGGTCAGCTACTTCTGGCGGCCTCGGTGATGAAAACATGATAAATTGTTCTTGAAATTTCTCCTTGTTTGCAATCCACCCGTATGCATAAATGTGCGCATCTAGCATCCTCACCCAATTATACACAAATTGTTGTGCACTGACATTATCACCGGCTGCGACATGAAGCTTTGTCAATTGGCAGATCCAATGGGAAGTTGCCGCAGGAGCTAGCGCGATCAAATGCTTTGCGTATGAGCTAGAAACAAGTTGTGATAGACTAAAGTCATGTCCTCTGAGTTCATATGATTTGTTGGCTGATTTGGCATGCCCATAATAAACCACCGATCCTTGCATGTGAGGGTATGCAATGCCACTAGCTGTTCCATGAATAATGCCACCTCCAGGGTCAAACTCTAAAATAATAGAATTCCAAATGATTGCACTGTCTTGCGGTGTTTCATCAAAGGCCTTTCTAGCGTCCTCAATGCAGCCGCCCTTGCAATACCTAAAGATTAAGGAATTGACAACATAGTCAAACACATCAGTTCCCATTTTCATTGCCCAGTTGTGAACTTGTTGACCCAACTGAAGTGTTGCTAACTCTGAGCAAGCTTTGAAGACAGCAGAAGATGCATACCGATCAATTTCCACAAACTCTAACAACATCTGCTTGAAACATTCCAATGCATTCTCACTCAATCCATTTTGTGAGAAACCAGCTAAAATTGAGTTCCAAGAGACCTGATCCCGCTTTTCCATGGACTCGTATATTCTTAACGCATCTTCCAATGATTTGCTATCGGATTTGAGGTACATAGACATCAGTGAATTCGATATCGGGACTGATCTTTCTAGCCCCTTTTTAAATATCGGTCCATGAAAGGATTTCCCGAGCTCATCATCCAGGCTGCAGCTGATGACACTTGTAAATGTATAAACATCCGGCTCAAAACCACTAGCTTGCATATCAATGAAAACTTTCAAAGCAAAGACGCCTCGCTTATGAACTACATAGGCAGCTAGCAACGAATTCCATGAGACTAGGTCTTGGAACCCAGCCATGCCGTCAAACACATGCTTAGATCCACCTTCAGGATACGAATTTATCAGAGCATTACACACTATGGTTTTGAATGCTAGCCCACATTTCATGACTTTGCCGTGAACCTGCATAGTCAACTTGCGGAAACTAGGATCATTAAGCAATGCTAGCAATGGAAGCAAGTGTGCCAACATCAATCCTTACCCCTTCCCGCTCCATATCACCAAAAAGCTGAATCACCATCTCGTACTCACCCAACTCGGCATACCCAGCAATCAGCGCATTCCATGAAACAGAATTCCGCACTGACATACAATCAAACATTACATAGGCATCCTCCATTCTCTTACACTTTGCATACATGTCCAATAAGGCACTCCCGACATACACATTCTCCCGGTAGCCACACTTCAAAACCTCCGTATGCACCTGCTGATCATATCGTAATCCAAAGTCAAGTGAGTACAAGTCACCAAGGGTCTTGGATTTCCCAGCTCCTCCAAAGATGAGAAGTGTTTTATCCTTATACAGAGCAGCAACATGGTTGAATCTAGGAGATGGCCCTGTTCCCGTGCAATGCAGTGGCAACCAAGTTAAAGATTTCAGATCAAACATGTGGAGATCACTTAGCTTCTTCCTTTTGGCATCTTCACCTCCAAATAGAATTAGAATAGAGCTTGCTCTAACCACAGTATGACCACTTCGAGCTACCGGAACATCTCCTTTCACTTCCATAAGAGACCAGCACTCTGATTCTGTGGTCAAAAACCCATACTGACAGCTTTTCACTTGATGGATCAGTTTTCCCTCCAATCAAAAGAACTTTCTTACCCCAAGAAACCACACAATGACCCCTGCATTTTGGGATCTTCAGTGGCAAACTATTAGGAGACAGGTACAGCTTTGATGAAACCTCAGTCCACGTAAATCTGTCAAAGTTAAGCACCTGCACATCATCCAACCGTCCATTTCCAGATTCACCCCCAACCACAACCATCTTGCTGCCAATTACAGCAGCTGCATGATTGAAACGAGGAGTAGGCTTGTCTCCTGTGTTGAGGCATTGGCCTCACACGTTTTTGATGATTGACAAACCTGTTTGATGGTTTGCTTAAGTTTCTGTTAGTCAGGAACTTACTGGAGCAGTTAAGGACATGATGCTGGTCTTGAGTACCTGTGGAAGTCTCCGAGCAACCAAGAACCTGAGAATCAGTCAAGTCAACTGAGCAGTTGGAGTCAAGTCCACGGAGCAGTTGAGAACCAATCAACGGAGCAGTTGAGGAAGCGGTTAAGGACCGGAGTCAAGGACATCATGGAGTGATGGCACGTCCTCCTCAACACATCATGGAGATCGTGGGATGTCAGTTACATCACATGATCTGGGAAGTTACCTGACAGTTACCTGGCAGTTACCTGACGGTTATTCAAGAACCTATATAAGTCCAGAAATGCTATTCAGGTCTGTGCGCCTACATACACATCCGAGAGAGCTTTCCAAGTGGGGATTCCCAGTGAGAATATCGAGCGAGCTGAGCGAGTGATATTCTGTGAGATCGAGCTATTCTTGATCATTGCCGGAAAGTCAAGGAGGTGCCGTGACTACGACGACGTCGACGAGACAGTCAGGGAAGTAGTCAGATTATTGCTTGTGTAAATCTAGGATAGATTTATACTTAATAGGCAAGTTTTGTACCGCTGAGTGTACAGTATTAAATAGTAATAAAAAGGCTATTTAAGTTTTATTCCACTGCATAATTGAATTTAGTTATTATCTGCATACTAAGTTAGGTTCCTAACAGTCCCGAACTTGGTTAAGTCTTCGACTATTTGAACTTAAGTCTTTGACTCACTAACCACGATCCAAACAATTGGTATCAGAGCCGCAAGGTTCTAGATTGTCTGGTTAGTTTGCAGATATGTCAGGAGATTCATTCTCAAATCCTCCGAAGCTGAAACCGGGTGAGTATGAGACTTGGGCGCCCAGATTTGAAGCTCATGTCATGGCTTATGATGGAGAAGTCTGGCAGATTATTGAGCAAGGACAGCAATATGTTTACATGGAGGGCAGTGTGACAGAACTCAAGCCGAGACTCATGTATACCACGGAAGACTACAAGAAACTTGAGAAGAATGCCAAGGCATTACGAGTTCTCCACAATGCGCTGGAACCTGGGGATCTCAAGAAGATCATTCAGTACAAGGATCCGAGTGATATCTGGGATGCACTGAAGAACATCTATGAAGGATCAAAAGATGTCAAGAGAAACCGAATTCTGGCAGTGCAATCTGAGTTCAACAATCTGAGACAAGTCAAGAACGAGCCCCTTTATGAATACCACAGATTCCAAGGGTGCTTGACAACTCTTATCAACCTCGGAAAGAAATACAAGAAGTGGGAAATCACCCACAAATTCATGCAGGGACTTAGTCCAGAATGGGATGATTTCTCAAGGACCTTGACAGCTCTTCCGACCACTAAGGAGAAATCTCTGGAGGAACTGGTTGCTGCCTTGGACAGTAACAAGATCATTGAAGATGTCAAAATGGAACGTCGAGAACCTCAGAAGGCTGCTCGACAAGTCGCATTGGTTGGTGAAAGTTCCAGATACAAGAAGTTCAAAGGGAAGGATTTCCAAAGAAATAAAGGGAAAGAAACCTCAAGGACTGAGGAACTCAATGTGATGACCAAGGCACTGAGAGTCACAGACGACAGGAACTCGGGTCGGAAACCTAGCGGCAGAAATGACTCAAAGAAAAACGTGGAATGTTTTTACTGCAAGAAGAAGGGTCATTACAGGAAGGACTGCTACAAGCTTAAGAATGACGAGTCTAAAAATGAAACAAATCAGATGCTGGAGGAGCTGGTGGGAATGGGTAAGATTGCTCAGTTGAACTCTACTGGAGAAGCTGAGGACGTGGACTGTGAGATAATTCAATCAGCTCCAAGAGTCTCAAAGAGAAAGAAGAAGGAGTTACCTCTGAGAATACTACCAACAAGGGGGGCTGGAAAGAGGAAGCTAGAGGTCCAAGAAGAAACTGTTCCCAAGAGCGTAGTAAAGAGATCAAAGAAGTCAAATTCTGGCAAACAAATTTTAATGGAGATGGAATGTTCAGAGGAGTTTCTGAATAAGGAAGGGTTAACAGAGGTCCTTGACCTATTGAAGGAACAAAGTTGGGAAACCCTATGCGAGACAAAGGACTTCGTATGTCCTGAAGCTGTGGAAGATTTCTACAAAAATCTGAAGTTGACTGATGGACCAGTACCATCATTGGCTGTGAATTTCAGGGGGAAGGAATTCACGTTGTCAAGTACTGAACTGGCTGAGATATTGGGGATACAGCATGAGGGGTTCAGCTACTACTGCAAAACCAGTGTCTGGCCCAAGGACATTGCCAATAAGAAGCAACTGGTGAAGACAATCTGCAAACTGGAATCGGTTGATAAAGGACTGGAAATCAGCACTCAGTGCATGGATCCCACAGTCAAAATAATGCATAAATTGATAGTGAGCAATTTTATGCAAAGAGGAGTGAAGCCTTCCTATGTTCAACAACAGGATCTTCTAGTCTTGGACAAGATGCTGAACAAGGAGAAAATAAACCTGCCCAAGCTGATCATCAACCAAATGGATCATCTGAAGAACCTAACCCAGATCGGATACTCGAGGATAATCAAGAAGGTTCTCCAGAAACACAACTTATATGAGGTGGTATCTGATGAAGAGCAGATGGTGAAGGACTTTGATCCTGAAATGTTCAGGAAGATGAACTTGGTCAAAGACGACGTGGAAGGATGGATCAAGGCTCCTGTTCAGGAACCCAAGCCAAAAGCCAAACCGGCTCTAACAGCAGAAGTCAGGGAAATGAAGGATGCAATGATCGAAGTGCAGGATGCACTTCTAGTTCTCGCTGAAAGGACATGAAGTTCTTCAGTTCCAGGGGTGATCTCTTTTGACTATGAGAATGCTGAGATCAGTCCTGATATGGATTTCCATTCCCTTGCTTTCCCACCTCATATTTCCTTTGCTATTTCTGAGTGCAAACTATGTGTTCACTTTGCATGATATGACTATCGTTTTTATCCTTGAAGTTTTATGCTTGCCATTATGAATTGCTCTAAATTTCAAATAATTACTCATGTCTTTGACTTCGTGCTTGCTGATTAACTCTTCTTTGATGATGTCAAAAGGGGGAATAAGGAGTACTTAACTGAGGGGGAATTCAGTCTAAGGTTTCTGACTTAGAGGATGACTAGAAATACCTGACTAGATTTATAAATAATAAGATGTCTGTTGAGTTTCTGAGTGTGCAGGAACTTAGGGGGAATTTGTTCCCAAGGAGAATATGTTCTCATATGATGCTGTGTGCATGGATAGACATCTATTATGTGCTATTTCGGTATTTCTCTCTTAAGGGTTTGTCATCATCAAAAAGGGGGAAATTGTTGAGGCATTGGCCTCACACGTTTTTGATGATTGACAAACCTGTTTGATGGTTTGCTTAAGTTTCTGTTAGTCAGGAACTTACTGGAGCAGTCAAGGACATGATGCTGGTCTTGAGTACTTGTGGAAGTCTCCGAGCAACCAAGAACCTGAGAATCAGTCAAATCAACTGAGCAGTTGGAGTCAAGTCCACGGAGCAGTTGAGAACCAGTCAACGGAGCAGTTGAGGAAGCGGTTAAGGACCGGAGTCAACGACATCATGGAGTGATGGCACGTCCTCCTCAACACATCATGGAGATCGTGGGATGTCAGTTACATCACATGATCTGGGAAGTTACCTGACAGTTACCTGGCAGTTACCTGACGGTTATTCAAGAACCTATATAAGTCCAGAAATGCTATTCAGGTCTGTGCGCCTACATACACATCCGAGAGAGCTTTCCAAGTGGGGATTCCCAGTGAGAATATCGAGCGAGCTGAGCGAGTGATATTCTGTGAGATCGAGCTATTCTTGATCATTGCCGGAAAGTCAAGGAGGTGCCGTGACTACGACGACGTCGACGAGACAGTCAGGGAAGTAGTCAGATTATTGCTTGTGTAAATCTAGGATAGATTTATACTTAATAGGCAAGTTTTGTACCGCTGAGTGTACAGTATTAAATAGTAATAAAAAGGCTATTTAAGTTTTATTCCGCTGCATAATTGAATTTAGTTATTATCTGCATACTAAGTTAGGTTCCTAACAGTCCCGAACTTGGTTAAGTCTTCGACTATTTGAACTTAAGTCTTTGACTCACTAACCACGATCCAAACATCCTGCAATTGACAATGTCATCCAATTTTCCAAGTTTCCAGACGAATTATCATTACTAACACACGTTTCCGTCATTTTTTTACATTTGATTTCATCTACAACAGCATACGGTGGCATATGAAGGGTAACATTCCCATACAATTTAGTGGAAAATACTTTTGAGGAGTCCTCAGGAGGTTTTGCAGGAGGTAAGAAAAATGGAAATATCTCACAAACATTTCCTCGAACAGGTTCAGTGCATAGATTTTCTGAATTAATCAAAGCTAAAATTGACTCCTCACTCTCATTCACTGTCATATGCTTGGTCTTATAATCAAATACTACCACAAAGCTCTCCATATCAGTTTTCGCACTCATCAAATTCTGCTTAGATTTAGGCATAATTTCCACTAACGCTGAATCTGAAAGCAACACCAACTCCAGACTTACTTGACCATCATCGTTTGATCTGTCCACATAAACCGGAGACGAATAGGCCTTCGATTCCAACTCAGGCTTGCTTGAATCCTCATCAACTTCTATTGCGTCAGATGAGCCAGTACTTATCATATCGGTCTCAACCGAGACACACACTTCTGGTTCCGGTGATGGAGTTAAGGAGTCGATGGTTTCATTTTCTGGATGCGGATTTGAGATTTGTAGAACAGTTTGACGAGGCAAGTTAAGCATAACTTCATGTTTGCAATATTCGGATGGGTCAAAACGTCGTCTAACATCCTGCGCAAAATGAAACCAAGTGCTTACCTAATGAGTTGTGTATAACCATTGATACCACTTCCAAGCTTCCCCAGCCATGTGAAAGGTTACGATCATCATCCGTTGGTCATAGGGTACTCGGTTGTGCGCAAAGTACTTCTCCATTTGAAACAACCATTCGTCCACCGCATCTCCAGTAAAGGTCAGCACCTCAACGCGAAGAGGCTTCGGTGTTGTATCCTCCACCGGTTGTTGTCAGCTCAGCCTGTCACGATGGACTTTCCAAACATGGCATCCATCCTGTCCAGTAGACGATCAAAGCGGGCCTCACGTTTGGCGTGCTCAGTGGCTTGTTGCAGGGCGAACGCTTGTTGCTGTGCGGCGACTGATTCTGCCAGACTCCTTGTTTCCGGCATGGTGAACCTCTCAATGAAAGCACCAATGATGCGATACATAATATCGCAGCAGGGTAGTAGCAGTGATGAATGGGGAATAAGAAGGAGAAGATTAGGGTTTAGATAGGAAAGGGAGAGAAGAAGCAAGAAAGGGTATTTTGATTAATTCATTTGTTATCTTCTTAAGTCCCTATTACACTTATTATATAGTAAGGAAGTTACCCAAGATACAAATGCATCCCTCTAAGTTCCTTATTATTCCATTACGTAACAATCATTGAATCGAGAGATGCCATATTTGATGAAAAGAGATTTTCATCAATTAGCATGCCTAAAGATTTGATTCTTGCGCCTAGTACAGTTCAAAAGAATCAAGTGAACCCCAAATTTCAGAAAATAGGAGTAAAAGGGCTAGGAAAGAAAAAACATTTGGTAATGATTTTTAAATGTACCTAGTGGAAGGAACTAGGGAAAACATTGGCTTGCTATATTTATATTGCCATATCATTGAAGATGATCCTAAGACTTTTGATGAAGCCATGAAATCCCAAGTTGCATCATTTTGGAAAGAGGCCATTAATGATGAAATGGACTCTATAGTGGGAAATAACACTTGGATTTTGGTAGATTTACCACCAGGACATAAAGCATTGGGAAATAAATGGATCTTCAGAAAGAAGATGAAAGTGGATGGTACCATTGATAAATTTAAAGCAAGATTGGTTATTCAAGGCTTTAGATAGAAATATTGTATGGACTACTTTGATACCTATGCACCGGTTGCAAGAATATCAACAATCAGATTGTTGATTGCTTTAGCATCTATACATAAGTTGCTAATACATCAAATGGATGTAAAGACTACTTTCCTAAACGGTGATTTAAAGGAAGAAATATACATGAAGCAACCGGAAGGTTTCGTTGTAACGGGACAAGAGCACAAGGTATGCAAGCTTGTTAAGTCATTATATGGACTTAAACAGGCACCTATGCAATGTCATCAAAAATTTGATGAGGTGGTGCTTTCCGATGGATTTATCTTAAATCAATCGGATAAATGTGGGTATAGCAAATTTGATAATTCTGGAAATGGAGTTATCATTTGATTGTATGTAGATGATATGTTGATTTTTGGCACTAACCTAGAGTGCATAAATCAGACAAAGGATTTCTTATCATCTAAGTTTTCCATGAAGGATATGGGGGAGGCGGAAGTCATTCTTGGTATAAGAATCGAAAGAGTAGAAGGGGGTCTAGCCTTGACGCAATCTCATTATATTGAGAAAGTGTTAAAGAAGTACAAGTACTTGAACTGTCATCCGGCGAATACTCCTTTTGAATCTTCCAAACACCTTCTTCCCAATAAGGGAGCCCCCGTGTCATCACTTGAATATTCAAGGGTCATTGGAAGCTCGATGTATGCGATGACAAGTACAAGGCCAGACATAGCTTTTGCGGTGGGCAAGCTAAGTCGATATACAAGTAATCCTAGTGAGGATCACTGGCAAGCGGTTCATAGGGTACTTCAGTATCTTAAGGGAACGATGAACCTAGGTCTTGTATATTCAGAATTTCCTTCGGTCATTGAAGGATATTCAGATGCAAGTCGGATTTCAAACGAAGAGGATCACTCTTCTACAAGTGGATGGGTGTTTCTACTTGGGGGAGGTGCCATTTCATGGGCATCTAAGAAACAAACTTGCATCAGTAGTTCAACAATGGAATCTGAATTTGTTGCTCTAGCCGCAGCTTTGAAAGAAGCGGAATGGCTAAAGAACATGATTCATGAAATACTGATGGACCAAAGTTATACGAGTCAGAAACACAGTTAAACCCCCCAAATTAGACTGTTTGTCTATCTAACGTCTACGTGTTAGTCTCGATATATTTCCACAGGGCATTTAGAGACTGAAGTGAAAACACGCTAAGGAGAGGATTTTAAGCTGAAAAGATAACAAGAGTCAATCCAAGGTCAAGATCATATGCCGACTGAAGAAATATCAAGGATCCTGACGTTGAATTGACCATAACAAATTAATCAGAGGAATCAGGAGTGGAGTCATGATAGCCCGAAGAAGAAACACATTGACAGTTTTGTGAAAAGACTGCACAAAACTGTACAAATCTCACATTGGGCAAGGATGACCGGCCACCACTCAAGGAGGTGGCCAAGGGAGGAGCTCCTCCCCCTTGGGCCACCGGCAACCGGCGGCTATGGGAGGAGGGACCGGCGGCTTTACTATTCCGCCACATGTCACCTCCTCCTCCTCCTCCCTTCTCCTCCCTTGGATCAAATGCACATGTCCACCATCTCCACCACCCATCTCCTCCCATTTTGGCTATAAATACAAGCCTCCTCCTCCTCATTTCAACACACCAAATCTCAAATTCACTTCTCTCTCTAGAAGTTGTAATATTTGTAATGTTGTAATTTTTCTTTGGAAATAAAGGAAAGCTCCCTTGGCGCTTCAACGGTGTTAAGTATTATTTTCAGTATTTATTTAACTGCTGTCTTTAATTCCTTAGTATAATGTTTAGCGCGATGAATAGTAGCTAAACTAGTAGTTCGGTCTAAGGGGCGCACTTGTATTATAAATGTTTTAAGACTATTAACTTAGTGTTTAGTCTTAGTATTCAAAACTTGTTCTATGTGCCATATATAGTCAGAGTTTCCAAGGTTGAGTGGATGCTGTAACAAGCAAAGCTCTTCTGTGGGAATTCGTGATCATACTCAGGTAGTGGAAGCTGTAACAAGCAAAGCTATCTGAGGAGTTTGACTCATCCTAAATCCCATCTGGTCGAGCGTAACTGTGAGATCAGGTGGATGCACCCAGGCTAGCATACCTTAGGGTATTGGCGCTAGACTGAAATAGAACAGGAGTTGCTTTAAACCGGTGTTGCAAGTCTTGAGCTGTAACTAGCCTCGATTCACCGTTTGAATACTTAGATGATTCACTAATGGCAAATGATAAACAGGATATAATACAAGTCCCCTGAAACCGAACATTTCTCTTAATCATTAAAATAGTAATTTACTTTCCAGTATTAAAATCAACCAACCAACCAATCAATCAATCAAAATAGCTGGTAGCTTTAAAACCAACCAACCGACCTTAAACACGTTCCCACGCTGCGTAATTCCCCCCGAAGAACAATTATTCCCTAGTTCCCTTGGGTTCGACCCCTACTTACCAAGTACTACCCAGTAGTATAGTTGCAAGTAGCGGACTATAAATTTATTTGCACAATCGCTTTGACGACGAGCGGTTCTATCAAATTGGCGCCGTTGCCGGGGAACTAGTCATCGGATAACTGTTCTTTGAATCGTTACGCGCTTCAAAACAACCATGTCTCGCGAAGAAAGTCACCATGACTACCAGGATGACGAAGAAATAAACCTGTTCGATCAGAATGATGAGGTACCATTTCCATTCGTCGACGATCCGGAACAACTCATCAGAAACAGAAGAGCTCGTGATAGGGAAGCAGTCAGGAGAAACCAAGAATTACCCGAGGACCGAAATGCAGCTGGTCCAGTACAACCTCCTATTCATCCCCCACGACCACAACCTCAACCTCGATACATGCCAAGAAGAGAACCCGCTTTCGACGACTACTACGGAGATAACTACTAACGTGAACCGACGATGGGCGAGTTAAATGCCCCTAATTTCGAGACACAGCCGTGGTGCATCTATGAGAGCCCTGAATTAGAAAATATAACCATCAACGCATCAGTGGCACACAGCCTGCCAAAATTCTCAGGATCTCAAGGAGAATCTGCCGCAACTCACCTTCAACGCCTACATGGCATTTGCCAGAATCTAAAGCGCAACCGGGTAAATATGGACGACTTCAAGTTAAAAGCGTTCTATTTTTCCCTCACTGACTCGGCAAGTGACTGGTTCCTTTCATTGCCTTCCGGAAGCATTAGAACATGGGTTCAGATGCAGAAGAAATTCTTAGACAAATACTATCCGGCTGGAAGAGCAATACAAGTAAGGAAGCAACTACAGGAAATCAAACAAGGTCCCAATGAAACCATGTACGATTACCTGGAAAAGTTCAATCACCTAGAAAGGAGCTGCTGTACCCTTGGACTGCCCGAGAAACTCGTCATCGAGTACCTCATTGATGGATTAAGACCATTAGACAAAATGCTCTTTGATGCCTCAGCGGGAGGGTCCATGATGAATCTATCATTAAGTGGCATCAGAAATCTCATCGCCAACGTTGCTGAAAATGCTCGATTTAGAGAAGAGACCACTCGCCAAGATGAATTCTCTCGATCAAAAAGGGTAGCACAAACTGAGGCATCAGTAAACTCCATAACTGAAGAGATGAAACAGTTAAAGGAGATGATGATTGAGATCATACGTAGACAGCCAGTTACGGTAAAACCTTGCGAGTTCTGTGGTTCTACAGACCACAAGACGGACGCATGCCCAACATTGATAGAAGAAGAACCGGCTGATGTGAATGCAGTGGGAGGATATCAAGGATACAACAACGTCAGAGCTAGGCAAAATAGACAGTACGGTCAAACGTCCAACCCAGGCTGGCGTAACAACAACAGCTATCTTCAGACGGAGACACAACCAGCTGTCCCTCAACTAGCGCAGTCATTCTACCAACCACCCCACCGACAATATCACCAGAACACTCCATCAGCAGGCCAATATCACCAAAAAGGGCCAAATCAGTACCAAGCCAGACCGAGCAATCAGCAGGAGCCAAGCAAGTCGCTCAACGACACGATGAAGGAGCTCACGGGAAACATTAATCAATTGGGTACTTCACTACACCAGTACCAGGTAAAAACTGACGGTGCAATTTCAGAATTGACCAAACAAATGTCCCAGCTCGCCACCGCAATGTCAACACTCACTACTGAACCTGGCAGACTTCCTTCACAGACCGTTCAAAACCCAAAGGCGAACATAAGCATGATAAAGAGGTCAAGCATGAAGGGTACACTAGGAGAAGTAGCACGATCCCCAACCTACAGACTTACAAACAATCATTTCGACCGTAGGAGTCGACCTGATTGGAATCAAGAAGAAGACCGACCCTATGATGGCAAAACATGGGTTACACATGCCGACAATGGACGATATGCATTCACCGTCTGCATAACACCACCGCCTATTAGACACACCGACGTACCAGCATCAGGATGGGACGACGACAACAACCTAAGGTCAAGGAATAGGCAGACTGGTCAAAGAATAGAAAGAACCCTCGTTTCAGACCATGAGTCACAACCGGAAAGAGATAAAGACCCAGGAGCCTTTACAATCACTTGCTGTATTGGTGAAACCCAGATCCACAAATGCTTAGTCGATCTTGGGGCTGCTGTCAACGCCATGCCTTCCTCCTTGTATTACTTACTAGGACTAGGTCCGTTGAAACCTCCCCGGTCAAATATCGAGCTAGGAGATAAGTCATGCATCCGTCCGGTTGGAGAACTGGAAGATGTAATACTCCATGTGGGAGAGCTCGTTGTTGCTGCAGACTTCTATGTAATACCAACAGAAGAAACCAGCAAAGACGATCCTCCGACAATGATGTTGGGACGACCATTCCTCTACGCCACTAAAGCAAGAATCGATGTGGGCAAGGGGTCATTATCACTTAAGTTCGGCGGCAAAATTGCACACTTCTACATTAATAAGAGCCGCCCGGACACGAAGAAACCGCCACACATAACACCTATCTCAGATCACAGTGCACAGTTTTCTGACCTGTCATTAGGGACCAAAAAAGTATCAAGACCAGCAGCTATGGTCAAAGGTCTCCCGCCTTCTCAGAAACAATGGAAAGAGAAAACACCAAAACAATGGAGCTCTTACTCCAGCAAGAAGTCAGGAAGAAGCAACACTGGAACGGTGGCAAAGTTTGACCTCAGCCACCCATGGGACCCAAACCAGTAATCCACAACGAGGTATTGTCGAGCCAACGACGTTAAACAAGTGCACTGGTCGGGAGGTAACCCGACACTATCTTACTTTTCCGCACTTTAATTTCTGTCATTTAAATTCAGTATTTAGTTTTAAGCTTGCATGACTTTTGAACTAAGGCACGCCTTCATTCAAAAGTGGGGGGTGAGAACCACCTGTGTACATAAATAACATGCATCTATTTTTCTTTTTTAATAAATACCTTTTTGAAAATATGAACTTGAGAATGTGAAAAAGATAAATCATAATTCATGCATTAACCTTGTGAAAATTCAACTGTTTAAAAACTTAGAATGTAACTTTCCATTTGTCCTTTGTGCTGAGATAACTAGGGATGTGGAGTTGATATAAACTGCCCTAGAGAGGCTTGGAAAGCAATCAAAAGATCAGATCAAACTATATGGTTTTCGAAGTCAGTGGAGGCTGCACTTCGGGTTTTCAGTGAATAATTGAAGTCAACTCCGCCAAGAAGCATCTATGCAAATGCGAGGACGGGAATCAGACCGTTCTCTCTCTAGTGAAAATAGCCAAGAAAATAGATGGGCGACCCTCATCTTGACCCGCGCAAAATGACAAAGACGAGAGGAGCGAGGAGGTATTTCCATAGGCTTGCGGGCGATGATTGGACCTCCCAAAAAGGCTCGAGAAAATGGACTAGCAATCACAAAAAGGCGAAAAGCTCAATGAAGCAAATCAAAAGAGGCCAAAGGCCCAAAATTGTGAAGGTTTTAACCGAGCAAAAGTGAAGCACTCAAAAAAGTCAAATCAAAAGCCAAAGGCCGATTCACTACAACAACAAAAAAGCAGTCCCTCGCCAAAGAAGAAAATCAAAAAGGCTCAACTCACTGAAACCCGAATCGAATCACGTGCTAGAGAAAGCTACCAGAAAACCATATAGTAAGAGATGATCCCGAGGTTGCAGTCCAGGAGCCTAAAAAGGGCTATCTCCCGAGACATCCAATATAATTTGCATCTCAGCACAGAGGTACAAGTATTAAGTTTCTTCTATTTATTTACGCAGTTTAATTTGGTAATAAGTAATCAATGCATGAATTAGGATAGATCGAGTACCACAGTCTAATTTTCATATTCCAAAGCCAAACTTAGAACTTACGCCCTTTAATAGCATTGTTCGGGACGAACAACTAAAAGTGGGGGGTAATCTGATGGACCAAAGTTATACGAGTCAGAAACACAGTTAAACCCCCCAAATTAGACTGTTTGTCTATGTAACGTCTACGTGTTAGTCCCGATATATTTCCACAGGGCATTTTAGAGACTGAAGTGAAAACACGCTAAGGAGAGGATTTTAAGCTGAAAAGATAACAAGAGTCAATCCAAGGTCAAGATCATATGCCGACTGAAGAAATATCAAGGATCCTGACGTTGAATTGACCATAACAAATTAATCAGAGGAATCAGGAGTGGAGTCAAGACAGCCCGGAGAAGATACACATTGACAGTTTTGTGAAAAGACTGCACAAAAGTGTACAAATCTCACATTGGGCAAGGATGACCGGCCACCACTCAAGGAGGTGGCCAAGGGAGGAGCTCCTCCCCCTTGGGCCACCGGCAACCGGCGGCTATGGGAGGAGGGACCGGCGGCTTTACTATTCTGCCACATGTCACCTCCTCCTCCTCCTCCTCCCTTCTCCTCCCTTGGATCAAATGCACATGTCCACCATCTCCACCACCCATCTCCTCCCATTTTGGCTATAGATACAAGCCTCCTCCTCCTCATTTCAACACACCAAATCTCAAATTCACTTCTCTCTCTAGAAGTTGTAATATTTGTAATGTTGTAATTTTGCTTTGGAAATAAAGGAAAGCTCCCTTGGCGCTTCAACGGTTGTAAGTATTATTTTCAGTATTTATTTAACTATTGTCTTTAATTCCTTAGTATAATGTTTAGCGCGATGAATAGTAGCTAAACTAGTAGTTCGGTCTAAGGGGCGCACTTGTATTATAAATGTTTTAAGACTATTAACTTAGTGTTTAGTCTTAGTATTCAAAACTTGTTCTATGTGCCATATATAGTCAGAGTTTCCAAGGTTGAGTGGATGCTGTAACAAGCAAAGCTCTTCTGTGGGAATTCGTGATCATACTCAGGTAGTGGAAGCTGTAACAAGCAAAGCTATCTGAGGAGTTCGACTCATCCTAAATCCCATCTGGTCGAGCGTAACTGTGAGATCAGGTGGATGCACCCAGGCTAGCATACCTTAGGGTATTGGCGCTAGACTGAAATAGAATAGGAGTTGCTTTAAACCGGTGTTGCAAGTCTTGAGCTGTAACTAGCCTCGATTCACCGTTTGAATACTTAGATGATTCACTAATGGTCAATGATAAACAGGATATAATACAAGTCCCCTAAAACCGAACATTTCTCTTAATCATTAAAATAGTAATTTACTTTCCAGTATTAAAATCAACCAACCAACCAATCAATCAATCAAAATAGCTGGTAGCTTTAAAACCAACCAACCGACCTTAAACACGTTCCCACGCTGCGTAATTCCCCCCGAAGAACAATTATTCCCCTAGTTCCCTTGGGTTCGACCCCTACTTACCAAGTACTACCCAGTAGTATAGTTGCAAGTAGCGGACTATAAATTTATTTGCACAATCGCTTTGACGACGAGCGGTTCTGTCAAATACCATTGTGGGAGAGACCGATATCACCCATATCGATTCATTGTGATAGCGCTGCAACGTTGGCTAAAGTATATTGCCATGTATACAATGGAAAGTCTAGACACTTGGGTGTTAGACATAGCGCGGTAAGAGGGCTCATTATGCATGGGGTGATATCTATGGATTTTGTTAGGTCACAGCAGTATCTAGCCGATCACTTGACGAAGGGATTAGCTAGAGATTTAATATCTAAGTCTGTGAAGGGGGTGGGATTAAAACCCCGTGGGACACCCAATTCACATCTAACTAACGTTAGAGCTGAATTCAATGCGGAAAGCCCATTCCTAGAAGATTGATGAGCACAAATGTGCATCTCCAAGTATGTGTTCAGCACCTACAAGTGTGAGGTCGAAGATGAACTCTTCTTAATAGATTCTTTGAAAAATGCTAATTGTAGGAGCACAATCGGGCGGTATGACCCACTAGAGAATCTACCTATATAAACGTGAAGTTTCTGGTCGCTTCATGAGATATCGGGTTTAATCTCAAATACATTTATGAATGGATAGGGACTCAAGGGCCATTAAGAGTCAAGTTAGCTTAACGGTTTTTGAAGTAACACATGCATGTGGCACCGTGAAGTACCCAAATGGATTGATTGGTTCAAACGTTTACGAGCACTATGATTTTTGGGTATTTTGTATGCGTGGCTACATTATGGATAAATTCAATCGTATACGACATTTCTGCTAATGCATGTTTTGCTTAAAACAAAGGTACTTTGTGAATCAAGGGAAAAACCCAAAAATGGGGGAGGATTGTTAGTGATTTTAGGGTTTTTGAGCTTAGAAACATGCTCAAAAACATTAGAACATGAAGTTCTAAAAGAATCATGCCAAAACGAGATGAAATGGAGGAACTCGCCATTTTTCCTCAGTGCTTACCGCGTCTGGACTTGACATTAAGCCTGACCGCGTTTGCTTCATACATTAACTTAATGTTAAGGTCAGACACGGCGGCTAACGTCTACACCAGACGCGCGGCGTACAAACACAGACGCGTCTCTCAACTCAGGCGACGTCTGTTCTTGGCTTCGTTTCATTCTCTATAAATACCAGATGATATCTGATATGATGGAGACGAAAAAAAATTGCTGTGCAATTGCTTGATTACTCAATTTCATCATTGATTTCCAAATTACTCAAACCCTAAGCTTACTGTGTTTTTCCTGCCTGAAAACACAGTGTTTCTCTTTTGGATTATATCTCAACTTCAAGTTTCCTGTAACCCAAGGCATAAGTGATAGGGTGGAAATATTGAATTCGGACAGCGAATTTACGTGATCCAATTAGATATCCAAGGCATCATCTCATTACAAACGAAGAAAGCTACACACAGACAAATTTCTTGCTGCCATTGAAGACCCTGAACAACTTTATTACTGTAAAGTGAAGACACAAGACGACCCAACAACTACAATCTTTAGATATCGGTGTAAGTGTAACTGTGTTTTGAGTTTGTGTTTTATTATTATCTTGCTTTTTGAAGATCCGTATTGTCAGTACTGTTTTCAAAAAAGAAGGATACTACGACAACCGTTTTCAAGAAAGAACGATACTCTCGTTTGATATGTTAGGCGTGTGCACGTGGGGTTGACATAGCCCAGTATCAAGTTCATTATAGATGCCACGTAGAAAATTGGTACGGTTATTACCAATGTTATCAGAAACACAGTATTGCTAGTACCGTTCTTCCTCTGACAATTTGCTCAGTGCACTCAACTCAAAATTATTTTGTGTTGCTTTATAGTATATCTGATGCAATACAGATATTGCAACGGGATAGTAGCAGTGATGAACAGGAGATGAGAAGAGGAAGATTAGGGTTTGGGAGGAAAGGGAGAGAAGAAGCTAGAAATAGAAAGGATAGATTGATTAATTCATTTCTTGGTTTTCTCCCTCGGTTACACATCTCTCATAAACTAAACTTATTACATCAATTGCAATAACCTCCCTCAAGCTCCCTAATATTCCATTGCGTAACATTCCTCGCCCCATAAAATTGAACTTGTCCTCAAGGTCAGCTACTTCCGGTGGCCTTGGTGATGAAAATATGTAAAATTTGTTGACGAAATACACTAGAAAGACGAGATCAACCAAGCTGAGACCAATAATGAAGAATGCAATTTCAAACCGAAACACCACATATTCATTCCCCATGTCAACCCTCATTGAAAAAGAGTGCCCTATTCCGAAGTTATTGGGTACCTTAGAGCCATCCGTTACTTCAGCAACAAGCTTCTTCGAATTTGACAAAGCTCCAATCAAATAGTATAATTGCTTCCTCATTGTAAAAGCAACAATAGCAAGCTCCCGGTGTTTAACATCATCAACATATAGGTCCACTTTAGATGCTAGCGAATCCTGTTGAAAATGCCCTTTACCTATCATCAATTTAGTGAAAGCTCCTTTCAATATGCGCTCCTCAACATATACATGCTTTGTGTAGCCATCTTCAAGAATAATTGTCCCACTTTGTGCACTTGGATAACTATAATATTCACCGCTGAACGAGAATGAGGGTACAGCTTTAAACCGAGTCTTTAATATCTTGAATGCAGCACTTTGATGCGGAAGCAACATTAAAAGGCCATATAATGCTTTCCACAGCCATTTGCATCTGGTCGGTTCAAGAAGCTGCAATATACGATAAGCAAATACTGGAGTCTCCAGCATATTGATTAACTTATCCAGCTGCACTAAGGATTTAACATTGATAGCCTCTTCAACCAACGACTGAATGACCATGCTAGCATGCTGATAAGTCTGCGCTAATAAGCATAGACTTACAAGTGACACTGGAGAATGGCACCATGAAGCATACAACAAAACAAACAAGTCTTTTCCTGACGGTGTCTCTAGTGATTCTTTTAAAAGACATCGAAGCTCAGAAAGTTCCGAAGAAGTAAGCAGTATTAAGTTCGTGGCCTGAACCATAAGTGACGCAAATTCCAAGTCAGTTTCACTTTCCAGTATATTGGACAGTTGACGAAACGCCTTTTTGGCATTTAAAAGCACACATAGCCGTCGAGTAATCAGTAAACCCCGCTTTTCAAGAAGAGAGTTGTCATACTGGAACATTCGCAATAAAGATACAACAAGATGTTGGAAGTGTTGTTGATCTTCTGCTAAGCATGCTAGCACCTCAATGACCAAAAGAACTACCCCATTTGAAGGATCAGATAGCACTTCCAGAAGAGCATCAAATATGTCATTCAGAAAGCAAGGAACCTCGGCACGATATCTATTCAGTAGGACTAAGAGCCAGAGTAATGCTTCTGTACGTGTTCCATCCCATTCGCTAGATAATTGTCTTCTTGCAATGGAAAGCATTGCACTCACATCAAACCCTTCTGATGTATCAGCTTTGATTCCACGAAGTTCTTCATTGGTTTCACGAGCAATCACTCTGATTTTCTCTTCCCAGTCTGAAATGCAGGGCAATACGGCTACTAAAATATCAGCATAATAATGAATAAGCTGATCTCCTCCAAGCTTTACAAGCTCATGAATCCATGTAATGGCGGTCAAACGAGTGAATTCATCAAGAGATGAAGTCCCTTGAACCAGAGTTTCAGCCATGCGACCATAATCTACAGATGGCGAGTTCTTAATTTCTTGAAGAAACTCGGATAGGGCTGAATCTGCTTGTTGTCTTATTTCATGACTGGAATCACTCGACATATTGAACAGGCCATCAAGAAAATCAGGAAGAAACCCCAACATATCAATATCTGGAACACTATCTAGGACGGCGATCCATTCCACCAAAAATTGACGAATAAATGGGCTGAGGACATTCATACGCTCTCTCAGCAGTGGTATAAATTCCTCAATGCTGAACTGATCACTTTCAGTAACAATATCCTTAACTAGGCGATCTAAGAGATGGGCAGCACTTTGCACATTGGCATCAGAGTCTGCAGCAAGTTTACGCAGTGCATTGAAAATATCATTGAAGAAGATGATACAATCTCCTCTTACCACCTTCGCACTGTTGTAAAGAACTTCACAAGCATAATATAGAACACGGCTATCTTGATCAGTAAAAGCTTTGAGTACATGAGGTATAATTTGCTCAAGATGCTGTGATGCTTCAGAACAGTGGCGGATCTAGAATTTTTTTGGATAGGGGGCAAATTAAAATCTATATCAATATAAAGGTAATTTTATGTACTTTCTAAAATAGTGGGGGCATAATATTAAAATCAGTGGGGGCAAAATCTAAAACGTATTGGGATATTAATCTAATTTGTCTAAGATTAAGCTAAAATTTAAAAAATTACCGGGGGCAGTTGCCCCCACTCCTCACTACATGCATCCGCCCCTGCTTCAGAAGTCAAGCCAACCGTCGCAGCAGCCAA
Source organism: Rhodiola kirilowii (assembly GCA_033675215.1). Classification (NCBI taxonomy): domain Eukaryota; kingdom Viridiplantae; phylum Streptophyta; class Magnoliopsida; order Saxifragales; family Crassulaceae; genus Rhodiola; species Rhodiola kirilowii. Next base: position 28,592,763 of record CM066196.1, on the reverse strand, counting down.
ACTTATCAATCCTCCTTTGCGGTGGTTAGCATGCGGTGAACTTGTGAAGACCCCTGATATCTTCCACCAAATGCTCAAACCATCAACATGGAGGTTGTAAATATCATCCGGAGGTTTAGCTGGTGGTTTCAGGACCCTTACCTTCTTTTTTGACGGCAGAATATGCTTCAGACGGTCACTTAAATCCAAATGCATAGTAAAGGGAGTAGGCCAATTCATTGAGGCATTTCGACAAACATCTAATGAGCACTTACTCCTATTGCATTTTAGAACACAAACTGAGTTTGCAAATCCTAGTGTGTCATTCCAATCAACAACACCAACGGAAACAGTTTTCATTGTGTTTTCAACTCCGTCCAACTCAATAGTGACATCCACAGAAACACTCCTTATATTTTCAAAATTCAAATTAGGTTGATCAGTTGAGGCACTTACAATCTGTCCCGATTCTGAAGATGAGTTTCCATTCACATCGTAGTAGTCATCCTCATCATCTGCATACGCTGATCCTTTTTCAGCAACCGATTCAAGCATGACGGTATTCCTTTGGACTTGAGAAAGCTTCGGTGATGGAGTTAAGGAGTCGATGACTTCCTTGACCGGATGCGAATTTGAAGTTTGTAGGCCAGCTTGATGAGGCAAGTTAAGCATAACTTCAGGTTTGCAATATTCGGATGGATCAAAACGTCGTCTAACATCCTGCGTATAACCATTGATACCACTTCAAAGCTTCCCCAGCCATGTGAAAGATTACGATCATCATCCGTTGGTCATAGGATACTCGGTTGTGTGCAAAGTACTTCTCCATTTGAAACAACCATTCGTCCACCGCATCTCCAGTGAAGGTCCGCACCTCAACGCGAAGAGGCTTCAGTGTTGTATCCTACATCGGTTGTTTGTCAGCTCGGCCTCTCAGTGAAAGCACCAATGATGCAATACAGATATTGCAACGGGATAGTAGCAGTGATGAACAGGAGATGAGAAGAGGAAGATTAGGGTTTGGGAGGAAAGGGAGAGAAGAAGCTAGAAATAGAAAGGATAGATTGATTAATTCATTTCTTGGTTTTCTCCCTCGGTTACACATCTCTCATATACTAAACTTATTACATCAATTGCAATAACCTCCCTCAAGCTCCCTAATATTCCATTGCGTAACAATATCATTGATTTCAATCGGTAAACAAAAACACTATTCAATGTTACAAGCCAAAAGCAGAGGGAGACTTAGGTATTAGACAACTCTGGGATTATTGTTCAAAGAAAAAAACAAAATACTATAGTTGCGGATGCTGTTTTGGTTGGTGGTGGCGTAGTGGTGCACATCACCACCCAAAGCACTCGTATAGAGAAGAAAAATCAGATTAGGAAATTTTTTTGGCTGTGACACCGTATTAGGAAAAGAGGAATAGATCAATTTCATATTGATATGAGGCTTAGCAGCCTAGGAGAGCGCTCGTTTGAAAACCCTTAAAAATTCGAGAACTTGAGATCCCAAATCTTACCATTAGATTAAGTTGCATATTTGAATATGGAGGTGACACGTGTCGCACTAACTTTTTTTCCTTCATTATGCACGTTCGAGCACTCTTTTTGCCTAGATACATTTTCAGATTTCGAAAAGTGCACTTAGGCAAAAACGAAAATGCATAAAAAAGTTTTTCATAGTTCTCAAAAATCGAGACGTTCTCATTTGAGCACTCCTCTAGCAGCTTATATATACAGTACAATGATTGAATATAAAGAAACAAGAAGATGAAGAGAATGCATATGAATAGTCTCTAACAATAACATTTTACTGTGTTGCACTGGATGTGAATCCATCTACATCCTTCCCAGCATCTGGAAATCCGAAAGATAGCAGACATCACTGCTGATTAGGCAGCATGAAACTCGCTCAAGGAATTGACTCCACAAGATAAACATGCAGGCCCGCATGGTATAGCATGGTAAGGACATGCGACAACCATTTTCACAACTCAAAGGTATTTTCGGGCTAAGAGAGGGTCAATAAAGAGGCATCATCGGCTACATAAGACGTGGTACGCATAGGGTCGCACTCAGTTAGTGGACTAGACGGAAAATAAATTTTGTTTCGGTCAGGATTCGAACCCTACACCACCATAGGGCTGCAAGCGAGCTCTCGTGAACAACTCGCAAGGATATTCGGTCAAAGTTTGATTCGATTATAAATGAGTCAAGTACGAGCACGATATCTTGGCTCGTTTATTAAACGAGGCAAGCTTGAACAAACTTGATGTTCCTACGTATTGCATGGTCTTGGAAAAATGACTTCAGAGTGTTCAAGCAGAGGTCAAGAAGTATTCAACCGAAGACTGGAACTCGAGTACAGCGTGAAACAGACGCACAGAAGTTTCCAAATCCGGCAGTTTCTAAAAGACCAGAGATTTGATCTAGTTGGAGTATGGCTAACGATAAAATAGAAGATCAGATATTCAAAAGAATATCGACATATCAATGGAAAGTCGGTTAAGGATATTCGACCTACCTTGGCATGGAAGAAATCACCTACGATTGGATAAAAGATATCTAACAAATTTTTAGGAACATCTCCTAAAATATTTGACAGATTATCTAGGATTGATTTTGAGGGTCCGTAACATATAAATAAGAGTGATATGGCATCCATATGTGCATAGCATTTAGAGAAATAGAAAACACGAGTGATCTTGAGTAGAGGATGCGGAGGAGCAATGGCCGGATTATGTTTCCCAATTAGAAATTCAACGGCACTGAAGCAGTCTGTTCAGTGTGCTGATCAGACTATTCTGATTGAACAACCCGCTGCAAACACACGTTGCTGTCATTTGCTTTCGTGAGAAGGTGACCGAGCTTTGGGAGAAGTTCGAGCAAGTTCGGGAGGGAGTCTCGAACTCAGGGGATCGAGGGGGAGCCAAGATGGCAAATCCAGAAGATCAAGTGATAGAGGCTTGGTATTTACATTCAGAGATTGTAAGAGTAAGACCTCCTGTGTCTCTATACTTTTCAATAAGATTTGCAACCCTTTAGGGCGTGGGAAGCCCCCCAGAGTAGGCTAATGCCGAACTGGGTATTACATTGTGTGTCCTAACTTTGTTCTGTCCCAGTAACCGTTCAATCAGAGGATCCACACTTTGTTGGAACATGACCTTGGTATAAGTCTTGAACAGATAACAGTATTTTAATCGGTATCACAGCAGACACTCGATACACTGAGTATGATCCGGAGACTGTTCAAGATGAGTTTGAAGGAAGGACAAAGCACCAATCGACCACCGCTGCTAGAAAGGCCTAACTACTGTTGTTGGAAGTCCAAGATGAAAGCTTTTCTGAAATCCCTCAATGAAAAGGCTTGGAGGGCAGTGTTTGTTGGATGGACACCACCTCTAGTGGCAAATACTGAAGGGATAATGGTCCTTAAACCTGAGACGCAGTGGACTGATGCAGATGAAAAGACTGCCCCTAGAAATTCAAAAGCCATGAACGCTATTTTCTCTTGAGTGGATGACAACGTGTTTAAACTGATCTCGAACTGTGAGATTTCCAAAGAATCATGGGACACCCTTAGAACAACCTACAAAGGAACAGACAAGGTAAGGAACTCACGAATGCAAATGGTCACAATAAATTTTGAAGAACTAAAAATGAAGGAGGAAGAAACCATTGCTGAGTTTAATGCGAGAGTTCTGGATCTCTCTAATGAGGCTGCTGCGTTGGGAAAACCCATCAAAGCGAAGAAAATGACTTGCAAGGTCCTGAGATCTCTTCCCCAAATGTTTGCCATGAAGGTGACATCCATTGAAGAAATGCATGATATTTCCACTCTAAAGCTGGAAGAACTCATGGGATCGCTGAGAACATATGAGATGAATCAGCTTCAGGCAGCTCAACCAAGAGGAGGCAAGGGAATTGCACTGAAAGCTGAAGTCTGCCTACTCTACCGAACAAATTGCAATGATGGCTCAAGACTTCGACAGAATGATGAGGAAAATCAACAGATATGGACCAGATCAAGGACAATCTTCCTCAAACAACTTCCGGAACTGGAAGAAAGATAAGGCTAAGGTTGGTGACAATATGCAAGAGTTTCCCAGTGACAAAAGTAAAGATATCTAGTGTCGTGAATGTAGAGGATATGGTCACATTCAAGATGAATGCGCCAACACACTAAAGAAGAAGCTGATGAGTGACAGTGGGTTTGATGATGAGGAAGAGGATGAGATCACTAACTTCGTCGCATTCATTGCCACAACTGAAGATGACAATACTACAAGCGGAAGTCAATTTTCCAGTGCACTGTCTGAACAGCCTGCTGGAGATGAGTCAAGTAGTGATGATGAGGAACTCACTCAAGAGGCCCTGGCTGAAACCTACAAAGAGCTGTGTGAGAAGTGGCTGATGGTGATTGATTTGAACAAGAAATTTACAGAAACAGTTACCAGCCTGACCCAAGAAAAAGATAAGATATGGCAAGAGGTGAAAGTACTGGTTATTTAGAAGGTTGAACTCCAAGCAGAAGTCACCTCCCTGAAGCATTAGATGATCGAAATGAATCAGGAATGATCGTCTCTGCTTGAACAGAAAGTGGAACTTCTAGGCGTTATGTCATCTCTAAAAGTTGAAATGGAGAAGAACAGAGAAACACATCCTAGAGGCATAGTGGACCTGAGAAGGAAAAATGCTAAACTTGGTCGAAAGGAAACCTTCCTCCTCAACAAAGTGGAAGCATTGGAACTTCAGGTGCAATCGGAGAGAGACAAACATGTGATCACTTTGGAGGAACTAAGCAAGTTCAAAAGGTCTGTGAAAATGCTAAACTCTGGCTCAAAGAATTTGGAGGAGATTCTGGGATCCCAAAGAATGGAAGACGGTCACAGAGGTCTCGGATTCACTGGTAAGAGCATCTATGGCAAACCAACCTTTGTGAAGGCGACACACAAGGTAGCACAGAAGGCTGAACAACAGATGACTATGAATCTCAAGAAGACATTCATCAATCGCCGAAAGACTTCGGCTATGGACACTCGAGTCAGACCCCGTACTAAATGGAGGAGAGACTCTCGGACATGTTGGTACTGCTACTAAATGGGTCACATTAAACCACGGTGTCAACTGTTTCTTGCTGAGCAAAGGGCACTGGAACCTCACAACTAACATCAGATGAAACAGGTTTGGAGACCAAAGGTCAGAAAGGAAGCTTGCATGTCTGTTTGTAGCTCGTTGTGTCATATGAAGAAAGACCACTGATACTTCAACAGTGGATGCTCGGCTCATATAACAGGTAAGCCTGACCTTCTCACACAAATTAGACCTGTTAATAAACCGTAGTTAGTCACTGTTGGAGATGGAGGAGAGGGACAGGTAATCGACTAAGGGACATTGAAGGTTTTGGATCTACCTGTCCTCAAGAACATTCTCCTGGTTGAAGGACTGAAGGTAAATTTGATCAGTGTTAGCAAATTGTGTGATGGAGGATACGATGTTGATTTCTCTCGTGAGTCTTGTGAAGTTCTAGACAAGGGTGGAAATACTCGGATACATGGAAGAAGAGCATCAAATAATTGCTATGTTCTAGTCACTGATGGAACAGATACTACTCCTGTATGCCTGGCCAGTCAATCAGATCAAATGGTGACAGTGCTCACACAATTGGAATCCCCTATTTCCAAAACTCTTGAGAAGACTGATGGAGTTGTTTGAAAATGCCCACTGTAGGAGGAGACTTGGCGATTGCTTGTAGGAAATGTCACTTCGAAAAGCAGTTCATGATCTCTTAGGAAGAAGGTGTGGACCTCAACACTATCCTTGCCCCCGTGATGAATCTGGAGGTCATCGGTCCTCTTCATCTGAGGAGTCGATTGTGTCTGAAGAATGTGTCCCAGCTGTTGAAAGTGCCCAGAGCATGGTTTGACCGTCAAACGCTGCTTTGTGTCGACCATGGCTATGTGTGAGGGGGAGTAGTAGTAGTTAAGCTGGTGGAACTAGTGGAACAGGCGCAAACGTAAAAGGAGTTCAAGAGGATAATAAGAAAGGCGAAGGTCAGCACATTGGAGCTTGTGATAACCGACATCTCAACTGAGCCTGAGACACTTAGATACCTAGTAGTAGTTAAGTTGGTGGAACTGGTGGAACAGACGCAAACACGAAAGGAGTTCCAGAGGATATTAAGATAGGCAAAGGTCAGCACATTGGAGCTTGTGACCTACATCTCAACCGAGCCTGAGACACTCAGATCCCTTCTGGGTATGTGTGTTATCAATAACTAACTATTCTAGACATTGGCCAGTCAGAAGCATAACTCTAGCACAACAGTTGGATTGACCCGCTAAAGACAAGAGCTGGAACAGATGGTGCGTATCTGAGAGGTGACATTATATTCAAAATATTACACAGATATTTTTTGAGCCGTTAAAGCAGTATATGGACAGATATCTTGCCAAATATATGCAATTCTGTTTAGGAAAGTTAAAGAGTTCTAATTATTTGAAAATCGAAACCGTGCTCGCTTTCTCTCTCTCTCTCTCTCTCGCTGAAGAATCTGAAACCCTAGATGGACGATTGTCTCAAGTTCTTTCCAAAAAAAGCAAATCGGCAGCAATGGTGAACACCAGAAAGAACGCCAAAAATGTTGTCAAGACATCTCCAGAACCAAAGAAAATTGTAAAAGCCTCATCTGAAGGAGATTCTACAGGAGTTCCGACAGTGAATCCAAAGATTGCAAAAACTACAAAATCAAAGGCGTTAAAGGAGAAGAAGTCAAAACCAACAGGAATTGACACGTTGAAGAAAGCCATGGAACCAAAGACGGCAGAAGCAGCAGTCCCAGCTAACCCTAAGATCAGAGATGAAAAGAAGGGATAGGAGGCAGCTTTATCAAAACTGGAAGATGACTCCTCGAAGATTTCAAAGGCAAGCCCTAAACATGCTGAAGCAAGCAAGCGACCGACTAAGGAAGTACAGTCGACGGCTGAACAAGCACTACCAAGGGTAATCTCTAGTCCCAAACCTCAGATTTTTTTGTCTGTGCCTATGATTATGACGAATGTGGAGGTTAAGGGTGATGATAAGAGGGAAAAAGTAGTGGATTTGTCTGTTGTTGAGCAATAGGCAGTTGGAAGTAGTGTGCTTGGAGTAGTGAAATAAGGAGAAGCCAGTAGGGCTGAGACTATTGCAACTGAGATAGGGGCTGTCAATAGGAGGAAGCTATTAAATGAAAAATGACGAGCAACCGGTTTTGTGAGGAAAAAGAAGGGTGTACAAGTGAAATCTATACCTCGCAGGACTTTTACCCCAAAGAAATACGCTGCAAAGATTAGTGCTGTTAGAGATTGGTTAAACAATACATCAAATTCTGAGACTGAGAAGCTTGTGGAGAGTACTGGCAAGAGAAGGCTGGTACAAGATGAAAAGACTGATGAAGTGTCAGTAGAGAAGATCAAAGAGGTAGTTGTTACGAATGAGACAACCAGTGCTGAGGAGATACTGCTTGACCAGAAGCAGCAACAGCTAGAGGATGATGAGTCAGATGAATCAGATCCATCTGAGAAGGACGACAAACTTGATGACGTACACAAGGAGATTGATGATGTGGTCCAGGACTTGCAAAAGGAAGGACCTGGTGATCAAGACGGAAAAATTTCTAAAATTGAAATAGTTGCTCCTATAGAAGTAGGCATCTCCGACAAGAGAACAGAGACAGAAAAGGCGGAGGAGCAAGACCATGCTCAAACTCAAGCTCAAACTGATCAGAAACAGACAGTTGAATCGGAAGTGGAGATAACCGAAGTAGATCAGGGGGTGTCAGCCACTAATGATGCACATGATTCAATCCTTTTGTCAAAACTCAAGAGATCAGAAAAGAAGAAACCAAAGAAGAAGTTGATTATCCAGGCGTCCACACCCAAGTCTGCCACTAAGCAGAGTGGAGGAAGCCCAGCTTCAGGGGGAGCCAGTGCTTCCAAGAAGAGAAAGCGAGGAAGTCCAACTCCTGACTCAAGCAGTGTTCCAGCTAGTTTCTCTAGAAACGGTGTTTGGTTTGCAAGCAAGGATGCTGCGAACAAGTGGAAGGTAGTCCAGAGAAGGAAAATCATTCCAGAAAGGCTCATTGACGAGAAACGCTACAAGGGAAAAGAGGTCATGCACGTGTTAAGAGAGACAAACTTATATTGGACGCTGACTAGGTGTAAGCCATTCAACGAGCAGTTGGTGCAAGAAGCCATCACAAACCTACCAAATCAATTTGGTGTTGTTGGTGACAAGGACTATGGAGTGGTCTATGTACGGGGGAAGAAGGTCAAGATTGATCCGAAGCTCATCAATACATATTATGCCATGAATGACCTAGTTGTAGACGAGGAGGAGACCGATTTCGACAAGATTGCCAACTGTATTACTGCTAGAACTTACCCCTTCTAGGGAGACAACGCCATCCCTGTCGCAGATCTGACCACATTCTACTCCATGCGGTTTCTTCATAGAAATTGTCAACTGGAAACCAAAGTCTCTTCGAACCTCTGTCAGTAAGGACATGGCTTAGCTGTTATACCTAGTCGGAAATAGAATGCATTTTAATTTGAGCAGACTTATGTTCCAACAGATTGCCGAACATGCCACCTCTAGTAGATCTCTGCACCAGATCGGATTCCCATCTCTCATCTATGAGCTCATCACCTACAAAATTCCTGAGCTAAAGGAGTCCAAGGACAGTCTCTCGAAAGCCCCGCAAAAGCTAATTATTGATCACAAATTGTTCAAAGGTCGCCGTTACTGAGGAGCCTGCTGTTGAGAGTGTCCCCCGTGCTAGTGGGGATTCGACTGAGTGGCGAGAGAGGGTCTCCTCCGACAATGCCGACTTGAGGAGTGGCTTCGCTCGACTCAAGGATTTTGCTAGAGAGGCAGACATGAGAGCTCGGCAGGAGTCGGAGTGGCTCCGTGCTACACTACTGTCCATGATCAGAGGTTCTAGTGCTCTAGTTGATTCTCCTTCGGCTGATCCAGGGCCTTCTGTCCCTCGTGCCGCCTCCCCCTTGCCTTCCACGCCATCTACTAGACCCGAGGAGGCGGGCACGCCTTTTCTTGATGCTATGGAGGAGGTTTATGAAGCCACCACTATGAGAGGCGACGATGCTACATCATGAGTCCATGCTTCATTTTGTTTTCTCATATGTATCACTTTGTTGACTTGTTCCATTGGATGATGTTTTTGGATGTTAAGTCGCCTTTTGGCGCAATTTTGGATGATGTATGCCATTTTGGTGATATAATCTTGACTTGTCTTTGGTTGTATGCTACATTCCTATGATATTGAAGGTGTTTACCATTTCTGATGTTCTCTCTAAAGGATATACATCTACATATTCTTTTCATGTCCAAAATTCACTTTCTTTGTCTACATTTGCAACCAAAAGAATACTTCTCATTTCCTAAGAGTTATATCATTGGATTTTTGACCCGTTCTTCAAACGAGGGGAGTACCTATGCGCCTTTGCCTTTATTTTATCATTCTTTGCGCTTAGGGACTAAGCTTGAATTAAGTGTGGAGTGGGTTAATGCACATAGTTCACATGCTTTCATGCCATACATATCATTTTTAGATGGACACTTGCATCTTTTGCACCTTATCCCTAACATGAGAGCGTTTTTAACCACATAGGCTTGTGAACTCTAAATCCCTATAAATCACATCTAGCCTATTTGTCACATTTATTGGATCTTAAACTTAGAACCGACCTAGTCCCTTGAATGTGCATTCTTGTAAATCAATATCGTTGCTATCTCTTGTCTATCTAATTTTCTAAGTATTTTCGTTGAAATACCTTGGACTAAGTCTTTGCAAGCACTTTAAAAAATTTCACGAAAAACTTAGACCCTTTGAATGCTCCTTGGTGACTTGAGTTCTTCTAATTTAGTGCCTTGCTTATGACTGTTTCCCTCACATTCCATACATTCCTTGAACATATTGTCAAGTTTCCAGTGTGAAGTGAAAAGAGGGTGAAAAAAGGGTTTCCTTTTCATGGTCAAAAGAGGGCAAAGCCCCGACTAAAAACTCTCTCAAGGGTACCCAAGAAGTTATGCTCCAAAATATACAAATGTCGGGGGTTAGGGAGAAAAGTTCCCCCTCGAAAGCGTTTGTAGGCCAAAGGCCATTTGAAAAAGAAAATAAGAAGCACTTAAAACTTAACATTAGGTTCTTCCATCGTCCTTCATTTGTGCAGGATTCATCATTTGCATTGTACGCTAGTTGGGTTAATTCTTGGACGACCCTGTGCTTGCACGGGAGCCCCCATTTGGTATATGTTTGGTTTATAAGAACTTTAGTGTCGAACTCCTCTTCCCTTATGGATTATGGCTTAAGCGCCTAAAACTTGGGAACGAGTTTCATATCGTGAGCCAATGGACTAGCCCTAGCTAGCATAGGCAAGCGGTTGACACTCTTTTGTGCAAACTAAACTATAACTCTATTGTATTGCATTGAAAATGAGTAGATTGTTGGATTAGACATTTTATAGCCCGTATTGATGACCTTGAATGCACAACCTCATGGGTACTTAAATGGTTCAAAAGTTCTTTTAATGATATTGTGACGGTAGTCCTAGCTTGGGGTAAGAGATTTGTTTTGAGAAATCCTCGCCTCGGTTAACCAATCTTTCATTCATTCTTATGGGATAGGTGCATATGGGATTTGTGAGTATTCCCTTTTCTGAAAACTCTCACGAGACAACAACTCGACCACTAGGGTAGCCTAGGGGTTTAAAGGCTTAATGCATGCGCTACATGCATTCGTAACGCCTACATAAAGGAACTAGTTAGGTTGTATATACTTTCATTTACTTTTTAATAACATGTTTAGTAATAATGATTGAGACCTTGTAAAAACTAGTGAGGTAAAAAGACGAAAAACATAGGACCACTACCATTTCGCCATTTGCAGGACCTTGACATATTTGCATACTTTGTTTAGGACGAACAAAGCTTAAGTGTGGAAGGTTGATAAGTCGAGTTTTCGACTTATTAGTATCCATTTTTCACTATATCTTTGGTTCATTTCCGATGATATTTTGATGTCATTTGACCGCTTTCCCTACATTTCAGGAAGAAAACATGATCATGTCAGTGTCAAAGCCTAAATATGAAAACTCGGGGAAAAACGGAAGAGTAGAGACAAGTATGGGCAAAATGGGTCCCCAGTCGACCGACTGAATATCTCCCCTATACCAGTCAATCGAATGGATGACTAAGCAGTACAGGAAGTAATCAAGCCCATCGAGTCGGTCGACTAGACCCATAAGTCGACCGACTGGAAAGAAGCTTTAGAGTGCTCAGCTTTGGTCGACCTCGAGTAGTCGGCTGAAACCTTCACTCGGTCGATTGGAAAGGAACTCAGAACGCTGACATTCTACCAGTCATCAAGTCGGTCGACTGGATGATCACCACAGAAAAGATGATATTTTAGCCTTCACTAGTTGACCGATTGGGATGCAAGCTTACACTAGTCGACCGACTGGACCTGCTACAGTACCAAATTTTATCCGAGGCTATAAATAGAAAGTGGCATGTTTGACCTAGAGGGCTGGCATCTTTGGGGAAAATTTCCAGAAAAAGAGGGTGAATCAAGGTCATCAATCAACATCCAACAAAGGAGAAGTTAAGATCAAAGGGAGACATTAGGATTCACCATCCTATTTCTTCTATCAATTTTCTATTCTCATTTGTTGTTGCTATGAATCCTACTCACACCATGTTGTCTTACATGATGTGTGAGTAGTCCCCTTGTGTTTTGAGGGTCTTACAACCCTCCTTGGTACTCTATGATCATGTATACACATTGAATATACAATCTATTGTGTTGATTTTATTTTCACTAAATGCTCCATTTATGACATGTTACCAAGTGTTTGATAAAATGCCTAAGTGACATGTTAGTCTTAGAATTTTATATAAGTATTGAAAAAGCTTAGTGATGGTTTGGATGTGGTGGTAATGATCATGTCTAGTGTTTATGAGAGTAAATACATGAATGTGAGGTTAACTAGAGCTTAATGCCTATAGCATTTATTACCTTGGGAGATGTTCCAAGGATAATAGTACTATAGAGTGAATCAATATCTTGATAAAGTGAGGTTCTAATTAGGATGGCTTGACTAGGATTAGATTCAAATGAAAATTTATCTATCTTAGTCTAAGCTAGGATCTAAACCAATTAACACCTAAAAATGTTTGAATATTGTGTATGTGGTCATGGGAAATGCCAAGGAGGGGAGTAACCCCTCGAAACTCTCTTTGAACTGATATTATACCCCTTGAAACCATTCCATTTCTAGTTTTAGATTGGAAACCATCTCATAATCGATTTGAAGGATTAGCCAAGTAGAAAATTTGATAAGTCTTAGCGTGCAATCCAATTTCTCCTTTGGGTTTGACACCGGTCTTACCAGTCAAATATAAATTGTTTTTGACTATACAAAATTACAACTGTCAAAATGTGATGAGTCGAGTTTTTGACTCATTAATAGCCATATTTCACTATAGCTTTGAGTCGTTTCTGACATTATTTGATGTCATTTGACCTTTGCCTATCACATTTCAGGTACAAAATGATACCTTATGGAATCAAGACCTCAATATCAAGATTGGTTGAAAAATGGGAATTTCGACGCAAAATAAGGAGTTTCAGGGCAAAACAAGGAAGATTGACCTTTCCGACTTATTTTACACGCTTAGGGTGCATACAGTGTCCAAATTGATTGATCTATAGTTGTTGGAAAGCTAACTCAAAAGGCTACAACTCGCTAGTTTACGCCAAGACCAAATTCGAACTCTAAGATAGCTAAAAAGCCTCTGTCAGTCGACTGATAAGTCCAGTCGGTCGACTGGAATAAAAATTTGAAAGCTGATAAGATTTTATACAACCAGTCGACCGATTTGGTATCAAGCCTAGTCCACTCAACCGACTGTATGAAAAACCCAGAAATTTCAGTTTCGGCACTATAAATAGGAAGTGAGTGTTTTGACCTAAGGGTGGTGGTTTTTAGAGAGAAAAAGTGTGAGAAAAAGGCGTAGGAAGGCTCACCATCATCAAAGGATTGCTTGGGGGAGAAGGGAGAAGATCAAGGAAGGAATCTAGAACTTGCTGAACGTCTCCAACTTGGGTTTTCTCTACTCATCTTTTGTCCCCCGTATTGTTTTGAAATGAAAACATGTATCATGATGATGTGTGAGTAATTCTTGTGTTTTGAGGGTCTTATGAATCTCCTTGGTACTCTTTGATCACAAATATACATTGATATTCGTATGGATGATTGTTGATTTCATTTTCTCCTGTGTTATGAATGTTATGCACTCTAGGTGTTTGTTAAAATGCCTAAGTGACAACTTAGACTAAAAGTTGAACCTATGACTTGACAGAGCTAGGGAATAGTTCTTGGATGGAGAAAATGATCCATATCTTAATCATGAAAGTGAACCTTAGGATATGGATGTTTGACTAGGATTGAATGTTTAATTCATTGAAGGTTGTCATTAAGCAAATCATTAATCTATCCCATCGAATGGTGTTAAATTCATGTTCACTATGCTCTTCATATAAGACATGCTACCAAGTGTTTGATGAAGTGCTTAAGTGGCATGTTGATCTTAAAACTCTACCTAAGTATCGATGGACCTTAGAAAAGGTATGGATGTAGTGAATATGATCATTTCTACGGAATTGAAGTGAAATAGTGTTTATGTCTATTGCATATATCACTTTCGGAGATGTTTCAAGGATGACAAATGATATAGAATGAACCAACAATCTAGATGGAGTGAGGTTCAAGTTAAGAAGGTTTGGCTAAGAATAGTTTTACACGATAGTTGGTCTACCTAAGTCTAAACTAGGTTCAAAACTATTTGACTACCATGAAATGTTTGAATATTGTGTATATGATCATTGGGAAATGCCAAGGAGGGGAGTAACTGATAAGTCGATTTCTCGACTATCTTTCACCCACCTTTACTAGATGTTTTGATTCGTTCCGAGTCTCTTTCGATGTCATTTAACCCTCGTACTTGCTATTTCAGGCAAAAAACCGACTCCATGGTTCTCAGACTTAAGACTATCAATTTTCAAAGAAAACCAAAGTTTCAAGCCAAAAATGAAGGAAATCCCATGCAAACAATTGCCGCTCGCCCGGGTCAAAAGAAGACCCACCCGAGCATTTCCTACAAAGGTCGAGTGCCACCCATCAAGGCCAAGACCCGGCCGAGTGTAACCAGCCCCGCCCGGGCGTAAATTGCACATTGCTCGGCATCATCACAGACTCGCCCGAGCGTGAGAAGGCTCGCCAGAGCGCCTGGCGCAAGGACCAGGCCTGGCCATTCATCAAAGCCGACGCCCGCCCGAGCGCATCATGGCCCCGGCCGAGTCCCAGCGTCACCACGCTCGGCCAAAACCTCAAGCTCGCTCGAGTCTTCTAAGGCCCGCCCGAGTCTCCACACGTCGTCCGAGTCCCAGCGCACAACCTCTCCCACGCTCGGCTGAGCTCCACGAGGCCCGGGCGAGTCTCACCTAAATGTCTTGATTTTTAATCCTTTGCTATAAATAGAAAGTTTCGTTTTGGGCACAAATCATCGAGGGTTTTGAAGGGTTTTTGGAGAATACAAGGGTTTGGGAGATCATCAATCAAGCTTGGAGCCACTCTAAGGATAGAAGGGAGACTTTTGATCCTAGTTCTTCATCTTCTTTGTTTCCTTTCCATCATCTTTGTAAACACTACTCTTGATCAATATTGAATATGACTTGTGAGTAGTCCCATTAGTTTCTAGGGTTCTATGAACCTCCTTGGTGTGTAATACTCTATCATCTATTGATCATATGTACGAATGAATATTTTGTATGGTTGTGAATCTACTTGGATAACATGTTAACTCTATGCCCACTAAGTGTTTGATAAAATGCCTAAGTGGTCTAGAAATATGAACTTGAAGTTGAGTATTCTAGCGAATGAGATTGAGAGTTCTAGAACGAAAGTAGCTTCACCTTTGCTAAGCAATGATCACTAGCGTGACTCATCTTAGCATTGAGATAGGCTTGGTCTTAAACCGCTCATTTGATATTGATCATTCAACTAGCGTTGATGATTGAGAAATTTGAGTAGGACGTGAGCTAAAAACATTGAGAGATTGAAGCTCACGTGCGAGGTGCCTCTCCTTTAAATCAAAGAAGTAATCTAGGGATGGAATTTGATTTAATAGTCGCACGCCTTAATCTAACCATTATATTGTTCGTTCTTGCATGAAATTGCACCTATAGAGAGTATAGTACACCAAGGAGGGACCTAGCGCCCTAGGAATGCCTTTTAAAACCTTGAAAACAACCCTTTCCTTTCATTGATCCACTTAATATTTGACAATCAACAATTTGAACAATCAATTAAGAAATAGACTTATTTAGTAAAATCGAATAGTGATCTTAGGTTTACAATTGCTCCTTGGATGACCCGGTATTTACCGGTCATTATAAATTGTTTTTGACTATACAATATTACAACTGTCAAAATGGCGCCGTTGCCGGGAACAACACATTAACCCAAGGAACTAGAGTAGATTTTACTAGATTCGGACTATTTCACTTGATTTTATTGTTATTACTTGTGTTGCATTTGTGGGCTAACGATTTCTCTTGTTTTTGTAGGCTTCGGTTGAATGCTAACGAGGTCCAAAAATAAGAAGAAAGTGAACGCTAATTTTGATCAAACTTTGCAACAATACTTGGACCAAGAAAAAGCCAAATGTCAAGGGACTCGAAAAAAGGCAACCTTGCAAACAAGGACCACCACCAATGGCACAATTACCTCGCAATGAGGAGCCCAACGGGGAAAAGCCCTTGAAAGACTATTCTACTCAGAGCCTAACCGGTTTCCAATCACCGATAGCTCCCCCGGGAGTCAATTCTCCTCAATTTGAGCTTAAGCCGGCTTTGATCAACATGGTGGGCAATAATGCATTCACCGGGATAGGAAATCCCAATGCCCACTTGACCTCCTTCTTCGAGCTATGTGAGACTTTTAAGATCAATAATGTACCAAAGGAGAACATATATCTAAGGCTCTTCCCCTTCTCTTTAATGGGGAGGGCTAAAGATTGGTTGTGGAGCCATGACGCGAATACTTTCACAACATGGGACGAATTGGCTCAAGCTTTCCTTCTCCAGTATTTTCCACCGGCGAACACTCAAAGGCTCAAGAATTTGATCAACTCATTTGAGCAAGGGTGATGGACCATAATTGTATGAATCATAAACACAGTTAAACCCACCAAATTAGACGCTTTGTCTATTTAACTTTTTCTTGTTAGTTCCGATATTTACCTACAGGGTATTTGGAGTCTAGAGAGAATACGAGCTAAAAAGGACTTTTAAAGCTGAATATGAATTACGAGTCATTCCAGGTCACGACCAAATTTTGACTTTCAAGTACCGGACGTGGAATTACTCAAAACAAGTCCAACCAAAGGGCAACCAGAATCAGTCCGGAGCAGAAAGAGGACTGATGGCTTTTGTGAAAGATCACAAACACACATCTCTCACCCACTCCCCTCCACCTAACCGGCGGCTCCCCTCTCACAAACTCCCCTCCTCCTCTCCTTACATGCCACCTAGCCCGGCGGATTTCCTCCATGCCACCTCCCCCTCGGCGGCTTTGAAGCTCTCCAATCCCCTTGAGCCAAGTGTCGCATCCTTATGGCTTCTCCAAGCCTATAAATAGAGACCCTTTTTCACTTGTATCATCATCCCATCTCATTCCAACATCTCATACCACAAGTAGTGAGACAAGCTCTCACTTCTCTCTACATTCACAACACCATCCTTGTAATCACTTTACTTTGGAATCGAAGCTTTAGCACTTTCAACGGTTTTTTTTGTAAGTATTCTCGTCTTTACTTTACTGTCTTTTCAATTCAGCAAATTTACTTTCCTGTCTTTACTTTCGAAAACTTTACTTTACTGTCTTCCAAAAACCTTTACTTTTCAACGCACTTAGCTATGATGTCCTGTTCCATGGATATTTGTAGCTAAACCCTTCATTCGGTTGAAGGGGAGTGCTTGTATCATACAATGTTTTAGACCCTACTCTTAGTGCCTCTATATGTTCAAGACCTGTTCTATGTGCCACATATTAGGTCAGAACTTCCAAGGTTGAGTGGATGCTTGAAATGGCAAAACTCTTCCATGAGGTTCATGAACACACTCGGGTAAGTGGATGCTTGAAATGGCAAAGCTTATCTGAGGAGTTCGACCTCTCTAAAACACCATTTGGATTGATCGGAAATGATTGATCAAATGGATGCACATAGGCTAGTATACCTTGAAATGGGGTGCTAGTCTAAATAGAACAAAGTGCTATATGACCTTGAAATGGGCTAGACAGTGTGGCAAATCAAGTGCTTGAAATGGCCTTGATACACTTTTGAACACTTAGTATGATCATTAGAGGTCAATGATAACCAGACTATGATACAAGGCCCCTGAAACCGAATCTTTCCTTTAATTGTAATATCAACTGTTACTTTACCTTTCAGTACTAAAAACCAAAAAATAATCCCCCCCAACTGCTTTATTTAAATCCCCCCTTTTGAAAGAATAATTAATCACCTAATTCCCTTGGGTTCGACCCGTACTTACCACTTACTACCAAAAATAGTTAAGTCGCGAGTATTCGAGATACAAATTTGCTTTTGCACAGAGAACATCGCACCTTAACGACAGTGCGGTGGGCTCCGTCAAAGGGGAAGATGAAACGTTCTATGAGGCATGGGAAAGATTCAAGGAACTTCAAAGGGAATGGCCCCACCATAACATAGACAAGCCAACTCTTATCCAGATTTTCTACCAAGGCATGGACCCTGAATCGAAAAGGCAAATGGATCAAGCTGCGGGAGGGGCATTTATGGAAGTCCATCCCACCAATGGAGGAGCAATTATAGATAAAATATCAAGAAATTCCCACCATTGGGAAGTGATAGGAGTTTTCCCAAGAGGAAGAGCAAGACAAGGGAGGTGGATGAAGTAGAGTCAAGAGAAGATGTTCGTGCTCTCAACAAGAAGATAGATGCTCTAGCCACTTCTCTAAGTGCACTTCATGTGAAACAATCTCATAATCAACCTCGGGTATTCTCCATTTGCACAAGTGCCTCTCATAAAGAAGATGACTGCCCTCATACCTTCTGAAATTATATCCCCTGTTCAAGCTTGTGTTCAAGGTACAGTTGCAGACCTTGAACTCCTTTCACAATAGTTTCAACAGTCAAAGAAGATACCTTGAGGCACACACAGTTTAACTGAATACGGACTCTACAAGTAAGTGTTCCGACTGAGGTTTAAACAGTTTATCAAGCAGTAACGAAAAGTAAAAGGAAACAGGAGCACGCACGGAATGATAACCCAGTTTGGCCTCGCCTACTCTGGGGGGTTTCCCACACCCTAAAAGGGACACAAATCGTATTACGAGATTAGAGCTACAAGTGGTCTTACTCTTACACAACCCCGTGTTTGTAATCGCCTAGCCTCTAACTCTCCGTCTCTCGGATTTGCAATCTCGGTTCACCGCAGCTCCCCTTGATCCCCTGTGGGTAGGACGAGACTTCCCTCTTGGCCTAGTCTTGGACCTCCCAGAATTCCAGTCGCCTTCTCTCAAAGACGTATCTTGAGTGCCGTGTGTGTGTGCACTTTGTAGTTCTTCAAGCACAGTCTGAACAGCACACTGAACAGACTGTGACTTTTGCCGTTGATATTCAGGTGAGCAATATTCCGCCGGCCGTCGCTTCTCCTCCAATCTCACGAACTCTCGTGTTTTTCTTTTCTATCAGGAAGCGACAATCAAACTGGATGCTCTAGCCTTCTTTTTATAGGCTTTGGTGAAGTCCAGATCCAATCTGAATATCCTGTCAAATATTTTGGAAATATTCCTAAATATTTACAGAATATTCAATCCGTATCCAATCTTCGAAGATGACTTCCATGTCAAGACATCCGATATTCTCCCAGCTAATCAGCGCCTATCTGATCTTCGGTGATGACTTGTCGATTGGCTCCAATCAAATAATCTCGAATCTCGTCAATATCTTTTGGATATCTAGATCTTCATTTGAATCTTCATGAGATATCTTCTGGTAAGGAGATATTCGAATGACATCTCGAATATCTATTTCTTCGCAGACTAACGGATGCACAGTCGTTGTGTGCAAAAGTCAAGAATACATTTATAAGTCCGCTACTCGCGACTTCACTACTGGGTAGCAAGTGGTAAGTAGGGGTCGAACCCAAGGGAATTAGGGGGATAGTTGCTCTTTGAGGAGTGTACTAAAAGGGAGCGTGATTTTTTTGGTGGATTGAGGTTTTAGCGATGAAAGGTGAGTGGTTGGTTGTTGGTTTTAGTCTTAGTACAGAAAAGTAAGTGGGTTGGTTGGGATTTTAGTGCAGAAAAGTAAATGACAGAAAAGTAAAGTACAGAAAGTAATTGATTAAAGGAAAGACTTACAGTGAGTGGTTGCGTGAAGGACAAGTCTTGCGGATAGTAAGCGGTTGATATTGCAGTTGATATTGAGGAAGTAAAGTGCAGGTAAAGTTCTAAGTTAAGGAAAGTATTCGGCTTCAGGGGCCTTGTATCATAGTCTGTTTATCATTGACCTTTAATGATCCTACTAAGTATTCAAAAGTGTATCAAGGCCATTCCAAGCACTCGATTTGCCACACTGTCTAGTCCATTCCAAGACATAGAGCACTTGTTCTATTTAGACTAATACCCCATTCCAAGGTATATTAGCATGTGTGCATCCATTTGATCAATCATTCCCGATCAGCCAAATGGTGTTTAAAAGAGGTCAACCTTCTCAGATAAGCTTTGCCATTCCAAGCATCCACTTATCCGAGTATGTTTACGAACCCCACAGAAGAGTTTTGCCATTCCAAGCATCCACTCAACCTTGGAAGTTCTAACCTAATATATGGCACATAGAACAAGTTTTGAACACAAGAGGCACTAAGAATATGGTCTAAAACATTTTATGATACAAGTACACCCCTTCAACCGAATGAAGAGTTTAGCTACGAATATCCATAGAGGTGGATACCATAGCTAAGTACTTGAAGGTTTTTGAAAGACAGTAAGTAAAGGAGAATACTCAAGAACCAACAGGAGTAAACTCAAAAACTACTAGAATACTCAAGAACCAACAGGAGTATTATAGATTTAAAACAAGTGTTTACAAGAGTAGTGCCCAAATCTAGAGAGATAAGTGTTTTTGATTTGTGGGATGATCATTCACAAAGGGAAGGGCTCTTATTTATAGCCAAGGGAAGGAGAGGGATGTGGTGAAGAGCTAGCCACTTGTCACAAAATGGAAGGAGCTCACAAAAGCCATCGGATGAGGTCATCATCCCTTCTAGCCGCCGGACACTTGTCCATGGAGGAGAGGAGGAGAAGCTTGTGGAAGAGAGGAGAAGAGGGGAGAAAGCCGCCGGCCATGTGGCAAGAGGGGAGTGAGTGTGAGTTTTGTGATCTCATCCACAAAAGCCATCGGTCCATTTCAGCTCCGGACTGACTCTGGTTGCTCTTCGGTTGGATTTGTTTTGAGTGATTCCACGTCAGGATCATGAAAGTTGTACAGTTGGAATCTGGTTGTGTCCTGGAGTGACTTGCAATCCATTTTCAGCTTAAAAACTCCTCCTTAGCCTGTATTCTCTCTAGACTTCAAAATACCCTGTAGATAAATATCGGAACTAACAAGCAAAAGTTAAATAGACAAAGAGTCTAATTTGGTGGGTTTAACTGTGTTTATGATTCATACAATTATGGTCCATCAGATCACCCCACACTTTTAGTTGTTCGTCCCGAACAATGCTATTTAAGGGCGGAACACAATCTAAGTAAACTTTTAAAATATGAAAGTGAGACTGTGGGACTAAATTTATCCTAATTCATGCATTACTTACTTATTACCAAACTAAACCATGTAAATACTTAGAAGAAACTTGATACGTGTACCTTCGTGCCGAGATGCAAATTAATTCGGATGTTTCGGGAGATAGCCCTTTTCAAGCTACTGGACTGCATTCTCGGGATCGACTCACACTATATGGTTTCCTTGTAGCTTTTTCTAGCACGTGATTCGGTTCGGGTTTCACTGAGTTGAGCACTTTGATTTCTTTTTGGCGAGGGACAGCTTTTGTAGTGAATCGGCCTTTGGCCTTTGATGTTGAATTGGAGTTTCTTCACTTTTGTTCGGTTAAAACCTTCACAATTTTGGCCTTTGGCCTTTGATTAGCTTCTTTGAGCTTTTGCTTCTTTGTGACTTGCTAGTCCATTTTCTCAGCCTTTCTTTGGGAGGTCCAATCGTCGCCCGCAAGCATATGGAAATACCTCCCCGCTCTTTCTCATCCTTGCCGTTTCGCGCGGGTCAAGATGAGGGTCGCTCATCTATTTTCCCGGCTACTAGGATTAGAGATATGACGGTTTGATTTCCGTCCCGCCTCTTGCATAAACGCTGCACGGCGGAGATGACTTCAATCTTCACTGAAACCCGAAGTGCAGCCTCCACTGACTTCGAAAACCATATAGTTAGATTTGATCCTTCGAGTGCTTGCCAAGCCTCTCTAGGGCAGTTTATGTCAACTCCACATCCCCTGTATATCTCAGCACAAAGGGACAAATGAGAAGTTACATTCTAAGTTTTTAGACAGTTGAATTTTCACAAGGTAAATGCATGAATTATGATCTATCTTTTTCACATTCTCAAGTTCATATTTTCAAATAGATAATATTAAGGGAAAAGGAAAAGAAAAACATGTTATGTACACAGGCGGTTCTCACCCCACACTTTTGAACGAAGGCGTGCCTTTCAGCACGACGTAGTTCAAAAGTCATGCAAATATATGTTTGGTGCCTTTCAGGAAATCACATTAAGAAAAAGAGAAGAACTGCACTCCCTTTTACTGTGTCGTGTCGTGGAACGACATGCCTCGGTGCTGAATAATCGAGGGAGTTCGGCTGGGGCCTTGAACTCTCAGCGCAGGCCCGGTAATTCTCGGAAGCTGCCTGGCTGATCTGATCTTGCTCCAAAAACCGATTCCTACATGTTAGACATTCCTTCTATACAAAAAGTGGGTGAGAGTGACTTATGGTAAAAACTAAATGACAGAAAAGAAAATTACTGAAAGTAAGATAGGTGTCGGGTTACCTCCCGACCAGTGCCTTTGTTTAACGTCGTTGGCTCGACGCATGGGGATCACTGGTTTGGATCCCATGGGTGGCTCAAGTTGTAGTGTTGCGGAGTTAAGTCGGCCTTGCCGTGGTAATGTTTGACTCGTTGCCCATTTACCGTGAATTTTCTTCCATTGTCCGGGCTTTCCAACTCAACTGCCCCATGGTTGAATACCTTAGTTATTGTGAAAGGGCCGGTCCATCTAGATTTAAGCTTCCCGGGCATCAATTTCAGTCGCGAGGAGAAGACCAGCACTTGCTGTCCCTCCTCAAATGAGCATCGGAGGATGAATTTGTCATGATACAATTTGGTCCGCGCTTTGTAGTCCGTTTGCCCTTCATAGGCCTCAAGCCGTAATTCCTCAAGCTCACATAGATTAAGCTTCCTATCCAGTCCGGCAGCCTTTAAATCTGGATTGCAATGCTTGAGCGCCCAATAGGCTTTATGTTCTAATTCCACCGGGAGGTGGCATGCCTTCCTATAAACAAGCCGAAAGGGCGAGGTTCCAATTGGTGTCTTGTATGCCGTCCGATAAGCCCAAAGAGCTTCATCTAGCCTCTGACTCCAATCTTTCCTACCCTGCTTTACCATTTTTTGTCTAGAATTCCTTTGATTTCGCGGTTGGAGATCTCTGCTTGACCATTGGTTTGGGGGTGATATGCCGTGGATGTCCGGTGGTGGACATGGTAGCGTTTTAAGGTAGCAGCCATCATGCGGTTGCAGAAATGCGTTCCTTGGTCGCTGATTATGGCCTTGGGTACCCCGTATCTACAAAACAGGTTAGTGCGCAAAAAATCTATGACAGTCTTTGCATCGTCGCACCTTGTGGCCTTAGCTTCCACCCATTTTGACACATAATCTACAGCAACTAAAATGTAAGTATAACCGCATGAAACTGGGAATGGTCCCATAAAATCAATACCCCAAATTTCGAAAACATCGTTGACTAGTATGGGTACTTGAGGCATCTCATTTCTAGCTGACACATTTCCTACTCTTTGACACTTATCGCATTTTTTACACTTTTCATAGGCATCTCTAAATATACTTGGCCAGAAAAAGCCGCTATCTAGGATGTTTCTAGCGGTTCTTCTAGGCCCGAAGTGTCCTCCACATGCAAACTCATGGCAAAAGATAATAATAGAAGCTATTTCATTATCGGGGATGCATCTCCTAAGTATTTGATCTGCTCCTATTTTCCACAAATAAGGATCATCCCATAAGTAATGTTTAGCATCATGCCTAAGTTTCATGCATTGTGCTTTAGTAAAAGAAGGAGGAAATGTACCTCCTACAAGGTAGTTGACGATCGAGGCATACCAAGGCACTTTGGTTGAGACTACATAGAGGTGCTCGTCTGGAAATGACTCGGTTATGTGCCCTTCTTCTTCCTCCCAGACAATCCTGCTTAGATGGTCGGCCACAGTATTCTCAATCCCCTTCTTGTCCCTTATCTCCACATCGAATTCTTGCAGTAGTAGTATCCACCGAATGAGTCTGGGCTTGGCCTCTATCTTCTTCATCAAGTAACGGATGGCAGCATGGTCAGAATAAACTATCACTTTTGCTCCAAGCAAATATGATCTGAACTTTTCCAGAGCGAATACCACTGCCAGGAGTTCCTTTTCGGTGGTGGAGTAGTTTCGTTGGGCAGAATCTAGGGTTCGTGAGGCGTAGTAGATCACACCCGCCTTCTTATCAATTTTTTGGCCGAGAACTGCTCCCACAGCAAAGTCGCTTGCGTCGCACATGATTTCGAATGGTTTTCCCCAATCCGGAGTTTGGATGATGGGTGTGCTAGTGAGGGATTTCTTCAGATCATCAAAGGCCTCCTTGCATGCATTGGTGAATTCAAAAGGAACTTCTTTTTGGAGAAGAGTGGATAGAGGCAACGCCTTTTTGGAGAAGTCCTTGATGAATCGTCGGTAGAATCCTGCATGGCCAAGGAATGATTGGATGTCTCGGACCGTGGATGGGTATGGTAGAGTCATGATCAGGTCGATCTTTGCTTTGTCCACTTCCATGCCTTCTCGTGAGACGATATGTCCCAAGACTATTCCGTGTGTTACCATGAAGTGGCACTTCTCATAATTGAGCACTAAGTTCATGGACACACATCGTGCCAAAACCGTTGACAGATGCTTGTCGTCACAGCAAATGTGCAAATAAATTTATAAGTCCGCTACTCGCGACTTAACTACTGGGTAGCAAGTGGTAAGTAGGGGTCGAACCCAAGGGAGTCAGTGTGGATTAATTGTTCTTTAATGAAGCTTATGCAGAATTTAATTACGATTGGGGTTGGGTTTGAGTGCGTTTTTAGAACTGAAAGTAAATTACAGCAGTTGATAATGGATTGTAAGGAAAGTATTCGGTTTTAGGGGCCTTGTATTATAATTGTTTATCATCGACTGCTAATGATCATACCAAGTGGTCAAAGATGAATTGAGGCTATTTCTAGCGCAAGACATGATCATGCTAAGTATTCAAAGATGAATCGAGGCTATTTCTAGCGCAAGACTTGCAACACCATTTAAAACACTTGTTCTAAGCAAAACTAATTCCTCCTTTCAAAGTATCTTAGTCGTAAGTGCATCCATCTCGTCCATCATTTCCGATCAAACCAGATGGTGTTTGAGATGAGTCAAACTTCTCAAATAAGCTTAGCCATTCCAAGCATCCACTTATCAGTACAAGTTTACGAACCCTCATGGTGAGCTTTGCCATTCCAAGCGTCCCCTCAACCATGGACGTTCTGACTTAGTATATGGCACATAGAACAAGTATCGAATACAAAGGTATACTAAGAGTAAAGTCTAAAACATTTATAATACAAGTACGCCCCTTCTACTGAACTACTAGTTTAGCTACTATTCATCGCGCTAAACATTATACTAAGGAAATAAAAACAGATGATTAAATACTAAGAAATACTTACAACCGTTGAAGCGCCAAGGGAGCTATCCTTTATTTCCAAAGCGAAGAACAATTTTATTGAAAATGAAGAGAGGAGGGTTAAGCCCTCTCTCTCTCTAAAGTGTATACAAGTATGGGATGGTGTGTTACAAATGAGAGGAGGAGCTCTCATATTTATAGGCTAAGGGAGGAGGAATGGAGGGTGGAGATGGTGGCATGTGGAGGAGCATCCAAGGGTGGAGGAGGAGGAGATGAAGATGTGGTGGAGGAGCCACCACATGGCAACTTCTCCATGGAGGAGCAAAAGCCGCCGGCGGCTTTGGGAGGAGAGGAGGAGGAGCCGCCACTTGGAGGGAGGAGAGTGGAGGAGCCACCATGTGAGGAGGAGCATCCCTTCTAGAAGCTTGTGACTTCTTCACAAAAGCCATCGGTTTGACCGGATCTGACCGAAGCTTTGGCCGGAGCTTCTTGGATTTTGGAGAGTGTATTTTGAATGAAAATGTCATTTGATCTCAAGAAGGAACCTAAGCCAAATTCTGCTTGGAACATGGTCGAAATCCCAAATCCGATGAAATTGCCCTTGTTTGGCCTTTACCGGGCTTGGTGCCTTTGCCTTGCGTTCTTGTCCATTTGCCGACGATTCTAGAATATTTGAGTGATTCCAAGTCGGTTCCATGAAGGATGTTAAGGCTGATCTTGAGTGTAGCATGGTCGTGACCTGGAATGACTCGTTCTTCATTTTCCGCTTAAAAACTCCTCCTTAGCGTGTTTTCTCTCTAAGTGCCAAAATACCTTGTAGAAATAAATCGGGACTAACAAGTAGAAGTTAAATAGACCAACAGTCTAATTTGGTGGGTTTTACTGTGTTTTTGATTCGTATAATTTTGGTCCATCAGATCACCCCACACTTTTAGTTGTTCGTCCCGAACAATGCTATTAAAGGGCGTGCACACAATCCATGTAAAAACTTTGAATATGAAAGTGAGACTATGAACTAGATTTATCCTAACTCATGCATTACTACTTATTACCAAATTAAACTGTGTAAATAAATAGAAGTAAATTAATACTTGTACCTCCGTGCTGAGATGCAAATTATATTGGATGTTTCGGGAGATAGCCCTTTTTAGGCTCCTGGACTGCAACTTCGGGATCGTCTCTTACTATATGGTTTCCTTGTAGCTTTCTCTAGCACGTGATTCGGTTCGGGTTTCACTGGTTTGAGTACTTTGATTTTCTTTTGGCGAGGGACTGTTTTTTGTAGTGAATCGGCATTTGGCCTTTGATTTGACTTTTTGAGTTCTTCACTTTTTGTTCGGTTAAAACCTTCACAATTTTGGGCCTTTGGCCTCTTGATTTGCTTCTTCGAGCTTTTCGCCTTTTTGTGACTTTGCAAGTCCATTTTCTCAGCCTTTTTCGGGAGGTCCAATCATCGCCCGCAAGCCTATGGAAATACCTCCCCGCTCCTCTCTTTTTTGCCGTTTTCGCGCGGGTCAAGGTGAGGGTCGCTCATCTATTTTCTCGGCTACTTTGACTGTCGTTTTCGCGCGGGTCAAGATGAGGGTCGCTCAACTATTTTCTCGGCTACTTTGACCGGAGATAGGACGGTCTGATTCCCGTCCTCGCCTTTTGCATTGCATGGCGGAGATGACTTCAATCTTCACTCAAACCCGAAGTGCAGCCTCCACTGACTTCGAAAACCATATAGTTTGATCTGATCCTTTAATTGTTTGCCAAGCCTCTCTAGGGCAGTTTATATCAACTCCACATCCCTAGTTATCTCAGCACAGAGGGACAAATGAGAAGTTACATTCTAAGTTTTTAAACAGTTGAATTTTCACAAGGTTAATGCATGAATTTTGGTCTATCTTTTTCACATTCTTAAGTTCATATTTTCAAAAAGATATTATTTATTAACTAATATATACAGGTGGTTCTCACCCCACACTTCTGAACGAAGTCGTTCTTTTTACGAAATGACTTAATTCAAAAGCCATGCAAGCAGATATTGTACGAGAAGAAAATACTATTAAGGAAAAGGAAAGACAGAACTCCCTTTAAGGTGTCGAGTGAACGACACGGCACGAGGCTGGATAATCGAGGGAGTTCGGCTGGGGCCTTGAACTCTGAGCGTAGCCCTGACTGGCTTAATGTTGCACCCAAGTCCGATTCCTGAATAGTCAAATCTTCTATGCACCAAGTGGGTGAGAGCGACTTATTGAAAAAATAAAATACAGAAAATAAAAGACAGAAAATTAAAGTGCGGAAAGTAAGATAGTGTCGGGTTACCTCCCGACTAGTGCACTTGTTTAACGTCGTTGGCTCGACAATACCTCAATCATGGATCATAAGGTCGGATCCCATGGGTGGGTGAGGTCAAACTTTTTCTCGGCAGCCCTTTTGCTCCGAGAGGGTGAGGTTTCCTTGACCATAGCTGCTGGTCCAATGCGTCGTGCTTGCTTGTTTCTCCTTCCGGGTTTCCATTCTTTCGGCCCATGTTTTTGCCGCCTCTTCATGTTGGAATAGTTGGCACTTTCGCGAGTTTGGAAGTTGGGTTTTGTGCCTTCAAACATCGGCGACCACAGGCATGTTCCCATGTGAGGCCTCTTCTTGGTGGTAGCTACGAATGGTTGTCTTGGAATGATTGAGTTCCCGGGTGGTTTTTCTTGGCTTGTGACGAGAGAGATTTCCTTTGTCGGCTTTTTTGGCTCATGCTCTGCCTCCAACTCCCCTTGTACCGCATCATCATTGATTATATGATCTTCGGTGGTTATGATCGGCATGAAACGCGAAGGGTTAAGTTGAGGCACTTCGACCATGAGGACTAGGTCTGTTTCAGGTGCTCCGACAGTGAGGATTAGGTCTTTCTCGGACAGTTCGGCAATGAGGTCCGGGACTTCCTCGGGTGCTTCGAGCGCAAGTACTGGGCCTGGCTTGATTTCTTCGGCCGCTTTAGCAGTGAGGTTCGGGACTTCTGTAGGCTCGGCAGTTAGGACAGTGATTTCCTTGGATGGATTGGTGATAAGGACCGGGTCTGATTGGGGCAGTTCTTCTTCGGTCATTTGCGGGTCCTCATCCTCAGTCGGCTCCTCGGGTTCAGACGTGAATTGGTGCATCAATGCACTCAATTGCTGCATGTCTGCGGCCAATTGCTGGGTGCTAGCTGCCAGCTCCTTTTCTGCCGCCCATAGTTCAGTTTTAGCTCTGATTTGTTGCATTGTGTTTTCCAACTGCTGGATGCTAGATGCCAGCTCCATTATACCGTCCTTGAGTGGCTCGGCCTGATCTTGGCTTGGTCTTGACCTTGCGGCCAAATCGTTTATTAATTTCCAAAGATCATCCTCGGTTAAGTCCCACATTGATCCTCCTGCTGCATTATTTAGCTGGTCCCACTCATGTGGCAACATTCCACAGAGAAACTTTGTTTGAAGATCGAAGTTGGTGAATCCATGGTGCGGGCAGCTCGTCACAATGGAATCGAAGTACCATAAGTACTCATCCAATGTTTCGTCCCGGGATTGCGTTATTTTGTTGATCTTCTCGCGGATTTCAAGTTCGAAGGGTGGTGGGGAAAACTCCGTATTGTTCCAAGGTTCCATTCCGTAGTAGTAGGACTTAGTGAATTGCATGATAAAACAAGAAAAAAGAAAAAAGAAAACAGAACAACTATTCCGATGCACAACTCCCCGGCAACGGCGCCAATTTGACAGATGCTTGTCGTCACAGCAAATGTGCAAATAAATTTATAAGTCCGCTACTCGCGACTTAACTACTGGGTAGCAAGTGGTAAGTAGGGGTCGAACCCAAGGGAGTCAGTGTGGATTAATTGTTCTTTAATGAAGCTTATGCAGAATTTAATTACGATTGGGGTTGGGTTTGAGTGCGTTTTTAGAACTGAAAGTAAATTACAGCAGTTGATAATGGATTGTAAGGAAAGTATTCGGTTTTAGGGGCCTTGTATTATAATTGTTCATCATCGACTGCTAATGATCATACCAAGTGGTCAAAGATGAATTGAGGCTATTTCTAGCGCAAGACATGATCATGCTAAGTATTCAAAGATAAATCGAGACTATTTCTAGCGCAAGACTTGCAACACCATTTAAAACACTTGTTCTAAGCAAAACTAATTCCTCCTTTCGAAGTATCTTAGTCGTAAGTGCATCCATCTGGTCCGTCATTTCTGATCAAACCAGATGGTGTTTAAGATGAGTCAAACTTCTCAAATAAGCTTAGCCATTCCAAGCATCCACTTATCAGTACAAGTTTACGAACCCCCATGGTGAGCTTTGCCATTCCAAGCGTCCCCTCAACCATGGACGTTCTGACTTAGTATATGGCACATAGAACAAGTATCGAATACAAAGGTATACTAAGAGTAAAGTCTAAAACATTTATAATACAAGTACGCCCCTTCTACCGAACTACTAGTTTAGCTACTATTCATCGCGCTAAACATTATACTAAGGAAATAAAAACAGTTGATTAAATACTAAGAAATACTTACAACCGTTGAAGCGCCAAGGGAGCTATCGTTTATTTCCAAAGCGAAGAACAATTTTATTGAAAATGAAGAGAGGAGGGTTAAGCCCTCTCTCTCTCTAAAGTGTATACAAGTATGGGATGGTGTGTTACAAATGAGAGGAGGAGCTCTCATATTTATAGGCTAAGGGAGGAGGAATGGAGGGTGGAGATGGTGGCATGTGGAGGAGCATCCAAGGGTGGAGGAGGAGGAGATGAAGATGTGGTGGAGGAGCCACCACATGGCAACTTCTCCATGGAGGAGCAAAAGCCGCCGACGGCTTTGGGAGGAGAGGAGGAGGAGCCGCCACTTGGAGGGAGGAGAGTGGAGGAGCCACCATGTGAGGAGGAGCATCCCTTCTAGAAGCTTGTGACTTCTTCACAAAAGCCATCGGTTTGACTGGATCTGACCGGAGCTTTGGCCGGAGCTTCTTGGATTTTGGAGAGTGTATTCTGAATGAAAATGTCATTCTAAGATGATCTCAAGAAGGAACCTAAGCCAAATTCTGCTTGGAACATGGTCGAAATCCCAAATCCGATGAAATTGCCCTTGTTTGGCCTTTACCGGGCTTGGTGCCTTTGCCTTGCGTTCTTGTCCATTTGCCGACGGTTCTAGAATATTTGAGTGATTCCAAGTCGGTTCCATGAAGGATGTTAAGGCTGATCTTGAGTGTAGCATGGTCGTGACCTGGAATGACTCGTTCTTCATTTTCCGCTTAAAAACTCCTCCTTAGCGTGTTTTCTCTCCAAGTGCCAAAATACCCTGTAGAAATAAATCGGGACTAACAAGTAGAAGTTAAATAGACCAACAGTCTAATTTGGTGGGTTTTACTGTGTTTTTGATTCGTATAATTTTGGTCCATCAACCGTGCTCAAATTACTTAAGCAAGCGTCGAATATGTCTCCATAGATGGTGATGTCGTCCATGAAGACTTCAATGAATTCTCCGATCATGTCTGAAAAGATGTTGGTTACTACCCTTTGAAAAGTTCCCGGGGCATTGCATAGGCCGAACGACATTTTTCTGAAAGCAAATGTACCGAATGGGCAGGTGAATGTAGGCTTCTCTTGGTCCTCCGGTGCTATGGAATCTGGTTGTAGCCTGAGAACCCGTCCAAGAAGAAAAAATATGGCTTGCCTGCCAACCGGTCTAGCATTTGATCGATGAATGGTAGAGGGAAATGGTCTTTTCTTGTGGCGGCGTTTAATTTCCTGTAGTCGATGCACATTCTCCAGCCGTTCTTGATCCTTGTTGTTACCATTTTTCATTCGGCATCTTCCTCGACCGTGATCCCACTTTTCTTTGGGACCACGTGGACAGGACTCACCCATTGGCTATCTGATATGGGATAGATAACGTCCACATCTAGTAGCTTTTGTATTTCCTTTTTGGACGATCTCCATCATGATTGGGTTGAGTCGTCGTTGAGGCTCTCTTGATGGCTTTGCTCCATCCTCAAGTAGAATACGGTGCATGCATACAGCCGGGCTGACTCCTCTCAAGTCGGCCAGAGTCCATCTAATAGCCAACTTGTGTTGTTTCAGCACTTTTATCAAACTCTGTTCCTGGCCTGCTTCCAAGCCACTCTTGATGATTACTGAAAGTGTGTTATTATCCCCTAGGAAGGCGTACTTCAGATGCCCGGGTAGGGGCTTCAATTTTATCTTGGGAGCTTGCATCACTGAGGGTAGAAAGGTATTTGATTTGAATAATTTTACCTCGTTTACTTCATATTCTGGTGTGAGAGGTTCCGAGATTGTTAAGTGGGCCACCGTTTTATGCAAGCTTTCGGTCAATTCGTAAGAGTTTTCGGCTCCATTGAGTATGGCTTCCAAGGGATCTGCTTCTAGCTCTGGCTGAATTTCTTGGACCAGGTCGTCCAAAGTATCAAGAGCGTGTACTTCCTCGAATTCCATGGGGTGCTTCATTGCTTGGAATATGTCGAAACTTAAGACCTCTCCTTCTACCTCCATTGAGAGCATTCCACTTCCACAGTCTATCTTCATTTTTGATGTTTTGAGAAATGGACGGCCGAGAAGGATGGGTGCATGATCTGTAGGTCCACCATTCTCCATTTTTAAGACGTAGAAGTCTGCTGGAAACACCAATTCGCCTACTTGAACCAGGACGTCTTCTATTTTCCCCTCGGGCTGTTTGCACGACCGATCTGCCAGTTGAATAGTGAGACCGGTGGGTTCGAGCGGTCCAATCCTAAGGCATGAGTAGATAGAAAAGGGAAGAACGTTGATTGATGCTCCAAGGTCTAGCATGCAGTTCTCAATCCGGATGTTGCCAATTGTGCATGGAATGGTGTAAGTTCCCGGATCACCACATTTTGGGGGCACTTTTCGTTGTATGACGGCCGATACATTCCTACTCATTAGCTCTTGATCATATCTAGTACTCCTCCTCCGGTTGGTGCAAAGTTCTTTTAAAAACTTAGCATATCGAGGAATTTGCTTGACGGCTTCCAAGAGGGGGATGTTTATTTCAACCTTGCTGAATAATTCAAACACGTCCTCATCCATGACATGTTGTTTTTGCACACGAGTAGGTACTGGAAATGGAAGCGTTGTGCTGACTTTGGGGGTCTCGGTTCTGGGCACCGGGCGCTCCTCGTGCTCTTTGGATATTGGAACCGGGCTGGCTGCTGGTTCCGGGCCAGGCTTGTGTTCCTTGGATGTATTCCCTTCTTCTTCGGTTACATCCCACTCTTCCTCAAATATGTCGTCGTCTTTATCGGCCTCATCTTCCTCTAGAGTTTCGAGAGACTCGGGCCTCATTTGCTCTTCTCCGGGCAACCTTGGGTCTTTGTCCTCCTCTTGCTCCACAGGTTTGCCGACAAGCGTTTTTCCACTCCTAAGAGTCGCGGCATTCACATTTTCCTGTGGGTTTTGAATAGTTTGTGAAAGGAGTCTACCGGGCTAATTAGTGAGTGCGGACACTGAGGCAGCGAGTTGGGAGATGTGCTTCTTCAAGTCCGATAATTCTCCCTTTGTTTCGGCTTGGTTTTGATGCATAGTAGTATTCAACTGCTGCACAGTACCTGACAATTGCATCATCATGTCCTCAAGTGACTTGTTTGGTCCTTGATGATTGCTCGAGCTTGCTTGGTACTGGTTTGGCTCCTCTTGTTGGTATTGGCCTTCTGGTGGGGCGTTCTGGTTGTACTGTTGGTGGAGCGGTTGATAGAATGACTGAGCTAGTTGAGGGACAGCTGGTTGTGTTTCCTTCTGAGGATAGCTGTTGTTACGCCAGCTCGGGTTGGTTGTTTGACCATACTGTCTGCTTTGTCCGGCTCTGTCGTTGCTGTTGTTGTTGTATCCTTGGTATCCTCCCACTGCATTTATTTCTGCCGGTTCCTCTTCTATTAATGTCGGGCATGCGTCAGTTTTGTGGTCCGTAGAACCACAAAATTCGCAAGGTTTTACTAGAACTGGATGTCTTCATAGGATCTGAATCATCATCTCCTTTATTTGTCTCATCTCTTCTGACATGGAGTTTACTGATGTCTCGGCTTGTGCTACGTTTTTTGTTCGGGAGAATTCATCTTAGCGAGTAGTCTCCTCTCTAAATCGGGCATTTTCAGCAACGTTGGCGATGAGATCCCTTATGCCACTTAATGATAGATTCATCATGGATCCTCCAGCTGAGGCATCCAGGAGCATTTTGTCTAAGGGTCTTAATCCATCAAGAGGTACTCGATGATGAGTTTCTCGGGCAGTCCAAGGGTACAGCAGCTTCTCTCTAGGCGGTTGAATTTTTCCAGGTAATCGTACATGGTTTCATTGGGCCCTTGCTTGATGTCTTGTAGTTGCCTCCTTACTTGCATTGCTCTTGTCGCTGGGTAGTATTTGTCCTGGAATTTCTCTTGCATCTGAGCCCATGTTCTGATGCTACCGGAAGGCAATGAAAGGAACCAGTCGTTTGCCGCGTCTATAAGGGAGAAGTAGAACGCCTTTAACTTGAAGTTGTCTATACTCACTCGATTGGGTTTTAGATTTTGGCAAATGCCGTGTAAGCGTTGGAGATGAGTTGTTGCCGATTCTCCATGAGCTCCTAAGAACTTGGGCAAGCTATGGGCCACTGATGCGTTGATGGTAATATACTCCAGTTCAGGGCCCTCGTGAATGCACCATGGTTGCGTTTCAAAATCTGGGGCATTGATTTCTCCCATAGTAGGTGCACGGTAGTTATTATTACCATAGTAGTCATCGTAGGCAGGTTCTTGCCTTGGCACGTGTCGAGGTTGAGGTCGTGGGGGATGAATAGGAGGTTGTACTGGACCAGCTGCATTTCGGTCCTCGGGTGGTTCTTGGTTTCTTCTGATGGCCTCCCTATCACGAGCTCTTCTGTTTCTGATGAGTTGTTCTGGATCGTCGACAAATGGAAGTGGCACCTCATCATTTCGATCGTACAGGTTTATCTCGTCGTCATCCTGGTAGTCATGGTGGCTTCCTTCGCGAGACATGGTTGTTTGGAAGCGAGTATCGATTCAAAGAACACTTATCCGATTGTTAATTTCTAACTCTAACTCCCCGGCAACGGCGCCAATTTTGACGGATGCACAGTCGTCGTGTGCAAAAGTCAAGAATACATTTATAAGTCCGCTACTCGCGACTTCACTACTGGGTAGCAAGTGGTAAGTAGGGGTCGAACCCAAGGGAATTAGGGGGATAGTTGCTCTTTGAGGAGTGTACTGAAAGGGAGCGTGATTTTTGGTGGATTGAGGTTTTAGCGATGAAAGGTGAGTGGTTGGTTGTTGATTTTAGTCTTAGTACAGAAAAGTAAGTGGGTTGGTTGGGATTTTAGTGCGGAAAAGTAAATGACAGAAAAGTAAAGTACAGAAAGTAATTGATTAAAGGAAAGACTTACAGTGAGTGGTTGCGTGAAGGACAAGTCTTGTGGATAGTAAGCGGTTGATATTGCAGTTGATATTGAGGAAGTAAAGTGCAGGTAAAGTTCTAAGTTAAGGAAAGTATTCGGCTTCAGGGGCCTTGTATCATAGTCTGTTTATCATTGACCTTTAATGATCCTACTAAGTATTCAAAAGTGTATCAAGGCCATTCCAAGCACTCGATTTGCCACACTGTCTAGTCCATTCCAAGACATAGAGCACTTGTTCTATTTAGACTAATACCCCATTCCAAGGTATATTAGCCTGTGTGCATCCATTTGATCAATCATTCCCGATCAGCCAAATGGTGTTTAAAGAGGTCAAACTTCTCAGATAAGCTTTGCCATTCCAAGCATCCACTTATCCGAGTATGTTTACGAACCCCACGGAAGAGTTTTGCCATTCCAAGCATCCACTCAACCTTGGAAGTTCTAACCTAATATATGGCACATAGAACAAGTTTTGAACACAAGAGGCACTAAGAATATGGTCTAAAACATTTTATGATACAAGTACACCCCTTCAACCGAATGAAGAGTTTAGCTACGAATATCCATAGAGGTGGATACCATAGCTAAGTACTTGAAGGTTTTTGAAAGACAGTAAGTAAAGGAGAATACTCAAGAACCAACAGGAGTAAACTCAAGAACTACTAGAATACTCAAGAACCAACAGGAGTATTATAGATTTAAAACAAATGTTTACAAGAGTAGTGCCCAAATCTAGAGAGATAAGTGTTTTTGATTTTTGGGATGATCATTTACAAAGGGAAGGGCTCTTATTTATAGCCAAGGGAAGGAGAGGGATGTGGTGACGAGCTAGCCACTTGTCACAAAATGGAAGGAGCTCCCAAAAGCCATCGGATGAGGTCATCATCCCTTCTAGCCGCCGGCCACTTGTCCATGGAGGAGAGGAGGAGAAGCTTGTGGAAGAGAGGAGAAGGGAGGAGAAGAGGGGAGAAAGCCGCCGGCCATGTGGCAAGAGGGGAGTGAGTGTGAGTTTTGTGATCTCATCCACAAAAGCCATCGGTCCATTTCAGCTCCGGACTGACTCTGGTTGCTCTTCGATTGGATTTGTTTTGAGTGATTCCACGTCAGGATCATGAAAGTTGTACAGTTGGAATCTGGTTGTGTCCTGGAGTGACTTGCAATCCATTTTCAGCTTAAAAACTCCTCCTTAGCCTGTATTCTCTCTAGACTTCAAAATACCCTGTAGATAAATATCGGAACTAACAAGCAAAAGTTAAATAGACAAAGAGTCTAATTTGGTGGGTTTAACTGTGTTTATGATTCATACAATTATGGTCCATCACTGACCGACTTCGAAAAGATCCTCTATCATCAGAACCTTCCGGAATCAAATCATGCGTCTGCTGCACGCTGTACTTTTGTCCCAGTCTGTGGTTGAACTCTTCTTGAACTCTAGCTCGAACTGTCTAAAGCTGTTTTGCCAAAGCCATGCCATTCATGGGAACATCAATCTCCCCCTTGGCATTTTGGCAAAACCAAATCTAGGCTTTAGACATTACCTCAAAATACTCCCCCTTTTTGCCACAAACTGGAAAGGGGTCCAATTGACCAACCTGGTCTCTTCGGCATCGGGAATCTTGTTAACTCCCCCTCAAACATAGCCTGGGATAGTGACACATACTGTGAGTCTGACAGACCATGGTGTCTCAGCAGTTGTTCGACCTCCAGTGTGATCTCTACCTCCTTCAGTAGCTATCCGCGTTCAGCTCGAGACAACTTCTCACCAGCAGCTCCCCTTATGGAAGACTTCGGTGCGTCCATCCTCTTCAGCCCGAGGTCCTTCAGATTATTCTTATATCGACCCTGGAACAGCTTGTGATCAACTACCAACTTCAACGGAGCACTTGACGGTCTGTCCTGGTCAGTCTCCAAACCTGGATGCTGGTTGATGATCAGCTCATAGATAAGCGATGGGTAGATTATCTGGTGCAGAGACTTTGTAGATATGGTGAGTTCTGCAATCTAGTCGGACATAATTCTTCCCATGTCAATGAGTAGCTGTCCCAGCTCCTTGCTGACCGTGATTCTATCAGATGAAGACTACCAGTAGTTATACCGCTCGCAGTCATGTCATAGTTCTCCTCTTTCACCACCTTGTAAGAGTCATCCATTGCAAAGGATACATTGATGATCTCAGGATCAACCTTGACCTTCTTTTCTCTTACAAAGACTATGCCACGGTCTTTATCACAGCAATCCCAAACTATCTTGGTAGAATTGCAATAGCTTCTCGTACCAACTGATCATCAAACGATTTGCATCTTTGGACGGACCAAATCAGATCAGTAACCTTCAAAAGCTGGATAACCTCTTTCCTTTGTACTTCTTCTCATCAAGCAGCCCCTCAGGGATGATCTTTCTGTTCTGCACTGCCTTCCACTTGGCTGCTACGTCTGTACTGGCAAACCACACTCCATGCTTAGTCATTCCAGTTGGTAGACTAGGCGGAACAGATCCTGGAGCACTCCTCTTCCTTTTCTTGGATGCACTTGCTCCCCCTGCATTTGTTCTCTCATCATCGCTCTTGGTAGTAACTTCAGTCGAGCATGCTTGGATGATCACTTTCTTCTTCGGTTTCTTCTTTTCAGACTTCTTGAGCTCAGCCAATGAAACTGAGTCCTCATCATCCTCTTGTGTGTTTTCATCCTCATGCTCTTCTGGAACAGTCTTCAGCAACTCCACAACTGGATCAACTGACTATTTCAGCTTCCTTGACACATCAGTCACAACTCCTTTTTGACTAACAATCCCTTTCTTCTGCTTTCCTGTCTTCTTCAGCACGGAGCGAGTGGCATCTACCTTTGCATTCAACAGCTTCTGCTTATCAGAACCACAATCTTAGCCCTACTGGCATCACCTTCTTCTGCAGCATCGGCCACAGAATCTACAGCAGGTTTCAAACCCTTCGATTTCCCATTAACCACTTTGTCACCCTTATGACTCACTGAATCTTTACCAATCGCCCGTACTTCCTCCCTTCTGTTCCAGCTCCCTGATGATAAGTGGTCAACCCAACTGTTGAGCTGGTGTTCCGCCTGTGACTGACCACTATCTGGAACACTTAGTTCTTGATAACACACAGACCCAAGGAGGATCTGAGTGTCTCAAACTGAGCGGCATCAAGAGGTTTGGTGAAGATGTCCACCAATTGCTTGTCTGTTGTAACATGCGTAAGAGTCACCACCTTCTATTCAACCAGCTCTCTGATGAAATGATGTCTGATGTCTATATGCTTCGTCCTGGAATGTTGGACTGGATTCTTCGAGATGATGATTGCGCTCATATTGTCACAGTACAGGGTCATCTCTTCTTGTTTCACTCCGTATTCAGACAGCATTTGCTTCATCCACAGCAGTTGAGTGCAGCTGCTTCCTACTGCGATATATTCCACTTCAGCCGTAGACAGTGAGATGCTATTTTGCTTTTTGCTGAACCATGAAACCAAGTTATTTCCTAAGAAGAAGCATCCTCCAGATGTGCTCTTTCGATCTTCAGTGTTTCCTGCCCAGTCAGCATCGCAATAACCAACCAGATGCGGGTTGGTGTCCTTGGTATACCAGATTCCAAAGTCAGCTGTCCCGCATACATACTTTATGATTCTCTTGACTTGTAGAGATGACTTTCCTTTGGATCCGCCTGGTATCTTGCACAAACACCAACGGCATATGCTATATCTGGTCTACTGGCTGTCAAGTACAGAAGGCTTCCAATCATAATCCTGTACATCGTCTGATCAACCTTTGTTCCAGCATCGTCTTTGGTTATCTTTATGTGCGTAGCAGCCGGAGTTCGTTTGTGACTTGCCTTCTCAAGATCAAATCTATTTATCAGAGTCTTTGCATACTTGCTTTGTGAGATGAAGATGCCATCTTCCTTCAGAGTCACCTGGAGTCCTAGAAAGTAGTTCATCTACCCAACCATGCTCAACTTGAACTCCTTCTGCATCTATTCTACAAACGGATCCACCAGTATTTGGGTATTAGACCCAAACACAATATCGTCAACATAGATTTGTGCGATAATAATGTCAGAACTCATGTGCTTAACGAACGGGGTCTTGTCCACTCCCCCTCGCACATATCCATGATCGATGAGGAACACAGTGAGGCGCACATACCAAGCTCTGGGTGCTTGTTTGAGGCCGTACAGGGCTTTCTTCGGGTGGTACACAGATGCTGGGTGATGTGGATCCTCAAATCCTTTCGGCTGAGCAACGTAAACTTCTCATTCAGAAATCCATTTAGGAAGGCACTTTTGACATCCATCTAGAACAGTCGAAATTTCAAGTGACATGCCAGAGCAAGCAGTAGGCGAATGGCTTCAAGGCGTGCGACCGGAGAAAAGGTTTCCTCAAAGTGGATCCCTTCTATCTGAGTGTATCCTTGTGCAACAAGGCGAGCTTTTTGTCTTGTGATGTTCCCTTATGCGTCGGACTTATTTTTGAAAATCCATTTTGTGCCAATGACGTTAACCCCATCAGGTCTAGGAACCAGATCCCATACATTATTTCGAGCAAATTCTTCCAGTTCCTCCTGCATGGCGAGGACCAAATACTCATCAAGTAATGCTTCCTTTATGTTTTTCGGCTCAATTGAGGAGAGGAAGCACGAACAGGCAGCCACTTCTCTGGAGTTGCTCAGTTTTCTGCGAGTTTGAATTCCGTCACTTGGTGATCCAATGACCTCAGAGATTGGGTGATCCCTTGAAATTCGTCGGGAGGGTTGTAGCGTAATGACATTCTCTTGAGTGTTGACAGTATTGGCTTCGTCAGATGAGAAATTTTCAGGGAGGTTGTCAGAGGTGTCTTCAGTCGGTTCTTGCTCAGTCTACTGGGATGTTGGTTGTGTTGCAAGTACAGTGCTGGTACTATCGTCAGTGTCATCCGAGACAGCCTGTACAAATACTTCATCCTTGTTTTTGACATTTATAGATTCCATGACTGATCCTCTGCGCTTGTTGAACACCCGGTATGCTCGACTGTTTGAGGAATACCCTAGAAAGAACCCTTCATCACTTTTTGGATCCAACTTCTATCGGTACTCCCGGTCATTCAGAATGTAGCAATCACTCCCAAAAATGTGGAAGTATTTGACAGTGGGCTTCTTACCTTTCCAAAGTTCATAGCACGTCTTCTCTGTTCCAGTGCGTGCGTATAGTAACTCGATTTATGATGTGACATGCGGTATTCATGGCTTTGGACCAGAACTTCAGAGGAATCTTCTTGGCATGGATCATCACCCGGGCCATCTCTTGAATGGTATGATTTTTCCGTTCCACCACTCCATTATGCTGAGGGGTGATTGCTGATGTGAACTGATGAGCAATCCCGTGTTTCGCACAATAGGTTCACATTGTAACATTCTTGAATTCTGTGCCATTGTCACTCCTGATGGACACCAGTTTTTCCCCTTTGTCTTCCCTTTCTCGTTGGATCAAGGTAGCAAGTTCTATGAACTGGTGCGCAGCTTCAGTCTTATCCCGAAGGAACCTTGTCCAAGTGAAGCTGGTGAAGCTGTCAACGCAGACCAAAACATACTTCTTCCCACCATGGCTCTCAGTTTGCATTGGTCCCATTAAGTCCATATGGATCAGTTCCAGTGGTCTGACGGTGCTGATTTGAGCGATCTTAGGGTGTGATGCTTTGGTCTATTTCCCGATCTGGCATTCTCCATACATCACATCCTGGCTTCCTTTGATATTCGGTATTCCTCGGATGAGTCCAAATGAGCAGAGTTTCTTTAATGTCTTGAGGTTTAAATGACCCAAACGTCAGTGCCAGAGGGACATCTCACCGGCTTGGCTAGACAAGCAGGCTGGTGAAGCAACTATTACAGTGGAGCCGATGAGGTAACAGTTGTTAGCTGCTCTGCTTCCTTTCATCAAAGTGCCTCCGTCTTTATCAACAACTTGGCATGAGTTGTGGGTCAATTTGACATGATGTCCGCTGTCGCAAAGTTGACTTATGCTGAGTAGGTTCACTTTTAGTCCTTCAACTAGGAGAGTGTCTTTGAGAACAGGCAGATCCGGAACCTTCAATGTCCCACAGCCGATCACCTGTCCTTTTCCTCCATCTCCGAAAGTAACGAACTGCTTCTTCAAAACTGGTCGAATCTGTGTAAGGTATTTGGAGTCACCTGTCATATGGGCGGAGCATCCGCTATCGAAGTACCAGCGATCTTTCTCCATGTGACTTGAGGAGCTGAACGCAACCTTGCAAACATCTTTACTTCTGTAAGTCTCCGTGCCTATCCTCCAATCATGGACTGTGGTCGAGGGTAAGTGTCCTTGCTTTGCAGTCATCTTGAACAGTTCAAGGATCCCACTCAGTGTGTCGAGTGTTTGGTCTGATACCATTTGAAATTATATCCCCTGTTCAAGCTTGTGTTCAAGGTACAGTTGCAACAGACCTTGAACTCCTTTCACAACAGTTTCAGCAGTCAAAGAAGATACCTTGCGGCACACACAGTTTAACTGAATACGGACTCTACAAGTAAGTGTTCCGACTGAGGTTTAAACAGTTTATCAAGCAGTAACGAAAAGTAAAAGGAAACAGGAGCACGCACGGAATGATAACCCAATTTGGCCTCGCCTACTCTGGGGGGTTTCCCACACCCTAAAAGGGACACAAATCGTATTACGAGATTAGAGCTACAAGTGGTCTTACTCTTACACAACCCCGTGTTTGTAATCGCCTAGCCTCTAACTCTCCGTCTCTCGGATTTGCAATCTCGGTTCACCGCAGCTCCCCTTGATCCCCTGTGGGTAGGACGAGACTTCCCTCTTGGCCTAGTCTTGGACCTCCCAAAATTCCAGTCGCCTTCTCTCAAAGACGTATCTTGAGTGCCGTGTGTGTGTGTGCACTTTGTACTTCTTCAAGCACAGTCTGAACAGCACACTGAACAGACTGTGACTTTTGCCGTTGATATTCAGGTGAGCGATATTCCGCCGGCCGTCGCTTCTCCTCCAATCTCATGAACTCTCGTGTTTTTCTTTTCTCTCAGGAAGCGACAATCAAACTGGATGCCCTAGCCTTCTTTTTATAGGCTTTGGTGAAGTCCAGATCCAATCTGAATATCCTGTCAAATATTTCGGAGATACTCCTAAATATTTGCAGAATATTCAATCCGTAGCGAATCTTCGAAGATGACTTCCATGTCAAGACGTCCGATATTCTCTCAGCCAATCTGCGCCTATCTGATCTTTGGTGATGACTTGTCGATTGGCTCCAATCAAATAATCTCGAATCTCATCGATATCTTCGGGATATCCAGATCTTCATTCGAATCTTCATGAGATATCTTCTACGGTAAGTTAGTCAGGCAATCTTCAATTCTGGTGAGGAGATATTCGAATGACATCTCGAATATCTATTTCTTCGCTGACCGACTTCGAAAAGATCCTCTATCATCAGAACCTTCCGGAATCAAATCATGCGTCTGCTGCACGCTGTACTTTTGTCCCAGTCCGTGGTTGAACTCTTCTTGAACTCTAGCTCGACCTGTCTGAAGCCGTTTTGCCAAAGCCATGCCATTCATGGGAACATCACCTTCCCACAAGAAGAGACTCAAGGAAATGAGGACGTTAACTTCTTGGAAAGGAACCAAGTGAACTACGGGAGAGACCGGGATCATCCTAACTTTTTGTACAAGACTACCGAGCCAATTAAGTATGAAGCTAATTGGCGTCAAAAGAGAAACCCTCCTCCCGATTTTACTCAAAGGAACCAAGACCATCAAAGGCAAGGGCAAGGGCAAGGGTATCAAACACAACCTTATCAAGGGCAAGGGCAAGGGTATCAAACACAACCTTATCAAGGGCAATCTAGCCAACATCAACAAACTCAAGTGCAACCACCGCCAAAA
Organism: Rhodiola kirilowii; assembly: GCA_033675215.1. Lineage (NCBI taxonomy): Eukaryota > Viridiplantae > Streptophyta > Magnoliopsida > Saxifragales > Crassulaceae > Rhodiola > Rhodiola kirilowii. Next base: position 28,550,307 of record CM066196.1, on the reverse strand, counting down.
CCAACGGAGGACTCTACTATGGCTCAAATATTAGCTACGCTTGTTGCGGGGCAAACCAAGACGGCTCAAGACAATAACCTCATGTTTCAAGCATTAAACCAAAAGATTGACCAATTGGCCGCTCAAAACCGAATGTTAGAGATGCAAGTCGCACAACAAGCTAGTTCATCTTCAAGGCAACAAGGGAAATTGCCCTCAAAGCCCGATGTGAATTCTACCGAGACCTTAAATGTCATCACCTTGAGAAGTGGAAAAGAATATGAGCTTCCTCAATCCCTCAAGGCACCCAAATCACGAGTTGAAGTGGAGATTGAAGAGGAAAATGGGGAGAATGGGCAAGGAGTAGAGAAAGCAACCGAACCCGTGGTTGAGGCTCCAAAACAACCAACAAAGGAACTTCCCCTTTACAAGCCTCCCGTGCCATTCCCACTAAGATTGCTCAAGAAGAAGAATGATCAACACTTCAACAAATTCATGGAAATGCTAAGTAAGCTCAATATTACTTTGCCCTTCACCGAGGTACTCACTCAAATCCCTTCTTATGCTAAATTCTTAAAAGACATTGTCTCACATAGGAGGGATATTAGTGAACATAACACGGTAGCATTGAATTTGGAATGTAGTGCTATAATTCAAAACCCGTTGCCTACAAAGTTAAAAGATCCGGGTAGTTTCTCTATACCTATTATGATTGGTGATATATGCATAGAAGATGCTTTGTGTGGCCTTGGTGCTAGCATATCCTTGATGCATTATTCATTGTGTAGAAAGCTTGACATGGGGACTCTAACTCCTACCTCCATTTCCCTACGCCTCGCGGATCGTTCTTCTAGGGTTCCCAAGGGGATTTTAGAAAACGTTCCCATAAAGGTGGGAAATTTTTATATTCCCGTTGATTTCTTCATCTTGGAGATGGAGGAGGAGAAGGAGACCCCTATTATCTTGGGTAGACCTTTCTTAGCCCCGGCGGGAGCCGTGATTGACGTTATAAGAGGATCATTGGTGTTAAACATTAGTAATGAAAAGATTGAGTTCAACTTGGCTAAAGAATGTCGTAGTCCTAGTTTCTCCATGGATTGCAATTTCATTAATGTTTACGACATGTTTAATTATGATGAACTAACCCATGATGCACTTGAAATTTTTGATGATGATAATTGTGAACCTTGCCCTGCACTCCTTGAAAATATTTGTGCTATTGAGGACAAAAAAGATGGCAAAACCGCCAAAGGTAAGGAATCTTGTTCGGTAGAGCTAAAACCTCTACCAACAAGTCTAAGGTATGAATTTTTGGGACCCGACTCTACCCTTCCGGTTATTATTAATGTCTCCTTGAATGATGATGAAACGTCTAGACTTTTGCATGTGCTAAAAAAAATATAGGGGAGCTATTGGATATACAATTGATGACTTCAAAGGAATTAGCCCCGATATTTGCATGAATAGGATCACATTAGAAGATGAATCTAAACCATCTAGAGAAGCCTTAAGGAGACTGCACCCAAAACTTGGTGATGTTGTATTTAAAGAGGTGACTAAATTGAGAGATGCGGGTATCATATATGCTATCCCCGATTCGGAATGGGTGAGCCCCATCAATGTAGTGCCTAAGAAAGGGGGGTTGACCATTGTTAAAAATGATAAGAATGAATTAATCCCGACAAGAACCGTCACCGTTTGGCATATGTGTGTAGATTATAGAAAACTTAACAAGGCAACCAAAAAGGATCACTTTCCCCTCCCCTTCATTGATCAAATGCTTGAAAGATTAGCCAACCATGAATATTTTTGCTATCTTGATGGGTATAGCGGGTTCTTTCAAATCCCTATTCACCCTCAAGATCAAGAGAAAACCACCTTTACTTGCCCATATGGAACATTTGCCTACCGGTGAATGCCCTTTGGACTTTGTAATGCGCCCGGAACATTTCAAAGATGCATGATGGCTATTTTTTTCTGATTTTATTGAGAAAATTATGAAGGTTTTCATGGATGATTTTTCTGTTTATGGCTCATCTTTTGATTCTTGTCTAGGAAACCTTACTCGGGTCTTGGAAAGATGCATAGGAACCGATCTTGTGCTAAATTGGGAGAAATGCCACTTCATGGTAAAAGAGGGTATAGTATTGGGACACTTGATCTCTAGCCGAGGAATTGAAGTGGATAAAGCCAAAGTTGAAGTTATTGAGAAGTTGCCTCCTCCTAAGGACGTGAAAGGCATAAGAAGCTTTCTTGGACACACCGGTTTCTATCGACGCTTTATTAAAGACTTCTCAAAGATTGCTAGGCCACTTACAAACCTCCTTTGTCAAGATATGGATTTTAAGTTAGATGAACCATGCCTCAAAGCATTTGAGAAGCTAAAGAGTGCTCTAGTCTCGGCACCTATCATACAACCACCAAATTGGGAGTTTCCTTTCGAGTTGATGTGTGATGCTAGTGACTACGCTATCGGAGCGGTTTTGGGACAAAGGGTAGACCACAAATTACATGCCATTTACTATAAAAGCAAGGTTCTTGATAATGCTCAAGTCAATCACTCCACGACCGAGAAGGAGATGCTTGCAATAGTCTACGCCTTTGAGAAATTTTGACAATACTTGATTGGATCAGAGACTATAGTTTACACGGACCATGCGGCAATCAAGTACTTGGTCTCTAAAAAAGAAGCCAATCCCCAGCTTATTCGATGGGTCCTCTTGCTACAAGAATTTGATATAGAGATCAAGGACAAGAAAGGGGTAGAAAATTTGGTAGCTGATCATTTGTCTCGTCTTGAGTCGCAAGAAGAAGATCTCGCAAAGAAAGAGCCTATAAGGGACACATTCATTGGAGAAGAATTACTAGCGGTAAGGGAGGAATCTACACCATGGTACGCGGACATCGTTAATCATCTAGGATGTGAGATTATTCCTCCCGACCTCAATTACAATCAAAGGAAGAGATTTCTCCATGATGTGAAGTCCTACTTTTGGGATGAGCCATATTTATACAAGTTGTGTCTCGACGACATCTATAGGACTTGCGTGGCGGCAGAAGACCAATAGCACATTTTGCACCATTGACATGCATCACGATATGGTGGACATGGTAGTGGAAACAAAACCGCCACCAAGGTACTCCAATGCGGTTTCTTTTGGCCTAACCTCTACAAGGATGCATACGAATTTGTCCTCATGTGGGATAGATGTCAAAGAACGGGAAATATATCAAGAACAGACGAAATGCCTCAACAAGGGATTCTTGAAGTTGAAATATTTGATGTTTGGGGGATTGATTATATGGGACCTTTCCCATCATCTTTTGGGAACCGATACATTTTGGTAGCGGTAGACTACGTGTCAAAATGGGTTGAAGCAATTGCTTCCCCTACTTGTAATGCCAAAACAGTGGCTAAGATGTTCAAGAAGATCATTTTTCCAAGGTTCGGGGTGCCTAGAACGGTTATAAGTGATGGAGGATCACATTTCAAGGAAAGAAACCTAGAGGCCCTTCTTAGGAATTATGGAGTCAAGCACAAGATAGCCACCCCATACCACCCTCAAACAAGCGGGTCAAGTAGAAGTTTCTAACCGGGAGATTAAATCCATCTTGGAAAGAACGGTGGGGAGCTCTAGAAAAGATTGGTCCTCAAAGCTAGACGACGCACTATGGGCTTACCGAACCGCATTCAAGACTCCTATTGGCATGTCCCCATATAGACTAATTTTTGGCAAGTCTTGCCATCTTTCGGTAGAGCTTGAATATAAAGCCATGTGGGCGGTGAAGGCCCTAAACTTCGACTTGAAAACCGCGGGTGAGAAACGACTATTGCAACTTCAAGAGCTAGAGGAAATTCGTTTGGATTCATATGAGAATGCCCACATTTATAAAGACAAAACCAAACTTTGGCATGACAAGAGGATTTTGAGGAAAGACTTTAGGGAAGGAGACCAAGTATTGCTATATAACTCAAGATTGAAGCTATTCCCGGGTAAAATGAAGTCTAGATGGACTGGGCCTTTCGAGGTACAAAGAGTGTTTGACGATGGGCACGTCAACTTATTCAATAAAAAAGGAGAAATCTTCATGGCGAATGGCCAATGGCTCAAGCTCTACCATGGTCGACCTCACGACACTTCGAGCACCACAATCTCCTTGCACGATGTACCCACTTGAGGAGGGATCTTTGCATAAGACTCCTCAAGTGTGCTTCTAATTGATATGAGGAGAATCGGCCCCGTCTTTGCCAAGACGTTAAACTGGGCCCTCTCGGGAGGTATCCCGTTGTAAGTGTTCATTATCGGTCCAAGAATGTTGAAATGCTTGGTTTGTGTAAGCTCAATGTGGTTGGTGTGCTTAGAATTGCTAATATGGTGGTTTCTCGTTTTGGAAGAGTGTGCAAAATCTCTAAGTGTGGAGTAGAGCTTCAAGCTAGCAGGCGCTCGCCCGGGCTTCGGAGAAGCTCGCCCGGGTCTTTTCTGGCCAGCGCTCGGCTCGCCCAGGCGCTCGCCCGAGCCATTCCAGCCTCGCTTGAGCATTTCTCACGTACCCCTCGGGATCTTCGGAGCCCGCCCAAGGCTCAAGGACGCTCGCCCTGGTCTCATCTGTGCAACGCTCGGATAAACCAGACGCTCTCCCGGGCTCAATGAACGCTCACCCGAGCGTTTCCTGCACCCTGCTCGGATCAGTCCCGCGCTCGCCTGGTAGCCTCTGCGCTTGCCCGAGCGTGTCTCGCGCCTCGTCCAGCGCTCGCCCGGAGTCCGCCCGAGTTCCTTCCTGCTCGCCCGGGCGTCCCTAGCTTCTCACTCGGATAACCCCAATGCCCGTTGACAGGCGTCGTCTGACCTCTCAAATTTAAATTTATAATTTTCCACTACTCTTGGCAAGTAAGGCGGCAAGTAAGGGTCGAACCCTAGAGAGCTGGTGAGGTTATTTGTTGTTCTGTAAAATAATGCAATTGGATTTGTGAGTGATTTGGAAACAAGTGCAATAAAAGGAAATAAAGCAAGAGATATCAATCAGAGAGGATATTTGGTCTAGGGTTTTCTATTGTGATTTCATTTATCATCGATTTCTAATTATCTAATCTTGTGTTCCTACGTGTGGTTACTCCGTTTCAGGTTATAACCTAAGGTTGGACCATTTCAAATCACTACGCCACAATCTACTCCGTTTGAGGTTATAGACTTTTAGTTCTAGCAAACCTAATACTCTGTTTCAGGTTATAATAGATTAAGTGCGAACTACTTGTTTTAACGGTTTAGTATCAAACAAGCAGCAAACATGGGGGCTGAATTGCTCAGCTAAGCTTTATCGTTGCAGGTCTCCACTTAGCTTCACAATTCAGTCCGAGATAAGAATGCACAAGAACTAGTAGAACATAAAGAAAAGCATTAAGCGAAGAATCTCAAAACTACGTCACAATATATTAAAACCCTAAACCGAATAAAAGGTTTAGCTACACATGCTATAAAGGAAAGACATAATGAAAGTAGAAATTCTTCTCTATGCCGAAGTAGAAAATTGAGGAGAGAATGGCCGAAGTCGCTGCTCTATGGAAGGATGATGAGCTGATGGATGATTATGCCCTACTGATGGACCATATTTATATGATTCATTAGGATAGTTAAACCCACCAAATTAGACTCTTTGTCTAGTTAACTTTTGCTTGTTAGTTCTACTTTTGTTCAACAGGCAATTTCGAGGTCTAGAGTGAAAACACGCTAAGGAGGAGTTTTAAAGCTAAAAATAGATTACGAGTCATTCCAGGTCACGACCAGATTCCGACTGTACAAATCTCATGAACCTGACGTGGAATCACTCAAAACAAGTCCAACCGAAGAGCAACCAGAGTCAGCTCGGAGCTGAAAAGGACCGATGGCTTTTGTGAAAAGATCACAAAACATATCTCACCCACTCCATTGCCACCTTGCCCGGCGGCTAAACCACACCTCCCCTCCCCTTGCGCCACCTAGCCGGCGGCTTTTGAGCCTTGACACCTAGCCGGCGGCTATCTTCTCCTCCATCCATTCCATGCCAAGTGTCTTCTCTTCCTCCACAAACCACACCTCCCTTAGCCTATAAATAGAGACCCCTTCATCCTTTGTAATGGCATTCCATTTGATCAAAAATCACAACATTTCCATAGTTCTTAGTAGAGAGAGAAGCTCTAGATTTCACAATCCTTGTAACACTTACTTTGAAATCAAAAGCTTTCAGTTTGTTCTGAGTTTACTCTTGTTGGTTCTTGAGTATTCTTCTCTTACTTTCATGTCTTTCAAAACTGCAACTTTACTTTACAGTCTTTCGAAAACCTTTACTTTTCAAGTACTTAGCTATGATGTCCTCTTCCATGGATAATTGTAGCTAAACCCTTCATTCGGTTGAAGGGGTGTACTTGTGTCCTAAAATGTTTTAGACCCTTCTCATAGTGCCTCTCTGTGTTCAAAACTTGTTCTATGTGCCACATATTAGGTTAGAGCTTCCAAGGTTGAGTGGATGCTTTAACGGGCAAAGCTATTCTCTGGGGTTCGTGAACATACTCGGGTAAGTCGATGCTTTAATGGGCAAAACTTATCTGAGGAGTTCGACCTCTTTAAAACACCATTTGGTTGATCGTAACTGAAGATCAAATGGATGCACATAAGGCTAAGATACTTCGAAAGGAGGAATTAGTCTAAATAGAACAAGTATTCTAAATGATGTTGCAAGTCTTGTGCTAGAAATAGCCTTGATTCATCTTTGAACACTTAGTATGATCATTAGAGGTCGATGATAAACTGACTATGATACAAGGCCCCTGAAACCGAATCTTTATTTTAAGCAAATCATCACCTGCACTTTACTTTCAGTCACATTATCAACTGCTTACTTTCTGCAAGACTTGTCCTTCAAGCAACTTACTTTCTGTAAGTCTTGTCCTTCAAGCAATTACTTTCTGTAAGACTTGTCCTTCCAGCAATATCAACTGTTTACTTTCCGTAAGTCTTGTCCTTCAAGCAATTACTTTCTGCACTTTACTTTCTGCACTAAAACCAAACACCAACCAAAAACACACTTACTTTTCAGCGCTAAAACCTCAATCAACCTAAAATCATGCTCCCTTTTAGTACATTTCTCAAAGAACTACTATCCCCCTAATTCCCTTGGGTTCGACCCCCACTTACCACTCTACTATCTAATAGTAGAATCGCGAGTAGAGGACTATAAATTTATTCTTGACTTTTGCACACGATGACTGTGCATCCGTCACCTGCCCAAGAGGTCTTATTTATAGGAGAAGCTAGGGTTTTGAAGTTTCCAATTCGAACCGACCTAAATCCGTTTTTGGCCAAGCCCAAAAACCAATTTAGGAAACATGTCCAAAACCGACTTTGCTTGGTTTGCAAGCTAACTTGGCTTGCAAGTAAACTTGGTCAACAAGTTAGCTTAACCTCCATGCCAACGCACCAAATTGGCCTGGGATGGAACTAGGCATTTCTCGGGCATGGGCTGGTTCCACTCGGGCATTTTGTCTGGGAAGTGAGATCGTCCAAGTTATTGGGTATTTCGAACAACTTGGTTGAGCTGGATTTGCCAGATTCGTCCGTCTGGTGAGCGACTTGGTTGCAGTGCCTATCAGCACGCGTGGGCCTTTGGAATTGGGCCAACTACCAATCTGCTCGGGCGTTCTACTTGGTTTAGTGACATCGTCAGACTTATCTACTATTTTGATCAACTTGCTCGATTCGGAATTGTCCGATCAGCTCGTTTGCCCGAGCGACTTGATTTCGATGCTAGACTGCTCGGTAGGGGCCTGTGGTTTCTCGGGCGCGGCCTGGTCCTGCTCGGGCCAGAGTGGCCAAAACTGCCTTGCGATGTTTTTCTGCACAAAATGCCATCTTTATTGCGCTTTTCCTCCTAGAGCTTCCAAAACACCTGAAATGCAAAACAACACTAACAAGTAACTTGTTCGCATAATAAAGTGTTGGAATTGGTGGGATTTGTTGACTCGATGAGTCGTATAAAGATGGCTCATCAAACCACGCCACACTTAAACTTGTTCGTCCGGAACAAGGACTAGGTCATAAGAGGAAAAATAACTGAGACATCACAACTTCTTTGACATCCTAGATAATCCTACAGGAATATGTGTTGCTAGTCTAGACTTCGCCTTTCTATGCATATCTCAATCGTTACTAAAAGTATTGTGCTCAAACATGGAAATAATTGATACGTGTTACCTTTGAGCCGAGATCGAAATCAATTCGGATGAGTGGGAGATAGTCCTCTTTAGACCCATGATCTGCACTGGCTGGTTCAAACTCTTGCTATATGGTTATACTTCATTAATTTTTCTTGCATGTGATTTGTTCGAGCTTTAAGGTGCTTGAGTTCTTTTGGGACAGCTTTTGTAGTGACTTGGCTTTTGATGTAACATTGGTGTACTTCACTTTTGTTGCGTGTAAAACTTCACAATTGACTGATTTTTTCTCCTTTTTGCTACTGATTGTGAACTGTTCGTCCGTGATCCCTCTTCTTTGGCGAAGGTCCAATCATCGCTCGCAAGCATATGGAAATACCTCCCTGCTCTCACTCATCCTTGTCCTTTTGACGCGAGTCAAGCCGAGGGTCGCTCGTCTGTTTTCCCGGCCACTCGGACTAGAGATTGGACGGTGTGTTGTTTTCTGTCCCACCTGACCGCATAAGCACTGCAGTGGCAGAGCAGACTCTTGACCATGTTGTCTCAAAGTGCTAGCCTCCATGAAATCCATATAACCTCATAACTTGAAATCCGGTCCTTTGAGCGCTTTGTCAAGTCTCTCTAGGACGTTTCTATTAACTCCACATCCCTGTTTATCTCAACTCAAAAGTACGTAAAGGGTTAAGTTCACATGTAATCGCACAATTCAAATTTAACATGAGAAGCGCATGTAATCGGCTCTATCTATTTCACATCATCAAAATTCAATACTTCATATCTAGGAAATAGGGAGGAATTTGTACAAAAAATTTAAAATTTCAAGGGAAACGTGCTGATTCTATGCAGGTGCAAGAAATGAACGTGCTGACGCAACAAACTGACTCTCCCACCCCACACTTTTGAACAAAGCCGTGTCCTCACGTGGTAATGCTTCAAGGTTGCAGCCATCATCCGGTTGCAGAAGTGTGTCCCTTGATCACTGATTATGCCGTTCGGTACTCCGTATCTTCAAAAAATGTTAGTGCGCAAAAAATCCACAACAGTTTCAGCATCGTCGCATCTAGTCGCCTTAGCCTCTACCCATTTAAACACATAATCAACTGCAACCAGAATGTAAGCATAGCCACACGACACAGGAAAAGGACCCGTGAAATCAATGCCCCACATGTCAAAAACATCATTAACAAGAATCGGTACTTGGGGCATCTCATTCCTAGCCGAAATATTACCTACACGTTGGCATTTATCACATCTCTTACAATGATTGTAGGCATCTCTAAATACATGCGGCCAAAAAAACCCACTGTCTAAAATTTTCCTAGCAGTCCTTCTCGGACCAAAGTAACCACCACATGCATGCTCATGACAAAAACTAATAACCGAAGCAATCTCATCATCAGGAATGCACCTTCTAAGTATTTGGTCTACACCAATTTTCCACAAATAAGGGTCATCCCACACATAAAATTTCGAATCAGGCTTCAGTTTCATGCATTGAGCTTTCGAGTAAGAGGGCCGGAACTTACCTCTGACCAGGTAGTTCACCATGGAAGCATACCATGGTACCTTACCTGTGAGGGCATACAAGTGCTCATCCGGAAAGGTCTCGGTGATCTGCCCGGCCTCCTCTTCTCGGACCAATCGGCTTAGGTGGTCGGCCACGGTGTTTTCTATCCCCTTCTTGTCTTTGATCTCCAAGTCAAACTCATGTAGCAGCAAGATCCACCTAATGAGCCGTGGCTTAGCCTCCTTCTTTGTCATCAAGTACCTAATAGCTGCATGGTTAGAAAAGACAACTACCTTAGTACCGAGCAAATATGATCTAAACTTCTCTAAGGCAAACACCACGGCTAGAAGCTCTTTCTCAGTGGTTAAGTAGTTCCTTTGAGCTGCGTCCACGGTCATTCGAGGCATAATAGATCACAACTGGTTTCTTGTCCAACTTTTGGCCGAGACTAGCTCCTACTGCATAGTCACTTGCGTCACACAAGATTTCAAATGGTTGGTCCCATTCTGGTGCTCGGATGATGGGTGTGCTGGTGAGGGCCTATTTCAACTCATCAAAAGCTGCCCTACATGGATCTGTAAACTCAAAAGGAACATCTTTTTGCAAAAGATAAGATAAAGGCAGCGCCTTCTTAGAAAAATCCTTAATGAACCTACGATAGAAACCAGGATGCCCAAGGAATGATTTAATGTCACGCACCGTAGAGGGAAAAAGTAGAGTAACAATCAAGTCTATCTTAGCTTTGTCAACCTTAATACCCTCATGTGAAACTTATGACCTAGGACCACACCATGAGTAACCATAAAGTGACACTTTTCATAATTGAGTACCAAATTCATAGAAACACAACGTGCTAACACTGTACTCAAGTTATCTAAGCATGCATCAAAAGTGTCACCATACACAGTAAAATTATCCATAAACACCTCAATGAAAGTACCTATAATGTCTGAGAATATGCTAGTAACTACCCGCTGAAAGGTGCCGGCTGCGTTACACAATCCAAAGGACATTCGGCGAAAAGCAAACGTACTGAATGGACATGTAAAGTTCATCTTTTCCTGATCCTCGGGTGCAATGGGAATCTGATTATAACCTGAAAATCCATCTAGAAAGCAAAAGTAGGACTTACCTGCCAACCGGTCTAGCATCTGGTCAATGAACGAAAGAGGAAAGTGATCCTTGCGCGTGACTACATTCAGCTTCCTGTAATCGATGCACATGCGCCATCAGTTCTTGACTCTGGTCATCGCCATCTCGCCCGCAGCGCTCTTCTCAACCGTGATCCCTGTTTTCTTCGGAACCACATGCACCTGGCTCACCCATTGACTGTCCGAAATTGGGTAGATTACATCCGCGTCCAGTAACTTTCGAATCTCCTTCTGCACGACCTCCATCATGATCGGGTTCAATCTACGCTGAGGCTCTCTTGATGGCTTGGCCCCATCCTCCAATAAGATCCGATGCATGCAAACTGCCGGGCTAATTCCTCGGATGTCCGCAAGCGTCCAGCCAATGGCCAGCTTGTAGCAACTCAATACCTCGACCAACCGTCGCTCCTGATCTACTCCTAGGCCGTTCTTGATGTTGACCGGTAGTGTGTCATTCTCTCCCAAGAATGCATACTTCAAGTACTCGGGCAGAGGCTTCAGTTCCACTTTAGGTTCCTGCACAATAGAGGTTAAACACACATTAGACTTAAATAATCGAACTGTATTAACCTCATACCTCGGTGTGAGTGGCCGTGCGATCTCCAATTGGGACAGTGCATTCAGAATGACCTCGGAGAACTCGTATGAGTCCTCATGTGAATATATATCTCTCTCGAGTGTGAGCTCGAGTGGGTCTGCTCTCCGTTCCGGTTGAACTTCTTGGACTAGGTCATCCAGTGTGTCTAGGGCATGCACTGCTTCATACTCCAGTGGATGCTTCATGGCCCGGAAGATGTCAAAGCTGAACACTTCCCCTTCAACCTCCATGGAGAGAGTTCCACTGTCGCAATCAATCTTCATCTTGGATGTCTTTATAAATGGTCGGCCTAGCAGAATGGGTGCATGGTCTGTTGGGCCGCAATTCTCCATCTTTAGCACATAGAAGTCGGCTGGAAACACGAGCTCGCCCACCTGCACAAGTACGTCTTCAATCTTTCCCTCCGGCTACTTGCATGATCTGTCCGCTAGCTGAATGGTGAGTCCTGCAGGTTCTAGAGGACCAATGCTAAGACAAGAGTATATAGAGTATGGCAAGACATTAATGGAGGCACCAAGGTCAAGCATGCAATTTTCTATCCGAATATTACAAATTGTGCAAGGGATAGTGTAAGTGCCTGGATCACCGCAATTAGGGGGTACCTTGCGCTGAATGACAGCGGAGACGTTCTTGCTCATCAGCTCCTGGTCATCCTGAGTATGTCGCCTTCGGTTAGTGCAAAGTTCCTTCAAGAACTTCGCATATCTGTGTATTTGCTTGATGGCCTCCAAGAGGGGGATGTTGATCTCCACTTTGCTGAATAGTTCCCACACGTCTTTGTCCATAACGAACTGCTTAGGAGCCCTGACCTGCATGGGAAACGGAAGAGGAACGCTAAGGTTAGAGTTCTCGGCCGCGGGTACCGGGTCTGGCCCGGACGCTTTGACCGCGTCCTCTTCAGACGTTGGCGGCCCGCTAGTGTCTTCTGTAGGCCTGGTGGAATCTGAGCTAGGCTCTTCCTCACTGTCTCTTGCCTCCTTGTTGTCAATCACGAGCATCTTGTTCACCCAATATACAGACTCCTTCAGTGCCGCATCCACGACCACTACTTCCATCATGCTGACATTCCCTCTCGGGTTCAGTATGGTTTGTGATGGCAGCCTTCCTTGGTCGTTCTTCACCTTGGGAACAGTCTGAGCAAGGTTGGACATTTGCTTCCCTAGCTCCGCTAAAGTTCCATCGGTCCTGGCCTGGTTTTGATGTACCGTGGTGGCCAATTGCTGTGTGCTAGCTGCCATCTCTTTTACAACTTCCTCCAGTGACTTATTGGGGCCTTGTTGGCTCGGGCCGGCCTGGATTTTATGCGGTCCTCTCTGTTGGTACTGGCCCGACCCATTTTACTATTGGCGATATAGTGGACGGTAGTACTGCTGCTGGGCCGGTTGGGACGCGACATGTTGGGCTGGTTCCCTTGGTGCATGATTACCATTCCTCCAGTTCTGCCCGTAGGTCCCTTGTCCGGTTGTGGCCTGTCTATATTTCCTATTTGATCCGGCCCGGTTGTTGTAGCTTTGGTACCCGTCCACTGCCCTGACCTCGCCTTGGTCTTCTTCCACTATTGTTGGACAAGCATCGATTTTATGGTCGGTTGCACCACAAAATTCACACGGTTTCACTTGGACCGGCTGCCTCCTCATTAGCAGCATCATCATTTCTTTCATTTGTTTTAGCTCTTCGGCCATTGCGTTTGATGGGGGCTCAGCCCTTGAGACGTTTCTGGTCCGGCTGAACTCTTCTTCTTTGTTGGACTCATCTCGAAACCTTGCATTCTCGGCTACTTCTGTAATCTTCCTTCGCACATCGGCTGGGGATAGATTCATCATGGTCCCTCCAGCCGAGGCGTCCAGTAGCTTCCTATCAAGCTGCCTCAGTCCATCAAGCATGTATTCCGTGATAAGCTTCTCCGGGAGTCCGAGATGGCAGCAGCTCTGCTCTAGGGCATTGAACTTCTCCAAGTAGTCGTACATTGTCTCATTCGGCCCTTGTCTGAGATCTTGCAGTTGTCTACGAACCTGCATTGCCTTGCCCGCGGGGTAGTACTTGTTCAGGAACTTCTTCATCAGCTGGTCCCATGTCTAAATACTACCTGAAGGCAAAGACAAGAACCAATCATTAGCAGCATTTACAAGAGAAAAATGAAATGCTTTCAGCTTGAAGTCCTCCACTTCGACAACATATGGCCTGAGATTTTGGCAGATGCCATGATAGCGTTGAAGGTGCGTGGTGGTTGACTCTCTCTGGCGTCCCGAGAACTTAGGCAGATGGTGCACGACTAACGAGTTGATGACTATTCCTTTAAGTTTCGGTCCTTCGTAGATGCACCATGGCTGATTCCAAAAGTTTGGTTCACATAGTTCCCCCATGGTGGGCTCTCGGTAGTAGTGCTCTCCTTGGTACTCTTCCCTGATGAGCTGTTGTGGCGGAAGTGGCCTTGGATGTTGTAGAGGTGGTGGCAGCTGTTGTTGTGGAGGCGGTTGAATTGGTGGTGGAATGTCTTCATTGACCTCATTATCATTGATGTTATCACCAAAGTGGCTACCTGCATGAGACATGGTGAAAGAACAGAAAATTTCCAAAAATAAAAAATTTCTAAAAACACTAAAAATTCAAAATAAAATAGTAAACGATCTCGGATGGCCAAAAAACACCCTATGTCACAGCGATTGTGATTTCTGACCTCCTCGTCGTTCTGCTCAGAACAGGGTATTGTGGGCTGAAATCGGACACCTGTAGCTCGAATCTTGTCATTTCGCTTTTCTGCTCAAAAACAACTAAATTAAGACAAAAAACAAAAACTAAAAAAGAAAGAACAACTTCACCGTATTGCAGCTCCCCGGCAACGGCGCCAAAATTTGATAGGCGTCATCTGACCTCTCAAATTTAAATTTATAATTTTCCACTACTCTTGGCTAGTAAGGCGGCAAGTAGGGGTCGAACCCTAGAGAGCTGGTGAGGTTACTTGTTGTTCTGTAAAATAATGCAATTGGGTTTGTGAGTGATTTGGAAACAAGTGCAATAAAAGGAAATAAAGCGAGAGATATAATTCAGAGAGGATATTCGATCTAGGGTTTTCTATTGTGATTTCGTTTATCATCGATTTCTAATTATCTAATCTTGTGTTCCTAAGTGTGGTTACTCCATTTCACGTTATAACCTAAGGTAGGACCGTTTCAAGTCACTACGCCACAATCTACTCCGTTTGAGGTTATAGACTTCTAGTTCTAGCAACCTAATACTCCGTTTCAAGTTATATTAGATTAACTGCGAACTACTTGTTTTAACGGTTTAGTATCAAACAAGCAGCAAACATGGGGGCTGAATTGCTCGGCTAAGCTTTACCGTTGCAGGTCTCCACTTAGCTTCACAATTTAGGTCGAGATAAGAATGCACAAGAACTAGTAGAACATAAAGAAAAGCATTAAGCGAAGAATCTCAAAACTACGTCACAATATATTAAAACCCTAAACCAAATAAAAGGTTTAGCTACACATGCTGTAAATGAATAACATAATGAAAGTAGAAATTCTTCTCTATGCCGAAGTAGAAAACTAAGGAGAGAATGACCGAAGTCGCTGCTCTATGGAAGGATGATGAGCTGATGGATGATTATGCCCTGCCCAAGAGGTCTTATTTATAGGAGAAGCTAGGGTTTTGAAGTTTCCAATTCGAACTGACCTAAATCCGTTTTTGGACAAGCCCAAAAACCAATTTAGGAAACATGTCCAAAACCGACTTTGCTTGGTTTGCAAGCTAACTTGGCTTGCAAGTAAACTTGGTCAACAAGTTAGCTTAACCTCCACGTCAACGTACCAACTTGGCCTGGGACGAGCTGAGAATTGCTGGGCTGGGCGCAGGCTCAGGTGGCCTTGGATGGAACTAGGCATTTCTCGGGCATGGACTGGTTCCACTCGGGCATTTTGTCAGGGAAGTGAGATCGTCCAAGTTATTGGGTATTTCGAACAACTTGGTCGTTTCGGATTTGCCAGATTCATCCGTCTGGTCGAGCGACTTGGTTTTGGTGCCTATCAGCGCACGCGGGCCTTTGGAATTGGGCCAACTGCCAATCTGCTCGGGCGTTCTCCTTGGTTTAGTGACATCATCAGACTTATCTGCTATTTTGATCAGCTTTCTAGAGTTGGAATTGTCCGATCAGCTCGTTTTCCCGAGTGACTTGATTTTGGTGCTAGACTGCTCGGCTGGGGCCTGTGGTTTCCCGAGCGCGGCCTGGTCCTGCTTGGGCCAGAGTGGCCAAAACTGCCTTGCGATGTTTTTCTGCACAAAATGCCATCTAGAATGCGCTTTTCCTCCTAGGGCTTCCAAAACACCTGAAATGCAAAACAACACTAACAAGTAACTTGTTCGCATAATAAAGTGTTGGAATTGGTAGGATTTGTTGACTCAATGAGTCGTACAAATACGGCTCATCACCCGCCCGAGCTTCCGAATGACCCGGCCGAGTCTCGTCTTGGTTTAAATACAACCATCTTCTCCCCCAAATTCAAAAACACATTTTGCCCTAAATTCCAGCCCTCCTCCGCATCCCAAGCCTCCAATTGCCGCTCTGAGCTATCGTCCACCTCGCCCAGCCTCGCTTGTCCCTCGCTCGATCTCCCAGATTCCGTCCGTCCGCTCGCCCTTCACCCACCTCAGTTCCGCTACTCGATCCGTACCCAACCCAGCCGCCAATCGAATTCCTTTCATCTCCATTCTTCTCTCAAAGTCCCTCGATGGCACGAACCAAAGGCTTAGAGAAATCCAAGGAGAAAGAGATAGAAGCCACCGCGTCCCAATCCAGTCGCCCACCTTCAAAGCCTAAGAAGAAGAAAATCAAGAAATCTTGCCAAGCCCCGGCGGTAGATAAATCAATTGCAACTTCGTCCAAACCATCGAAGAAGTCTAGAAAAGCCGTGGAGAGCTCTGTTTCAATGGAGGGCGATCCCTCAGATCCTCCATTCGAGGAAGAAGGCCCTAGGCCATCCAAGAAGCGGAAATCAAAGGCCTCCACCACTCCAAGCCAGCCTGCTCCATCCATGGCGCTAGCATTGCCTCCAGCACCTTTGCCTGAACCCGCAGCACCGAGACCATACCCTTTCGATAAGGAATTGGCATTCACAAATGAAAAGCACACGGCAAATTTGGCATCGCTCACAAAGAAGGGCAAGGAACCAATGGCCACACTATTTCCTCACGAGAAGACCCTCACCGACTTCGGATTACATGATGAGGTAAATTCCCGGCTCTCACACTCCGGCTTTGACATATTATTCATTGATGATCCGGGAATGTACACAAGGGTTGTGCAAGAGTTCCTTTGCTCTTTTGAAGCGGTGAGGAGTTGATGAGTCGTAGTTGTACGACTATTTTATAAGTTAAAACCTCGTCTCTTAGTGTTACCTGTATATTATTTCACTACCTGTGTGTAGTTTTCGTTCTCAGGTACACTCCGAGACCATGGAAGGAATACCGGCTAAAAGGAGCCTATTTGAAGTTGTTTGGCGCAGAAAGAAATGAAGTCCAAAGCACTTTGGAATTTTTGTCAGTGCAAACCGCGGAGGGCTGAAGAATTCATGGCGCGGACGTATGAACAATTACAGTAATTCAAGAGACGTCCGTGGATTATAAAGTAAGAGACGTCCGCGGGTGACAGCTGGCGGTCGAATTTTGTTATTTCTAATTTGCAATCTCGGGGGGATAAATACAAAAAATACCCTAGGCGGCTGACCTCGAATTTCAGCAGAGAAAAGAGACACGTTTCAGGAAGAAACAACATACACGTTCGAGAGATTTAGAGAATTAGGGTTTGACCTAACTTTAGAGAAGAAAGCTGCAGCGCGGTGGAGAATTCACCATTAGTAATTTCGTTCTATTTTATTCATATAACTTCATGATGTATTCCATTGCGATGAGTAGCTAAACTCATATGTGTAGGCTAGAACTCGACATTGTGATGTTTCGACTTGAGACCTATATTTATCTTTATGTTTTGCGTTATATTATTCTTCATGTTTATGGAATTGAAGTGCTAGCATAAGTGGAACCCTAGCGGGGGAGCTTATGTTTTTGTGTTGATTTCAATTATCAATGTTTACTAGCAACCTAGCGGGGATAGTAAACTAGGATACGAGTAATATACCACTAGGATTGACACCCTAGGACAACTTGTTGTGCAACCTAGCGGGGAGCTATAAGTTGTAAAACATTAGAAATCAAAACGATGGGTTAATGATTTAGTCTCGCATCACAATCGAAAGTTCTAGCTTGCACTGTTCTTTGACATTTGATACTCGAATTGTGTGACGGTTTCTCTATTGATAATTGATCGTGTTTTGATACTTGTGTTTTTATTTACTTTTTCGAAATTCACAACCCCCCATTGTTACTCTGATACTTAGTGAACAGATTCTCAACCGATCTCTGTGGATACGACCCGACTTACCACTTCCTAGTCGAAATTATAAATGTTTTTGCACAGGTACAACGACACCTGTCAAAATGGCACCGTTGCCGGGGATCGGTAACGAAGAATCTTACTAAGTATTTACTTTGTTTTATTTTATTTTATTTTATTTTTGTTTGGTTTATGGTTCGCTATGTATTCCTATTATAGTGAACCAATTTATGACGACGCTGTTAATCAAAGACTACCACCCCCCAAAAATCAGAGATTTGTGAATGAATATGCTAGACCTCGTACAGCTAGATACGACGATTACGAGGATGAGTTGGATCGAGAATACCTCGGTGGAGGAAACCGATATGGACAGTTACCTAGGCGTCGGGATCCGAGACGCACTATGAGAGGATTTTATGCACCGTATAGCGATGATGCCCCTTGGTGCAATAGGTTGGATGAGAACACAGAAGAAATCGAGATTAAGGAATTTATAGAGGAAATGAGAGGCATGTTCAAAGCACTCGATCAACAAGCTGGAGTCATTAACGAGCTAAAGGAGCAAGTGTCTCAACTTGCCAGCGCCGTTTACGAAAGGCGAGAAGAAGAGCTGAATGAAGATTTGCCCTCAGTGGAGCAGGCGGACGTCTCAACAATTAACGCGCGGACGCCTGATGAATTGCAACAAAATACAGAGACGTCCGCGGAATATATTCAGGAGACGTCCGTGGGTTACTCAGATTCTGGTAAGGAAATTTCAATTTCTAACACTTCTTTACCATTCCCAATGCAAGTGATAGCTCCTAAGGACCACACAATCGACAAAGATGAGCTAGAAGGCAGGATGTAAACCAGGAAGGAGCAAAACGACCAAATGATGGAGAGCCCACTCACTACGAATCATGAGGCACCACCCCAAAAGTGTAAGGACCCAGGTACTCTCACCATCACCCGTGATGTTGACTCTTATATTTTGCAGATGGGAGATGCTAGCGATAACGGTCCTCTTGCACTGATTTCGGGACGATCAATCCTCTTGGCCACAAGGACCAAGAATGACATGGGAACACGCTTGTTTTCACTTGCATGTGCTGGCAAGACATCAAACTTCCATGTTCATGAGGACGATGACCGTCCATACACGAGGAAGAGACCGAGACATGGCACGTTTGGATGGAAACCAGGATGGAGAGACACGAGAGCACCACTAGATGAGGGCTATGAGCATCACAATGGAGTAAAGAAGTTTGACTTGGAGCGCCCATGGGATCCTAACTTGTGATCCCTAAAGAGGTAATGTCCAGCCAAGGACGTAAAACAAAGGCGCTTACCGGGAGGCAACCCGGTGTGTTTTCACTTTACACATGTTAGGAGTAGGTTAATTAATGGAATTAGTACCCTGATAATGCGCCTCGAGTGCATGTTTTATTTCTGGTGGTTTCAGGTGAATGAATGAAGAAAAGAATTCAAGATCAGGGCATTCCGCGCACGTCTGAACCATTATCTGTGCGGACGTATATACAATTAACTCAAAATCAAGAGACGTCCGCAGGAATCAATTGAGAAGGCATCCGCGGAACATCAAAGAATTTAAATCAGACGTGATTTTCCAGATCTGGTTTTTCAGAACAAAAAAAAAGAAAAGAAAAAGACTCCTGCATTTCACAGCTCCGTCTGCGATTGTCTCAAGCACCGTCCGCGATCCTCAAATTCACGTCCGTGATTCTCAATTAAATCGAGCTCCGCCGAATTGAGGTAAGATTGACCGATTGGAGTAATATTGGATTAGGGTTTGGTGTGGATTGAAGTGGAATTTGTGGTAAATTGGTGGAAGGGAGTGCTCGGAATTTGTTGGATTTTGGGTGTTTGAAGTTCAGAATCTTGAATTGAAGTTAGATTGGTTGGACTAGCAGCCGGAATTTGATCGGAGCGCATATTTAAAAATTTGGTCATCACGTGGACGTCTGAAGAATATAAGGCGCGGACGTCTGAAGAAAGAACGAAAATAGTAGAGACCTCCACGGGACATAATTGCACAAGGGGTGCGCGGAATTTTGGAAATTTCAGATTTTTTTAGTTCAACTAGAGATGTCTCATGCTCATTCATCCCGTGATCGCAGAGCTCAGACACCACATGTTGATGCCGAGGCACTAGTTCCGGCTGTTGTCGATGAAAGGCAGCAGAGATTTGAGGCATTCATGGCGCGTACACATAAGGCGCCCATGTGGGTTGAGCAGTACTTTCTAGAGCGTTGCGGATTCTTAGAGAGGTTCAGGGAGCTGTTGGACAGATGTGGTTGGCCTGGATTGCTTACGCTCTACAGTGATGCCGATATAGATGACACTTGTGAGTTCCTGACCGGTTACGACTACATTGGGCCTAGGGAGCATGAAGGATTCAGGTACACTTTCAGAGGTGTGGAGCACCATTGCACGATGACGCGGTTGTGTCAAATCTTTGGGTGGCCAGAGGTGGAAGAAGGGACTTTCGTCAATTTCAGTAATGTGATGGAAATCAGCAACACTTACTTTATCCTTACGGGGACGGGTCGCTACAGACCGAGCGACGCTTCAATCACAGCATTCACAGATCCTTTCTGGTATTTAGTACAAGTCATATTGATGAGGACCTTGACTGCGAGGGCGAACGGCAACGATAAGCCGTCGATACGAGATCTGACGCTTCTAGGCTCTTTGGTGAGAGGGGTAGTCCCACACTGGGGACAATTTTTGTGTGAGCACTTGAAGCACATCAAGCCTAGAGGGCCAGTTAGTGTGGGTGGCATGGTAACCTATCTGCTGCGCAATCTTCACCCGGACATGGATGCACTTCCAGGCCACATGATTCTTGCTTATGGATTAGCTGACGGTGACAGAATTGGTTCTGGGATGACATATAGAGTCAGCAGTGAGGGTGAAGTGCGTTGGACTTATTTTGCAGATCCAGCTCTCAGGCCACCGCCTAGCCCACCGTGACAGAGAGGGAGACCGCCAGGGCGTGGAAGAGCCGCAGGGGGCAGGAGACGTCGGAGAGAAGAGGTAGAGGTCCCACTGAATGTGGTACCACCAGAGGAGCAGGTACCGAGACAGCCCGGGGAGTATTCATAGGCGCAGATTGACCATTTATTTAATGTGAACAGGGCTATGATGATGGCAATGGGTGGCGGCTTCCACCCAGTTTCCGCTCCCCCAGGATGGCGTCCAGGTCATGCGATTCTGCCCGAATTCATGCAGCCACCACCGCCACCAGACTATTAG
Organism: Rhodiola kirilowii; assembly: GCA_033675215.1. NCBI lineage: Eukaryota > Viridiplantae > Streptophyta > Magnoliopsida > Saxifragales > Crassulaceae > Rhodiola > Rhodiola kirilowii. Next base: position 28,529,238 of record CM066196.1, on the reverse strand, counting down.
GGGAGTATCAGTTCCTTTCGTTGTTTTTTATTCTTTGTTTTTTTTATTATTTTTATTTGAGTCTGTTTTGTTTGTCTGTCTTATCTCTTGAGTTGTACCGTGAGGACACATGTCAATTTAAGTGTGGGGTGGGATGTTATAGAGTCAGTCGTGTGTCGTGTCTGTTTTAAATTTTTATGCCGCATGTTTTGTGTCTTGATGAACTCGTGATGAATTGATGATGCACTGCTATGTTTTTCTCATATGTCAAAAATCTCATTTCCAGTTTTTATGACTATTGTGCTCATTTGACTAAAAATGCGAAATTTCAAAAAAATTTGATGCTTTGTTCTTTCGAGTTGTGATATGCAGGGATGTGGAGTTGACAGAAATGTCCTAGAAAGGTACCGCAAATTGCAGGAAGTTCTGAGTTTTGGTTCTGATGATTGAGAAAAGTGATGGAGGTTGACGCTTCACTAGCCTAGTCCTGAGAGTAGCTCCGTCACCAAGTATACAAGTTTATTCATGCGTTCGAAGTGGTGGCGGGACAGAGAAAACAAACTGTCCATCTCTAGTCGAAGTAGCTGGGAATGGGTGGGTAACCCCTACCTTGCCTCATGCAGAAAAGATGAGGATGAGAAAAGAGCGGGACGCACTCCTATGCTGTTATCCGAAGGCTATGATTGGAGTGGTTCAAGGGCGCAAATGATTATGTGGACAAGAAACAAATTCAAAAGCCGAAGGCAAACCATCAAGTAGAAAACAGAAAGAAAAAAAATCAGAAATCTGATTGATTCAAGCAAAGATGTGTCGTTTATCAAAGTCCATACAAGTTAAAGAATTCAAGACTCAACGGTATGAAAGCAGTGAATAAATCATGTGTCAGAGAAAGCCGCTGACTCAATTCTAGAGACCAGAACTCAGAAAAGAATGCAATGTCCGTGGTACCTATAGGGGACTATCTCCCAAACATCCAAGGTCATTTGAATTGCAACTCGCGAGGTAACAAGTATCGCAAAATCTTTCTATACTCGCATTGTAAGAATCTTAAGCATGATAAGATTAATTGCTGTATTTCAGATTGAGATGTAAGGATTAGCATGACTAGTACATTGTAATTCGTTCTATGGCTTTGTTCTTATTCGGGACGAACAAGTTCAGGTGTGGGGTAGTTTGATGAGTCGTAGTTGTACGACTATTTTATATGTTAAAACCCCGTCTCTTAGTGTTACCTGTATATTATTTCACTACCTGTGTGTAGTTTTCGTTCTCAGGTACACTCGGAGACCATGGAAGGAATACCGGCTAAAAGGAGTCTGTTTGAAGATGTTTGGCGCGGAAAGAAATGAAGTCTGAAGCACTTTGGAATTTTTGTCAGTGCAAACCGCGGAGGGTTGAAGAATTCATGGCGCGGACGTATGAACAATTACAGTAATTCAAGAGACGTCCACGGATTTTAAAGTAAGAGACGTCCGCGGGTGACAGCTGGCAGTCGAATTTCGTTATTTCTAATTTGCAATCTCGGGAGGATAAATACAAAAAAAAACCTAGGCGGCTGACCTCGAATTTCAGCAGAGAAAAGAGACACGTTTCGGGAAGAAACAACATACACGTTCGAGAGATTTAGAGAACTAGGGTTTGACCTAATTTTGGAGAAGAAAGCTGCAGCGCGGAGGAGAATTCACCATTAGTAATTTCGTTCTATTTTATTCATATAACTTCATGATGTATTCCATTGCGATGAGTAGCTAAACTCATATGTGTAGGCTAGAACTCGACATTGATATGTTTTGACTTGAGACCTATATTTATCTTTATGTTTTGTGTTATATTATTCTGCATGTTTATGGAATTGAAGTGCTAGCATAAGTGGAACCTTAGCGGGGGAGCTTTTGTTTGTGTGTTGATTTCAATTATCAATGTTTACTAGCAACCTAGCGGGGATAGTAAACTAGGATACGAGTAATATACCACTAGGATTGACACCCTAGGACAACTTGTAGTGCAACCTAGCGGGGAGCTATAAGTTGTAAAACATTAGAAATCAAAACGGTTGGGTTAATGATTTAGTCTAGCATCACAATTAAAAGTTCTAGCTTGCACTGTTCTTTGACATTTGATACTCGAATTGTGTGACGGTTTCATTGATCGTGTTTTGATACTTGTGTTTTTATTTACTTGTTCGAAATTCACAACCCCCCCCATTGTTACTCTGATACTTAGTGAACAGATTCTCAACCGATCTCTGTGGATACGACCCGACTTACCACTTGCTAGTCGGAATTGTAAATGTTTTTGCACAGGTACAACGACACCTGTCAGGAGTACGGAAAAGAAGATAACTAGTTGGAAATTTGTGCTAGGAGGTTCGCAATACAGATTCACTACGAACATCATTTGTGAATGGTTGAGGTTTCCATTGAATGGAGTGAATGTGCCCAAATTTTCTGATTTTGAGTTGTATAACTTTTGGCACAAGATTTCGGGTCAAGATGAATGGTTTGCTTCGGGGTACAATTCTACAACAATTGAGGACAAGGTTTGGAAGGTTATTCACCGGTTTATCACCTTGGCTATTAATGTTCGTACGGATGGGGCAAGAATGGTGACCATCCCGGATTTAACTATCATGCTTTCCATAGACAATGGCCTAGTTCTTGATTGGTTCACCATTTCGGCCCAGCGCTTTGTGGAGTATGCGAAGGCAACCTCGCAAGTAACTTCATTTGGTGGAGGATCATTCGTGACTCACCTTGCTCTAAGGTGTGGTTTCACATTTGATCATGATGGTGGCCCACCTTCGGTGAAGAAAGCCCTCAATGTGGAGGCTTTAAGGGTCATGAAGCTCATTAAGAAGGATGGCAAAACTTGAACCCCCACCAGTGAGGCACCTCACAAGGGACGATTGCGAAAGGCGGCTAGGCAAAAGATGAATAAATACTTTCGAGCCAATAAAGACGCTCCAAACTTCGACATAGCCCTTTCCTCTCCAATCGAGTCCTCCGACGAATCTGAAACTCCATCCCATGAGCCCTCGGTCCAAAGTGCTCCTCCTCCGAGGAAGGTCACCTTGGGGAGCAAGATAGCCACCATTTCCTCGGACCTCTCCGGCTTGAAGACCTCAGTTTCCTCTATTCATGGGCACGTGGAGAGTTTAGGGGAGTTTGTGCGTGAGAACTCTAGATGGGTGACCTCCACACTTACAGACATCTGCCGTGCCATGTGCATCACACCTTCCACTGCACCTCCCTCATATCCAGGGTATTCTAGTCCCCATCCCACTGCGCCCTCACCCATTTTTCCTCCGTCCACTAATGCCCCTCCACCTACTATTATCGAGGAGCCACCTCACACCATCGCGGAGGTTGATGAGGGAGTCGTTGGTCATATGGAAAATGCCTAGGATGGTACTACACCACTAGGAGATGGAGATGGAGTTGCCCCATAAGCCACCATGTTATTCACTTTCAAACTTTTGTTATTTTGATGCTTTATCTTCGTATTTGACATTATGATGTGGCTTGAATGTTAAAGTCGCCATGGTGCGCATTTTGGATGTTTGACTTTTATTTGTACCTTGTTTGGATATTATGTTCTATGCAACAAGGTTGTCATTTGTTAATTGTGCCATCTTACTACTTTTGACCTTCCCTTGTTTCACATTGCCATCAAGGAATATTCATCTTTGCCAAGAGTCAAGCGATTGGGGGAAAATTACATTCTACAAACGAGGGGAGTTCCTATGCGCCCTTACCTTTACTTTATTATCTTTTGCGCTTAGGGACTAAGCTTCATTTAAGTGTGGAGTGTTTGGGTTAGGCGCATAGTTCACATGTTATACCATGCATATCTCTTGAGAATGGACACTTGCATTCATCATGCTTTATCCCAATTTTATGAGTGTTATACTACTAAAGGCTTGTGACTATCAATCCTCAACTTCTATAAGTCACATCTAGCTTACAATTTCCTTTTACATGATTTAGAGTCTAAAACCAATCTAGCTCTATTGAATGCACATTCTCGTGAATCAATTTTTATTGCTATCTTGTGCCTATCTAGCAATCTAAGTATTTTTCACGCATGCTTTGAAAAGTTTTTAGCAAGCACGCTTTAAAACCTTCATGAAAAACTTAAATCTCTCGATTGCTTTTAGGTGACTTTAGTTCTCTTGCCTCGTGCCTTGTTTGCAGTTGTTTCTCACACATTTCATATTCACATTGGGCATATTGTCAAGTCTTAAGTGTGGAGTCAAAAGAGGGCGAAGCCCCATTCAAAAAAAAATCTTGGTCAAAGAGGGCAAAGCCCCGACTAAAAACTTCCTCGAAGTACAAGAGAAGTTTTGCTCCAAAAACATACAAATGCCGGGGTTAGGAAGAAAAGTTCCCCCTCGAAAGCATTTGTAGGCCAAAGGCCATTTCAAAAAGAAATAAACACTTAAACTTGACTTTATGCCCTTCCATCATCTCTTATTTGTGTGAGTTCACCACGTACATTGTGTGCTAGCAAGTTGGACTTTGGGACGACCCTTGTGATTTCACGTAAGCTATCGGTTGGTTTATGCTAGTTTTGAGAACTCTTGTTGTCAAACTCCTCTTTCCTTATGGATTACGACTATAGCGTATAAAACTTGGAAATGAGTTATATTGTGAACCCGTGGACTAACCCTAGCTAGAATAGGTGAGCGAACGACGTTTTTGTGCAAAAAGCTTTAACCATTTTTCAAAAACCTTGCTTCAAAAATAAATAGACTTCTAGGTGAGGCACCTGATAGTGCTAGAACTGACTTCCTTGAATGCGCACCCTCATGTGACCTTAAACGGTTGGAAAACTCTCTTGAAATGTTTAGTGATTGCGATGCTAGTTTGGGATGTGAAGTAAGTTTTGAGAAATCCATGCCTTAATTGTTAAACACTCTTTCTTTCACTCTTATGGGATAAGTGCATGTGGGATTTGTGAGTATTCCCTTTTCTGAAAACTCTCACGAGACTATAACTCGTCCACTAGGGTAGCCTAGGGGTTTAAAGGCTTGGTGCATATGCTAAATGCACTCGTAACACCTACGTAAAGGAGTTGTTTGCTAATAATTAGTGTTGATATGGATAAACTTATCTTCATCACCCTTGTTGCTCTTGACATGTTCTTTTTGTTTGCTCGGGACGACCAAACTATAAGTTTGGAGTATTTTGATAAGTCGATTTCTCGACTATCTTTCTCCCACCTTTACTAGATGTTTTGATTCGTTCAGAGTCTCTTTCGATGTCATTTAACCCTCGTACTTGCTATTTCAGGCGAAAAACCGACTCCATGGTTCTCAGACTTAAGACTATCAATTCTCGAAGAAAACCGAAGTTTTGAGCCAAAATGGATGAAATCCCATGCAAATAATTGCCGCTCGCCCGGGTCAAAAGAAGGCCTGCCGGAGCGTTTCCTGCAAAGGTCGAGTGCCACCCATCAAGGCCAAGACCCGGCCGAGCGTAACCAGCCCCACCCGGGCGTAAATTGCACATTGCTCGGCATCATCCCGGACTCGCCCGAGCGTGAGAAGGCTCGCTCGAGCGCCTGGCGCAACGACCAGGCCTGGCCATTCATCAAAGCCGATGCCCGCCCGACCGCATCACGGCCCCGGCCGAGTCCCAGCGTCACCACGCTCGGCCAAAACATCAAGCTTGCCCGAGTCTTCTAAGGCCCGCCCGAGTCTCCAAATGCCGTCCGAGTCCCAGCGCACAACCTCTCCCACGCCCGGCCGAGCTCCACGAGGCCCGGGCGAGTATCACCTGAAAGTCTGGATTTTTAATCCTTGGCTATAAATAGGAAGTTTCATTTTGGGCACAAATCATCGAGGGTTTTAAAGGGTTTTTGGAGAATACAAGGGTTTGGGAGATCATCAATCAAGCTTGGAGCCACTCTAAGGATAGAAGGGAGACTTTTGATCCTAGTTCTTCATCTTCTTTGTTTCCTTTCCATCATCTTTGTAAACAAACTACTATTGATCAATATTGAATATGACTTGTGAGTAGTCCCATTATTTTCTAGGGTTTTATGAACCTCCTTGGTGTGTAATACTGTATCATCTATTGATCATATGTATGAATGAAGATTTTGTATGGTTGTGAATCTACTTGGATAACATGTTAACTCTATGCCCACTAAGTGTTTGATAAAATGCCTAAGTGGTTGACAGGCCGTCGTTGTGACCTGCAAATTTACAATTTATATTTCCACTACTTGTGGCTCACTATTGGCTAGCAAGTGGTAAGTAGGGGTCGAACCCAAGGGAGTTTGGTTGGAAACAGGTGTTCTTTCGAAAGCAATAAATAAAGAAAAGACAATTAGAGTTTTTGGTTGAGGTTTTGGTGCGGAAAATGAGTACTTGAAAGGTAAATGACTGAAAATAAAGTGCGAGGAAAGTAAATGTCCGGGAAAGTAGATTGCTTGAAGGACCAAGTCTTAGGAAATTAAAGACAATAAGTAAATGTGCGAGAAGTTAAAGTGCTTGAAGGTCCAAGTCTTTAGAAAGTAAGAGCAGTAAGTAAATGTGCGAGAAATTAAAGAGCGAGTAATGTAAAGGTGGTTTTAAAGAGAAGGAATTCGGTCTTAGGAGCCTTATATTCAGTCCCCGTTCATCATCGACCTCCAAGAATTTAACCAAATGTTCTAGGGAGTGAATTATTCCATTTCAAGACATAACTCCAAACAAAGCCATTTCAAGCATTTGAACCTCCGGCTTTTCCATTTCAAGACAAAGCTTACTAGTTCTAGCTAGGCTAACACCCCATTTCAAGGTATATTAACCTAAGTGCAGTCGCTTGATCCCTCATTTCCGAACAAACCAAGCGACTATAGAGGGAATGAACTACTCGGAAGAGCTTTGCCATTTCAAGCATCCACTCTTCCTAGTTATGTTCACCCCGAAGGCACAAAAACTAGCTAGAACATTAAAGTAACATGAAAGCAAGGGTCTAGAACGGTTCCATAGTATAAGAACTCCTTTTGACCGAATGAAAGTTTAGCTACTAATTCTCATTGAAGTGAATATCATAACCATTGCAAACGAAAGTAAAGCAAGAATGAGTAGAGGAGAATTGAGCTTTTGATTGCTAGTGCAAAGTACTACAAGTGTTTTCGACCCACAAGTTCTCGTTTCCCTTCCTAAGTTTCTCTAAAGTTGTCACAAAATCGCACACTATGAAAGGGATGGAGCTCTTCTATTTATAAGCATGGGTGGGCGGTTGCTTCATGGAGAAGTAATGCTTCTCATTGGCTAGCCGTCTTTAAGCTAGCTAGTGCTAAGTGTCGACCTCTTATGAGCTTCCTTCATCCTTAAGCTAGGGGCAATATAAGCTAGCTGGTGCCAAGTGCCATACTTCTTGGAGCTTCCTTCGTCCATAAGCTAGCCGCCTTTAAGCTAGTTGGTGCCAAATGTGGCATCCCTTGAGCAAGGTGCTTCACAAGGCAAGCTGCTCTTAGAGCAAGATGCTTCCAATGGACATCGGACCTAGCAAGTAGCTGGAACTTCGCCGGAGTTTTGGTCGGAAAAAGTTCTACTCGGCGCTTGGTCGGGCGCTTGCCTCGGGCCCGCTCGGGTGCCTGTCTCGGATGCGCTCGGGCGCCTGTCTCGGATGCGCTCGGGCGCCTGTCTCCGATGCGCTCGGGCGCCTGTCTCGGAAGCACTCGGGCGCATGTCTCGGATGCGCTCGGGTGCCTGTCTCGGGCGCAGCCCGACATCCCTCGGTCATGAACCTCAGCGCGCTTGCGAGCACACAGCTGTGATGCCCGACACTGTTCTGGGGCGCGCCCTTATTTCTTCGGTATTGACTCTCGGGCCTCAGCCGAGACCGCTCGGATACCGACCTGGGACGCGACCCGGTATTTCTCGGTCGCGGCCCGGTACTGAAGCTCGGCCACGCCTGGGGCTTCTTGGGCGCCGACTGGGTTCCTCGGTCACCGACTGGCCCGATCAACTTGTAATTTATTTCTAGCATAAAACTCCTCTTTTAAGCTGGTTTCTTCCCTAAACCTCAACATAGCCTGTAGAGCAAAATGGGACTAACAAGTGAATGATGTTAAGACAAATTGTCTAATTTGGTGGGTTTAACTGATTCAACGAGTCATATAAATATGCCCCATCAGCTCACCCCACACTTATACTTGGTCGTCCCGAACACGGCTAGTGAGAAGAGGCAACTAATATCTAAAGGTCCTAGACATGAATGTTAGAGTGCTAGTCTAGACTTTTCCTATTCATGCATCACTTGATGTCAAAATAAAGTGCGTTTAAAATTTAGAAGATAACTTAATACTTATACCTCCGAGTCGTGATGCAAACCAATTTGGATGTATTGGAGATAGCCCTTTTTAGGTTCTTGTACGCACTCTTCGGACCGGTCTCATACTATATGGTTATCTTCCGTAGCTTTCTCTAGAACATGATTTATTCGGGCTAAATGGGTCGAGTCTTTTATATTGTTTGGAAGAACAGCATTTTGTAGTGACTTGGCCTTCGGCCTTTGATATTGAATTTGGATGCTTCACTTTTGCTTTGGTTAAAACCTTCACAATTTGCCCTTTGGCCTTTGATTTCTCGAGCTTTGCTCTTTTGTGAATTGCTTGTTCGTTTTCACTCTTGGGAGGTCCAATCATTGCCCGAGAGCATATGGAAATGCCTCCCCGCTCTTTCTCATCCTCGCTTTTTTGCGCGGGTCAAGACGAGGGTCGCTCGGCTATTTTCCCAGCTACTCGAACTAGAGATAGGACGGTTTGATTCCCGTCCCGCCTTTTGCATAAACGCTGCATGGCGGAGTCTACTCGAAACCCAAGTAACCCGAAGTGCTAACCTCCACTAACTTCGGATAACCATATAGTGAGACCCGGCCCTTCGAGTGCTTGTCAAACCTTTCTAGGGCGTTTTCTGTCAACTCCACATCCCTATTTATCTCGGCACGTAAAGACAAATAAGAAGTTAAGTTCTAAAGTTTTAACGCAATTTAGATCTCACAAGGACATGCATGAATTTGGATCCATCTATTTCACATCATGAAGCTTATATTCAAGAGTTGCAAAAAGATAAAAATTACGGAAAAGGAAAACATGCTGACTACTATGTGCAATGACTCACCCCACACTTTTGAACAAAGCCGTGCCTCGCAGCACGACTTGGTTCAAAAGACAAAAAGAATAAGGGGACTTGGAAAGGAAATGACATAAGAGGAAAAGATTCGAACTCCCTTGTGGTGTCGTCGCTGCCAAGTCATGGACGTAGGAGCAAACGACATTCCCTTGGTTCGGCCGGATTCGGCTGGAGCTCGAGGAAGTTCGGCAGGGAAACTGGATTTCTCGGGCGCGCCTCAGTGTTCCTCAGGCGCGTCCCCGGTACTTCTCGGTCGCGACTCGGTCTTTCTCGGGCGAAGCCCGGTCATTCTCGAGCGCGACTCCTGTTCCTGCACAAAAGATCAAATTCCTTCCAAATGCGAGGGGATGAGTACGATTTAAACCTAAATTAAAATAAAATGCCGCATGAAACCAAAAAATGTGCGGGGTTACCTCCCTGCAAGTGCCTTTGTTTAACGTCGTTGGCTCGACGATACCTCGCTTATGTCGGGTCTGGTGGCTCGGCTAGGTCGAACTTAGCCGTGGCTCTCGCATTGATTCTTTCTTTGACACTCCCCGAACTCTTGTGACGTGATGTGCTCGGGCCTGGTCTTGATGGTTTCGGTGGTTTCTTTGTACCCGGGCGGCTGTTATTATAGACGTTGAAGTCTAAAATTTTACCACCGAAAGTGAGGGATAATGAGCCTTCGCTCATGTCGATCTTTGCCTTTGTGATGTAGAGAAATGGCCGCCCCAATATGAGTGTTGTAGGGTCGTCTTTGCTGGTATCCCCAATTGGTATCACATAAAAATCCGTAGGAACGACTAGCTTTTCCACACGGAGCATTACTTTTTCTAGCATTCCAACTGGATGGACACACGACTTGTCCCCCAACTCGAGAGATAACTTTGGTGGCTTTAATGGACCAAGCCCCAATGAACAATATAGGGGGTAAGGCAAGACATTTACTGCAGCTCCAAGATCAATTAGGCAATGATGAACTTGGATCTTGCCTATACCACATGAGACTGTAAAAGCCCCAGGGTCCTTGCTTGTGTCCAGTTGTGCCTCATGATTCCAGGTAAGGGGTTTACTCGTTATCAGGCCATTTTGCTTATTCCTTGATTCTATTTCCTTTTCCACCTTTTTCTTTTGGGTCGCACGATCCTTGGAGGCAATGGTCTTCATAGGGTAAGACGACTCTTGACCCTCATCATCCCACCCAGATGGTGGTACGTCGAAGTGCGTGATCGGCGGTGGCGTCATGTTGACGGTAAATGCATAGCGTCCATTGTCCGCATGTGTGACCCAAGTTTTGCCATCACTGGGCCGGTCTTCTTCTTGATTCCAATTCGGTCGGTGCCTACGGGTATAGTGCTTGATTGTAGGTTTGTAAGCTTTGGCCCCACGCCGTGGTTTCATCAGTTGAGCTTCTTCCTCATGCGCCGCCTTTACGTCCGATGCCTTTATCATGTTGACAATCCCTTTCGGGTTTTGGATCGTTTGCGAGGGGAGCCAGCCGGATTCATTTTTTAGCTCGGACACCTCGGTGGCCAGCTGGGACATTTGCTTTCCCAAGTCTGCTATCGCTCCATCGGTTTTCGCCATGTATTGATGCATCGTGTTGGACAGGTCCTTCACAATTTCCTCGAGCGGCTTGCTCGGGCCTTGCTGGCTCGGACCGGCCTGGTACTGATTCGGTCCCTTTGGCTGATATTGGCCTGGTCCGCCCTGGTTGTATTGCCGGTGAGGCGGTTGATAGAATTGCTGAGCCGGTTGAGGCGCGGCCTGTTGCGTTCTCCTCGGGGCGTTGTTGTTGTATCGCCAATTTTGTCCGGGCGCCTAACCGAACTACCTCGAGTCGTTAGGCCAATTTTGTCCGGGCGCCTGCCCGAACTGCCGGCTCGGTCCCGCTCGGTCGCTGTTGTTGTACCCTTGATATCCACCTATTGCGTTCACTTCCTTCGGGTCATTCTCCATCAACGTCGGGCAAGTGTCGGTTTTATGGTCCAAAGCACCATAAAATTCACAAGGCCTCATCTGAGCTGGCTGCCTCCGTAGGAGCTGAATCATCATCTCCTTCATCTGCTTCATTTCCTCGGGCAAGGAACTCATTGGTACCTCGGCCTTTACCACGTTCTTGGTGCGGGAAAACTCTTCTTGCCGAGTCGTCTCTTCCCTAAACCGGGCGTTCTCCGCAACACTAGTGACAAGCTCCCTTATGCCGCTTAATGATAGATTCATCATCGATCCTCCAGCCGAGGCATCTAGGAGCCTTTTGTCGAGGGGCTTTAGTCCATCAATTAGGTACTCGACGATGAGTTTCTCGGGTAGCCCAAGAGTGCAGCAACTTCGCTCCAGGTGGTTGAATTTTTCTAAGTACTCGTACATGGTCTCATTAGGCCCTTGCCTTATCTCTTGCAATTGTCTCCTCACTTGCATCGCCCTTCCTGCTGGATAATACTTATCCAAGAATTTCTTTTGCATTTGGGCCCATGTTCGAATGCTACCTGAAGATAATACTTAGCCGAGTCACTAAGGGAGAAATAAAATGCTTTTAATTTAAAATCATCCACATCTACTCCATAAGGTTTTAAATTTTGGCAAATGCCATGTAAACGTTGAAGATGAGTAGTAGCAGATTCTCCCTGATTTCCCGAGAACTTTGGCAAGTTATGGACCACCGATGTGTTTATAGAAATGTTCTCTAGGTCCGGGCCTTCGTCTATGCACCACGGCTGGGTCCTGAAGTCGAGCGCCGAGAGCTCTCCCATGGTAGGTTCACGGAGGACTTCGTCCGTATAGTATTCGTCGAAGACTGGGTGTTGCCTCGGCATTTGCCGATGTAACGGTGGCTATCTCGGGGGTTGCCTCGGCTGTTGCCTCGGCGCGGCTCCAACTCTGCCTTCGGGCACCCTTTGATTTAACCGGGCTGCTTCCCTAATCGCACGGTTGTGGTTCCGGATGAGCTGTTCCGGGTCGTCTATAAATGGGGGCAGTCCCTCGTTATCTCGGACAACCTGGTTCACCTCGTCGTTAATCTCTTCGTCCTCATGATGGCTTCCTATACGAGGCATGGTTAACGAGCAAAAACTAAAGAAAAAGAAAAAGAAGAACAACTATCCGATACACTAACTCCCCGGCAACGGCGCCAAAATTTGACAGGCCGTCGTTGTGACCTGCAAATTTACAATTTATATTTCCACTACTTGTGGCTCACTATTGGCTAGCAAGTGGTAAGTAGGGGTCGAACCCAAGGGAGTTTGGTTGGAAACAGTTGTTCTTTCGAAAGCAATAAATAAAGAAAAGACAATTGGGGTTTTTGGTTGAGGTTTTGGTGCGGAAAATGAGTACTTGAAAGGTAAATGACTGAAAATAAAGTGCGAGGAAAGTAAATGTGCTGGAAAGTAGATTGCTTGAAGGACCAAGTCTTAGGAAATTAAAGACAATAAGTAAATGTGCGAGAAGTTAAAGTGCTTGAAGGTCCAAGTCTTTAGAAAGTAAGAGCAATAAGTAAATGTGCGAGAAAATAAAGAGCGAGTAATGTAAAGGTGGTTTTAAAGAGAAGGAATTCGGTCTTAGGAGCCTTATATTAAGTCCCCGTTCATCATCGACCTCCAAGGATTTAACCAAATGTTCTAGGGAGTGAATTATTCCATTTCAAGACATAACTCCAAACAAAGCCATTTCAAGCATTTGCACCTCCGGCTTTTCCATTTCAAGACAAAGCTTACTAGTTCTAGCTAGGCTAACACCCCATTTCAAGGTATATTAACCTAAGTGCAGTCGCTTGATCCCTCATTTCTGAACAAACCAAGCGACTATAGAGGGAATGAACTACTCGGAAGAGCTTTGCCATTTCAAGCATCTACTCTTCCTTGTTATGTTCACCCCGAAGGCACAAGAACTAGCTAGAACATTAAAGTAACATGAAAGCAAGGGTCTAGAACGGTTCCATAGTATAAGAACTCCTTTTGACCGAATGAAAGTTTAGCTACTAATACTCATTGAAGTGAATATCATAACCATTGCAAACGAAAGTAAAGCAAGAATGAGTAGAGGAGAATTGAGCTTTTGATTGCTAGTGCAAAGTACTACAAGTGTTTTCGACCCACAAGTTCTCGTTTCCCTTCCTAAGTTTCTCTAAAGTTGTCACAAAATCGCACACTATGAAAGGGATGGAGCTCTTCTATTTATAAGCATGGGTGGGCGGTTGCTTCATGGAGAAGTAATGCTTCTGATTGGCTAGCCGTCTTTAAGCTAGCTGGTGCTAAGTGTCGACCTCTTATGAGCTTCCTTCATCCTTAAGCTAGCCGCAATATAAGCTAGCTGGTGCCAAGTGCCATACTTCTTGGAGCTTCCTTCATCCATAAGCTAGCCGCCTTTAAGCTAGTTGGTGCCAAGTGTGGCATCTGATGTTCCCTTAAGTGGCATGTATTTGGCAAAACATAGCTTAGACAGTTCGAGCAGGTGTTCAGGGGGAGTTCGAACAATATCCTGGTACTCCTGTACAGCGTGATCAAGACGCGAGGATATTTTCCGGAAGATATTGGCAACGAAGATTTCGACAAGTGGAAGTCGGCCTGCGACTTATTTGAGCATTAGATATTCGAATGAATATCTACATTAAAGATGGCGCGACTTACTTGGAAAGAAGACTTCGTATATTCTTTCGATCGATTTATGAAAGATATACATCAAATATTTAGGAATCAATTCCGAAATATTTGATGGGATTATCTTGTGCGAATTAGGGGTTCGCTCGAGCATATAAATACAATGCAAGGGCAACCCTAATTCCCATCGCTTTCAAAGATCAAATATACACGAGCATATCCTGCTGATTGGAGAAGAGGAAAGCGACGGCCGGTTGTGTTGTCTCATTGAGAATACACCGATGCAAGTGCAGTCTGTTCAAGTGCAACACAGACTGTCTGAAGCGTATCAACTGCCGCACACAACAAAGGTGAACAAGCTTTCGAGAGAAAGCATCCGAGCTTCTGGAGAAGGTCGAGAACGTTCAGACTGCAGGTTCTGAACGAAGGGGATCGAGGGGAATTGAGGTGAACCTCGGTTGCAAATCTCAGAGACGGAGTATTGAGGTTAGGCTGTTACAAGGTGTAAGTGTAAGTCCCTGTGGAAACCCTATACTCATAATAAAGATTTGCTGTCCCTTTTTTGGGTGTGGGAAACCCCCCAGAGTAGGCGGAGCCGAACTGGGTTATCAGTCTGTGTGTCTCTACTGCCTTTATCTGTTTGCTGAACTGTTGTGATAAGAGTTCAATCTCTGTGTTGAACTATTGTGCAAAGAGTCCCAGGTCTGTCGCAACACTATCTTGGACACAAGCTTGAACAGGGGACATAATTTCAGCATCGCTTGAGCAAGGTGCTTCACAAGGCAAGCTGCTCTTAGAGCAAGATGCTTCCAATGGACATCGGACCTAGCAAGTAGCTGGAACTTCGCCGGAGTTTTGGTCGGAAAAAGTTCTACTCGGTGCTTGGCCGGGCGCTTGCCTCGGGCGCGCTCGGGCGCCTGTCTCGGATGCGCTCGAGCGCCTGTCTCGGATGCGCTCGGGCGCCTGTCTCGGATGCGCTCGGGCGCCTGTCTCGGAAGCGCTCGGGCGCCTGTCTCGGATGTGCTCGGGCGCCTGTCTCGGGCGCAGCCCGACATCCCTCGGTCATGAACCTCAGCGCGCTTGCGAGCACACAACAGTGATGCCCGGCACTGTTCTGGGGCTTGCCCTTATTTCTTCGGTATTGACTCTCGGGCCTCAGCCGAGACCGCTCGGATACCGACCTGGGGCGCGACCCGGCATTTCTCGGTCGCGGCCCGCTACTGAAGCTCGGCCACGCCTGGGGCTTCTCGGGCGCCGACTGGGTTCCTCGGTCACCGACTGGCCCGATCAACTTGTAATTTATTTCTAGCATAAAACTCCTCTTTTAAGCTGGTTTCTTCCCTAAACCTCAACATAGCCTGTAGAGGAAAATGGGACTAACAAGTGAAAGATGTTAAGACAAATTGTCTAATTTGGTGGGTTTAACTGATTCAACGAGTCATATAAATATGCCCCATCAGTGGTCTAGAAATTTGAACTTGAAGTTGAGTATTCTAGCGAATGAGATTGAGAGTTCTAGAATGAAAGTAGATTCACCTTTGCTAAGCAATGATCACTAGCGTGACTCATCTTAGCATTGAGATAGGCTTGGTCTTAAACCGCTAATTTGATATTGATCATTCAACTAGCGTTGATGATTGAGAAATTTGAGTAGGACATGAGCTAAAAACATCGAGAGATTGAAGCTCACGTGCAAGGTGGCTCAACTTTAAATCAAAGACGTAATCTAGGGATGGAATTTGATTTAATAGTCGCATGCCTTAATCTAACCATTATATTGTTCGTTCAGGAAATTGCACCTATAGAGAGTATAGTACACCAAGGAGGGACGTAGCGCCCTAGGAATGCCTTTTAAAACCTTGAAAATAACCCTTTCCTTTCATTGATTCACTTAATATTTGACAATCAACTATTTGAACCATCAATTAAGAAATAGACTTATTTAGTAAAATCAAATAGTGATCTTAGGTTTAAAATTGCTCCTTGGACGACCCGGTATTTACCGGTCATTATAAATTGTTTTGACTATACAATATTACAACTGTCAGTAACCCTTCGAAACACCTCTTATCTATCTTTTAACTCTAATTACACACCACATAGGATTTAGAATATACACCTTTATACATTTTTGGTTTAGAATAGCTAAACGAAAACATGATCTTACATAATGCATGTGCTTGGCTTGCTCTTTAGGGTTTGACCCGGTACTTTACCGGTGTTTGTAAATTGTTTTGACCTACTACATTTGATCCTCTCTTCATTGATACTATTCTAGAGGCTAAAAAGAATTTAGTTCGTCAAATGACCTACAAGATCCCAGGCTGAAGAGGAAAGTTGTCCCTGAGTCTTTAATGAGGAGAACTGATGCTGGTGAGAAGATGTCGCGAGCAGAAAGAGGAAGAATGCTGAAGGTGCTGGAGATCATCCTGGAAGTGCAACAGGAGCAGAACAAATGAATCAGTTGCTTGGTTCGAGCGCTGAGATATCCCAGCGATGACGAGGATGAAACTGCTAATGTTGAAACCGGTGACTCCAATGAAGACTCCTCTATGTGAAGGTCCATGCTACAAAACTTTGAACTTTGACTCTGAAACTATTATTTATTTTTTTGGTACTTGTTTTGGTACTGTTTCAGTTGCTGTTTGAACTTGTTGAACCCTCCTTGCCAATTTTGTGGAAAAAAGGGGGAGTATTTTTGAGGATGTTTGTTTCCCTCAATTGTCTCTGAAGTCTAGTTAGCTAGAACTAGTCGATTTGATTTTGCCAAAAAGTGCCGAGGGGGAGATTGATGTTCCTACGTATGGCATGATCTTGGCAAAATGACTTCAGAGTGTTAAAGCAGAGGTCAAGAAGTGTTCAACCAAAAACTGGAACTCGATTACAGCGTGAAACAGACGCACAGAAGTTTCCAAATCCGACAGTTTCTAAAAGACCGGAGATTTGATCCTGTTGGAGTCGACTAATGAGAAAATAGAAGATCAGATATTCAAAAGAATATCGACATATCAATTGGAAGTCGGTTAAGGATATTCGACCTACCTTGGCATGGAAGAAATCATCTAAGATTGGATAAAAGTATCTAGCACATATTTACGAACATCTCCTAAAATATTTGACAGATTATCTAGGATTAATTTGGAGGGTTCGCAGCATATAAATAAGAGTGATAGGGCGTCCATATGTGCATCGCTTTTGGAGAAACAGAAAACACGAGTGATCTTGAGTAGAGGAGGAGGAGGAGCGACGGCCAGCTGATATTTCCCCAATGGAAATTCAACAGCGCTGAAGCAGTTTGTTCAGTGTGCTGATCAGACTGTTCTGATAGAACAACCCGCTTTACACACACGTTGCTGTCATTTGCTTTTGGGAGAAGGAGACCGAGCAAGTTCGGGAGGGAGTCTCGAACTCAGGGGATCGAGGGGGAGCCAAGATCGCAAATCCAGAAGATTAAGTGATAGAGGCTAGGCGTTTACATTTGGAGATTGTAAGAGTAAGACCTCATGTAGCTCTATACTTTTCAATAAGATTTCCAACCCTTTAGTGTGTGAGAAGCCCCCTAGAGTAGGCTATTGCCTAACTGGGTATTACATTGTGTGTCCCGACTTAGTTCTCTCCCAGTAACCGTTCAATCGGTGTTCCACACTCTGTTGAAACACGACCTTGGTAAAAATCTTGAACAGATAACAGTATTTCAAAACTGATGCTAGACTCGTTTAGATTCGTGAACAATTTGATTATAAACTCGACTAGAACTCAATTAGGACTCGACTTGAACTCAATTATAATTTGATTACAATTCGATTATATGCTTGATTCAAATTCGTTTGTAATGAGTTACTAAAAAACTTACTATAAAATAGGTTTCATCCCTCAAACTTGAAATCCCTTTCACCCTTATCCATAAAAAACCTCATGCAATTCAAAAACAATGACCTTCAACACGTGCAAAGAAAAAGCTGATCATGATGGGATCATGCGAAACCCTTTTGCTGAGTTCCTCTTTTGAAACTTCTCCTCGATAAGGTTAAAGAGCAGTGTCACATTGAGAATGTAACTAAGAAAGATATAAATCACATTGCTAGAGAGCTATTTTTTCAATGTTTCAACATTCCATATGATAAATATGTAAACTTTGCTTCTTATGCCAAATGTCGTCATGATTTTTTCTCACCCCCAAACTGCCTCCCATGTCACCTCCAAAAGCCCCATATTAACTTGGAAAAATTTTGAAAATATTTAAAATTGAAGATTGAGTTTTCTTTCTACTCATTCTTCCTGATTAGATTCTCTTTCCACTCACTTTTTCTAAGACGTTGTTACCAACGGCGTCTTAGAGTAAACCACTCCTGGCAATAGTAGCCTACGTGATTATTTTACTAAAACTAATGCTGAGTCAGCTCGCTTATATGAGATTTTAAATTAGGTCGTTGTTAGAAACCACGCCATAATCAAATAATGAAGAATCTCGGGTTCGGCGTCGCCCATCGCTCAAGAAGTAAAGCAGAATCAAAGATTTGAAGTTTAAAGTTTCTTCTCATTCTCGTCCTCTACTGTAGAGTGTTCGTGTCTTCCTTTTTTATTTTCTAGATCGGTCTCCAGCAATCCCCTAATTGCTGCCGGTTTTACACAATATTCATTCACTAACTAACGAATTCAGCTTTTCGATTATCGTCTACCACAACCCATTTGTACCTTTCTGCAAACTCTAATATTGAAAAGTGCTAGAGTCGATGTAAATTGAAATATTGTTGTCTTGTTCAAGACGAGATCCAAATGGTGTTCAACTAGAGACTTGAACACTTAGCTAGACAGTAACCAAAATAGAATAATGCAAGCACACACGATGTAATATCCAGTTCGGCAACCACCCTACTCTGGGGGGCTTTCCGCGCCCTAAAGGGTAGCAAATCTTTATTGAAAAGTTTAGATCTATCGATGGTCTTACACTTACAATCTCCCGAATGTAATTGCCTACCCTCTAACACTTCTTCTCCTTGATTTGCGATCTCGGCTCCCCCTCGATCCCCTGAGTTTGAGACGCGTTCTCCCTAACGCGTGATCTCAGTGTTGTGTGTGCAGCGATATGTTCCATGGACAAGTCTGATCAACACACGGAACGGGACTTTCTCAGCGCTGTTGATCTTTCGTTGTGAAAATATTAGTCGTCGCTCCCCTTCCTCCTCTTCTAAAAATCACTCGTGTGTTTTTCTTCTCCAATAGCGAATGCTGATCTGGAAACCCTAGCTGCGTATTTATAACCCTTGGCAGCTTCCCAAAACCGTTCGAGATACTCTATCAAATATTTAGGAAATATTCCTAAATATTCTCTAGATATCTTATCTAATCTTTAGAAAGTCCTAAATATCTTCCTTCCTAGCCACGGCATGCCGAAGATCTTCAACTGATTTTGTTGATAATCTTCTAAATATTCAGTCCCGAGTTTCTTGTTAACCGACTCCAGCGCTTGATATCTTCGATAATTTGAAATCCTGAATTTAGGAAACTTCCATTCTTTAGTTCTGCGCTGTATTCGAGTTCCAATCTTCTGTTGAACAGCTCATTGACTTCTGCTTGAACACTTTGAAGACGTTTTGCCAAACACCATGCCATACGTAGGAACAACAATTTCCCCTTTGGCATTTTTGGCAAAACCAAATCATTTAGTTCTAACTACCTTGACTTCAGAGTCCGTAAGATTATGGAGGAACAAGTCGACCTCAAAATTACTCTCTCTTTTTTCACCAAAATCGGCAAGGAGGGTTCAAAATAATAGTTCAAACATAAAAAAACTTTTAAAAAATAGTCTAATAGTACGACAAAAATAATGTTTAACAGTCAGAACTAATTAAGGTGGAGCTTTAAACCTTCGTTCAAAGGTGTCAACGTCAGTCTCGTTGTCTTCCTCCTCATCCTCATCATCGCTGGGATAACGCAGAGCACGCACTAGTTGATTGATCCTTTTGTTTTGATCCTGCAGGGTCTTCATGATTGCCTCCAGCTCGCTTACTATCATTCCTCGCTCAACACGGGACATCTTCTCCCTAGCACCAGCTCTCCTCATAGCTGACTCTGGAACATCCTTTCTTTGCAGCCCAGGGCCCTTCAGGTCATTCACATGCCGACCCTTAAACAGCTTGTGATCAACTCCCAATTTCAGTGGAGCTCTTGAAACACTGTCCTGGTTTATCTTCAGCTCTGGATTCTGGTAGATGATCAGCTCGTAGATGAGTGAGGGGAAGACAATCTGGTGGAGGGACTTGGTGGATGTAGCATGTTCAGCAATCTGTTGGAACATGATTCGTCCCATGTTAATCTGCATTCAATTACCAATCTGATAGATCAACTGTCCCATGTCTTTACTGACCGTTATCTTGTACGAAGTGGGCTTCCAGTTGACTATTGCAATGAAAAATAACATCGAGTAGAATGTAGTCTGATCAGCAATTGGTATGGAGGTGTCTTCCCCGGTTGGGTATGCTCCAGCGGTCAGGGAGCTTGCAATTTTGTCATAGTCTTCTTCTTCTTCTTCTTCCACTTCAGCTTGGTCATCCATGTCAAAGAAAATGTTTATGATCTCTGGATCAAGCATAATTTTCTCCCCTCTCACATAGATTGCTCCGTAGTCCTTGTCACCAACTATCCCAATTTGACTTGGTAGATTCGCAATCGCTTCTCTCACCAGCTGCTCATTGAATGGGTTGCTCTTTCTCAACGTCTAGAAGATATTAGTGTCCTTCAATAGTTGGACAACCTCCTTTCCTTTATATTTCTTTTCATCTAGGATCCTCTCAGGTATGATCTTCCTCTTTTGTACTGCCTTCCACTTGTCTGCTGCTTCTCGACTAGTGAACCACACGCCGTGTCTGGTAATGCCTGACAGAATACTACTTGGAACAGAGATTGGAACTCAATCTTTCTTTTCTTAGACACACTTGCTCCCCCTGCGTCTGAGGCAACACGTTTTGTTTGACTCTTTGTTTCAGACACTTGCACGGTCACCTTCTTCTTTTGTTTCTGCTTCTTTGACTTCTTGAGATTAGCCAATGGAACTGCATCCTGATCAGATTCTTGATTTCCATCATTAGGTTTCTTCATCCCAGCTTCCTTCATATTGACTTCATGAATAGCTAGTTCTTCCATTGTTTCTGGCACAACTAGTTCAATAGGAAGTTCCTCAGCAACTTTTGCTTTTTCATGTTTCTCTAGCTCTTTTTCTTGATTTTCAAGCCCTTCCTTCTGTAAATCCAGGACAACTTCATCAATGTCTTTGAACATCTCATCAAGTTCAGTGTCTTCTTCTGATGGGTCTGATTCTATTGAGTCATCAACTTTGAGCGGTGGTTGATTCTGTGCAGCATCCTTAGAATCGGCTTCTGCGCTAGTTTCCTTCTCTACACCTTTTGTCTCATCAACTTCTCCTTCTGAACGTCCTTCAGAGTCTTCATCAACCACTAGGCGTCTCTTGCTCGAACTCTTAGTAAAGCATTCATTCTCATAGTGAGACATAGCCATCATCCTCCCTCTGACTACACTAATCCATGCCGCGTATTTCATGGGAGTGTCGACCCTGTGAGCCACATCTTTCATACGAAGTCCCTTCTTCTGTAACACAAATCCAGTTGCTCAAAACTTTTCTTTCAACAAAGTATGCCTATCTGCAGCCCCAATCTCCCCCTTCCTGGTTTCATATTATGTCACTACCTCTGCAACTACCGACTTCCCTTCATCCACAACCTGCGACACTGTTACAGTTCCCACGGAGGTTTCTGTTTTCTTTGGTACATTAACAATTACTTCCTAACCCTCATTAGCCACTGAAACTTTACCCATCTCCTTCTCTTTTTCACTCCATTGCTCATTCACAACATTAGGAATATGAATTTGAGATTGAGTACTAGGGATTACCTCTTTGAGTAATTGTTCCGCCAACGAGTGAGTTTCCTTCGCTATTCGCTTGCTTCCTCCAGAAGATGTTGATTTAAGGTTTGGAAGGGAGACCTTCACTGGCTCTTCCGTTGGTTTTGCCGTCTCCGCAACTGTCATCTTCTTGGTCTTCTTAGGGATAGCCCGTCCTGATTTCCGCATTGCCTTCTTCAAAATTGTTGACTCAGGAGCAGGAATAGTTGTAGCAATTGATTTCTTCGTTGTTCAAGTGTTCACCATCGTTCTTGATTTTTAATCTTTAGAAATTGGTTGAACTATGGTTTTGAAGATCTTGGAGAGAATAGGCAATTGCTGAATATTTGTTTTTCAAATATTCTATCTTCTGAACTTCCCAAAACTGACTTGCGTATAACTCTTGAAATATTTAGTCCAATCACCTCTCTCTTTCTTCATTGCTCCAACGAATTAATGAAACTTACCTTCCTCACCTCCGATGCTGTTTAAATTTAAAATGTTGTTATGTCATCTCTCTGTTCCAGCTTTCTTCTTGAAAGGTCAGCCCAACTGATTAGTTGGTCTTTGGCTTCTAGCTGACCTTCGCCTGGAACAGTTAGTTGTTGACACCACATAGACCCAGAGAGGATCTAAGTGTCTCGAATTGAATAACATCCAGCTACTTGGTGAGTATGTCAGCAAATTGCCTGTCTGTCGTCATGCTTTAGTGTGATGACTTTCTTCTCCACTAGCCCTCGGATGACATGAAGTCTGATGTCAATGTGCTCCGTTCTTGGGTATATTCATGATGCCCATATAGCCCCAGTACAATGGTATCTACTTCTGTTTCACTCCGTATTCAGACATCATCTACTTCATCCACAGTATCCGCCAGCAAAATAATCTGCCAGCAAAATAGTCCGCCTCAGCTCCAGTTATACTCTTTTGATCGTCAGTGTTTCCTGCCAAATCAATATCCATGTCCTTGGTGTACCAGATGCCATCATCCCTCCGTTTCACCTGAAGTCCAAGGCACCCATGTTTCACCATGTGGTCTACTCCCCCTAGCACATAGCCATGATCGAAGAGGAACTCCTTGAGACGCTCATACCATGTTATGGGCGCTTGCACTCTCCTTATACCTTCATCTTCCTTAGTTTGGCAAGACTGCGTCAGGGTGTTAGACGAAGTTCCATCACAATCTTCAGTAGTTTGGCTCACCAGACAGACAGTTGCACCTCATGTTCTATTAGTTCCTGGGAGGTAGAAGAAGTTTAATGACCTGGTACCTTCCATCAGTGGGACTCTGACGGACACACAGTCGTCGTGTGAAAAAGTCAAGAATATATTTATAAGTCCGCTACTCGCGACTTCACTACTGGGTAGCAAGTGGTAAGTAGGGATCGAACCCAAGGGAATTGGTGGATTAGTTGTATTTTAATGAAGCTTATGCATAAATTTAATGCGATTGGGGTTGGGTTTGAGTGTGCTTTGAGAACTGAAAGTAAATTACAATAGTTGATAATGGACTGTAAGGAAAGGATTCGGTTTAGGGGTTTCATATCATATCATCGTTCATCATTGACCTCTAATGATCATACTAAGTGTTCAAAAGTGTATCAAGGCCATTTCAAGCACTCGACTTGCCACACTGTCTAGCCCATTTCAAGGTCATAGAGCACTTGTTCTATTTAGACTAGCACCCCATTTCAAGGTATACTAGCCTATGTGCATCCATTTGATCAATCATTTCCGATCAATCCAAATGGTGTTTTAAAGAGGTCGAACTCCTCAGATAAGCTTTGCCATTTCAAGCATCCACTTACCCGAGTATGTTCACGAACCCCACGGAAGAGTTTTGCCATTTCAAGCATCCACTCAACCTTGGAAGTTCTAACCTAATATGTGGCACATAGAACAAGTTTTGAAACACTAAGTAGCATTAAGCATAGAGTCTAGAACGGTTTATGATATAAATAGTCCCTCTACCGAATACAAGCTTTAGCTACTTGTATTCATGTCAAGGAATACAAGCAAACCATGGCTTTGAACAAGGATACCGAAAAGGAGAATAACTTTAAAGTAAGAACAATATATACGGAAAGTAAAGGACAAGCCGTGGCTTTTGTACCTACAATAAGTGGAGGAGAGGAGCTCCTAAGCAAGATCCAAGCAAGGAAAAGTAGCTCCAAAATGAAGAACAAAATGTGTATTGAAAGTGAAGAGAAGAGGGTTAAGCCCTCTATCTCTCTAAAGACTTGTGGATTGTGGGATGGGATACATTTACAAGGAGAGGGCATCTCTATTTATAGGCTAAGGGCAAGGGATGGATGTGGATGAGAGGCCACCACATGTCACAAAATGGGAGGAGAAGCAAAAGCCATCGGGGTGAGTCATCACCTCCCTTAGCCGCCCCCCCCCCCCCCACATGTGTCACTTCCTCCTTGAAGCCGCCGGCCATGTGAGGTGGAGGAGAGTGAGTGCTGAGTTTGTGATCTTTTCACAAAAGCCATCGGTCCTTTCAGCTCTGGTCTGACTCTGGTTGCCCTTCGGTTGGACTTGTTTTGAGTGATTCCACGTCAGGTTCTTGAAAGTCGGAATTTGTTCGTGGCCTGGAATGACTCGTAATTCATTTTCAGCTTTAAAACTCCTCCTTAGCCTGTATTCTCTTTATACTTCAAAATACCCTGTAGATAAATATCGAAACTAACAAGCAAAAAGTTAAATAGACAAAGCGTCTAATTTGGTGGGTTTAACTGTGTTTATGATTCATACAATTATGGTCCATCAGACTCCATTCTTGTCTAGTACTTGACAGAAATCATGAGTGAATGTTACATGATGTCCTCCATCACACAGTTGACTAATGCTAATCAAATTCACCTTCAACCCTTCCACCAGAAGGATGTCCTCGAGCACAGGTAGATCCGAAACCTTCAATGGCCCACAGCTGATCACCTAGCCCTTTCCTCCATCTCCAAATGAAACAAACTGACGCTTGCTTATATGTCTCATATGTACGAGGTGATCAAGATTACCTGTGATGTGGGCCGAGCCTCCACTGTCGAGGTACCAACGATCATTCTTCATGTGACTAGATGAGCTAGTGGCCACAAAACAGGTTTCCTCCTTTGCTATTGCTCTCCAGACTTGTTTCCGCCGTAGATTGACACTGGGTTCCATTGCTTTGCGCTCAACTAAATACAGGCGACACCTTGGTTTAATATGCCAGCTCGGATAATAGTATCAACATATGTGAGTGTCTCTCCTCCATTTTGCACTAGGCCAGCCTCGGTTAATCACAAGCAACTTCCTCTTTTGAATTCCAAAATGCTTCTCAAGGACTTGTCCCATCCTCTGTTCAGGCCTCTGAGGAGACTTCAGTTCAGCCCGTACGAAAGTGTTCTTGACTGAAATGCTTTCACCAGTGAAGCCGGGACCTCTATGTCCATCTTCGACTATTTGGGATTTGAGTATAGCATCCAGATTCTTAGAGCCGGAGTTTAGCATCTTCACTGATCTTTTGAACTTGCTTAATTACCCATGGTAGTGGCATGATTGTCTCTTTCCTTTTCTATTTGTAACTCCACAGCCTCTACTTAGTTTTGGAGATGAACCTCTTTGTGACTCAGATCCACATTTTTCCTTCTCAGATCCACCATGCCTCTGGGATGTATTTCTCTGTCCTTCTCCATCACTTTTAGTGATGATATAGTGCCTAGGAGTTCTACCTATTGTCCAAGTAACAAAGAGCGTTCCTCATTCATTTTGATCATCTGAAGCGTCAACTCAGTGACTTCTTCATAGTGTTCAACCTTCAGAGCAATCAGGACTTCAACTTCCTGCCACATTTTGTCTTTCTCCTCCGTCAAGTTAGCTACTGTTTCTTCAAGCTTCTTGTTCAGATTGATCACCATCAGCCACTTCTCATAGAGTTCTTTGTATGTTTCGGCCAAGGACTCATGAGTGAGTTCTTCATCGTCACTGCTTGGTGGGTCGTCATTGACAAGCGTATTGTTAACCCTTTATAGTTGTCAAATTATGAGTTTTAAGGGTCAAATTGCAGTCAAACAAATTTTATAAATTTTGGTAAGCCAAGGGTTGATCCAAGGAACAGGTGTGTGAGTACTAGCTAACTAGCGACCTATTTAGCTATTCCGAATTACTTAAGGTTTTTGTGTGAAACAAGCAGAAATTAAATAGCAGAAAATTAAAAGGTTGTACTTATCAGAGAAAGAATTCCATGACCATACTTCACCCGTACTAACCCCACTAATCATGAAATCATTATCATGTAATTCATCATACTATCGAATATCGAAATAGACCAAATAACACTAGATAAGCCGCCCATCCACAGATCATTATCTAGATTAATCTCAATCGTTGAACGCCGCTCATCCACGGATTATCAACGACTTCGATTTATTAAACTAAAGGTTTTCATACAATTTCATACAATCTAGTTAATACCTAGGAACCATCCATCTTTCGGTAAATAACCTAAATACGTTCTAGCATGCAAACATCCCATTCAATGTAAATACTTGCAAGAACGATAAATTAACCACGATGAAATTGAATATTCAATTTGCATTAATGAAAAATATTCATATGATCACATGAAGAGTTGGGTACATAGCACGGGATCCGTAGGATCCCAGAGTAAAGAAGACTACTCGCTATTCATGGCGATTAAACCACAAATAGTGTAATAACATAATATTAAGGATGATTTAACCGTAGACGATGTAGCTCGATGATCTTTAATCTCTCGCGATGTTCTCCGTCTTCTCTCCCAAGTTAGGGATTTTTAATCTCCGAATAAGCACACTCCTCAATTCGTCGCCCTTTGAATCTGGTCGAATCCTCTCTTTCCATAATATTCTAAAGTCCAAATTAGGAAAGTCCCGTGACATCTTAACTGTCACAGGTCGTCACGGGCTGTCACGAGACCCAAAGATGTCGTTGCCACAGCCAAATGACTTCCGTTGCCTTTTTGGAGGTCTAAACCTTCGAATCTGCTCTTGGTGTCAACTACAAAGTTGTAGGCCGTTGAATTAGCTTTCCAACAAGCTTTGAATCAGTCAATTTGGACACCATATGCGATCTGTGCGTGCAAAATAAGAGGGAAAGGTCAATCTGCCCTATTTTGTCCTATTTTCGCCTAAATCTTCACAAATTGCTTTGCTTCGGATCAATCCAAAAGTATTAGATATGTGATATATGATCTAAAACACTAGAAAAGAGGTTAAATGATAACAAAATGTCCGGAAAACAAACCTAATCTATCATCGAATGAAGTGAATAATAGGACAAGAATTCGACCGATCAAAACACTCCACACTTAGGATTTGTTAGTCCCGAACAAATGTCGAACAAATGGCAGAATAAATGCAAGTCCATGTGAGGCTCAACAACCATATGTTACAAAGCTACCCACTCAAGTGTCATGTGATCAATTCTAATTAATAATGAAAACAAAAAGGTAACTCACTGTCGTAGAGGACACGAATGCATTTAGCATATGCATCAAGCCTCTAAACCTCTAGGTTGCCCTAGTAGGACGAGTAAAGTCTCGTGAAGGTTTTCAGGAATGGGACTACCTACAAATCCCCTATACAACTAACTAACGTGTATGCATGAGATGATGTTCAACGAGTCACAGTAAAGTCATGTCATACCTCAGATTCATCGTGTTACCTCAACTTCAGTCAAACATCTTCATCAAAGTTGTCAGACAATCATAGATTAAACGGGTTATGCATTCAAACGGTCAGTACACACGGCTAGCAATCGACTTATCCATGTTCTAAATAGTTCTATAGCAATGTAATAAGAACACGAATAGTTGCACAAAACATGCTCGCCATTCACTTATGCTATCTAGGGATAGTCCACGGGCTCTTGGCGCAAAGCTCATTCTCAAGTGCCAAGGACTGGGCAATGACCCGTAAGAGAAGTGGAGCCTGGCCTAAGAATTTTCTGAAAAATAGTAAAAAAATTTGCATCAAAATATCAGTGCAAGCACGAGGATCGTCCCTTAGACTCTAGCACATGAATTTTCAAGACAAGTCATGATTGCACGCAATGAAGAGGTGGAATTACACTACATTAAGTAAAAGGGTGCAGAAAACTCTTTTTTGTACACAAGGGGTGACTTTTCTCACTTTGCCCTTGGTATTTTTCTGTTTTTTTCGTGCACAAGGGTGACTTTTCTCACTTTGCCCTTGGTATTTTCTTTCTCTCAAAAACAAATATGGTTGGTGAACAACTTTTCACCCTGTTTTGAAAATTCAGAACTTCGTTCTTGATCGAAAATATATTGCTCTCTCTCTTTTTTTTTCTAACTCCACACTTAAAACTTGACATAGTGTATGTATGAAGGCGGGTGCATGCAAATCACAACATGTATAGAGAAGCACATACTAGTACTAAGGTCACCTAGAAGAAGAGATGCAAAGTTAAGTTTTTGACATTTTTGAACCGGTTCCTACTAATATAAAGTCTCAAACATGCTTTAAGAAATACGTAAAACACGTGATTGATGGACCAAAATTATACGAATCAAAAACACAGTAAAACCCACCAAATTAGACTGTTGGTCTATTTAACTTCTGCTTGTTAGTCCCGATTTATTTCTACAGGGTATTTTGGCGCTTAGAGAGAAAACACGCTAAGGAGAGGATTTTATGCTGAAAAGATATTAAGAGTCAATCCAAGGTCAAGATCAGATGCCGAACGAAGAAATCTCAAGATCCTGACGTAGGAATTACTCAAATCAAATCCAACCGAGGAACAATCAAAGTCAGACCGGAGCAGAATTGGACTGATAGTTTTGTGAAAACTGTACAAAACTCACAAAACTCCCTCATTTCCTCAAGTGACCGGCGGTTTTGGGTGTTTGGATGACTCATGGGTGGCCAAAGCACCTCCCTTCTCCTCCATGACCGGTGGCTATTGGGAGGAGGTGAGCTTGAGGAGAAAACCTCCCCATTTTGTTACCTCCAACCGGCGGCTTTCCAAGCTCCATATAGAGCTTGCCATGTGGTGGCTCCTCCTCCACATCTTCAAAGCCTCCTCCTCCACCCTTGGATGCAACACCACATGCCACCATCTCCACCCTCCATTCTCCTCCCCTTTAGCTAAAAAAGGAGGCTTCTCCTCCTCATTTCAAACATCCACAAATTTGTAACTTCTCTCTCTAAGTTTGTGTTACTTGTAAGTTTGGTTTTGGAAATAATACTCCTGTTTTTTCTTGAGTATTATACTGATTGGAAATAATACTCCTGTTTATTCTTGAGTATTATACTTTAGAGAATACTCATGTTGGTTCTTGAGTATTCAGTAGGAATCTTTTAGTTTCTTTTCTCTGTATTCAAAACGTGTTCTATGTGCCATATATTAGATCAAAACTTCCAAGGTTGAGTGGATGCTTTAAATTGCAAAGCTCTTCCGTGGAAGTTCGCAAACATACTCGGGTAAGTGGATGCTTGAAATGGCAAAGCTTATCTGAGGAGTTTGATCTCTCTCAAACACCATTTTGGGTAAATCGGAAAAGACAACCCAAAATGGATGCACATAGGCTAGTATACCTTGAAATGGGGTGCTAGTCTAAGTAGAACAAGGGCTTTACGTTTTTTGCAAAAGACTAGATAGTGTTGCAAGTCGAGTGCTTGAAATGGCCTTGATTCACTTTCGAACACTTTTAAAAAAGACTAGATAGTGTGGCAAATCGAGCGCCGGAAAAGGCCTTGATACACGTTTGAATACTTAGAAGGGTTACTAAACCAATAAACAGGCTATGATACAAGGCCCCTGAAACCGAATGTTTTCCTTGAATTACAAAACCCCCTATATTTACTTTTACGAATCGCTCGATCAACTACAACCATCAACCGCTCATCTACCGGAGGAATCGCAATCACGCATCACCCACTGTAAGTCTTCTTCCCTTAACTCCTTTATTTTCAGTATTTATTTTCTGTATTTACTTTTCCGCATAAAAAACCAAAAAAAACCAAAAACAGTAGCTTAGTCAATCGCGCTAAAATCTCAATCAACCTAAAACACGCTCCCTCGCTGTACAAATTCCTTAAAGAACAACGTATCCCTCTAATTCCCTTGGGTTTGACCCCTACTTACCACTTACTACCCAGTAGTGTAGTTGCGAGTAGCGGAAAATATAAATTTATTTTGCACAGAGAACATTGCACCTTAACGACAGTGCAGTGGGCTCCTTCAAAATTGGCGCCGTTGCCGGGGAATTAGCCATCGGATAAGTTGTTCTT
The DNA here is from genome assembly GCA_033675215.1 of Rhodiola kirilowii. Lineage (NCBI taxonomy): Eukaryota > Viridiplantae > Streptophyta > Magnoliopsida > Saxifragales > Crassulaceae > Rhodiola > Rhodiola kirilowii. Next base: position 28,499,380 of record CM066196.1, on the reverse strand, counting down.
TCCCTTCCATGTCCTCATGATGCAACCCCCTTCATATGTATGGACAACACGACATCTGCCACTGTTCGGAGGTACGGATGGAGAATACCCAGTACAACACTACCGAAACTTTCACCACGTCTGCCACCTCATTAAACCTGCGAATGAAATGTTAGAGGAATTTAAGCTTAAATGCTTCAAATTCTCTCTAACTAATTTTGCGACGATCTGGTATTACACGTCAACCGCTAGCAGTGCAGTACATTTTGTGGACCTCTGCGTTCCATTTCTGAAAGAATTTTCCCCTCCATCCTTACGACAACAAACCCGTGAGAAGATCATGTGCCTGCAACAATCCCGGGATGAGACTTTGGACGAATACTACACGAGCTTTGACACAATCGTCTCAAACTGCCCGCACCATGGATTCACGAAGAAAATTCTGCTTCAAAAATTTCTTCGTGGGATGAAGGTCGATGATCTAGCAAGGATTAACGAAGCAATGAGGAGATCAGCCAGGAACTTCTCCCTGGCAGACATGTGGAACCTCATAGATAACCTGGCCGCGGCCACAAAACGAATGCCCCAAGCTGACGAGGGCATGCAGATAGAAGAGGCTGGACCAGAAATAGACGAAGAAGAGACTCCCGAGCCATCAGAAGAAACTCCCGAGCCATCAGAAGACTGGGATATAGAAAGTGTCGGGAGCAATGAGGAAGTGTCAGCAATGGAAGAAGTCCAGAATACCACCTACATGCTGCCAAAGCCATACCCAACTATCATCACCCAGGCAGCCGATACCATCTATGACCAGTTCCTCACAAACAGACACGACGAGGCAGAACCGAGCCTTAAGATGTAAGCTTCCCGACTTTTCCCCTCGATCAATAGACAAATCGCTGAAAACTATGTGATCCATGAAGAGGCTGAAAAGAGGATGGGAAAAGGGCCTGAGCAGAACGACTCCTTAATAGAGCATGTTTTCGCCATGACCGGACAAGGCAGCCCTAAACACCAGAAAACCCAGTTCAAGAAGCTAGTGGTCAAAGGTCCCTCACCTTCTCAGAGACGTTGGAAGGAGACACCATCAGAACAAGGGGAACTGGACCCAAGAAAATCATCTCGCAAGAAATCGGGAAAAGGCAAGGCAAGAAGCAACACAGGAACAGTGGCAAAATTCGACCTGAGCCACCCATGGGATCCCAACCAGTGATCCAGAAATGAGGTACTGTCGAGCCAACGACGTTAAACAAGTGCACTGGTCGGGAGGTAACCCGACACTATCTTACTTTCCGGACTTTAATTTTCTGTCTTTTATTTTCTGTATTTTACTTTTTCAATAAGTCGCTCTCACCCACTTGGTGCATAGAAGATTTGACTATTCAGGAATCGGACTTGGGTGCAACATTAAGCCAGTGAGGGCTACGCTAAGAGTTCAAGGCCCCAGCCGAACTCCCTCAATTATCCAGCCTCGTGCCATGTCGTTCACTCGACACCTTAAAGGGAGTTCTGTCCTTCCCTTTTCCTTAATATCATTTCCTTCTCGTAATTGTCTGCTTGCATGGCTTTTGAACTAAGTAGTGCTGAAAGGCACGACTTCGTTCAAAAGTGTGGGGTGAGATCCGCATGTGTACATAAATAAATAACATTTTTTCTTTTTAATGTATCTTTTTGAAAATATAAACTTAAGAATGTGAAAAAGATAGACCGAAATTCATGCATTTACCTTGTGAAAATTCAACTGTCTACAAACTTAGAACGTAACTTCTCATTTTTCCCTTTGTGCTGAGATAAACTAGGGATGTGGAGTTGATAGAAATGCCCTAGAGAGGCTTGGCAAGCAATCGAAGGGTCGAATCAAACTATATGGTCTTCGAAGTCAGTGGGGGCTGCACTTCGGGTTTCAGTGAAGATTGAAGTCATCTCCGCCATGCAGTGTTTATGCAAAAAAGAAAAAAGGCGAGGACGGGAATCAGACCGTCCTCTCTCTAGTCAAAGTAGCCGAGAAAATAGATGAGCGACCCTCATCTTGACCCGCGCGAAACAACAACGATGAGAGGAGCGGGGAGGTATTTCCATAGGCTTGCGGGCGATGATTGGACCTCCCAAAAAGGCTTGAGAAAATGGACTAGCAAGGCCACAAAAAGGCAAAAAGCTCGAAGAAGCAAATCAAGAGGCCAAAGGCCCAAAATTTTGAAGGTTTTAACCGAACAAAAAGTGAAGTACTCAAAGAGTCAAATCAAAGGCCAAAGGCCGATTCACTATAAAAGCAGTCCCTCGCCAAAAGAAAATCAAAGTACTCAAACCATTGAAACCCGAACCGAATCACGTGCTAGAGAAAGCTACAAGGAAACCATATAGTAAGAGACGATCCCGAGGTTGCAGTCCAGGAGCCTAAAAAGGGCTATCTCCCGAAACATCCAAAATAATTTGCATCACAGCACAGAGGTACAAGTATCAAGTTACTTCTATTTATTTACACAGTTCAATTTGGTAATAAGTAAGCAATGCATGAATTAGGATAAATCGAGTCCCACAGTCTAATTTTCATATTTTAAAACCAAACTTAGAGTACCGCCCTTTAATAGCATTGTTCGGGACGAACAACTAAAAGTGTGGGGTGATCTGATGGACCAAAATTATACGAATCAAAAACACAGTAAAACCCACCAAATTAGACTGTTGGTCTATTTAACTTCTGCTTGTTAGTCCCGATTTATTTCTACAGGGTATTTTGGGCTTAGAGAGAAAACACGCTAAGGAGAGGATTTTACGCTGAAATAATATTAAGAGTCAATCCAAGGTCAAGATCAGACGCCGAACGAAGAAATCTCAAGATCCTGACGTAGGAATTACTCAAATCAAATCCAACCGAGGAACAATCAAAGTCAGACCGGAGCAGAATTGGACTGATAGTTTTGTGAAAACTGTACAAAACTCACAAAACTCCCTCATTTCCTCAAGTGACCGGCGGTTTTTGGTGTTTGGATGACTCTTGGGTGGCCAAAGCACCTCCCTTCTCCTCCATGACCGGTGGCTATTGGGAGGAGGTGAGCTTGAGGAGAAAACCTCCCCATTTTGTTACCTCCAACCGGCGGCTTTCCAAGCTCCATGGAGAGCTTGCCATGTGGTGGCTCCTCCTCCACATCTTCAAAGCCTCCTCCTCCACCCTTGGATGCAACACCACATGCCACCATCTCCACCCTCCATTCTCCTGCCCTTTGGCTATAAAAGGAGGCTTCTCCTCCTCATTTCAAACATCCACAAATTTGTAACTTCTCTCTCTAAGTTTGTGTTACTTGTAAGTTTGGTTTTGGAAATAATACCCCTGTTTGTTCTTGAGTATTATACTGATTGGAAATAATACTCCTGTTTGTTCTTGAGTATTATACTTTAGAGAATACTCCTGTTGGTTCTTGAGTATTCAGTAGGCAATTGGGAATACTCCTGTTGGTTCTTGAGTATTCCACCCTTTCCCTCTTACTGTTTTCAAAAACCCCCGAGTATTTAGCTATGATATCCTCGTCCATGGATAATCGTAGCTAAACTCTTTATTCGGTTAAAGGGGCGTACTTGTATTATAAAATGTTTTAAATTCTTTTAGTTTCTTTTCTTTGTATTCAAAACTTGTTCTATGTGCCATATATTAGATCAGAACTTCCAAGGTTGAGTGGATGCTTGAAATGGCAAAGCTCTTCCGTGGAAGTTCGCAAACATACTCGGATAAGTGGATGCTTGAAATGGCAAAGCTTATCTGAGGAGTTTGATCTCTCTCAAACACCATTTTGGGTAAATCGGAAAAGACAACCCAAAATGGATGCACATAGGCTAGTATACCTTGAAATGGGGTGCTAGTCTTAGTAGAACAAGGGCTTTACGTTTTTTGCAAAAGACTAGACAGTGTTGCAAGTCGAGTGCTTGAAATGGCCTTGATTCACTTTCGAACACTTTCGCAAAAGACTAGACAGTGTGGCAAATCGAGCGCCGGAAAAGGCCTTGATACACGTTTGAATACTTAGAAGGGTTACTAAAACAATAAACAAGCTATGATACAAGGCCCATGAAACCGAATGTTTTCCTTGAATTACAAAACACCCTGTATTTACTTTTACGAATCGCTCGATCAACTACAACCATCAACCGCTCATCTACCGGAGGAATCGCAATCACGCATCGCCCACTGTAAGTCTTCTTCCCTTAACTCCTTTATTTTCAGTATTTATTTTCAGTATTTACTTTTCCGCATAAAAAACCAAAAAAAAAAACCAAAAACAGTAGCTTAGTCAATCGCGCTAAAATCTCAATCAACCTAAAACACGCTCCCTCGCTGTACAAATTCCTTAAAGAACAACGTATCCCTCTAATTCCCTTGGGTTTGACCCCTACTTACCACTTACTACCCAGTAGTGTAGTTGCGAGTAGCGGAAAATATAAATTTATTTTGCACAGAGAACATTGCACCTTAACGACAGTGCAGTGGGCTCCGTCAGTGATAGACAAAGGCTAGCAATGATACTGAATCGAGGGAATACACACACGAATAAAACTATTTCAAGTCCTAGACTTCAAATCCAAAAGAATGACAATCAGTCAAGAAGTATCGTAGAAAAATGAGGATTTCAATCGCAATACATAGAAAGTTGAGCATATGCAAGAGTGAATGTGATATGCAATGTGTGTGACTATGCGCTACCCACTCCACACTTAAAAATGAGCTTAGTCCCTAAGCGAAGAAATAAAAGATAAGAAAAAGGCGCATAGGAACTTCACTCGTGTGTGACGGCGCGATATCCATGGAGATTAAGCGATGTCCGGTGAGTGAAACACGACTTGTGAGCTAGTAGATATACATATAAACATATAGAGCTGCACAAGTGATAGGTTAGCATCGATAATCGCAAAGAAACCTGGATAAGGAAAGCCAAATAAATAAAGAGGTATACAATTCGAGCAAGTCCCGTGACACCTTAACTGTCACGGGGTGTCACGGGACATTACGGGACTTGGTTTTGTCATCGCCATGGCTTGGTCCCGTGACAATTCCATTGTCCCGTGACAGTCCTAGTGTCACGGGCTGTCACGGACCCCTTGAAAATTGCGTCGCCACGACTGGGTCCCATGACAGCTCCTTTGTCCCGTGACAGACCTTGTGTCACAGGAGTTGCTGAGCCGTTTTGGCCTTTCTCGGCCTTTCTCGGTGATGGCACTCCACACTTAAAACTGCTGCACACACATGAAATCAGACAATGCAAATGCAGATGAAAACTAGCTATATACTTACAACGCGGGTTACTCCTCGAAGAGGCCTAGTTTAACGTCTTGGCAAGACATAGGTAGGGAGATAATGTCAATCCACCTTCAAATCCCATTGAAATTTACGTCCATCTAGCATGACATAAACGTTGAGTAGAGCATGTAGTCCCTTCAAAAATTTGATACCCTTAAGAATCAAAGGACTGTAAATGCTCCCTAATGATAGTTTCAAGACATAATGCCAGAACTGTCGAAACTTGTCTGGAGGCGGTGCAGCAAGATATACATCTTCAAATCTAGCTCCAGCAAGAACACTTCCTTTATACTCATTAGATAAGATCTCTGGTACATATACTTCATAATTCCCTTCACCATCGTATTCAGGCGTATGCGAGGGTCCTCTTCGATTGATTTCAGGTACACATCAACAAAGTCTTCGTACGTATGATCCTGTCATAGCTCATCATCGCTCAGAGAAACCGGTGGAATGATGTTCTCTTCTGTTTGCCCATCTAAATGACATTTTGAAGCAATAGTAGTGGAGGGAGATGTATCTTCATCTTCTGAGACGTCATTAGTACAAGACTCATCATTCTTTAACTCAGTGTAAGCCGTGGCAACCATTCTAAATGCCTCAAAACCATCCTTGTTCTGGTATAGAGAGCATTCTTGTATCCTGATCATCTTCCACGTGGATTGGAAATAAAACTGAAGATGAATGTGCTTCATAGACTTGAACTTCTTGATGATTTGCCATTGTCATCTCAATGTCCTCATCTCTGCATTCATTGGTGGCTGCAATAGCTTGTTGTTCTAACTGGTCTTTCAGTATCTTGTTCCGAATAGCCAGCTGCTTGAGTCTCTGCTCCAATCCTTTCATTTTCCTATCCTGCTCAGTCATGAAGCTTGCCAACAGGGATTCCATGCTAGATGAGCTGCTGGACTCCTGATATTTGGGCTCTTGCGGCTGGTTGTTGTACTATTGATCATAAAACTGATGTTGCTGCTGCGGCTGGTCCTCGTAACTCTCATAGTAGTGGTCATTTTGATAACAGGGTCCTGGTAATTCCACCATCTTCCGAAGGTCACTTATTGTCGCAGCATTCTCCCGAAACGACCTCTCTTGCTCCTCCAAGTAGCTAGCCAACATAGACTCTAAACGCGATGATCCACCAGTGGCCTGAGATTGTTGCTACTGCGAGTGATTATGGTAGCTCTCATAATAAGGATCATCTCGATAATAATGTTGATCATAGAACTGATTTTGATTTCTTTCCCAATTTGTAACATACGAGTATGTCTGACAATAAGGCTCTTCCCTTGGGTAGGCGTCTTGATGACCAAATGAGAACATCCTCGCAACATTCAAAATAAAAGTGATTAGTGAAGCTCAGAAGTATATAGAGTATGTACAAGGAAGTAATAAAAAATGAAATAGTCTAAACTACACTCGTTAAATCTAATATCACACTAAACGCTGCTCCCTGACAACGGCGCCATTTTGACAAGCGTATTTTTAACCCTTTATAGTTGTCAAATTATGAGTTTTAGGGGTCAAATTGTAGTCAAACAAAATTTAAAAACCTTGGTAAGCCAAGGGTCGATCTAAGGAACAGGTGTGTGAATACTAGTTAACTAGTGACCTATTTAGCTATTCCAATTGATGAAAGGTTTTGGTGTGAAACAAGCAGTAATTAAATAGCAGAAAAACAAAGGTTTGTACTTATCAGAGAAAGAATTCCAGGACCATACTTCACCCGTGCTAACCACACTAATCATGCAATCATTATCGTGTAATTCATCATGCTATCGAATATCGAAATAGACCAAAATAACACTAGATAAGCCGCCCATCCACGGATCATTATCTAGATTAATCTCAATCGTTGAACGCCGCCCATCCACGAATTATCAACGATCTCGATTTATTAAACTAAAGGTTTTCATAATATTTCACACAATCCGGTTAATACCTAGGACCCAGCCATCTTTCGGTAATTAACCTAAATACGTTCTAGCTTGCAAACATCCCATTCAATGTAAATACTTGCAAGAACGATAAATTAAGCACAATGAAATTGAATATTCGATTTGCATTAATGAAAAATATTCATATGATCACATGAAGAGTTGGGTACAATGCACGGGATCCGTAGGATCCCAGAATTAGAAGACTACTCACTACTCATGGTAAGTTAACCAAAACTAGTGTAAATAGAAAGATTAAGGACGAGGAAACCGTAATGACGCGGGTGCTCGTTCGATCCTCGATCTCGTTTGAACTCTGTCTTCTCTCCCAAGTTAGAGTTCTTTTCTCTCAAAATAAGCACTCTACTCTCCTCAATTCGTCCACCCTTTGAATCTGGTTGAATCCTCTCTTTGTAGCTCGAATTTCCATAATATTCTAAAGTCCAAATTAGGAAAGTCCCGTGACATCTTAACTGTCACGGGCCGTCACGGGCTGTCACGGGACCCAAAGATGTCGTTGCCACGTCCAAATCCCGTAACAGTTCTATTGTCCCGTGACAGCAGGGAGTGTCACGGGACCTGACTTCTGTTGCCTTTTTGGAGGTCTAAACCTTCGAATCAGCTCTTGATGTCAACTACAAAGTTGTAGGCCGTTGAATTAGCTTTCCAACAAGCTTTGAATTAGTCAATTAGGACACCATTTGCGATCTGTACGTGCAAAATAAGACGTAAAGGTCAATATGCCCTGTTTTGTCCTGTTTTCGCCCAAATCTTCACCAATTGCTTTGCTTTGCTTCGGATCAATCCAAAAGTATTAGATATGTCATATATGATCTGAAACACTAGAAAAGAGGTTAAATAATAAAAAATGTCCGGAAAACAAACCCAATCCATCATCGAATGAAGTGAATAATAGGTCAAGAATTCGACCGATCAGTCAGCAGGCTATTTGGACTGTGCAATTGATTACTGACTTTCACTTGTCTCACCACTATCTTCAATAATACTGATAAACGTAATAAAGTTAGTTGTCTCATTCCCCTCTTCTTCGTTTTCAAATTCACTATCACTTAGGTTGGCAACAAGCGATTTCTTCTTCTTGAGAGTGTTGGCACATTCAGCTTGCATGTGACCATAAACTCTGCATTCTCGACACTGTATTTCTTTGCCGTTGTCACCAAAGTACTCCTGCTTGTTTTCAACATACTTGCATTTTCCTTTCTTCCAGTTTTGAAAGTTGGTCGAAGATGACCGACCTTGGTCCAAACCACTTATGTTGATCTTCCTCACCATTCTGCCAAAGTTATGGGCCATCATTGCCAGCTGTTCAGTCAAGCAGCTAGACTCTTACTTTTCTTCAGACACGTCGGCTTTTAGTGCTACTCCCTTGCTTCCTCTTGGTTGAGCATCTTAAGAAAAATGCAGCTCGGAAGTTCTCAGCGATCCCATGAGATCCTCCAGTTTTAGTTTATTGATATCATGCATTTCTTCAATTGCGGTCACTTTCATAGCGAATCTCTGGGGAAAAGATCTCAGAACTTTGCTTGCCATCCTTTCTTCCTTGATGGGTTCTCCTAATGCAGCCGACTCATTCGATTGGTCTAAGACTCTTGTATTGAACTCAACAATCATTTACTCCTCCTTATGTTTTAGTTCCTCGAACTGTGTCGTGAGCATCTGCATCCGTGAGTTTCTCACCTTGTCTGTCCCTTCATGAGTAGTCCTGAGAATATCCCATGCCTCCTTAGCAATCTCACAATTAGCGATCAGTTTAAACACATTCTCGTCCACTCCAGAGAATCTTGCATTCATAGCCTTTGAGTTTCCTACAGCAGTTTTTTTGTCTGCGTCAGTCCATAACGCTTCAGGTTTAAGCACCATTATTCCTTCAGCATTTGCCATTGGGGGCGGTGTCCATCCAACTAACACTGCTCTCCAAGCCTTTTCATCAAGAGATTTTAGAAAAGCCTTCATCTTAGATTTCCAGTAGCCGTAGTTCAACCCTTCCAGCAATGGTGGTCCGTTAGTGTTCTTTCCTTCCTTCATACTCATCTAGACTAGTCGCCGGATCACACTCTGTGTGTCGAGTGTCTGCTCTGATACCAATTGAAATATTGTTGTCTTGTTCAAGACGAGATCCAGTTGGTGTTCAACCAGAGACTTCAACACTTAGCCCGATAGTGACCAAAAGGGTAGCAAATCTTTATTGAAAAGTGTAGAGCTATCGATGGCGTAACAACCCGACCGGAGGACCTGATCCGAGCCATTATAAGCCTAGCCTATCCTAACTGTCATGCCACCGCCCTCCACTAGGTCACCACAACCTAAAGTCTATCCCAAAAGACCATGGTAGATTAGTGACATGTTAGCTAGTAGGCTAGCTTATCAAGCTAGCACAAGCACTACTCCCACTCAATGTGGGACAATAGTCATTCAGAATTCGGGGCGTTACAGATGGTCTTACACCTACAATCTTCTGAATGTAATTGCCTAGCCTCTAACACTTCTTCTCCTTGATTTTCTATCTCGGCTCCCCCTCGATCCTCTGAGTTCGAGACTCTCTCCCGAACCTTATTTGAACCTCTCCCGAAGTTCAGGCGCCTTCTCCTGAATGCGTGATCTAAGTGTTGTGTGTGCAACGGTATGTTCTATGGACAAGTCTGATCAATACACTCAACAGACTGTCTCAGCGCCGTTGATCTTTCGATGTGAAATATCAATCGGTCGTTGCTCCTCTTCCTCCTCTAAAAAATCACTCATGTGTTTGTCTTCTCCAATAGTGAATGCTGCTCTGGAAACCCTAGCTGCGTATTTATAACCCTTGGCAGCTTCCCAAATCCGTTCGAGACACTCGATCACATAATTAGGAAATATTCCTAAATAATATCTAGATATCTTATCTAATCTTCAGAAATTCCTTGTAAATATCTTCCTTCCTAGCCACGGCATGCCGAAGATCTTCAATTGATTTTGTTTATAATCCTCTGAATATTCAGTCCCGACTTTCTTGTTAACCGACTCCAGCGCTTGATATCTTCGGTAATTGGAAATCCCGAATTTTGGAAACTTCCATTCTTTAGTTCTGCGCTGTATTCGAGTTCAAATCTTCTGTTGAATAGCTCCTTGACTTCCGCTTGAACACTCTGAAGACATTTTGGCAAACACCATGCCATACGTAGGAACAACATAAACGACAATCGATCTTCGGTGGGGAAGATTGAAGGTAACGGAACTCGGGACTCATCTTTGTTTGACCTCAGATGCTGTTTATACAATGACCTAATTTAAAATGCCATATAAGCGAGCTGACGCAACATCATTTTAAGTAAAATAGCAATGTAGCTTAAGCCGTTGTTGCCAGGAGCGGCGTACATCTAAGAGCGCTGACAACAACGTCTTAGAAAAAGTGAGTAAAAAGGAAACTAATCTGAGAGATTGAGTAGAAAGCAATCTCCAACTTTCAGTATTTTGGAAAAAAATTCTATTAACTTTGCTTGCTTTTTAATGCATTGGTGAACCTGCCTGGATCAAGAATCCCACTTGACGACATTTGATGCACATTGGAGTTTGGATAACATGTATGGGGGCCTAAATGTCCCGGGAAGAATCGCAGTTGCAGTTGTTGTTGTTGCTTCTGCTGCATTAAAGGTTGAATTAACTTCAGTTGATTGTTGGCTTGCAAGTGAATTTTTTAAGCGAACATGTTAGGCTGCTGTTGGGTCATCATAGGTTGAGGGTGCTGCACGAAATGGCCTTGCTGAAGAGCTGGTTGCATTGGTGTCTGAGAAAGCACTGCCAACGGTTGTGTTTGTGGTTGGGCGTCTGTAATTGGAGCTAAATACATCGAATTCTTCTGAAGCAGCGTTTGGTATTGCGCACATTCAGCAAGCTTCCCGAGGTTCTGATTTTACAATATCATTATGATAAGTTGCATGTTTTCATCCAGAAACTGTTCAATATGCTCGATGGTCCAAGGCATATTTGGTAGAGAGCTAAAGAGATGCTCTCAACTTGCTCCGATTACCAGTAAATGATGCAACTTTTACATACAAAGAAAGAAGGATGACAGTGCGCCGTCGCTTCTATATATTCTTCTGGTACTTAATTTAAGAAGATCTGCTTAAGGCGATTCATGGTTTCTACCATAGTCTTCAGCTTCCAAGGATGATATGGCCTTGACGTATCTTACCTTGGTGCCCAAAGTTTCTGTTACAATCTCACATTGGCTAGGTGCTCCCACACCTAGTGGTACTTAAGCACAAGGGATTGTCTCACCCATCAGACAATTCTTTTGTGGTGAGCTCTTCCCTTAGGCTTATGTGCCTAACATTTGGTGCTTCTTCATCGAGAGCTGAACATCCATGGCAACTTATTTTAGCATAGAAAATTTCTTCGATCGATATCTGTTGGCTCCGGAACCGAGGCTCGCAGTGATTCACAACTATCTAGCAAAAGAAGCAACTGATTGGCACTACAAAATGTAATTGAACTAGCGACTGACAACATGGGAAAATTTTGTCCTCAATATTAAGAACAGATTTTTTTTAAATTAGCATTTTATTGATGAATGACACCTCCAGAGAGGCAACAAGTAAGCTAGTGCGGCCGAATCCTTAATAGAAAAGAGGCGAGTATAAGTCATCGAAAGGGTTTTGCAGCTAGGTGTTTGTATCATCCAAGAAAGCGAATATGACACGGTTGGGCCGAGTAGAAGCATCATCACGGGTCTGGCATTGGAGGGGAGGCCGATGATCATTGCAGTCCCCGGAACAGAAATGGGGTAAGTGAACTCTATCACCTCGAATGACTGCGCGCGTGGCCAAGGGCAGCTGGGCTGGATTGTAAGCACCTTCCTTGCTGGCCACCCAAGCCAAAGAGAGGGTTGCACTATTAGCTGAGACACAAACCTTCTGGAAGAGGACAATCCCGTAGAGCTGAGTCAATCTCCGCCCCATGTAGACTACCTCCACCGGGGGATCCTCCCATCCTTCGTTGGCAAGCTCACGAATGGTGTGGCGAGAGCTCTGGACCGTCCACGACTGAGACGCGCCAGTATTGGCAGCTAGACATTTATCAATGAGCCAAGGCAAACCATGTCCCAAATCCTTTGGAACCTTGAAAGCATAGCTAAACAAAAAATCCCCTTCCCTATTCCTAGCCACCAGACCTCCCCAAGAGTCATGATCCCTTTTAGCAATGGCAACGTTTAAGACGGAGGATCCCACTCTCGGCTTCCAAAGGGCTAGATGGATGCGGCTATCCGACCCCTTGTCTCTGTGAATGCCGAAGAACTGAAGGCACATAGTGTCAGCAGGGCCGGAGGTTTTAGGGATGCGACTAGCTATCTTCAGAGCCCATGCAAGCATGCAGCGACGCCGATCACGGAACTTGCCTTCATAGATCATAGAGTTGCGAGCCTTCCAAACCTCCCAGAGGCCACAGCAGGCAATGCCCATGGCCAAGCAGCCCATCAGATTCATAGGCTTGCTACTCAGCCACCCATGCTCCAAACCCCTAAGACCATGAACTCTCGACTTGCTGAACCAAAGAGCCAGACATTGCCACAGCTGCCTCCCCCACTCCCCTCCAAAGAAGAGATGGGATAGCGATTCCTGCTGGGGGACACACCGCGAGGCCACAGGGAAGCCGAGCCTCGATATAGCGTCATCTGTAGGAAGGGCATGATTGAAGAGTTACCACATAAAGCAAGAGATCTTGGGGGTAGCCAATGACAATCGTATTTTTAACCCTTTATAGTTGTCAAATTATGAGTTTTAGGGGTCAAATTACAGTCAAACAAAATTTATAAACCTTGGTAAGCCAAGGGTCGATCCAAGGAACAGGTGTGTGAATACTAGTTAACTAGTGACCTATTTAGCTATTCCGATTGATGAAAGGTTTTGGTGTGAAACAAGCAGAAATTAAATAGCAGAAAAATAAAGGTTTGTACTTATCAGAGAAAGAATTCCAGGACCCTACTTCACCCGTGCTAACCCCACTAATAATGCAATCCTTATCGCGTAATTCATCATGCTATCGAATATGGAAATAGACCAAAATAACACTAGATAAGCCGCCCATCCACGGATCATTATCTAGATTAATCTCAATTGTTGAACGCCGCCCATCCACGGATTATCAACGATCTCAATTTATTAAACTAAAGGTTTTCATAATATTTCACACAATCCGGTTAATACCTAGGACCCATCCATCTTTCGGTAATTAACCTTAATACGTTCTAGCATGCAAACATTCCATACAATGTAAATACTTGCAATAACGATAAATTAAGCACGATGAAATTGAATATTCGATTTGCATTAATGAAAAATATTTATATGATCACATGAAGAGTTGGGTACAATGCATGGGATCCGTAGGATCCCAGAATTAGAAGACTACTCACTACTCATGGTAAGTTAACCAAAAGTAGTGTAAATAGAAAGATTGAGGACGAGGAAACCGTAATGACGTGGGTGCTCGTTGGATCCTCGATCTCGTTCGAACTATGTCTTCTCTCCCAAGTTAGGATTCTTTTTTCTCAAAATAAGCACTCTACTCTCCTCAACTCAACCACCCTTTGAATCTGGTTGAATCCTCTCTTTATAGCTCGAATTTCCATAATATTCTAAAGTCCAAATTTGGAAAAGTCCCGTGACATCTTAACAGTCACGGGACCCAAAGATGTCGTTACCATGGCCAAATCCCGTGACAGTTCTATCGTCCCATGACAACAGAGAGTGTCCCGGGACTTGACTTCCGTTGCTTTTTTGGAGGTCTAAACCTTCGAATCTGCTCTTGGTGTCAACTACAAAGTTGTAGAATTTTGAATTAGCTTTCCAAAAAGCATAGCATCACTCAATTTGGACACCATATGCGATCTGAAAGTGAAAAATAAGACGGAAAGGTCAATCTGCCCTTTTTGTCCTATTTTCGCCCAAATCTTCACCAATTGCTTTGCTTTGCTTCGGATCAATCCAAAAGTATTAGATATGTGATATATGATCTAAACCACCAGAAAAGAGGTTAAATGATAACAAAATGTCCGGAAAACAAACCTAATCCATCATCGAATGAAGTGAATAATAGGTCAAGAATTCGACAGATCAAAACACTCCACAATTAGGATTTGTTCGTCCCGAACAAATGTTGAACATATGGCAGAATAAATGCAAGTCCATGTGAGGCTCAACAACCATATGTTTCAAAGCTACCCACTCAAGTGTCATGTGATCAATTCTAATTAATAATGAAAACAAAAAGATAACTCACTGTCGTAGAGGACACGAATGCATTTAGCATATGCATCAAGCCTTTAAACCTCTAGGCTGCCCTAGTAGGACGAGTAAAGTCTCGTGAAGGTTTTCAGGAATGGGACTACCTACAAATCCCCTGTACAACTAACTAACGTGTATGCATGAGATGATGCTCAACGAGTCACAGTAAAGTCATGTCATACCTCGGATTCATCGTGTTACCTCAACTTCAAGTCAAACATCTTCATCAAACTTGTCAGACAATCATAGATTAAACGAGTTATGCATTCAAACGGTCAATACACACGGCTAGCAAGCGACTAATCACATGTTCTAAATAGTTCTATAGCAGCGTGATAAGAACATGAATAGTTACACAAAACATGCTCGCCATTCACCTATGCTATCTAGGGAAAGTCCACGGGCTCTTGGCGCAAAGCTCATTCTCAAGTGCCAAGGACAAGGCAATGACCCGTAAGAGAAGAGGACCTTGGCTTAAGGATTTTCTGAAAAACAGTACAAAAATTTGCATCAAAATTTCAGTGCAAGCACTAGGATCGTCCCTTAGACTCTAGCACATGAATTCCCAAGACAAGTCATGAATGCACGCAATGAAAAGGTGGAATTACACTACATCAAGTAAAAGGGGGCAGAAAACTTCTTTTTTTGTACACAAGGGGTGACTTTTCTCACTTTACCCTTGGTATTTTTCTGTTTTTTTCACACAAGGGGTGACTTTTCTCACTTTGCTCTTGGTATTTTCTTTCTCTCAAAAACAACTATTCTTGGGGAACAACTTCTCACCCTGTTTTGAAAACTTCGTTCTTGATTGAAAATATATTGCTTTTTTTTTCTAACTCCACACTTAAAACTTGACATAGTGTATGTATGAAGGCGGGTGCATGCAAATCACAACAAGTATTGAGAAAGACATACTAGTACTAAGGTCACCTTGAAAAAGAGATGCATATTTAAGTTTTTCGATATATTTGAACCGGTGCCTACTAATATAAAGTTTCAAACATGCTTTAAGAAATACGTAAAACACGTGATACGCAACGACTAACAACGATACTGACTCAAAGGGAATACACACACGAATAAAACTATTTCAAGTCATAGACTTTGAATCCAAATGAATGGCAATCAGTCAAGGAGTATCATAGAAAAATGAGGATTTCAATCGCAATACATAGACAGTTGAGCATATGCAAGAGTGAATGTGATATGCGATGTGTGTGACTATGCGCTACCCACTCCACACTTAAAAATGAGCTTAGTCCCTAAGCGAAGAAATAAAAGATAAGAAAAAGGCGCATAGGAACTTCACTCGTGTGTGATGGCGCAATATCCATGGAGATTAAGCGATGTCCGGTGAGTGAAACACGACTTGTGAGCAGGTAGATATACAGATAAACATATAGAGCTGCACAAGTGATATGTTAGCATCGATAATCGCAAAGAAACCTGGATAAGGGAAGCCAAATAAATAAAGAGGTATACGATTCGAGCAGGTCCCGTGACACCTTAACTATCTCGGGGTGTCACGGGACATTACGAGACTTGGTTTTGTCATCGCCACAGCTTGGTCCCGTGACAGTCCTAGTGTCACGGGCTGTCACGGACCCCTTGAAAAACATGTGTTTCAACAATGCCACAAATTTTGGGCCCAGAGCCTCTTATTGAACTTTGTTTGCCCGAACAACCAAAGCGCACAAACTGAAAAGCCCTGGTTCCCATTGTCGTACCATACACACGAGTCCTTGCCAACCCCAACATGGTAAAGAGAGAGCTGATGGACTTCCCTAGCTAGGAGAACCCCAAAAAGATCCTCCCTAAGATCCAGGTTTAGCAGGATATTACTGATGCTTAAGTGTCTGATGTTGTCGGGAGGACGAGCTCCCAGCCTCCAACAAAAGACCTCCCCTGTAGTCGACCCATTGCCAAGGTTCCAAGAGTTGTGCTCTTGCAAGGAGGCCACCAAGGGGCTGAAGGCATTCCAGACCCCTGATCCGTGCTCCCCAATGTGGAATCAGGCTAGAGATCATCGTTCCAAATAACTCCAAGCCATCTTCCCATGCACAGCAAGCATGACACCTCTAGGATCTCGGATGCCTAGCCCTCCACTATGTTTGGGTTTGCATAAATCCTGCCATGCTTTCCAGTGATGATGCTTTTCCCCACCACTATCCCAGATAAAATTAGCCATCAAGGACATAAAACGATTGAGAATAGTGATAGGAACTGGCAGCGCCATCATACTGTGAATCCCGACTGAGTTGAGAACTGAGTTAACAAGCGTCACTTTCCCACCCATACTCAAGAAACGTTTCATCCAACCGTTAACACGAGCAGTGACCTTGTCTACTAGAGCGGAGAACATGTCTATACGGACCCTTCCTCTAAATAGGGGAACCCCCAAGTAAGCCACAAGAAGGTTACCCTCCGCAAATCCTGATATTCTAATGATTTCCTCCTTGCGCCAACTAAGAAAATTGTCAGGAACGATGATGCTGCTCTTACTGGAAATCAACTGCTGACCAGACACCTTGCAACAGTTCCCAATAATGTCCAATAAGTTTTTAATTGAATTCTTAGCGCCATTAGTGAAATTAAGGAGGTCATCCGCAAACAAAAGGTGGTTAACTTGCACAACCTGACGCTTGGTGATATACGGACAGATGACACCGTGTCCAACTTCTGCATTGATAATCCTACTAAACCATTCCATCGCAATCACAAACAGGGTAGGGAAAAGCGGATCGCCTTGTCGGACACCTCTAGCTGATTTAAAGAAACCAAAGAGTTTGCCATCCCATTTCACCGAGTAAAAATAGTTGGAAACACACCTGTAAATCAATCCACACCAGGTTTCCGCAAACCCCAAACTCCACAGAATCTCAAGAATGAAGACCCCAAGACACCCTGTCGTAAGCTTTTGCCATGTCGAGTTTGATACTAAGATTTCCACCAAAGACCTTGTGGTTTAGATCATGGGTGAGGTCATGAGCCAAGGCAATGTTCTCATGGATCTCCCTACCCTTGATAAATCCCACTTGTTCCTCACTGATGATGTGTGGTAACCACGGAGCCATTCTCGAAGTAAGAATCCGAGAGTGGAGCATCTCTCTCTAGATGTACCTGGTAACTGAGGATGCACCTGAAGTAGTTGTTCCTGAAGATTCAGATAATGGTGATCATGTAAGTTCAGACTTAGTTTTTTCAAGTTCATTTATAATAGAGGTTACTCCTAAACATAGACACCATCCCTGATTTTGGAGTTGCAAAAACAGGTCATATCTAAGTATTTTACAATCAACCACTAATCTGATTTGTCAAACAATGAGGTTGTTATGGAGTTGGATGAAACACCTGAGTTGAAATTATCATTTTCTTTGTCATATCTGGATCTGAATTTATGCTCACCAAGTGTTTGTCAAAATACTTCAGAGGACTGGCCTTCTTATTTGACTATGCAGACAGATTTAAGAAGCATACACAGTTACAATCTGCTGCCAACATTAAAGGTAAGGTGTGTGAACCCCCCCCCCCCCCCGGCCAAACCTCCCGATGATATTTTTACATGTGTCCCAAAGATTGATATAGTTTGGTTTGATGTCGGTACTGATATAATTTTGTATCAAGAGTCATATAATCAAATGCTGAAACATATGAGAAGGTATATTGTGTGTATTGACAGTGGATTGATTACGAATGGTGCATTTGTGCCATTTTCGTTTGATTTAGCTTCGAATGAAGGCATAATTGAGCATTGAAGCACCTTATGGTATTGTAATGGTGTTCATATCCTACTGATTTGGGTTTTGAAACATCCTCCACTGCCTCCTGAAGTTACTGTATCTAGTATTATGCTGCTAAGTCAGAAACAAAACGAGTTCAATGGGTTGCAGTCTATGGATGTTGAAGTTTCCTATAGCTTCTTAAATATATTAAGGTTTGGCATGGCTGCGACAAAGGCTTAGTATGCTGCTGAGACAATCTCATATATGTTTTTGACCACGAAGAGGGCAATATAAAAGGATACCGAGGCTGTAGTGTGCAAACATTTATGATCACTAATCCTTTTGATTTGAATGAGTTGGAGCTTCAGGTTACAGAGGATGTTGGAGTGATTACAATATATGACTCTTGGATGCAGATTCATGGGCTTTACCTTGTGCAAAACCTTGATATACATTCGTCGGCTATCCTTCCCAACACTCACGCCCAGCTTGAATGGTCTTTCCTTGGGTTGTTTATTGTCAGCATAACACTCTTCATTGACGTTTCAATCGAACCAGACAAAAATCTCACCCAATTGACAATGGAGAAAAGGCGTCTTGCGAAACACTTGTCCTTGCTAGGATGTGGCTTTTACCTCGAAAAAAGCAGTGTCAAGCTCATATTGTGGCAGCATCTATTTTAACTTTTCATGACAAGCTTCATAATACAAATGATGATGTTCATAAAGGCAACCATATTGGTGATGGTATGGATGTTTCTAATCTGAATATTATAGCTGATACGAAGATGACTGGTTGGGCACTATAGGAGCTTGATCACTCTAAAGTATTAGTTGAGATGATTTTTGTTTTTGAGTATGTGAAGAGGATTTTCCTTCTTGGCAACTTTTTCTCCAAGTTGTGGCTGAACATATGTAATCTGAGACTGGATCTGACAACTTTTGATGAATTGACTTTGCTAGTCAAGGAATTATATTATGACTTCTCGTATATGTCATATACTTTTTGGAAGAAACAATCAAGCAGGCGGATAAATGCCTTTGTGCGCAAGGGCGTGAATTTTGAATAAACTTATATGTGATGCATTTGTCGAGATCAGTTTTATTAAAACCAGACCGGTGATCGAACCGGTCAAGTCACTGGGTCAATGGGTCAGTGGTTCAACCGAGTCGAACCGGTTTGACCCGCACAAATTAAATAATAAAAATAAAATATTTATATATGATATTATAATTTAACATAATTATGACTTGAATAAATATTACATGTTTATAATCGGATTACAATAACATAGCATAACAAATTGTCAAATCTAGAATTTGATAAAGTACAAATCAATAATACAACAATAATAGAACAACAATAACAATTTTAGTCTTAATTTGCAAATCACAACAATAAGAGATTTCTAAGACTAATTGAATTTCTAATTAAATTGATAATAAGTAAAAATATTTATAGATTTAATAAATGAATATATATTAATGAAACAAATAATAAAACAAGAATCATGTTTATCTTGGTGGAATGAGAGGGGATAGTTATAGAGGAAGACTAGGTTCGAGTCTTGTCCAAGTCAAAATAAATAAATATTTTTTCAGACCAAATTGAACCAATTGAACCGATCAAATCACCATTTTAATGCAAAATTGAGTCAATCAGCGGGTCAACCGGTTCATCCGGCCGATTCAATCACCAGTTCAACCGGGTCTTGACCGAGTTTTGACCGGTTCGATTGCAGAACGGTCTGATTACAGAACCGGACTGGTCCGGTTTTAATAACACTGGTCGAGATGCCGAAGATATATTGAGTTCTTTCATGAAGCCCGTGATGGACTGGAAGTTGGCATCCTTAGCGTATAACAAGCTGCTTCGTGTCCACACTCCACAACCAGTTTGGTTGGATGCGCTTAATTGTTGACAGGAGAATACTAATTCTATTGAGCAGAAATACAATTTTTCATGTCAGTCTACCCCTAATCTCAGTCCTAAACCATGTGGATCTCACCATGACACAAATATTACAATCTATTGTTGGGACTCAGCACACAGAGGGACAATTGCCGAGCCATGAAGATATGGCGCTGAGCTGTCCACACCTTTATCTTATTCTAGACTATTTGACATTCCCATTTAATCAATCATCATGGTTAACATATGCCGCTCATCAAAATTATGTGTCACTGAAATCTCATCGGTTGACTCATCCAAATTTATTTCCTCTTATGAGAAAAGACAATGCAAAGCTTCTTGATATGCCACCAGAGCATGCTGATGATCGAGAAATATTTACTGAGTTGGAGAATACAGATTCAATAAAGTTGCCGAAATGTCATCAAGTGATGGTCAATAGTAGGAATCCAATTGAGAAATTTTTGTGGGATGTACGATGAACCAGACTACTGTGCATGATATTATGTTGGTGGGTGGATCAATTGGGATTCCAAAAGTGCACCAATTACTCCAGGCTTTTTTCGTTTGGAAAGAGCTCTGCAAGAGCATTAACTCAAATGAGGTTGTAGCTTATGCTGGTACAGTGCAAGCGCTGATTCGGAGTGTTGAAAGCTGGGAGAAGGATCATGATTTATTGCTCTTGGTTGTAACTACTCTGTCTCTATAGTTGGGCTCTGCTAATGACGTGATGACGATGCTCATTCCCATGAGCACAACCATTCCCACTACGAAGGAACACATTTTTTCCATTTTTGATGACCAACAGCCTAAAGTCGTGATCAAGGTGTAAGAGGGTGAAACATATAGAACTGAGGACAACAACTTGCTAGCAGGATTTGAGTTGTTAGGAAGCCCTTCAGCTTTTATGGAGGACAAGACAATCATGCGGAAGAACACGTTCGCCAATCACATTTCTATGTACTCATTGCCAAGACCGCCAGAATTCGCCAACCTTGAGGGCAAGGTCGATTTTAAGGGGGCAAGAATGATACGGGTTTAGAATAAGTAACATCATCAAGAGAATTATTATAATTAAGTAATTCTATTTGGCTTTGTATAAAAGCCCTACTTGTAAGGTGAAACATCAGCAAATGAATTAAACTCAAATTTCTCATCTCAGCTTCTCTTTCGCTTCTCATCCCTTTCTTCTCTCCAAACCCTAACCCTCATCTTCCTCTTCTCTTCCTCAAATCCATATCATCTTTTTCACAAAATCTATTGCAGACTATCAAGTCTGCATCATTGGTGCTTTCATTAGGCACATAAGCCCAAGGAAAGAGCTCACCACAAAAGACTAGTCTGATGGGTGATAGAACCCCTTGTGCTTAAGTACCACTAGGTGTGGAAGCACCTAGCCAATCTGGGATTGTAACATTACCCCACCCTTTGGAAACCGATGTCCTCGTCGGCTTACTCTAGACGGCCCACTCTGAGTGGCTTTCACTCTGGCCTCATTGGGCAATCAGGTAGCCATTTTTCATGTCGCCCCTTCTGAGTGATGCCCACGACGACTTTCACTCTGGCCTCGTTGGGCACTCAGGTAGCCATTTCCCAGGTCGCCCCTTCGTGTTGGCTCTCAATAAAAGTGCACCAAATGTTAGGCACCTAAGCCCAAGGGAAGAGCTCACCACAAAAGACTAGTCTGATGGATGAGAGAACCCCTTGTGCTTAAGTACCACTAGGTGTGGAAGCACCTAGCCAATGTGGGATTGTAATAGTTTCTGTACCTTTGCACAATCAGCCTACGAAATTTTTTTCATAAGATAATTTTAAAGATCTAAATTCCATACTTTCTGCTTTTCTGCCAAATTTTTTTGGCCTTGAACAATCTGGATTTGAGGGTAGATCTATACATGAAAATATTGCTTCTTTGGCGCATAATCTCTTATTTGATTTTCATCACAAAACCTTTGGTGGTAATGTTATTATCAAGATTGATATGTTCAAGGCCTATGATAGTATTTCTTGGAGTTTTATTATGGGAAGTCTTCGTGCTAATGGCGTTTCAGGGGCATTTGTTGACTTAATCTTTAGGGCTATTTGCTGTCCTTGGTTCTCAATTAAATGGGAGGGTCGTCATATGGCTTCTTTATGTTAGAGATATATTTAGATAGTTATGCTAAGATATACATCAGAATATTTGTTTATTATCTGATGTATATATTTGATATTATCTACATCTATGTGTGCTACATATAAAGGTTGTTAAGCCTTTTATCAATATGATCATTCATATTAACATGGTATCAAGAGCTTAGGGTTTTCCATTCGATTCTGAGCTTTCTTTGTTGATCAAGTTTATTTAGGTGGTGGCGTGCCACTATTTGCACACCACCACCCGCAAACACCTTCCACAATTTTTAGTTTGTTTTCCAGAAGAATAACTGTCAACACATTCACTTTACTTCGATGACGAACGTAGCCCATATCTGTATGTTGTCGTTGTCACCTAGATCTGCCTGTCGCCGCTGCCGCGCTACTCGCTGATGCTGTCGCCGTCGCATTTTACATGCTGCCGCCATGATCTAATGTTGTCTTGCAACTTAGATCTATCCGTCACCGTTTCTTCTTCTCAGTACTGACAGTACTTGTACGCAGTCCTCAAAATAAGGGAAGACACAATGTGTCACGACCCTATAAAAGAGTCGAGACCGGCGCTTGACACTTATGTCTTTTTCCAAGCAAGCTTCTGTATCGATCTTAACAAATATTGATAAATGATTCATAAACGAGATTATATAACTAAGTAGCAAAATAACATGGCGGAAGAAAAATAACAATGTCTAGAATCCTGCTCAAGTACCACGTAGCAATAGTCCAAAGTGGAAAGAAAAGAAAGAAATAATTTAAAGGGACTCCAATTAGGGAACTAGCTGGATGACACCATACGTGAACGTGAGGACTCTTGCGCGAAGAAGAATGACATCTCTCGAACTAGTAGATCAATTATCTGAAAATTAGGGGAAAATAAAGGGGTGAGTCGAGAGACTCGATAAGTAAATAATATATTCAATTAACGTGGATTAGTTTAATTCACTGTGTGTATCTAGTTTCAACTATAAATGTAATGTAAAATGTGCATAAATTAATGAATGCACAATGATGCACATGTCGATCGATCAACTATCGGTGGGCAGTCGTCATTGTTGGTCTAGACCATCATATCGGTGGGCGGCTGAGGCTCGCCAAGTCATATCTCATTTGTAACCTATCAAACGGTAGGCAGTCGTCACTGCGGGTCTAGACCCTCATATCGGTGGGCGGGCTGTACCTCACCAAGTCTCATATCATGTCGATGGCATGCATGTCACGAATGCAGCAATGCGTCAGTAAGATCATGTCGGACTCTCAGTAATCATGCATATCAAATACAATTCTTGCCTATCTTTTTGGTACTACCCGATCATAACTTCTAATATATATATTTAATTGATACTTTAATAAATTATATTATAAACTTACTGGTAACAAGACTTGGATGCACCACTATGATTGCTTTGCTCGATCGACTGCAAACTAGAGAAAAATGCCAAATCAACTTGACAGTCAAAACTTACATCTCAATCACACCATCATCCCATGACTAAGAACTTAAATCTGAAACTTGAGATCGTGGCAGTAACCTGACAGAGCCCGTCGTTGAGGCTTTGCAAAATAATATTTATAAGTCCACTACTCGTGGCTCACTATTGGATTAGTAAGCGGTAAGTAGGGGTCGAACCCAAGGGAGTCAGTATGGAATAGTTGTTCAAAGAAAGATAGTAAAATAAAGTAAATACAGGTTGGGTTTGAGTGGTTTAGACTGAAAGTAAATGACAGAAATGAAAGTGCTAAAAGTAAAGACTGAAAGTAAGTGCAAGAAAGTAAAGTACTGAAAGGTAAAGTGCGTAAAGTAAAGTACGTAAAGTAAATACTGAAATTAAAGTGTGTAAAGTAAATGCTGAATGTAAAGTGCGTGAAAGTAAAGACGAAAGATATTCAGTCTAGGGTCTCTTCTTGTGAGACATCCATCATAGACTTCAAATGATCTTACTTTGTGTTCATAAGTGTGGGTTTATTCCATTTCAAGATATAAACCCTAAAGTAAGGCCATTTCAAGCACTTACACCACAATCTACTCCAAAATCAAGACATAGACTTCTAGTTCTAACTAATACTCCATTTCAAGATGTATTAGTATAAGTGCAGCCACTTGATCTCACATTTCCGATACAACCAAGCGACTTAAAGAGGGTTTGAACCACTCGGAAAAGCTTTGCCATTTCAAGCATCCACTTAACTTCGTTGTTCAAACCGAATGAATGGCACAAGAACTAGTTGAAACACAAAATAGCATTAAGTTCTCAAGTCTCAAGATGCATACACACGTATGAACACCCTTGACCGAATATGATTTAGCTACTTGTATTCATGTCAAAGAATACAAGAGCCATCACAAGAACAAGGAAAAGTAAAAGATAACCGAAACAAGAACAAGTAAGGGAAATCGAAACTTGACAAGGAAAATAAAAGAAGCCGTGGCTTAACAAGGAAAGTAAAGGAGAGGAGCTCGAAATAAAGAACATGACAAGAAAGTAAAGATCACAAGAAAGGAAAGAGTAGAGAGCATTCAGATTCAAGAACAAGAGTAAGAACAAAGTGTGTTTGTATTGAAAGCATATGTGTAGCATAGGTTGTTTTGGAGAAGAGAGATAAGCTCTCAACACCCTAATTGAGCATAGCATAAGGATTCTAAGGGTATGCCCTCTATTTATAGGCAAGGGGGTTGCCCATGCCTTGGCTCAAAGCCGCCGGACAGGTGTCGCTCTTCTAAAGAAGCAGTCGGCCAGGTGGCCTCACCTCCAAGCAGCTGCCGGCCAGGTGGCTTCCCAAAGCCGCCGGCTAGATCTTCTCCTCAAAGATCTCATAGGAGAAGTCAAAGGTCAACACCCATTAATGGTTGGCCGGAGCTTGGTAGGTTTTGGCCAGGATTTGGTCGGAGCACGACTGGTTTCGGTTGCACTGATCGGAGCTTGATCGGAGTATCGTCGGAGGCTGATCGGAGCTTGCCGGAATCTGACCGAAATCTTGATCGGAGGTCTTTGGCTTTTGGATTGCAGATTTGGAATGCTGAGGCAATTCTAAGACTGGCCCATGAAGGATGTTTGGCCAGAATATGGCCGGAGCTTGGTCAGAATCCCAAAATGGTCGGAATTGCCCTAGATTGGCCTTGATCGGGCTTGAGCTGGTTCCACTCGGGCGTTTTGTCTGGGAAGTGAGATTGTCCAAGTTGTTGGGCATTTCAAACAACTTGGTCGAGCCAGATTTGCCAGATTAGCTGGTTTGGTCGAGCGACTTGGTTTCGGTGCTTATCAGCGCACGCGGGACCTTTGGAATTGGGCCAACTGCCAATCTGCTCGGGCATTCTCCTTGGTTTTCCGACATTGTCCACCTTATTTTCCATTTTGATCACTTTGCTCGAGGCGGATTCGTCAGATCAGATGGTTTGCCCGGACAACTTGAATTCAGTGCTAGACAGCTCGGCTGGTGCGCGGGGCGCGGCCTGGGCGATGCCGCGGCATGCGCTCGCATGGTGCACCCTGTGCGATCGCACAAATGGCCTTGTGATGATTTTGGCTTGAAATGCCATCTTTTAAGCCCGATTCCTCTTTAGACTCCAAAATTGCCTGAAATGCCAAAACGACATTAACAAGTACATGTTCTTATGACTAAGAGTCTAATTTGGTGGGTTTAGTGTACTCGATGAATCGTATAAATACGCTCCATCATAACCCTTAACCCATCCATCTCATGCATCGACGCCAATCACAATCTTTCACAAATATCACATACTATGAAAACAACCCATGTAAAATCCTTAAAAAAATAATCCCATAGCTTTGTCATGTACATGATTCACTCTCTGTGAATTAGTACGAACAACTTTTCTCTACACATGCTACTGTCCAAACTTGCATTCCGTGAGCAGGAACATTAACTAACATTATACGTAACTTTAAATTAACAGTTGTCCATGCAGTTGGTGCCATAAGCTTGACAATCATCCATATCAGATTTCTCCAAAAGAAAATCAACAAACATCATTCTTCATTCTCGCTTGGTCTCATATATTAACACTAACCCAAGCAGCCATTAGCATGACTTACCTGGCACATTTTTGAAACATTTGAAGAAAGATAAATTGAGATTAATTTCTCACCGAAATTGTAAATCATCAGTGAGCCACCAATCCATCTAAACTTTCATATCCACCACCACCCCCACCAGCCAGCTTTCTGTTATACCCACACAAGCCTAGATTAAATATAAGGTCATGCTCATGTAATCAAAGTTTGCCTTGCTGTCAAACACTTTATTCAAGAGCCGCCGACTCACCTTTGCTTCTTCTCTTCTGTTGCGTTTCTTTATTTTTTTTTCCTGCTTCTTCAATCACAACCGAGTCACCGTCGGATGACGGGATGACACGCTGCCGCTCACACTACACCAGAATACATGCTAAGGGACATGTTTTGAAATTCGTTGCATTACTTTTGTCGCATACGACATTATATAAGACTGACGAAAATATGTTTGTCGCAATAAGAGTTTTATGTCACAAAGTTTTATGCGACAAGAAATATTTTGTCTCATAAACAGCTTAATGCAACTTTTGTTAATGCGACGCGATAATTCAGTCTCATAAGCAGTTTTTTGCGACAATTGTTAAAGCGACTCTTTATTTGACGTCTCATAAACACTTTAACGCCACAATTGTTCAAGCGACTCGTTTTATAAGTCCTATTAACATGTTAATGCGACATACATTAAGCGACTACCCAATGTAAGTCCCTTAATAATAAAAAACTGATGGCCACATCAGATTTTTTCCTTTACTCTGCAGGTTTTGTTTCAAATTCAATAAGCATTGAATAGGTTGACTTACCATTTGCATCTTGTGCCACATATTTACAAAAATATGTCGCGTAAACGTCTAGCATTCAATGAAAAAGCAAACGCAGTAGTACACCCTGCCAGTCGACTTTTCACCCAAATATTCTCAAAATATCAACTGTTGGAGACCCCATTCTGTCGGAGAAGATGGTGCAGACTGATATTCTCTTTCATTTGTTGGTGAGGTCTACAAGTTTTGGAAGGTAAATCATCTCCTTAAGTGTGGAAAAATGTCCCTTTGTGTATGAAACACTTGACTATTAACCCACAGCTCCTGCTTGTTGCCTGAAGATGTGTTGTACGTTGCGGTGGGTTCCATGAGATTGTGTGGGCATTGTTAGAGAATGGGGAGAGCATGTGACAGTAGGTTGAGCTAAAGTTTTAGAGAAAAGCTCCCTTAAGTGTGGAAAATGTCCATTTGTCAACTGCTATATGCATGATATCAGATGGGGCGTTGTGAGAGCAGGGACACAAATTATATAGACTATATTCTCATATATATATATATGCATATGTGTCTAGCTAGCAGCAACAAAAACTAGTGTATTTGTTTGTGAGTAAATTATATATTTTTGGTTTGATTAATTGGTCTTTGGCTTAATTATTTCTACGACATTTGCTAATATATAGGGAAAGTATGGACAATAGTTGGATGAATTTATCGGACAAATATGATCCGCGGTTTTTTCAAGGGATTATGGCCTTCTTAGAGTTTGTGAAGCAAGGAAAACCTCGCGCAACTACTCATCCGTGTCTATGTAGGCGTTGTCGGTTGCACCATGAGAAGTTGTCATTGGATGAAATCCAAACTCATTTGTTTGTAAATGGTATGATGCGAGAGTAGACAACTTGGATCCCTACGGAGAAGAACCGGTTGAGGCTTCATCATCATTATACACACAACGCCGACAATAAGTGATGGAAAAGAATAGTAGTAGGATGGTTGAAGAATGCGATGGGGGTCATTATTTCAATCCTACAATAGAGATTATCAACGACACTTGTCCATTTCGAGATCCACATGGGGGCCTTGAAAATGATTCTTTTGGTAAGGATGCATATGATAAGTATCAAAGACTCCTAGCGGAAGCACAAGCTCCCATATACGTGGGGAGTGAAAATACTATTGTGTACACCATTTTAAAGGCGATGAGAGTTAAAGTCGATAATAGATGGTCCGACAAGAGCTTTAACAATCATTTAAAGCTCACTAAAGACCTCCTACTGAGGGGAAACAATTATCCGGGTTTGTATCGTGATGTTAAAAGACTATTGAAGGATATGGGAATGGGATATGAGATCATTCACGCATGTGAATATGATAATGTGCTATATTATAAAAAGTACAAGGACTTTAAACATTGTCTGGTGTGTGAGGAGCCAAGGTACTTACACAGCGATGGTGACAGCAAGATTCCCAAAAAGGTGGTACGATACTTTCCTTGAACTCCTAGATTACAACGAATCTATATGTCACCACATATCGCTAAGAAGATGAGGTGGCACGGAGAAAGAAAAGTGGAGGAAGGTCTTATTAGACATCCTGCAGATAGTGAAGCATGGCAAGACTTTGACAAAAAATCCCCGAGTTTTCAAAAGATATTAGAAATGTTCGACTTGGATTAGCTACATATGGTTTTAATCCCTTTGGAGCAACTGCTCTTTCTCATAGCACATGGCCGATTGTGGTGATGCCTTATAATTTGCCACCTTCTGTGTGCATGAAGAAAGAATTCAACATTCTTGCTATGTTGATTTCAGGTCCAAAATCTCTGGGCAAGTGCTTAAACGTTTTCATGCAACCTTTGATTGATGAATTAAATATGTTATGGGACACCGGAGTACTCACATATGATCGACATGATGGATCGTCATTCCACATAAAAGCTGTAGTTCTTTGGACCATCAGCGATTTCTCGGGTTTGGGAATGTTGGGAGGTCTAAAGTGTAAAGGATACAAAGCTTGTCCTATGTGTTATGTGGATAGTTTGAAGAACAAAATCAATGTCAAAGATAAGAAATTTAATGGATTGAAAACACATGATTGCCATGTCGTGTTACAGGGCCTGCTTCCGGTGTTCATTCGACGGTACTTGCCACATTATGTAATAGATCCTCTTATATCATTATCACGGTGGTTTCAAAAATTATGTTGCAAAGAGCTGATGGTGGAAGAAGTAAGCAAATGAAAGATGACATTGTTATTATTTTATGCAAATTGGAGATGGTATTTCCTCCTGCTTTCTGCACCATCATGGTTCATCTTTTGATTCATCTTCCGGAACAAGTGTTACTTAAGAGACCGGTGCACTATAGATGGATGTTTCCTATTAAGAGGTTTTATTAACTAATTGTATTTCATTATTTTATATAAACTGATGTTTACTAACTAATTGTTTTACTAACTAAGTGTTTTCCCTATTGTAGACAATTAGGTGAATATAAGAGATCAGTTTGAAATACCAAATACCAAGAAGGATGCATCGCTGAGAAATATATTACACATAAGTGTATAACATATTACAAATTGTATATGAACGAATCATCCGAGATAATGGACTCATCAAGTTGTATTCGCAACATGGGATGACGATGACGATGACGATGATGAGGAAATGATGGTGGAAGATGAGGATGAACATTGGGATGAAACCATGGAAGTAGAAGATGATAAAGAGAATGATGAAATCCAATACTTTTCAGATGATGAAATGTGGACATTTGCAGGTGCTAGCTATGTTATGAGGAATTTGTGTTTGTGTTCATTTTGGATGTAATCAAAACTGTGCAGTGTGTAGCATTTTTTCAGTACTGTTATGGGATAAAGTTGGATTTACAATGTCGCAAAAGATAGTTTCGTTTTGGGGGGAACAATTTTTTCATGATGGAGCGCAAATTTTGATTTTCATGCTCAAAATTTATGGGACTTAACAAAACAAACCCTATCGCATAAAAGTGTATTTTGGCCTACAACGAGAAACTAAACACATGGCCCACTTGCTGGTTTGCTTGAGTTTGAGTTTGAGAACTCGAATTCTCTCCACCGCATCTCACTTCTCGACAAACTCTAAGCACACTATTACCAGATCTACTTTCCACAATCCACCGCATCTCACTTATGGTTTCCTTGACTAGAGATGGCGAGAACCAAAACCCTAAAACTGAAGATCTCCCCTTTGGTCGACGCACAAACAGAAAACACCAGTCACCGCACGATGAAGCTACGTTTGCCTTTTACACGCCGTGTTCCGTCGAGGCTTCGTCCAGCCGAGTCGCCACCATGCCCAGTCTCTTGGGATGAGTCCACCAAGAGTGACAACAGTCGGCCTCCAGCCGATGCACCCCCTCTCAGCCGACCATGGATGCTGAGTTTTGAACACAAAACGTGCTAGGGCCATCTTTGGTGCCCTAAAATCTGTCGGTCACACAAAGAAGCTTGATGCGCGGGCGAAGACTCCACATGCAGTGCATGTTGTGCAGACTCCACCGCGCAAGCAAAAGAAGGTACATCCTTCTCCTGTTAGAAGTACTCTACCTAGGAAACCCAAGAAACCAGTATTAAATCCTTATGTTGAACCTCTTGTTAGAAAGAATAGTGTAGTCAATCCTCCTGATAAGTCCAAAGTCCCAGCTAGGAATAAATCCCAATTTCCACCCACCACTGAGAATCAACCCAATGAAATCCCACCTGGTGATGCTAGACCCGTTGGAATTCCACACGTTGACAATCATGCTCCCTCTGTGATAGCTAAACCCGCTAAAATTCCAGACACATTGACAATCATCCTCCCCCTGTGATATCTAGACCCGCTGAAATTCCACCCTCAGCTAATCCTCCTTGTTGTTTATCGAAAAACACTCGTCGAGCCCCTGCTCCGGAACCTCCATCATTCTATAACCCTCTACCACAATGCCCGTGCTATCTTGCCATCCCCAACCACAGCCTGCCCAATCCAACCAAAATCAGGTACCTCCTCGAAGAAGGTCACCTACACTGGTGCCTGAAACTGATCCACCGGCTCCGGAGTGTGAACCAAACAACTATATGGACATTGAGCGATCCTCAGAGCATGATGCGGAGGAGAATTTGGAGGAAATTGCAAGCATTAGATGAAAGAACTCACATAATGCTCAATCTAGTAATTATGTTTTCAATATACTATGTTTTTAACGGATCACTTATATTCTTTTTTTATTTTTCTCATTAAAAACACTGTTATTGAATTTGATGTATAGGGGACGAGGGCGGAGAGAAGATGAAAGTAAGGGGTGTGGTCAATGGAACATATGTGGCATATTACAAACACACGCGCAATAAGGTGCAGCCAATCAAGGTTGAATTTCTACTAGATGGTACCGTGCCGGCGGATCAGCAAGTTTATAGCCTGGTCGTGCACGAGATCGGGAGTGTGATAAAGGACAAGGATCCCATGCTAGCACCATCATTCAGGAAGCGGGAGGAGGAGGACAGGTAGATTGTGTATGACCCCTAAAATGTAAGTAATTCATGTTCTAATTTTTCAGTTCAATGTAAATACTTAATGTAATGATTTCAATGTTGTAACTTATATTTGTTTCTTTGCAGCCAAACTTTGTCATTGATCCAAAAGATGATCGGTTGTGGAATTTTATCTTCAGAAGGGCCATCGAAAGGTACTGCGATTGGAAGGCAGACTGCACGCTATTCTACAAGGAGCATGGACATAATGTGATTCCCCGGGAGTTTATTGATCACCGTAATCAATGGGGATGGCTTATTAGCCACTTTGATGAACCAAAAAATCAGATTACTCAATTCTTATAGTTATCAAACAACATTTTGCTTCACTCCTTTAATGTATCAATTGTTTTTATTCTATGTTGTTATGTTTTTCAAACTTCTCATTAACTTCACTAAATTTCACTACAATAGGAAAGAGGCGAGATGATGTCGAGAGTGTGCACTGAATCTGAAAGTCTCAACCACCGCTTTGGAAAGGTCCCTTTCTACATGAGGGCTGCGCAAATAAAGCTCCAGGGAGAAAGAGCTCCCATTGTAGCTACTTACACCAAGGTGTACTCTCATGATCCTGTTGGCGCCGCTCTTGCAGTTAAGTATCTTTATTTTTAGTGTCACTTACATGTCCATGTTGGTTGAATAATTTTATCTTGTCATCAGTCATATGTTGAAGTTGGTGAATAATGTTGTGTTGCCCTTATAGTCACGTTTACCAAATATTATTTTCTTACTGAATAATATGTTGTTGTTCTTCTCTCCCATTTGTTGATTTTGAAAATTGATTGGCTTGTGTTCATGTTTCTTAAGGTTATTCATGTTCAGTTTATTTGAAATGTTAAATGTTATTCAGTCATGTCCTTTTTTTATATATTTCATGTGTTTATCTGGCAAATATTATCTGCCATGTTAATCCTATTCATGTTTGTTGACGTTAGTGAAATGTTGATGTTTAGTTCTTACATTGATGCTCTGTCTTGTATTCGCAAACTTTGTTGTTCTTTGTTTATTGTGTGTGGGCAAACGTTGTTGCCAATCTTATTTTCTGGTTGTAATCTTTTTTATATGCCATGTATTTCCAGTTTAGTTTTAGTGTTGTATTTACACTTAAACAATGTATATGTAGGCACAAATGGAAGAGAGGGTTTGTCAAGCTTTGCGGGATATGGATGGTGATGAATATGATGAAGGCAGTGCCATCAATGAACAACAACCCCTTCCGGTCGATATTCAACTTCAAATTATAACAGATGTGCTTGGGCAAAAGCATGGGACGTATGTGTCTGGAGCAGGTACAACCTTCAAGAGGCCACCCTCCCTAGAGGGGGTCCAAGAACCTCTGACCTTAAGGACCAGCTGCAGAAGACAAAGGATGACATGTTGCAAATGAAGGCCGCTTTTGAAAAAAGGATACGCACTCTTGAGGAGTTGGCGGTTCAGGGGGCTTCAGCAAATCTAAATGCTTCTGAAGGTGCCACAAGTTACGGACCTCCTTCTTGATTACTTTTTCCTTGACTATATCAAACTTGTTGTTTTTGGCCCAGGTACACACACATGAACTGTAGTTTCTGTGTACCATGTTGTTTTGGTGGCCGAATTATGTATCAATCAATTTCAGGTTTTAATTTGTATGCAGATTGAATGCCTTATATGTGACATTATGTTCTTTGCTATTTGTGACGTATGTCATTTTATACCACAAACTGTCCATTATATGTGACATTTTCTTGTATGCTATTTGTCACGATTGATGTTTTATACGACAATATGTTCGTCATATGCGACATTTTGTTCTTTACTATTTGTTACATATGACGTTTTATGCGACATTTAGCTGTTTCAGATTGTTATCGTAACATCTTTTATACGACAATAAGTTAATCGAGTGACAAGCATATGTCTCTTTTTGCGACACCATCGCCTTCAAGTTAGAAGCGTATGACTTTATATGCGATTAATGGACAGTGTCACATAAACGTAGAATGTCATGTATGGTAGCTAATGCGACGACAATTGGCAAATACGTTAACTGTAAAAATGTGGCATATACCCTTACACTGTAGAACCAGGCCTATTGTGAATGGGACCAGTGGCGGATGCAAGGGGGGGGGGCGGGGGGGCGGCCGACCCCCCGTTCGACGGAAAATCCCCTATTTTTGGTTCATTCTGATGCCTTGTCTGCCCCCCGCCCCTTGGCCCCCCCCGTTCATTCGCTCGCCCCCACGTTCGCTCGCTCGCCCCCACGTTCGCTCGCAGAAGAGATACTCAGATGACGGATAAGAGGAAGACTGGAAAGAAGAAGAAAGGGAAGAGGAAGGATGTGTGATTAAACACCTATCTTCGGTTGCTATTTTTCTAAGATTAACCTTCTAATTTCATCTCGGATTAAACATGAAAGTTATAGAACATTCAATTAACTTTCTATCCATATATAGATCATCTTCAACGGACAATGCATGACGCCTCTATGAGCTTCCGAAAGTTGGCTCGGACCCCCTTGATTTCGGCAAACTTCAATCAAACATCTAGTTTTGGTCACTGTTTTTAACAGCTTAACCTCAAATTTCATCTTTAAGTAAACATGAAAGTTATAGAACATTCTGCTAGCTTTCTATACATATATAGATCATGTTCAACGGACATCAGATGATGCCTTAATGAGCTTCAGAAGATTGGCTCGAATCCCCCCAATTTCGGCAAATTTCAACTAATTGTCTATCTTTGATCGTTGTTTTTATCAGCTTAACCTCCGAAATTCATCTTGCATTAAACATGAAAGTTATAGAAAATTCAATTAGCTTTCTATCAATACATAGATCATCTTCAACGGACACCGGATGATGTCTTTATGAGCTTCAAAAAGTTGGCTAATCATTAGCGGACTTCAAACATATGTCATGTTTCGACTTAGTTTTCAGTCACCTTAACATTAGACTTGTGCCTAGATGTAAGTATAGATGTTGTAGCCCTTATCGTCAGCTTCATGCGCAAGGTGATTGATTTCTCAAGTGGTGCTCAGTCTACCTGTTATATGTTAAAGTTGTTAAGGTTGCATGTGATTGACTATGTACACTTGTTATGCGTTCTTACTTTACTTATATTTTGGGTTGCTTAAACGTCTGATTGATATCTTGATATCAATTGAAGAGTTGTAGGCCGTCAAATTATCTCTACAATGATATATATCTCGATCTTATAGGGTAATCGACGTGTCTTCTATGACCTCTCAAAGTTAGATCGGCAATGAACTTTATATGAATTCAAACTTTGATATTTTACTAGAAAAAAATGTATATCATCAAATAGGAATATATATATATAGGAAAAAAATTTCCGAATACAACCTATACCCTTATTCATCAAAAAAAAAAAAAATTTTAGGACCCCATCACAAAATCCGCCCCCCATCGGTCCAGTCCTGGATCCGCCACTGAATGGGACTAAATGAAACACATGCCGCATAAGCGGCAAACATTATGCGACTACCGTGATATTTTGTATCGCATATACTTTATGCTACTTGTCTTTAGACACAATTTTTAGGCGACGCACATTTTGTCCCATATACGATATACCCCTTTATGCGACAAATATAGGACTTTAATCGACGGTAAAAAAATATGCCCTAAGATGTATTCTGGTGTAGTGTCACCTCGGTTCTCCTATCGTCGCTTCTTGACTCCCCAAACCCTAAACCATATAAAGACCTATTTAAGCTCAGATTTAGGAATCTGATCGGTTACTCAATTCCAACAGTCTGAGTCTCTTCTCCTTTCTTTTTATTTATTTATTTATTATTTTTTGAATCAAAAGTCAATAGGTAAATATATTTATTTGAATTCGGGATATAACACAATGCAACATTATTTTTTTGTCGGCTTATTGTCTGGTGCAGCCTTTGATACATCACTACTTTTGTCATTACAAACTCATCGCGGTTAACTAACATAAGTTTGAGGGAGGGTGTTAGAGATATATTTAAATAGTTACGTTAAGATATACATGAGAAAATTTGATTATTATTTGATGTATATATTTGATATTATCTGTATCTTCGTGTGCTGTATATAAAGATTGTTAAGCCTTTTATCAATATGATCAATCATTCATATTAACACTTTAAATCTTCCAAGGCTTGCGACAGGGATCCTATTTCACCTTTTTTTTATTGCGCTGTAATGGCTTAATAAAGTCATCAACAGAGCAGTTGGAGATGGCATGGTGTCCAGTTACTATACAGGGATCAATATGATTCCTATTAACTGCGTTTTCTTTGCAGATGATATCTTAATCTTTTCCAATGGATGCAAGTCTTCAACTGAAAAGCTTGACTATTATCAACGTGTTCTCCTCCTTATTAGGCCAAACACTTAATAGGGAAAAGAGCTCTATTTTCTTTTCTAAGAGGATTAGTGCTGATAGGCAGGAATCATTGCTTAATGTTACGAGTTTTAGTGAAGGTCGCTTCCCAGTTACCTCTCTTGGTACCCGCTTTTTGGTGGCAAAACAAAGATTGAATATTTTAAATAGTTGGAGGATAAGGTGAAGAGCAGTATCTAGGGGTGAGCAACAGGGCTGCAAATGAGACGATGTACTCGTGAGACTATTCGGTCAAAATTCGGTCAAAGCTCGATTCGATTATAAACGAGTCGAGCACGATCACAATATTTAGGCTCGATTATTAAACGAGTCGATCACGAACAAAGGAATACTCGACTCGTTTAAACTCGTGAACAACTCGATTAAGTACTCGAATAAATACTCGATTATTCCACATATATCTTGGAAATTACAATTGCAATTTCAACTAGATTAGGTGGAATAAGTAGATTAGATTTTGGATAGAGTGTTCATCTATATATATTCTCATCTTATTTGTTTTGTAATAAACATCCAATGTGGGACAAAAGTAAACATTATAAAGAAGCATTGAAGAAATCAAAAAGCAAGTGAAGGTCCTAATATCCCACATTGCTTGATGTCAAAGAGTTTGATTCACAAGAGATTATAAAAGGGGAGAGTAAAACACAATCCATCTACAACACCAAAATCCTAACTTTTGGGCTTAGACTAATCTTGGGCCTTGGAGTCCTTGAGTTGCCCTTTGGATTTTTGCGTAAAAAGCTTAATATTTTCCTATGTAAACAAGCTTTGAAATTGAGGCTCGTCATTGGGGAAGTGTAATTTGAGTTTTAATACTCCAGTATCGAGTCGAGCTCGAGTATCATGTAAACATTTTGTGTCGAGTTCGAACAAAATTTTTGAAGCTCGTCGAGTTTTGAGTCGAGTTCGAGCAGCTTAATACTCAACTCGACTCGGCTCATTTGCAGCCCTAGTGAGCATGACCTGTCCCAACCTGGTGACCCGTCCCAATCCGGTCAAAAATTGGACGAATTTGAACCCGGACCGGTACTAAATAAGTCGGGTTCGGGTTGCTCCTCGGGTTACCCGTCCCCATAACCATATTAATATCGAATAAAATAATTTAATTTTATAAGAAAAGTATATCAGCCGGCCCGGTAATTACTTGACAACTTTTATAAATATCTTTTGCACGTATTCATTTCTTTTATATTTACAGATGTTTCAGCAGAGATTCAAGAAGGAAAAGAAAATATTTTGACTTGAATTTTGTTTCAATATGTGAGTTTCACATCATTTTGTTACAACAATAATGTTGGGCGGTTAACATATTTAAGTTCAGTTTCTTTTCTTAAATTATTTTGTTTTAGCGATTTGATATTTATGTTATAAGTCTATCTTTACGACGGGTTCGGATTATCAAAAGCGACCCGGTCAATATTTAGTGTCGGTTTCGGGTTGACCTAATTGACCCGATCGTCGTTTCGGATTGGGTTAAGGATGAACCTAACCCGTCCCACGATCACCCCTAGCAGGATTTGTGGTTGGATGAAGAATTTGCTCTCTATGGCGGCGAAAATTACCCTTGTTGAGTCAGGTTCTGAATTCCTTTGGCGTACATAATAGGTCTGTTATCCATATTCCCAAAACTACTGTTTACAGGATTCAAAGCCTCATTTCTGGCTTTTTCTGGAGCAAAGGGGAAGCCAAGAGAAAACATTGGGTCAAATGGGAGAAAACATTGGGTCAACAAAACATTGGGTCAAAGCCATTTGATCGATTTCACTTGTTCTCGTGCCTATATTCTGAATTGTTGCTAGACTAGGTGGATGCTTTGTCGCAAAGCTTAGTTGATCAATAATCCTATCATTATTATCCGCCTATTACTTTGTCGTTTGGGTAGATAGCACATCTAGATCAAATAACACCTTTGTCGGGTTGCTTGATTTAGGGGAACTAGAAGCTTAGCACCTTTGTCGGGCTAGGTCGTGGCATAACACCTTTGTCGGGTTATTTGGGAAGTCACCTTTGTCGGGACGACCACACTTATAAATATTGAATTAGATTGTTAGCAGTCGATGATAACAAGTCACAATACGAAACCCTAGTCTGAATATTCTTCCTGATTAATAACTCCCAGTTTAATTTCTTTTTTTTACACTTGTTTCCAAATTACTCTAAACACCAATTGTCTTTCTTTTTACAGAACAACAAGTAGCCGCTCTAGCTCTCTAGGGTTCGACCCTTGCTTGCCACTACACTAGTTTCTCGTAAGGAAAATATAAATTTAAATTTGCAGGTACCGACGACGCCTGTCACACGTTTATCATAGATATCCAATGATCAATTTTATATTTTAAAGTGTGGTTGTTCTGACAAAGGTAACAACCCAAGTATCCCGACAAAGGTGATACGCCACAAATACTCGACAAAGGTGTTAGACTTCTAGTTCTTCCCTAAACTAAACAATTCGACAAAGGTATTATTTAGCTTAGGTGTTACTATCTACCTTTACGACAAAGTATCCAGTAGATGTTAACGATAAGAATTAGTTGCTCGACTAAGTTTTGCGACAAAGCTTCCACTTAGTCTAACAATTTAATTCATAAGAATAAGCACAAGAACTAGTAAAATATAAAATAGAATTAAGAACAAAAATCTCAAAACGTGTTCACAACATACAAACCCTAAACCGAATTGAAGGTTTAGCTACTCATATCCATGGAAATAATAAAACAATATTTTTGAATAAAAGTAGAAATTCTCTTCTCTATTGTCGAAAGCTTGTGTCTTCTCTCTAGAGCCGTCTCGAATAGTTGTCTGATGATTTGATACTCAAAATTCTAACCCAAGCTTCTTATTTATAATAAAATGGGTTTCCAAATCCAATTTGGGCTAGAATTATCATATCTCGGCTTGCTGACATCATCAACGCATTGCTGACGTCAGCATCTCATAGCTTGAAGCGTCTCACCTTAACGTTAGCCCGCGTCTTGTGTAGACTTTAGTGCCGCGTCTCCTTTAGACATTAGCGTCAAGCTAATGTCTTAATGTGGCACGGTTAGCACTGAGCTTGTGTCCTTCTTCTGCGCATCAGTCCCAACTTCGACTCTGGATTTGACCTTCTATATGACCTCGGCTGCTCTCGGTGTGAACTAGAGAGTTGTAGGGAATCGAGTCAGCTATGCGATGGCGCATGATTCATATTTTTTCGGATCAACGGTCCATTCCAAGCACTCCGTCGTCTGTCCAAAGGTCTGATCTGCCATTGTGATGTTTTCGGCACAAAATGTCATCTTTAATGCACGTTTCCTCCTAGAGCTTCCGAAGTACCTGAAATAAAAAACAACACTAAAATGTAACAGCTCGCATAATAAAGTGTCGAAATAAATGGGTTTAGTTGATTCGACGAGTCGTATAAATACGGCTCATCAAACCACCCCACACTTAAACTTGTTCGTCCCGAACAAGAACTAAGTCATAGAAAGAAAATAAATATAACACCACAATTTCTTCGACGTCCTGGAACATGAGTTGCTACTCTAAATTCCTCCTTTCCATGCAAATCGTTACTCAAATCATCATGCTCAACACAGAATTAACTTGATACATGTTATCTTTGAGCAGAAATTCAAATCAATTCGGATGAATGAGAGATAGCCCTCTTTAGACCCATGATCTGCATTCGCTGTCCCAAATTCTAGTTATATGGTTACACTTCGTTGCTTTTTCTTACACGTGATTCATTCAAGCTTCGCGGTTTTTGAGTTGTTCTTCTCTACTATTTTTTGGTTGGACAGCTTTTGTAGTGACTTTCTTTGGCCTTTGGCTCTTGATGTATGAATGATGTACTTCACTTTTTGTTATATTGAACTTCACAATTTGGCTGATTTTTTTTTCTTGAGCTTTGCTCCTCTATTGTGAACAGCTTGTCCTTTCTCTTTTTTTTCTTTTGAAGGAGGTCCAATCATCGCCCGCAAGCATATGGAAATACCTCCCCGCTCTTTCTCATCCTCACCCTTTTTGACACGAGTCAAGATGAGGGTCACCCACCTTTTTTCCCGGTTACTTCGGACTAGAGATAGGATGGTCTGTTTTCCTGTCCCGCCTTTTTACATAAACACTGCAGTGGCGGAGCTAACTCCAAACCATATCGTCTCAAAGTGCTAGCCTCCACAATGTCCATATAACCATATAACCCAAATTTCGGTCCTTTGAATGCTTCGTCAAGTCTTTCTAGGACATTTCTGTCAACTCTACATCCTTGTTTATCTCAACTCAAGAGGACACGTAGTGGGTTAAGTTCACATGTAGTCACATAATTCAAATTTCACGAGAGAAAATACATGTAGTCGGCATCATAAATTTCACATACTCATAATTCAATATTGCATATCCAAGAAACAGAGAAATTTCATACTTCATCATTTTGTTTTTCAAAGAAACGTGCAGACACAGTACAATATGCAAGAAAATAGAAATAAACGTGCAGACGCAACAAACTGACTCTCCCACCCCATATTTTGAACCAAGCCGTGTCCTCACGGTACGACTTTAGCTCAAAGACAACAGACAATGCAGACATAACAAACTGACTGACTCTGACAAAGAGAAAAAAGAAACAAAGAAAAAGGAAAGGAAAATAGGTACTCCCCTAGTCAGAATCTGACGATGAAGCTGGATGAGGAATAGCAAAATCCGGAGGAATATGATCTCTGAACTCCCATCATGGTGGGGCTGGCACTGGCTGTGTCCCTGATGGAAGCAAAAACTGAAGTGTTCAAGCCAAATTGAAGGCCATGTCTCTAGAAGGAACATCTGCTGGTGGCTCTAGTGCTCTGGCACGTCTCTGTCGAGCTATTGAGCACTCTCCAACCTCCCGAGTCCGGCGTCGTCGAGCAGCGACTGATGATGACTCAGCTCCGTCTCTAGCTATAGGTGCGTGACGCCTGTCTGTAGGCATAGTAGTGTGGTATCTCAGGTCGTCATGGTAGGTCCATGCATACTGCTCTCTTCTACACGGACGCCTCTGAATAGCTTTAGAGAAATGTTGGTAATCACAGAAGGCTGGACCATGCGCTCATGAGACTCTATGCGTGGCTGCCCATGTAGATGGCGCATCATACAGGTGATCATCCCTCCACATACGAGCGGTCCTGTCGAAGGGCGATTCTTCCAGAACTGGAAAGCCAGATGGAAGAAATCTATCGGTTGCCCTCGGTCTAGAGCATCTAGGCAGAGCATGTCGGATAAGGTCACCTTGTCGCCCCTGACCTTTTTAGCAAAAATAGTACCTCCGAGTACCTTATGGAGATAAAATAGCGATGGGTCTCGAATACACATCGCCCTGGACTTAGAAGGCTCAAATATAGGAGCATCGTCCACCTTAAGCCGCCCCCAAGCATCGCATAGTGCCATGTTGTCCTGTAACCACTCCCCATCGGCTGGCCAGCCAAATATCTCTGTCACCTAGGCTGGCCAAGTGAGATAAAACTCTCCTCCATGCCTGTAATGAATCCCTTCGTGGTCCCGTCACCTTTCGTAGACAAAAGAAGCCAGGAACTCGCATGTATCCTCAATGTCTGTCTCGTAGCTCAAGGTGAGGAGTCCCGGCAACCCACTGGCCTCTAGCATGCTTTAGATTCGATCCTCAAACCCACTGTTACTTAGAAACTCGGCGTCTACAAATCTGCTCGGCATGTGGTTACGGGCCCTAAGTCTCGCATATTGCACCTCAAACGGTTGCTCTCGTGGTGGCATGTTGATGGACCATATTTATATGATTCATCAAGACAGTTAAACCCACCAAATTAGACGCTTGGTCTTAACAACTTTTACTTGTTAGTTTCACTTTTGTTCTATAGGCTATTTCAAGGATTAGAGATGAAACGAGCTAAAAAAGAGTTCTTAAAGCTAAAAATGGATTACAAGTCATTCCAGGCCACGACCAGATTCCGGCTTTACAACCTTCATGAACCCAACGTGGAATCACTCAAACATGTCCCAATGACTTGTTCCAAACCTAAAAAAAGATCAAGAACTCAAGTGAATGCCAAGTCTAGCCACCCATGTGCAAGGCTTGTGCCTTGTCTTTTGATTGCAACCAAGAAGCAACCATGATGCAACCAAGGTCTAACCGGAGATTGTGGGGGAACCGATGGCTTTTGAGAAACAAATATCACAACCCACTCACTTCCTCCTCCACCTCATGGCCGGCGGCTTTGCTTGGGATGATGCCACATGGCCGGCGGCTTTGGGAGGAGCTCGTCTCCCTTTGCCATGTGGTTGGACCTCCTCCTCCCCTTGCCTATAAATACAACATCCCCTCTCCTTTGTTCAATGTCCCATAGTCCTAGTTTGAGTCCCATGTTCCATATTCTCTAGTCCTTGTAGAAAATCTCTCTAGATTTTAGGCACAATCCTTGTAAACACTTTACTTTATTATTGAAAGCTCCAAGTTTGTTCTAGAGTACTCTTGTTGGTTCTTGAGTACTCTTGTTGTTCTTGAGTTTACTCCTGTTGGTTCTTGAGTATTCTCCTCTTTACTTTCTTGTCTTTCAAAACCGAAACCCTCTTTGTTATTTTCCTTGTCTTTGATTTCAAAACCATTTACTTTTAAGCACTTAGCTATGATATCCTCTTCCATGGATAATCGTAGCTAAACCCTTCATTCGGTTGAAGGGGTGTGCTTGTATCATAAAACGTTTTAGACCCTTTTCTTAGTGCTTCTATTGTGTTCAAAACTTGTTCTATGTGTCATATAATAGGTTAGAACACTATTGGTTGAGTGGAGGCTCGAAAGAGCAAAGCTCTTCCATGGGGTTCGTGAACATACGTGGTTAAGTGGAGGCTCGAAAGAGCACAGCTTTTCTGTGGAGTTCAACTTCTTTTAAACACCATTTGGTTGATCGGAAATGATTGATCAAATGGATGCACATAAGCTAAGATACTTCGAAAGGAGGAATTAGCCCAAATAAAACAAGTGTTCTATGTCTTGAAAAGGACTAGACGATGTGGCAAGTCGAGTGCTAGAAATGGCCTTGATACATCTTTGAACACTTAGAACGATCATTAGAGGTCAATGATGAACGGACTATGATACAAGGCCCCTAAAACCGAATCCTTCCATTAATCAATTCACAACCTGTCACCTTACTTTCAGTCCTATCATCAACTGTTTACTTTCAGTACTTTACTTTTCGCACATTTACTTTTCAGTCATTTACTTTCAATACGCTTACTACAGACGCTTTCAATATTAACCCAATATATCTTTGGTACGCATTACGCTTATAGTGTGCGGCCAGTACCAAAAGTATATTGATCAGTTGATATTGAATTCGACTGTTCCAGCAATTTACTTTACGCACTTTACTTTTACGCCCTTATTTTCAGCACTTTATTTTCCGCACTTACTTTTCAGTATTTACTTTACGCACTTTATTCCCAGTCATTTACTTTTCAGTAATTTACTTTTCAGTACTAAAACCACAATCAACCCAAATCGCACTTACATTTCTGTACAAATTCCCCAAAAAACAAATATCCACTAATTCCCTTGGGTTCGACCCCTACTTACCGCTTTACTACCCAATAATGAAGTCTCAAGTAGTGGACTTATAAATTAATCTTGCGCATTGCCTCACGACAAGGCTGTGTGTCACATGTTGAATAACGGCTCAAAACCCAAAGAATTCCACTTGGTCAATTTTCCTCAGCGTTGACCGCATCTCGTGTATACGTTAGCCGCCGCGTGACCTTAAGACATTAGCTTAATGTAAAGACCAAAAGCGGTTGCCTAATGTTGAGGCCAAACGCGCGGCACCTGCAACCCATCTTCTCCATCTGGTTTTCTGATTTTCACTCCCGATTTCCAACCCAACTCAACCAACAATGATCCAAATCACTCAATTGAAAACGATAGGGCACAAAACACTTCCAATCTAACCATTTTTCAGATACGAATTCAAGTTATCGAGCAAGAATGCCAATCACAAATACCTCAATTTAGCACCACGGGATGATGCGGCCTGAGAATCCAGTTCGATGACGACACGATGATGATGGTGATATGCTTCGATCTGAACTCCTGACATGAACTGTCCCAAAATTTGCTAAGCGATTGGAGATCTTTCGGGCGTGAGAGTGGAGGCTTCGATTGGAATGGAGGAGAGAAACTCAAAACTAGGGTTTTACTTTGGTCAAAGCACCACCGCGTTTGATGTAGACAATAATAGTTGGTCAACGATGTAATATTGCCTAGTGATGTGGCAACAATGTAGAGACGAGACGCGATTGTAATGTTTGGAACAGACGCGGTAGCCACTGAGCTCCACCTGTATTGTACCTGTAAATCAGCTTCCTTTCCACAAAAACCAAGTCAAGATAGACCGGTTAGACGTCAAAAAACTAAATAAGACTCAAACTAACACACAAGACACGAAAACAGAAGAAAATGGAGAAAAACAAAAATTTTGCCGGGCTGCCTCCCTGCAAGCGCCTTTGTTTTACGTCATTGGCTCGACGGTACCTCATTTATGCTTCAGTGGGAGGTTCGGCGAGTTCGAAATCTTGGACAGGTGTTTTGATTTAGCCTTGGTAGTGCTTCACCCGTTGTCCATTGACCTTGAAACAGTCTCCATTCCTCGGGTTCTTCCACTCAAGTGCTCCGTGGTTAATAATGTTCATCACCATGTAGGGATCTGTCCATCTAGAGCGCAATTTGCCAGGCATTAGTCATCAATGTGATGAAAATAAAAGTACCTGTCGGCCAATCTCAAATGTGCGTCGTAGAATGAACTTGTCATGATACAGCTTGGTCCGCGCCTTGTAGTCTGATTGGCTCTCATAAGCCTCCATGCGCAGCTCTTCAAGTTCACAT
Organism: Rhodiola kirilowii; assembly: GCA_033675215.1. NCBI lineage: Eukaryota > Viridiplantae > Streptophyta > Magnoliopsida > Saxifragales > Crassulaceae > Rhodiola > Rhodiola kirilowii. Next base: position 28,454,557 of record CM066196.1, on the reverse strand, counting down.
AGCTGTCACTTCCTCTCCAGTCCTGCTTTCTTCAAATCAAAGTTGCACGTTTTAAGCGCCGAAAAGGCCTTGTGCTCTAGCTCGACTGGGAGGTGACATGCCTTCCCATACACCAACCGGAAAGGCGAGGTGCCTATCGGTGTCTTGTAGGCTGTCCTATACGCCCAAAGTGCATCATCTAGTCTCTGACTCCAGTCCTTCCTAGTCGGCTTCACCATCTTTTCTAGAATCCCCTTAATCTCTCGGTTAGAGATCTCTGCTTGTCCATTCGTCTGAGGATGATAAGCTGTGGAAGTACAGTGGTGAACGTGATACTATTTCATAGTTGCTGCCATCAGCCTGTTGCAGAAATGCGTCCCTTGATCACTGATTATAGGTTTAGGCACTCCGTATCTGCAGAATATGTTAGTGCAAAGAAAATCCACAACAGTTTTAGTATCATCGCATCTAGTAGCCTTAGCCTCTACCCATTTAGACACATAATACATTGCAACAAGTATATATGGGTAACCAAACGATGCAGGAAACGGACCCATAAAATCAATCCCTCATATGTTAAAGACATCATCAACTATAATAGGAATTTGGGGCATCTCATTCCTAGCAGAAATATTACTCACTCTCTGACATTTTTTGCACTTCTTACAATGATCATAGGCATATTTAAACACATGTGGCCAGTAAAAACCACTATCCAAAATTTTCCTGCTAGTCCTTTTGGGGCCAAAGTGACCACCACATGCATGCTCATGATAGAAACTAAGCACAGACGCAATCTCATCATCAGGAATACACCGCCTAAGTATTTGGTCTACGCCAATTTTCCACAAATATGGGTCATCCCACACATAGTATTTCGAATCATGCTTAAGTTTCAAACATTGAGCTTTCGAGTAAGAGGGTGGAAATTTACCTCCGACCAGGTAGTTCACAATGGGTGCATACCATGGCACGTTACCTGTCAGAGCATACAAGTGCTCATCGGGGAAGGTCTCTGTGATCTGTCCTTTATCCTCTTCTCGTACTAGTCGACTCAGGTGGTCAGCTACCGTGTTTTCTATCCCCTTCTTGTCTTTGATTTTAGGTCAAATTCCTATAGTAGCAAAATCCATCTGATCAATCGTGGTTTAGCCTCCTTCTTCATCATCAGGTACCTGATAGCTGCATGGTCACAAAAAACAACTTACTTTAGTACCAAGTAAATAGGGCTGAAATTTCTCCAAGGCGAAAACTACTACCAATAGCTCTTTCTCAGTGGTCAAGTAGTTTCGCTGAGCTGTATCCAGAGTTCTTGAAGCATAGTAAATTACTACTAGCTTTTTGTCCACCCTCTGGCCTAGTACAGCTCCCACAGCATAATCGTTGGCATCACACATAATCTCAAAGGGCTGGTCCCAATCTGGTGCTCGAATAATAGGTGTGCTGGTGAGGGCCTGTTTCAGCTCATCAAAGGCCTCCCTACATGAATCTGTAAACTCAAAAGGAACATCCTTCTGTAAAAGGTTAGATAAAGGCAGAGCCTTCTTCGAGAAATCCTTAATGATTCTACAATAAAAACCAACATGTCCAAGAAAAGATTTAATATCACGCACCGTAGAAGGATAAGGAAGAGTAAGAATTAAATCAATTTTTGCCATGTCAACCTTAATACCTTCATGCGAAATAATATGACTAAGAACCACGCCAAGAGTAACCATAAAGTGACACTTTTCTTAGTTGAGCACCAAATTCATAGAAACACATCGTTCTAGTACTCTATTCAAATTAGCCAAGCATGCATCAAAAGTGTCACCATAAACAGTGAAATCATCCATAAACACCTCAATAAATGTACCTATCATGTCAGAAAATATGCTCGTAACCACCCGCTGAAAAGTGCCGGGTGCGTTACACAATCCAAAAGACATACGTCTGAAAGCAACTGTACCTAAGGGACATGTGAAGGTAGTCTTTTCCTAGTCCTCGGGTGTAATGGGAATTTGATTATAACCAGAAAATTCATCAAGAAAACAAAAATAAGGCTTACCTGCTAGTCTGTCAAGCATCTGGTCAATAAACGGAAGAGGAAAGTGATCCTTACGCGTTACTACTTTCAGCTTCCTGTAATCGATGCACATGCGCCATCCGTTTTGACTCTAGTAGTCACCATTTCTCCCGCAGCATTCTTCTCGATTGTAATCCCCATCTTCTTTGGGACTACATGAACCGGACTTACCCACTGACTATCTGAAATCGGGTAAATCACATCAGCATCCAGCAACTTTTGAATTTCCTTATGTACTACCTCCATCATGATCGGGTTCAGTCTCCTCTGAGGCTCTCTAGAAGGCTTAGCTCTATCCTCCAACAAGATACAGTGCATGCACACAGCTGGGCTGATTCCTCTGATGTCTGCAAGTGTCCATCCAATAGTGAGCTTGTGGCTACTCAGCACCACGATCAATCGTCTCTCCTGGTCTGTTTCCAGCCCGTTTTTGATGATGACTGGTAGCGTGTTGTTCTCCCCTAGAAATGCATATTTCAGGTGCTCAGGTAGAGGTTCCAGTTCCAGTTTTGATGCCTGCACAGTGGAAGGCAAAAACACGTTAGATTTAAACAAACGAACCTCATTAACTTCATACCTGGGTGTGAGCGGTCGTGCAATCTCGAGCTACGACAGCGCATCAAGAATGACCTATGCGAACTCATATGAGTCCTCATGAGAGTATACTGCTCTCTTGAGTGCGAGCTCGAGTGGGTCTGCTCCTCTCTCTGATGTCACCTCCTGGACTAGATCATCCAGCGTATCTAGAGCATGCACCGCTGCAAATTCTGGTGGGTGCTTCATGGCCTCAAAAAATGTAAAAGCGAATTACTTGGCCCTCCACCTCCATAGAAAGAGTGCCGCTATCACAGTCGATCTTCATCTTAGACGTCTTTAATAATGGGCAACCTAGTAGAATGGGCGCATGATCTGTGGGATCGCTTCTGTCCATCTTCAACACGTAGAAATCAGCGGGGAATACCAGTTCCCCCACCTGCACAAGCACATCTTCAATTTTTCCTCTGGTTGTGATGAGTCGTGGTTGTACGACTATTTTATATGTTAAAGCCCCGTCTCTTAGTGTTACCTGTATATTATTTCACTACCTGTGTGTAGTTTTCGTTCTCAGGTACACTCGGAGACTATGGAAGGAATACCAGCGAAAAGGAGCCCATTTGAAGATGTTTGGCGCGGAAAGAAATGAAGTCCGAAACACTTTGGAATTTTTGTCAGTGCAAACCGTGGAGGGCTGAAGACTTAAGGGCGCGGACGTCTTAACAATTACAAAAATGCAAGAGACGTCCGCGGACAGTAAATGCAGGAGACGTCCGCGGGGACAGCTGGCAAGTCGAAATTTCCTAATTTTGTTTTGGCATCTCGGGAATTATAAAAGGATAATTAGAGGCACAAAACCCTAAGCGAACAGAGGCGAGTAGACCTCAATTTTGAAGAGAGAAAAGAGACACGGTTTCTAGTATTAGAGTTGAGCTGCAGCTTGGTGAAGAATTCACCATTAATATTCTCATTCTATTTTATTCACATAAAACTTGATGATGTATTCCATTACGATGAGTAGCTAAACTCATATGTGTAGGCTAGAACTCGACATTGTGATGTTTTGACTTGAAACCTATATTTATCTTTATGTTTTGCGTTATATTACTATGCATTGTTTATGGATTTGATATGCTAGCATAAGTGGAACCCTAGCGAGGGAGCTTCTGTTAGTTTGTTGATTTCGATTATCACAGTTTACTAGCAACCTAGCGGGGTTAGTAAACTAGGATACGAGTAATATACCACTAGGATTGACACCCTAGGACAACTTGTAGTGCAACCTAGCGGGGAGCTATAAGTTGTAAAACATTAGAAATCAAAACGGTTAGGTTAATGATTTACTCTTGCATCATAGTCGAGAGTTCTAGCTTGCACTTCTCTTTGATATTTGATACTTGAATTTGTGTGACGATTGCTCTAGCGATCATTCTTGCTTACTTGCGTTATTTAATTGTTTGCATTCAAACCCCCCCCCCATTGTTACGTTTTTACTTAGTGAAACAGATTCTCAACCGATCTCTGTGGATTCGACCCGACTTACCACTAGCTAGTCGGAAAAAGAAATATTATTTTTGCACAGGTACAACCACACCTGTCAGGTTGCTTGCATGATCTATCTGCCAGCTGTATGGTTAGTCCTGCAGGTTCTAAAGGACCAATACGAAGACAAGAATAGAGTAAGGCAGAACATTAATAGAAGTACCAAGATCGAGCATGCAGTTCTCAATTCGAATGTTATCGATACTGCAGGGAATGGTGTAGGTATCAGGATCACCACATTTAGGAGGTACCTTGCGCTGAATGACAGCGGAGACATTCTTACTCAGCAATTCCTGGTCGTCACGAGTGGATCGCCTTCGGTTAGTGCATAACTCATTTAAGAACTTCGCATATCGTGGAATTTGCTTGATCGCCTCGAGTAGTGGGATGTTGATCTCCACCTTGCTAAATAGCTCCCACACATCCTTATCAATCATATGCTTCCTTGGGGCCTTGACTTGTATGGGAAACGGAAGTGGACGATCGTGTTTTGAGTTTGCCTAAGTGCCGACCGCGTTTGGCTTAAATGTAGCAGTCGCGTCTGGTGTGGACATTAGCACCGCGTCTGGTTCAGACATTAGCGTCGAGCTAATGTCTATTATAGGCACAGTCAGCTCTGATGCAGGCTCCTTTTTGCTATCTTTCAACTCCTGAGTATTACTGCGTTGACGTTGCCCTTTGGGCTTGGAATGCTCTGCGACGGTAGCCTTCCCGGATCATTCTTTAGCTCAGAAACCGTAATGGCTATCTGGGACATCTACTTAGATAGCTCAGAAATGGCTCCATCGGTCTTGGCCTGATTTTGATGTACCGTGGTGGCCAACTGTTGGGTGCTACCTGCCAACTCTTTAACCATTTCTTCAAGGGACTTGCTGGAACTCTGATGACTGGAGCCTATTTGGTTGTGGTTCTGTCCACGCTGCTGATACTGATTTTGACCATTGTAACCTCCCTGTTGATGATGGTATGGTGGGCGGTAGTAGTTGTACGGCTGGGTCTGTTGAGAGGCAGCCTGCTGCGCTGGCTCCCTCAGGGCATGATTATCGTTCCTCCAGCTCTGCCCGTTGGCAGCTTGCTCATACTATCTCCGAGGTGCGCGGTTATTATAATTTTGGAATCCATTCAACGCATTGACATCGCCCTGTTCTTCTTCTACCACTGTTGGACAAGCATCTGTCTTATGGTCTGTTGCACCAAAAAACTCACAGGCCTCACCTGCACTACCTGATTCATCACGAGCTTCTGCATCATCTCTCGCATCTGCTTCATCTCTTCGGCCATCTGATTCGCTGGGGTTTCGACCTTTGAAACATTTCTGGTTCTGCTGAATTCTTCCTGTCGATTGGTTTTCTCTCTGAACCTTGCGTTCTCAGCCACCTCTGCAATCATCTTCCGCACTCCAGCTGGGGATAGATTTAAGATTGTCCCTCCAGCTAAGGCGTTGACAGATGCTTGTCGTCAGAGCAAATGTACAAATAAATTTATAATAGTCCGCTACTCGCAACTATACTACTGGGTAGTACTTGGTAAGTAGGGGTCGAACCCAAGGGAATCAGTGGGATAGTCGTTCTTTGAGGGGGTTTATCCAGCGAGAGAGCGTGTTTTAGGTTGGTTGGTTGGTTTTAAAGCTACCAGCTAAGTGATTGATTGATTGATTGGTTGGTTTTAATACTAGGAAAGTAAATAACAATTTTTATAATTAAAGGAAAGCATTCGGTTTCAGGGGCCTTGTATTATATCATGTTTATTATTGACCTTTAGTGACTCTACTAAGTATTCAAACGGTGTATCAAGGCCATTCCAAGCACTCGATTTGCGTACACTGTCTAGCCTATTCCAAGGACGTAGAACACTTATTCTATTTAGACTAATACTCCATTCCCGGTTATATTAGCCTATGTGCATCCATTTGATCAATCATTCCCGATCAACCAAATGGTGTTTAAGATGAGTCAAACTTCTCAGATAAGCTTTGCCATTCCAAGCATCCACTTATCCGTACAAGTTTACGAACTCCGCTGTAGAGTTTTGCCATTCCAAGCATCCACTCTACCTTGGACGTTCTAACCGAATATATGGCACATAGAATAAGTTTTGAATACTAAGGAGAGACGCTAAGTTAATAGTCTAAAACATTTTATAATACAAGTCCACCCCTTCTACCGAATGAGGTGTTTAGCTACTATTCATCGCGCTAAACATTATAACTAAGGAAATAAAAACAGTTGAATAAATACGAAGAATTACTTACAACCGTTGAAGCGCCAAGGGAGCTATCCTTTATTTCCAAAGCCAAACAAATATTACAACTTACAAAACTTTAGAGAGATAAGTGAATTTGGATTTTGAGGTGTCTCTAATGAGGAGGAGGAGCTCCTCCTTATATAGCCATGGGAGGAGGAGGAGATGGCCACAAGTGTCCCATGGTGATTGGAGGAGAAAATGGAGGGAGGAGATGGCCACCACATGGAGGAAGGAGAGGAGGAGCAAGGAGGAGCCGCCACCTATGGAGGAGCAAAAGCCGCCGGTCACCATGTGGAGGAGCCGCCGGTTGCCGGTGGTGGAGGGAGGAGGAGGGGTGGATTTGGCCACCTCTTGCCCAAGTGGCCGGTCATCTTGCCCAATTGTGAATTTTGTACAGTTTTGTGCAGTCTTTTCACAAAACTGTCAATGTGTTTTGTCCTGGGCTATCTTGATTCCTCTCCTGATTCTTCTGATTAATTTGTTATGAGTGATTCCACGTCAGGATCCTTGATATTTCTTCAGTCGACATATGATCTTGACCTTGGATTGACTCGTAACATCTTTTCTGTTTTAAAAGCTCCTCTTTAGCATGTATTCTCTCTAAGCTCTGAAATACCCTGTAGAAATATATCTGAACTAACAAGCAAAAGTTAAATAGACAAAATGTCTAATTAAGGGGGCTATACTGTGGTTATGATTCATATAATTTTGGTCCATCAGATCACCCCACACTTTTAGTTGTTCATCCCGAACAATGCTATTCAAGGGCGGTATGTTAAGTTGGCTTTGGAATATGAAAATTAGACTGTGGTACTCGATCTATCCTAATTCATGCATTACTACTTATTACTAAATTAAACTGCGTAAATAAATAGAAGAAACTTAATACTTGTACCTCCGTGCTGAGATGCAAATTATATTGGATGTCTCGGGAGATAGCCCTTTTTAGGCTCCTGGACTGCAATCTCAGGATCGTCTCGCACTATATGGTTTTCTGGTAGCTTTCTCTAGCACGTGATTTGGTTCGGGTTTCACTTAGTTGAGCCTTTTTGATTTCTTTCTTTTTTGGCGAGGGACTGCTTTTGTAGTGAATTGGCCTTTGGCCTTTGATTTGACTCTTTGAGTACTTCACTTTTTGTTTGGTTAAAACCTTCACAATTTTGGGCCTTTGGCCTCTTGATTTGCTTCTTCGAGCTTTTCGCCTTTTTGTGGCTTTGCTAGTCCATTTTCTCAAGCCTTTTTGGGAGGTCCAATCATTGCCCGCAAGCCTATGGAAATACCTCCCCGCTCCTCTCATCTTTGTCGTTTCGCGCGGGTCAAGATGAGGGTCGCTCATCAATTTTCTCGGCTACTTTGACTAGAGAGAGGACGGTCTGATTCCCGTCCTCGCCTTTTCTTTTCTTTTTGCATAAACACTGCATGGCGAGATGACTTCAATTCTTCACTGAAACCCGAAGTGCAGCCTCCACTGACTTCGAAAACCATATAGTTTGATCTGATCCTTTGATTGCTTGCCAAGCCTCTCTAGGGCAGTTTATGTCAACTCCACATCCCTGGTTATCTCAGCACAAAGGACAATTGAAAAGTTACATTCTAAGTTTTTAAACAGTTTGAATTTTCACAAGGTTAATGCATGAATTATGATCTATCTTTTTCACATTCTTAAGTTCATATTTTCAAAAAGATACTACTACTAAAAAAGAAAAAGAAAATAGCAAGCATGTTATTTATGTACACAGGTGGTTCTCACCCCCCACTTTTGAACGAAGGCGTGCCTTAGTTCAAAAGTCATGCAAGCTTAAAACTAAATACTGAATTTAAATGACAGAAATTAAAAGTGCGGAAAAGTAAGATAGTGTCGGGTTACCTCCCGACCAGTGCACTTGTTTAACGTCGTTGGCTCGACAGTACCTCGTTGTGGATCACTGGTTTGGGTCCCATGGGTGGCTCAAGTCGAACTTCACCACCGTTCCTGTGTTGCTTCTTGCTTTGACTCGTCCTGACTTCTTGCCGGATGTTGTATTCGGGTCAGGACTCCTTTGTTTTGGGATTTTTTCCTTCCAATACCCCGGAGGGGGTGATGGACCTTCCACTACTAGCCTTTTGAAGTTTTTGTATTTGGGACTGCCTAGTCCAGTTGCGGCATAGCAATGCTCCATCGAGGGGTCATTCTGCAGAGGTCCTTTTCCCATCCTCCTTTGAGCTTCTTCATTGATCACACAGTTCGCTGCGACTTGCTCATTGATTAAGGGGAAAAGTCGGGAAAGCCTCATGAGGCTTGGTTCTGCCTCGTTATGTTGGTTCGTGAGGAACTGATCGTAGATAGTTTCAGCTGCCTGGGTAATGATAGTCGGGTATGGATTGGGCAGTTCGTCAGTGGTGTTCTGGACTCCTACTTCGTTGCTTCCGGTGCTTTCCATGTCTGATTCTTCAGACGGTTCAGGAGTCTCTTCTGACGGCTCGGTGGTTTCTTCTTTGTCAGCCTCAGGGTCAGCTTCTTCTGTCTGCATTTCCTCGTCAGTTTGGGGTACTCGTCTTGTGGCAGAAGCCAGGCCGATTATAAGGTACCACATGTCTGCAATGGTGAAGTTTGTGGCAGACCTTCTCATAGCTTCGTTAACTCTTCCCAGTTCTTCGGGCCTCATCCCACGAAGAAATTTTTGGAGAAGAACTTTCTTCGTAAATCCATGGTGCGGGCAGCTTGAGACGATGGCATCGTAGTTCATGTAGTATTCGTCCAAAGTCTCATCCCGGGATTGATGAAGGCACATGATCTTCTCACGGGTTTCTTGGCGTAAAGATGGTGGGGAGAATTCCTTCAGGAATGGAACGCAGAGATCTACGTAACGTTCTGCACTGCTAGCGGTGGATGTGTAATACCATATCGTGGCGAAGTCGGTTAGAGAGAATTTGAAGCATTTCAGCTTAAATTCCTCTAATACTTCGTTCTCAGGTTTGATGTGGTGGCAGACGTGGTGGAAGTTTCGGCAGTGCTGTACTGGGTCTTCTCCCTCCGTTCCTCCGAACAGGGGCAGAAATCGCGTTGTCCATGCATGCGTAATGGGTAATGACATAGGGAAAAGAAAGAAAAAAGAAAGGGGAGGGAAAGAACAACTATCCGACGACTGATTCCCCGGCAACGGCGCCAATTTGACAGATGCTTGTCGTCAGAGCAAATGTACAAATAAATTTATAATAGTCCGCTACTCGCAACTATACTACTGGGTAGTACTTGGTAAGTAGGGGTCAAACCCAAGGGAATCAGTGGGATAGTCATTCTTTGAGGGGGTTTATCCAGCGAGAGAGCGTGTTTTAGGTTGGTTGGTTGGTTTTAAAGCAACCAGCTAAGTGATTGATTGATTGATTGATTGGTTGGTTGGTTTTAATACTAGGAAAGTAAATAACAATTTTTATAATTAAAGGAAAGCATTCGGTTTCAGGGGCCTTGTATTATATCTTGTTTATCATTGACCTTTAGTGACTCTACTAAGTATTCAAACGGTGTATCAAGGCCATTCCAAGCACTCGATTTGCGTACACTGTCTAGCCTATTCCAAGGACGTAGAGCACTTATTCTATTTAGACTAATACTCCATTCCCGGTTATATTAGCCTATGTGCATCCATTTGATCAATCATTCCCGATCAACCAAATGGTGTTTAAAATGAGTCAAACTTCTCAGATAAGCTTTGCCATTCCAAGCATCCACTTATCCGTACAAGTTTACGAACCCCGCTGTAGAGTTTTGCCATTCCAAGCATCCACTCTACCTTGGACGTTCTAACCGAATATATGGCACATATAATAAGTTTTGAATACTAAGGAGAGACGCTAAGTTAATAGTCTAAAACATTTTATAATACAAGTCCACCCCTTCTACCGAATGAGGTGTTTAGCTACTATTCATCACGCTAAACATTATAACTAAGGAAATAAAAATAGTTGAATAAATTCTAAGAATTACTTACAACCGTTGAAGCGCCAAGGGAGCTATCCTTTATTTCCAAAGCCAAACAAATATTACAACTTACAAAACTTTAGAGAGATAAGTGAATTTGGATTTTGAGGTGTCTCTAATGAGGAGGAGGAGCTCCTCCTTATATAGCCATGGGAGGAGGAGGAGATGGCCACAAGTGTCCCATGGTGATTGGAGGAGAAAATGGAGGGAGGAGATGGCCACCACATGGAGGAAGGAGAGGAGGAGCAAGGAGGAGCCGCCACCTATGGAGGAGCAAAAGCCACCGGTCACCATGTGGAGGAGCCGCCGGTTGCCGGTGGTGGAGGGAGGAGGAGGGGTGGATTTGGCCACCTCTTGCCCAAGTGGCCGGTCATCTTGCCCAATTGTGAATTTTGTACAGTTTTGTGCAGTCTTTTCACAAAACTGTCAATGTGTTTTGTCCCGGGCTGTCTTGATTCCTCTCCTGATTCTTCTGATTAATTTGTTATGAGTGATTCAACGTCAGGATCCTTGATATTTCTTCAGTCGGCATATGATCTTGACCTTGGATTGACTCGTAACATCTTTTCTGCTTTAAAAGCTCCTCTTTAGCATGTATTCTCTCTAAGCTCTGAAATACCCTGTAGAAATATATCTGAACTAACAAGCAAAAGTTAAATAGACAAAATGTCTAATTAAGGGGGCTATACTGTGTTTATGATTCGTATAATTTTGGTCCATCAGGCGTCAAGCAACATCTTCTCAAGTGGCCTCAACCCATCAAGCATGAACTCTATAATCAGCTTCTCTGGCACTCCAAGGTTGCAGCAGCTCCATTCTAGGGCGTTGAATTTCTCTAGATAGTCGTACATTATCTCGTTCGGCCCCTGTCTGAGATCTTGCAGCTGCTTACGGACCTGTCCTGCCTTGGCTGTTGGGTAGTATTTGTCAAGAAATTTTTTCTGCATCTGGTCCCAAGTCCTGATGCTACCTGAAGGGAGAGATAAAAACCAAGCGTGAGCTGCATCAGTTAAAGAAAAATGAAAAGCCTTGAGTTTGAAATTCTCCACTGTGGCTCCATAAGGTCGGAGAGTCAGGCAGATGCCATAAAGGCGCTGAAGATGCTTGGTGGCTGACTCTCCTTGTCAACCCAAAAACTTTGGCTGATGATGCACCACTGCAGTATTGACCACGATTTCCTACATGTCTGGCCCCTCATGGATGCACTAAGGAATATTCTGAAAATTAGGAGTAGAAAGCTCCCTCATTGTGGGCTCGTAGTAATATTCATCTTCATATTCTGGCTCCACGTGGATTGGCGGCTGCGGTGGTCGTGGCGGTGCAAGCTGCTGCATCGCACCAGCACCATTCTGAGCAACAGGTGCCCTCTGATTTAGCTATTGAGCCTGGTTGACCGCACGGTTGCGAGCACGGGCGAGCTGCTCTGGATCATCATAGAACGGAGGTATGACCTCGTTTTCATCAACTAGAGCGATCTCGTTGTTGTTGACATTATCACCAGTCTGACTACCTGCGCGAGACATCGTGAAACAAGTAGCAAAGCACACGAAAAATAACTAAATAAAATAAAATTAAAACAGAAAAAACAAAAAAACAAAAATGAAACAACTTCACCAAAGCGCAGCTCCCCAGCAACGGCGCCAAATTTTGACGCGCGTCATCTGATGCCTCAAATTTAATATTTATAATTCTCCTGCAATAAGCTAGTAAAGCGGCAAGCAAGGTCGAACCCAAGAGAGCTGGTGCGTTGAAACTGTAACTGAAAACAAATAACGAAAGGGGGTTTTTAGCAATTGAGAGTGCTTGGGAGAAAATAACGTGAAGATAATTCAATCAGAGAAAACATTCGACTTAGGGTTTCTTTTGTGACACGTTTATCATAGATATCCGTGTGGTTGTTCTGACAAAGGTAACAACTCAAGTATCCCGACATAGGTGATACGCCACAATATAACCCGACAAAGGTGTTAGACTTCTAGTTATTCCCTAAACTAAACAATCCGACAAAGGTATTATTTAGCTTAGGTGTTACTATCTACCTTTACGTCAAAGTATCCAGTAGATGTTAACGATAAGAATTAGTTGCTCGACTAAGTTTTGCGACAAAGCTTCCACTTAGTCTAACAATTTAATACATAAGAATAAGCACAAGAACTAGTAAAATATAAAATAGCATTAAGAACGAAAATCTCAAAACGTGTTCACAACATACAAAACCCTAAACCGAATTGAAGGTTTAGCTACTCATATCCATGGAAATAATAAAACAATATTTTTGAATGAAAGTAGAAATTCTGTTCTCTATTGTCGAAAGCTCGTGTCTTGTCTCCAGAGCCGTCTCGAATGGTTGTCTGATGATTTGATACTCAAATTTCTAACCCAAGCTTCTTATTTATAATAAACTGGGTTTCCAAATCCAATTTGGGCTAGAATTATCAAATCTCGGCTCACTGACGTCATCAACACGTTGTTGATGTCAATATCTCGTAGCTGGCCGTGTCTCACCTTAACGTTAGCCCGCGTCTGGTGTAGACTTTAGTGCCGCGTCTCCTTTAGACATTAGCGTCGAGCTAATGTATTAATGTGGTGCAGTTAGCACTGAGCTTGTGTCCTTCTTCTGCGCGCCAGTCCCAAATTCGACTCTGGATTTGATCTTCTATATGACCTTGGCTGCTCTCGGTGTGAACTACAGAGTTGTAGGGAATCGAGTCAGCTACGCGATGGCGTGTGACTCATATTTTTTTGATTAACGGTCCATTACCAACACTCCGTCGACTGTCCAAAGGTCTGATCTGCCATTGTGATGTTTTCGGCGCAAAACGCCGTCTTTAATGCACGTTTACTCCTAGAGCTTCCGAAGCACCTGAAATGCAAACCAACACTAAAAAGTAACTGCTCGCATAATAAAGTGTCGAAATAAATGGGTTTAGTTGATTCGACAAGTCGTATAAATACGGCTCCTCACCTCTCAGCCTTATTCTCCGTCACTGTACTGATTCCAAAAGCCTTAGGCAGTTTAACCAGATCCACCACCCAAACTTCATTACTTTTTGCATAACCTAGCATCTGTGATGAAATCTCAGAAGCTAGCCTACCAAATTCACTGGATTTAATTGGATCTTTCCCTTTTGGCTTATCAGAAGCATCACATATCTCCCAAATAGCTCCAACAAAAATCTTATCGGATTTCCCTTGAAGAGCCCATAATGACTTTCTAGCCGTAACATCAAACACCTGCACAACTTTCGGGCCAGCAAAAGCTATTTCTCTAGTGCCAAAAAATTGAATAAAGACTTTCTTTGGGTCAGACTTCCTTTTCCAATTTTCAGCTCTGCTAATCTCTTCTCTATAGTACTTCCTAGTAGAAATAGGAATCGTCCAGGTCAGCGGCACCGCAAGCTGCCAACCCTTACTCATCCAAGCGAGTGCATATGGCTTCTCATGAGGCTCCGTGGTCAATTTCAAGTGACCAACCAATTTGTTAGAAATCAAATTTTAATACTCGACCTTAGGATCAAGTCAATCTTATGTCGAATATCTTGCAGAGGGCGTAAATTATTTGGCAGCTCATCTACAATCAACTCTTCAAAATCTTGCAGGTTATTACGCGCCTCATTATGAATTCTTTTCTCCTTCTCAACACTATTCAAGTCGCCTGAATTCACCAACTGCAAATCATGTTGAGGTCCACTAATCTTAACCTTCTCATCTTCCTCCTCGCCCATGGTTCCATGAAACAACGGGATGATAGCCTTCACCCGATAATCATTATCATAGGCATCAATTTGGAAACATCTTCAGCGGCAGCAAGCAAAACCTAGCTCCATCTTGATCAGCTTCATCAATCAACATTGTTTGGCAATCTCCAGGTCTTCATATCCTGCTCCGATGACCTTCCTGAGAAAATGCCAGATCAAGTGACTTCCCTGATCCATCTCATAATCAGATGACCTTTCTGATCAGACCAGTTCATAGTGTTCTGATCAGGTGACCTCCCTGGTCGTTAGTGTTCAAAGTGGAATCTTGACCTAGTCCATCCTGGCTCATGGCACCTGCAAAATTCACTCCAAAAAGAGCAAGTTCAAACAATGTTTGTTAAGAATGTGTGGCCTAACAAGTTCAAACTCACTCCCTGGTTAGGGATGGCTTGGAGGATTTCTTATTTTTCAAATAGTCTTCGACCCTAGGCTTCGGCAAGCTCAAGCTCATTAAAAGAATATGTGGACTTTGTTAGATCGTAGTTAGCGACCTGACAAGTAACGTTCCTTGCCAGGTAAACGTGAAGCAGTGGAAATAAAAATATAGCAAGTAAAAATAACGCGACACAGGAGGTTATGTGGAAACTCCAGCACTCAAATAAGTACTGAAGAAAAACCACTACCTTGTATTTAGCGTGTTACCGGTTACAAAGAGTTGATTACAACCCAACCACTCTCAAGGGTGTACCACCTTACTTTCAGATGTACTTTAGTTGTAATCGCCTCTGTTGATCACCACACAACAAGTCGCTATTTCGTCTAGCTTTGATTGCTCCGTTTGTTCCCTCGCAGGTATGTTGTCAGTACGTCAAGCCTCAATCAGCAATCTTCAGTTGTTGCTCGGTTAGTAGCTTCGATACCAGTGGTATCCAGAACGAACAAGTGCTAAAGGAGGCTGTTGCATCCAATTTATAGCTCGTCCATCCTCCCAGAAAACCCTAGAATATTTGTCAAGATTATCCCATAATAATCTTTCCAAATCAGCAACCGGAATATCCCACACTATTCAAGTTGCGTGTGCACTAATTTAGTTTCCTAAAGAGAGGACCAAAGATCTTCAATTAATAATCTCGTCCAAATCTTGATCTTTCCCTTTTAGGCACTTTCCTAATTTGGCAATATATTTGATCGGAACTTTCCTTCGTCATCCACATGCTTTCTAGCTAGATCTCAAGATCTTTTGGGAACTAAAAAGGTCTTCCAGAATATCCTGACCGATATTCTCTCCCTGCAATCACATACTGAGGGAACGTTACTTCTAGAGTACCTGTGCATTAACATGCACGCTCACATCAGTAGGATGTTTGTCCATCAAAACACACAAGAGTATACGTGCTCCAAACGTATGCCTACTCTATGGGTATCGTACTCCAACATAATTCAACATTCAGATATTTTTTTTGCTTGGGCAAGCCTCTTGATGTCTTATTCCAGTCGGTTGGCTGGCTGATTTCAGTCGGTCGGCTGACACTTCCCATGGCTTTTTTGTGGTCTTAACGTACGAATTTGGTCTTGGCGTAACCTAGAAAGTTGTAGCCCTTTGAGGTAGCTTTCTAACAAGCTATAGATCAAACAATTCGGACATCGTATGAGATCTGGGTATGCAAAATAAGCCGGAAAGGTCAATCTGTCCTATTTTGCTCCGAAACTCCCTATTTTGTGCCGAAACTTCAATTTTATATGCGATCTTGATATTGAGGTCTTGAATTCAATGGGAAATCATTTTTGTACCTGAAATGTGAAAGGCAAGGGTCAAATGACATCAAATAAAGTCGGAAACGACTCAAAGCTATAGTGAAATATGGCTATTAATGAGTCAAAAACTGGACTCATCAACACTCCACACTTAAGCTTTGTTCGTCCCGAACAAAGTATGAAAATATGTCAAGGTCATGCAAATGGCGAAATGCTAGTGGTGCTATGTTTTTCGTATATTTGCCTCACTAGCTTTCACAAGGTCTCGATCATTATTCCTATACATGTTATTGAAAGGAAAATGAATTGGTACAACCTAAATAGCTCCTTTTCGTAGGCGTTACGAATGAATACAACGCATGCCCTAGTGGACCAGTTGTAGACTCATGAGAGTTTTCATAAAAGGGAATACTCACAAATCCCATATGCACCTACCCAATGAGAATGAATTCAAGAGTGCTTAACCGAGGCGAGGATTTCTCAAAACAAATCCCTCACCCCAAACAAGGACTACCATCACAATATCATCAAAAGACATTTTGAACCATTTGAGTACCCACGAGGTTGTGCATTCAAGATCATCAATACTAGGGCTATCAAACGTCTAATCCAATGATATACTCATTTTCAAGGCAATACAATAAAGTCATAATTTAGTTTGCGCAAAAGAGCGTCAACCGCTCGCCTATGCTAGCTAGGGCTAGTCCATTGGTTCACGATATGAAACTCATTCCCAAGTTTTAGGCGCTTAAGCCATAATCCATAAGGGAAGAGGAGTTCGACACTAGAGTTCTTATAAAACAAGCATATATACCAAATGATAGTTCCCGTGCAAGCACAAGGATCGTCTAAGTGTTAATCCAACTAGCACACTATGCAAATGATGAATCACGCACAAATAGAGAATGGAGGAAAAACATAGAGTCAAGTTTTAAGTGCTTTCATTCATATATATTTTTTTCGAAATGCCCTTTGGCCTACAAATGCTTTCGAGGGGGAACTTTTTTTCCTAAACCCCGGCATTTGTATCTTTTTGCAACAAAACTTGTCTAGTACTCGAGAAAGTTTTTAGTCAGGGCTTTGCCCTCTTTGACCACAAAAATTTTTGTCGGGGCCAATTTTTCGCCCTCTTTTGACTCTACACTTAAAACTTGACAATATGTTCAAAAAGTGTATGGAATGTGCGGGAACAATCATAGGTAAGGCACTAAATTAGAAAAACTCAAGTCACCAAGGATCATACAAAGGGTCTAAGATTTTCATGAAAATTTCAAAAGTGCTTGCTAAAATATGATCCAAGGTATTTCAGTGAAAATACTTAGAAAATTAGACAGACAAAAGATGGCAATGATATTGATTCACAAGAATACACATTCGAGGGACTAGGTCGGTTCAAAGTTCAAGATCCAATAAATGTGACAAATAGTCTAGATGTGATTTGTAGGGATTTAGAGTTGATAGTCACAAGCCTACGTGGTTAAAAATACTCTCATGTTAGGGATAAGGTACATGAATGCAAGTGTCCATTCTAAAATGATAAGCATGGCATAATATGAGTGAACTATGCGACTACCCCACCCACACTTAAAACATAGCTTAGTCCCTAAGCGCAAACAATAAAGAGAATGAGAATGAGAATAAGGCACATAGAAACTCCCCTCATTTGTAGATGTGCTCCACCAATAGAAAAGATGTCATTGTGCTAAGCTTGATCGTACATGATGCAAATAACTTCCTTGATGACAAGGACACATGAGAGGTTAAAAGCCACAAGTGACATACAAGGTCATGCAAAACACAAGTAAGAGCAAGAGAGCATCACAAGTCGCATGATAACATCATGGCATAAGTTTAATAGAGTTCAAACAAGAAAATTGACCCAAACCCTCCAAGATATGCACATGAGCACTAAGGGCAACATCATTTTTCATATATAAATCAAGGGAGAGGTGGAGGGGCTTGGCGATGTGAAGTGGAATTGAAGTGAGTAGACCTCACTCCACACTTAAAATTTTACCCACTAGTCACACATTTCACATTCCATATTGAGAGCCTAGGCCACTCAAAATCATGCCAAACATTTAAACATGAAAAACGAGAATGAAACAACTTACAAACTTAGTTACCTCCCGCGAGGGCCTAGTTTTTCCCGTCTTGGCAAAGACGTAGCAAAGCGCCCCATAGAATCACTCGTTGAGAAGTCCTTTTCTAGGATCCCTTCTCACGGGGCCTTGGACATTTGAGGTGTCAATCCACCTTCAAATCCCATTTGAATTTCCTCCCATCAAGTCCACAATGGACTTTCTTTTGGGAGCATGACCCCTTCAATAATGAGGATCCCTTAAGAACTAAGGGGTCCTGGGAGCTTTTTCTGAATAATCTTTGAAAATATGGCAAGACCTCCAAAACTTGTCTCGAGACTTTGTAATGAAGAAATAAGCCGTAAAGGTCAATCTGCCTATTTTGCTCCGAAACTTCCTATTTTGTGCCAAAACTTCAATTTTTCATGCGATCTTGATATTGAGGTCTTGAATTCAATGAGGAATCATTTTGTATCTTAAATGTGAGAGGCAAGGGTCAAATGACATCAAATAAAGTCGGAAACGACTCAAAGCTATAGTGAAATATGGCTATTAATGAGTCAAAAACTCAACTCATCAGATGGCCTAAGAGAAACGTTTGTCTTACGTACGAACGTCCTATTAAGGATAAAAAATAAAATATTGTGTCTACAATTTTTCGTTTTAGCTCTAGCCATCTTTAATAGACAGTATATAAAAAGAGTGTTGATCCTAATTTTTATTTTCTCTCTTTACAATAGACAAATTAAAGATTGTGTAACAATACTATTGGGTTGACAACCTTCAGGTTTCAACAATATCGCCCCACGTCTTCCTTTCCAACACGTGTCGATATTAGACAACGCTTTCTTCCTCAGAAGCACTATTTTATGGTGGACAATAGACAACGCTTATTATCAAAACAATGTCAATAGTTTAACTCTAGGCAGCGCTTACTCTATAAGCGATGTCTAATGTTGAACTATAGACATTGCTTATCCGGGAGCACTGTCTAAAAGTTGAAAAAATGGCAGATTTGATTGAATCAAACAATTTCCCCTGCACAATCCATTTCCAACAAAACACCAATTGGAAAATACATTTGCTGAACAGAAAATTACATTAATTTGCTCAATATAACACAACACATTTGTACTAATACATATGTCCAAATGTTTCGACACTTGACACGTTTGTCTTACAACAACAATCGAGCAATAATACAATAAACTTCGTGTTTATACCGGATGATATACTTGTTGCACGTATGTAATCAACATAGTTGCAAAGCCATCCATCATATCATCTAGCACATCGTTATCATAGGGTTGTCGTCCTTTACGGAAACACTAAAAAAAATTCAAAAGTTAGAAAGTTTATGAACACCCAAATAATTGGTAATGATCAATCAAGTCTCGGAATATACTTACTTGTAGGGATGCACAAAATTAGACTGGACCGGACCAAAATTTTACGATTCGGTCCAGGACCTGACCGGATTTTTCGGTCTGGTCCGATCCACGTTCTATCCTTTCAAAAAATTCTGATCCACCGGTCTGACCCAGATTGTAATATTTCGATCCGGTCCTGTCTGGTCCGGTCCTAGTCCATACCGTAAAATTTGAGTGATAATAACAAGAAGGACCCGGTTTGTTTTTTAAAAAAATTCAGGTCCGGTCCTCGGTCCATAAAATATCAGTCCAGTCCCCGGTCCATATTTTCAAAAAATTCCAGTCCGGGTCAGATCGGATGTGCATCCCTACTTACTTGTCTGATGTCGTCCTCAAGCGATCCATTGGTAGCTTGAACGAACTTGATTATGTTGCAAATGTATTGCAGGACATAGTAGCCACATACTTCACTTTTGAAGGGCTGTTTTGGGCACTGAAAATGGAATTAAGTTATAATCACACGAAACATATTGACTATGAAAGATCAAATTTCAAAATAATTCTAATTTGTTATTTTAATACCGTCACAGTCTTCAACTCTATTTGCGAATGATGAATGTTGAAGTACTGACTCATGCTCCTGCAAAATTAAGGTAATATCAACAAGTTGTAGCACGTGTAGTAATACTAAATAAAAGTGGACTAGAATTGTTCTTACGTGTTCACAAAATTTGTTGAATCAGGCAGCGGCTGTTTACCCTGAGGATCAAGCCAAAGAACTACTCACTTCGTAGGGCAAATGACCGCCAACGTCCAATGCCACCTAACAAACATTTGACACGTTATATATTAGTACAACATGCATTTTATACAAAATCAACATGCAATAAGAAAAGTATTCACTTACTCTCTGACATTGACGTAGGGAAGGAAGTAGCAAAAACTACGACCATAATTCGGCATTCTCAATCTCCTCTGGAAGAACTCCACCCTCATCTCGAAGTCCTCGGACGGGGTCATATAACTCGATCTAAAGAATCCAAACTAAATGTCTGAATGGTGGGTATTATCGTGGATAAATCTGTGGGCATATGATTACGTTAGTAAACTTTTTTGAACTTATGACCCTGTAATAATCAAATAAGTAATGACCTTATGTAAACCTCAGATGTGCATGCACCCTAAGCTTTCAACTGGCTAAACTCTAGAATACAATCTCTAATTAGATCAACATAGCGATCCTCTCCAAACACCTTGCAACAAACGTACAACGAATACATAGTTGATTTAGCCAGCATGCTAGCGCGCTCATATAGAAAGCGGCAATGCCTTGACATTCTGCTCATATTATCGTCGCTGAAACTGATGCATTGTGTCACAGCCCAATTTTTCAAACCCAAGAAAGGAGGTTTTATTAGGCCATGTGATGAGCCGTATTTATACGACTTGTCGAGTCATTAAATCCCACCATTTCATTCACTTTATTATGCGAACAGTTACTTTTTAGTGTTGTTTCGTGTTTCAGGTGATTTGGAAGCTCTAGGAGGAATCACGCTTAAAAGACGGCATTTTCATGCCAGAAACATCGCAATTGAAGATCAGACCAAAGGAGGGCCGTGAACAGTGTTTTTTGGCTCGTGAACAGTAACTCCGGCGTGAATAGTGATTCCGGCGTGAATAGTAACTCCGGCGTGAATAGTGATTCCGGCGTGAACAGTGTCCGATGAACAGTAATTCCGGCCCATGAACAGTGCTTCGGAAAAAAAGTCCAAGTTCCAAAGTCCAGCAGCCGGCCCAATTTGTATGCGACGCTAGGGTTTCGTAGCTTTATGACCAAGTTAGGGTTTCTCAAACCCTATAAATAGAAGAGCAGTGCTGCCATCCATAATCATCCCATCTCATATTCGAATACTATTCTCTTCACTTGGCCGTGCACCACCTGCTGCTCTCCATTCCTCCGCCGGATCTCAGCCTTGCTCAGCCGTACCCTCCTCCGTGCGCCGCCCATAGCCACCGTGCCTTGCTTTTGAAATCTCGATCTCATAGTGAAGTTCTTGTCCCTTTTATTTCCCTGCATTATTTAATTATGAATATGTGTAACTAAAACCCATATTCGGGTTAGGGTTAAATAATCGTGACTTATGTTTTTGAGATTTGAATCTTAATGCTTGTTTTATTATTCCATTAAACCTTGTGCTAATTATCTCGATTAATATTGTGAAACTGAGTTGATACCCGGAAAGGTTAGATTTAGCTGAACGATATAAATCCATTGTTTACTGTTTGTTTGATACTAGAGAGCTACAAACAAATAGAGCACTAATTTGATATATCTTGGAATGGAGTATTGAATTATTAGGTTTAAAAGAATTAGAAACATGATATTTAGAAATCAATGATAAAACCAAGTCACAATTGAATAATACCCTAACCTGAATATTCCTTTGATTGATAAATCCCTTGCACTTCTCGATTATTACACTAACCTCTACTTTCACATTAGTTTCTTGTTCTTTTTCTCTATTACAGAGCGAAGTAGTAACCATCTAGCTCCCTAGGATTCGACCCTTACTCACCACTGTACTCACCCACAGCCAAGAGCGAGGAAAAATATAAATTGTTTTTGCACAGGTACGACGACAGCCTGTTCAAAATGGCGCCGTTGCCGGGGAGCTAAGCACGGTGAAATTTGTTCTTCTTTACTTTTTCGTTTATTTTTCTCTTTGCATTATTTCGAAATTTGCTTATCTCGGTGAATTTTACTTTTTCGTATTTTTCAACTGCCTCGATTTTATTTCTAGCTTTTAGAGGGTTCTGTCACCAAGACTTACGAGTCTAAGGGGATTGGGTTTTAAGTGAGACCATTGTGACTCCTCCAATCTCCTGGGGATCCTTTACTGCTAGTTTATTCGTTTTCTGTTTTTCGTTTATTTCGATTTGATTTCTAGCTTCTAGAGGGTTCTGTCACCAAGACTTACGAGTCTAAGGGGATTGTGTTCCAATCTCCTGGGAACCCTTTGTTGCTAGTCTGTGTTTGCTATTTCGGTGTTTGCTACCCGGTGCTTGTTATTTCCGTAACATGTCTCACTCAGGAAGTAGAGTTGGTGAAAACAATGAAGAAGTAGACCAGAATGTTCGAAATGAGGAAGGAGTACTACCTCAAGGACCGATGATCCAACATGGCGAGATCAGGGGGGCTATCCCTGATCAGCTTCAACAGTTCCAGCAACAACAACAACCTCAAAACCATCAACCTCAAAACCAACAACAACCCCAACCACAGTACCCACAATACCCTCAGTACCCACCATATCAGCAGTATCCACCACCTCAGTACCCACAGTATCCGCAACAGCCCTACCCGCAATATCCACCACCATATCCACCACCACCGTATCATCCGCAACATTCGTACCCACCACCTCAGAGACCTCCACACCAGCAAGTAGCTCGAGACGATGAGGAGGACGAATATGAAGGACCTACTATGGGCGAGCTCTCGGTTCCTAGTTTCAGAGACCAGTCATGGCCAATTCATGAAGGACCAGACATCGCAGCCATCGCAATCAGCACCTCAGTCGTCCACCACTTGCCTAAGTTCTCAGGAAGGAAGGGAGAGTCTGCCACGTCTCACTTGACGCGTTTTCACGGGATATGCTTGAACCTCAGGCCACACGGAGTCGAAGTGGATGACTTCAAACTGAAGTCCTTCTATTTCTCACTACAGGATGCCGCTACAGATTGGTTCCTATCTTTACCCTCAGGCAGTATTTATACGTGGGAGCAGATGCAGAGGCAGTTCTTCAGCAAGTACTATCCAGCAGGGCGTGCAGCGCAAGTCCGGAGACAGTTGCAAGAGCTCAGGCAAGGCCCAAACGAGACCATGTACGAGTACGTGGAGAAATTCCTTGCCTTGGAGAAGAGTTGCTGCAATCTGGAGCTCCCGGAGAAGTTGATCGTGGAATATATGCTGGATGGACTTCGCAGGATGGACAGGAAGTTACTGGAAGCCTCAGCTGGAGGCCAACTCATGAACATGACCCCAGCCAGAGTAAAGCAGAAGATCATATCAGTGGCAGAGGGTGAGCGATTCCAGGATGAGACCACAAAAGAGGACGAGTATGCCCGCCCCAAGAACGTGTCCACCGCTGAGCCCTCTATCAGTGCCGTGTTCGCAGAACTCAAGGAGATGAGGGAGCTGATGAAGCATGTAGTCCGAAGGACTCCGGTCCAGGCCAAGCCATGCGAGTTCTGTACGTCTACAGATCACAAGACAGATGAGTGCCCCACCTTACAGACAGACGTTCAGGGCGATGTGAATGCAGTGGGCAATTATCAGAATTATGGCAACCAACCAGGCCCAATCAAGCAGTATGGCGCAGCAGCACCCAATCAAGGGGCCTGGAGGAACAACTATCAGCAGAATCAGACTCACCCAGCACGCCTGAATGTCCCTCAGCAGAATCAGCAGAATCAGCAGACTCAGCAGCCGTACAGACATCCTAACAGTCAGTACCAGCCGAATGCACCAGGGCAGTACCAGCAGAAAGGGCCGAACACTTATCAAGCAGGTCCGAGCAACCAAGGCCCCAGTAAGTCGCTAGAGGACATGGTCAGAGATCTGGCAGTTAGCGCCCAACAGACAAATACAAACCTGAACCAGTACATGGCCAAAACCGACGGAGCACTAGCTGACATTCAGAAGCAAATAGGGCAGATGTCCACGACTCTCTCCAGGCTTGATGACAACACAGGACGACTTCCCTCGCAAACCGTTCAGAATCCAAGAGGGAACGTCAGCCAAGTAGAGATAGTGGCTGTGGATGCAGCATTCGAGGAGCACACAGAGGAACTTAGCTCGGGCACACGCAGCGCAGTTCAGCCAGACTCGGCCCTCACAGCTCAGAGGTCCGAAATTAGGAGTTCTTCATGTGCCATGCAGGTAGCTGCTCCCGAAAGCCATGTGACTGAGGAAGCTGAATCAGAGATGAGATTGGTGGTGAGGCCTACGCAGAACGACCAGATGATGAGGCGTGCACCCACTGCGAGCCAGGAGACACCCTCAAGAAAGAGTAAGGACCCAGGGGCCTTCACGGTTACCTGTGGTATCGGTAAGACCCAAATACCTCACTGCTTAATTGATTTGGGTGCTGCTATTAATGTCATGCCTTACTCTTTGTATTGCTCGCTGGGTCTTGGACCATTGAAACCACCTAGGTTGTCTATAGAATTAGGGGATAAGTCTTGTGTTCGCCCTACTGGATTGCTTGAAGATCTAACCCTCCGAGTAGGAGATCTTGCTGTGCCTGCAGATTTCTATGTCTTGCAGATGGAAAAATCCAGAAAAAGCGAACCACCAGGGCTCATTTTGGGACGGCCATTCCTCTACACCACCAAGACCCGGATTGACATGGGCATAGGATTACTGTCATTATCATGCGGTGGGAAGGAAGCAGACTTCTATGTCTACGAGGATGACGATCGTCCACGCACAAGGAAACCGCCAGACATTGTGCACACATCAGAGTACGACACCCTAGTTCCAGACCCACCAGAGCAGGCTCTACAGACTACCAGGCCAGCAGCTATGGCCAAGATGTCCACATCTTCTCGAGGCTATAAGGGGAAGAAACCATCTGAATCTGGGAGAGCAGAGCCGAGCGCACAGCTAGATGTGCACACTGGACGAACAGAGGGAGTTGCTGAGCAGAAGTATGACCTCACACGCCCATGGGATCCTAACTCCTGACACTTAGAGGAGGTACTGTCGAGCCAACGACGTTAAACAAAGGCGCTCGCAGGGAGGCAGCCCTGCACCTTTTGCTTTTCAGTTTATTTACTTATTATGTTTGTTTTGAGTCATTATTGTCACATTGTGCCTTGGAAAGGAATCGGTTTCATTTTGCAGGGATTGGACTTAGTCGGCCGGAAAATTCCCTTGGAGCTACGCATTTTAGCCCCCGGACTTGATCCGAGTTCAGCCGACCACCGTCTACATCCCAGGGGAGTCTCGTTCTACCCTTTTCCTTTCCTTATCTATTTATTGCATGCATTTGTGTGTCTAGATTTGAGTCGTGCCGTGAGGACACGGCTCATTTCAAAAGTGTGGGGTGGGAGAGTCAGTTATCGAGTCAGCATGTTTGTTTCACGCCCACCACACAGAGTCAGCACGTTTCGAGTCATTTTTAAAATTTTTGTACATGATACTTCACTATTTCCTAGTGGATAATGATTGGGTGAAATAGATATAGCCGATTTTACATGCATGTCTTGGTGAAAATTGATTTGTGCGACTAGCATGTGATCTTAAAATTTTGCGTGCCTTTGTTAGTTGAGATAAACAGGGATGTGGAGTTGATAGCAATGCCTTAGAGAGACTTGACAGATCGTTCAAAGGCCGAACTCAGGATATGTGGTTATGTGGAGTTCGTGGAGGCTAGCACTTCGAGGCAACATAGTACGAGTCTGCTCCGCTGCTGCGGTACCCTTTGCGGTTGGTCGGGACGGGAAAACTTCACACCGTCCAAGCTCTAGTCCAAGTAGCCGAGAAAACAGGCAAGCGACCCTTGACTTGACCCGTGTCGAAAGGACGATGATGAGTAAGAGCAGGAAGGTTTCTAATCCGAGTAGCCGGGAAAATAGACGAGCGACCCTCGGCTTGACTCGCGTCAAAAGGAGGAGAAACCACGGTTCGAGCAAATCACAATCCGCACTACAAAGCAACAAATCCACAACCATCGTGATAGTCCACACGTCTCATGTGACAGCATCATTGAAATTCCGAATCAGATGACACTATAGCTGACCGAAATCTCTCAACACTTTGGAGCTCGAATCAATCACGTGCAAGAAAAAGCGGCAAAGCATAACCACATAGCAGCGAGTTCGAGCCCGAGAATGAGGGTTCATGGGTCTAAACAGGGCTATCTCCAGATACATCCGAATTGATTTGCATCTCGACCCAAAGGTAACACGTATCTTTAACCCATGTTTTAGCACAAAGACATTAGTAGCGAGCATGCATAACAGGCGAGATCTAGAGTAATCGATTCATGTCCATGTAGCACGTCTAGGATGACCGAAGCTTTGTGATGTTCGTACTTCATTTTTTCCTCTTATGACCTAGTCCTTGTTCGGGACGAACAAGTTTAAGTGTGGGGTGGTTTGATGAGCCGTATTTATACGACTTGTCGAGTCATTAAATCCCACCATTTCATTCACTTTATTATGCGAACAGTTACTTTTTAGTGTTGTTTCGTGTTTCAGGTGATTTGGAAGCTCTAGGAGGAATCACGCTTAAAAGACGGCATTTTCATGCCAGAAACATCGCAATTGAAGATCAGACCAAAGGAGGGCCGTGAACAGTGTTTTTTGGCTCGTGAACAGTAACTCCGGCGTGAATAGTGATTCCGGCGTGAATAGTAACTCCGGCGTGAATAGTGATTCCGGCGTGAACAGTGTCCGATGAACAGTAATTCCGGCCCATGAACAGTGCTTCGGAAAAAAAGTCCAAGTTCCAAAGTCCAGCAGCCGGCCCAATTTGTATGCGACGCTAGGGTTTCGTAGCTTTATGACCAAGTTAGGGTTTCTCAAACCCTATAAATAGAAGAGCAGTGCTGCCATCCATAATCATCCCATCTCATATTCGAATACTATTCTCTTCACTTGGCCGTGCACCACCTGCTGCTCTCCATTCCTCCGCCGGATCTCAGCCTTGCTCAGCCGTACCCTCCTCCGTGCGCCGCCCATAGCCACCGTGCCTTGCTTTTGAAATCTCGATCTCATAGTGAAGTTCTTGTCCCTTTTATTTCCCTGCATTATTTAATTATGAATATGTGTAACTAAAACCCATATTCGGGTTAGGGTTAAATAATCGTGACTTATGTTTTTGAGATTTGAATCTTAATTCTTGTTTTATTATTCCATTAAACCTTGTGCTAATTATCTCGATTAATATTGTGAAACTGAGTTGATACCCGGAAAGGTTAGATTTAGTTGAACGATATAAATCCATTGTTTACTGTTTGTTTGATACTAGAGAGCTACAAACAAATAGAGCACTAATTTGATATATCTTGGAATGGAGTATTGAATTATTAGGTTTAAAAGAATTAGAAACATGATATTTAGAAATCAATGATAAAACCAAGTCACAATTGAATAATACCCTAACCTGAATATTCCTTTGATTGATAAATCCCTTGCACTTCTCGATTATTACACTAACCTCTACTTTCACATTAGTTTCTTGTTCTTTTTCTCTATTACAGAGCGAAGTAGTAACCATCTAGCTCCCTAGGATTCGACCCTTACTCACCACTGTACTCACCCACAGCCAAGAGCGAGGAAAAATATAAATTGTTTTTGCACAGGTACGACGACAGCCTGTTCACCATGACATGGCTAAAGAGACTAAGTGCAGTGACCCAACACTTAATTTTAGTAATCCAAATCGGGAGGGCTTGAAACTTAGCCCAAAGGAGCAAGCCCAACACTTAGCCCAAAGAGACCTAATGAGAAAGCCCAATCATGCCCAAGGAGACAAGCCCAAAGATGGAGACCCAAGGCCCAACATCCAGAATGTTCTTGAAGGCTAAAGATAGTATAGAAGCTTGAGGAATATTTATGAACGTGTAATTAATAGGGGTAGGCTAAGTGTACATATAGGGGAGGAGTCATTTGCTCCAACCCATCCTTTGCAATACAAATCATTTCCTCTCTAAAGTATTATCTCTATTCTTTGAGTTCTCATTGAGTTATCAAGTTTTGTTGATCTAGCCGCGCCGAGGAGTTTCGAGTAAGAAGGCTTACTTAGCTAAGCGACTTTGGGTGAAAGTCTAGCTACGGCCGCACGACTTAGGGTTCAAAAATTAAGTCTGTGATAAGTGGTATTCAGAGCAAGGTTCGATGCTTGATGAGATGGCATCTGGCAACGAGACCCATGGAAGGACTATCGAGAAGGAGACCAAGAAGTCACGAAAGGATAAGTCCATTATTGAGACGAAAGTCCGGTTTGCAAAGTTGGAAAGGGTGTGACTGATTTGTTCGACCGCATTAGGGCATGCGAGGAGAACCTGGAGACTTTGGAAGCTAGAGAAAACCACATCAACGAGAGGGTGGATGTCATTGAACTCAAGGTGGATGCTCTCCCAAGTGAGGTAAGTTCCTCGGAGGAGGATTTACAAGCCAAACATTTCCAACATGTCAACACCATCCTTCAATCATGGCGGGACGAGAAGGAGGAGCCCCAAGCTCGGGTGGTTGCTTTGGAGACCCAGATGGAGGAGTTGAAGGGCTCATTGGAGAAGACTAACTTCGAGGTGGCAAGGTTGCGACAAGTCCGGAGAGGAGGAGATGTGATCCCTTTCGTGCGGGAGACTCGAAGGATCGATGTGCCAAAACCCAAGGAGTTCAAAGGATCCCGTAAGATAGAAAATATTGACAACTTCCTTTGGCACATGGAGCGCTATTTTAAGGCCATCCAGTTGGATGAAGCCGCAAAGGTAAGCACCGCGTCCCTTTACTTAGTTGATCTTGCGGTAACTTGGTGGCGTAGGAGACATAATTAGATCCAATGAGTGTTGTGAATGATCAACACGTGGAAGCATTTGTGGCAGAATTAAAAAGGTAATTTTATCCGGCAAATGAAACTCACGAGGCCCGCAAGAAGCTTAAGGATTTGAAGCACAAGATGACGTAGTATGTGAAAGAATTCACCGCATTAATGCTTCAACTTCATGGACTGGTTAAAGTCATGGGCGAGATTGGAGTTGGAAAGAAGGGACGTGACGACATCCGCTACTGCAATGACCATTGGCGAATCTTTGCCCTAGTATGACAAGGAAGAAGGGGAGTCCACTCCAAATTAAAAGACAAAGGAGAGCAATTCCGACAATGGTGGGGGAGCGCATGAGCCAAAGACCGGGAGAGAGAAGTCATTCCCAAGGAGAACACCTCAAGGTAAGGATTGAAGGCTAAGAAGTAATTACTTCCTTTGTGGAGGACTGACAGAGCGTTGCCTTGTCGCGAGGCAGTCTGCACAAATATATTTATAAATCCGCTACTCGTACTCTACTATTGGGTAGTAAAGCGGTAACTAGGGGTCAAACCCAAGGGAATTAGTGCATAGTTGTTCTTTCAAAGATGGAAAGTAAGACAGTTGGGGGTTGGTTGTGATTTTAGTACTGAAAGTTGCGTGGGTTGGTTGTGATTTTAGTACTGAAAAGTAAATGACTGAAAGTAAAGAAAGTAAATACGAGACTGAAAGTAAATACTGAAAAGTAAAGTGCTTGAAGGACAAGTCTTGCGGAAAGTAAATGCTTGAAGGACAAGTCTTGCGGAAAGAAATTGCGTGAAGGACAAGACTTGCAGAAAGTAAGCAGTTGATAGTAAGACTGAAAGTAAGTGACAGGTGATGTTTGAATCAAAGGAAAGATTCGGTGTCAGGGGCCGTGTATCATATATCTGTTTATCATTGACCTCTAATTATCATACTAAGTGTTCAAAGATGAATCAAGGCTATTTCTAGCACATGACTTGCCGCATCGTTTAAAACACTTGTTCTATTGGGGCTAATTCCTCCTTTCGAAGTATCTTAGCTTATGTGCATCCATTTGATCTTTCAGTTACAATCAACCAAATGGTGTTTTTAAAGAGGTTGAATTCCACAGATAAGCTGTGCTCTTTCGAGCCTCCACTTATCCACGGAAGTCACGAACCCATGGAAGAGCTTTGCTCTTTCGAGCATCCACTCAACCAATAGTGTTCTGACCTAATATATGGCACATAGAACAAGTTTTGAACACAAAGAGGCACTTAAGAGAAGGGTCTAAAACATTGTATGATGCAAGTACACCCCTTCAACCGAATGAAGGGTTTAGCTACGAATATCCATAGGGGTGGATATCATAGCTAAGTACTTGGAAAAGTAAAGGTTTTAAAAGACAGGAAAAGTAAAGGTTTTGAAAGTAAAGACAAGGAAAGTAAACGGAGAATACTCAAGAACCGACAGGAGTAAACTCAAGAACAATGTAAAGTAAAGGAAATGCTTGAGTACTTCAAGAACCGACAAGAGTACTCAAGAACAGCTTGGAGCTTTTGATTCAAAGTAAAGTGTTTACATGGATTGTGTTGTAGAATCTAGAGCTTCTCTCACTAACCAAGAACTATGGATGTTGGGATGGAATGAGGATGTTTTACAAAGGGAAGGGAAGCTTGTATTTATAGGCATGGAGGAGGAATGAGGAGGCAACACATGGCATAAGGGGAGAGGAGGGGAGGAAAGCCGCCGGGCAAGGTGGCATTTCCCCCAAAGCCGCCGGCCACATGGCTTGAGATGAGTGGTGGAGAGCTTTAGCCGCCCATGTGGTGGAGGAGGGGAAGATGTGTGAGTGGAATGAGATCTTTTCTCCAAAAAGCCATCGGTTGAAATGTGACTTCCGGTTGCCCTTTGGTTGCCTCTTCGGTTGCCCTTTGGTTGCTCCTTAGTTGACATCAAAAGATAAGTCACTTATACTTGGCATTTCACTTGTGTTCTTGATCTTTGATGGAATAAGTCATTGGGACTTAGTTGTGGCTTGATCGGAGTACTGTCGGAGTATGGTCAGTTCTGACTTGTAATTCACTTTTAGTGTTAAGAACTCCATTTTAGCTCGTTTTCATCTTTACTCCTTGAAATAGCCTGTAGAACAAAAGTGAAACTAACAAGTAAAAGTTGTATAGATAAAGCATCCAATTTGATGGGTTTAACTGTCTTAATGAATCATATAAATATGGTCCATCAAGGACCCCACTGGTTGAGGGATTGTCCGAAGAAGAATGCCCTTCATGCCATGCTTGGGGAGAAGCACAAAGAAGACTAGCCAGCGAGGAAGGGAAGCATCCAGCTCCACGTGGCATTAAAAGCAAAGTCCACAACACATAAGGTTGGTGGTAGAGCGCTTATGTACATGGCTGGTGTAGTCAATGGGAATATTATATCAATTGTTGTGGATACGGGAGCCACTCACAACTTCATCCAACCAAAGGAGACGAGATTGGGACTCAAATCCAAAGAGACAAAGGGTTGGTTGAAGACGGTAAATTACAAGGAAACGACATTGGACAAGGTAGCTAAGGAGGTGGAAGTTCGACTCGGAACTTGGCAAGGTAAAGTGAACTTCTCAATGGCGCCTATGGATGACTTTAAGTGTGTGCTAGGCATGGAGTTCCTTTACAACTGCGACGTACGTACAAATTTGGCCAAAGAGGAACATGACACTAATCACGGAGGGAGCACCCCACATGGTGCCCACTATGACCAAGGCTAAATTTGACTCGATGTATCTATCGGTGATGCAAATACGGCATAGCAAGAGGGAAGATATAAAGTCGGGCGCGCCAATGGATATGGGATCCACCGAGTCAACCAAGAAGCTACATATAGAGAGGAAAAAGGATCACAAGAGTGGGAAAGCCGCAAGTAAACCCCCGACACCTCAAACCCCCGAAATAAGAAGTACAAAGGTGAGCACTTTAAGTTTTGCAAAGGCGAAGTCTAAGAGTGGAGAACCCGAGGAAGCACGGACCAAGACTTTGAGGAGCCATCGACGGAATAGGTGGGGAGGATGAAACAGCCTAATTTTTCAAACCCAAGAAAGGAGGTTTTATTAGATCATGACATGGCTAAAGAGACTAAGTGTAGTGACCCATCACTTAGTCTTAGTGATCCAAATCGGGTGGGCTTGGAACTTAGCCCAAAGGAGTCCAAAGGAGCAAGCCCAACAATCAGCCCAAAGAGACCTAATGAGAAAGCCCAATCATGCCCAAGGAGACAAGCCCAAAGATGGAGATCCAAGGCCCAACATCCAGAATGTTCTTGAAGGCTAAAGATAGTATAGAAGCTTGTGGAACCTTGAGGAATATTCATGAACGTGTAATTAATAGGGGTAGGCTAAGTGTATGTATAGGGGAGGAGTCATTTGCTCCAAACCATCCTTTGCAATACAAATCATTTCATCTCTAAAGTATTCTATCTATTCTTTGAGTTTTCTTTGAATTCTCAAGTGTTGTTGGTCAAGAGGCGTCGAGGAGTTTCGGGGAAGAAGGCTTACTTAAATAAGCGACTTGGGTAAAAGTCTAGCTAAGGCATTACGACTTAGGGTTCAAAACTTAAGTCCGTGACAATTGCATTTTTAAGAATATAAATTCGTCATATCCCCGTCCGAAGTTAAAATATCGTTCAAGCGAGTAAGTAAATAAAATAAAATAAAGTTGCTTAGTGTGATAAAACTGAATGTACTTACTTACATTTTCATCAATGACTACGAGTCATTTCGACGAACCCACAAATGCTGGCACTGCATCGGATACTCTCTACATCTCTCCAAACTGCTCTTGTAGTTCTGCCGATGGCTCGATCTCATTGTCTACAATCACCTTCACCATCTCATCATCCAACTCTCGATAGTGAACATATCGTCCAGCCATAACCTCTGCCAAGTGCCACGATTTGCCTACCCCCTCCAAACCTCCTTCCATGTGCAGTATGCATTTCTTCCCAACCTGATATAAGCAAACAAAATTATTAATACACAGTATTTGAAGTAAAATGCACTTTCTTTTTAATTTGAAATGACTGCATAATACCTCGGGTATATCTCCGAAGGGGTCTGGATTGAAACCACTTTGCCGGCTCTGAAGCGTAGGCACGTGCAAACTAACGGTGGAGTGTGTGTTGGACGAGGAAGACTGCTTCCCGAATACCTTCATCCAACCTACCAAACTCCCGACCGCCCATGTTTGTCCAGGGTACTGGTCTTTTCCTATGGTCTCTGTCAATATGTTTCTTCGACCCTGTGAAGTAAATCTTTCATTACTGGCCTGCTCTTGCAATTCACCCCGTTATCAATCATATTACATTCATCATGACCGCACAAAGTTAGGGTACTATTTACTATTTTATTGTAAACAAACAACTTACAATTTTTTCCGCCACTTCCCTCTTAGAGTCACTCACGTACTCATTATTCTTCTTGAGGTGACCCCTCTTCCATACCTCATGCCTCTCAACGTGGATGACAGACTCATCCCCCTCCGCTAAAAAACCCTGAGACTCCATCTGGGCTTTCTTTTGTGCAAGGAGATCCGCCCTAGCCTTCTTGTACCAGCTTCGAGACAATATATGCTGGTATGGGTTCGAGTTTGCATGAGCAATGTTCTTCTCCCTAATTTATAGAGCCTCGGAAGTAGTTCGCTGTTCGAGAAACGTCTTTTAATGCTTTGGATCAATGAAAGACTACATCTCTCTGAGGTCATGTCCTAGTTTCTTCCCAAAGATGTACTGATTCGCGAGCTCACTCTTGAAATGTCTCCATATGATACTGGCAGCTCGCATCTCCTTCTGCTTCACCTTTAGATCATTCTTGGGCAAATCAAATAATAACTGTAGAAAAAAAAAGAGAAATATAAATAATTGAATAAGTGAGGAAAGTAACAATCGCGGTACGATTAGATGCTTACCAGCGTCTCATCCCACACCAGATCCTTAAGATCCTTAGGTACTACCTTCCAGCTATCCTATGTAATCGGCACTCGAGATTTAGCAACGATACCTACAATTATAAAACAAGTCATTTGTTTTGAATCTAAATAATTTGTGGTTCAATAGTAACAAAAATAGAAGTGAAACATTACAAATGTAGATTCTGAATGCGGTCCCTACTTCACTGGCAATATTTACATATGCATCTAACGTGACCGGCTCCTTACTCCCATATTCCTTATGCTTCTTGATTAATTTGTTCATATAGCATGGTCCCCTTGTCTTACGTGATTAAGAGCCGCCCTCCTCGCTACTTGAGTGAACCATTGTCCTAAAATTTAACAACAAATGCATAAGATTCACATAGTAAACTATTATAAACAACAAATGCATAAGATTAACATATTATAAACATTTTCATAACATACTAAAAACGACTACACTATTAATTTAAACAAATTACTAATATTATATTGCATGAGGTATTACAAATATTAGAACAAGTAACTTACTTAGGTCAAGGGAGAAGATCTCTGAGAAGATACCAGTGAACAATGTTGCTTGGCGGCTTCTTATAAGCTATGTTCACGAAAAAAATAAAAAATTAACCAATAAGAAACGTAAATAAATACATGGGACACTTAGAGATAAAAACTTCACACTTAAAATATCCACAAACCCAGTCCAAAAAAATCAATTGAAAATAAATCCTTTTAAGCGAAAACCACTTGGAGAGAGAAAAGGAGCCCTATCCAAAAAAAGAGGAAATTATTGTGTCATCGCCTAATATGTTTAAAAAAAGGGAAAAAGCGATTATGACTGTTTTTTAACAGATTATCACCAAAGATGCCCTTAATTCAAGGTATGGGCCAATTAATCGCGATTTTTGATACATGGCAATGTATGTAGTTTGACTAATTTTGACTTAAATGTATGGAATATGATTACAAAATTCACATGGTCCCCATCAATCCCGAAATCGGCCGCAACACTCTAAAACTCCATGCGTGGTTTCAACTTTCAATTATTGACTCTTATCTTTGTCAGTTTCCATTTGTTTCTTTTCTTGTCAGTTTCCATTTGTTTCTTTTCGTCTTTTTTTTCTGTTTTGTTTTTTTGGATAATGTGGTAAAATAATTAGGAAATATATAATGCATATGACGTCTTATCATCTAGTACATATATATTGATATCTGAAACTATAGTAAAACATCTTGACGTCTTTTGATTGACATTGATAAATTTCGTTATTCTCATTTGTGATATTGACAAATTTCCTGTATCAAATAAAATAATTAGTTTACCAAAAGTCCAAGACATATAATTATTAGGCAACAAATAAAATTTGATCTTCAACCTAGAGTAAGGATCATATGAGAAACAGTAATTCTCATGAGAAATAAGAAATAACAACAGCCGTTGGATCTTTCATCGAACGGTTCTTAGTTTTTGTAATTATCATTTTATTTTTATGTATTAAACTCGCATTTAAGGGTAAATTTGTCATTTGTGCATTGCGAAATATTTTTTAAGATTGAGAACAAAAAAAACCTATACAAACGCAACACCCGCGCATCTTTCTCCGCCAACTGCCTTTCTTTCCCTCATTGGATAATCTCATGGACTCCGGCAAACATTTACATCTCTACCGCAGCCACTTCGCGTAATGACAGCTTTGCTAGCCACAGTGTTGCTGGCATCATCGCCCTCCATCAACAGAATACAACCTGCCAAAGCGCCTTGCATAAGATCTCGTGATTTTCTAGGAAGCATTGTGCATGATTCAGACTCATTCGCCTTCACTGGTTTTGACATGATCGGATCGCCAATTCAAAACCTAAATCCGTTGCCTTCTTCACGCAACACTAGAACGATTTGATCGTTGCGTTCATCCATGCTTCCGACTAAGAATAGAGCAAGATGTCAAATTCGGGCTCGGCGTCATCATCATCCAGCCGCCGGGCGCCGCTGTCAAAAATCGCCGAGAGAATCCGCATTATCTTCCGACTAAAATGCGTACTTTTCTAGTTAAAATTCATATCTTTCTGTTTAAAATTCGTAGCTTTCTAATTAAATGCGTAGCTTTCTGTTTAAAATTTTCCAATGGCCGTAAATTTATAATGCATAGAATTCTGTTTAAAATTTGTAGCAATCATAGTGACTGTTACAAATTTTGTTTGTAATTGCTACGCATTTTAGTTCGAAAGCACTTCCAATTCGTAGGTTTTTATTTAATATTCGTAGCATTCTGTTTATAATGAGTAACTTTTTGTTTGTATATAAGGCTACCAATTTTATGCGTGCAGTAGTTGTATACAAGGCTATGAATAACTCTGAATATTATCAAATAACTCTGAACATAATCAAATAACTTTGTAGTTTGTATTTAAACTTCGTAGTCAGTCATTTACTTATAACTTTCGAGGGCTACGCATACACTACTTATTATAATGTGTAGCTTTCTAGTTAAAATGTGTAGATATGCAATTTCTTATAGGCATTATTTATAATGCGTAGCTTTCTGTTTAAAATTCGTAGCAGTCATAGTGACTATTACAAATTTTGTTTGTAATTGCTATGCATTTTAGTCGGAAAGCACCCCCAATTACGAACTAGGAATTCTGATTTAGGACCTACGCATTTTAGTCATAGTGACTGTTACGAATTTTGTTCTTCAAGCTACAAATTTTAATTCTTTAAGTTAACTATTATTCCAAAAAAAACTATTTTACTTTACAATTTTGGCTCTACTTCCTTCCGCCGCAACACCCCAAATCGACCAAACCACCACCAAGTCCAAATCAGTCGAAATCACCAAAATTACTCAATTGATTTCGACCTACTCCACAATTCCTCTTCCGGTCTTAGACACTTCACAAGCATTTTCGGGATTATAGAAGACGCTCGTCGCCATCATTGTCGGGCTGTTTCGATTTTACTACTTTCACTCGTCATTGTTTTCACTTGTAATCTCGTCGATTGTTTGTTACATGACGAGATTAGTGCCATGAATGATCTCCGGAACAAGCTCGGAGCTGTCATCATCGTCGATAATTCGTTCCAATTCGTGGGATTTAGTATGTTGATTTAATTGTTTATTAGATTATAATGCCCTTAATGAGGGTTATGAAGCATGTTATTAGTTTTATTAGGGTTTAATTTGAACCGTTGATTAAATTAGATCAACGGATGAAATAATTTCTTATTTCTCACCAATAAAGATTTTCTCATGGGATCTCATCCCCTTCCACCTATCACATCCTTTCAAACTACCTTTCAAATTATTAAAACTTTTAATTAGAGCACAATTAAAAATAAAATAATAAATTTTCGAATATGGAACATCATAGATACATCACGTGAACTCTATTAAAAATCATCTGACAATCTCATAGTAAAGCTTCAAACGTACTACATCCGATTTTCATAGACCTTTTATTAAATAGTAATTTTCGATGGAATTCAAATCATTGAAAAATCTATTTAGTCATGGTCTCTCCGGCTAAAAATCCATCAATTTTTTCCTGATTGAAAACATTGGTGGTTTGGATCATAATTTAGAAAAAGGGTAGTTTGAAACACCAATTAATATTTCTTTTCCTAGTTATATAAATGAATAATGAACCAACTGATTGAAATGATGACATTTTTTAATGATTGAGCAATGAATTTAAGCATGGTCTCGACGTCTAAAAATCCATCATTTTAATATGTTTTTTTCTATGATTAAAAATATTGATAGTTTGAATTGCAATTTAGAAATAAGTAATAGTTCAAAACACTAGTTTTTTTCTTGATTAGTATAAATTAGGGAAAAGTACAAATTTGGATTGTGAACTTTTATCCATTTCTAATACGTAGAGCAAAGTATAAAGATTTTTCAAAAAAGATACGAACTAATAAACGGTTTTCCAAATGAAGGATACCGTGGAACGCTGTTGGATCGTGGTTAGCTACCAAGCAAGGAACGCTCCTTGCGAAGCGATTAGTATGCAGCGATATAAAACTTAACACAGATGAAATGTAAAGAATACAGTGACTTATAGTGGAAACTCCAGTACTCAATTACGTACTGACGAAAAACCACTACGTACTAGCGTGACTAGAAGGATTTTCAGAATAGCTCCTTGTATTATTAGATGTTGGTTACAATGAGGTAATACAACCCTACCACTGTCCAGGGTGTAACGCCTTCCTTTCAGATAAACCTTAGTTTATAGATACCTCCATCGTTGTCCGCACTGCTAATCCAAGTTGCTATCTGTCACTGGTTCTGATCGCTACGTTCGTTCCCTCACATGTGCGTCTCGGCTGAGTCAACCTTCCTTCAGCAATCAACAGCTTATGTTTTACTAGAAACTTCAGCTCTAGTAAATCCTCAGAACGAGCACTTTGAATGGAGGCCGTGGCTTCCAATTTATAAGCGCCTTTCCCACAAGGAAACCCTAAATATTCAAGGATAATATCTTCCAAAAATATCTTGAATATCTTTCCATACTTGTTGCGAATATCCCATTCTATTCTCAACAAATCCCCAACAGGAATATCCCATAATATTCATGTTGGATCCGTCGAATATTTATTCCTTAAATATCGACCGAATCACTTATTCAAATATCCTCCATATCTTTTATCGATCTTTCCTTTATGGCGGTTGCCTAACTTGTAGGATAGCAAAATCTGAGATTCCAACTCCATCCACGCCACATCCAGCTGGACACAGATCTTCGGGAACTTGAAGATCTTCAAGACTACTGTATCCGACATTCTCGCCCTCCATCATAGATGCAGAGGAAAGTGTTACTCCTCGGGTACATGTATTCCAACCTGCACACTCGACTAACCCATCAGCAGAATGTTTGTCATTTTCAAAACCGGTGGAGCACATGCTCTAACAAATTCCCCCTTTTTAATGATGACAAACACCCTCTTTACGAGAGATAATATAAGCAACTAGCACATGCGAATATTAAACTCTAACAATGCAACCGTTAACTAGTCTTTGATCAGGGAGATTTCAAACTCCCATCTGCACAACATATTGTAATAAGTGTAAGCCAATGAATCTTTGATCAGGGAGATTTCAAACTCCTAGATCCTACTGGTAAGCCATGTGAATATGAGTAAAGTTGAACAGATAAGCTTTACACATAGTACTGCCATCAGCGTGGCAAGTCCCCCTCAGATCAACAACGCATGTCACTGAAATAAAGTTCCCCCTCCGATCAATGTTGTACTCATCTTTCCCCTTTTGGCATCATCAAAAAGCTCAACAAGTGAAGTTAGTGTATGATGATAAAGACAATAGAAGCCACAGTAGCATGTTTTCAAACATT
The DNA here is from genome assembly GCA_033675215.1 of Rhodiola kirilowii. Lineage (NCBI taxonomy): Eukaryota > Viridiplantae > Streptophyta > Magnoliopsida > Saxifragales > Crassulaceae > Rhodiola > Rhodiola kirilowii. Next base: position 28,415,474 of record CM066196.1, on the reverse strand, counting down.
AAGGAAAAACAGTCATTGGATTAAGACTTGGAAGGGTAGATCACAATGACAGGAGCAGCAACCAAAAAGAAAGAAAGAAAAAAAACATTGGATAATGTGGCTGGGGTGGGAAGAAGGGGTTTGGCCACTACACTATATGAAACTATTCCTTGACGGAGGAGGGGCTTGCACAGCACTGTCGTGTATCTCTGCAACAATGGCCTGGAGCTTGAGAAGCTGAAACATCTTAGTCTGCAGCATTTCCTTCATTTGTTGCAGTTCCCTCATGACCGATTCCTGAGAGGGATCAGGTATGGCATCGCTGTCCGAGGGAACATCCACTGCCCTTGCTATAGTTGGTGGGGTTGCTTTCTTCATCCAGCGACCATCTTCTCCTTTCTCAAACTGCATCCTCCGCAGGTTGCCCTCATCTAGGTCTCGGATGTATTCTGTATCCTCCTCAGAGTCCTCACAGAGGTGGTGATTCTGGAGCATAAGCTTCACGATGCTTGGATAGGAAAGACCATGAGTAGACAGTGCGGGTATATGGGCCATGTGCTGGATGATCACCCAGGGTTGGTTGATGCGCTCCATTGCTAGCAGCTTGTCTAGTAGCAGAAAACCCTGGATAAACATGGAGTTCCTTTTTTGTGCCCGCGGGGTAATGTTACTGATGATGTAATTATGCATGACTTTCCCCGCAAGACCCATGCCCACAGTGGTCCAGTTACTGTCAGGGGCGTCCTCGTCCTGTGTGATCGTCTGAATGATTTCTTGAGGTCTCACGATCTGTGGCCAGTGCCCCATCGCATAGGTATCATACCCTTCATGCACGACCTTCATCCAGTAACTCAGCTCCACACTGGAGAATCGATATGCCTTTCCTCCGTACTCATAATGGCCTACCAAGGCATATTCTTCATCTGTCATCTTGAATTTGGTATAGAACTCTCGCATCGCTGAATTAGAAACCTCCACACCTCCCTGGAACAGACTCGTCCACCCCTGAAGTGTCAGGATCTCGAGCACTTTCATCAGATGGTTCTCCCTTAAGAACCGCCTTTCGAATCTGCACTCCCTGACCACAGGATGAGTATCCATGTTCTTAGCCTCGTCCTCCTCTTCAGCAGTCTTTATGGGCCCTCTTTTCTTGGTCGACTTCTAGGCCAATTTTGCAGGACGAGGAGCTGATCGTCCAGGGCGCTTGGCAGATGGAGGAGACTCGGCCGAGGACTCAAGGATATAGGTGGAGTTCAATTTGGTCGCCTGAGATCTGGTCCGACGACGTGAGGTGGTGTCGGCAAAGGAGTGCTACGTTGAACTGATTACCATTGCATTAGGAGGTGAGCTTTCCTTCCTAGCTGAGACCGACTCGGAAGAGTCACTCGGTGAGGGTGACTTCCTCGGAGTGATCAGGGGCTCAGGAGTCGTTCAAGCTAGGGTGGTGGGTGTGGGTGAGCGTAGTAATGATTCTCCCTCCACCCGTTCCGCTGGTGGAACATATACAACATTGTCGTCTGTGGATCTATCTCAGCCATGGGGGAGGACACAGGGTAGCCTTCTTCGTTTACCAGAACAGTCGTGTCCTCAGAGGAAGCAGGCACGACGGCGAGGATCGGAGATGAGCTGCTTGGGGCGGCCATTTAGCTGAGAGGAGGAGAGAAACCTTTAGGCAATTTAGGGTTTTAGATTTACTTCTTGGGTAAGTAAAACTGAATCAGCTGATCCTCTTTTATACCCCTTGACTTTCTCTTTCCAAAATAACTCTTCGTATATTCGATGTAGATGCAATTGATTTGGCAATAAGATATTTTCGGATTTGATTTCCATATGAGGCTTTCCATTAACCGAAACATGGGGAAAACGACACATGATGTGGCTTGATACATGGCAAGATTACTCCCCCCCTCATATATCACATACCTTGTATTCCAAATGTCAATAAAGGATACTCCTCATAAATGCTCTGTCATAACTGCTGCAGCACATCACCCCATTAGTCACATATCAGTCCTGAATTTCCTGCCTAAATTCCCCACCAAGAGATGTTTCCGCCTAGGTGCACGTGGCCGTCGCAAAGGAGTGGTATGATGCGGTGAAAGGGTCTAAATGACAGAAAATGCATCACACACAAATTAAATAAATATATGGTCGATACTGTTACCTCTCGAACCATGCTCATCTCGAACTCACTCTCCATGAGCTTTGTGAACTTCCTGACAAGGGCATCGTTAGTGAAACCAAAAATAATATCATCAACATATACATGTACCACGAGGGTGTGGTTCCCTTCTCGAAGAAGGAATAACGTTTTGTCGATCTCACCACGCACGTATCCGTGTCCTAGAAGAAACTGGGACAGTCTCTCATACCAGGCTCGGGGTGCCTGTTTCAGCCCATAAAGGGCTTTGTCGAGAATGTACACGTGGTGAGGATGTGTAGTGTCCTCGAAACCTAGTGATGAAGAAATTAAGGAAATCATATCGTATTTTCATACATGATACCCTTCTTAATTTCTTTTCTATTCCTATAAATCTAACGCAAATAAATTCTACAAAAACACAATGGCAGAACATCACAGAAGAATCATCTCAATTACCGAAAAGGTAGAAGGTAAGGTCCTTAATCCCTAAGTGTGTTAGTTTTGGAATAGAATTAAGGGTTCGATCGAACTAAGGGTTTAGGTACTCGGATTTTCATAGACAAATCGTAAGAGGGAGGCACTAGAAACGACCTTTGGAGGTTGCATTAACAGAGGTACTACTCATACCGGTAATTATAATCCTCTGATTTATTCGGTGATGAATTTAGAACTGTAGGTAGTTTTTAGAAACTGAAAAAACGTATGTTTCGGAGTTTTAAAATCGTAAGAGGGATGCCCTGGAAACGGTCATTGGAGGTTGCATTAACATAGGTACTACTCATCCTGGTAATTATAATCCTCTGATTTATTCTGTGATGAATTCAGAACTGTCGGCAGTTTTTCAAACTGAAATAACGTATGTTTCAGATTTTTAAAAAGTGTAATTCTTTGTTCTAAAATGTCTTAGTCAAAAATATCTTTCCAACGGTGTGTAGAACCCATTGTGATTCATCCGGTACTATTTGTGAAACATTTTTGAAACCGAAAGTCAGAATCTGGCTGCAGTGCGGACATATCTGACAATGTAATTTCAAACAGACTTATGTTATGCCTTTGTTGTTCGAATTGTTCTTAAATGTTGTAGTCAAAAAGATCTTGCAAACAATGTATAGAAATAATTGTGGTTCTTTGTTTACAATTTTAAAATAATTTGAAGTTGAGAGTCAGATCTGCCTACAGTGCGGACATATCTGACAACATACGTTCAAGCAGTCTTATACAATATTTTCGGTGTCCAAACTGCATAATTCAAAATAATCTAACGTTTTACATGAAAAGAACTTTATAACCATAAATAGAGCGTAGTTTGTTTCATCCTGAGTTATTGGGAAATCAAACTCAAATTTGAGATGCAGAATCTAAAACGTGCAAAAATTGAATATTTTGGTTTTTGATGCTCGGTTTTCTATGATTTTTTATTGCTGGTTCGGTGGTCTATTTAGAATATTTCTGATAAACTAATATACTCGAACATACTTTTTATTATAGTTAGATTAAATTCTTATTTTTAGTTGTTAATGATAAAAATGATCTTTAAGTCGTTTATGTAGTTTCAATAATTTAAAGTGTGGCATATTTGATTGTTACTCTTAATATTATATTGTATCATGTTTACCGTGTTGTTAGTGCGCAAGAGTTCAAAAACGATATTTGCATGTTACTTATAGGTGATTGTTGACTTGTTGCGGCTTGATTTTATTTATTGGACTTCATTCCGTTTGCTTTCGAGGTAAGTATTTTGTACCCGTTCTAACTATTTTCCTTCTAATCACATTTTGTAAATATTAAGGCTTGCCCTCATCTCCTAAAAAATAATTTACAAAACTCTCAGATCATGAATGTGCTTAAAATTGTCTCGTCCTCAATAAATAAATTTTTCACTCGATATTCACAGTATACTGTCCCAAACTACCCTCACATTTTTGTACTTGTGTATCATATTACTTATGAAGGCTTGCAAACCAATTCGATTCATATTTCCCACCACGGGATGAAACATTATGTTAATGTTACCCGCCATAGGGGGCAAATATGACATTCATGTTGTCCGCCACAGGGGTAAATGTGGCATTCATGTTGCCCATCGTATGGCAAAGACGATAATATACCGGGACCCCTGCTTGTGTGGCTGGATTATGGAGCCGTCCTTGTGCTTTACTTATGAACCACCTCATTTTATTACAAGGTTTGTGTTATATTTTCTAAAGTTAGCCTACTTGGTCAAATCCGTTACATTAGAGTCCTAAATTATTTTGAGAGTATTCCGTTCACCACCTCCTTATGGTATTTTATCGAAATGATTTACATTTCCGTTACACTCATGATTCGACTAGTTTGAGTCCGTGTTACTTACACGAGTTGACAACTCACGTTTATATTTTAACTTTTCAGATCATGAAGATGATGTTATTGGGTCCGAGTGAGGGACACTCAAGATAACGAAGAGACACTATAATAACATTTTTTTATTCAAGTATTTTAATGACTTTTAAACTATGAACTCATATGCTGCATTTTATTTAATGATTTATGTTAGACGTATTAAATTATATTTAAGTGCATTAATTATACATATACGCCAGTGTACATGTATGCTAGAGGATTCGTACGTTCCTTTATAAGTTCAGGGAACGTACATTCAACGTGACGCTGTTTGACCTTTTATTATCATGTGGCGTTACAGAGATACAAGCCTAGCAAATACTAGGGATGCACAAAATTGGCCAGGATCGGATCAGAATTTTACGGTTCGGTCCAGGATCGGACCAGATTTTTACGGGTTAGTCTGGTCCATGGTCCATCCTTTCTAAAATTTTTGGTCCACCGGTCTGAACCGGATCATAAAATTTCGGTCCTGTCCGGTCCGGACCATAAAATTTGAGTGATAATAACATGAAATTCCGGTTCGATTTAAAAAAATATTCCGGTCCGGTCCTCGGTTCATAAAATACCGATCCGATCAAGTCCCTAGTCCATATTTTCAAAAAAATTCCGATCCATCGATCCGGACCGGATGTGCATCCCTAGCAAATAATAACAAGCTACATCATTTGAAATTGATATTCTTTTATCGATGGCAACGTTCGTGAGGTGGCAAACAACTTTAAGAGGTTGGCCAAGTTTGAAGGAAAGGATTTTTGACGTTGACAAAAGAAGATACATTTTTTGCTTACAAATCTCAAGGTGGTGTAAGTGCCATCTACTCGTATTCCGGTAGATGGACCAACAGATACTTTTAGGCGCAGAAGCACGCGGGAGAAGGACTAATACATTTGTCGAGGTCACATTCTAAACGGTATCTCCTATTCTCTGTTTGATGTGTAGTAAAACGTCAAGTTCGCTAAGGAATTCTGGGATTCTTTGAAATCTTAGTATATGGCTGAAGATGCTTCTAATGTGAAGTTTCTTGTGAGTAACTTCAACGACTATAAGATGGTTGTCTCTCGGCCGATGATGGAGCGATTTCATGAGATAATGCGTATCATGGGGCAATTTGCTCAACACAACTTGAAGATGGATGCGTCCATCTCGAAGTTAAGTGTCATTGACAAGCAGCTAGCATCTTGGAAGGATTTTAGGCATATGCTAAAACAGAAGAAGGAAAACGTACCTCTTGTGGAGCTTGGAATTCATTTTTACATTAAAGAGGGTCTTCGTGCACAAGAGAATTACAAGAAGAAGAAGCCATCAAGGTCCTTTTGTTGTGAACATGATGTAAGAAGGTTCCCAAAAGGTGCACAATGGTCCAAACAAGAAACATCCCTCTAAGAGAAATGTTTGCTGGATTTGTGGAAAGGCTGGACAATTCAAAAGAATTTGTCATGTTGGAAAGGGGAAGAGTGACAGGACTCAAACCCATGCCGCTTTTGGTGCTAAAGGCAATGGGCACAAATCTCAACAAGGTTAGAAATGTTTAGTTTTGAATTTGCAAACTAAGTTTGAAGCATTTCCAAGTTTGGGATATGTTCTTAATATTTCTGAAACTTCTTTACGCAGGATGATGATGTTTCATGGTGGACTTACTCGGGTGCTACTTCACATGTGTGTAGGACTTACTCGGGTGCTACTTCACATGTGTGTAGAAACAGGGCTATGCTCAAGTCATTTGTTGCTACTAAATAAGGACATATGCTTCGTATGGGAGATGAGTAACTTGCCCCTATACTAGGACAAGGCCAACTCAAGACTGTTTTCTTCAGGAAAAACATTAACTCTTACCAATGTGTTGTATGTACCTAATGTTAGGAAAAATATTGTCTCTAGTAGTGTATTAAACAAGTTAGGCTATCGGCAAGTGTAAGAAGCCGATAAAGTATGTTTTATCCAAGTGTGGTTTGAAGACAAAGATATTTGTATAATGGCATGTTCAATCTTAGAATTACTAATGTTGTTTCTTCTATATATATACGGGGCGTTCAATTGAGGACACCTCTATAAATGAGGACGTATGGACAAATCTAAAACCATTAGATCAAATGATCCAAAGGTGCATAATGAATCAAAAAGTAATTTTTGGAGTTATGCAATTTTGTCTTTTAGGTAAAAGACAAAAGTGCGTAATGACAAACAACTTTAACTTTTTGGATTTGTTATGCACCTTTGGATCATTTGATCAAATGGTCCAAATTTGTCCCTACGTCCTCACAAAAAATACATGTCCTCATTTGAGCGCTCCTATATATATATATAGGAGCGCTCAAATGTTATAAGCTCTTAGAGTGTTATGTGTTATCTTGAATGTGATTGGTTGAATGGGTGGGAATAGTCCAGGAATAATGTTTGCTTTTTACTGTTTACTTTTTGCTTTTATTGGATTTTTTATAGTGGGACACGTGGCGCGCTTACAAAGCACGGGAGGTTTGGATGTGTGGCTGAGATTGAAGTAACACATAACACTCTAAGGAGGGGGTAACATTTGAGCGTGCCTATATATATATAGGAGCGTTCAAATGAGGTAGTCAAAATAAGAACGAGGCAGTGAGGCGGCATTTCAACCACTCATTCATACACATCATTTTCTTCCATCCAATGGAATAACGACACGTGCCCCACTATCCATACTCATGTGTCTTATTTTTATAATAAAATTTATTAAAAATTAATTAGACAAAGGGCAAATAAGACATTGCCGCTTCCTCATTGTGTTTCAGGTTCACGATTCCTCTTTATCTCTCCTTCGAGAAACCCATAATCGTATTCTCTTCCAAAAACCCTAGCGACTCCTCCCAGCTTCCGACGACAGCACTGCTCCATCCACCTTCACCATCTTCACCTCATCTCGATCGCTACAGTCGTGGCTATGGTGAAAGAGCTAGCTAGCAACAAGGCGACGGATTGAGGCTACCAGATCTGGGTTTGGGGCTAAGGTTTCGGGAGGAATGGGATCTGGAGTGGTGCTTTTGGATATGGAGGGTGTCGGAAGGTTTCATGCACAGTCGCCGGCAACGGGGGTATCAGAATGCGTTTTCTGGGTTTGATTTTTAGATTTGATTTCTGGGTTTGATTTCGTTTGCTTCTGTTAACGAAGACTTTCAATGTGCCGAAGATAGAGATATGCAGCATGGCGCGGTTGTGTTATTCGGGATTGCTGAGGTATAATTTTACTTATTAAATTATGATTTGTTTTGTTCATTGTTTCTGGTATCGTGTAGGGCATATAAACATCGTGGATTTGAGCTGCTGGTTTTGGTGTTTTGCTGGTGAATGTTTGTGAATGCTGCAAGTACTTGATTTAGATAGAAAATTTGGGTACTGCAAGAACAGATTAATTAAGCTTCGTTTGATTATATGCTTGTCTTTTAACTATAGCTAATGAGACTCAAATTATTGACAGTTTTTGTTCTCTGTTGATGATGATTATTGAAGATTCTGTTTTCGTGCTGAAGTTTTTGTTCTTAAATGGTAGTCATGTGTTAATCAACTAAACATAGATGGTGAGACGGTTCAGTTTGATTTGTTCCAAAATGGATTTATGTTTTTTACAGTCAATTTGCAGTTTTTAATTGCAGTTTTTAATTGCAGTTTTGGTCGCTCTTTGAGCGAGGATCCAAAATGGTCTTATTGTTTGAGTCTGACTTGTCCTTCATATATTATTTACTCACTCAACAATCCCTTTATTTGTCTGTGAAGTCTCTAGTAAGTAGTGTTAGCTCATTGGCTTATCTCAACTTAGGCAGAATACAAAAAGTTTTGGTGAACTCTTTCTCAGATAAAATTTTAGCCTCATTCGTAGTGAAATTTTTACAGGTTCTGACAGCTCACATGTAAGGGATGGTGCTACATCAAGCCAAGGGAAAATTCATGTGAATACTAGCAGCTCAAAGTCTAAAATAAAACAGCGACCAGGGTATGCTTTCATGGTTACATTCTTAGTTCATTCTGGGTTTTGGTTTTGTTGATTGAAACATATGGTAAGGTTGTTAGTGTTGGAGAAAGTAACATTTAAGTGAAGTTCGTGCATATAGTTTGGAGTGGGTGAGGTTCAGAATCTTATTAACTAAATCAAATTCACGAGAAAGTTTTGACATCGATCTGCCTTGTTAAATGGTGTGAGGTTAAGATGCCATAGCTGCAACTTTTACTGTAAGGCTAAGTGGCATGGCTTTTGGGAGATTTGATGGAGAAGCAACTATTTGAAAGAGGATATATTTTTACAACTTTTCACTAAGTATGTTTTTTTATATGAAGAAACTAAGTTGGCGCTTTGTGTACATTTGTGTAGGTTTAGACGCCACAAAGATGGATGTTTATGCGCTGTTTGTGTTCTTAATTAACGGAGAAGAATAGAGAAGGAAGGGAAGGATCTCCCCCAATGTGTTGAAGCAAAGGTCAAAAGAAAGGAGATGAAGAAGAAGAAAGTGTTTGTATATATGTCCTGAAACGAGCTAGCTATGTGTGAAACTTGACTGGGATTAAGAAGCATTTTTGATGTGTTTTTTATTTTGATGTGTCCTGGAACTTATTATTTTTGATGTATTTATATTATTTAGGCAGAGAATGATATATATGGATGATGTATAGATATTATTCAGGTCTTGTATAAATGACCTATGTTGTGTTATTTTTCTCAAAAATTGTATAAATCACTAATGGTGTAACATATCTGCACATTCGTTTTAGACTAAATTTCAATCAATTTTTTTATTCATATGTCACTACACCTTTGTTGATAATACATTTGTACATTCATTTCAAAATAAATTGCAATCAATTTCTTTATTTCATATGGTATTACCCCCTTGTTGATAACACATATGGACATTCGTTTTAAAATAAATTACACATTCATTACTCCCTTATTTCATATGTCATTACACCCTTATCTCACATGCCATTACATTCTTATTTCACATGCCATTACGCCTTTATTTCATATGTCATTACGCTCTTATTTCATATGTCATTACACATTTATTTCATATGCCATTACACCCTTATTTCACAGGGCATTACACCTTTATTTTGTATGCCATTACACCCTTATTTCATATGTCACACCTTTATTTCATATGCCATTACACCTTTATTTCATATGCCATTACTCTCTTTATTTCATATAGGATTACACCCTTGGTGATAACTTATCTGCACCTTATTTTCATGCTAAATTGTATTACACCCTTATTTCATATGACATTACACCCTTATTTCATTTGGCATTACACCCTTATTTCATATGGCATTACACCCTTATTTCATATTCCATTACACTCTCATTTCATATGGCATTACACCTTTATTTCATATGGCATTACACCCTTATTTCATATTCCATTACACCCTTATTTCATATGTCATTACACCCTTATTTCATATGAATGTGAAATAAGGGTGTTATGAAATAAAGGGTGTAATGCCATATGAAATAAGGGTGTAATGACATATGAAATAAGGGTGTAATGGCATGTGAAATAAGGGTGTAATGGCATATGAAATAAGGGGGTAATGAATGTGTAATGGCATTACACCCTTATTTCATATTCCATTATACTCTCATTTCATATGGCATTACACCCTTATTTCATATGGCATTACACCCTTATTTCATATTCTATTACACCCTTATTTCATATGCCATTACACCCTTATTTCATATGTCATTACACCCTTATTGCATATGACATTACACCCTTTATTTCATTATACCCTTATTTCTTTATTTAATAAATTGCATTACATCTTTGTAATGCAATTTGATAAATTGTAATTTATTTCATTACACCCTTATTTCTTTATTTAATAAATTGCATTACACTCTTTATTTAATAAATTGCATTACATCCTTTATTTAATAAATTGCATTACACCCCTTATTTTATATGGCATTACACCCTTTTTGATAACACATTTGCACATTCATTTCATAATAAATTGTAATTCATTTCTTTATTTCATTACACCCTTATTTCTTTATCAAAAAATATTACAAAAAATTAATAAAAAATTGTTTCAAAGACAAACATAATGTTAATTTGAATTACATACAAGTTCGAAAGTATGATATATGAAAGTCAAATTTACATTTTCAACGACTACAAAATTTACATATCAACTGAAGCTACAAAATACATATTACAAAAATGGGATGATTAACTGCAATGCAAAAATTGGTCTCAAATCTTCCTACTTGGCCACTTCACATGGGTCCGACTTTTATCATTTTTCTGATACAATTGCATCTACAAAAACATAAGGACATCTTGGTCAGAAGAATATGAACCAGAAGTAGATTGTATTGACGAGGGTTTTGAACAATGGACACAAGCGTTGAACTGTAAGCTGCTAAAATGAAGAATTGGAGCTACGACTGGAAAAGTTTCTATACCCTAATGAAGCATATAACAATAAACACAGCAACTAATGGAAAATGGTGCTCTAAGTTCATATTTTTTTATCAAAACATGAACTTCTTATATTTTAGCAGTTGAAACAACGCCAAGCAATATTCATCAATCACCACACTACAAAATCATATGTATAACGATATATTAATTACAGATGCCAATGGTCCGGGTTAAACTGTGCAGACATTTCGTATTTACCAGCAGCATATCGCAGCTGCACAATTTCGTGAATACTCTATTAGTTACATTTTCAAATGACGATAATTTGGGTACAAGAAGCCGAGGTCACATAAAGGTGAAACATGATACGGGAAATCAAAATTCAGCTCATCTTAATTCGTACCTCAGCATCAATGGTGGTGCCAGAGATATGGGGAGTCATGGCATGGTTGGGCATGTATCGCCATGGATGATCTTTTGGAGCTGGCTGTGGGAACCAAACATCTCCAGTATAACCTGAATTCAAGAAACATGATAGGTTGGTGCAGAAATTATGATAGAGTTTCATCAAATAGTCTACCAGCATCACAACATGAAAAGAATCAATAAATGTTCAAAGCACAACTGACAGCATGCACACACGAAGAAGGATAGCTAGGAAAGTCTCATGTCATAAGCCATACCTTCAATGTGTCCTTGTGCACAACTGGCACAAGCATCAACAACTGCTTGTGTGTCCTTTTTTAAGTTATTAGCAATGCAAGAGCAAAAACAAAACCGATGATTGTGGTTAAGCTATACATAAATTGTTTAGATTGAAATTTACTAATAATTCAAACCAAATTGATTCAAAACCATGAACCTTGTCGTTATCAAATCAGGCACCTGCTCCATTAGTGGTTGAAATACCAGCATCAGAGAAATCTTTAGACGAGGCTGGAATGACCAAAAAATCGAAGACATCCTCAAAGCTCCATCGGATATCCCAGATCTCGTGGTGTACTTAATGAACTAAGTCGACGTTCTCAAATCTCACTGAACCTCCAAATCGGCATACACTCTGTAAATTAAAATCACCAATTAACGACTACAAAGGAGCAAGAATTGAAACAAAAAATGCATAAAATTAAATAAGACAAAAAGATGACAATTGTGAGCTTACTCTGAAAACGTCCATCTCTTCTGTCGAAGGAGAAAGCCGATCTACGGTTACCAAATTAATTACCCGTCACCGGCGATTAATTTGACTGGATCGGATGCGAGTGAGCGAGACAAAGTCAGATCTTTGGATTGTTCTTCGAAAACGAAGAAATGCGGAAATCAACAAAATCGAAACCGATGTTGGAATACGAAATCAAAATCGAACTCAAGAGATACCTAGGGCTCGAAATCGACGATGACATTCCGTATCACCACGATTAACACCGTCCACCGCCCCTAAAAGCCCTAATGAACTCCGAAGAGGATAGAAATGCCGAAGAGGATGACAGTGGATTTTTCTGTCGCCGGGGATAAGAAATCCAGTTGGTATTGCAGTGGCGAGGATTTTTCTGTCGCCCAAATGGTGAGGATTTTTCTGGATTTTGTTTGTTTGAAAAGGAAGGAGGTGAGAGAAATCAGATCCAAGCCAAAAAGCAACTGAGTTATGCAATTCCCAAATTACCCCTTAATAAATTCCCTCCAATAACTACTTTTCCAATTCCACCTCACCAAAATGATTGGCTCACGTTGTGCCTCACTGCCTCATTCTACCAACCCAGCCTCAACCGAGTGCCCCCTATATATATATATAGGGGAGCACTCGGTTGAGACAGGGTTGTAAGAATGTGGCAGTGAGGCACAACGTGAGCCAATCATTCTGATGAGGTGGCATTGGAAAAGTATTTGTTGGTGGGAATTTATGAAGGGGTAATTTGGGGTTTTTGGAATGTAATGATTTTGAAACAACAGACATGTTTAATAGGAGAGAAAAATTGTATTTTAATCAAAAACCAAAAAGGAGGAGAGACCCAGTCCTCACTTCTCTCTCCACCTTTTTTTTCTTTTCGTTCTTTTTGAGTTTTGAGAAACCCAGTTCTCATCTTCGATTTGGGATTGTGCAGTGGAACAATTCTATTTACCATAGCACGTTGGATCAATTTTGGGATGGTAGTGAGCCGTAGCTTTTCGTAGTCGTCTTGTCGATTTCGAGCCCTAGGTAGAATTTGGAGCCGAATATGGATATAATATTTGGTTGCGATTCCGTTGCTGTGAAGTGCAAGAGAATGAGTCGAAGCTTCATGAAACGGGCCAGATCTATTGTTTGTGTTAAATTAGACAAAATTTAGTCCTAATCAACTAAACTGGGTAAGGAGCTACTGAGTGTTTGTCAAGGGTTTTGAGAGCTTTCTCGCATCAGTACTTTTAATTTATTTGAGGCTTTGTTGTATATTTGAATGCTAGTTCAACTATCTAATTTCTTTCGGGGCTTTGTATTCTTTAGGTTTGTTGTTTTTGATTGGCGTTTGGTTTTTTCTTTTTACATGTAATAATTTTACAATATTATGCTTGTAATTTTAATCTACATGGTACCCAAAATTACTTTGTTAGTGCGGATTGTCAAGCCAGCGTTATGTGTGATTCTGGATTTAAATGCCTTTACTGTTAGTTTGATTTCCAACTCATTTTATTAAGCCTTATACTGTGAGTTTGATTTGGATGAGTTTGATTTCCATCTCATCTACATGCCTATTTTGATTTTGATTTTGATTTTGATTTTGATTTTGATTTTGATTTTTGATTTTTGATTTTTGATTTTTGATTTTTGATTTTTGATTTTTGATTTTTGATTTTTGATTTTTGATTTTCGATTTTCGATTTTCGATTTTCGATTTTCGATTTTCGATTTTCGATTTTCGATTTTCGATTTTCGATTTTCGATTTTCGATTTTCGATTTTTGATTTCGATTTGGATGAGGGCTACAACCAATTTCTGGAAGTGGCATATTTGTTGGTATATCAAGTATAGCCTTTTGTCTTTGGTATTGATGATGGTGGTGGTGGAAGTGGGTTGAAATTTGAAGTTGAAGATGCAAAGGAAGAGGAGGCTGTTGAGTTACTGAAATTCTTCAGTAACTTGTATTTTTGGGTAGAGGTTTCCATCTTCCTTGAAAGGTAAGCAGAGTCTCGGTTGAACTATGACGGAGCCCACTGCACTGTCGTTAAGGTGCAATGTTCTCTGTGCAAATAAATTTATATTTTCCGCTACTCGCGACTTCACTACTGGGTAGTAAGTGGTAAGTAGGGGTCGAACCCAAGGGAATTAGGGAGATACGTTGTTCTTTGAGAACTATACTGGCGGGGAGCGTGTTTTTAGGTTGATTGAGTTTTAGCGCTAATTAACTAAGTGAGTTTTTTGGTTGTTTTTTGGTTTTTTACGCGGAAAAGTAAATGACATAAAATAAATACTGGAAATTAAAGGAAGAAGACTTACAGTGGGTGATGCGTGATTGGCGAGTCCTCCGGAAGATGAGCGGTTGATGATTGCAGTTATACTAATATTAAAAGTAAATATAGGGGGGTTTTGTAATCTAAAGAAAACATTCGGTTTCAAGGGCCTTGTATCATAGTTGTTTATCATCGACCGCTAATGATCATACTAAGTGTTCAAAGATGAATCGAGGCCATTTCTAAGCGCAAGACTTGCAACATCGTTTAAAACACTTGTTCTACTTTAGACTAATTCCTCCTTTCGAAGTATCTTAGCCTTGTGTGCATCCACCTGATCTTTCAGTTACGATCGACCGAGTGGTGTTTTAGATAAGTCGAACTCCTCAGATAAGTTTTGCTTGTTACAGCTTCCACTTACCCGAGTATGTTCACGAATCCCCGCGGAAGAGCTTTGCTTGTTACAGCTTCCACTCAACCTTGGAAATTCTGACTATATATGGCACATAGAACAAGTTTTGAACACAAAGCGACATTAAGTGCAGGGTCTAAAACATTTTACAATACAAGTACACCCCTTTAACCGAATAAAGAGTTTAGCTACGAATATCCATAGAGGTGGATACCATAGCTAAATACTCGGGGGTTTTTGAAAACAGTAAGAGGAGAGGGGGTGGAATACTCAAGAACTAACAGGAGTATTCCCAATTCCTACTGAATACTCAAGAACCAACAGGAGTATTCTCTACAGTATTATAATACTCAAGAACCGACAGGAGTATTATAATTTCAAACCAAACTTACAAAGTAACAATTGTAGAGAGATAAGTGTTTTTTGATTTATGAAGGATTTTTTTGGATGAATTACAATTGAGAGAATGGCTTGTATTTATAGCCAAAGGAAGGAGGAATGGGGGGTTTGGATTGATCTTCATCCAAGGGTGGAGGAGGAGGGGAGGAGCATGTGGAGGAGAAGGCCACCACATGGCAAGCTCTCCATGGAGGAGGAAGAGCCGCCGGATGGAGGTGAAGAAGGGAGGAGGAAGCTTGGCCTTGGTCACCTCTTGCCAAGGCCGCCGGTCATGGAGGAGAAGGGAGGTGCTTTGGCCACCCATGAGTCATCCAAACACCAAAAGCCGCCGGTCACTAGGAGATAAGGATGAGTTTTGTGTAGTTTTGTGCAGTCTTTTCACAAAACTATCAGTCCAATTTCGCTCCGGTCTGACTTTGGTTGTTCCTCGATTGGATTTGATTTGAGTAATTCAATGTCAGGATCTTGAGATTTCTTCATTCAGCGTCTGATCTTGACCTTGGAATGACTCGTAACATCTTTTCAGCGTAAAATCCTCTCCTTAGCGTATTTTCTCTCTAGAGTCCAAAATACCCTGTAGAAATATATCGGGACTAACAAGCAGAAGTTAAATAGACAAACAGTCTAATTTGGTGGGTTTTACTGTGTTTTTGATTCGTATAATTATGGTCCATCAGATCACCCCACACTTTTAGTTGTTCGTCCCGAACAATGCTATTAAAGGGCGGCACTCTAAGTAAGTTTGTTAAAATATGAAAATTAGACTGTGGTACTAGACTTATCCTAATTCATGCATTACTTACTTATTACCAAATTGAACTGTGTAAATAAATAGAAGAAACTTGATACTTGTACCTTCGTGCCGAGATGCAAATTATTCTGGATGTTTCGGGAGATAGCCCTTTTTAGGCTCCTGGACTGCAACCTCGGGACTGTCTCGCACTATATGGTTTCCTTGTAGCTTTTTCTAGCACGTGATTCGGTTCGGGTTTCACAGTTGAGTTGAGCCTTTTTGATTTCTTTCTTCTTTTGGCGAGGGACAACTTTTTGTAGTGAATCGGCCTTTGGCCTTTGATTTGACTTTTTTGAGTACTTCACTTTTGTTCGGTTAAAACCTTCACAATTTTGGGCCTTTGGCCTCTTGATTTGCTTCTTTGAGCTTTTTGATTCTTTGTGACTTGCTAGTCCATTTTCTCAAGCCTTCTTGGGAGGTCCAATCATCGCCCGCGAGCATATGGAAATACCTCCCCGCTCTCTCTCATCATTGCCGTTTCGCGCGAGTCAAAATGAGGGTCGCTCATTTATTTTCCCGGCTACTTTGACTAGAGATAGGACGGTTTGATTCCCGTCCCGCCTTCTTCATTTTTTATGCATAAACACTGCATGGCGGAGTTGACTCTTGACTCAACTGAAAAACCCGAAGTGCAGCCTCCACTGACTTCGTAAACCATATAGTGAAATTCAGTCCTTCGATTGCTTGCCAAGCCTCTTTAGGGCATTTCTATCAACTCCACATCCCTAGTTTATCTCAGCACAAAGGGACAAATGAGAAGTTACATTCTAAGTTTTTAAACAGTTGAATTTTCACAAGGTTAATGCATGAATTATGACTTATCTTTTTCACATTCTTAAGTTCATATTTTCAAAAAGATAACACTAAAAAAGAAAAACATGTTATTTATTTATGTACACATGCGGATCTCACCCCACACTTTTGAACGAAGGCGTGCCTTTCAGCACTACTTAGTTCAAAAGCAATGCAAGCAGACAATTAAGAGAAGGAAATGATATTAAGGAAAGGTAAGATCAGAACTCCCTTTAAAGTGTCGAGTGAACGACATGGCATGAGGCTGGATAATCGAGGGAGTTCGGCTGGGGCCTTGAACTCTCAGCGCAAGCTCGGTAGTTCACGGAAGCTGCCTGGCTGATCCGATCGTGCTCCAAAAACCAATTCCTAAATAGTCAAATCATTCTATGCACCAAGTGGGTGAGAGAAACTTATTGATAAAAACTAAAAGACAAAAAATAAAAAGACAGAAAGTAAGATAGTGTCGGGTTACTTCCCGACCAGTGCACTTGTTTAACGTCGTTGGCTCGACAGTACCATATTCATGGATCACTGGTTGGGATCCCATGGGTGGCTCAGGTCGAATTTTTCCACTGTTCCTGTGTTGCTTCTTGCCTTGCCTTTCCTTGATTTCTTGTGAGACGATGTGCTTGGGTCCTGTTCCCGTTGTTCTAGTGATTTCTCCTTCCAACGTCTCTGAGAA
The DNA here is from genome assembly GCA_033675215.1 of Rhodiola kirilowii. NCBI lineage: Eukaryota > Viridiplantae > Streptophyta > Magnoliopsida > Saxifragales > Crassulaceae > Rhodiola > Rhodiola kirilowii. The sequence continues at coordinate 28,398,062 of CM066196.1, read as the reverse complement.
GGCGAGGGACCCTTTACAACTAGTCTCTTGAACTGGGTTTTCATGTGTTTAGGGCTGCCTTGTCCAGTCATGGCGAAAACATGCTCCATCGAGGAGTCGTTCTGCTCAGGCCCTTTTCCCATTCTTCTTTCAGTCTCTTCAGGGATCACATAGTTTTCGGTGGTGTTTTGGACTTCTTCCGTTGTTGGTACTGTCTCGAGTTCCCATGAAGGTTCGTTACTCCCAAAGCTTTCTATGTCTGATTCTTCCGACGGCTCGGGAGTATCTTCTTCGTCTGTCTCTGGTCCAGCCTCTTCCATCTGCATGCCTCTGTCAGCTTGGGGTATTCGTTTTGTGGCTGCGGCCAGGTCATTTATGAGGTTCCACATGTCTGCCATGGTTAAGTTCCTGGCTGATCTTCTCATAGCTTCGTTAATCCTCGTCAGATCATCGGCCTTCATCCCACGAAGAAATTTTTGAAGCAGAACTTTCTTCGTGAATCCATGGTGCGGGCAGCTTGAGACGATGGTGTCATAGCTCGTGTAGTATTCATCCAAAGTCTCATCCCGGGATTGTTGCAGGCACATGATCTTCTCACGGGTTTGTTGTCGTAAGGATGGAGGGGAGAATTATTTCAGGAATGGGACGCAGAGGTCCACAAAATGTACTGCACTGCTAGCGGTTGATGTGTAATACCAGATCGTCGCAAAATCAGTTGGAGAGAATTTAAAGCATTTAAGCTTAAACTCCTCTAACATTTCATTATCAGGTTTTATGTGTTGACAAATATGGTGAAAGTTTCGACAGTGTTGAACTGAGTCTTCTCCATCCGTACCTCCGAACAGAGGAAGGTATCTTGTTGTCCATGCATACGTGGTGGGTAGCGTCATGAGAAAATGAGAAGGGGAGGGACAAAGAAAGAACAACTAATCCGACGGCTAATTCCCCGGCAACGGCGCCAATTTGACGGAGCCCACTGCACTATCGTTAAGGTGCAATGTTCTCTGTGCAAATAAATTTATATTTTCCGCTACTCGCAACTTCACTACTGGGTAGTAAGTGGTAAGTAGGGGTCGAACCCAAGGGAATTAGGGGGATACGTTGTTCTTTGAGAACTATACTGACGGGGAGCGTGTTTTTAGGTTGATTGAGTTTTAGCGCTAATTAACTAAGTGATTTTTTTGGTTGTTTTTTCGTTTTTTATGCGGAAAAGTAAATGACATAAAATAAATATTGGAAATTAAAGGAAGAAGACTTACAGTGGGTGATGCGTGATTGGCGAGTCCTCCGGAAGATGAGCGGTTGATGATTGCAGTTATACTAATATTAAAAGTAAATACAGGGGGGTTTTGTAATCTAAAGAAAACATTCGGTTTCAGGGGCCTTATATCATAGTTGTTTATCATCGACCGCTAATGATCATACTAAGTGTTCAAAGATGAATCGAGGCCATTTCTAAGCGCAAGACTTGCAACATCGTTTAAAACACTTGTTCTACTTTAGACTAATTCCTCCTTTCGAAGTATCTTAGCCTTGTGTGCATCCACCTGATCTTTCAGTTACGATCGACCGAGTGGTTTTTTAGATAAGTCGAACTCCTCAGATAAGTTTTGTTTGTTACAGCTTCCACTTACCCGAGTATGTTCACGAATCCCCACGGAAGAGCTTTGCTTGTTACAGCTTCCACTCAACCTTGGAAATTATGACTATATATGGCACATAGAACAAGTTTTGAACACAAAGCGGCATTAAGTGCAGGGTCTAAAACATTTTACAATACAAGTACACCCTTTAACCGAATAAAGAGTTTAGCTACGAATATCCATAGAGGTGGATACCATAGCTAAATACTCGGGGGTTTTTGAAAACAGTAAGAGGAGAGGGGGTGGAATACTCAAGAACCAACAAGAGTATTCCCAATTCCTACTGAATACTCAAGAACCAACAGGAGTATTCTCTACAGTATTATAATACTCAAGAACCGACAGGAGTATTATAATTTCAAACCAAACTTACAAAGTAACAATTGTAGAGAGATAAGTGTTTTTTGATTTATGAAGGATTTTTTTGGATGTATTACAATTGAGAGAATGGCTTGTAATTATAGCCAAAGGAAGGAGGAATGGAGGGTTTGGATTGATCTTCATCCAAGGGTGGAGGAGGAGGGGAGGAGCATGTGGAGGAGAAGGCCACCACATGGAAAGCTCTCCATGGTGGAGGAAGAGCCGCCAGTTGGAGGTGAAGAAGGGAGGAGGAAGCTTGGCCTTGGTCACCTCTTGCCAAGGTCGCCGGTCATGGAGGATAAGGGAGGTGCTTTGGCCACCCATGAGTCATCCAAACACCAAAAGCCGCCGGTCACTAGGAGATAAGGATGAGTTTTGTGTAGTTTTGTGCAGTCTTTTCACAAAACTATCAGTCCAATTTCGTTCCGGTCTGACTTTAGTTGTTCCTCGGTTGGATTTGATTTGAGTAATTCAATGTCAGAATCTTGAGATTTCTTCATTCAGCGTCTGATCTTGACCTTGGAATGACTCGTAACATCTTTTCAGCGTAAAATCCTCTCCTTAGCGTGTTTTCTCTCTAGAGTCCAAAATACCCTGTAGAAATATATCGGGACTAACAAGCAGGAGTTAAATAGACAAACAGTCTAATTTGGTGGGTTTTACTGTGTTTTTGATTCGTATAATCATGGTCCATCAAACTATTATGCAGTTTTCAAGTTGTTGAAATTCTTGTATTGGCTAATTGTGCTTTGATGCAAGCAAACAATTGTATATCTATTTAATTACAACTATTTGGTATATTATGGCCTCCCATTCGTCCATTTACTTCAAATGACCTCCATTTCACTGTGCATCGCGAGTCCTTGGAAGCTCAAGAGGACAATAAGGACAACGTTGCATCTTGCTAAGAATATAAAACAACTTGACGCATCCGATCCGACAACTAAAGAAGATCGTTTTGTGGGTGGTGATAAATCCGAAGGACAACAAAAAGGGTCACAAAACTGAGAACATTTTAAACAAGACAATGTGCAGTTTGTGTTACATTTACACCTTATGTAATCCTATGTTCTACTTCATATGTTATACTTCAAACGAATGTGCATCGGACCCAAAATGAATTTTCATACTTCAAAAGAAGATGCATCAGATACGAAACAAAAATACATGCATCAAAATGAATGTGCAGATGTGTTACCAACAAAGGTGTAATGACATATCAAATAAAGAAATTGATTGCAATTTATTCTGAAACGAATGTGCAAATTTGTTATCAACAAGAGTGTAATGACATATCAAATAAACAAATTGATTGTAATTTATTCTGAAACGAAGGTACAGATGTGTTATCAACAAGGGTGTAATGACATCAAATAAAGGAATTGATTGCAATTTATTCTGAAACGAATGTGTAGATGTGTTACCAACAAGAGTGTAATGACATATGAAATAAAGAAATTAATTGCACTTTATTCTGAAACAAATATGCAAATGTGTTATCAACAAGGGTGTAATAACGTATGAAATAAAGAAAATAAAGATGCTGATTGCAATTTATTTCGAAATGAATGTGCAGATGTGTTATTAACAAGGGTGTATTAAGATATCAAATAAAGATGTTTGATTGCAATTTATTCTGAAACGAATGTGCAGATGTGTTATCAACAAGGGTGTATTGAGATATCAAAACGAAGGTGCATATAGGTGTACATTCTAAAACAAAAGTGCAGATGTGTTATCAACAAGGGTGTAATGACATATAAAATAAAGAAATTGATTGCAATTTATTATGAAATGAATGTACAGATGCGTTATCAACAAGGGTGTAATGACATATCAAATAAAGAATTTAATTGCAAATTATTCTGAAACGAAGGTGCAGATGTGTTACCAACAAGGGTGTAATTACATATCACATAAAGAATTTAATTGCAAATTATTCTGAAATGAATGTGCAAATGTGTTATCAACAAGGGTGTAATGACGTATGAAATAAAAAAATTAATTACAATTTATTCTGAAACGAAAGTGCAGATGTGTTATCAATAAGGGTATAATGACATATCAAATAAAGAAGTTGATTGCAATTTATTCCGAAACGAAGGTGCAGATGTGTTACCAATAAGGGTGTAATGACATATCAAATAAAGAAATTGATTGCAATTTAGTCTAAAACGAATGTGCAGATGTGTTACCAACAAGAGTGTAAGGACGTATGAAATAAAAAAATTGATTGTAATTTATTCTAAAACGAAAGTGCAGATGTGTTATTAGTATAGGGTGTAATGACATATCAAATAAAAAAATTGATTGCAATTTATTCTGAAACGAATGTGCAGATGTGTTACCAACAAGGGTGTAATGACATATCAAATACAGAAATTGATTGCAATTTATTCTGAAACGAATGTGCAGATGTGTTAGCAACAAGGGTGTAATGACGTATGAAGTAAAGAAATTGATTGCTATTTATTCTGAAACGAAAGTGCATGTGTTATCAACAAGGTGTAATGACATATCAAATAAAGAAATTGATTGCAATTTACTCTGAAACGAATGTGCAGATGTGTTACCAACAAGGGTAACATATCAAATAAAGAAATTGATTATAATTTATTCTGAAACGAATGTGCAGATGTATTATCAACAAGGGTGTATTGACATATCAAAACGAAGTTGCATCAGCCAAGAAATGAAGGTGCATCAGCCAATAAACGAAATAATATTTGGCATGAAATAAAGATGCATCAACTAAGAAACGAAGTTGCATCAACAAAGAAACAAAGGTGCATCAAGATGTATATACAATTATCATTTATATAAACCTGTAAGAAAAAACGAAATACTCGTGGTTTATACAAACCCAGAATAATGTATATACATCATTGATATCGATATAGACCATTTTCTGTTTATACATCATTTTCACAATGAAATCTTTGGATTTCTATACAATATCTATACAATTGAAAAGAAAGGACGAGTCATAAAGCATGTCTCCTTCTATGATGTAGTCCAGAAACATCAAGCCCTCCAACATTTCAAAGTCTCTTTCGTCGATGTTGTCCAAGCATACCTACAAAGCATACCTATGTTTCAAAATTCATTCTCAACGAACTGCTTTTTGAGTAGGAATACAGATGTAATGAAATTAGCAACTATGATCATGTGGTGACTCCAAGCAAAAAAACCTAGAATTAGCTAGTAATGCTCACGCCAACCGAAAATTTCACAAAACATATGAAAAACTACAAACTGAACCTCAACAAAATTTGATTTTATCAAAAGAACAACATAGCACCACAAAAAAAGGAGAAGGTTGCTCTTTCTGACCCCCCCAAACAATGATCCAAAATGTTCATCAACTCCTCACAAATCATTACAGCATAAGAAACAAAAAACAAAAGCTAAAAATTCAGCAACTCTGCAATGTAATCAAACACTGAGTCAAACAAATATACACTAGCAACAAAGCACATTTCCAACAAAACATCATGGTAAGAAAAACTTAATAATCATCCATCGCTACCACCATTTGTTTATCACCTGAAGCATCACACCTCATCACCACAATGAAGATGGTCCATACATGAATCAAATGCGCACATGACCAACAAACATAAACCCAGTTTCATTTAGATACTTGATGTTTCAATCAAAAAAATGCATTGTATAAAAAGTCTAAAACATGTTAAATCAGTAGGGTACATATCTATGAAACTCGCCTCTTCTTATCTTAGACTGCAGGGTATTTGGGCTAGATAACTCTTTCTGAGCAAGCTGCAGCTTGGCAAGATCTTTCTGAGTCTTAGTTAGCAAGAAACAATAGCTGTAAAACTCAATGTCTACAGAGATGATACCACAACCATTTTTTTAACAATCTGAATGGAAACTCAGTAAGAAACAAACATAACAAACAACAATAATTAAAACCAAGTCCAAAAATTTCCATCAGCGCCCATCCACCACCATCCTCATCAGCGCTGCCGCTGCTCAAATAGCATCAGAAAGCTCATACCTTTCAACTCGAATGAACATGGTTTTAAGCACCAGATCAGTACGTGGTTTTAAGCACATGGTTTTACGCACAAAAATTTAAGCACCAAAACAGATCTTCAATAATCATCATCTACTGAGAACAAAAGCCGTCGATAGTTTAAGTCTCATTAGCTATAGATAAAGACAAGCATATAATCAAAGGAAGCCTAATTTATCTGCTCTTGCACATTAGTATAAACATGTCATCCAGCAAGGCATCAAATGAATGAATTGATGAGTACCCGAGCAAGCCTAATCCACAACCTCATCCTTGGTCCAAGTCTAGTCAGTAACAAAGTAAGGGGCATATTGCCATTATCCGACCACACAATCATCCTGAATTCCACAAGCTGAATTAAACAAGCCATTCCAAATGCTCGCACCGACCACACAACTTCTGAAGAGTTGCAGAAGACTGAAATCGACTTCATCATAAACGTCGATGGATTAGAGAGCCGAGGATAGGGCTTTGAGAAAAAGAAGACCTGATCGGATCTAAACAATAAAAAACCCATTATATGGGGCTGAACGAAGAACAATGATGGAATACAAAAAAACTCGAAAGAACCCCATGTATCACTGAGTTAGGGTTTCAATCACAAATTCAGCAACCCAAACCATTCGTTCACCACAGCAAAAATTGGAAAGGAAAAGTGAAGAGAAAAAAATACACAAATCAAATCCCAGAAACTTCATTTTTGAAGCACAAGTTCATCCATCTGCTCCTCCTCAACACGTCCATTCCTCAATTGCAATAGCCTAAATCCTCCAAAGACTAAAAATCAACCGGCTATGCCGGCCTGGCCTTCTTGCCTCAAGCGCAAGCTCCATAATCCCAGTGTCGTCGTCGTTGTCTCAAATCGGAATAGAAATTAAGTTTAATTGAATTCTCCAACGGGAGAGAAAGATTTCAATTTGCAAGGGAGACTTTGGTAGAGTCCGGGTGATTCTGATTTCTGGGTTTCAAAGTGATGAGTCGAATCCTCGACTCGTTTACATACCCATTTACGAAGAGTTTTGGTCCATTCCCGATGCTATTTCGATGCCATTTGACCATTATTATTGCATTTCAGACTTGGATCAACCATCCATTGAGCTCAGGACCTTAACACGAGAATTCGGGGAAAATTCAAAGATTTGAGCAAGGATGGGCAAAAAGGAGCTCCAGTCGACCGACTGGGAATTTCCCCTGCACCAGTTGATCGAGTAAGAAGAAGCCCCAGAATGCTCCTCAAACGCGCCCATCGAGTCGGTCGATTGGACCAGCCAGTCGACCGACTGACATGAAGCTTAGCAGTGCACAAGACATGAGTCGATCGACAGGGACCTCCAGTCGGTCGAGTTGATGAATGCCTCAGATGGACCTCCAAGCGTGTCAATCGAGTCAATCGACTGGACCTTCAGTCGACCGACTGGGAAATTCCTTCATCAGCCATATTCTCAACACCAGTCGACCGATTGGGAAAACCAGCTCCCACCAGTCGACCGACTGGAGCTACAGTACCGGAAACCCTAATGTTGGCTATAAATAGAAAGTTTGAGATCAAAACAAAGGAGGATTTTTTTGGGGGATTTTGAATAGACTTTTGCACTAATTTTGAGGAGCATCTAGCACGAATTTAAAGGCGGATTGAGTGAAGAAGAAGACCAACAACAAGGATCCTCCATACTCTTGAATCTACATATTGGTTTTAGACTCCTAAACTCCATCTCCTTCATTTGCTTTTGTTTGTAAACTCACTATAAGTGAGTAGTGACCTTGATTGGGGATTATGGATCCCCTAGACATGTTTGTGACATTGTGAACACTATAGATGCTAATGATGAATGAGTTTGCACATGAATCTTCTTCATTTGAACTTAATATTTCAAGTTACCCATAAGGTGTTTGTGAAATGTCCTCAATGGGAACTTTGCTTGATCTCGTGTTTGATGTAGCTCACGTTGATCAACATGACTTCAATGTACTAAATGAAGAAGCATTAGGACTTTTGAGTTAGTTGGATAATTCATTAACCTAATGAGAATTGCTTGGATTTAACAAGAACATGTTTGTTTAGCCAATAGAGCGCGAGTGTGAGGCTAGAAATTCATGTTCTATAGTGCCAATAGAGCGCGAGTGTGAGGTGCTATGCGAGATGTAACCTCTTGATACTAGGTTGTAGCGCGAGTTGAACTTAGTATTAATGTTGCATGAGCTAAATTCTATACGTGTGCATGTGAATTCATCATTGGTATATCATTCCATTGTCATAATAATTATCTAGGTGGTGAAGTAATCCGTAGTCATCTTTTAATTGGAAGTTAACCCTTTTGCAAGTTTAATCTCACTTTGGATTGAAAAATAGACCCCCCAAACAATAAACATTCTAATCTCATTTTTAGCACCATTAGTTCAATCACCTATCTTTTGGGTTCGACCTCGGTTCACCCGAGTCATTACAAATGTTTTGATTGCCGTGACTTAGCATAAGTATTTGAATATTTCCTCTATATTTACAAACGATCAAATGGCACCGTTACCGGGGATAGGTTAATTAACTAGGTGCTACTAGATTGTTTAGTTTGTCTACTTTCCCTTGCTCGATAGTTATTGCTTGTTTTGAGCTTGATTGTGTTAGCTTCTCTTGCCTTTCATTTCTAAGAATTTCTTTTGTTCTCGCAGGCACTTGAATGAACACAAGATTTAAGGGGCAAAAACAAGTAGCTACCGGTTCAACTTCAAACCTCCCAACCGTCAAGAAACCAAGAGATAGACCTCGGAAGAACCCTCCTCCCCTTGATCCTATTGTTCCTCCGGCTTTCCAAGGCCCAAGACCTCGTCCACCTCCACTCATAAATCCACTACCTTACTTGCCACCGGGATTTAGAATGGAAGATGAGATAGAGAACCCTCCCGCTCTTCAAAGAAACAACCGAAACTTTAGAATGGAAGAGGATAGGGAAGAAGATCCTCCCGCTAGACGGAACAATGTTGATGATCAAAATCATATACGGAATCCTCCCTTTCCTCAAAGGAATGCTAGAAATTATAGATATGATGACGAGGATGATGAGAGACCCGTTGGAGATTATATGACCCCTACCCTTGAAGGGAATGGCTCGGCTATTGTGCCTCCGGATGAAGATGCATTTGATTTTGATGTGAAGTCATCCTTAGTCCATATGGTGACTCAAGATCAATACCAAGGAGTTGGGAATCCTTCTACCCATTTGGAAAGCTTTCAAGAATATTGCCGCACTTATAAGCCAAGGGATGTACCCGTAGAATATGTCTATCTAAAGCTCTTCCCGTCTTCACTATACGGAGATGCGAAGGAATGGTTGCAAAACCAAGAGCCGGGATCCTTTAGGACTTGGAGCGAGCTAGCAAATGCTTTTCTCACCAAATTCTTTCCACCATCTAGGACAAAGAAATTCACCGATTTTATATTGACGTTCTCTCAAAGGGATAATGAGCTATTTCATCAAGCCTATGATTGATTCAAGCATTATTTAAAGGAATGCCCTCACCATAACTTTCGAAGAGCGGATCTTATGAGATATTTCTATATTGGCATGACCAAAGAGGCCAAAGGCCAAATGGACACGGCTAGTGGTGGTGCAATCATAGAGTTACCGGCAAACCAAGGATTTAAAGTCATAGAGAAGATCGCCACAAATTCCGATAGATATCAAGGAGTCGATCACAAGAAAATGGCTAAGTCTAGAGAGGATTCTTCGAATTATGTGACTAAAGATCAATTTAGTGATTTGACAAAGAAGATGGAAACCATGATAAGCATGGTAAATGCTTTAGAGGTGTCTAAACCGAAGAATGAAAAAGAGAAAAATCCGGTCCAACAACCTTGTTTCATATGCTCTAGTACGAGGCATTCTACGAAGGCTTGTCCCGATGGGAGACATGAAGATGATGATGACGGGTATGAAGAAGCCCACTATGTAAATCAACAAAGAAATTATGCTCAAAACTCTAATCCCATCACAAGAAATTACGAGCCTCCGCAAAGAAGAATGGCCAATGACTCCAATTTCACTCCTAGGCCTCAAGGGCAAAATTCTTATCAAGGGAGTTACCAAAGACAAGGGTATGTCTCTAACCAAAATCAAGGGCCAAATTCTTATTCTACTCAAGGTCAAGGCTCCACCCAAAACTCTCAATTTTCTCAAGGAAACTCTCAAAGGCCTTATCATGCCAAATCTCTTATGAATGATCAAGGGAATTCTCATCATCAAGGGCAAGCTTCTTCCAATCCTCAAGATAATCCTATGATGGCTATGATGGCACAAATGCTTGAAAGCCAAAAAGAGACCAACAAGAAGATGGAGGAACTAGTGGCCGAAAATAAGAGGCTTGCTAAAGAAAATGCCCATATGAAGCAAATTGGGAAGCTCCCTTCTCAACCGGATGTGAATTCCCTAGAACATGTTGATGCCATCACATTGAAAAGTGGAAAGGTTTTGCCTACCCCTCAAGGAAAATCAAATCTTAATTCTAAAGAGGTAGACGAGGAAGTTGCCAACGAAAATGCCGAAGTTGAACTTCAAGCTCCCATGGAAGAAAAAAAAAGAAAAAGAGGGAGAGCCGATTTTGATGAGGAAATATGTGCCCGTGATACCTTTCCCTCAAAGGCTAAAAAGAGCAAGCTAGATGCCCACTTCCAAAGATTTGTGGAGATGTTGAAGAAGTTGTATGTCACGCTTCCATTCCATGAGGTAATCACTCAAAATCCTACCTATGCAAAATTCTTGAAAGATATTGTGTCTAATCGTAGAGTTATTGACGAATCTAGCATGGTAGCATTGAATGTTGAGTGTAGCGCCATTGTGCAAAGTAGAATGCCTAAGAAAATGCAAGATCATGGATCATTTTCTATTCCTATCTCTTTAGGAAAGATTGAAATTGATAGGGCATTGTGTGATTTGGGAGCTAGCATTTCTTTAATTCCCTATTCATTGTTTGAGCAAATTGATGTGGGTGAACTTCATCCTACTATTATTTCATTGAAACTAGCCGATAGAAGTTCTAGAATCCCTAGGGGAGTTCTTAGGGATGTGCCTATTAAAGTTGGTAAATTCTTCATTCCCGTAGACTTCTATGTGCTAGAAATGGATGTTGAGCAAGAAATGCCCGTTATTCTTGGTAGACCTTTTCTTAACACCATTGAGGTGGTCATTAGATGTGGAGAAGGGTCTATTGAATTGAAAATAGGGGATGAAAAGTTGAATTTTTTTTGAAAAATGCCATGAAAGCTCCCACTTCATCTTTTGAATGCAATTTGCTTGATATATCTTGTGAAAATCTTGAGCTAACATCTTTCGAAAGCGAAGTCATGGACTTAGATGATTCTAGTATGCTTTTTACCTCACTAATGGATATGGAAGATGAGGAAATGTGTGACTTGACTTTGGCCGAAGGAGATAAATTATTTGATGCTTATCAAGGTGAAGAAAACCAAATGCCAAGAGGTAAGGAATTCGAAGGAGAGTTAAAACCTCTACCTTCGAATCTAAGGTATGAGTTTCTTGGGTCTAATTCTACGCACCCGGTTATAGTTGGTGCAACCTTGAATGAGAATGAAACGTCCAAACTTTTGCATGTCTTGAAAAATAATAGAAATGCTTTGGGGTACTCTATTGATGATCTTAAGGGAATTAGCCTTTCGTTATGCATGCATAGGATAAATGTTGATGAGAATGCAAAACCTTCTAGGGAGTTTTTAAGGAGATTGAACCCTAACCTTAGCGAAGTTGTCTTTAAAGAAATTACTAAGCTAAGAGATGCGGGAATCATTTATTCGGTCCCGGATTCGGAATGGGTAAGCCCCATCCATGTCGTCCCCAAAAAGGGAGGACTTACGGTTGTGCAAAACGATAAGGGAGAGTTGGTCCCTACTAGAACCGTAAATGGATGGAGGATGTGCATTGATTATAGGAAATTGAACAAAGCAACTAAGAAAGATCACTTTCCCATACCTTTTATTGATCAAATGCTTGAAAGACTTGCGGGACATGAATACTTTTGTTTCCTAGATGGTTATAGCGGATTTCATCAAATTCCCATTTTGCCTAATGACCAAGGAAAAACTACATTTATATGTCCTTATGGAACTTTTGCATTTAGACGCATGCCCTTTGGGTTATGCAATGCACCGGGAACGTTTCAAAGATGCATGATGTCTATTTTTAGTGTTTACATTGAGAAATGCATGGAAGTTTTCATGGATGACTTCTCTATTCATGGAACTTCATTTGATGATTGTTTAACGAATCTTTCTCATGTTCTTGCTAGGTGCATTGAAACGGGTTTGGTGCTAAATTGGGAAAAGTGTCATTTTATGGTTCAAGAGGGAATTGTGCTTGGGCATTTGGTGTCTAGTAGAGGTGTGGAAGTTGATAAAGCAAAAGTTCAAGTTATTGAGCAACTACCACCACCAAAAGATCAAAAAAGAGTTAGAAGCTTTCTAGGGCATGCCAGTTTCTACCGAAGATGTATTAAGGACTTCTCAAAGATTGCCAAGCCACTAACTCATCTCCTATGCAATGATGTGCAATTCAAATTTGATGAAGATTGCTTAGAGGCATTTGAAAAGCTCAAGAAAGCTCTTGTATCGGCACCCATAGTGCGACCACCGAATTGGGATCTTCCATTCGAGCTTATGTGCGACGCAAGTGATTATGCTATTGGAGCCATTTTGGGACAACGAGTCGATAACAGACTCCATGTGATCTACTATGTGAGCAAGGTGCTAGATAATGCTCAAATGAACTATACTACCACCGAGAAAGAGTTGCTAGCCATGGTATATGCCTTTGAAAAATTCAGACCATACCTTGTGGGATCCAAGACAATCGTCTACACAGATCACGCCGCTATTAAGTATTTGATGACAAAGAAAGATGCAAAGCCAAGACTTATTCGATGGATCCTTCTTTTGCAAGAGTTCACTATTGAAATCAAAGATAAAAAGGGGGTCGAAAATGTAGTGGTGGACCATCTTTCAAGAGTTGAGCTTCATGATTCAAAGCAATTCTCGTCACCTATAGGAGACTCGTTTATCGGAGAATATTTGCTTAGTGTAGAAGAGAACGCCTCTTGGTACGCGGACTATGTGAACTATTTGACGTGCAACATTCTCCCGAATGATCTTAATCTAAACCAAAGGAGGAAGTTCTTGCACGCTGTCTCGAGGTACTTTTGGGATGACCCTTTCTTGTACAAGCTATGCCCAGACGGCATTTATAGAACGTGTGTGCCCGAAGAAGATATGAAAGGAATTATAGCTTGTTGTCATTCATCTTCCTATGGTGGTCATGGTTCCGCTTCCAAGACCACGGCTAAGATTCTTCAATCGGGATTTTATTGGCCCAATGCATTCAAGGATACGTATCAATTCGTCAAGGCCTGTAACGAATGTCAAAGAATGGGCAACATTGCTAGAAGAGATGAAATGCCTCAGAAAGGCATCTTAGAAGTTGAAGTATTCGACGTATGGGGCATAGATTTCATGGGACCTCTACCCTCTTTACAAGGAAATTGCGTTATTCTCGTAGCGGTAGACTACGTGTCTAAATGGGTTGAAGCCATAGCTTCCCCATCTTGTGACGCTAAAGTGGGGATCAAAATGTTCAAGAAAATTATCTTCCCCAGATTTGGAATGCCAAGAGCGGTGATAAGTGACAATGGTTCCCATTTTAAGGAGAGAAGATTCGAATCTATGCTTAAGAAGCACGGGATATTCCATAGATATTCTACCCCTTATCATCCCCAAGCGAATGGGCAAGTCGAAGTGTCAAACCGAGAAATAAAGAACATTTTGACAAAGACAGTTGGGAAGTCTGGGAAGGATTGGGGGTTGAAGCTTGATGATGCCTTATGGGCATATAGAACCGCCTTCAAGACGCCCATTGGAATGTCTCCATACCGGTTAGTATATGGCAAACCTTGCCATCTCCCGGTAGAGCTTGAGTATAAAGCCATGTGGGCTATTAAGGAGCAGAATTTCGACATAAAGGCCACGGGAGAAAAGAGACTCCTTCAACTAAATGAGTTAGATGAAATCCGATTGGACTCCTACGAAAGTTCAAAAATTTATAAGGAGAGAACTCGGAGATGGCATGACAAGCTCATTCTAAAGAAACAGTTCTCGGTGGGAGACAAAGTCTTTCTATTCAACTCAAGATACAAGTTATTTCCCGGGAAGTTCAAGTCTAGTTGGTTTGGACCCTATAGAATTCATAGAGTTTTCGACGATGGCCATCTAGAGCTAGTTGACAATCAAGGGAATTTATTCAAAGCAAATGGGCAAAGAGTCAAAATCTATCATGCTGGCCATGGAGACCAAAACATGTTGGAAGCTCCCTCTTGAATGCTTTGTGCTAATACCGCTAGAGAAGGGATCCCGCTCGGGACTTCTCTTAGTGTGCTTCTCTACGTATCAAGCCTCGGCTCGGTCTTTGCCAAGACGTTAAACTAGGCCCTAACGGAAGGTAGCCCGGTTTGTGAGTCGTCCATCCATGCACAATTATTTTCATACATGTTTAGCATGTGAACATTGAAACTTGAATGTGGACTTGGTGCTTGCATTATCCAAAATGCATGATTTGGTGTGCTTGGTGCGGTATTGTGCTTGCATGAATTATTTCGGTGATGGTGAAGTCTTAGTGTGGAGTCTTTGATCCTAGCTTGCGTTTGGTTGAAAAGCATGTTTATGCTAATAATTTCTTGATGAAGTTTTGAATTTGCACTATTCCTGTGCTGCTTATTCGTGATACGAAGTTAAATTCTAAGTGTGGAGTTGGGAGTCAAAGCAGAGGACAAAAATTCATTGAAGCTGAAATTTGCCCCCAGTCGATCGACTGGGAGAAGACCAAAACCCCAGTCGGTCGAGTTGGCGAAGGTTCAGAAGGACCAATTTTTTCTGCCATTCGAGTCGGTCGACTGGCAAAGTCCTATCCAAAACACTCAGTTCTCATTTCAAACTCATTCTTGCCCGACTCACATTTCATCTCGCTCGACCGACTCCCATCCTTCGATCCTCCATCCGACCTTCGTCTGGCTTCGTCCTCCTGACTCATTCCCCTTGCCGCATGCTTGCCATCAGCCTCGCCACCACCAGCCAAGTCCTCAGCCGTCGCAACCGTCCGCTTCTTTGATTTCTGATCGGAAACTCAAAAGCCGGCTGATCTCCTCCGTCTGCCGGTCAAACCCTCCGATCAGCCTCTCAAATGATTTGCCAGCCTCCCGCCTACAAACCCCAGGTGCAGATTTGAGCCGCCAAACCCTCCGCCAAAAATCCCGATTTGTGCCCTAAATCGCCAGCCAGTCGACCAACTGGAATTTCTGTGCAGCGCCAGTCGGTCGAGTCGATTGAGGTCCATTGAGTTTTTGCTCAGTTCAATTTTCAGTGTTCCAACTCATTCCAACCATGCCTCGTTCCGGTCCTTCGTCTCAATCCACATCAAAGGGGAAAGAGGTTGCCCATGAGCCTACAAGAGTTGAGCGCATCATCGAGCAAAGCGAAGACGACGAGGATGACATGCCTCTCATCTCTCGCAAGAGGAAGCAGTTCAGAGCTTCGCTAGCAGACTCTAGCTCATCCTCGGAAGAGGAATTGGATGCTGCACCGGTTTCCCCCGCGCCTCGTCCCAAAAAGAAAAACCAACAACCGAGGAAACCGGCGAAGAAGAGAAGAGTCCCTTTGCCCACATTGCCTAGAGCTCCTTCACCTCCGGTGCCGAGAGTACCCTCTCCTCCAGCTATTGCACCGTCGTCCAGTGCTATCGTCCCGGTATTGCCAAATGAGGGACCATTGGATGGACCGTTACCGTTCCCGACTCCTTACCCATTCTCGGAGCCTCTAGCATTTACAGATGAGACTCACCGGACCAATCTTGCCACGATTGTGAGGAAGAGGAAGACAGTCATTCCTACTCTCTACCCCGACATGGGACTCCTTCGTGGAATTGATAGCGCCGTCACGGATGAGGTACATTCACGCCTCGCTAGTTGTGGTTTGGGCTTTTTGCTTAATGATGATCCCGGTTGCTATGAGAGGTTGTGAAGGAGTTTATTAGCTCGTTTGATTGGATCACAGAGGGGGGGAAAGGAAGGGAATATTATTGGAAGTTTGTGTTGGGTGGACGGAATTTTGAGATCAAGGAGAGTGTGATCAGTGAATGGTTGGGATTCCCTCCTTATGATGCCATAGCCCGGAAATACACCGAACATGATCAGAGTAGATTTTGGAAGCGGATTTTAGGGAGGAACGAGTGGTTCATTTCATCATATAATTCTTCGGCGATCACGAACCCGGTGTGGAAGATTATCCATCATCTCATTGCTATTGGGATAAACACCCAGACGGCGAAGGCTCGTTCATTCACTCTCCCGGACATGGACCTCATGCTTGCCATTGATCACGAGGAGGGCATTGATTGGCTCGCTACCCTTGCTACCCATTTTAAGAACATTGTGAAGAAGGGTGCGAGGAACGGCGCCTTAGGAGGAGGCTCTTTGATTACTTTGATTGCCCTTAGGTGTAACTTCACCTTCGGCCATGAGGGATGCCCCAAGCCTTCCAAGAGTACTCTTACTCTGAAAACCATGAAGCGTATGCACATCGTCAAGAAGGACGGGAAGACTTGGAAGGTCGACAGGAAGCCTCATCAAGGAGACCTCGTGACTAATGCCGCGTATAGGAGGCGGTTGTTCATAAGGGGGGACCCACTTTATTGCAGCACCCATCTCACCCCTTCCCCTCTTGCCTCTCCTATCCATTCCCCTCCTCCGGCCGACGAGCCTGATGCCCCTATCCCTGAGGAGCCGCTCATTCAGGAGGATTTGCCTCACGTTGATGCTGCTGTGGAGAGACCTCCCCCTGCCACAGATGATCTGACCGAGTGGAGACAGAGGACCTCCTCTGACATTGCTGACCTGAAGGGTGGAGTGGCTGATTTGAGGAGCGGCTTGACTCGCCTTGAGGAATTTGTTCGAGAGTCTGACGCGAGAGCTCGTCAGGAGTGGGAGTGGCTCCGGTCCACAGTTTTGTCCATGGTCACAGGTTCTGGTGGCCCAGTTGCTTCTCCAGCTGCTCCAGAGTTTTCTGTCCCTCGTAGCGCCTCCCCCTTGCCTACCACGCCAGCTTCCAAAGTCGGGGAGGCGGGCACACCACTTAGGGAGTCTTCCATTAGAGAGGAGAGCTCGCACTACACTGGTGCCACGATACCGAACGAGGAAGGTGTTGGAGATTCTGCTAGAGCTCTCAGTCTAGGAGACGATGAGGCCGCATCTTGAGCTTGTATTGCATGTTGTTTTTACTTTTGTCCATGCCTTCTTGCTTTGATCATGTACTTGGATGTTAAGTCGCCTTTTGGCGCAATTTTGGATGATGTATGCCATTTTGAGGGATTTGCCCTTGACTTGCTTTTGGTTGTATGCTAAATTTCATATGATATTGGAGGTGTTTACCATTTCTGATGTTCACTCTACAGGACATGCACCTTTATATTCTTCTCATGTTCAAAATTCACCTTCTTGTCTACATTTGCAACCAAAAGGGTATTTCTCACCCCCATGAGTTTTGTCATCGGCTCTACAAACGAGGGGAGTTCCTATGCGCCTTTGCCTTTATTTTATCATTCTTTGCGCTTAGGGACTAAGATTGAGTTAAGTGTGGAGTGGTTCTATGCGCATAGCTCACATGTTTGCATGCCTTGCATATCATTTTTGATGGACACTTGCATCTTTTGCACCTTATCCCTACATGAGAGTGTTCTTAACCAAATAGGCTTGGGACTATCGATTCCAATTCCTATAAATCACATCTAGCCTATTTACCACATTTATTGGATTTTGAACTTAGAACCGACCTAGTCCATTGAATATGTATTCTTGAAAACCCATATCATTGTTATCTCTCGTCTATCTAATTCTCTAAGTATTTTCGTTGAAATACCTTGGATCAAGCTATAGCAAGCACTTTTAAAAATCTTCGTGAAAAACTTAGACCCCTTGAATATTCCTTGGTGACTTGAGTTCTCTAACACGGTGCCTTGCTTATGTGTGTTCCCCGCACATTCCATACACTTTTTGAACATATTGTCAAGTTTTAAGTGTGGAGTCAAAAGAGGGCGAAGCCCCGCAAAAAAAAGAGAAATGATAAATGATACAAATGCTGGGGGTTAGGGAGGTCAGTCCCCCCTCGAAAGCATTTGCAGGCCAAAGGCCATTCAGAAAAAAAAGAAAGAAAAGAAAATAAGAGGCACTTAAAACTTGACTCTATGTTCTTCCATCATTATTCACTTGTGCGGGATTCAACATTTGCATTGTGTGCTAGTTGGAACAACTCTTGGATGACCCAGGTGCTTGCACGGGAGTATTCATTTGGTTTATTACTTGTTTGTAAAGAACTCTCGTGTCGAACTCCTCTTCCATTATGGATTACGGCTTAAGCGCCTAAAACTTGGGAACGAGTTCCATGTCGCAAGCCCGTGGGCTAGCCCTAGCTAGCATAGGCGAGCGATTGACACCTTTTGTGCAAACTAAAAGCTCTACTTCTATTGTATTACCTTGAAAATGAATAGACATTTGGACGAGACGATTGATAGCTCTAGTATTGATGACCTTGAATGCACAATCTCAAAGGTACTCAAAGTGGTTCGAAAGTCCTTTTGATGGTATTGTGATGATAGCCCTAGCGTGGGGTGAGGAATTTGCTTTGAGAAATCATAGCCTTGGTTAAACACTCTTGAATTCAATTCTCATGGGATAAGTGCACTTGGGATTTGTGAGTATTCCCTTTTCTGAAAACTCTCACGAGACTATAACTCGTCCACTAGGGTAGCCTAGGGGTTTAAAGGCTTAGTGCATATGCTAAATGCACTCGTCACACCTACGAAAAGGAGTTAGATTGTAAATATGTGTTAGAGTAGTTAGAAATAAAGTTTACCCATTGTGTCTCTTTGGCTTATTCTTATTGTTTGCTCGGGACGATCAAACTCTAAGTGTGGAGTGTTTTGATGAGTCGAATCCTCGACTCGTTTACATACCCATTTACGAAGAGTTTTGGTCCATTCCCGATGCTATTTCGATGCCATTTGACCATTATTATTGCATTTCAGTCTTGGAGCAACCATCCATTGAGCTCAAGACCTTAACACGAGAATTCGGGGAAAATTCGAAGATTTGAGCAAGTTTGGGCAAAAAGGAGCTCCAGTCGACCGACTGGGAATTTCCCCTGCACCAGTCGGTCGAGTAAGAAGAAGCCCCAGAATGCTCCTCAAACACGCCCATCGAGTCGGTCGATAGGACCAGCCAGTCGACCGACTGACATGAAGCTTAGCAGTGCACAAGACACGAGTCGATCGACTGGGACCTCCAGTCGGTCGAGTTGATGAATGCCTCAAATGGACCTCCAAGCGTGTCAATCGAGTCGATCGACTGGACCTTCAGTCGAACGACTGGGAAATTCCTTCATCAGCCATATTCTCAACACCAGTCGACCGACTGGAGCTACAGTACCGGAAACCCTAATGTTGGCTATAAATAGAAAGTTTGAGATCAAAACAAAGGAGGATTTTTTTTGGGGGGATTTTGAAGAGACTTTTGCACTGATTTTGAGGAGCATCTAGCACGAATTTCAAGGCGGATTGAGTGAAGAAGAAGACCAACAACAAGGATCCTCCATACTCTTGAATCTACATATTGGTTTTAGACTCCTAAACTCCATCTCCTTCATTTGCTTTTGTTTGTAAACTCACTATGAGTGAGTAGTGACCTTGATTGGGGATTATGGATCCCCTAGACATGTTTGTGACATTGTGAACACTATAGATGCTAATGATGAATGAGTTTGCACATGAAT
The DNA here is from genome assembly GCA_033675215.1 of Rhodiola kirilowii. Taxonomy (NCBI): domain Eukaryota; kingdom Viridiplantae; phylum Streptophyta; class Magnoliopsida; order Saxifragales; family Crassulaceae; genus Rhodiola; species Rhodiola kirilowii. The sequence continues at coordinate 28,378,177 of CM066196.1, read as the reverse complement.
CTTCTTCATTTGAACTTAATATTTCAAGTTACCCATAAGGTGTTTGTGAAATGTCCTCAATGGGAACTTTGCTTGATCTCGTGTTTGATGTAGCTCACGTTGATCAACATGACTTCAATGTACTAAATGAAGAAGCATTAGGACTTTTGAGTTAGTTGGATAATTCATTAACCTAATGAGAATTGATTGGATTTAACAAGAACATGTTTGTTTAGCCAATAGAGCGCGAGTGTGAGGCTAGAAATTCATGTTCTATAGTGCCAATAGAGCGCGAGTGTGAGGTGCTATGCGAGATGTAACCTCTTGATACTAGGTTGTAGCGCGAGTTGAACTTAGTATTAATGTTGCATGAGCTAAATTCTATACGTGTGCATGTGAATTCATCATTGTCTAGGTGGTGAAGTAATCCCTAGTCATCTTTTAATTGTAAGTTAACCCTTTTGCAAGTTTAATCTCACTTTTGATTGAAAAATAGACCCCCCAAACAATAGACATTTTAATCTCATTTTTAGCACCATTAGTATAATCACCTATCTTTTGGGTTCGACCTCGGTTCACCCGAGTCATTACAAATGGTTTGATTGCCGTGACTTAGCATAAGTATTTGAATATTTCCGCTATATTTACAAACGATCACAAAGATGAGAGAGAAAAAAAACCAGGTGCATAAGATTGTCGATGGAGTAGAAGGCAGATGAGAGAGAAAGATAGTATTGTTAATACAAATACCAAAATGCCCTTCGAAAATGAATTTATAATTTGTTTAGTGAAATAAAAGGTTAAGAAAATGGAAAAGATAGTGGGGCAAGTGTCATGTTTCCATTGGATGGATGAAGATGATGTGTCTCAATGAGTGGCTGAGATGCTGTCTCACGTGCCTCATTCTTAGGAGGGCTGCCTCATTTGAACGCTCCTCTATATATATATATAGAAGCGCTCAAATGAGAATACCTTCTAACTATAAGAACATGAGAATTGGCTTCTGATTGGTTGTTGAAAATCAAGGAACCAATCAGAAGCGAGGCACACCGTAACTACGGTGCACTCTCACCCACACAACCGCCCCGTGCTTTGGAGGTGCACCATAAGCCCGTGTTCCTCGCTTCTGATTGGTTCCTTGAAAAAAATGATTGGCTCACAATGATTCTCATGTTCTTTGAGTTACACTAGTTCTCATTTGAGCGCGCCCCTATATATATATAGGGGCGCACTCCAATGTGAACTCTTCTTAGGCTATAAACGTGTGAACCAATCTAAGCCTTTGGATCTTGAGATCCAACACTCCACAACGTGCCATGTGTCCCACAACCACCAAAGCACGGGACCCATTGGACATTTAAGTGGATTTGTGAGGTGGCAAAGATAGTGGGACACGTGGCACGTTATGGAGTGTTGGATCTCAAGATCCAATGGTCCAGATTGGTTCACACGTTCATAGCATAAGATGTGGACTGTGGTTCACATTTGAACGCTCCTCTATATATATATGAGCATTCAAATGAGGCAAGTGAGGCACGATCTCAGCCATCCATCAACCCCCCCCCCCCTCGTGCTTTGTGGGGTTGCCACGTGTCCCACTCACATTGACACTACTTCGTAGTGTGAACACAAATGGAGTGAGTGGGACACGTGACTTTGCCACATGCGTTTGATGGCCGAGATTGGTGGCTCGGATCGTGCCTCACTGCCTCATTCTACCAACTCTGCCTCAACCGAGTGCTCCCATATATATATATATATATATAAGAGCGATCAAATGAGGCAGGCCTCGGTAGAATGAGGCAATGAGGCACGATCTCGACCGTCCATCCTACCCCCACCCCGTGCATCGGAGGCGCGCAACATGTAGTAGTGTGAACACAAATGGCAGCTCGTGACACGTGGCTTCACCACGTGCATCCAATCGAGTCGATCAATGAATCGGATCGTGCCTCACTGCCTCATTTTTATAACCCTGCCTCAACCGAATGCTCCCCTATATATATATCACGTGAATAGTGTGAGGACATGAATAGTATGAGGACAACCAACCACAATGCACCACGTGTCCCACTATTCACCCCACTCACCTGCCACCTCACAAAGCACGGGGTCCATTGGGTGGTGAGTGGATGGGTGGGTGAATAGTGGGATATGTGGCACATTGTGGTTGGTTGTCCTTACACTATTCACATCCTCACACTATTCATGTGTCCTCATTTGAGCGCTCCTCTATATATATATATATATATATATCTAGAGAGAGGAGCGTTCAAATGAGGCATCCCTTCTTAAAGTGAGGCAGTGAGACACAATTTGAGCCAACCACGTGTGCCACTCAAACCTCCCGTCCTTTGTGGGCGCGCCACGTATCTCACTACCAAAAATCCATCAAAAAGCAAAAAGCAAACAACAAACAACTATTCCTGCACAATTCCTTACCACATCATCTAAATGAGTGGCTCACAACGTGCCTCACGTGCCTCATTTTTACAACCCCGCCTCAATCGAATGCCCCCTATATATATAGGGGAGCACTCCATTGAGGCAGGGTTAGTAGAATGAGGCAGTGAGGCACATTGTGAGCCACTCATTTTGATGATGTGGCAGGGAATAGTGCAGGAATAGTTTTTGCTTTTTACTTTTTACTTTTTACTTTTTGCTTTTTGATTTTGATGGATTTTCGATAGTGGGACACATGGCGCACACACAAAGCACGGGGGGTTTAGATGTGTGGCTCAGATCGAGCCTCACTGCCTCATTCTAATTTTGGTGCCTCATTTGAACGCTCATATATATATAATGGGGAGTGCTCCTTTGAGACAGGGTTGGTAGAATGAGGCAGTGAGGCACGTTGTGAGACACTCATTGTGCTGATGTGGTAGGTAATAGTGTGTTGCTTTTTGGTTTTTGGTAATGGGACACCTGGCGCGCCGACAAAACACGGAGGGGTAGATGTGTGGCTCAAATCATGCCTCACTGCCTCATTCTAATTTGGCTGCCTCATTTGAGCGCTCCTCAATATATATATATATATATATATATATATAAGGGCGCGCTCAAATGTTACCACTTCTTAGAGTGTTACCCAATTACTCGATTCTGATTGGTTGATAGTGGCAGGAATAGTGTCAGGATAGTGGATTTTTGGTAGTGGGTTTTACTGTTTGCTTTTTGAAAAGTAGTGAGTTTTACTATTTTGACACGTGGCGCACCCACAAAGCACGGGGGGTTGGGATGTGTGGTTGAGATTGGAGTAAGAGGTAACACTCTAATTTGGGGGTAACATTTGAGCGCTCCTATATATATATATGGCATGTGAGCATGATTCCTTTATGAAAACTACAATTTCACATGATAATGTTTCTATTTTATAGCATGCAAGTTTAGGACATTGACAGATGTATTTTTAACCCTTTATAGTTGTCAAGTCATAAGTTTAAGGGGTCAAGTTGCAGTCAAAAATAATTTGTAAACCTTGGTAAGCCAACGGTCGATCCAAGGAACAGTGTGTGAATAGTAGCTAATAAGTGACCTATTTAGTTACTTCAAATAATAAGAGATAATCTGGTGCAAAGAATTTCCCTAAAATTAAATGAAAAAAATTAAAAGGTTGATCTCATTAGAGAAAGAATTCGAGGATCAAACTTCACCCGTGCCAACCCCACAAACTATGCAACAATATTACACAATTCAATCATGCTATCGAGTATGGAAAGAAATCAAAATAACACTATTATACAAGCCGTCCATCAACAGATCATTCTCTAGATTAACCTAGATTGTTGAATGCCGACCATCCACGGATTATCAACAATTTCGGTTATTAAGCGTAGGGTTTTTCATATGATGAACATCAAGTTTCCTATTAATTCAAGTACTACTAGTGTAAATTCGATGATTTAATATCAATTTCATGCGATCGGGTTAATTACCTTAGACCCATCCATCTTTTGGTCATTAACCTAAATTCGTTCTATAACGCGCGCCGTCTAATGCGTCAAACTTAAATTTGTTTCTCCTGCGAACTACTAGTCATTGGCAAGCTGGGTCAAACCCTAGCGAGCTTGTTTGTTGAAGTTGAATCAGTAGACAAATAAAGAAAGAAGGGGTTTTTAGTAATTGCGAGTGCAAAGAGAGAAACACTAGTAAAGATTTCAATCAGAAGAGGCATTCAACTTAGGGTTTCTATTGTGACATCGTTTATCATCGACTGCTAATAATCAAATCTCAAGTTTCTAAGTGTGGTTATTCTGGAAAAGGTAATAACCCAAAGTATCCCGGTAAAGGCGATACACCACAACCTAACCCGGCAAAGGTGTTAGACTTCTAGTTCTACTAAACACAATAATCCGGAAGATGAGCAAAGGTGATACACCACAACCTAGGTGTCACCACTTGTCTTTACGGTAAAGTATCCAACAAGTATTAACGATAGGGATTGGTTGTTAAGCTAAGCTTTACGCCGAAGTTTCCATTTAGCTTAACAGTTCAATCCTTTAAATTAAACGCAAGAACTAGAGAAACAAGAAATTGCATTATATATAAAGAGTCTCAAAACATTTGTCACAATGAACGAAACCCTAAACTGAAATAAAGATTTAGCTACACATAGCCATAACAGAAAAACACAAGTATTTTTGTGAATGGAAGTACTAGAATATTCTTCTTTTCGTCGAAAGCTTCGCGTTCTTCTCCAAGTCGGCGTGCTGATTCTGGGAAGATGAGATGAATAGAAACTGTTCTCCAAGCCCATTATTTTATATGTTGAATGGTTTCCAAATCTGTTTTGAGCCCAAATTTCTAATTTTCAGATGTGCTGACATCATCAAAACCAATCGCTGATGTCAGTCGTCGCGCCCAGTGTTGAAATTAGCAACACGCTAATGTCTATGTGGGGCGTGACCCGCACTGTTTTGGTCTTCCTTACCAGTGCGTCAGTTTTGACTTCGACTCTTGATTTGACCATCCAAATGACCTTGGCTGCTCTCGGTGTGAATAGAGAGTTGTATAGAATTGAGTCAGCTACGCATCGACATGTAGCCCATATTTTTCGGATCACTTGTCAATTATTACCACTCCGTTGAACCTCCAAATGTCTGATTTGCCACTATGGTGTTTTTTGCAAGAAATGTTATCTTTTATGCGCATTTCCTCCTTGGGCTTCCAAAACACCTAAAATACAAAACCATACTAAAAAGTAAATATTTGCATATAAAAGTGTCAAAATAAATGAGATTAGTTAGTTCGACGAGTCGTATAAATACGACTCGTCAAAGCACCCCACACTTAAACTTGTTCGTCATGAACAAGAACAAGTCATAAAAGGAAAATAAATATAACACCACAATTTCTACGACGTCCTAGATAAATGCTACATGAATACGAGATGCTATTCTAAACTAGCTTTTCCATGCATAACTCATTTGTTGTTCACATCATGATGCCCAACAAAGAATTAACTCAACAGGGTATCAAACAAAAAAGAATTAACTCGATACACGTTACCTCTGAGCTGAAATTCAAATTACTTCGGATGAATGGGAAACAACCCTCTTTAGATCCATGATCTGCATTCGCTGTTCCGAACACTAGCTAAATGGTTATATTTTATTTCTTTTTCTGCCATGTGATTCATTCAAGCTTTAAGGCTTTGAGTTTTTCTTTCTTTTTGTTGGACAACTCTTTGATGTAGTGATCTTTCTTTGGCCTTAGGCTCTTGTTTATGAATGAGGTGCTTTACTTTTTTTCGTATAAAACTTCATAAACTGGCTATTTTTTCTTGAGCTTTGATTCTTTATTGTGAATTACTTGTCCTTTTTCTTTTCTTTCCAAAGACGGTACAATCATCGCCCTAAGCATATGGAAATACCATCCCGCTCTTTCTCATCATAGTCATTTTTTACGCGAGTCAAGATGGGTCACCACCTTTTCCCATATACTTCAGACTATAGATAGGACGATCTGTTTTCCCGTCCCGCTTATTTACATAAACACTGCAGTTTCAGAGCAAACTCTAATCCATTGAACTCGAAATGCCAACCTCCACTAAATCCATATAACCATATAATTAGAAATTAGGTGTTTTGAATGCTTGTCAAGTCTCTCTAGGACATTTATATCAACTCAACATCCCTATTTATTTCAACTCAAAAGACATGTAAATGATTAAATTCACATGTATTTGCATAAATCAGGTTTCACAAGAAAAATACATGTAATTAGCAACATAAATTTTGCATACTCATATATCAACACTATAATATCCAAGAAATAGAGAGAAATTCCACTAACTTCATTAATTTTTTTCAAATAAGAAACGTGCTGACATAGTGCTGAATGTAAGAAAATAAATGTGCTGACACAACTGACACACCCACTCCACACTTTTGAATCAAGTCGTGTCTTCACGGCACGACATTAGTTCAAAGACACAGATAATGCAAGACACACATACATAGGGAAAAAGAAAATAGAAATTAAAGTGAACAGGCACTCCCCTCGTCTCGTTGTGTGATGGTGAAAATTCTGGTCAAACGGGTCATTTAGGGGTGGTCAACCCTAGTCAACAGTCAATGTAAGTCACCGCGCCAAAAGAAGGCTGTAATTATTTTGTTCTAATAGAATATTAATTTGTTGACATGTTGCTGGTAAAGTATCATGTTCTAGCAGTTTAGCAAAGGCTAAGAAATTATGAATTTTTTTATTCTTTTCAATTGAAAAGATTGTTGGGGTGGATAAATCTGTGTTAAGATTTTTCCCGTGCTTAACCTATAATTTCTTTCTAACACAGAAATATATTGTTCTACATACGTAGAGACGAACCAAGGAACAAAGCATAATATTTTGATTTCTTGTTCACATATTCTGTAAAATTCTTCGCCTATGGTTTTTAACTCTATCGAATTAAAGTTTTCATAAAGCCATTTTTTAAATGGTTTACATTTTGATGATTCAAATTTTTGCATAATAGTTTTTCTTGCCTGGGATCCAGGTCTAAAGTCTATAATTGTTTCCGATGTCATTAAATAGGGAAATCCATTTCAGATTCGATTCTTACCGGTTCTTTAGTGTTTATTTCACTAGTATCAATTCATTTCATAATATTATTATGATCTATTATCAGTTTTTCAATTCTTTCAGCGTCTCTTATTTGGGACGTTGATGCTCTTGAAGATTCAATAGGTTGTTAAACCTTATATTCCAACAGTAAAATATAAGAGTACATTGAACTTGACCTACTAAGTCTAGAAGATGTTGATCTTCTTATATCTTCAAATTGAAGACTAACAGATCCTTCTAGTGTTTGTATAACATTTATTAAGTTGTTATGACTAACTGGTTGAGGTGGTATAACCTGTTCCAAAGTCCAATTTGTTGGAAATTCTATTTCTTCACACTTAGTTTTTCTTCTTGTCGTAATATTCGACTTACTGAAATTGGTTTCTATTATTATAGTTTCATTGGTTTGTTTGTCAACTATTTTACACTGGGGATTTAGTGTAAAAAGTGGTTTATAATAAATCCTATAACTGATTGCTATTACTTCTGTTCTTGATTTAAAATTGTAACAATGAGTCTTAACATTTAAAGTTAACGAATCTAATATATTAATATCTGACATTGAAAGTTGTAGATTTGGGTAAATATCAAAATAGACCGAACCATGAGCCAGACTAGTTTGAATTATTCCCATCAATGATTGTTTCCAATTCAAATTTCTACCATCTCTAAGGGCTACTATAAAGCTCTCGGGGTAAGCCTTGTAGGGTTAAAGGTTTAAAAGCACTTTGCACTGAACCAATATGGAAAAATTTATGTGAAGTTTTATATGATAAAATATCACTTTCATCAAGTAATCTAATTGTTAATTCCTCGGAATTTAAAGGAATTGTTTCTTTTGTTGTTTTTATTATTTGTTTGAGACCTAATTTCTCAATCGTTCCGAGTTTGTATATTATACTTGATTCGATTTTGGGGATCGTCCAATTATTAAGTGCTTTCAAGTTTTTAGGTATATCATACTCTTCTTTTAATTTGTTTTTAACCATAATCTGGTTTCTGATTATATTCATTTTTTTGTAATATGTGATATATCGTTATCTTCACCACATAATTACCCCACAGTGGCTCTAATACAATACGAAGATTTCTCGTCCCGTAGCATAAACCATCATTGCTGGTCAACATTGAACAACCGAATTTGTAAGGAATAGAGCATCCTGCTCTGATTACAGTCATCATTTATAACGGTCTCTACATTTTTACATATCAAACTAACTTTTTCGGATATTTAACCAACCCACTGCATAGATCAGTGTGAAAGCGTGGAGAACTAAAATCCAAGCTAGCTATGTAAATAGGCCCGTTATAAAGTATGACCAACCTTCCAGTGTTGATTGATCTAGTCGCCGATACCAATCTTAGCTATGAAACTTCATCAAGAATTCTCAGATTCCAAAATACAACAAAGGTAATTACATGGTTCGACATCGAATTATCACATATTGGGATAGTTAGCCTATAAGGCTAAACATTAGAAACATATATACAAATTAAAGACAATAAAATAAAAACTTACAAGTATCGTTGGAGCACCAAGGAGAGGATTCTTCAAAACCAAACTTTTATTGGACACTTAGAAAATATTACAAGGGGGAGAGAGAAGGAGAGAGTTTTCTAAAACTCGTAATGGAAAAAACTTGTTCTTCTACAATACCATACACCCCTTTTGATAGTAAGGGAAAAGTTGGGATCCAAAAACACAAGGGATCCACAAATAACTATTCATACTATTTGGAAGATTATCCATGTCGGAAACTATTTGCCTTGTGATTAAAGAGAGTGGTCCATTAAATGAACACTTGCTTAAAATCTACTTCCTCAGAATATTAGTCTGTCAGGTCTTTTGAAAAGGAGCATTCTCTTTTGTCGGCTTTCTTGTGAAGGAGCATGTCTTCAAGTTCTACTTTTAGAATTTCGAACCGATTATCAATTTTTTGCTCCATATCCTGCCAATTATATTCCAAAGATATTTGCTTTGCTTTCTTTTGATGCTATAGACATCAATTTAACTGTCGATATTGCAGATAGTGTCATAACCATAAATTTGCTTTGATTATGGGTTAGTCTTTATCATTTCGTTCTAGAACTTGGAATAAGATTTCCTTTTAATACAAGGGATTATTCCTTTTGTATAACCATAGACCAGTGCCCATCTCCATATATATGGGATAGAGAATTCCGTAAAAAATAGAAGTGAATATATTTCTTCCAAGTCCAAATTTTTATCTTGATATTCCAGTACTGAATGTGAAATTTCATCCATATAGAGAATTTCTTTTTAAAATACTCTCGAAGAATTTCTTCCGTAGTGCCAAAATGTTGCCACCATTTGGTAAACCAAGAAGGTATATCGGAGTTATAAACTTTCGAGCAAACTGTTATAAACCATGAATGCTTGTATTCCGAATTCTCATATAAGTGAACTTTTTCGAAGGCATCCAAATAATCCCAATAATCATATTTGACGAGATTCTTGTTCTGAGTATAACAAAACTCTTTTGTTCTTAGGGTGAAATTCCCCAGTCTAGAAGAGATATTACCCTCTTTATAATTATTTTGATGAAGTGAGATATCTCGCAACCATTTTTCATGAGTATTTTCTCATAAGAAATTCGGTTCTTGTATATTTTAAATGGGTATAACTCCATGTACCTTTTCATAAGAGTCCAGGGTTCATTTCTCCATTTGGCGTCCTTTTCATTCAAAAGAAGTATTACTTCTTTCTTTCTATGCAACAGATAAGCCTTACAATTTGGCTCATTGTCCTTATTTGCCACTATATTGGCATAGGATGGTGAAAGAGTATCATTTGTCATATTTGAATGTGATGCAAAATTCTGCTTTATAAATTCTAGATATTCCTGGGACGACTTTATTAGTTTTTCATTTTCAAATTAAGCCAGAATTTTCGGCTGCCTTTCACAATCTCTTCCACCTCTATAAGAGGAAGGGCCTTTCCGATGCGGCATCATTCCTGCAAAATGGAAACTCATTAAATATATTCTCTGGTCAAGAAATCTGCAAGACTATTTCCTTCTCCCTTTTTATAATTAATTTCAAAATCAAATGGGGCTAAATGAGCCTGCCACCTGGCAAACATTTATTTAGAAACATCATGTTTAAAACCTTTATTAACCATAAATTTATCAGAATTGCAATCAGTTCTAATAATAAACTTTTGATAGTATAAATCATCTTGGAATTTTAAGACACATTTTACGATTGCAAGAATTTCTTTAGCAACCGTAGCATAATTCTTTTGTGCATCGTTCCACTTACAGGAATAAAACCTGACAAGATATTCTTATTTTAATTATGGATTTTCCTGTTTTAAAATTCCTCCATAACCAATAACGGAGGCATCTGTTTCTATGATTTTTTCCTAATGTGGGTTAGACAACATTAAACATGGTAAAGATTTTACTTTATTCTTAATTTTTCCTACATCTTCAGTATGTTGTTTAGTCCATAAGACAGGTTTTCTCTTTTTCCTATCATATAAGATAGCAGTATCATTAGCAAGGTCTATATAATGGGCAGAAATATAAATTAAACATCTTAAAAATCTCTGTAATTGAGTTTTATCTATTATAACATCAGAAAATTTGTCAGCAAAATCAATACTCCTATTAATCGGAATTATATTTCCTTTTCCAATATTATGGCAAGGAAATCTAATGTTTGTCTGAAATAATGACATATTTGGTTTAGATATTACTAGACAATCATTTTTTATTATTTCTTTAAACATTCTTAAATCTTTAAAGTGCATTTCAATATCTTTAAAAAAAGACTAGAATATAATCAATATAAACAATGATGAATTCACTTAGGGAGTAAAAATATCATTCATGATCTTCTGGAATTCAAAAGGAGAATTTTTTAAACCCGAAAAGCATAACATTCCATTAAATCTTTGTTAGGAAGGGTGTTCCAAGTATTACTTGGTTAGTTAAATCTTTAGCTAGTTAGAAACTAGTTTGTATGCATTTTTTATCAATGCATACTTTAGTTTTGGGTAACTTATAACTAATCAGGAGGATATTTCCTCCTGCATGAGACAATGTATGAGTTGTTTTGTGGAAATACCTTGTAAGTATTAACCCTTCTTGATCTACATTCAAATCTGCTTCACTATCAACAAGAGCAGTAAATCCTTTTGAATAATAATTATCTATTAACAGACTGATTTTAATATGCCATTTTTCAGTTATAAACATCTCTAGAGTAGACAAAAAATGCTTGTCTACTTCTATATTATCTATTTCCTTGTCAGAAGTTATAACTTCTTTACCCTTTTCACTCTTAGAGATTCTCTGATCTAGACGCTTATTGTCTATCTTTAGACCTTGAATTTTCTTTTTGAGATTATCAATCTCGATTATTAAATCATATGTGGAAGTAGGTTTCTCTACTTCTGTGTTTTGCCTAATCCATTTATAAATTTCACTCAAAGATACAGTCTTTTAGGACTAACTATTTCCCTTTGAACTTCATGTTCCTCAGAAGTTAATTGATGAATTATTTTTTATCTTAATTCAGGATCTTTTATAACCTTAAGTAATTCCATAGCAGTGCTATGACTTAGGACATTAATTTTCAGATCTTGAAATTGTGCCTGAATTTTATATAATTGTTCTTCATCTGTGTTATTGTTAGATTCCTTGTTTGGACAAGGTTGCCCTAGAATACAAGGTTCACACTCTGATTCAGAATCTGTGACTAGGTTTTCATTTCTTAAAACCTTGAGATCCTCACTTGTATTTGAGAAATCAGTTAATCTAATTCTGAACTCTCATCTAAGTTAAGTAATATTTTTGAAACATTTCCTTTTACCCTTTCTTCCTCTTCACTATTAATCTTTCTTCCTACCCAACAAGTGCGGGCATAATGGCCATGTCTGCCACATCTTCTACAGATTATTAAACTATTCTTTTCCAGTTTCTTTTCTTCCCTAGCAATTTTACGCTGGTTTTTATCTTCAATTTTCTTTTTAAAATATATTTTCTTTCTATGATAAGGTTTATAATCATTGACAGATTTTCTAGGTTTACTAGAAGAAGATTTGTCAATTGGAAACTGATCACAAAACTGACCTAATTATTGTTTTTCAATAAGATTTTGGCTTTTCATTTGTTGATTTAATCTTATTTCATTACATAGGGCCAGGAAAAATCGTAACAAGGATTTATCCATCCCAACAATCTTTTCAAACTAAAAAGAATTAAAAAAATTCATAATTTATTAGCCTTTGCTAAACTGCTGGAAGATGATAGTTTACCAGCAACATGTCAACAAATTAATATTCTACTAGAACAAAATAATTACACAAATCTTTATTTAAATGTTCTAGGAGAACAAGTTTTGTTATTACAAAACAAAGTAGAACAAATTAATTAATTTAATGAATAACCAATCAATGATGGTGCCTCAACCAAAAGAGAAGCCAGTAGAAATGGCTACACCAAGTATTCAACCTCCTCCTACAATAACAGGGTTTAAATTAAGACCCACGAAGGACTTAGAAAATTTTCTAGCAGAGAAATTTAAAATTTAAAAAATAAGCACTCTTGATACGTAATTAAGGGAAAACTAATAGAAAAACCCTGATTATAAGCAAGTTTATGAAGACCAGATTAGTAAAATTCATAAATGGGCAGATAAGCCAATTACGGGAAAATATTATTACCCTATACCAACACCAGTAGATGTTCTAATGAGGTCATATCTAACAGTTATAGTGGTAGCCACATCTATGAATGGAACATAGATGGTTTCGCTCATCAACAAATACATAATAAAATTCATAGGATATTAAGGTACTCCACAGTATGTAAAAATAATGGCAATAGTGATAAGAGTATTGCTAACATGATTATATCAGGATTACAGGACAATTAAAAGGTTGATGGGATAATTATCTAGCTCAAAAAGAAAAAGATGATATATTAAACACAGTTAAGCAAGAGGATAATGTTATCCGAGAAGATGCAGTGTATACACTTGCAATTAATAGCATAGAACACTTTACGTGTAGATACTCTGATAATGGTGACAGTACCAGAACTTTATTACAAAATCTTAGGTGTAAAACACTTACAGATTTTAGATGGTATAAGGATACTTTTCTAAGTAGAGTTATAGAACTCCCAGAGTGTAATAGCACCCACTGGAAATCAAAATTTATTGATGATTTACCTAGTTTATTTGCTGAAAGAATTAGGAAAATCTTAAGGCAAAATTATAATTACAATCCTTATGAAAATTATACTAATGGGAAACTTATAGGAGTTTGCAACCAAGAGGGAATAGCCCTATGTAATGAAATAAAAATTAAATCAAGAAATTAAAAGCCAATATCTTTGATGAGCCGTATTTATACGACTCATCGAGTCATCAAATCCCATCAATTCCGATACTTTTGTATGCGAACAGTTACTTCTTAGTGTTGTTTTGCATTTCAGGTGTTGCGGAAGCTCTAGGAGGAAACGTGCATAAAAGACGGCATTTTATGCCGAAAACATCACAATGGCAGATCAGACCTTTGGACGTTCGTCGGAGTGCTGGGAGCTGACCGTTGATCAGAAAAATACGAGGCATATACCGTTGCGTAGGTGACTCAATTCCCAACAACTCTGTAGTTCACACCAAGAGCATCCGAGGTCGTTTGGAATGTCAAATCGAGAGCCGAAGTCAAAACAGATGCGCAGAACGGATGAACAGTGTCCGCAGATTAACAGTAACTTCCGGCCGTAAACAGTGTTTTTGGGCCATGAACAGTAACTCCGGCCGTGAACAGTAATTTCGGCCCAAATCAATGTGATATTAGGGCAAATTCAGAAGCTAGGGTTTCGGAATATTCTAGAAGATCAAGGTGGCTTGAAGATAAAGCAAAGATTATTATGGAAATATTTCCATGATTATCTTTTGGCTTATTTTGGAAACTTTAGGGTTTCTCAAAACTCTATATAAGGAGGAGCATACAAGATCAAATAATCATCCCACAATACACACTAGACGTGTGCTCTCCTCATCTCAGCCGTGCCCTAGCTGCTCACCACCGTCGCGCCACCTTGCCTAGCCGTGCACCACCACTCCACGGCCGTAGCTCCTCCACTCTCGGCCAGCCCTAATTCTCGGTTATTTAGTGAAGTATTATTGTTCTTTTATTTTCTGCATTATTTGCATGGCCATGTGTAACTAAACTCTCTATTCGGATTAGGGTTTAATATATTGTGACTATGTTTTTGAGACTTGGTTCTTAATGCTATATTCTATGTTTTACTAATTCTCGTGCATGAATTCCATGAAATATTGCTAGACTAGGCGTATACTTTGTCGTGAAACCTAGTTGCACAATATTTCTATATTAATCATCTATCTAATACTTTGTCGTTTGGATAGGTAGCACGTCTAAGTTAAATAACACCTTTGTCGGGTTATTAAACTTAGGGGAATTAGGTTGTGGCGTAACACCTTTGTCGGGTTACTTGGGAAGTCACCTTTGTCGGGACAACCACACTTAAAACACAAATTAGATACTTAGAAAGTCTATGATAAAACAAGTCACAATAAAACCCTAATCTGAATATTTCTCTCTGATATTTACAACCTTGCAATTTTCGTGATTTACAGTTGTTTCACTAACCTTTACTCTCACCGAATTTTCTTGTCTTTCTCTCTTACAGAACAAAGTAGTAACCACTCTAGCTCCCTTGGGTTCGACCCTTGCTTGCCATTGTTCTAATACACAGTCTACAGCAAGGAAAATATAAATATCAAATTTGCAGGTCAAACGACGCCTGTCAAATTTTGGCGCCGTTGCCGGGGAGCTACGCACGGTGAATTTCGTTCTTCCCTTCTTTTCATTTATTCTTCTTTCCTTTCGTTTATTTTTGTTATTTCTTGCTATTCGGTGAAATTTCCTAGTTTGTATTTCGATTTCCTTGTTTTTTGATTTCCAATTATCTCGATTTCGATTTCTAGCTTTTAGAGGGTTCTGTCACCAAGACTTACGAGTCTAAGGAGATTGGGTTTTAAGTGAGACCGCTGTGACTCCTCCAATCTCCTGGGGACCCTTTATTGCTAGTCTGTGCTTGCTATTCGGTGCCTTGCTAGTTTGCAAGTTTTTTCTAATTTACTTGCAGATTTGACATGTCTTCCTACTATGGAAGTGAGCCTTGGAACTATGAGGAGTGCTACCCACCATCCTTCCAACAAGAAGTCCGAGAAAAGATCATGTACATTGAGCAATCCCGGGATGAAAACTTGGATGAGTACCTACGATACTTTGACTCCCTCGTGACAAGCTGCCCGCACCATGGATTCTCTAACTACGATCTTATTCAAAGATTTCTCGGTGGAATGATGCCTCATGAGTGGGATAAGCTCAATGAGGAGGCCGGAGGCTCGGTCTATGACTTGACCATCATCAATCTTTGGCACTTGATAGAAGATATGGCAGAAAGCTCAAGACAATATCGGGCCAAGTGGATTGCAGAAATAGACGACATGTTGCGCCAAGCTAAGGCTGAGAACGAGAGAGCCTCGGCCAAGCGATCAAGAGCATCTTCCGACTTAGACCAGGCCATGTCCAAGTTGAGGAGAAATCAAGAAGAATGTGACAGCAGAAAAACAGAGGCGGACATGGCAGAGGCTCTAATAGAGCCTATCTTGGAGCCCATAGAACCGGTAGAAGATGAGGACACATGGTTGACGGAAGAAGAGCTCAAGTCGGACTACCCCGGATATTTGGAAGAAGATAGCCCGCTGGCACCTAAAGAAGAGCCGACCGAGCCACTCGAATCAGACCCCATTACCGAGTTGCCCGAGACGTGCTCAGACTTCATTGCGGAGCTACCCGAGGAAGAACCGGTCTTCACTGTCGAAGCAACAGAGGAAATCAAGGTCACCGAGGATTCCACCTCAGTGCAGGGCGCGGACGACTCTACAATTTATGCGCGGACGTATGAAGAATTACCAATAAATCAAGAGACGTCCGCGGAGGATAAACAGGAGACGTCCGTGGGAAGCACTGATTCAGGCAAGGATCCAGGTATTCTCGCACTCACCCGTGATATTGACTCTTATATTTTGCAGACGGGAGATGCCAGCGCTCACAGTCCTATTGCACTTATTCTGGGACAATCGGTCATCTTGAACACAAGGACCAAGAATGACATGGAAACAAAAATGTTGTCACCTGTGGTTGCTGGAAAGAAATCAAACTACCATGCTCACAAGGATTCTGACCGTCCATACATGAGGAAGAGACCGAGACATGGCACGTTTGGATGGAAACCAGGATGGAGAGACATGAGAGCACCTTTTGATGAGGGCTATAAGCTTCACAAGGGAGTACAGAAGTTTGATTTGGAGCAGCCTTGGGATCCTACCTTGTGATTCCCAAAGAGGTAGCGTCGAGCCAACGACGTAAAACAAAGGCGCTCGCAGGGAGGCAGCCCTGCACTTTTCATTCTTTCACTCTATTTACTTATTATGTTTGTCTGAGTCTTGAGTCATTATTGTCACATTGTACTTGGGAGAGAAGATGATTTTCATGCAGGGACAGAGGCGAACGTATCCGAAACATTGGCATAAGACTGCATCCAACGTGAGTAGTTCACACCTTGAATAAATTGTGTCAAGAAACATGAGCGTTTAAAGATTCTGTCACAAAGACTTACGAGTCTAAGGAGGTTGGGTTTTAAGTGAGACCATTGTGACTCCTCCAACCTTCTGGGAATCTTTTATTCGTTTTAATGTCATCGACACAGACCTTTCATCGTGTGACAAACTCACGCTGCGACACAAGCTCCAATGGTGCTCTTCGAGGACTCACAGGAGAATTATCAGTCGTCTCTGATTGTCACGCACGCACGAGGGAAGTGCCTATCCTTACTCTCTTCTTATTTCCCTTTATTTATTGCATGCATTGTGAGTCTAGATTTGAGTCGTACCGTGAGGACACGGCTTATTTCAAAAGTGTGGGGTGGGAGAGTCAGTCATTGAGTCAGCACGTTTATTTACTGCACCCTGCACAGAGTCAGCACGTTTCCCATGATTTTTAAAATTTTTGTACATGATACTTCACTACTTCCTAGACTTGCAGTATTGGATAATGATTAGGTGAAATAGATAGAGCCGATTATATGCATGTCTTTGGTGAAAATTGACTTGTGCAACTAACATGTGATTTTAAAATTCTGCATGCCTTTGTTAGTTGAGATAAACAGGGATGTGGAGTTGATAGAAATGCCCTAGAGAGACTTGACAGATCATTCAAAGACCGAACTCAGGATATATGGTTATGTGGAGCTTGTGGAGGCTAGCACTTCGAGGCAACATAGTACGAGTCTGCTCCACCACTGCGGTACTTTTGCGGCTGGTTGAGACGGGAATACTTCACACCGTCCAAACTCTAGTCCAAGTAGCCGGGAAAATAGACAAGCGACCCTTGGCTTGACCCGAGCAAAAGGACGATGATGAGTGAGAGCAAGTAGGTTCGAGCAAGTCACAATCCGCACTACAAAGCAACAAATCCACCATCATTGTGATAGTCCACACGAAATCAAGTAAAAGCATCATTAAAATATCAGATCCGATGACACTATAGCTGGCCGAAAAGCACTCAAACACTTTGAAGCTCGAATCAATCACGTGCAAGAAAAAGCGGCAAAGCATAACCATATAGCAGCAAGTTCGAGTCCGAGAATGAGGTTCATGGGTCTAAAAAGGGATATCTCCCGATACATCCGAATTGATTTGCATCTCGGCCCAAAGGTAACACGTATCTTTAACCCATGTTTTCGCACAAGGATATTAGTAACGAGCATGCATAGAGGGCAGGATCTAGAGTAACCGATTCATGTCCATGTAGCACGTCTAGGATGACCGAAGCATTGTGGTGTTTACATTATTCGTTCCTCTTAAGACCTAGTCCTTGTTCGGGACGAACAAGTTTAAGTGTGGGGTGGTTTGATGAGCCGTATTTATACGACTCATCGAGTCATCAAATCCCATCAATTCCGATACTTTTGTATGCGAACAGTTACTTCTTAGTGTTGTTTTTCATTTCAGGTGTTGCGGAAGCTCTAGGAGGAAACGTGCATAAAAGACGGCATTTTATGCCGAAAACATCACAATGGCAGATCAGACCTTTGGACGTTCGTCGGAGTGCTGGGAGCTGACCGTTGATCAGAAAAATACGAGGCATATACCGTTGCGTAGGTGACTCAATTCCCTACAACTCTCTAGTTCACACCGAGAGCATCCGAGGTCGTTTGGAATGTCAAATCGAGAGCCGAAGTCAAAATAGATGCGCAGAACGGATGAACAGTGTCCACAGATTAACAGTAACTTCCGGCCGTAAACAGTGTTTTTGGGCCATGAACAGTAACTCCGGCCGTGAACAGTAATTTCGGCCCAAATCAATGTGATATTAGGGCAAATTCAGAAGCTAGGGTTTCGGAATATTCTAGAAGATCAAGGTGGCTTGAAGATAAAGCAAAACTTATTATGGAAATATTTCCATGATTATCTTTTGGCTTATTTTGGGAACTTTAGGGTTTCTCAAAACTCTATATAAGGAGGAGCATACAAGACCAAATAATCATCCCACAATACACACTAAACGTGTGCTCTCCTCATCTCAGCCGTGCCCTAGCTGCTCACCACCGTCGCGCCACCTTGCCTAGCCGTGCACCACCACTCCACGGCCGTAGCTCCTCCACTCTCGGCCATCCCTAATTCTCGGTTATTTAGTGAAGTATTACTGTTCTTTTATTTTCTGCATTATTTGCATGGTCATGTGTAACTAAACTCTCTATTCGGATTAGGGTTTAATATATTGTGACTATATTTTTGAGACTTGGTTCTTAATGCTATATTCTATGTTTTACTAATTCTCGTGCATGAATTCCATGAAATATTGCTAGACTAGGCGTATACTTTGTCGTGAAACCTAGTTGCACAATATTTCTATATTAATCATCTATCTAATACTTTGTCGTTTGGATAGGTAGCACGTCTAAGTTAAATAACACCTTTGTCGGGTTATTAAACTTAGGGGAATTAGGTTGTGGTGTAACACCTTTGTCGGGTTACTTGGGAAGTCACCTTTTTCGGGACAACCACACTTAAAACACGAATTAGATACTTAGAAAGTCTATGATAAAACAAGTCACAATAAAACCCTAATCTGAATATATCTCTCTGATATTTACAACCTTGCAATTTTCGTGATTTACAGTTGTTTCACTAACCTTTACTCTCATCGAATTTTCTTGTCTTTCTCTCTTACAGAACAAAGTAGTAACCACTCTAGCTCCCTTGGGTTCGACCCTTGCTTGCCATTGTTCTAATACACAGTCTACAGCAAGGAAAAGATAAATATCAAATTTGCAGGTCAAACGACGCCTGTCAATCTTATAGAAAAAAACAATTAGGTCAGTTCTGTGATCAGTTTGCAATTGACAAACCTTCTTCTAGTCAACCTAGAAAACCTGTTAAGGATTATAAACCTTATCATAGAAAGAAAAGATATTCTAAAAACAAAATTTTAGATAAAAACCAGCGTAAAATTGCTTGGGAAGAAAATAAATGGGAAAAGAATAGATTAATAATTTGTAGAAGATGTGGCAGACATGTCCATTATGCCCGCACTTGTTGGGTAGGAAGAAATATTAATAGTCTTGAAGAGGAAGAAAGGGTTAAAGAAATCCTTTCAAAAATGTTACTTAACTCAGATGAGAGTTCAAAATCAGAATTAACTAATTCCTCAACTACTAGTAAGGATCTTCAAATTTTAAGAAATGAAAACCTAGTCACAGATTCTGAATCAGAGTGTGAACCTAGTCACAACTACTAGTGAGGATCTTAAAGTTTTAAGAAATGAAAACCTAGTAAAAAAGAATCAACTATATTTTCTATAACAAGAATTAAATATTCTTACTATTGAAGAAAAACTTCAAAATCCAAAATTAAAGGATAATATTAAACTACTTACTAACCAATTCTCTTTGGAGATTTGTAATGTTCATCCAAATGCGTTTTGGGATAAAAAGAAACATATAGTTTCTCTTCCTTATGAGGAAGGATTTGATGAAAATAAAAAATTTAAATGGATTAGATACCATATTCCCAATAAAAAGGATTTATTAGACTGATTATATGAACCTGTTATTTTCTCCAAATTTGATTTAAAATCAGGATATTGGCAATAACAAATTAATAAAGCTGATAGATATAAACCAGCTTTTAATATCTCATTTGGACAATTTGAATGGAATGTTATGCCTTTTAACTTAAAAAATACTCCTTCTGAATTGCAGAAGATCATGAATGATATTTTTACTCCCTATAGTGAATTCATCATTGTTTATATTGATGATATTCTATCTTTTCTAAAGATATTAAAATGCACTTTAAACATTTAAGAATGTTTAAAGTAATAAAATAATGGTCTAGTAATATCTAAACCCAATATGTCATTATTTCAGACAAGCATTAGATTTTTTTGCCATAATATTGGAAAAGGAAATATAATTCCGATTAATATTGATTTTGCTGATAAATTTCTTAAGGATATAACAGGTAAGATGCAATTACAAAAATTGTTAGAAAGCTTAAATTATATTTCTGCTCATTATAAAGATCTTCCTACAAATATTACATATAAAAAAGGAGAAGATAGTCTTCCAAATTTCTTGACCAGAATATATTCAATGAGTCTCCATTTTGCAGGAATGATCCCGCAAGGGAAAGGTTAGAGGTCGTGGAAGGCAGCCAGAAATTCTAGCTCAATTTGGTAACAAACGACTGACAAATTTGTCCCAAGAAAAAGAATACCAGGAATATCTGGAATTCAAAAGGAAAAATTTTGCCTCACAGTCAGAAACAATAATTAGTTCTCCATCCTATGCCAATATAGTAGCAAATGAGGATAATGAACAAAGTTACATTGTCTATCAATTGAACAAAAAGAAAGAAGTATTAGGTCTTCTAGATGAGAAAGACTCCAAATGGAGTGATGAACCTTGGACCTTAATGAAAAGCTATATGGAAGATGGGTCATACCCATCAAGGATGTACAAGAATCAAATTTATTATGAAAATATTCTCATGGAAAATGGATGTGAGATATCTCACTTCTCCGGTGCCCAACCAGAGGTTTATAACTTCAGCAAAATAATTATCAAAAAGGTTATATCCCTTCCAGATTGGTGAATTTCACCCTTGAGATCAAAAGAGTTCTGTTATACTCAGAACAAGAATCCAATTAAATATAATTTTTGGGATTATATGGATGCCTTTGGAAAAGTTCTCTTATATGACAATCCAAAGTGCAAGCCATCTTGGTTTTAAAAAAATCCGATATGCCTATCTAGTTTGCTAAATGGTGGCAACATTTTGGCACTATTGAAGAAATTCTTCTAGAAGAATTTAGAAAGAAATTTTCATAATGGGTGGAAATTTCACCTAGAGTCCTGGAATATCATGATAAAGAATTAAAGTTGGAGGGATTATATTCACTCTTATTCGGTACAGAATTCTCTATTCCATATATATGGAAATGGGCACCGGTCTTTGGTTATACAGAATAACCCTTGCATTAAGAGGGAATAATATTCCAAGTTCTGGGACAAGATGATAAAAACGTACCCAGAAACAAAGAAAATTTATGGTTATGATACTGTCTGTAATATAGACGGTAAAATTGCTGACTATGAAGAAAGGCATAGAAAAGCCATGGACATATCCTTCCAATACATTTCTCAAAAAATGATGTCTAGAACCCAAACACTAAATGAAAAGGAGCTAATAGCTACCTACATGGAAGAAATAAAAAAGGACTTATATAGTCTTGAAGAAAAGGATGAGACTATGTTCTCATAATTTGGGAAAGACCGATGTTTCCATGGCAACCTCAAGCCATTATATTTTCCAGGATTCACAAGATGTGGAACCAATATTGATGATGTATTCCAAGATTTCCAGGAAGCACTTTAAGAAAGACTACTATCCAAAGAAGTCAACAAAGGAGAATGTTCCTTTTTAAAAGACTAATAATGAGAGGAGTAAATTAAGAGCATGTATCCTCCATATTTGGCCACTATCTTCATTCATAAGGGTAATAGTACCAGTCATAAAGAATCTTCCAAATTACAAAAATAGTCAATATTAAGTGTGTTTTATTCTCGAGTCCCTTATGTTTTTGGATCCTTTCTTTTCCCCTGCTATAAAAAGAGGTGTATGATGTTTTGTAAGAACAAGTTTTTTCCATTACGAGTTTTAGAAAACTCTCTCCTTCTCTCTCCCCCTTGTAATATTTTCTAAGTGTGCAATAAAAGTTTGGTTTTCAAATTAAGCCAGAATTTTCGGCTGCCTTTCACAACCTCTTCCACTTCTAAAAGAGGAAGGGCCTTTCCGCTGCGGGATCATTCCTGCAAAATGGAAACTCCTTACATATATTCTCTGGTCAAGAAATCTGCAAGACTATTTCCTTCTCCCTTTTTATAATTAATTTCAAAATCAAATGGGGTAAATGAGCCTGCCACTTGGCAAACATTTATTTAGAAACATCATCTTTAAAATCTTTATTAACCATAAATTTATCAGAATTGCAATCAGTTCTAATAATAAACTTTTGATAATATAAATCATATTGGAACTTTAAGACACATTTTACGATTACATGAATTTCTTTAGCAACCGTAGCATAATTCTTTTGTGCATCGTTCCACTTACTGATATGTTGCAAGTATAGCTAAAATATTCGAATAAGAATCCAAAAACTTATGCTAAGCCACGTCAATCAAAACATTTATATTGACTCGGGTGAACCGAGGTCGAACCCAAAAGATAGGTGATTAAACTAAGGGTGCTAACAATGAGGTTAGAATGTCTATTGTTTGGGGGGGTCTATGTTTCAATCCAAAGTGAGATTAAACTTGCAAAAGGGGTAACTTCCAATTGAAAGATGACTAGGGATTATAATGCAAAGCAAACGCAGAGAAAGCCGGGATTAGGAAACACCCTAATTATGTTTTTTCATTATTCAAAAGCTACCGAATGAAATTACATAAGTTTACTTAAATAGGAAAATAAAACGAAACCCTAATACGGAAATTACTAAAAACCGAAAATTTCTAAAAACATTAAAAATTCAAAATAAAATAGGAAACTATCCCGGATGGCCCAAAAAGCCCATACTACACGAGCAAAGCTCGTGATTTCTGATCTCCACGCCGTTCCGCTCAAAATAAGATATTATGGGCTGAAACCGGACACCGGTAACTCCAATCCAGCTATTTCGCCACAATCCTGATTGTTCGCTAATCTGTCTGCATCAGATTACTTCACCACCTAGACAATTATTATGACAATGGAATGATACACCAATGATGAAATCACATGCACACGTATAGAATTTAGCTCATGCAACATTAATACTAGGTTCAACTCGCGCTACAACCTATTATCAAGAGGTTACATCTCGCATAGCACCTCACACTCGCGCTCTATTGGCACTATAGAACATGAATTTCTAGCCTCACACTCGCGCTCTATTGGCTAAATAGACATGTTCTTATTAAATCCAAGCAATTCTCATTAGGTTAATGAATTATCCAACTAACTCAAAAGTCCTAATGCTTCTTCATTTAGTTCATTGAAGTCATGTTGATCAACGTGAGCTACATCAAACATGAGATCAAGCAAAGTTCCCATTGAGGACATTTCACAAACACCTTATGGGTAACTTGAAACATTAAGTTCAAATGAAGAAGATTCATGTGCAAACTCATTCATCATTAGCATCTATAGTGTTCACAATGTCACAAACATGTCTAGGGGGTCCATTATCCCCAATCAAGGTCACTACTCACTCATAGTGAGGTTACAATCAAAAACAAATGAAAGAGATGGAGTTTAGGAATCTAAAACCAATATGAGATTCAAGAGTATGAGAATCCTTGTTGTTGATCTTCTTCTTCACTCAATCCACCTTGGAATTCGTGCTGGATGTTCCTCAAAATCAGTGCAAAAATCCCCCAAAAAGTCCCCCCCTTTGTTGAGATCTAAAAGTTTCTATTTATAGCCAAAGTTGGGGTTTCCTGTACTGTAGCTCTAGTCGGTCGACTGGCGGGAGCTGGTTTTCCCAGTCGGTCGAGTGACGCTGAAAATGTGTCTGACGAAAGGATCTCCCAGTCGGTCGAGTGAAAGTCCAGTCGACCGACTCGATGGACTGGTTTGGCAGGCCTCTTGGAGTGACTTGCAACTCGACCGACTCGTGGATCTCAATCGGCCGACTCGAGCTCTTGAGCACTCTAAGCAACATCTCAGTCGGTCGACTGGCTGATTCAGTCGACCGACTCGATTGACGAGTTTGAGGAGCCAACTGGGGCGTCTTGCAACTCGACCAACTGGGGCAGGGGGAATTCCCAGTCGGTCGACTGGAGCTTCTTTCTGCCCAAAACTGCTCAAATCCTCGGATTTTCTCCGAATTCTCGTGTTAAGGTCCTGAGCTCAATGGATGGTTGCTCCAAGCCTGAATTGCAAGGAAAAGGGTCAAATGGCATCGAAATAGCATCGGGAATGGACCAAAACTCTTCGTAAATGGGTATGTAAATGAGTCGAGAATTCGACTCATCAAAACACTCCACACTTAGAGTTTGATCGTCCCGAGCAAACAATAAGAACAAGCCAAAGAGAAACAATGGGTAAACTTTATTTCTAACTACTCTAACACATATTTACAATCTAACTCCTTTTCGTAGGTGTGACGAGTGCATTTAGCATATGCACCAAGCCTTTAAACCCCTAGGCTACCCTAGTGGACGAGTTATAGTCTCGTGAGAGTTTTCAGAAAAGGGAATACTCACAAATCCCAAGTGCACTTATCCCATGAGAATTGAATTCAAGAGTGTTTAACCAAGGCTATGATTTCTAAAAGCAAATTCCTCACCCCACGCTAGGGCTATCATCACAATACCATCAAAAGGACTTTCGAACCACTTTGAGTACCTTTGAGATTGTGCATTCAAGGTCATCAATACTAGAGCTATCAATCGTCTCGTCCAAATGTCTATTCATTTTCAAGGTAATACAATAGAAGTAGAGCTTTTAGTTTGCACAAAAAGTGTCAATCGCTCGCCTATGCTAGCTAGGAACTCGTTCACGGGCTTGCGACATGGAACTCGTTCCCAAGTTTTAGGCGCTTAAGCCGTAATCCATAAGGGAAGAGGAGTTTGACACGAGAGTTCTTTACAAACAAGTCATAAACCAAATGAATACTCCCGTGCAAGCACATGGGTCATCCAAGAGTTGTTCCAACTAGCAGACAATGCAAATGTTGAATCCCGCACAAGTGAATAATGATGGAAGAACATAGAGTCAAGTTTTAAGTTCCTCTTATTTTCTTTTCTTTCTCCTTTTTTTGAATGGCCTTTGGCCTACAAATGCTTTCGAGGGGAGACTTACCTCCCTAACCCCTGGCATTTGTATCATCATTTTTTTTGTGCATGGGGCTTCGCCCTCTTTTGACTCCACACTTAAAACTTGACAATATGTTTAAAAAGTGTATGGAATGTGCGGGGAACAAACATGAGTAAGGCACCGTGTTAGAGAACTCAAGTCACCAAGGAATATTCAAGGGGTCTAAGTTTTTCATGAAGATTTTTAAAAGTGCTTGCTATCGCTTGATCCAAGGTATTTCAACGAAAATACTTAGAGAATTAGATAGACGAGAGATAGCAATGATATTGGTTTTCAAGAATACATATTCAATGGACTAGGTTGGTTCTAAGTTCAAGATCCAGTAAATGTGGCAAATAGGCTAGATGTGATTTATAGGAATTGGAATCGATAGTCACAAGCCTATGTGGTTAAAAACACTCTCATGTAGGGATAAGGTGCAAAGGATGCGAGTGTCCATCAAAAATGATATGCAAGGCATGCAAACATGTGAACTATGCGCATAGAACCACTCCACACTTAACTCAAGCTTAGTCCCTAAGCGCAAAGAATAATAAAATAAAGGCAAAGGCGCATAGGAACTCCCCTCGTTTGTAGAGCCGATGACAAACTCATGGGAGTGGGAAATACCCTTTGGTTGCAAATGTAGACAAAGAAGGTGAATTTTGAACATGTGCATAATATATAGGTGCATGTCCTGTAGAGTGAACAGTAGAAATGGTAAACACCTTCAATATCATATGAAATGAAGCATACAATCAAAAGCAAGTCAAGGGCATATCACTCAAAATGGCATACATCATCCAAAATTGCACCAAAAGGCGACTTAACATCCAAGTACATGATCAAAGCAAGAAAGCATGGACAAAAGTAAAAACAGCATGCAACACAAGCTCAAGATGCGGCCTCATCGTCTCCTGGACTGAGAGCTCTAGCAGAATCTCCAACACCTTCCTCGTTCGGTATCGTGGCACCAGTGTAGTGCGAGCTCTCCTCTCTAATGGAAGACTCCCTGAGTGGTGTGCCCACCTCCCCGAATCTAGAAGCTGGCGTGGTAGGTAAGGGAGAGGCGCCACGAGGGACAGAAAACTCTGGAGCAGCTGGAGAAGCAACTGGGCCACCAGAACCTCTGACCATGGATAAAACTGTGGACCGGAGCCACTCCCACTCCTGGCGAGCTCTCACGTCAGACTCTCGAACAAAATCCTCAAGGTGAGTCAAGCCGCTCCTCAAAGCAGCCACTCCACCCTTCAGGTCAGCAATGTCAGAGGAGGTCCTCTGCCTCCACTCGGTCAGATCATCTGTGGCAGGGGGAGGTCTCTCCACAGCAGCATCAACGTGAGGCAAATCCTCCTGAATGAGTGGCTCCTCAGGGATAGGGGTATCAGGCTCGTTGGCCGGAGGAGGGGAATGGATAGGGGTGGCAAGAGGGGAAGGGGTGAGATGGGTGCTGCAATACAGTGGATTCGCCCTCTTGAACACCCACCTCATATACGCGGCATTAGTCACGAGGTCTGGCTGATGAGGCTTCATGTCGACCTCCCAAGTCTTCCCGTCCTTCTTGACGATGTGCATACGCTTCATGGTCTTCAGAGTAAGAGTACTCTTGGAAGGTTTGGGGCATCCCTCGTGGCCGAAGGTGAAGTTACACCTTAAGGCGATCAAAGTAATCAAAGAGCCTCCTCCTAAGGCGGGGTTCCTCGCACCCTTCTTCACAATGTTCTTAAAACGAGTAGCAAGGGTAGCGAGCCAATCAATGCCCTCCTCGTGGTCAATAGCAAGCATGAGGTCCATGTCCGGGAGAGTGAACGAACGAGCCTTTGCCGTCCGGGTGTTAATCCCAATAGCAATGAGATGATGGATAATCTTCCACACCGAATCGGTGATCGCCGAAGAATTATATGATGAAATGAACCACTCGTTCCTCCCTGAAATCCGCTTCCAGAATTAGCTCTGATCATGTTCGGTGTATTTCCGGGCTATGGCATCATAAGGAGGGAATCCTAGCCATTCACGGATCACACTCTCCTTAATCTCAAAATTCCGGCCACCCAATACAAATTTCCAGTAATATTCCCTTCCTTCCTCCCTAACCTTTCTGATCCAATCAAACGAGCAAATAAACTCCTTCACAACCCTCTCATAGCAACCGGGATCATCATTAAGCAAAAATCCCAAACCACAACTAGTGAGGCGGGAATGTACCTCATCCGTGACGGCGCTATCAATTCCACGGAGTCCCATGTCGGGGTAGAGAGTAGGAATGACTGCCTTCCTCTTCCTCACAATCGTGGCAAGATTAGTCCGGTGCGTCTCATCCATAAATGCTAGAGGCTCCGAAAAAGGGTAAGGAGTCGGGAAGGGCAAATGTCCATCCAATGGTCCCTCATTCGGCAATACCGGGCCGATAGCACTGGAGGACGGTGCAAAGGCTGGAGGAGAGGGTACTCTGGGCACCGGAGGTGAAGGGGCTCTAGGAATGGGTGGCACGGGAGCTCTAGGCAATGAGGGCAAAGGGACTCTTCTCTTCTTTGCCGGTTTCCTCGGTTGTTGGTTTTTCTTTTTGGGATGAGGTGCGGGGGAAACCGGTGTAGCATCCAATTCCTCATCCGAGGATGAGCTAGAGTCCGCTAGTGAAGCTCTGAATTGCTTCCTCTTGCGAGAGACGAGAGGCATGTCATCCTCGTCGTCTTCGCTTTGCTCAATGATGCGCTCAACTCGTGTCGGCTCATGGGCAACCTCTTTCCCTTTTGATGTGGATTGAGACGAAGGATGGGCACGAGGCATGGGTGAACTAATGATCAAACTGAGCAAAAATTGAGCAAAAACCCACTGAAATCCAATCGACTCGACCGACTGGCGTGAACCAGACTCCTCAGTCGGTCGACTGGCTGGCGATTTCTAAGTCAAAATCGGGATTTCTAAGATCGGGCTAGGAGGCTCAAATCGATGGTTGGGGAATGAAATTGGATGGATTTCGAGTGTGGTGGATGGTCGGACGAGGGTTGGAGGTGCAGGGGCGAGGAGATCGGTCGGTATTTGAGTTTGCCGACCGGGACGGAGATGTGGGATGCGAGCTTGGGTTGGGGGTGGCTGGGGCTGGTGACGGCTAGGCGAGCAGACGGTGAGGATGTGGCGAGCCTGGTCGGACGGTGGCAAGCCTTGGCTGAGGTCGGAGGTTCGATGTATGGGAGAGTCGGGCGATTGGAGAGGGTTTAGGAGTTGGATGAAGTGAGTTTGAAAAGAGGAAAAGGGTTTTGTGATAAGGGGATTCCAGTCGGTCGACTGGGAGGCGAGTCGACCGACTCAATTGACGAAAATAAGTGTCTCGCTGAACCGACGCCAACTCGACCGACTGACCTTTTTGTCTTCTCCCAGTCGATCGACTGGGGGCAAAATTCAGCTTCAATGAATTTTTTTTCTTCTTTTTCGAACTCCCCAACTCCACACTTAAGATTTTTACTCCGCACCACACAATGATCATACAAATTCAATTCAAACATAGTCATGCTTTACCAAGAAATCACTAGCATAAACATATTTCGCAATAAAATGCAAGCTAGGATCAAAGACTCCACACTTAAGACATTACCATCACCAAGATAATTCATGCAAGCACAAAATCACACCAAGCACACCAAATCATGCATTTTTAATCATCTAGCACCATGTTCTCATTCGAAGTTCAATGGACACATGCCAAGCACATATATGAAATTAATTGTGCATAGATGGACAACTCACAAACCGGGCTACCTCCCGTTAGGGCCTAGTTTAACGTCTTGGCAAAGACCGAGCCAAGGCTTGATACGTAGAGAAGCACACTAAGAGAAGTCCCGAGCGGGATCCCTTCTCTAGCGGCATTTGCATAGATTTTGACTCTCTGCCCATTTGCTTTGAATAAATTCCCTTGATTGTCAACTAGCTCTAGATGGCCATCGTCGAAAACTCTATGAATTCTATATGGTCCAAACCATCTAGACTTGAACTTCCCGGGAAATAACTTGTATCTTGAGTTGAATAGCAAGACTTTGTCTCCTACCGAGAACTGCTTCTTCAGAATAAGCTTGTCATGCCATCTCCGAGTTCTCTCCTTATAAATTTTTGAACTTTCGTAGGAGTCCAATCTGATTTCATCTAACTCATTTAGTTGAAGGAGTCTCTTTTCTCCCGTAGCCTTTATGTCGAAATTCAGCTCCTTAATAGCCCACATGGCTTTATACTCAAGCTCTACCGGGAGATGGCAAGGTTTGCCATATACTAACCGGTATGGAGACATTCCAATTGGCGTCTTGAAGGCGGTTCTATATGCCCACAAGGCATCATCAAGCTTCAACGCCCAATCCTTCCCGGATTTCCCAACTGTCTTTGTCAAAATGTTCTTTATTTCTCGGTTGGACACTTCGACTTGCCCATTCTCTTGGGGATGATAAGGGGTAGAACATCTATGGAATATCACGTGCTTCTTAAGCATAGATTCGAATCTTCTCTCCTTAAAATGGGAACCATTGTCACTTATCACCGCTCTTGGCATTCCAAATCTCGGGAAGATAATTTTCTTGAACATTTTGATCACCACTTTAGCGTCACAAGATGGGGAAGCTATGGCTTCAACCCATTTAGAAACGTAGTCTACCGCTACGAGAATAAAGCAATTTCCTTGTGAAGAGGGTAGAGGTCCCATGAAATCTATGCCCCATACGTCGAATACTTCCACTTCTAAGATACCTTTCTGAGGCATTTCATCTCTTCTAGCAATGTTGCCCATTCTTTGACATTCGTTACAAGCCTTGATGAATTGATACGTATCTTTGAATGCATTGGGCCAATAAAATCCCAATTGAAGAATCTTAGTCGTGGTCTTGGAAGCGGAACCATGACCACCATAGGAAGATGAATGACAACAAGCTATAATTCCTTTCATATCTTCTTCGGGCACACACGTTCTATAAATGCCGTCTGGGCATAGCTTGTACAAGAAAGGGTCATCCCAATAGTACCTCGAGACGTCGTGCAAGAACTTCCTCCTTTGGTTATGATCAAGGTCATTCGGGAGAATGTTGCACGTCAAATAGTTCACATAGTCCGCGTACCAAGGGGCATTCTCTTCTACGCTAAGCAAATATTCTCCGATAAACGAGTCTCCTATAGGTGACGAGAATTGTTTTGAATCATGGAGCTCAACTCTTGAAAGATGGTCCGCCACTACATTTTTGACCCCCTTTTTATCTTTGATTTCAATAGTGAACTCTTGAAAAAGAAGGATCCATCGTATAAGTCTTGGCTTTGCATCTTTCTTTGTCATCAAATACTTAATAGCGGCGTGATCTGTGTAGACGATTGTCTTGGATCCCACAAGGTATGGTCTAAATTTTTCAAAGGCATATACCACGGCTAGCAACTCTTTCTCGGTGGTAGTATAGTTCATTTGAGCATTATCTAGCACCTTGCTCACATAATAGACTACATGGAGTCTCTTATCAATTCTTTGTCCCAAAACGGCTCCAATAGCATAATCGCTTGCGTCGCACATAAGCTCGAATGGAAGATCCCAATTTGGTGGTCGCACTATGGGTGCCGATACAAGGGCTTTCTTGAGCTTTTCAAATGCCTCTAAGCAATCTTCATCAAATTTGAATTGAACATCATTACATAGGAGATGAGTTAGCGGCTTGGCAATCTTTGAGAAGTCCTTGATAAATCTCCGGTAGAAACCGGCATGGCCTAGGAAGCTTCTAACTCCTTTTTGATCTTTTGGTGGTGGTAGTTGCTCAATAACTTGAACTTTTGCTTTATCAACTTCCACACCTCTACTAGATACTAAGTGCCCAAGCACAATTCCCTCTTGAACCATAAAGTGGCACTTTTCCCAATTTAGCACCAAGCCCGTTTCAATGCACCTAGCAAGAACATGAGAAAGATTCGTTGAACAATCATCAAAAGAAGTTCCATGAATAGAGAAGTCATCCATGAAAACTTCCATGCATTTCTCAATGTAATCACTAAAAATAGACATCATGCATCTTTGAAACGTTCCCGGGGCATTGCATAACCCAAAGGGCATACGTCTAAATGCAAAGGTTCCATAAGGACATATAAATGTAGTCTTTCCTTGGTCATTAGGCAAAATGGGAATTTGATGAAATCCGCTATAACCATCTAGGAAACAAAAGTATTCATAACCCGCAAGTCTTTCAAGCATTTGATCAATAAAAGGTATGGGAAAGTATTCTTTCTTAGTTGCTTTGTTCAATTTCCTATAATCAATGCACATCCTCCATCCATTTACGGTTCTTGTAGGGACCAACTCTCTCTTATCGTTTTGCACAACCGTAAGTCCTCCCTTTTTGGGGACGACATGGATGGGGCTTACCCATTCCGAATCCGGGACCGAATAAATGATTCCCGCATGTCTTAGTTTAGTAATTTCCTTAAAGACAACTTCGCTAAGATTAGGGTTCAATCTCCTTAAAAACTCCCTAGAAGGTTTTGCATTCTCATCAACATTTATCCTATGCATGCATAACGAAGGGCTAATTCCCTTAAGATCATCAATAGAGTACCCCAAAGCTTTTCTATTATTTTTCAAGACATGCAAAAGTTTGGACGTTTCATTCTCATTCAAGGTTGCACCAACTATAACCGGGTGCGTAGAATTAGACCCAAGAAACTCATACCTTAGATTCGAAGGTAGAGGTTTTAACTCTCCTTCGAATTCCTTACCTCTTGGCATTTGGTTTTCTTCACCTTGATAAGCATCAAATAATTTCTCTCCTTCGGCCAAAGTCAAGTCATACATTTCCTCATCTTCCATGTCCATTAGTGAGGTAAAAAGCATACTAGAATCATCTAAGTCCATGACTTCGCTTTCAAAAGATGTTAGCTCAAGATTTTCACAAGATATATCAAGCAAATTGCATTCAAAAGATGAAGTGGGAGCTTTCATGGCATTTTTCAGAAAAAATTTCTACTTTTCATCCCCTATTTTCAATTCAATAGACCCTTCTCCACATCTAATGACCGCCTCAACGGTGTTAAGAAAAGGTCTACCAAGAATAACGGGCATTTCTTGCTCAACATCCATTTCTGGCACATAGAAGTCTACGGGAATAAAGAATTTACCAACTTTAATAGGCACATCCCTAAGAACTCCCCTAGGGATTCTAGAACTTCTATTGGCTAGTTTCAATGAAATACTAGTAGGATGGAGTTCACCCACATCAATTTGCTCAAACAATGAATAGGGAATTAAAGAAATGCTAGCTCCCAAATCACACAATGCCCTATCAATTTCAATCTTTCCTAAAGAGATAGGAATAGAAAATGATCCATGATCTTGCATTTTCTTAGGCATTCTACTTTGCACAATGGCGCTACACTCAACATTCAATGCTACCATGCTAGATTCGTCAATAACTCTACGATTAGACACAATATCTTTCAAGAATTTTGCATAGTTAGGATTTTGAGTAATTACCTCATGGAATGGAAGCGTGACATACAACTTCTTCAACATCTCCACAAATCTTTGGAAGTGGGCATCTAGCTTGCTCTTTTTTAGCCTTTGAGGGAAAGGTATCACGGGCACATATTTCCTCATCAAAATTGGCTCTCCCTCTTTTTCCTCTTCTCCGGTAGGGGCTTGAAGTTCAACTTCGGTATTTTCGTTGGCAACTTCCTCGTCTACCTCTTTAGAGTTAAGATTTGATTTTCCTTGCGGGGTAGGCAAAACCTTTCCACTTTTCAATGTGATGGCATCGACATGCTCTAGCGAATTCACATCCGGTTGAGAAGGGAGCTTCCCAATTTGCTTCATATGGGCATTTTCTTTAGCAAGCCTCTTATTTTCGGCCACTAATTCCTGCATCTTCTTGTTGGTCTCTTTTTGGCTTTCAAGCATTTGTGCTATCATAGCCATCATAGGATTATCTTGAGGACTGGAAGAAGCTTGCCCTTGATGATGAGAATTCCCTTGATCATTCATAGGAGATTTGGCTTGATAAGGCCTTTGAGAGTTTCCTTGAGAATATTGAGAGTTTTGGGTGGAACCTTGACCTTGAGTAGAATAAGAATTTTGCCCTTGATTTTGGTTAGAGCCATACCCTTGTCTTTGGTAACTCCCTTGATAAGAATTTTGCCCTTGAGGCCTAGGAGTGAAATTGGAGTCATTGGCCATTCTTCTTTGCGGAGGCTCGTAATTTCTTGTGATGGGATTAGAATTTTGAGCATAATTCCTTTGTTGATTTACATAGTGGGCTTCTTCATACCCGTCATCATCATCTTCATGTCTCCCATCGGGACAAGCCTTCGTAGAATGCCTCGTACTAGAGCATATGAAACAAGGTTGTTGGACCGGATTCTTCTCTTTTTCATTCTTCGGTTTAGACACCTCCAAAGCATTTACCATGCTTATCATGGTTTCCATCTTCTTTGTCAAATCACTAAATTGATCTTTAGTCACATAATTCGAAGAATCCTCTCTAGACTTAGCCATTTTCTTGTGATCGACTCCTTGATATCTATCGGAATTTGTGGCGATCTTCTCTATGACTTTAAATCCTTGGTTTGCCGGTAACTCCATGATTGCACCACCACTAGCCGTGTCCATTTGGCCTTTGGCCTCTTTGCTCATGCCAAGATAGAAATATCTCATAAGATCCGCTCTTCGAAAGTTATGGTGAGGGCATTCCTTTAAATAATGCTTGAATCGATCATAGGCTTGATGAAATAGCTCATTATCCTTTTGAGAGAACGTCAATATAAAATTAGTGAATTTCTTTGTCCTTGATGGTGGAAAGAATTTGGTGAGAAAAGCATTTGCTAGCTCGCTCCAAGTCCTACAGGATCCCGGCTCTTGGTTTTGCAACCATTCCTTCGCATCTCCGTATAGTGAAGATGGGAAGAGCTTTAGATAGACATATTCTACGGGTACATCCCTTGGCTTATAAGTGCGGCAATATTCTTGAAAGCTTGCCAAATGGGTAGAGGGATTCCCAACTCCTTGGTATTGATCATGAGTCACCATATGGACTAAGGAAGATTTCACATCAAAATCAAATGCATCTTCATCTGGAGGCATAATAGCCGAGCCATTCCCTTCAAGGGTAGGGGTCATATAATCTCCAACGGGTCTCTCATCGTCCTCGTCATCATATCTATAATTTCTAGCATTCCTTTGAGGAAAGGGAGGATTCCGTATAGGATTTTGATCATCAACATTGTTCCGTCTAGCGGGAGGATCTTCTTCCCTATCCTCTTCCATTCTAAAGTTTCTGTTGTTTCTTTGAAGAGCGGGAGGGTTCTCTATTTCATCTTCCATTCTAAATCCCGGTGGCATGTAAGGTAGTGGGTTTAGGAGTGGAGGTGGACGGGGTCTTGGGCCTTGGAAAGCCGGAGGAACAATATGATCAAGGGGAGGAGGGTTCTTGCGAGGTCTACCTCTTGGTTTCTTGACGGTTGGGAGGTTTGAAGTTGAACCGGTAGCTACTTGTTTTTTCCCCTTAAATCTTGTGTTCATTCAAGTGCCTGCGAGAACAAAAGAAATTCTTAGCAATGAAAGGCAAGAGAAGCTAACACAATCAAGCTCAAAACAAGCAATAACTATCGAGCAAGGGAAAGTAGACAAACTAAATAATCTAGTAGCACCTAGTTTATTATCCTATCCCCGGCAACGGCGCCATTTGATCTGTTGCAAGTATAGCTAAAATATTCGAATCAGAATCCAAAAACTTATGCTAAGCCACGTCAATCAAAACATTTATATTTGATGTTCCCTTAAGTGGCATGTATTTGGCAAAACGTAGCTTAGACAGTTCGAGCAAGTGTTCAGGGGGAGTTCGAACAATATCCTGATACTCCTATACAGCGTGATCAAGACGCGAGGATATTTTCCGGAAGATATTGGCAACGAAGATTTCGACAAGTGGAAGTCGGCCTGCGACTTATTCGAGCATTAGATATTCGAATGAATATCTACATTGAAGATGGTGCGACTTACTTGGAAAGAAGACTTCGTATATTCTTCCGATCGATTTATGAAAGATATACATCAAATATTTAGGAATCAATTCCGAAATATTTGATGGGATTATCTTGTGCGAATTAGGGTTTTGCTCGAGCATATAAATACAATGCAAGGGCAACCCTAATTCTCATCGCTTTCAAAGATCAAATATACACGAGCATATCCTGATGATTGGAGAAGAGGAAAGCGACGGCCGGTTGTGTTTTCTCATTGAGAATACACCGGTGCAAGTGCAGTCTGTTCAAGTGCAACACAGACTGTCTGAAGCGTATCAACTACCGCACACAACAAAGGTGAACAAGCTTTCGAGAGAAAGCATCCGAGCTTCTGGAGAAGGTCGAGAACGTTCAGACTGCAAGTTCTGAACGAAGGGGATCGAGGGGAATTGCGGTGAACCTCGGTTGCAAATCTGAGAGACGGAGTATTGAGGTTAGGCTATTACAAGGTGTAAGTGTAAGTCCCTGTGGAAACCCTATACTCGTAATAAAGATTTGCTGTCCCTTTTTCGGGTGTGGGAAACCCCCCAGAGTAGGCGGAGCCGAACTGGGTTATAAGTCTGTGTGTCTCTACTGCCTTTATCTGTTTGCTGAACTGTTGTGATAAGAGTTCAACCTCTGTGTGTTGAACTGTTGTGCAAAGAGTCCCAGGTCTGTCGCAACACTACCTTGGACACAAGCTTGAACAGGGGACATAATTTCAATTGGTATCAAAGCAGATCACTCGACACACTGAGTGGGATCCTGAACTGTTCAAGATGACTCTGAAGGAAGGACAAAGCATAACCAGACCCCCGCTGCTCGAAGGATCAAACTATGCCACATGGAAGCCTGTGATGAGATCTTTTCTGAAATCACTAGACGAAAAGGCATGGAAGGCTGTTCTGAAAGGGTGGACGGAACCCATAATGAACAACTTCACTGGAGAACCGATCGCCAAACCAGAAGCTCTGTGGACAGAAGAGGAGGACAAAGCTTCCATGGGCAACTCAAAGGCAATGAACGCAATTTTCTCGGCAGTAGATGAAAACGCCATGAAGCTAATCATCAACTGTGAAGTGGCCAAGGAAGCATGGGATATCCTCCAAACAGCGTTTGAAGGAACAGACAAAGTACGCAACTCCCGCATGCAAGCTGTCACAACCAGGTTTGAAGAGATGAAGATGAAGGAGAGTGAAACCATCACTTAGTACAACACCAGAGTCCTGGAACTGTCCAACGAGCCATCTGCACTAGGGAAACCCATCGATGAAGAAAGATTGGCCAGCAAGGTCCTAAGGTCTCTTCCTTCGAGATTTGCCATGAAAGTCACGGCCATTGAGGAAATGCATGATATCACCACACTGAAGCTAGACGAGCTAATGGGTTCTCTCAGAACTTACGAGATCAATCATGACTTCCAAACCGGAGAATAGAAGGGAATCGCTCTTAAAGCAGATATAACGGAAGACAGACTGGATTCTGGGTGCACCACTGAGCAACTAGCCATGATGGCATAAAACTTTGGAAGAATGGTGCGGAAAATCAACAGACATGGTCCAGAACAAGGTCAGTCTTCATCAACTGGTTACCGAAACTGGAAATCCAGCAGGCCAAGGTCTACTGATTCGAGGCAAGACTTGTCTGACAAAGGAAAAGAAGAGATTCAGTGTCATGAATGCAAGGGTTTCGGTCACATTGCGTCACAGTGTGCAAACACTCTCATGAAGAAAAAGGCGATGGTGGCGAGCTTCAGCGATAGTGAGTCAGACGAAGAAAAAGGTGAAACCACAAACTTTGTGGCCTTCGTCACAACTCTGGATGAATGCAGCAGCACAAGTGAAACTGTTCCACCTCAGTTGGAACTCCCAGGTGAAGACCCCTCGAACAGTGACAATGAAGAACTCACACAGGACTCTCTGGCTCAGACTTATAAAGATCTATATGAGAAGTGGCTGCTTCTGATCAAGATGAACAAAAAGCTAAATGACACAGTGGCAAGCGTCACTATGGAAAAGGACAAGGTATGGCAGGAGGTTGAGATACTACTGACACTGAAGGCAGAACTGGAAGGTACAATTAACTCACTAACTTCTCAACTAGCTGAGGTAAAACAGGAAAGTCTGGATCTTCTTGTTCAGAAAACGGAACTCCTGGGTACTATCTCCTCCCTAAAAGTCGAAATAGAGAAGGATCGGGACACTCATCATGTAGGCATGGCGGGCCTGAGAAAAACCATCATTGATCTACAGCGGAAAGAAATGTTCCAACTAAGGAGGGTGGAACAGCTGGATTTTCAGCTAGAATCCGAGAAGATGGAACACTCTGACACTAGAGAGGAACTCAATCACCTCAAAAAGTCGGTAAGAATGCTTAACTCTGGCACTAAAAACTTAAATGATATTCTTAGATCCTAGAGAATGGAGTCCGGACACAAAGGATTGGGGTTCACAGGAGAAGGCAGCTCAAAAGGTACGACGCTTTTTAAAACCAGACCGGTGTCGGAACAGAAGACAGAACAGAAGGTAAGACAGCATCCCAGACGGAAAATAGACCTGCAACAAGAACAACCCAACAGTGGTCAAAGAAGGGATGGTACGATGCACTTCGGCTCTCATTCAGCGCAAAAGAAAGAATGGTGCACTTGCTGGTATTGTGAACAGGTTGTCGTCGTACCTGTGCAAAAACAATTTATAATTTCCTTGTCCTGAACTGTGGGTTATCACAATGGCAAGCAAGGGTCGAACCCAAGGGAGCTAGATAGCTACTACTTTGTTCTGTAATGGAGAAAAACAAGAAACTAGAATGAGAGTAACGGTTAGTGAAATAATCGAAAATTGCAAGGTTGTAAATATCAGAGAGAAGTATTCAGATTAGGGTTTGATTGTGACTTGTTTTATCATAGACTTCTAAATATTCAATTCGTGTTTTACGTGTGGTTGTCCCGACAAAGGTGATTTCCCAAGTAACCCGACAAAGGTGTTACGCCACGACCTAATTCCCCTAGGTTTAATTAACCCGACAAAGGTGTTAATTGCCCTAGTCGTACTATCTATCTAAACGACAAAGTATAAGATAGATGATTAATGTAAAAATATGCGCAACTAGATTTCACGACAAAGTATACGTCCAGTCTAACAATATTTCATGGAATTCATGTACGAGAATTAGTAAAACATAGAATATAGCATTAAAGATCCAAGTCTCATAAACATAGTCACAATATATTAACCCTAACCCGAATAGAAGGTTTAGTTACACATGATCATAATAAAACAATGCAAATAATAAAGGGGATGAAATACTTCACAAAACCGAGGCAAGCAAGGGCTGGCCGTGTAGGGCTGATGGGGTGAAATTATACGATCCCTAAAGACAGTTAAACCCACCAAATTAACCGTTTTATCTTGACAACTTTCACTTGTTAGTCCCATGTTTTCTCTACAGTGTATTTTGAGGTTCAGCAAGAAATCAAGCTTAAATGGAGTTCTTAAAGCTAAAAAGGATGGATGAACAGTTATGGCCGAAAAACCACACCTATGGACCGAGAAAATCAGGCCTGAGCCAAGAAAGCCCCGGCCGAATCCTGAAAATGCCGGACACGTCCGATGTCCGAGTACCGAGACCTGCGCCCGAGGCCCGTGACCGAAGAATTCCAGGCCGCACCTAGCAACCAGCGCACCAGCCGAGCCTCCAAGGTCCAATTTCAATTTGTCCGGGCCAAACATCATATCTGACAAATCCGCCTCGACCAAAGTGTTTCAAATGGAAAATAAGGTGGAAGATGTCGAGATACCAAGGGTAACGCTCGAGCCAATTAGCAGTTAGCCCAATCCCAAGCAAAAGCCCCGCGCGCTGAAGGACCAAAACCAAGTTGCTCGACCAAACCTTCGAATCTGACAATTCTGGCTCGACCAAAGTGTTTTAAATGCCCACTAATTTGGTGAATATCACTTCCCAGACAAAACGCACGAGTGGAATCAGCTCAAGCCCGATGAGGGCCAAACTAGGGCAATTCCGGCCAATTTCCGAGCTACTTGCTACTCAAGTCCGGCTCCCTTGGGAAGCTATTAGCTCACTAAGAAGCTAGCCTTGTAAGCACCTTGCTCGTGAGCACCTAGCCTTGGAAGCTCCTAGCTGAATTGCGGCTAGCTTAAGGGTGAAGGAAACCCTTGTGAAGTCCACACCTTGCACCTCCTTGCTTGGATTGCGGCTGTCTTACGGATGAAGAAAGCTCCAAATGAATGCCATTTGGCACCAAGAAGCTTGGAGGCGGCTGTCTTATGGATGAAGAAAGCTCCAAATAAATGCCACATGACACCATCTTGCTTGGGAAAACCGACCCCCTTATGCCTATAAATACAAGGCTTGAGCCTTGAAGATTAAGGTCCTTCCCTTTGGTCCGAATTGTGCTAGAGTGCTAGAGTCCTTGTGTGAGAATTTTAGAAAGAAACACTTGTAGTTCATAGCTCATGTCCATCCTTGTATCAATTATGCTTTCGTTTGAAATG
Source organism: Rhodiola kirilowii (assembly GCA_033675215.1). Taxonomy (NCBI): domain Eukaryota; kingdom Viridiplantae; phylum Streptophyta; class Magnoliopsida; order Saxifragales; family Crassulaceae; genus Rhodiola; species Rhodiola kirilowii. Next base: position 28,338,149 of record CM066196.1, on the reverse strand, counting down.
GTTATGATCTTCACCACAATGAGTACTTGTAGCTAAATCGCCATTCGGTTGAGGGAAGTTGATGTTATGAAACCGTTCTAGACCTTTGCTATCATGTTACTATGTGTTCTAGCTAGTTCTTGTGTTCTCGGGTTGAACATATGAGGAAGAGTGATGCTTGACATGGCATGGTTCTTCCAAGTAGTTCACTCCATCTATGGTTGCTTGGTTGTTTCTGAAATGAGGGATCAAGTGATTGCTCTTAGAATGACATACCTTGACATGGGGTGTTAGCCTAAGGGAGAACTAGAAGGCTTGTCTTGAAATGGACAAGTTGAGGAACGAATGCTTGAAATGGTTTCGTTTGGAGTTAGACTTGACATGGAATAACTCACTCTTTAGAACACTTGGTTAAATCTTTGATGGTCGATGATGAACGGGGACATAACAAAAGACTCCTAAAACCGAATTCACTCACTTAATTTAAACACCCTTTACTTTACTTGCACTTTACTTATTGTCTTTACTTTCCTCGCACATTTACTTTCAGTCAAGACTTGGACCTTCAAGCACCTTTATTTTCAAGCACTTTACTTTCTCGCACATTTACTTTCAGTCAAGTCTTGGTCCTTCAAGCACCCTTACTTTTCAGTCATTTACTTTACGCTCTTTACTTTTCAGTACCTAAACAACCAAAAAAAACCCCAATTGTCTTTACTTTATTTTCGCTTTTAGAAGAACAACTGTTTTCTACCATAACTCCCTTGGGTTCGACCCCTACTTACCGTTTGCTACCTGTAGTGAACCACTAAAGTAGTGGAAAATATAAATGTAAATTTGCAGGTCACAACGACAGCCTGTCAAATTTTGGCGCCGTTGCCGGGGAGTTTGTTAGTGTATTAGATAAGTTGTTCCTTCTTTTTCTTTAGTTTTTGCTCTTATTAACCATGTCTCGTGCAGAAAGCCAGTATGACGAGGAAATCAACGATGAGATAAACCTACGACAAGATGAGGCACCATTCCCATACATAGATAACCCGGAAGACCTCATCCGGAATCGCAACCGGATTGATAGAGAAGCCGCCCGGAGAGAACAAGGGCAACCGGCCGCGCGAAATGGAGCTGGCCCGAGGCAACCTCCTAGACAACAACCGCCCCCTCCACAGCAGCGAGCACCGAGGCACCGGCCCGTTTTCAGTGAACGCTATAGGGACGACATCCTCCGTGAGCCTACTATGGGAGAACTCTCGGCGCCCAATTTTAGGAACCAACCATGGTGCATATACGAAGATCCTGAATTGGAAGACATTACTATCAGCACATCGGTAGTGCATAACTTGCCAAAGTTCTCGGGAAATCAGGGAGAATCCGCAACTACTCATCTTCAACGTTTACATGGCATTTGCCAAAATTTAAAACCTTATGGAGTCGATGTGGATGATTTTAAATTAAAAGCCTTCTATTTCTGCCTTATTGACTCGGCTAACGATTGGTTCCTTTCCTTACCTTTAGGTAGCATCCACAATTGGGCCCAAATGCAAAAGAAGTTCCTTGATAAATACTATCCAGCGGGAAAGGCGATGCAAGTAAGGAGACAGCTACAGGACATAAGGCAAGGGCCAAATGAGTCAATGTACGACTACCTGGAAAAGTTCAATCGCTTGGAACGGAGTTGCTGTACCCTAGGACTGCCCGAGAAACTCATCGTCGAGTACCTACTTGATGGATTAACCCAACTTGATAAGAAGCTCCTGGACGCATCGGCTGGAGGAACCATGATGAACCTTCCTCTAAGCAGCATAAGAGAGCTTATCACAAGCGTCGCTGAAAATGCCCGATTTAGGGAAGAGACCACCCGTCACGATGAGTATGCCCGAACCAAGAACGTAGCAAAAGCCGAGATACCAACAAACGCTTTGCCTGAGGAAATGAAGCAGATGAAGGAAATGATGATGCAAATCCTACGAAGGCAGCCGGCTCAAGTTAGACCTTGCGAGTTTTGTGAGTCGTTGGACCATAAAACTGATGCTTGTCCGACGTTAATGGAAAACGGTTTGGAGGAAGTTAACGCAATAGAGGGATACCAGGGGTATAACAACAACGACCGAGCAGGACCAAACCGACAGTATGGACAACCTATCGGACAGAATTGGCCGAATGACCAGAGGCAGACTTGGCGAAATGATTCGGGTCCAAGCGGGCGATACGACAACAATGCCCCAAGGAGAACGCAACAGGCCGCGCCTCAACCGGCTCAGCAATTCTATTAACCACATCACCGACAATACAACCAGGGCGGACCAGGCCAATACCCACCAAAGGAACCGAATCAATACCAAGCCGGTCCGAGCCAGCAAAATCAGAGCAAGCCGCTTGAAGAAATCGTGAAGAATCTATCCAACACTGTGAACCAATTCATGATGAAAACCGATGGAGCTATAGCAGACTTGGGTAAGCAGATGTCCCAGCTAGCTACTTCAGTGTCCAAGCTAAAGAATAAACCCGGCCGTCTACCCTCTCAAGATCTCCAAGACCCGAACGGAAGCGTGAATGCCGTAACACTTAGGAGTGAGCAAAGGCGTGTCATTGAACCAGTGGAACCTGAAAAGGAAGAAGACCCAGAAATGTCCAAAGAAAATAAGGAAGGATCCGAAGCGTCCGATGCCTCCGAGCAGGACGCGTCCGAAGAACCCAGGCCGGCCTGCGCCCAGAACCGAGAAATCAAGGCCCAGCGCTCCTCTCCCATTCCCGGTGCCAGCCCGCGTTCCAAAACAGCATGTAATGGATAAAGATGTTTTCGAACTATTCAGTAAGGTGGAGATCAATATCCCTCTCCTAGAAGCCATCAAGCAAATACCAAAATATGCAAAATTCTTGAAGGAGCTTTGCACCAATCGAAGGAAAGGGACTCGAGTCGATCAAGAGCTAATGAGTAGAAATGTTTCGACCATCTTACAGCGGAAAGTGCCTCCCAAGTGTGGTGACCCAGGGACTTATACTATACCATGCACTATTGGCAACATACGACTCGAGAACTGCATGCTTGATCTTGGGGCCTCAATTAATGTCCTGCCTTACTCAATTTACTCGTGCCTTAGAATTGGACCACTTGAACCCACCGGTCTTACAATCCAATTAGCGGATCGGTCATGTAAGCAACCAGAAGGGAAAATCGAAGACGTGTTAGTTCAAGTTGGCGAGCTAATATTTCCGGCAGACTTCTACGTCCTGAGAATGGAAGGCTGTGGGACGACGGACCATGCACCTATCCTACTAGGCTGGCCATTCCTAAAGACATCCAAAATGAAGATTGATTGCGATAGTGGCACACTTTCCATGGAAGTTGAGGGAGAAAAATTTAGTTTTGACATATTCAGGGCAATAAAGCACCCAATGGAGTTTGAGGAAATTCAAGCGCTAGACACATTGGACAATCTTGTCCAAGAAGCTCAGACGGAGCTAAGAGAGGATCCCCTAGAACTTGCACTCATTGGATCCATACATTCACACGAGAACACTTATGAGTTGGTCAAAGGTGTCCATGAGACAGTATCATACCTGACGATCTCGGAGCCTCTTACACTAAGGTACGAAGTGAATGAGGTCAAATTATTTAAATCTAATGTCTTTTTACCCTCAATTGTGCAGGCACCCGATGTTGAGTTAAAACCTTTGCCTGGGCACTTAAAGTACGCGTTCCTGGGGGAAAACAATACTCTTCCGGTGATCATCAAAAGTGGTTTGAAGTTGGACCAAGAGTGTCGGTTGTTGGAAGTACTAAGTCGGCACAAATTGGCAATTGGATGGACTTTAGCTGACTTAAGAGGAGTGAGCCCGGCGGTATGCATGCATCGCATCTTGCTCGATGATGGGGCCAAGCCGTCAAGAGAGCCTCAACGACGACTCAACCCTATAATGATGGAAATTGTCCGGAAAGAGATACAGAAATTATTAGATGCGGACGTCATTTATCCAATCTCGGATAGCCAGTGGGTAAGCCCGGTGCATGTGGTCCCAAAGAAAACTGGAGTCACAGTCGAAGAAGATGCTGAGGGGAATAAGGTAACGACAAGGGTTAAGAACAGCTGGAGAATGTGCATAGACTACCGGAAATTGAACGCCGTCACAAGGAAGGACCATTTTCCTTTACCATTTATAGATCAAATGTTGGACCGACTGGCGGGCAAGCCGTTCTTTTGCTTCTTGGATGGATTCTCGGGGTACAACCAAATTCCCATAGCACCTGAGGACCAAGAAAAGACAACGTTCACTTGCCCATTCGGTACCTTTGCCTTCCGAAGGATGTCGTTCGGGCTATGCAACGCTCCGGGCACGTTTCAGCGAGTTGTCACGAGCATCTTCTCAGACATGATCGGTACAATGATCGAGGTGTTCATGGACGACTTCACAATATATGGGAACACCTTCGACGCATGCTTCGACAATCTGAACGACGTGTTGGCTCGATGTGTCTCGATGAACCTAGTACTTAATTACGAAAAGTGCCATTTCATGGTCACTCATGGGATAGTGCTGGGACATGTTGTCTCGCATAAAGGGATAGAGGTCGATAAAGCAAAAGTCGACGTAATCATGACCCTACCCTACCCAACAACCGTACGAGACATCAAGTCCTTCCTTGGACACGCTGGATTCTACCGGAGGTTCATACAAGACTTCTCAAAGAAGGCGTTGCCTCTATCAAAACTACTGCAAAAAGATGTTCCCTTCGACTTTACGACCAAGTGCCGAGAAGCCTTCGACGAGTTGAAACGGGCGCTCACTAGCACTCCTATCATCCGCGCACCAGACTGGACCAAGCCGTTCGAAATCATGTGTGATGCGAGCGACTATGCTGTGGGCACTGTGCTGGGCCAACGGATAGACAAGAAACCGGTGGCTATTTACTATGCCTCAAGGACCCTGGATGCCGCCCAAGGGAACTACTCCACCACTGAGAAGGAGCTCTTGGCCGTTGTGTTTGCACTAGAGAAATTTCGGTCCTATTTACTCGGAGCCGAGGTAATAGTCTACTCGGACCATGCTGCCATCCGGTACCTTATGAAGAAAAAAGAGGCCAAGCCGAGATTGATACGATGGATCTTACTACTCCAAGAGTTTGATGTGGAAATCAGGGATAAGAAAGGAATTGAGAACACGGTAGCCGACCATCTGAGCCGGATTGTCCGAGGAGAAGAAGAAGGGCACATCACCGAGACATTCCCGGATGAGCATCTCTATGCCATCTCAAACAAAGTGCCATGGTACGCTCCTATCGTCAACTATCTTGTAGGAGGTACATTTCCCCCCTCATTTACTAAAGCACAAGGCATGAAACTTAGACACGATGCTAGATTCTACTTATGGGATGATCCCTATTTATGGAAAATAGGAACAGATCAAGTGCTTAGGAGATGCATCCCTGATAGTGAAGTAGATTCTGTGCTTAGATTTTGCCATGAATTTGCATGTGGAGGGCACTTCGGGCCTAGAAGAACTGCTAGGAAAATCCTTGATAGCGGTTTCTTTTGGCCGAGTTTATTTAGAGATGCATATAAGAAATGTAAGAAATGCGATAGATGTCAAAGAGTAGGAAATGTGACAGCTAGAAGTGAGATGCCTCAAGTGCCCTTTTTGGTCAATGATGTGTTCGACATTTGGGGCATTGATTTCATGGGACCTTTCCCTGTATCACATGGGCATACATACATTCTAGTGGCTGTTGATTATGTCTCAAAATGGGTAGAGGCTAAGGCAACTAAAAACGATGATGCAAAAACTGTTGTAGCCTTTTTGCGCTCTAACATTTTCTGTAGATACGGAATACCCAAGGCAATAATCAGCGACCAAGGCACTCATTTCTGTAACCGCATCATGGCCGCCACCTTAAAACAATATCATGTGCACCACCGGACGTCTACAGCCTACCATCCCCAAACCAACGGGCAAGCGGAGATCTCTAATCACGAAATCAAGGGGATCTTAGAAAAAATGGTAAAACCAACGAGATTGGACTGGAGCAAAAGGGTGGATGAGGCCCTATGGGCATACCGAACGGCATACAAAACACCAATAGGGACCTCTCCTTTCCGACTAGTCTATGGGAAGGCATGCCATCTCCCGGTAGAATTGGAACATAAAGCCTACTGGGCGCTCAAACGTTGTAATCCGGATCTTAAAGCTGCCGGGCTGGATAGAAAACTTCAATTAAGCGAGCTCGAGGAGTTGCGACTCGAGGCCTATGAAAACCAAGCCGACTACAAAGCACGGATGAAAATATACCATGATAAGTTCATTCTTCGACGACAATTCGAAGAAGGACAGCAAGTGTTGGTTTTTTCCTCGCGACTACGATTGATGCCCGGGAAATTAAGGTCTAGATGGACTGGCCCCTTCACAATAATTAAGGTGTACAGTCATGGAGCGCTCGAGCTGGAAACCCCAGAAAATGGAAGCCGATTCACGATAAATGGACAGCGGGTCAAACACTATCATGGCGAGATGGACTTAACACCTCAACATCTTGACCTAGCCGAGCCACCAGATCCGCCTTAAAACAAGGTATCGTCAAGCCAACGACGTTAAACAAGTGCACTGGTTGGGAGGTAACCCAACACTATCTTACTTCCAGTCATTTAATTTCTGTCATTTAAATTTCAGTTTTTTAAAGTAATTCTCACCCTTTTGTCTCTTTTTGTGTAAATGTTTGCTTAAAACAGCTTTTGAACTAAGTCGTGCCGCGAGGCACAGCCTTGTTCAAAAGTGTGGGGTGAAAATCAGCTTTGCATATAGTAGTTAGTATGTTTTCTTTAGTTTTTACCTTTTTGAACAGTTTGAATATAAGCTTCATGATGTGAAATAGATGGACCCGAACTCATACATGTCCTTGTGAGATCTAAACTGTATTTAAACTTTAGAACTTAACTTTTTATTTGTCTTCTCGTGCCTAGATAAAAAGGGATGTGGAGTTGATAGAAAAGGTCCTAGAGAGGTCTGAAAAGCACTCAAAGGACCGGGTCTCACTATATGGTTATCTGAAGTCAGTGGAGGTTAGAACTTAGGGTTTCAATTGAGTTTTGAGTGGACTCCGCCATGCAAAATCATGCAAGAGCGGGACGGGAATCAAACCGTCCTATCTCTAGTTTGAATAGCCGGGAAAATATACGGGCGACCCTTGTATTGACTCGCACAAAAGAACCAAGATGAGGGAGAGCGGGGAGGTATTTCCATATGCTTTAGGGCGATGATTGGACCTCCCAAGAGACAAATAAATGGTCTAGCAAGTCACAAAGAAGAAAAGCTCGAAGAAGCAAATCAATGGCCCAAAAAGCCAGTTATGTGAAGGTTTTAACCAAGAAAACAAAAGTGAAATTCTCCAACTCCAAATCAAAAGCCAAAAGGCAAAAGTCACTTCAAAAGCCATCCGTCTAAAAAAGAAATCAAAGAGCTCGAAGCGTTGAAACCCGAATCGAATCATGTACTAAAGAAAGCTACGGAAGATAACCATATAGCCCGAGCTTGGTCCGAAGAGTGCGTACAAGAACCTAAAAAGGACTATCTCCCACTCATCCAAATTGGTTTGTATCACGGCTCGGAGGTACAAATATTAAGTTATCTTCTAAATTTTAATCACACTTTATTTTGACATCAAGTGATGCATGAATAGGAAAAGTCTAGACTAGCAATCTAACCGTTTGTTTTGTGTCTTTTACCTAAGATTGTTCGGGACGAACAAGGATAAGTGTGGGGTGATGTGATGGGGTGAAATTATACGATCCCTAAAGACAGTTAAACCCACCAAATTAACCGTTTTATCTTGACAACTTTCACTTGTTAGTCCCATGTTTTCTCTACAGTGTATTTTGAGGTTCAGCAAGAAATCAAGCTTAAATGGAGTTCTTAAAGCTAAAAAGGATGGATGAACAGTTATGGCCGAAAAACCACACCTATGGACCGAGAAAATCAGGCCTGAGCCAAGAAAGCCCCGGCCGAATCCTGAAAATGCCGGACACGTCCGATGTCCGAGTACCGAGACCTGCGCCCGAGGCCCGTGGCCGAAGAATTCCAGGCCGCACCTAGCAACCAGCGCACCAGCCGAGCCTCCAAGGTCCAATTTCAAGTTGTCCGGGCCAAACATCATATCTGACAAATCCGCCTCGACCAAAGTGTTTCAAATGGAAAATAAGGTGGAAGATGTCGAGATACCAAGGGTAACGCTCGAGCCAATTAGCAGTTAGCCCAATCCCAAGCAAAAGCCCCGCGCGCTGAAGGACCAAAACCAAGTTGCTCGACCAAACCTTCGAATCTGACAATTCCGGCTCGACCAAAGTGTTTTAAATGCCAACTAATTCGGTGAATATCACTTCCCAGACAAAACGCACGAGTGGAATCAGCTCAAGCCCGATGAGGGCCAAACTAGGGCAATTCCGGCCAATTTCCGAGCTACTTGCTACTCAAGTCCGGCTCCCTTGGGAAGCTATTAGCTCACAAAGCAGCTAGCCTTGTAAGCACCTTGCTCGTGAGCACCTAGCCTTGGAAGCTCCTAGCTGAATTGCGGCTAGCTTAAGGGTGAAGGAAACCCTTGTGAAGTTCACACCTTGCACCTCCTTGCTTGGATTGCGGCTGTCTTATGGATGAAGAAAGCTCCAAATGAATGCCATTTGGCACCAAGAAGCTTGGAGGCGGCTGTCTTATGGATGAAGAAAGCTCCAAATAAATGCCACATGACACCATCTTGCTTGGGAAAACCGACCCCCTTATGCCTATAAATACAAGGCTTGAGCCTTGAAGATTAAGGTCCTTCCCTTTGGTCCGAATTGTGCTAGAGTGCTAGAGTCCTTGTGTGAGAATTTTAGAAAGAAACACTTGTAGTTCATAGCTCACGTCCATCCTTGTATCAATTATGCTTTCGTTTGAAATGGTTATGATCTTCACCACAATGAGTACTTGTAGCTAAATCGCCATTCGGTTGAGGGAAGTTGATGTTATGAAACCGTTCTAGACCTTTGCTATCATGTTACTATGTGTTCTAGCTAGTTCTTGTGTTCTCGGGTTGAACATATGAGGAAGAGTGATGCTTGACATGGCATGGTTCTTCCAAGTAGTTCACTCCATCTATGGTTGCTTGGTTGTTTCTGAAATGAGGGATCAAGTGATTGCTCTTAGAATGACATACCTTGACATGGGGTGTTAGCCTAAGGGAGAACTAGAAGGCTTGTCTTGAAATGGACAAGTTGAGGAACGAATGCTTGAAATGGTTTCGTTTGGAGTTAGACTTGACATGGAATAACTCACTCTTTAGAACACTTGGTTAAATCTTTGATGGTCGATGATGAACGGGGACATAACAAAAGACTCCTAAAACCGAATTCACTCACTTAATTTAAACACCCTTTACTTTACTTGCACTTTACTTATTGTCTTTACTTTCCTCGCACATTTACTTTCAGTCAAGACTTGGACCTTCAAGCACCTTTATTTTCAAGCACTTTACTTTCTCGCACATTTACTTTCAGTCAAGTCTTGGTCCTTCAAGCACCCTTACTTTTCAGTCATTTACTTTACGCTCTTTACTTTTCAGTACCTAAACAACCAAAAAAAACCCCAATTGTCTTTACTTTATTTTCGCTTTTAGAAGAACAACTGTTTTCTACCATAACTCCCTTGGGTTCGACCCCTACTTACCATTTGCTACCTGTAGTGAACCACTAAAGTAGTGGAAAATATAAATGTAAATTTGCAGGTCACAACGACAGCCTGTCAGCGGCCGTGCAAGGCTGAGAAGCGGCGGAATTGTGGCTGAGCAAGGAGGCACGACTGGATTGTGAGGAGAGTAGCACACGGCTGAATTGTAGAATGAGGGATGATGAGATGATTGTGGACTCCTCCTTATATAGGGTTTGAGAAACCCTTTGATCTTCTTGGAAACCCTTTGATCTTCTTGGAATCTTCCAAAACCCTAGCATTTGAATGTTGCCCTAATATCACAATGTAGAATGGGCCGGCTGCTGGATTTAGGGCTTGGACTTTCTTTTTCCGAAGTTACTGTTCATGGCCCCGAAATCACTATTCACACCAGAATTACTATTCACGCCGGAGTACTGTTCACGACCCTCCTTTGGCTCCGTTCTTCCACTGCGATGTTTCTGGCATGAAAATGCCGTCTTTTAAGCGTGTTTCCTCCTAGAGCTTCCAAATCACCTGAAATACGAAACAACACTAAAAAGTAACTGTTCGCATAATAAAGTGAATGAAATGGTGGGAATTAACGACTCGATGAGTCGTATAAATACGGCTCATCAAACCACCCCACACTTAAACTTGTTCGTCCCGAACAAGAACAAGGTCATAAGAGGAATGACTAATGTAAACATCACAATGCTTCGGTCATCCTAGACGAGCTACATGGACATGACTTGGCTACTATAGATCCTACCTGTTATGCATGCTTGCTACTAATATCATTGTGCGAAAACAAGGGCTAAAGATACGTATTACCTTTGAAGTCGAGATGCAAATCAATTCGGATGTATCTGGAGATAGCGCTGTTTAGACCCATGAACCCTCATTCTCGGACTCGAACTCGCTGCTATATGGTTATGCTTTGCCGCTTTTTCTTGCACGTGATTGATTCGAGCTTCAAAGTGTTGAGTGTTATTCGGCCAGCTATAGTGTCATCTGATTTGGGATTTCAATGATGCTGTCACATGAGACGTGTGGACTATCACGATGGTTTGTGGATTTGTTGCTTTGTAGTGCGGATTGTGATTTGCTCGAACCGTGGTTCCTTCTCCTTTTGACGCGAGTCAAGCCGAGGGTCGCTCGTCTATTTTCCCGGTTACTCGGATTGGAAACCTTCCTGCTCTTACTCATCCTCGTCCTTTCGACACGGGTCAAGTCAAGGGTCGCTTGCCTATTTTCTCGGCTACTTGGACTAGAGCTTGGACGGTGTGAAGTATTCCCGTCCCGACCAACCGCAAAGGTACCGCAGTGGCGGAGCAGACTCGTACTATGTTGCCTCGAAGTGCTAGCCTCCACGAGCTCCACATAACCATATATCCTGAGTCCGGTCTCTGAATGATCTGTCAAGTCTCTCTAGGGCATTGCTATCAACTCCACATCCCTGTTTATCTCAACTAACAAAGGCACGCAATGATTTAAAGATCACATGTTAGTCGCACAAATCAAGTTTCACCAAAGACATGCATGTAATCGGCTCTATCTATTTCACCTAATCATGATCCAATACTGCAAGTCTAGGAAATAGTGAAGTATCATGTACAAAATTTTTTAAAAATGACTCGAAACGTGCTGACTCTGTGTGGTGGGCATGCTGACTCGATAACTGACTCATAACTGACTTTCCCATCCCACACTTTTGAAATGAGCCGTGTCCTCACAGCACGACTCAAATCTAGACACAAATGCATGCAATAAATAGATAAGGAAAGGAGAAGGGTAGAGCAAGACTCCCCTGGGGTATAGACGTGGTCGGCTGAACTCGGGCCAAGTCCGGTCTCAATGGGACGCGACCCGGACTCGTCTGGTGCTAAAATGCGTAGCGTAGAGTGCAAAATGCGTAGCTCGCAAGTGAATTTTCCGGCCGACTAAGTCCAATCCCTACAAAATGAAACCAAATCCTTTCCAAGGTACAATGTGACAAATAAGACTCATAAATAAACATGGTAACTAAATAAAATGCAGTGCAAACCGTGCAGGGCTGCCTCCCTGCGAGCGCCTTTGTTTTACGTCGTTGGCTCGACAGTACCTCTTTAGGGATCACAAGTTAGGATCCCATGGGCGTGTGAGGTCATACTTCTTCTCAGCAACTCCTTCAATTCACCCAACGTGCTCAAATTGCTGTTCACTCGGTCCTGCTCTCCAATGATCAGGCGGTTTCTTCTTCACATATCCCCGAGAAGGTGAGGATGTCTTGGCCATAGCTGCTGACCTGGTAGTCTGTATAGCCTGCTCTGGTGGGTCTGGAACTAGGGTGTCATACTCTGATGTGTGCACAATGTCTGGCGGTTTCCTTGTGTATGGGCGGTTCGCATCCTCATAGACGTAGAAGTCAGCTTCCTTTCCACCGAATGATAGTGACAATAAGCCTATGCCCATGTCAATCTGGGTCTGGGTGGTGTGGAGGAATGGACGTCCTAAAATGAGCCCTGGTGGTTCGCCTTTCCTGGATTCCTCCATCTGCAAGACATAGAAATCTGCAGGCACAGCAAGATCTCCTACACGGAGGGTTAGATCTTAAAGTAAACCAGTGGGGCGAACACAGGACCTATCCCCTAATTCAATAGACAGCCTGGGCGGCTTCAATGGTCCAAGATCAAGCGAGCAATATAACGAGTAAGGCATAACATTGATAGCGGCACCCAAATCTCTTAAACAGTGAGGTATTTGGGTCTTACCGATACCACAGGTAACCGTGAAGGCCCATGGGTCCTTACTCTTTCCTGAAGGTGTCTCCTGGCTCGCAGTGGGTGAGTGCATCGTTATTTGGTCGTTCTGTGTAGGCTTGACCACCATTCTCAGCTCTGGTTCAGCTTTCTCAGTCATCTGGCTTTCTGGAGCAACTACCTGCATAGCATAAGAGAAACCGTGAATGTCGGCGTCCTTGGCTGTAAGGGCCGGTTCTTCCTTTGTTGGTTCGGTGGTCTCCTCGAATGCTGCATCCACAGCTACTACTTCTACTTGGCTGACGTTCCCTCTCGGATTCTGAACTGTCTGTGAGGGGAGTCGTCCTGTGCTGTCGTCAAGCCAGGAGAGAGTTGTGGACATCTGCCTTAATTGCCTCTGAATGTCAGCTAGCGCTCCGTCGGTTTTGGCCATGTACTGGTTCAGGGTAGTATCTGTCCGCTGGGTGCTAGCTGCCAGATCTCTCACTATGTCCTCTAGCGACTTGCTGGGGCCTTGGTTGCTCGGACCTGCCTGATAAGTGTTCGGCCCTTTCTGCTGGTACTGCCCCGGTGCATTCTGCTGGTACTGACTGTTAGGATGTCTGTACGGCTGCTGAGTCTGCTGATTCTGCTGAGGCACATTCGGTCGTGCTTGCTGAGTCTGATTTTGCTGATAGTTGTTCCTCCAGGCGCCTTGATTAGGTGCTGCTGCGCCATACTGCTTGACTGGGCCTGGTTGGTTGCCATAACTCTGATAATTGCCCACTGCATTCACATCAGCTTGGACGTCTGTCTGTAAGGTAGGGCACTCGTCCGTCTTGTGTTCTGTGGATGTACAGAACTCACATGGCTTGGCCTGGACTGGTGTCCTTCGGACTACATGCTTCATCAGCTCTCTCATCTCCTTGAGTTCGGCGAATACAGCACTGATAGAAGGCTCAACTGTTGACACATTCTTTGTTCGGGCATACTCGTCCTCCTTCATGGTCTCATCCTGGAATCGCTCACCCTCTGCCACTGATATGATCTTCTGCTTCACTCTGGCTGGCGTCATGTTCATGAGTTCGCCTCCAGCTGAGGCCTCTAGTAACTTCCTGTCCATCTTGCGAAGTCCATCCAGCATATATTCTACGACTATTTTCTCCGGGAGCTCCAGATTGCAGCAACTCTTCTCCAAGGCTAGAAATTTCTCCACGTACTCGTACATGGTCTCGTGAGGGGCTTGCTTTAGCTCTTGCAACTGTCTCCGGACTTGCGCTGCACGCCCTGCCGGATACTACTTGCTGATGAAGTGCTTCTACATCTGTTCCCATGTGTGAACACTGCCTGAGGGTAAAGCTAGGAACCAATCTGTAGCTGCTTCTTGCAGTGAGAAGTAGAATGCCTTCAGTTTGAAGTCATCCACCTCTACTCCGTGTGGCTTGAGGTTCAAGCATATCCCGTGGAAACGCGTCAAGTGAGACTGGGCCGACTCTCCTTTGGATCCTGAGAACTTGGGCAGATTGTGAATGACCGCTGTACTGACCGTGATGGCTGCCATGTCTGGTCCTTCATAAATTGGCCATGACTGGTCTCTGAAGCTAGGAACCGAGAGCTCGCCCATAGTGGGTCCTTCATATTCGTCCTCATCATCCACAACTGCTTGTCTACGTGGAGCTTGTGGTGGGTGTTGAAGTGGTGGTTGTGGAAGGTATTGTAGTGGTGGATATGGTTGTGGATACTGAGGGTAGAGCGGTTGTGGGTACTGTGGATATGGTGGTGGAGGATATTGTTGATATGGTGGGTACTGAGGGTATTGTGGGTACTGTGGTTGGGGTTGTTGTTGGTTTTGAGGTTGTTGTTGGTTTTGAGGTTGTTGTTGTTGTTGGAACTGTTGAAACTGATCAGGGATAGCCCCCCTGATTTCGCCATGTTGTACTTGAACATTCTGGTTAACTTCTTCGTTTACGTGACTGTTGTGACTGTTGTGACCAACACTACTACCTGCGTGAGACATGTTACGAGAGTAACAGACACCGAGATAGCAAACACCGAAATAACAAAGACAGACTAGCAAAAAAGGGTCCCCAGGAGATTGGAGGGGTCACAGCGGTCCCACTTCAAACCCAAAATCCTTAGACTCGTAAGTCTTGGTGACAGAACCCTCTGAGAGCTAGAAAATGAAAATCGAATAGAATGGAAAACAAAATCTCGAACAGTTGAATATGAATTCACCGAGTAAAAAATTTCGAAATAGCAAGAAGAAAAATAAACGAAAAATAAAAGAAGAACAAAAGTTTCACCGTGCTTAGCTCCCCGGCAACGGCGCCATTTTGAACAGGCTGTCGTCGTACCTGTGCAAAAACAATTTATAATTTCCTTGTCCTGAATTGTGGGTTAGCACAATGGCAAGCAAGGGTCGAACCCAAGGGAGCTAGATAGCTACTACTTTGTTCTGTAATGGAGAAAAACAAGAAACTAGAATGAGAGTAACGGTTAGTGAAATAATCGAAAATTGCAAGGTTGTAAATATCAGAGAGAAGTATTCAGATTAGGGTTTGATTGTGACTTGTTTTATCATAGACTTCTAAATATTCAATTCGTGTTTTACGTGTGGTTGTCCCGACAAAGGTGTTACGCCACGACCTAATTCCCCTAGGTTTAATTAACCCGACAAAGGTGTTAATTGCCCTAGTCGTACTATCTATCTAAACGACAAAGTATTAGATAGATGATTAATGTAAAAAATATGCGCAACTAGATTTCACGACAAAGTATACGTCTAGTCTAACAATATTTCATGGAATTCATGTACGAGAATTAGTAAAACATAGAATATAACATTAAAGATCCAAGTCTCAAAAACATAGTCACAATATATTAACCCTAACCCGAATAGAATGTTTAGTTACACATGATCATAATAAAACAATGCAAATAATAAAAGGGGATGAAATACTTCACAAAACCGAGGCAAGCAAGGGCTGGCCGTGTAGGGCTGATGGGCGGCCGTGCAAGGCAGAGAAGCGGCGGAATTGTGGCTGGCACGGCTGGATTGTGAGGAGAGTAGCACACGGCTGAATTGTAGAATGAGGGATGATGAGATGATTGTGGACTCCTCCTTATATAGGGTTTGAGAAACCCTTTGATCTTCTTGGAAACCCTTTGATCTTCTTGGAATCTTCCGAAACCCTAGCATTTGAATGTTGCCCTAATATCACAATGTAGAATGGGCCAGCTGCTGGATTTAGGGCTTGGACTTTCTTTTTCCGAAGTTACTGTTCACGGCCCGAAATCACTATTCACGCGGAATTACTATTCACACCGGAATTACTATTCACACCGGAATTACTATTCATGCCGGAGTACTGTTCACGACCCTCCTTTGGCTCCGTTCTTCCACTGTGATGTTTCTGGCATGAAAATGCCGTCTTTTAAGCGTGTTTCCTCCTAGAGCTTCCAAATCACCTGAAATACGAAACAACACTAAAAAGTAACTGTTCGCATAATAAAGTGAATGAAATGGTGGGAATTAACGACTCGATGAGTCGTATAAATACGGCTCATCATATTGCAATCAGATGGGACACATTAAACTAAAGTGTCGCCTGTTTTTAGCCGAACGACGTGCTTTCCAGCAACGAACCACATCGCAACAGAAACAGGTCTGGGTTCAAAAGGCAGATCAAACCGTTTGCATGGTAGCCTGTTACACCTCAAACTACTCATCGCATGATAGTTGGCTCTTCGACAGCGGATGCTCCGCACACATGACAGGTAACTCTCAATATCTTACCCATATTAGACCTGTTGAGCATATGTGGTTTGTCACCTTCGGGGATGGTGAAAAGGGTCAGGTGATCGGCTGTGGGACATTGATGGTTCCGGATCTCCCTGCACTCAAGAACACCCTCCTTGTTAAGGGACTGACCAGGAATCTTATCAGCATCAGTCAACTATGCGACGATGGACACTATGTGTCATTCTCCAGCTACTCATGTCTTGTACTAGACCAGAATGGCGATACAGTGATGAAAGGAAAAAGGGATGCCAACAACTGCTATACTATTAGGATGGGTCTGACGGAGTCAATGAACAATGAGAATCATGGCCAGCAACCGGTTGCTCTCCCATGTTCAAACGCACAACCTAGTTTTCTGCGAAGGGGAGTGGATAAGACCTTGCACACAAGATCTGATTGTCGATGTGCACAAATCAAGGTTGCCAGGTGTCCCAGGAAGCTGTCGAATCAGACGGTGGTACAGTTGCAACTGGAGTCCGTACACTGCCCAGAGAAATGTGCCTGGAGCCGTACAAGAAAATATGAATGCTCACGAAAGATGGTAACTCTGAGGAGCCATACTTGTGTCAAACCATATGGCAGGTCACGGAATGGAACACCCAGATCCCCAGGGGGTCTATGTGGTGTCAACCACTGAGAGCATCCGATGGTGGTCAGTCATAGTCGAATCTCCAGCTGAAACAGTTGGACTGACCATCTAATAAAGAGAGCTGGAACAGAAGTCTCAACAAAATATTTTTTTTTGAAATATCCTTGAAGATTTTTTTGGTTGACGGTTTTGGAAAGCTGAAGAGTCATATAGACAAATTTGATTTTTGAAAAAATCAAATTCATTCCCTGAGTATCGTCTTCTCTCTCTCGAAAACCCTAGAACGGAACTTCCCTCTCAACTGCTCTTTCCTCAACCGACAATGGTGAATACCAGGAAGTCAGCAAAATCCAGTGCCAAATCTGCAGAGAAAATCAAAGAAAGCATGCAGACCTCAAAGGCGTTGGCGGTTAAATCAAAGATTCCAAAATCAAAAGCTGCGAAGATGAAAAAGGCGTCGCCTTTACACTCAGTCACCGAATCTTTGGCCAAAGAGAAGTCTGTTGAAGGAGTTACCGCTGGAATCCCTCAGTCGGGCACAGTGGACTCAACTTCACAGATTCAGGTAAATCCCAATATTCCTTCTGTCTCTACAAATATCCCCGTTGTTGAAAAATCTGTGCTGAATGAAGAAACAAGTATGGAGGGTGAGAAGGTTGTTGAGTTGATTGACGGTGTTGAAACCAGTAGGGAGATTCTTGGTGGAGATAATGAGAGTGGTAGGGCTGTTGACAAAGCCGGTAGTGGGATTTCTAAGAAGAAGTCTGTCAAGAGTGTGGAAGAAGAGGAACCCAGCAAGGGGGTTGGAGGCTCAGGAACGTGGAGAGAAAAGATTTTCGCCACAGGATACATTCCTCCGAAGGCTGGTCGCAGGAAGAAGGTGAAGCGGGCCAGTGACTCTCCCAGAAAATATCTCGCCCAGATCTATGTAGCTCGAGGAAGGAAGATTGCAATGTCCGATGAAGAAACAGAGAAGTTCATCGAGTCCTCGGGGAAGAGGAATGTGGTGATGAGTGATGCTGATCCGTCTGAAAATCAAGGAGGAATCACTGAAGAAGGTTCCGCTTTGCATGATGAGGCTGTGGCAGAGGAGATTAACCCAGCAGAAAAGGATGATGAATTGGAGAAGTTATACAAAGACATTGATGATGTCATGGAAGACCTGGAAAAGGAGAAGGATCAGGGAGTGGCAAGTCTGGAAGAAGCTCAGGCTGTTAGGGCAAAAGAAGTTGATGTAGAAAAAGCTACAAGTGATCCACCTATGGAACCAAGTGTTCAGTCTGGTGTTGAGACTCTAAGAGCTACAGAGAAAGCTGCAAGCGATTCAACAGTGGAAACCTCTATTCAGACTGAAGCTCGAACAGCACCAGTTCCAGAGGAAGGTCTGCGTAACCTGGGTGTTGAAGCAGAAGAGTCTGGTACTGGAAAGGTCTCAAGTGCTCCAACAGTGGAACAGAGTGTTCAAACCGAAGATAAGACTGGAGTAGTACCAGAGAAAGCAGTGAGTGAAGAAACAATGACAGCTCAAGATGATCGTCGTCGGGATTATTTGAAGGAGGATGAACCATCCATTCGTAAGGATGCCCCTACATCAGCAACAGAAGGTGTTACCCTTTCAGAAGATGACCAAGACAGTGTTCCCCTTGTCAACCTCAAGAGGACAACAAAGGGGAAGGAAAAGAAAAAGGTTGCCTTTGCTACGTCTACAAAGGAACCAGCTCAGAAGGTTGCTGAGGTCAGCAGTGGTGCTGGGGGAGCTGGCTCTTCAAAGAAAAGAAAGCGCGTTGCTGCAATTCCCATCTCTGAAGATGCTGGGAGATGTGAAGTCCCAGCCCCTGAATCTGAGGCTGTCCCAGTTGGTAAGGTCAAGAAAGGTGTGTGGTTCGCAAACAAAGAAGCTGCGTTGAAATGGGGATGTGTGCAGAAGAGGAAAATCATACCGGAGAGACTACTGGATGCATCGAGTTACAAAGGGAAAGAAGTGATTGAGGTGCTCAAAGAG
This sequence comes from Rhodiola kirilowii, assembly GCA_033675215.1. Taxonomy (NCBI): domain Eukaryota; kingdom Viridiplantae; phylum Streptophyta; class Magnoliopsida; order Saxifragales; family Crassulaceae; genus Rhodiola; species Rhodiola kirilowii. The sequence goes on along the minus strand of CM066196.1, from coordinate 28,319,394 downwards.
TCGGATCTATTCTGGACGTTAGACAGATGCAAGCCATTCAACGAACAGCTGGTGCGTGAGGCCATGGCAAACTTGCCTCCAAAGTTTGGGGTCATTGGAGAGGCTGAGTATGGGGTCTTCTATGTAAGAGGAAGATGGATCAAGATTGATCCATAACTGATCAATGTATACTTCTCCATGGACAACCCAGCTGTTGATGAAGAAGAATCCAGCCTCGAGAAGATAGTAAGCACCATCACTGCAGGCTCTGTTCAGTGGAGGCCTGAGTCAGTTGTGCATACGGTGGATCTGTCCACGTTCTATTCAATGCTGTTTTTCATAGAAGTGTTTAACTGGAGGCCGTCTACTCATCGCTCTACTGTCAACAAGGACATGGCCCAACTGATTTATCAGATAGGGAACAAGCTGAAGTTTAACCTGGGCAGAATAATGTTCAAATAGATTGCTGACCATGCTACATCGATGAGAACCCTGCACCAGATCTGCTTTCCATCTCTGATCTATGAGCTGATTATTCATCAAGCCCCAGATTTGACAGCCTCGTCTGATTTTCTTTCTAAAGCTCCGAGCAAATTCACAGTGGACCACAAGTTATACAAAGGGCGGCATGTGAATGATCTGAAAGGGGGGAGCAAGCCAGGTAAAGAAATTGGGGAATCCAGTCGAGGGGGACCAGAATGGGCGTGGATGAGAGGAGCAAACTACTGAAGGACCTCCATGTTATCATTGCTGCGGACAAGGAACAGCGCCACCGAATCAACAGGCTTGCTCGAGCTCTCAACTACCCCAGTGATGATGAATCAGAAGCTACTGCCTCTGAAGATGATTCCATTGAAGAAGCTTCTGATTGAAGGTCCTCTTCAAACTTTCTCCCTGAACTATTTGTTTAAAACTATCGTTCTTAGTGCTTGTTCTGGCACATTTTGATTGGCTGTTCGAACTCGGATCGCACCCCTTGCCAGTTTGTGGCAAAAAGGGGGAGTATTTTGGAGGAGACAATTCTTGTTTCCCTCAAAGTTGTCTACTGTCTAGATAGTGAGATAGACTTAGTTATCTAGTAGATCAGGTTTTGCCAAAATGCCAAGGGGGAGATTGATGTTCCCTTAAGTGGCATGTATTTGGCAAAATGTAGCTTAGACAGTTCGAGCAGGTGTTCAGGGGGAGTTCGAACAATATCCTGGTACTCCTGTACAGCGTGATCAAGACACGAGGATATTTTCCGGAAGATATTGGCAACGAAGATTTAGACAAGTGGAAGTCGGCCTGCAACTTATTCGAGCATTAGATATTCGAATGAATATCTACATTGAAGATGGCGCGACTTACTTGGAAAGAAGACTTCGTATATTCTTCCGATCGATTTATGAAAGATATACATCAAATATTTAGGAATCAATTCCGAAATATTTGATGGGATTATCTTGTGCGAGTTAGGGTTTCGCTCGAGCATATAAATACAATGCAAGGGCAACCCTAATTCTCATCGCTTTCAAAGATCAAATATACACGAGCATATCATGCTGATTGGAGAAGAGGAAAGCGACGGCCGGTTGTGTTTTCTCATTGAGAATACACCGGTGCAAGTGCAGTCTGTTCAAGTGCAACACAGACTGTCTGAAGCGTATCAACTGCCGCACACAACAAAGGCGAACAAGCTTTCGAGAGAAAGCATCCGAGCTTCTGGAGAAGGTCGAGAACGTTTAGACTGCAGGTTCTGAACGAAGGGGATCGAGGGGAATTGCGGTGAACCTCGGTTGCAAATCTAAGAGACGGAGTATTGAGGTTAGGCTATTACAAGGTGTAAGTGTAAGTCCCTGTGGAAACCCTATACTCGTAATAAAGATTTGCTGTCCCTTTTTCGGGTGTGGGAAACCCCCCAGAGTAGGCGGAGCCGAACTGGGTTATCAGTCTGTGTGTCTCTACTGCCTTTATCTGTTTGCTGAACTGTTGTGATAAGAGTTCAATCTCTGTGTGTTGAACTGTTGTGAAAAGAGTCCCAGGTCTGTCGCAACACTACCTTGGACACAAGCTTGAACAGGGGACATAATTTCAATATTGACTCGGGTGAACCGAGGTCGAACCCAAAAGATAGGTGATTAAACTAAGGGTGCTAACAATGAGGTTAGAATGTCTATTATTTGGGGGGGGTCTATGTTTCAATCAAAAGTGAGATTAAACTTGGAAAAGGGGTAACTTCCAATTAAAAGATGACTAGGGATTACTTCACCACCTAGACAATTATTATGACAATGGAATGATACACCAATGATGAAATCACATGCACACGTATAGAATTTAGCTCATGCAACATTAATACTAGGTTCAACTCGCGCTACAGCCTATTATCAAGAGGTTACATCTCGCATAGCACCTCACACTCGCGCTCTATTGGCACTATAGAACATGAATTTCTAGCCTCACACTCGCGCTCTATTGGCAAAATAGACATGTTCTTATTAAATCCAAGCAATTCTCATTAGGTTAATGAATTATCCAACTAACTCAAAAGTCCTAATGCTTCTTCATTTAGTTTATTGAAGTCATGTTGATCAACGTGAGCTACATCAAACATGAGATCAAGCAAAGTTCCCATTGAGGACATTTCACAAACACCTTATGGGTAACTTGAAACATTAAGTTCAAATGAAGAAGATTCATGTGCAAACTCATTCATCATTAGCATCTATAGTGTTCACAATGTCACAAACATGTCTAGGGGTCCATTATCCCCAATCAAGGTCACTACTCACTCATAGTGAGGTTACAATCAAAACCAAATGAAAGAGATGGAGTTTAGGAATCTAAAACCAATATGAGATTCAAGAGTATGAGAATCCTTGTTGTTGATCTTCTTCTTCACTCAATCCACCTTGGAATTCGTGCTGGATGTTCCTCAAAATCAGTGCAAAAATCCCCCAAAAAGTCCCCCCCCCTTTGTTGAGATCTAAAAGTTTCTATTTATAGCCAAAGTTAGGGTTTCCGGTACTGTAGCTCCAGTCGGTCGACTGGCGGGAGCTGGTTTTCCCAATCGGTCGACTGACGCTGAAAATGTGGCTGACGAAAGGATCTCCCAGTCGGTCGACTGAAAGTCCAGTCGACCGACTCGATGGACTGGTTTGGCAGGCCTCCTGGAGTGACTTGCAACTCGACCGACTCGTGGATCTCAGTCGGCCGACTCGAGCTCTTGAGCACTCTAAGCAACTTCTCAGTCGGTCGACTGGCTGGTTCAGTCGACCGACTCGATTGACGAGTTTGAGGAGCCAACTGGGGCGTCTTGCAACTCGACCGACTGGGGCATGGGAAATTCCCAGTCAGTCGACTGGAGCTTCTTTCTGCCCAAAACTGCTCAAATCCTCGGATTTTCTCCGAATTCTCGTGTTAAGGTCCTGAGCTCAATGGATGGTTGCTCCAAGCCTGAAATGCAAGGAAAATGGTCAAATGGCATCGAAATAGCATCGGGAATGGACCAAAACTCTTCGTAAATGGGTATGTAAATGAGTCGAGAATTCGACTCATCACTTACCAGAATAAAACCTAACAAGATATTCTTGTTTTGTTTATGGATTTTTCCTTTTTAAAATTCCTCCATAACCAATATCGGAGGCATCAGTTTCTATGATTTTTCCCCAATGTCGGTTAGACAACATTAAACATGGTAAAGATTTTACTTTATTCTCAATTTTTCCTACATCTTCAGTATGTTGTTTAGTCCATAAGACTGGTTTTTTCTTAAGCCTATCATATAAGATAGTAATATCTTTAGCAAGGTCTATATAATGGGCAGAAATATAAATTAAACATCCTAAAAATCTCTGTAATTGAGTTTTATCTATTATAACATCAGAAAATTTGTCAGCAAAATCAATACTCCTATTAATCGGAAATATATTTCCTTTTCCAATATTATGGCCAAGAAATCTAATGGTTGTCTGAAATAATGACATATTTTGTTTAGATATTACTAGACCATTATTTTTTATTATTTCTTTAAACATTCTTAAATCTTTAAAGTGCATTTCAATATCTTTAAAAAAGACTAGAATATAATCAATATAAACAATGATGAATTCATTATAGGGAGTAAAAATATCATTCAAGATCTTCTGGAATTCAGAAGGAGCATTTTTTAAACCGAAAGGCATAACATTCCATTAAATCTTTGTTAGGAAGGGTGTTCCAAGTATTACTTGGTTAGTTAAATCTTTAGCTAGTAAGAAACTAGTTTGTATGCATTTTTTTATCAATGCATACTTTAGCTTTGGGTAACTTATAACTAATCAGGAGGATATTTCCTCTTGCATGAGACAATGTATGAGTTGTTTTGTGGAAATACCTTGTAAGTATTAACCCTTCTTGATCTACATTCAAATATACTTCACTATCAACAAGAGCAGTAAATTCTTTTGAATAATATTTATCTATTAACAGACTGATTTTAATATGCCATTTTTCAGTTATAAACATCTCTAGAGTAGACAAAAAATGCTTGTATACTTCTCTATTATCTATTTCCTTGTCTGAATTTATAACTTTTTTCCCCTTTTCAATCTTAGAGATTCTCTGATCTAGACGCTTATTGTCTATCTTTAGACCTTGAATTTCCTTTTTGAGATTATCAATCTCGATTATAAAATCATATGTGGAAGTAGGTTTCTCTACTTCTGTGTTTTGCCTAACCCATTTATAAATTTCACTCAGAGTTTTGCCTAACCCATTTATAAATTTCACTCAAAGATACGTGCTTTTAGGACTAACTATTTCCCTTTGAACTTCATGTTCCTAAGAAGTTAAATGATCAATTATTTTTTTGTCTTAATTCGGGATTTTTTATAACCTTAAGTAATTCCATAGCAGTGCTATGGCTTAGGACATTAATTTTAAGATCTTGAATATGTGCCTGAATTTTATATAATTGTTCTTCATCTGTGTTATTATTAGATTCCTTGTTTGGACAAGGTTGCCCTAGAATACAAGGTTCACACTCTGATTCAAAATCTGTGACTAGGTTTTCATTTCTTAAAACCTTGAGATCCTCACTTGTATTTGAGAAATCAATTAATTCTAATTCTGAACTCTCATCTAGTTAAGTAATATTTTTGAAACAATTCCTTTAACACTTTCTTCCTCTTCACTATTAATCTTTCTTCCTACCCAACAAGTGCGGGCATAATGGCCATGTTTGCTACATCTTCTACATATTATTAATCTGTTCTTTTCCCGTTTCTTTTCTTCCCTAGCAATTTTGCGCTGGTTTATATCTTCAATTTTCTTTTTAAAATATATTTTCTTTCTATGATAAGGTTTATAATCATTGACAGGTTTTCTAGGTTTACTAGAAGAAGATTTGTCAATTGCAAACTGATCACAAAACTGACTTAATTGTTGTTTTTCTATAAGATTTTGGCTTTTCATTTGTTGATTTAATCTTATTTCATTACATAGGGCCAGGAAAAATCGTACACGGATTTATCCACCCCCAACAATCTTTGCAAACTAAACAGAATTAAAAATTCATAATTTCTGAGCCTTTGCTAAACTGTTGGAAGATGATACTTTACCAGCAACATGTCAACAAATTAATATTCTACTAGTACAAAATAATTACACAAATCATTATTTAAATGTTCTAGGAGAACAAGTTTTGTTATTACAAAACAAAGTAGAACAAATTAATTAATTTAATGAATAACCAATCAATGATGGTGCCTCAACCAAAAGAGAAGCCAGTAGAAATGGCTACACCAAGTATTCAACCTCCTCCTACAATAACAGGGTTTAAATTAAGACCCACGAAGGAGTTAGAAGATTTTCTAGAAGAGAAATTTAAAATTTAAAAAATAAGCACTCTTGATACGAAATTAAGGGAAACTAATAGAAAAAACACTAATTATAAGCAAGTTTATGAAGACCAGATTAGTAAAATTCATAAATAGGCAAAGAAGCCAATTACGGGAAAATACTATTACCCTAGACCAACACCAGTAGATGTTCTAATGAGGTCATATCTAACAGTTATAGTGGTAGCCACATCTATTAATGGAACATAGATGGTTTTGCTCATCAATAATTACATAATACAATTCATAGGATATTAAGGTACTCCACAGTATGTAAAAATAATGGCAATAGTGATAAGAGTATTGCTAATATGATTATATCAGGATTACAGGACAATTAAAAGGTTGGTGGGATAATTATCTAGTTCAAAAAGAAAAAGATGATATATTTAACACAGTTAAGCAAGAGGATAATGTTATCCGAGAAGATGCTGTGTATACACTTGCAATTAATAGCATAGAACACTTTACGGGTAGATACTCTGATAATGGTGACAGTACCAGAACTTTATTACAAAATCTTAGGTGTAAAACACTTACAGATTTTAGATGGAATAAGGATACTTTTCTAAGTAGAGTTATGGAACTCCCAGAGTGTAATAGCACCCACTGGAAATCAAAATTTATTGATGATTTACCTAGTTTATTTGCTGAAAGAATTAGGAAAATCTTAAGGCAAAATTATAATTACAATCCTTATGAGAATTATACTTATGGGAAACTTATAGGAGTTTGCAACAAAGAGGGAATAGCCCTATGTAATGAAATAAAAATTTAATCAAGAAATGAAAAGCCAGTATCTTATAGAAAAAAAACAATTAGGTCAGTTCTGTGATCAGTTTGCAATTGACAAACCGTCTTCTAGTCAACCTAGAAAACATGTTAAGGATTATAAACCTTATCATAGAAAGAAAAGATATTCTAAAAAGAAAATTGAAGATAAAAACCCGCGTAAAATTGCTAGGGAAGAAAATAAATGAGAAAAGAATAGATTAATAATTTGTAGAAGATGTGGCAGACATGGCCATTATGCCCGCACATGTTGGATAGGAAGAAATATTAATAGTCTTAAATAGGAAGAAAGGGTTAAAGAAATCCTTTCAAAAATGTTACTTAACTCAGATGAGAGTTCAGAATCAGAATTAACTGATTCCTCAACTACTAGTGAGGATCTTAAAGTTTTAAGAAATGAAAACCTAGTCACAGATTCTGAATCAGACTGTGAACCTAGTCACAACTACTAGTGAGGATCTTAAAGTTTTATGAAATGAAAACCTAGTAAAAAAGAATCAACTATATTTTCTAAAACAAGAATTAAATATTCTTACTATTGAAGAAAAACTTCAAAATCCTAAATTAAAGGATAATATTAAACTACTTACTAACCAATTCTCTTTGGAGATTTGTAATGTTCATCCAAATGCGTTTTGGGATAGAAAGAAACATATTGTTTCTCTTCCTTATGAGGAAGGATTTGATGAAAATAAAAAATTTAAATGGATTAGATACCATATTCCCAATCAAAAGGATTTATTAGACTGATTATATGAACCTGTTATTTTCTCCAAATTTGATTTAAAATCAGGATATTGGCAATAACAAATTAATAAAGTTGATAGATATAAACCAGCTTTTAATATCCCATTTTGACAATTTGAATGGAATGTTATGCCTTTTAACATAAAAAATACTCCTTCTAAATTGCAGAAGATCATGAATGATATTTTTACTCCCTATCGTGAATTCATCATTGTTTATATTGATGATATTCTATCTTTTCTAAAGATATTAAAATGCACTTTAAACATTTAAAAATGTTTAAAGAAATAAAATTAATAATGGTCTAGTAATATCTAAACCCAATATGTCATTATTTCAGACAAACATTAGATTTTTTTGCCATAATATTGGAAAAGGAAACATAAGTCCGATTAATATTGATTTTGCTGATAAATTTCTTCAGGATATAACAGGTAAGATGCAATTACAAAAATTGTTAAAAAGCTTAAATTATATTTCTGCTCATTATAAAGATCTTCCTACAAATATTACTTATAAAAAAGGAGAAGATAGTCTTCCAAATTTCTTGACCAGAATATATTCAATGAGTCTCCATTTTGCAGGAATGATCCCGCAAGGGAAAGGTCTCTCCTCTTACAGAGGTGGTAGAGGTCGTGGAAGGCAGCCAGCAATTCTAGCTCAATTTGGTAACAAACGACTGACATATTTGTCCCAAGAAAAAGAATACCAAGAATATCTGGAATTCAAAAGGCAAAATTTTGCCTCACAGTCAGACACAATAATTAGTTCTCCATCCTATGCCAATATAGTGGCAAATGAGGATAATGAACAAAGTTACATTGTCTATCAATTGAACAAAAAGAAAGAAGTAATACTTCTTCTAGATGAGAAAGACTCCAAATGGAGTGATGAACCTTGGACCTTAATGAAAAGGTATATGGAAGATGGGTCATACCCATCAAGGATGTACAAGAATCAAATTTATTATGAAAATATTCTCATGGAAAATGGATGTGAGATATCTCACTTCTCCAGTGCCCAACCAGATGTTTATAACTTCAGCAAAATAATTATGAAAAGGGTTATATCCCTTCCAGATTGATGAATTTCACCCTTGAGATCAAAAGAGTTCTGTTGTACTCAGAACAAGAATCCAATTAAATATAATTTTTGGGATTATATGGATGCCTTTGGGAAAGTTCTCTTATATGAGAATCCAAAGTGCAAGCCATCTTGGTTTAGAAAAAAAATCCGATATTCCTATCTGGTTTGCTAAATGGTGGCAACATTTTGGCACTATTGTAGAAATTCTTCTAGAAGAATTTAGAAAGAAATTTTCAAAATGGGTGGAAATTTCACCTAGAGTCCTGGAATATCATGATAAAGAATTAAAGTTGGAGGGATTATATTCACTCTTATTCTTTACAGAATTCTCTATTCCATATATATGGAAATGGGCACCGGTCTTTGGTTATACAGAATAACTGATCCCTTGCATTAAGAGGGAATCATATTCCAAGTTCTGGGACAAGATGACAAAAACTTACCCAGAAACAAAGAAAATTTATGGTTATGATACTGTCTGTAATATAGACGATAAAATTGCTGACTATGAAGAAAGGCATAGAAAAGCCATGGACATATCCTTCCAATACATTTCTCAAAAAATGAGGTCTAGAACCCAAACACTAAATAAAAAGGAGCTAATAGCTCCCTACATGGAAGAAATAAAAAAGGACTCATATAGTCTTGAAGAAAAGGATGAGACTATGTCTCATAATTCGGGAAAGACCGATGTTTCCATGGCAACCTCAAGCCATGATATTTTCCAGGATTCACAAGATGTGGAACCAAATATTGATGATGTATTCCAAGCTTTCCAGGAAGCACTTGAAGAAAGACTACTATCCAAAGAAGTCAACAAAGGAGAATGTTTCTTTTTAAAAGACTAATAATGAGAGGAGTAAATTAAGAGCATGTGTCCTCCATATTTGGCCACTATCTTCATTCATAAGGGTAATAGTACCAATCATGAAGAATCTTCCAAATTACATAAATAGTCAATAGTAAGTGTGTTTTATTCTCGGGTCCCTTATGTTTTTGGATCCTTTCTTTTGCCCTACTATAAAAAGAAGTGTATGATGTTTTGTAAGAACAAGTTTTTTCCATTACGAGTTTTAGAAAATGCTCTCCTTCTCTCTCCCCCTTGTAATATTTTCTAAGTGTGCAATAAAAGTTTGGTTTTCAAATTAAGCCATAAATTTTGGCTGCCTTTCACAACCTCTTCCACCTCTATATAAGAAGGGCCTTTCCGCTGTGGGATCATTCCTGCAAAATGGAAACTCATTAAATATATTCTCTGGTCAAGAAATCTGCAAGACTATTTCCTTCTCCCTTTTTATAATTAATTTCAAAATCAAATGGGGCTAAATGAGCCTGCCACTTGGCAAACATTTATTTAGAAACATCATGTTTAAAATCTTTATTAACCATAAATTTATCAGAATTGCAATCAGTTCTAATAATAAACTTTTGATAGTATAAATCATCTTGGAATTTTAAGACACATTTTACGATTGCACGAATTTCTTTAGCAACCGTAGCATAATTCTTTTGTGCATCGTTCCACTTACCAGAATAAAACATGACAAGATATTCTTGTTTTTTTATGGATTTTTCCTTTTTTAAATTCCTCCATAACCAATATCGGAGGCATTTGTTTCTATGATTTTTTCCTAATGTGGGTTAGACAACATTAAACATGGTAAAAATTTTACTTTATTCTCAATTTTTCCTACATCTTCAGTATGTTGTTTAGTCCATAAGACTGGTTTTTTCTTAAGCCTATCATATAAGATAGCAGTATCTTTAGCAAAGTCAATATAATGGGCAGAAATATAAATTAAACATCCTAAAAATCTCTTGAATTGAGTTTTATCTATTATAACATCAGAAAATTTGTCGGCAAAATCAATACTCCTATTAATCGGAAATATATTTCCTTTTCCAATATGATGGCCAAGAAATCTAATGTTTGTCTGAAATAATGACATATTTGGTTTAGATATTATTAAACCATTATTTTTTATTATTTTTTTAAACATTCTTAAATCTTTAAAGTACATTTCAATATCTTTCAAAAAGACTAGAATATGATCAATATAAACAATGATGAATTCACTATAGGGAGTAATTATATCATTCATGATCTTCTGGAATTCAGAAGGAGCATTTTTTAAACCGAAAGGCATAACATTCCATTAAATCTTTGTTAGGAAGGGTATTCCAAGTATTACTTGGTTAGTTAAATCTTTAGCTAGTAAGAAACTAGTTTGTATGCATTTTTTATCAATGCATACTTTAGCTTTGGGTAACTTATAACTAATCAGGAGGATATTTCCTCTTGCATGAGACAATGTATGAGTTGTTTTGTGGAAATACCTTGTAAGTATTAACCCTTCTTGATCTACATTCAAATCTGCTTCACTATCAACAAGAGCGGTAAATTCTTTTGAATAATAATTATCTATTAACAGAATGATTTTAATATGCCATTTTTCAGTTATAAACATCTGTAGAGTAGACAAAAAATGCTTGTCTACTTCTATATTATCTATTTCCTTGTCAGAAGTTATAACTTCTTTCCCCTTTTCAATCTTAGAGATTCTCTGATCTAGATGCTTATTGTCTATCTTTAGACCTCGAATTTCCTTTTTGAGATTATCAATCTCGATTATTAAATCATATGTGGAAGTAGGTTTCTCTACTTCTGTGTTTTGCCTAATCCATTTATAAATTTCACTCAAAGATACGGGCTTTTAAGACTAACTATTTCCCTTTGAACTTCATGTTCCTCAGAAGTTAAATGATCAATTATTGTTTATCTTAATTCAGGATCTTTTATAACCTTAAGTAATTCCATAGCAGTGCTATGACTTAGGACATTAATTTTCAGATCTTGAAATTGTGCCAGAATTTTATATAATTGTTCTTCATCTGTGTTATTATTAGATTCCTTGTTTGGACAAGGTTGCCCTAGAATACACGGTTCACACTCTGATTCAAAATCTGTGACTAGGTTTTCATTTCTTAAAACCTTGAGATCCTCACTTGTATTTGAGAAATCTGTTAATTCTAATTCTGAACTCCCATCTAGTTAAGTAATATTTTCGAAACAATTCCTTAAACACTTTCTTCCTATCGCTATTAATCTTTCTTCCTACCCAACAAGTGCGGGCATAATGGCCATGTCTGCCACATCTTCTACAGATTATTAATCTATTCTTTTCCAGTTTCTTTTCTTCCCTAGCAATTTTACGCTGGTTTTTATCTTCAATTTTCTTTTTAAAATATATTTTCTTTCTATGATAAGGTTTATAATCATTGACAGGTTTTCTAGGTTTACTAGAAGAAGATTTGTCAATTGTAAATTGATCACAAAACTGACCTAATTGTTGTTTTTCTATAAGATTTTGGCTTTTCATTTGTTGGTTCAATCTTATTTCATTACATAGGGCAAGGAAAAATCGTACACGGATTTATCCAATCCCAACAATCTTTTCAAACTAAAAAGAATTAAAAAAACTCATAATTTCTTAGCCTTTGCTAAACTGCTGAAAGATGATACTTTACCGGCAACATGTCAACTAATTAATATTCTACTAGAACAAAATAATTACACAAATCTTTATTTAAATGTTCTAGGAGAACAAGTTTTGTTATTACAAAACAAAGTAGAACAAATTAATTAATTTAATGAATAACCAATCAATGATGGTGCCTCAACCAAAAGAGAAGCCAGTAGAAATGGCTACACCAAGTATTCAACCTCCTTTTACAATAACAGGGTTTAAATTAAGACCCATGAAGGAGTTAGAAGATTTTCTAGAAGAGAAATTTAAAATTTTAAAAATAAGCACTCTTGATACGAAATTAAGGGAAAACTAATAGAAAAACCCTGATTATAAGCAAGTTAATGAAGACCAGATTAGTAAAATTCATAAATGGGCAGATAAGCCAATTACGGGAAAATATTATTACCCTAGACCAACACCAGTAGATGTTCTAATGAGGTCATATCTAACAGTTATAGTGGTAGCCACATCTATGAATGGAACATAGATGGTTTTGCTCATCAACAAATACATAATAAAATTCATAGGATATTAAGGTACTCCACAGTATGTAAAAATAATGGCAATAGTGATAAGAGTATTGCTAACATGATTATATCAGGATTACAGGACAATTAAAAGGTTGGTGGGATAATTATCTAGCTCAAAAAGTAAAAGATGATATATTAAACACAGTTAAGCAAGAGGATAATGTTATCCGAGAAGATGCAGTGTATACACTTGCAATTAATAGCATAGAACACTTTACGGGTAGATACTCTGATAATGGTGACAGTACCAGAACTTTATTACAAAATCTTAGGTGTAAAACACTTACAGATTTTAGATGGTATAAGGATACTTTTCTAAGTAGAGTTATGGAACTCCTTGAGTGTAATAGCACCCACTGAAAATCAAAATTTATTGATGATTTACCTAGTTTATTTGCTGAAAGAATTAGGAAAATCTTAAGGCAAAATTATAATTACAATCCTTAAGAGAATTATACTTATGGGAAACTTATAGGAGTTTGCAACCAAGAGGGAATAGCCCTATGTAATGAAATAAAAATTTAATCAAGAAATGAAAAGCCAATATCTTATAGAAAATAAACAATTAGGTCAGTTCTGTGATCAGTTTACAATTGAAAAACCTTCTTCTAGTCAACCTAGAAAACCTGTTAAGGATTCTAAACCTTATCATAGAAAGAAAAGATATTCTAAAAAGAAAATTGAAGATAAAATCCAGTGTAAAATTGCTAGGGAAGAAAATAAATGAGAAAAGAATAGATTAATAATTTGTAGAAGATGTGGCAGACATGGCCATTATGCCCGCACTTGTTGGGTGGGAAGAAATATTAATAGTCTTGAAGAGGAAGAAAGGGTAAAGAAATCCTTTCAAAAATGTTACTTAACTCAGATGAGAGTTCAGAATCAGAATTAACTGATTCCTCAACTACTAGTGAGGATCTTAAAGTTTTAAGAAATGAAAACCTAGTCACAGATTCTGAATCAGAGTGTGAACCTAGTCACAACTACTAGTGAGGATCTTAAAGTTTTAAGAAATGAAAACCTAGTAAAAAAGAATCAACTATATTTTCTAAAACAAGAATTAAATATTCTTACTATTGAAGAAAAACTTCAAAATCCAAAATTAAAGGATACTATTAAACTACTTACTAACCAATTCTCTTTGGAGATTTGTAATGTTCATCCAAATGCGTTTTGGGATAGAAAGAAACATATTGTTTCTCTTCTTTATGACGAAGGATTTGATGAAAATAAAAAATTTAAATGGATTAGATACCATATTCCCAATAATAAGGATTTATTAGACTGATTATATGAACCTGTTATTTTCTCCAAATTTGATTTAAAATCAGGATATTGGCAATAACAAATTAATAAAGCTGATAGATATAAACCAGCTTTTAATATCCCATTTGGACAATTTGAATGGAATGTTATGCCTTTTAACTTAAAAAATACTCCTTCTGAATTGCAGAAGATCGTGAATGATATTTTTACTCCCTATAGTGAATTCATCATTGTTTATATTGATGATATTCTATCTTTTCTAAACATATTAAAATGAACTTTAAACATTTAAGAATGTTTAAAGAAATAAAAAAATAATGGTCTAGTAATATCTAAACCCAATATGTCATTATTTCAGACAAACATTAGATTTTTTTGCCATAATATTGGAAAAGGAAATATAATTCCGATTAATATTGATTTTGCTTATAAATTTCTTAACGATATAACAGGTAAGATGCAATTACAAAAATTGTTAGAAAGCTGAAATTATATTTCTGCTCATTATAAAGATCTTCCTACAAATATTACTTATAAAAAAGGAGAAGATAGTCTTCCAAATTTCTTGACCAGAATATATTCAATGAGTCTCCATTTTGCAGGAATGATCTCGCAAGGGAAAGGTCCCTCCTCTTATAGAGGTCGTGGAAGGCAGCTAGAAATTCTAGCTCAATTTGGTAACAAACGACTGACAAATTTGTCCCAAGAAAAAGAATACCAGGAATATCTGGAATTCAAAAGGCAAAATTTTGCCTCACAGTCAGACACAATAATTAGTTCTCCATCCTATGCCAATATAGTAGCAAATGAGGATAATGAACAAAGTTACATTGTCAATCAATTGTGTAATTCTATCCCCTGTTCAAGCAAGTGTTCTAGGTTGTGTTTCAACAGACCTTGAACTCTTTCCACCACAGTGCAATAAGAAGTATGAACAGAACAGTAAAACAGGAGCACGCACAGATTGATAACCCAGTTCGGCTACGCCTACTCTGGGGGGTTTCCCACACCCGGAAAAAGGGACAACAAATCTTTATTACGAGTATAGAGCTTTCCACAGGGACTTACACTTACACAACCTCGGGTTTGTAATTGCCTAGCCTCTATTCCTCCGTCTCTCAGATTTGCAATCAAGGTTCGTCGCAACTCCCCTTGATCCCCTTCGTCCAGACCTTCTGTCCGAATGTGCTCGATCTTCTCCTGAAGCTCGGTCGCTTTCTCTCGAAAGCAGGTCGTTCTGTTCGTGCGCTGAACGTGATAACTCTGGTCAGTCTGAATGGCACAGATCAGACTGAACTTACACCGATGTATTTCCAGTGGGGAAAACACACTCGGCGGTCACTTTCTTCTTCTCCAATCGGTAGGGTTTCCTCGTGTATATTTGATCTTGAAAGCGATACAGATTATGGACGTCCTACCCATGTATTTATATGTCAGGACGATCTCCAAAATCTGCTCTAGATATCTCATCAAATATTTAGGAAGATATTCCTAAATATTCGATGCATATCTTTATCCAATCGGTGAGAGGAATAACCGAAGACTTCCTCCCCAAGTCAGCCATGCCATCATCAGATCTGATATGTAGATATTCACTTGAATATTCGCTGGCCGACTTCAGTTCGAATCTAAAAGATCCTCGATCTTTAGAACCTTCCGGAAGATCTTTGCGTCTGCTCCACGCTGTACTGTAGTTCCAGAAAGTGTTCGAACTCCCCCTGAACTCCTGCTCGAACTGTCTAAGGCTGTTTTGCTAACAGCATGCCATTCATGGGAACATCAATCTCCCCCTTGGCATTTTGGCAAAACCAAATCTATGCTTTAGACTAGGGGTGGGCTCGGGTCGGTTCGGGCCCAAAATGTATGAAAACCGAACCGAAACCCGAAAATTCGGTTCGGTTCGGTTTCGGTCTTTTTGCAATTGAAAACCGAGCAAAGCCCGATTTTCGGTCTTCGGTTCGGTTCGGTCTTTTTCGGTCTTTTTTCGGTCTTTTTTTTTGGGGTCATTTTCGGTCTTTTTTCGGGCTTTTCACGATTTTTTGGTCTTTTTTCGGTCCTTTTTCGGTCTTTTTTCGGTCTTTCGGTCTTTCGGTCTTTTTTCGGTCTTTCGGGCTTTTCACGATTTTTCGGTCTTTCGGTCTTTTTTCGGTCTTTTTTTGTAAATTGACAGAAAAACATATATTCGGTTCGGTTCGGTCTTTCGGTCCGAGGAAAAATCAAAACCGAGACCGAACCGAAAAATGAGTATCGGTTCGGGTTTTTTTCGGTCCGGTTTTCGGTCCGATAAAAACCGACCCATTCGGTCTTTTTTCGGTTCGGTTCGGTTTTTTTTTCGGTCTTCGGGTCTGGACGCCCACCCCTACTTTAGACACAACTTGAGGTGCCAGAACGGTTACCTCAACATACTCCCCCTTTTTGCCACAAACTGGCAAGGGGTCCAATCGAGTTCGAACAGCAAATCAAACTTCAAACATACGACTCATCATCAGTGTCGTCCTCATAATCTGCATCACCAGATTCATCATCACTCGGGTAGCTGAGGGCACGAGCAAGATGTTGATGCGCCTGCGTTGTTCCTTATCAACGGCAATGATGGCATTCAGATCTGTGAGCAGCTTGCTCCTCTCATCACGACCCATTCTGGCTCCCCCTTTACTCGATTCCGCAACATCTTGTCCTTTCTGGTTGACCTCCTTGAGGTCATTCACGTGACGGCCCTTATACAGCTTGTGGTCAACGATGAACTTGTTGGGTGCCTTTGAGAGATGGTGAGTCGAGGCCTTCAAATCTGGAGCTTGATGGATGATCAGCTCATATATCAGAGACGGGAAGCAAAGCTGGTGCAGTGTTCTCATCGAAGTGGCATGTTCAGCAATCTATTTGAACATCACTCTGCCCAGGTTGAACTTCAGCTTATTCCCTATCTGATAAATCAGTTGGGCCATGTCCTTATTGACAGAAGAGCGATGAGTAGACGGCCTCCAGTTGGAAACAGCAATGAAAAACAGCATCGAACTGACTCAGGCCTCCACCGAACAGAGCCTGCATTGATGGTGCTCACTATGTTCTCAAAGCTTGATTCCTCTTCATCAACAGCTGGGTCATCCATGGAACAGTATACAATGATCAGCTCAGGATCAATCTTGATCCTTCTTCCTCTAACAAAGAAGACCCCATAATCTGCTTCTCCAATGACCCCAAACCCAGGAGGAAGGTTTACCATGGCTTCACGCACCAATTTCTCGTTGAACGGCTTGCATCTGTCCAACGTCCAGAATAGATCAGATTCCTTGAGCACCTCAATCACTTCCTTTCCCTTGTATCGGGACTCATCTAGCAACCTCTCGGAAATGATTTTCCTTTTCAGCACACAGCTCCATTTCAATACAGCGTCTCTATTAACGAACCACACCCCTTTCTTGACCTTTCCCACTAGAACAGTCTCAGACTCAGGGCTGGGACTTCGCATCTCCTGGCATCTTCAAAGACGGGAACCGCAGCATCGTGCTTCCTTTTCTTAGAAGAGCCGACTCCCCCTGCACCAATGCTGTCCTCAGCAACCTTCTGAACTGATCCCTTTGTAGTCTTTGCAAAAACTACCTTCTTCTTTTCCTTCTTTGTCCTTTTGAGATTGACAATAGGGACAAGGTCCTGGTCATCTTCCGAAAGAGTAACTTCCCTTGACACTGGCTTTGTAGACACCCCACGAACTGATGTATCATCCTCCTTCATATGACGATCACCTTGAATGTCTGCAGGTACAGCCACTGTCTCCTTAGCCAGAACATCCTCTAGAGCTGGTGCAGTTTTAGCTTCAGTCTGAACACTCGGTTCCATAGTTGGAACATTTGCAACTTTCTCGGTAGCTGACTCTTCTGCCCCAACACTCTGGGCATGCTGATCTTCCTCAGAACTTCCCATTCCCCGATCCTTCTCTTTTCCAAAATCTTCCATGACATTATCAATGTCTTTGAATAGCTCTTCCAACTCTTCATCCCTTTCAGTAGGATCAGATTCTTCTAGAATGGCCTTTTTGAACACATCTTTCTTCTCTGATGGATTAATCTCCTCTGTCATAGTCTCAGCAAAGCTCACCGATTTGTTCCCCCTCCGATACTCCAAGCTTCTCATCAGAGCCATCAACAGATGCTTCATCAATCACCACCTTCCTTTTTCTTGAGGAATCAAGACACTTTTCTACCTCCTTAATAGAAATAGCAGAGAGCTTCCCTCTGCTTGAACTGATCTTGGCCAGACATTGTCTTGGAGAAACAACTAGGTGAGTCCCCTTCTTTCCAAGAAAACCTCTCGGACGAATATACCCAGAAGCATGGATTTTCGCCCTCCATACTCCTGATACACCAGCGCCTTTAAACACAGAAATACCGGGCTCTCCTTCTTTTATGGGCCCAGTGCCATCTTGACCAACATCAGCCCTACTGGCTTCACCACCCACATTCACAACTTCCTCCAACACAATATCTTCAACAGCAGAAATATTTGTGGAAGGAACAGTCTGAGATTTAGGGCATACCTCATACAGTAAAAGTACTTGTGTTGAACCAGCATCGATTAGTTTAGGCGTATCCACCATGTCCAACTGAGGGATTTCATCGGTTGCTCCTCCGCCAGTCTTCTTTGCTACGGCCAAAGATTCGGTGTCAGATCGTAAAGACGATGCCTTTTTCGACTTCGGAGCCTTTGATTTCGGAATCTTAGGATTTGCCGCCAGTGCCTTGGAAGTCTGCATGTTCTCCTTCTTCTCAAATATACTCCGCCTATTCCACTTTCCAAATCAGTCAACTCTCGTTCCAAATAACGGTATGAAAAATCTTCGAGAATATTCAAAAAATTCATCTTCAAGCATTGTGCCATCTGTTCCAGCTCTCCTTCCTTAGGTGGTCAGTCCAACTGTTCACCTGGATTTTCGACTATGACTGACCACCGTTGGATGCATTCAGTGATCAACACCACAAAGACCCACAGAGGATCTGGGTGTTCCGAGCCGTGAGATGCCATATGAGTTGAGATGGGTCTTGATATATCTCTGAGTGACCATCTTCTGAGATCCTCCATAGTCATCTCTCCTTGTGTGACTCCAGGCATGTTTCTGAAACTGTGTCACCTTCCGTTTCACCAGTTTCCTGGAACAGTTGTCAACATGGATTTGTGCGCAGCTCCAATCAGACCTTGTGTGTAGGGTCTTATCTACTCCCCCTCTCAGAAATCTATGTTTGACGTTTGCACAATGTGGAACCATCTGATGCTTTCCACAAGCTTGGACGTCCTTTGGACACGTTAGTCCCATCCCAATGAAGTAGCAGTTCTTGGCATCCCTTTTCCCTTTCATCAGTGTATTTCCATTCTTGTCGAGAACAAGGCATGAGTAGCTGGAGAATGACACATAATTTCCATCGTCGCACAGTTGACTGATGCTGATGAGGTTCATTGTCAGTCCTTTGACAGGAAGGGTGTTCTCAAGTGCAGGGAGATCCGGAACCATCAATGTCCCACAGCCGATCACCTGACCCTTTCCACCATCCCCGAAGGTGACAATCCACATCTTCTCAACAGGTCTAATATGTGTTAGATATTGAGAGTTACCTGTCATGTGGGCAGAGCATCCGCTGTCGAAATACCAACTGTCAAGCTCTGTGCAGCTTGAGAAGCACGCCATCATGCAAGCAGTTTGGTTTGCCTTTGGTGTCCAGACCTGATGTTGTCGGGGTTTGGTCCGTTGTTGGTATGTCCGTCGTTCAGCAAGAAACAGGCGACACTTCAATTTGATGTGTCCCATCTGGTGGCAATACCAGCAAGTGCGTGTGTCCATCCTACGCATTAAGGGTGAGTGATCACGACTTCGTGTGTGAGTCCTGCGCGGTTTTCCATCAGTCTTTCCGATATCAGCAATATTCATTCCCTTAAACTGTTTAACCTTCTGTTCAGCTGACGGTTCCGTCACTTGCTTTGCTTTAACAAATGTGGTGCCTTTTGAGGAACTTTCTTCAGTGAACCCCAAGCCACGATAACCAGACTCCATCCGTTGAGACTCTAAAGTATCATTAAGGTCATTAGTGCCAGAGTTCAACATTCTTACCGATCGTTTGAGATCGTTGAGCTCCTTCTTAGTATCCGAGTGATCCATCTTTTCTGACTCTAACTGAAGTTCCAGCTGTTTGGTCTTCCGCAGTTGGAACACTTCCTTGCGTCTCAGATCTGTGATGGTCGTCCTTAGACCTGCCATGCCGACTGGATGAGTCTCCCGATCTTTCTCCATGTCGAGTTTCAGTGTTGAAACTGTACCCATGAGTTTCACATTTTTGGCAAGCAAGTTGGCCCTCTCTTGTTTCATCTCAGCCAGTTGAGTAGTCAGGGAGGCTACTGTGACTTCGAGTTCTATCTTCAGTGTGATTAGTGCCTCAGCCTCCTGCCAGATCTGGTCCTTCTCAATAGTGACACTTGCAACTGTGTCATTCAGCTTCTTGTTGACTTTGATCAGTAGTAGCCACTTCTCGGACAGATCCTTATATGTCTGAGCCAGAGACTCTTGCGTGAGTTCTTCATCATCACTGTCTGAGAGGTCATCACCCGGGAGTTCCAACTGAGTTGAAACAGTTTCACTGGAGTTGCTGCACTCTCCTAGTGTAGTGACGAAGGCCACAAAGTTGTTGGTCTCACTTCCCTCTTCATCTGACTCACTGTCGCTGAGGTTGGCCACCATTGCCTTCTTCTTTATGAGAGTGTTGGCGCATTGTGATTAAATGTGCCCGAAGCCTTTGCACTCATGGCACTGGATCTCCTCTTTTCTTTTGTCAGACGGCTCTTGTCTCATGTCACTAGATCTTGACCTACTGGATTTCCAGTTACGGAAATAGGTAGATGAGGACTGACCTTGTTCTGGACCGCGTCTGTTGATTTTCCTCACCATTCTGCCAAAGTTCTGATCCATCATTGCCAGTTGCTCAGTAGTGCATTAACCATCCGGTTTGTCTTCTGGTATGTCCACCTTTAGTGCTATTCCCTTTACTTCTCCGGTTAGGAAATTATGATTGATCTCGTAGGTTCTGAGGGAACCTGTCAGCTCGTCCAGCTTTAACTTGGAGATGTCATGCATTTCCTCAATGGCCGTCACCTTCATGGCAAATCTCGGAGGGAGTGATCTCAGGACTTTGCTCACCAATCTTTCCTCGTCTATGGGTTTCCAGGTGGCAAAGTTTGATCCATCTAGCAGCGGAGGTCTGGTGATGCTTTGCCCTTCCTTCAGAGTCATCTTGAACAGTTCAGGATCTCACTCAGTGTGTTGAGTGTTTGCTCTGATACCAATTGTAATTCTATCCCCTGTTCAAGCAAGTGTTCTAGGTTGTGTTTCAACAGACCTTGAACTCTTTCCACCACAGTGCAATAAGCAGTACGAACAGAACAGTAAAACAGGAGCACGCACAGATTGATAACCCAGTTCGGCTACGCCTACTCTGGGGGGTTTCCCACACCCAGAAAAAGGGACAACAAATCTTTACGAGTATAGAGCTTTCCACAGGGACTTACACTTACACAACCTCGGGTTTGTAATTGCCTAGCCTCTATTCCTCCGTCTCTCAGATTTTCAACCAAGGTTCGTCGCAACTCCCCTTGATCCCCTTCGTCCAGACCTTCTGTCTGAACGTTCTCGATCTTTTCTTGAAGCTCGGTCGCTTTCTCTCGAAAGCAGGTCGTTCTGTTCGTGCGCTGAACGTGATAACTCTGGTCAGTCTGAATGGCACAGATCAGACTGAACTTACACCGATGTATTTCCAGTGGGGAAAACACACTCGGCGGTCGCTTTCTTCTTCTCCAATCGGTAGGGTTTCCTCGTGTATATTTGATCTTGAAAGCGATACAGATTATGGACGTCCTACCCATGTATTTATATGTCAGGACGATCTCCAAAATCTGCTCTAGATATCTCATCAAATATTTAGGAAGATATTCCTAAATATTCGATGCATATCTTTATCCAATCGGTGAGAGGAATAACCGAAGACTTCCTCCCCAAGTCAGCCATGCCATCATCAGATCTGATATGTAGATATTCACTTGAATATTCGCTGGCCGACTTCAGTTCGAATCTAAAAGATCCTCGATCTTTAGAACCTTCCGGAAGATCTTTGCGTCTGCTCCACGCTGTACTGTAGTTCCAGAAAGTGTTCGAACTCCCCCTGAACTCCTGCTCGAACTGTCTAAGGCCGTTTTGCCAACA
Source organism: Rhodiola kirilowii (assembly GCA_033675215.1). Lineage (NCBI taxonomy): Eukaryota > Viridiplantae > Streptophyta > Magnoliopsida > Saxifragales > Crassulaceae > Rhodiola > Rhodiola kirilowii. The sequence continues at coordinate 28,297,370 of CM066196.1, read as the reverse complement.
GCATGCCATTCATGGGAACATCAAATTGAACAAAAAGAAAGAAGTAATACTTCTCATGGAAAATGGATGTGAGATATCTCACTTCTCCAGTGCCCAACCAAAGGTTTATAACTTCAGCAAAATAATTATCAAAAGGGTTATATCCCTTCCAGATTGATCAATTTCACCCTTGAGATCAAAAGAGTTTTGTTATACTCAGAACAAGAATCCAATTAAATATAATTTTTGGGATTATATGGATGCCTTTTTGAAAGTTCTCTTATATGAGAATCCAAAGTGCAAGCCATCTTGGTTTATTAAAAAATCCGATATGCCTATCTGGTTTGCTAAATGGTGGCAACATTTTGGCACTATTGAAGAAATTCTTCTAGAAGAATTTAGAAATAAATTTTCAAATTGGGTGGAAATTCACCTAGAGTCCTGGAATATCATGATAAAGAATTAAAGTTGGAGGGATTATATTCACTCTTATTCTTTACAGAATTCTCTATTCCATATATATGGAAATGGGCACCGGTCTTTGGTTATATAGAATAACTGATCCCTTGCATTAAGAGAGAATCATATTCCAAGTTCTGGGAGACTTACCCACAAACAAAGAAAATTTATGGTTATGATACAGTCTGTAATATAGACGGTAAAATTGCTGACTATGAAGAAAGGCATAGAAAAGCCATGGACATATCCTTCTAATACATTTCTCAAAAAATGAGGTCTAGAACCCAAACACTAAATAAAAAGGAGCTAATAGCTACCTACATGGAAGAAATAAAACAGGACTTATATAGTCTTGAAGAAAAGGATGAGACTATGTCTCATAATTCGGGAAAGACCGATGTTTCCATGGCAACCTCAAGCCATGATATTTTCCAGGATTCACAAGATGTGGAACCAAATATTGGTGATGTATTCCAAGCTTTCCAGGAAGCACTTGAAGAAAGACTACTATCCAAAGAAGTCAACAAAGGAGAATGTTCCTTTTTAAAAGACTAATAATGAGAGGAGTCAATTAAGAGCATGTGTCCTCCATATTTGGCCACTATTTTCATTCATAAGGGTAATAGTACCAGTCATGAAGAATCTTCCAAATTACATAAATAGTCAATAGTAAGTGTGTTTTATTCTCGGGTCCCTTATGTTTTTGGATCCTTTCTTTTCCCCTGCAATAAAAAGAGGTGTATGATGTTTTGTAAGAACAAGTTTTTTCCATTACGAGTTTTAGAAAACTCTCTCCTTCTCTCTCCCCCTTGTAATATTTTCTAAGTGTGCAATAAAAGTTTGGTTTTCAAATTAAGCCAGAATTTTCGGCTGCCTTTCACAACCTCTTCCACCTCTATAAGAGGAAGGGCCTTTCCGCTACGGGATCATTCCTGCAAAATGGAAACTCATTAAATATATTCTCTGGTCAAGAAATCTGCAAGACTATTTCCTTCTCCCTTTTTATAATTAATTTCAAAATCAAATGGGGCTAAATGAGCCTGCCACTTGGCAACCATTTATTTAGAAACATCATGTTTAAAATCTTTATTAACCATAAATTTATCAGAATTGGAATCAGTTCTAATAATAAACTCTTGATAGTATAAATCATCTTGGAATTTTAAGACACATTGTACGATTGCACGATTTTCTTTAGCAACAGTAGCATAATTCTTTTGTGCATCGTTCCACTTACCAGAATAAAACCTGACAAGATATTCTTGTTATGTTTATGGATTTTTCCTTTTTAAAATTTCTCCATAACCAATATCGGAGGCATCTGTTTCTATGATTCTTTCCCAATGTGGGTTAGACAACATTAAACATGGTAAAGATTTTACTTTATTCTCAATCTTTCCTACATCTTCAGTATGTTGTTTAGTCCATAAGACTGGTTTTTTCTTAAGCCTATCATATAAGATAGCAGTATCTTTAGCAAGGTCTATATAATGGGCAGAAATATAAATTAAACATCCTAAAAATCTCTGTAATTGAGTTTTATCTATTATAACATCAGAAAATTTGTCAGCAAAATCAATACTCCTATTAATCGGAAATATATTTCCTTTTCCAATATTATGGCCAAGAAATCTAATGTTTGTCTGAAATAATGACATATTTGGTTTAGATATTACTAGACCATTATTTTTTATTATTTCTTTAAACATTCTTAAATCTTTAAAGTGCATTTCAATATCTTTAAAAAAGACTAGAATATGATCAATATAAACAATGATGAATTCACTATAGGGAGTAAAAATATCATTCTTGATCTTCTGGAATTCGGAAGGAGCATTTTTTAAACAGAAAGGCATAACATTCCATTAAATCTTTGTTAGGAAGGGTGTTCCAAGTATTACTCGGTTAGTTAAATCTTTAGCTAGTAAGAAACTAGTTTGTATGCATTTTTTATCAATGCATACTTTAGCTTTGGGTAACTTATAACTAATCAGGAGGATATTTCCTCTTACATGAGACAATGTATGAGTTGTTTTGTGGAAATACCTTGTAAGTATTAACCCTTCTTGATCTACATTCAAATCTGCTTCACTATCAACAAGAGCGGTAAATTCTTTTGAATAATAATTATCTATTAACAGACTGATTTTAATATGCCATTTTTCAGTTATAAACATCTCTAGAGTAGACAAAAAATGCTTGTCTACTTCTATATTATCTATTTCCTTGTCAGAAGTTATAACTTCTTTCCCCTTTTCAATCTTAGAGATTCTCTGATCTAGACGCTTATTGTCTATCTTTAGACCTTGAATTTCCTTTTTGAGATTATCAATCTCGATTATTAAATCATATGTGAAAAAAGGTTTCTCTACTTCTGTGTTTTGCCTAATCCATTTATTAATTTCACTCAAAGATACGGGCTTTTAGGACTAACTATTTTCCTTTGAACTTCATGTTCCTCAGAAGTTAAATGATCAATTATTTTTTATCGTAATTCAGGATCTTTTATAACCTTAAGTAATTCCAAAGCAGTGCTATGACTTAGGACATTAATTTTCAGATCTTGAAATTGTGCCTGAATTTAATATAATTGTTCTTCATCTGTGTTATTATTAGATTCCTTGTTTGGACAAGGTTGCCCTAGAATACACGTTTCACACTCTGATTCAGAATCTGTGACTAGGTTTTCATTTCTTAAAACCTTGAGATCCTCACTTGTATTTGAGAAAACAGTTAATTCTAATTCTGAACTCTCATCTAGTTAAGTAATATTTTTGAAACAATTCTTTTAACACTTTCTTCCTCTTCACTATTAATCTTTCTTCCTACCCAACAAGTGCGGGCATAATGGCCATGTCTGCCACATCTTCTACAGATTATTAATCTATTCTTTTCCCATTTCTTTTCTTCCCTAGCAATTTTACACTGGTTTTTATCTTCAATTTTCTTTTTAAAATATATTTTCTTTCTATGATAAGGTTTATAATCATTGGCAGGTTTTCTAGGTTTACTAGAAGAAGATTTGTCAATTGCAAACTGATCACAAAACTGACCTAATTGTTGTTTTTCTATAAGATTTTGGCTTTTCATTTGTTGATTTAATCTTATTTCATTACATAGGGCCAGGAAAAATCGTACACGGATTTATCCACCCCAACAATCTTTTCAAACTAAAAAGAATTAAAAAATTCATAATTTCTTAGCCTTTGCTAAACTGCTGGAAGATGATACTTTACCAGCAACATGTCAACAAATTAATATTCTACTAGAACAAAATAATTACACAAATCTTTATTCAAATGTTCTAGGAGAACGAGTTTTGTGATTACAAAACAAAGTAGAAAAAATTAATTAATTTAATGAATAACCAATCAATGATGGTGCCTCAACCAAAAGAGAAGCCAGTAGAAATGGCTACACCAAGTATTCAACCTCCTCCTACAATAACAGGGTTTAAATTAAGACCCATGAAGGAGTTAGAAGATTTTCTAGAAGAGAAATTTAAAATTTAAAAAATAAGCACTCTTGATACGAAATTAAGGGAAAACTAATAGAAAAAACCCTGATTATAAGCAAGTTTAAGAAGACCAGATTAGTAAAATTCATAAATGGGCAGATAAGCCAATTACGGGAAAATATTATTACCCTAGACCAACACCAGTAGATGTTCTAATGAGGTCATATCTAACAGTTATAGTGGTAGCCACATCTATGAATGGAACATAGATGGTTTTGCTCATCAACAAATACATAATACAATTCATAGGATATTAAGGTACTCCACAGTATGTAAAATAATGGCAATAGTGATAAGAGTATTACTAACATGATTATATCAGGATTACAGGACAATTAAAAGGTTGGTGGGATAATTATCTAGCTCAAAAAGAAAAAGATGATATATTAAACACAGTTAAGCAAGAGGATAATGTTATCCGAGAAGATGTAGTGTATACACTTGCAATTAATAGCATAGAACACTTTACGGATAGATACTCTGATAATGGTGACAGTAGCAGAACTTTATTACCAAATCTTAGGTGTAAAACACTTACAGATTTTAGATGGTATAAGGAAACTTTTCTAAGTAGAGTTATGGAACTCCCAGAGTGTAATAGCACCCACTGAAAATCAAAATTTATTGATGATTTACCTAGTTTATTTGCTGAAAGAATTAGGAAAATCTTAAGGCAAAATTATAATTACAATCTTTAAGAGAATTATACTTATGGGAAACTTATAGGAGTTTGCAACTAAGAGGGAATAGCCCTATGTAATGAAATAAAAATTTAATCAAGAAATGAAAAGCCAATATCTTATAGAAAAAAACAATTAGGTCAGTTCTGTGATCAGTTTGCAATTGACAACCCTTCTTCTAGTCAACCTAGAAAACCTGTTTAGGATTATAAACCTTATCATAGAAAGAAAAGATATTCTAAAAAGAAAATGGAAGATAAAAACCAGCGTAAAATTGCTAGGGAAGAAAATAAATGAGAAAAGAATAGATTAATAATTTGTAGAAGATGTGGCAGACATGGCCATTATGCCCGCACTTGTTGGGTAGGAAGAAATATTAATAGTCTTGAAGAGGAAGAAAGGGTTAAAGAAATCCTTTCAAAAATGTTACTTAACTCAGATGAGAGTTCAGAATCAGAATTAACTGATTCCTCAACTACTAGTGAGGATCTTAAAGTTTTAAGAAATGAAAACCTAGTCACAGATTCTGAATCAGACTGTGAACCTAGTCACAACTACTAGTGAGGATCTTAAAGTTTTAAGAAATGAAAACCTAGTAAAAAAGAATCAACTATATTTTCTAAAACAAGAATTAAATATTCTTACTATTGAAGAAAAACTTCAAAATCCTAAATTAAAGGATAATATTAAACTACTTACTAACCAATTCTCTTTGGAGATTGTAATGTTCATCCAAATGCGTTTTAGGATTGAAAGAAACATATTGTTTCTCTTCCTTATGAGGAAGGATTTGATGAAAATAAAAAATTTAAATGGATTAGATACCATATTCCCAATAAAAAGGATTTATTAGACTGATTATATGAATCTGTTATTTTCTCCAAATTTGATTTAAAATCAGGATATTGGCAATAACAAATTAATAAAGCTGATAGATATAAACCAGCTTTTAATATCCCATTTGGACAATTTGAATGGAATGTTATGCCTTTTAACTTAAAAAAATACTCCTTCTGAATTGGAGAAGATCATGAATGATATTTTTACTCCCTATAGTGAATTCATCATTGTTTATATTGATGATATTCTATCTTTTCAAAAGATATTAAAATGCACTTTAAACATTTAAGAATGTTTAAAGAAATAAAAATAATAATGGTCTAGTAATATCTGAACCCAATATGTCATTATTTCAGACAAACATTAGATTTTTTGCCATAATATTGAAAAAGGAAATATAATTCCAATTAATATTGATTTTGCTGATAAATTTCTTAACGATATAACAGGTAAGATGCAATTACAAAATTTGTTAGAAAGCTTAAATTATATTTCTGCTCTTATAAAGATCTTCCTACAATTATTACTTATAAAAAAGGAGAAGATAGTCTTCCAAATTTCTTGACTAGAATATATTCAATGAGTCTCCATTTTGCAGGAAATATCCCGCAAGGGAAAGATCCCTCCTCTTATAGAGGTGGTAGAGGTCGTGGAAGGCAGCCAGAAATTTTAGCTCAATTTGGTAACAAACGACTGACAAATTTGTCCCAAGAAAAAGAATACCAGGAATATCTGGAATTCAAAATGCAAAATTTTGCCTCACAGTCAGACACAATAATTAGTTCTCCATCCTATGCCAATATAGTAGCAAATGAGGATAATGAACAAAGTTACATTGTCTATCAATTGAACAAAAAGAAAGAAGTAATACTTCTTCTAGATGAGAAAGACTCCAAATGGAGTGATGAACCTTGGATCTTAATGAAAAGGTATATGGAAGATGGATCATACCCATCAAGGATGTACAAGAATCAAATTTATCATGAAAATATTCTCATGGAAAATGGATGTGAGATATCTCACTTCTCCAGTGCCCAACCAGAGGTTTATAACTTCAGCAAAATAATTATCAAAAGAGTTATATCTCGTCCAGATTGGTGAATTTCACCCTTGAGATCAAAAGAGTTCTGTTATACTCAGAACAAGAATCCAATTAAATATAATTTTTGGGATTATATGGATGCCTTTGGGAAAGTTCTCTTATATGAAAATCCAAAGTGCAAGCCATCTTGGTTTATAAAAAAATCCGATATGCCTATCTTGTTTGCTAAATGGTGGCAACATTTTGGCACTACTGAGAAAATTCTTCTACAAGAATTTAGAAAGAAATTTTCAAAATGGGTGGAAATTTCACCTAGGGTCCTGGAATATCATGATAAAGAATTAAAGTTGGAGGGATTATATTCACTCTTATTCTTTACAGAATTCTCTATTCCATATATATGGAAATGGGCACCGGTCTTTGGTTATACAGAATAACTGATCCCTTGCATTAAGAGGGAATCATATTCCAAGTTCTGGGACAAGATGATAAAAACTTACCCAGAAACAAAGAAAATTTATGATACTGTCTGTAATATAGACGGTAAAATTTCTGATAATGAAGAAAGGCATAGAAAAGCCATGTGATGAGTCGAATTCTCGACTCATTTACATACCCATTTACGGAGAGTTTTGGTCCATTCCCGATGCTATTTCGATGCCATTTGACCCTTTTCCTTGCATTCCAGGCTTGGAGCAACCATCCATATAGCTCAGGACCTTAACACGAGAATTCGGAGAAAATTCGAAAATTTGAGCAAGTTTGGGCACAAAGGAGCTCCAGTCGACCGACTGGGAATTTCCCCTGCACCAGTCGGTCGAGTTGCAAGCCATCCCAGGAGGCTCCTCAAACTCATCAATCGAGTCGGTCGACTGGATCCTCCAGTCGGTCGACTGAGAAAAGGCTTGCACATCTCAAGGGCACGAGTCGGTCGACTCGCGATCTCCAGTCGGTCGAGTTGACGAATGCCCAGTTGGCCCTCTAAGCGTCTCAATCGAGTCGGTCGATTGGAACAGCCAGTCGACCGACTGGCAAATCCCTTCATCAGCCACATCCTTAGCGTCAGTTGACCGACTGGGAAAACTAGCTCCCATCAGTCGACCGACTTGAGCTACAGTACCGGAAACCCTAACTTAGGCTATAAATAGAAACTTTTAGAGATATTCAAAAAAGAGACTTTTTTGGCACGGATTTTGAGGAGACCCACACTGATTTCAAGGTGGATTGAGTGGAGAAGAAGATCAACAACAAGGATTCTCATACCCCTTCAATCTCATATTGGTTTTGGACTCCTAAACTACATCTCTTTCATTTGTTTTGCTTGTAATCTCACCATGAGTGAGTAGTGACTTTGATTGGGAATTATGGATCCCCTAGACATGTTGTTACATTGTGAACACTATTAATGCTAATGATGATTGAGTTTGCACATGAGTCTTCTTCATTTGAACTTAATGTTTCAAGTTGCTCATAAGGTGTTTGTGAAATGTCCTCAATGGGAACTTTGCTTGATCTCATATTTGATGTAGCTCACGTTGATCAACATGACTTCAATGGACTAAATGAAGAAGCATTAGGACTTTTAAGTTAGTTGGATAATTCATTAACCTAATGAGAATTGCTTGGATTTAATAAGAACATGTCTATTTAGCCAATAGAGCGCGAGTGTGAGGCTAGAAATTCATGTTCTATAGTACCAATAGAGCGCGAGTGTGAGGTGCTATGCGAGATGTAACCTCTTGATAATAGGTTGTAGCGCGAGTTGAACCTAGTATTAATGTTGCATGAGCTAAATTCTATACGTGTGCATGAGATTTAATCATTGGTTTATCATTCCATTGTCACAATAATTGTCTTGGTGGTGAAGTAATCCCTAGTCATCTTTTAATTGGAAGTTAACCCTTTTTGCAAGTTTAATCTCACTTTGAATTGGAACATAGACCCCCCCCCCCCCACCTTAGGCATTCTAATCTCACTTTTAGCACTATTAGTTTAATCACCTATCTTTTGGGTTCGACCTCGGTTCACCCGAGTCAATATAAATGTTTTGATTGACATGACTTAGCATAAGTTTTTGGATTCTTATTCGAATACTTTAGCTATACCTACAAATGATCAAATGGCGCCGTTGCCGGGGATAGGTTAATTAACTAGGTGCTACTAGATTGTTTAGTTTGTCTACTTTCTCTTGCTCAATAGTTATTGCTTGTTTTGAGCTTGTTTGTGTTAGCTTCTCTTGCCTTTCATTGCTAAGATTCTCTTTTGTTCTCGTAGGCACTTGAATGAACACAAGATTTAAGGGGCAAAAACAAGTAGCTACCGGTTCAACTTCAAACCTCCCAACCGTCAAGAAACCAAGAGGTAGACCTCGCATAGAACCACTCCACACTTGATCCTATTGTTCCTCCGGCTTTTCAAGGCCCAAGACCTCATCCACCTCCACTCCTAAACCCATTACCTTACTTGCCACCGGGGTTTAGAATGGAAGATGAGATAGATAACCCTCCCGTTCTTCAAAGAAACAACCGAAACTTTAGAATGGAAGAGGATAGGGAAGAAGATCCTCCCGCTAGATGGAACAATGTTGATGATCAAAATCTTATACGGTATCCTCCCTTTCCTCAAAGTAATGCTAGAAATTATAGATATGATGACGAGGATGATGAGAGACCCGTTGGAGATTATATGACCCCTACCCTTGAAGGGAATGGCTCGGCTATTGTGCCCCCGGATGAAGATGCATTTGATTTTGATGTGAAGTCCTCCTTAGTCCATATGGTGACTCATGATCAATACCAAGGAGTTGGGAATCCTTCTACCCATTTAGCAAGCTTTCAAGAATATTGCCGCACTTATAAGCCAAGGGATGTACCCGTGGAGTATGTCTACCTAAAACTCTTCTCGTCTTCACTATACGGAGATGCGAAGGAATGGTTGCAAAACCAAGAGCCGGGATCCTTTAGGACTTGGAGCGAGCTAGCAAATGCTTTTCTCACCAAATTCTTTCCACCATCAAGGACAAAGAAATTCACTGACTTTATATTGACGTTCTCTCAAAGGGATAATGAGCTATTTCATCAAGCCTATGATCGGTTCAAGCATTATTTAAAGGAATGACCTCACCATAACTTTCGAAGAGCGGATCTTATGAGATATTTCTATCTTGGCATGAGCAAAGAGGCCAAAGGCCAAATGGACACGGCTAGTGGTGGTGCAATTATGGAGTTACCGGCAAATCAAGGATTTAAAGTCATAGAGAAGATCGCCACAAATTCTGATAGATATCAAGGAGTCGATCACAAGAAAATGGCTAAGTCTAGAGAGGATTCTTCGAATTATGAGACTAAAGATCAATTTAGCAATTTGACAAAGAAGATGGAAACCATGATAAGCATGGTAAATGCTTTGGTGGTGTCTAAACCGAAGAATGAAAAAGAGAAGAATCTGGTCCAACAACCTTGTTTCATATGCTCTAGTACGAGGCATTCTACGAAGGCTTGTCCCGATGGGAGACATGAAGATGATGATGACGGGTATGAAGAAGCCCACTATGTAAATCAACAAAGAAACTATGCTCAAAATTCTAATCCCATCACGAGAAATTACGAGCCTCCGCAAAGAAGAATGGCCAATGACTCCAATTTCACTCCTAGGCCTCAAGGGCAAAATTCTTATCAAGGGAGTTACCAAAGACAAGGGTATGGCTCTAACCAAAATCAAGGGCAAAATTCCTATTCTACTCAAGGTCAAGGCTCCACCCAAAACTCTCAATATTCTCAAGGAAACTCTCAAAGGCCTTATCAAGCCAAATCTCCTATGAATGATCAAGGGAATTCTCATCATCAAGGGCAAGCTTCTTCCAATCCTCAAGATAATCCTATGATGGCTATGATGGCACAAATGCTTGAAAGCCAAAAAGAGACCAACAAGAAGATGGAGGAACTAGTGGCCGAAAATAAGAGGCTTGCTAAAGAAAATGCCCATATGAAGAAAATTGGAAAGCTCCCTTCTCAATCGGATGTGAATTCTCTAGAGCATGTTGATGCCATCACGTTGAAAAGTGAAAAGGTTTTGCCAACTCCTCAAGGAAAATCAAATCTTAACTCTAAAGAGGTAGACGAGGAAGTTGCCAACGAAAATGCCGAAGTTGAACTTCAAGCCCCTACCGGAGAAGAGGAAAAAGAGGGAGAGCCGATTTTGATGAGGAAATATGTGCCCGTGATACCTTTCCCTCAAAGGCTAAAAAAGAGCAAGCTAGATGCCCACTTCCAGAGATTTGTGGAGATGTTGAAGAAGTTGTATGTCACGCTTCCATTCCATGAGGTAATCACTCAAAATCCTACCTATGCAAAATTCTTGAAAGATATTGTGTCTAATCGTAGAGCTATTGACGAATCTAGCATGGTAGCATTGAATGTTGAGTGTAGCGCCATTGTGCAAAGTAGAATGCCTAAGAAAATGCAAGATCATGGATCATTTTCAATTCCTATCTCTTTAGGAAAGATTGAAATTGATAGGGCATTGTGTGATTTGGGAGCTAGCATTTCTTTAATTCCCTATTCATTGTTTGAGCAAATTGATGTGGGTGAACTCCATCCTACTACTATTTCATTGAAACTAGCCGATAGAAGTTCTAGAATCCCTAGGGGAGTTCTTAGGGATGTGCCTATTAAAGTTGGTAAATTCTTTATTCTCGTAGACTTCTATGTGCTAGAAATGGATGTTGAGCAAGAAATGCCCGTTATTCTTGGTAGACCTTTTCTTAACACCGTTGAGGCGGTCATTAGATGTGGAGAAGGGTCTATTGAATTGAAAATAGGGGATGAAAAGTTGAAATTTTTTCTGAAAAATGCCATGAAAGCTCCCACTTCATCTTTTGAATGCAATTTGCTTGATATATCGTGTGAAAATCTTGAGCTAACATCTTTTGAAAGTGAAGTCATGGACTTAGATGATTCTAGTATGCTTTTTACTTCACTAATGGACATGGAAGATGAGGAAATGTATGACTTGACTTTGGCCGAAGGAGAGAAATTGTTTGATGCTTGTCAAGGTGAAGTAAACCAAATGCCAAAAGGTAAGGAATTCGAAGGAGAGTTAAAACCTTTACCTTCGAATCTAAGGTATGAATTTCTTGGGTCTAATTCTACGCATCCGGTTATAGTGGGTGCAACCTTGAATGAGAATGAAACGTCCAAACTTTTGCATGTCTTGAAAAATAATAGAAAAGCTTTGGGGTACTCTATTGATGATCTTAAGGGAATTAGCCCTTCGTTATGCATGCATAGGATAAATGTTGATGAGAATGCAAAACCTTCTAGGGAGTTTTTAAGGAGATTGAACCCTAATCTTAGCGAAGTTGTCTTTAAGGAAATTACTAAGCTAAGAGATGCGGGAATCATTTATTCGGTCCCGGATTCGGAATGGGTAAGCCCCATCCATGTCGTCCCCAAAAAGGGAGGACTTACGGTTGTGCAAAACGATAAGGGAGAGTTGGTCCCTACTAGAACCGTAAATGGATGGAGGATGTGCATTGATTATAGGAAATTGAACAAAGCAACTAAGAAAGATCACTTTCCTATACCTTTTATTGATCAAATGCTTGAAAGACTTGCGGGACATGAATACTTTTGTTTCCTAAATGGTTATAGCGGATTTCATCAAATTCCCATTTTGCCTAATGACCAAGGAAAAACTACATTTATATGTCCTTATGGAACTTTTGCATTTAGACGCATGCCCTTTGGGTTATGCAATGCACCGGGAACGTTTCAAAGATGCATGATGTCTATTTTTAGTGATTATATTGAGAAATGCATGGAAGTTTTCATGGATGACTTCTCTATTCATGGAACTTCATTTAATGATTGTTTAACGAATCTTGCTCATGTTCTTGCTAGGTGCATTGAAACGGGTTTGGTGCTAAATTGGGAAAAGTGCCATTTTATGGTTCAAGAGGGAATTGTGCTTGGGCATTTAGTGTCTAGTAGAGGTGTGGAAGTTCATAAGGCAAAAGTTCAAGTTATTGAGCAACTACCACCACCAAAAGATCAAAAAGGAGTTAGAAGCTTTCTAGGACATGCCGGTTTCTACCGGAGATTTATTAAGGACTTCTCAAAGATTGCCAAGCCGCTAACCCACCTTCTTTGCAATGATGTGCAATTCCACTTTGATGAAAGTTGCTTAGAGGCATTTGAAAAGCTCAAGAAAGCCCTTGTGTCGGCACCCATAGTGCGACCACCGAATTGGGATCTTCCATTCGAGCTTATGTGCGACGCAAGCGATTATGCTATTGGAGCCGTTTTGGGACAAAGAATTGATAAGAGACTCCATGTAGTCTATTATGTGAGCAAGGTGCTAGATAATGCTCAAATGAACTATACTACCACCGAGAAAGACTTGCTAGCCGTGGTATATGCCTTTGAAAAATTTAGACCATACCTTGTGGGATCCAAGACAATCGTCTACACAGATCACGCCGCTATTAAGTATTTGATGACAAAGAAAGATGCAAAGCCAAGACTTATTCGATGGATCCTTCTTTTGCAAGAGTTCACTATTGAAATCAAAGATAAAAAGGGGGTCGAAAATGTAGTGGCGGACTGATGGACCAAAATTATACGAATCATAAACACAGTTAAACCTCCTTAATTAGACATTTTGTCTATTTAACTTTTGCTTGTTAGTTCAGATATATTTTTGCAGGGTAATTCAGAGCTTAGAGAGAATACACACTAAAGAGGAGCTTTTAGAGCAGAAAAGATGTTACGAGTCAATCCAAGGTCAAGATCATATGCCGACTAAAGAAATATCAAGGATCCTGACGTTGAAGCACTCATAACAAATTAATCAGAAGAATCAGGAGAGGAATCAAGACAGTCCGGGGAAGAAACACATTGACAATTTTGTGAAAAGACTGCACAAAACTGTACAAAACTCACACATGGGCAAAGTGACCGGCCACTTGGGCAAGAGGTGGCCAAAGCCACCCCTCCTCCTCCCTCCACCACCGGCAACCGGCGGCTCCTCCACACATGGTGACCGGCGGCTTTCCTCCTCCTCCATGTGGTGGCTTCTCCTCCCTTGATTTGCTCATCTAATCTCCATGCAACAAGTGTCCTCATCTCCTCCTCCTTCCATGGCTATATAAGGAGGAGCTCCTCCCCTCATTTGTATGATCCATAAGCAATTCACTTCTCTCTCTAAAAGTTATGTAATTGTAAGTTTGGCTTTGGAAATAAAGGATAGCTCCCTTGGCGCTTCAACGGTTGTAAGTATTATTTCTAGTATTTATTCAACTGTTTTTATTTCCTTAGTTATAATGTTTAGCGCGATGAATAGTAGCTAAACCAGTAGTTCGGTCTAAGGGGCGCACTTGTATTATAAAATGTATTAGACTATTAACTTAGCGTCTCTCCTTAGTATTCAAAACTTATTCTATGTGCCATATATTTGGTTAGAACGTCCAAGGTAGAGTGGATGCTTGGAATGGCAAAACTCTACAGCGGGGTTCGTAAACTTGTACGGATAAGTGGATGCTTGGAATGGCAAAGCTTATCTGAGAAGTTTGACTTATCTTAAACACCATTTGGTTGATCGGGAATGATTAATCAAATGGATGCACATAGGCTAATATAACCGGGAATGGAGTATTAGTCTAAATAGAATAAGTGCTCTACGTCCTTGGAATAGGCTAGACAGTGTACGCAAATCGAGTGCTTGGAATGGCCTTGATACACCGTTTGAATACTTAGTAGAGTCACTAAAGGTCAATGATAAACAGGATATAATACAAGGCCACGCTTTCCTTTAATTATAAATTGCAATTTACTTTCCAGTACTAAAACCAACCAACCAATCAATCAATCAATCACTTAGCTGGTAGCTTTAAAACCAACCAACCGACCTAAAACACGCTCTCTCGCTGGAAAACCCCCTCAAAGAACATCTATTCCCCTGATTCACTTGGGTTCGACCCCTACTTACCACTTGCTACCCAGTAGTAAAGTCGCGAGTAGCGGACTTATAAATTTATTCTTGACGTTTGCACATAACGACTGTGCATCCATCAAAATTGGCGCCGTTGCCGGGGAATCAGCCATCGGATAAAGTTCTTTGAATCATTACGCGCTTCAAAACAACCATGTCTCGCGAAGAAAGTCACCATGACTACCAGGATGACGAAGAAATAAACCTGTACGATCAAAATGATGAGGTACCGTTTCCATTCGTCGACGATCCGGAACAACTCATCAGAAACAGAAGAGCTCGTGATAGGGAAGCAGTCAGAAAAAACCAAGAATTACCCGAGGACCGAAATGCAGCTGGTCCAGTACAACCTCCTATCCATCCCCCACGACCACAACCTCAACCTCGATACATGCCAAGAAGAGAACCCGCTTTCGACGACTACTATAGGGATAACTACTACCGTGAACCAACTATGGGCGAGTTAAATGCCCCTAATTTCGAGACACAGCCGTGGTGCATCTATGAGAGCCCTGAATTAGAAAACATAACCATCAACGCATTAGTGGCGCACAGCCTGCCAAAATTCTCAGGAGCTCAAGGAGAATCTGCCACAACTCACCTCCAACGCCTACATGGCATTTGCCAGAATCTAAAGCCCAATCGAGTGAATATGGACGACTTCAAGTTAAAGGCGTTCTATTTTTCCCTCATAGACTCGGCAAGCGACTGGTTCCTTTCATTGCCTTCTGGAAGCATCAGAACATGGGCTCAGATGCAGAAGAAATTCTTAGACAAATACTATCCGGCTGGAAGAGCAATGCAAGTAAGGAGGCAACACTACTACAGGAGAGTCAATATGCATCGGTTCAAAAATTGTATTATGCATCGGTTCGGTTAATAAGCATCGGTTCGCTTAGAACCGTTGCATATTGTTTACCTTATGCAACGGTTTTAACAGAACCGATGCATAAGATCAATTAAAACTTAGGTTTTTTCGACTGAGCTGCTCAATTCCCTCCGTCTCACTTCCTTTGAATTCGCACCTGTGAACTTTGACGACTCCGATTCCGACGCTGCTCGATTCCATTCGCACGACGCTGCTCGATTTTGCTTCGACGACGCCTTCATTCCATTCGACGTCTTCGACGACGCTGCTCGAATCCATTCCGACGACGCCTTCGACGCTTTTCCATTGCGACTGAGCTGCTCGATTCCATTCCTACCGCCACGCCTTCTTGTGCAAATCCCAGGTATGATATTTAGGGTGTTGAATTTGTGTGTGTTTAGGGTTGAATTTATGGTACAAATCCCAGGTACAAATCCCACCGACTGAGCTGCTCTATTTGTTCAATTTGTGTGTGTTTAGGGTTAATGATGACATGTAATCCGATTTGGGGGTGTTGGCTAGGCTTGTTGAATCCATTTTTTGGATGAAATGATGTTTAGTGCGTCTACTAGATTCTTATTAATGAATTTTGTGCTTCATTTCTAACTTGTGTTCGTTAACTACATGTAGTCATTGTTAATTGATTTGCAAGAGAAAACTTCTCCTCTCCATCTAATTGTAGTCCTCTTCGGGAGCTTTTATTTCAAGGTAAACATCACGATTAAACTAATTCACTACTTATGTTTCCATTCATTTTTCCTTGTTTACTAATTCGTTCTCGTTGTTTGTAGCTCTAGTCCGTACTTGTTGCACAACGGCCACACCATTAAGATTCTTCTTTGCGAGCTTTTATTATAAGGTAAATCGCAAGTTTATGTAACTCGTTTACTACATTTTAATTGTTGAAGTGCTTGTAATTCACTCAACTGTACTTGTTGGTTCGTGTAAATTAGTATTATGTAACTAATAATATTTACACGTTTCATGTAGTGGATTTATAATGAATCGAGAGTGGGTGTCCGGTAATAGGTTGAGTGATGAGTACGAGAAAGGGATTCTGGATTTTTGTGCGTTTGCGTCGGCTTATGCGTCTAGAAACAACATTGAACGTGTCTTTTGTCCGTGTATGAGTTGTTGGAATTACAAATTGGTCAAACCGAAGAAGTTACGTAAACACCTTTTGTTAAAGGGGATTAACCCACAGTATACGGTGTGGTATTTGCATGGGGAGGGTGAACAACAAAACTTTGAGCCTCCACCCGTAGAAAGCTTGCCGGAGGATAATGATGATTGGGAAGAGGATAATCTAATTGAGATGGTTAACAACGTCGCTAATGACTTTGAGGATACGCCACATATTTTGGAGTCGTTGAGGAATGATTCCGAATTACCACTCTATGAAGAGTGTTCCAAATATACAAGGCTATCGGCAACGTTGAAGTTGTTCAATCTCAAAGCAAAAAATGGATGGAGCAACAAGAGTTTTACCGAATTATTAGCGCTGGTGAAAGACATGCTTCCTGAAGGGAACACCCTACCTAACCGTACTTACGAGGCTAAGAAGGTTATGTGTCCCATGGGCCTCGAATACAAGAAAATACATGCATGTCCCAATGATTGTATCTTATATCGAAATGCCTACAGTGATTTGAAAGAATGTCCAGTGTGCAAGGCTTCTCGTTACAAGTTAAACAAAGAACCGAAAGGTAAATCTAAAGGCACTCCTTCGAAAGTACTATGGTATCTTCCACCGATCCCCAGATTTCAGAGATTATTTGCTGACACGGAAGATTCCAATAATATGCGTTGGCCTGCTGAGAAACGTGTTGTTGATACGAAAATGCGTCATCCTGCCGATTCACTGCAATGGGCTAAAGTAGACAATACATTCCCAGTGTTTGGAGCAGAGTCTAGAAATTTACGGCTTGGCCTTTCTACTGATGGGGTGAATCCACATGGCAATCTCAGTAGTCAGCATAGTACATGGCCTGTGATTTTGGTTATCTACAACCTACCTCCCAAGTTAACTATGAAGCGTAGATATATGATGCTTTCTTTGTTGATATCGGGTCCTCGGCAACCTGGAAATGATATTGATGTATACTTGGCTCCTCTGATAGATGATTTGAAGCTTTTATGGGATGAAGGAGTACGCACATATGACGCATCGAGGCAAGAATATTTCAATATGCGTGCTATGCTGATGTGTACGATCAATGACTTCCCAGCTTATGGCAACTTGTCCGGATATACCATTAAAGGGTACAAAGCTTGTCCTGTATGCGGGGAAGGGACACATGCACGCCATTTAAGTAATTGTCGAAAAATGGTTTATATGGGACATCGACGTTTCTTACCGAGACATCATCCTTACAGGCGAAAGAAAGCTGCCTTCAATGGTGAGACTGAGCACGGAATCGAACCGCTACCGGCTTCTGGCACTGAAATACTTCAAAAAATACAGAATATTACAAATCGATTCGGGAAACCATATTCGCGCACCGAAAGTGCTCCATGGAAGAAGCGGTCGATTTTCTTTGATCTCCCTTATTGGCATTCTCTTGACATCAGACACTGTATTGATGTGATGCATGTTGAAAAGAATATATGTGAAAGTCTGCTTGGTACTTTATTAAACATTCCTGGAAAGACAAAAGATGGAATTAAAGCAAGACTTGATATGCTGGAGATGAATATTCGTACCAAATTAGCACCTGAATCTCGAGGGCAACGTACATATTTACCGCCTTCGTGCACCACACTCTCTAAGAGCGAGAAAACTAGTTTGTGCGGATGTTTGAAGGGAGTTAAAGTTCCATATGGGTTCTCTTCAAATATTGCCAGCTTGGTTTCAATGAAAGATCTGCGGTTGAATGGCTTAAAATCTCATGACTGTCATACATTGATGCAACAACTCATGCCTATTGCAATCAGAGGTATAATGTCTCCCAAAGTAAGGACAGCCATACAAAGACTTTGCGTCATTTTTAGCTCTTTATGTGCTAAGGTTATTGATATATCAGAGCTTGATGGACTTCAAGAGCAGATAGTTGTTACACTTTGCCAACTAGAAATGTTTTTCCCACCCAGCTTTTTCGATATAATGGTGCATCTTACTGTTCATTTGGTTCGTGAGGTTCGAATTCTTGGACCAGTTCATATGAGATGGATGTATCCTTTTGAGAGGTATATGAAGGTTCTTAAAAGCTATGTGAGGAATAGACAAAGTCCCGAAGGATGTATAGTGCAAGGATACATAGCTGAAGAAGCTGTTGAATTTTGCACTAACTTTCTCGGAAATACATCTGCGGTTGGGGTTCCAAGGCCACGTCATTTTGATCGATTCTTGGGAAAAGACACCAGTGGACATCAAATGATGCCTAAGTCATTTGATGAGTTAACGAAAGCTCATTTCTATGTACTGCAACATATACCTGAAATATCACCTTTTATCGAGGATCACATGAACATGCTGAGGAGTACATACCGAGGCAAATCTGAGCAGTGGTTGCAAAAAGAACACAGTCGATCATTTTGTGAATGGCTAAGGAGTAATGAGGTATTAAATAATCAGACCAACTCGGAAGAAGAATCTGATGACGTGGTGAAGTGGCTTATGGCAAGCCCAAGAACTATTGTACAAACGTGGCAAGCTTATGATATTAACGGATTTTGTTTTCAAACAAAAGATCAAGATGAGCACACCGTTGTGCAAAATAGTGGTGTCACACTTGTTGCCGAAACCACTCATGTTTCTAGCGCAAGAGATCGGAATCCAATATCTGTGCCTGTGAATTACTTTGGGATTATCCAAGAAATATGGGAGTTGGATTACGTAAACTTTCGAGTACCCGTTTTTAAATGTAAATGGGTTAACAATTCGGCAGTTCATATAGATGAATTTGGAATGACATTTGTCGATTTTCAAAGAGAGGGATCTAAGGATGAGCCATTCATTATGGCCGAACAAGCAAGACAAGTGTTTTACGTCAAAGACCCTTCGAACAACAATCAGTATGTGGTGATAAATGGAAAACAACAGTTAATCAGTGGTACATCTGAAGAGATGAATGTGGATTGCCTACCCGTTTGTACGACAGTTCCAGTACACAACGACGACAGCGAAGTTGATGATGAAATACAATTGCGAGAAGATCACGGCGAAGGAATTTGGATTGATAAAGAAACTTAATTTGTGCGTATAAATCTCTACTTATTTATAAAGAAACTTAATCTGTGCGTATAAATATATACTTAATTTGTGCAAGTAATATGGATTGATAAAGAAACTTAATTTGTGTGTATGTTGTATATGCTAGTTATTTCGTTATCACACGCCATTTTATTTGTTTAATTATCGTCTTCATTTATGTATTCATATGTGGAATGTGTTTAATCTGACGTTTAATGTGACTCTTTTACAGAATCATGGCTAGCAGCAGCAGCAGCGGTGCGGAGGATGATTTTTGTGTCTCTGCCCGCACACCGAGCCACAAGAAAGGCCCTGTATACATGGCGAAGTTGATTAAGCAACACACAAAGGCTGGTACCAAGCTTACGGTCAACTTCGATAGTAAGGGGAATCCCAAAGGAAAAAATGGAACCAATTGGAGGAGCTTCTTGGGTATGGTGGCTCGTTCTTGAATTCCTATCACCTTTAACGATTGGAGGAAGGTTTCTGACCATTATAAGGTCACTTTGTGGAGAGATGCAACTGTAAGTATTTCTTTAATTGACACTTGTATTTGTCAGCGAAGTTGATTTTATTTTTATGAATTATAACTTGTTATATGTCACTTTAGGTAATTTTTGATGGATGCGAGCCGCATAAAAAGCATGAGATGAAGGTTGCTGGTAGCATATGGAAGAATTTCAAGTCAAGACTGGCAAAAGATTACATCCACGGTGCCAAGGCAAATGAAGATCCTATGGGTGAGTATAAGTATCTTCAAGCAGATACTTGGAGGATATTTAAGGAGCAGAGGCTCTCTGAAAATGCTATGAAGTTAAGAGAGACTAACAAAGAGCTTGTGAAGAAGAATGTGTATGCACACATACTTGGTCGAGGAGGCTACAGAAAACTTGAAGAAAAATTGACAACTGAGAAGATTGCCGAGTTATTTGCGCAGGGCGCAATTGAAGAGGTGCAATCTTCTGTCACTATAGAGAGACATGAGTTGTGGAAGAGGGGACGCCGGAACAAAAATGACGAGTACGTGACCGAGGCATCCCAGCGAGTGGCAACAAAGATCGTAAGTTAATTTTTATGTCAATTGCAATAGTTAATATAATACACTAAATTTTCTTTGATGCAATGATTGTTTTATATAGGATGAGTTAGTGGAGAGCTCCTCTCAAGGACAGTTCTCGTCTCGTAATCGACGACATGACATACTTACTGAGGCGATTGGGATGCCGGATCCCAAAGGACGCACCCGAGGAGTCGGGTCACACATTCCGTGGAGGGTTGGGTTACCAATCTCCACCTCCTCGGGTGGCACGCCCAGTTCAAGTAATATTATTCGAAGAGATGCGTCCGACCACTGCAGCCATCATTGTCCCAATGATTCAGACCCGTGGAAGAACATACCAGAGGTTCAAGTTACAATTATGAAATTTATTATTTATATAGGTTAAATATATGTAATACTCTATGTGTATGTTTACAATTTTTTTACAAATTATTACTGCTACTCACAGGGTGGCCTGAAGAGCCTATTGTACATTGAGGGGCAACTTGAAGGTGACAAACAGCTTGTGGCTATCGGTCGATGCGTAAATGGCCGGTTTGTTAACTATCGAGCGATACCCGAAGATAACGTGAAGGTGAAGGTCGATAAAGCACTTTTGGAAGGTCGAGGTGCAGCCTTGCCAACAGCCCATCCAAAGCTCTCGAATGTTCAGCAAGCAGTTAACCATCACGTGGCTTGGCCGAAAGACTTAGTCGTTGTCGATAAAAGGGTGAGACCATCGAACATTATAACTTCATTTGCTTCATTGTGTTATATTACAAATAAAAAAAGATATTTAAGCTTCACGGAAATATAACATGCAGGCATATGACATACACTTATACGAGTCTATGCCACTTACTGGCGATGATTTCGTAGATGCGATGTCCGTGGACTGTAGACTTCTACATGAGGCGTGGAAGGCTTTGGGTAGAGGCACGATTGAAGTACATGCCAAAGCTGAGGTCTTCGGTGACGACTACAATATCTACGTCTGTGACGAGGAAGTTCAGGACCTATTAACGTTTAAAGCGTTAGGGAACGCAGCATCTGAGTTGTATATATGGTAATATTTATATGTTTAATCATTTTTTTGCAATTAGTGTAACTAATACAAGTTTCTACTTTGTAGTCATTTGCACGATCAGATGGTTCGTTCGGAGATCAAGTTTGGTTTTTTTATTCCTTCATTGATGACCCCAACCATAGAGAAAAACGAGAGATTGGCGACGTTCGTAGGAAGATTGAGTATGCCAGATAAAGACCAAGTTTTTTGCTACTTTCTCCCTTATGTTGATCCCATTGAGTGAGTTCAATCCCTTACTTTATAAGTTGTTAACTTTTTTCTGAACATATTTGTTTTTAAGTTAGTGTGTTTTTTTAGGTGGCATTGGATGTTATGCGTCATTATTCCGAGACAACATAAGGTTCTTTGGCATGATTCATCTACAGAAGAGAAGGCTATACGCGCTGATGCAAAAGAGTTGGTGGACATGTAAGTTTGGAAATTACTTTTATCTTATAACTTGTATTGAAAGTCACTAATAATTACCTTATTGTGTATGTTTTAGGGGCTTAGATCGATACTACCAAGGATGTGTACCGAGGAGTACACGTAAAGTACAGTGGACGACAGTTTTGGTATTCACAAATTACACATCTTTATTAAATATTTCATACATTTATTAAGTATGTTAATTGCTATTCTTGATATTGTGTAGTGTCCAAGACAACCACCTAGCTATTTTTGTGGTTATTATGTCCTTCACTTTATTCGGGACATTATAGCATATGTACGGGCTAATAATGGTGCGGAGGTTGAAGACATTAGCCAAGTGAGCTTTTTATATATAACCGATGCATATGTTATTCATTTAACTATTTCATTGTTGATTGTTGATTTACTTCTCTTGTTTTAACTCTTTAAGTGTTGATTTAGCTTTTTACACGTTAATCGTTGATTAGACGTAACTCTTTAATTATTAACTTAGTTCTCTTGTTTTTTGTAGTACTGTTTCCCTAATGGAGCGGAGTCATACGAAGTCGACAAGCTTCTTGTAGTTCGGGATGAAATCGCCGGCTACCTACGTGACTACATGACCACTCATTTCGCGGTATAGGACATTAACTTGGACAACATTTGTTATGTATGATTTGAATGCAGTATTTGTACCAAAGAGACAAAAATATGTGTATGAATGATATTGTATTGAAATTCAATGAAATGATGTTTAGCATGTAAGCTGTATTGTATTTGAAAGTTGGAACAGCAGGGTTTATTATTGATAATGTGTTTCAGGTGGATTTGAGCTTTTTGTAAAGCCAAATCTGCCATTTTTTTTAACATTATGCATCGGTTTTCAAAGAAACCGTTGCATAATGTCTAGTCGCGTTTGAACATTATGCATCGGTTTAAGGAAAAACCGATGCATAATGTCTGGATCTTATGCATCGGTTTCAGCGGAAAACCGATGCATAATGTCCAGACATTATGCATCGGTTCAAGTAAAAACCGTTGCATAATGTCCAGATATTATGCATCGGTTTTTTATGAACCGATGCATAATGTCCAGACATTATGCTACGCTTCATTATGCATCGGATCCAAAACTGATGCATAATAGTTGTTCTGTAGTAGTGCAACTACAGGAAATCAAACAAGGTCCCAATGAAACCATGTACGATTACCTGGAAAAGTTCAATCACCTGGAAAGGAGCTGTTGTACCCTTGGATTGCCCGAGAAACTCGTCATCGAGTACCTCATTGATGGATTAAGACCCTTAGACAAAATGCTCTTGGATGCCTCAGCGGGAGGATCCATGATGAATCTATCATTAAGTGGCATAAGGAATCTCATCGCCAACGTTGCTGAAAATGCCCGATTTAGAGAAGAGACTACTCGTCAAGATGAATTCTCTCGATCAAAAAAGGTAGCACAAGCCGAGACATCAGTAAACTCCATAACTGAAGAGATGAAACAGTTAAAGGAGATGATGATCGAGATCATACGTAGACAGCCAGTTCCGGTAAAACCCTGCGAGTTCTGTGGTTCTACAGACCACAAAACTGACGCATGCCCAACATTGATAGAAGAAGAACCGGCGGAAGTGAATATAGTGGGAGGATATCAAGGATACAACAACAACAACGACAGAGCTGGACAAAATAGACAGTACGGTCAAACATCCAACCCAGGCTGGCGCAACAACAACAGCTATCCTCAGACGGAGACACAACCAGCTGTCCCTCAACTAGCGCAGTCATTCTACCAACCCCCCCACCAACAATATAACCAGAACGCTCCATCGGCAGGCCAATATCACCAAAAAGGGCCAAATCAGTACCAAGCCAGCCTGAGTAATCAGCAGGAACCAAGCAAGTCGCTCAATGACACGATGAAGGAGCTCGCGGGAAACATTAATCAATTGGGTACTTCGCTACACCAGTACCAGGCAAAAACTGACGGGGCAATTTCAGAATTGACCAAACAAATGTCCCAGCTCGCCACCGCATTGTCAACACTCAGTACTGAACCTGGCAGACTTCCTTCACAGACCGTCCAAAATCCTAAGGCGAACATAAGCATGATAAGGAGGTCAAACATGAAGGTTACTCTAGGAGAAGTAGCACGGTCCCCAACTTACAGACTTACGAACAATCACTTCAACCGTAGGAGTCGACCTGATTGGAATCAAGAAGAAGACCGACCCAATGATGGCAAAACATGGGTTACGCATGCTGACAATGGACGGTACGCGTTTACTGTTTGCATAACACCGCTGCCGATCACACACTTTGACATACCAGCATCTGGTTGGGACTCCCCAACTAATATTTATGCTTCGAAGCAAAATATTAAAGGGTCCGAGTATGCAAATCCTAAGTCAGGGAATAGGCAGAATAGCCCGACAATAGAAAGAGCCCTCACTTCAGATCATGAGCCACAACCGGAAAGAGATAAAGACCCTGGGGCCTTTACAATCACCTGTGGTATTGGTGAAACCCAGATCCATAAATGCTTAGTCGATCTTGGGGCTG
Source organism: Rhodiola kirilowii (assembly GCA_033675215.1). Lineage (NCBI taxonomy): Eukaryota > Viridiplantae > Streptophyta > Magnoliopsida > Saxifragales > Crassulaceae > Rhodiola > Rhodiola kirilowii. Next base: position 28,272,726 of record CM066196.1, on the reverse strand, counting down.
CTGTCAACGCCATGCCTTCCTCCTTGTATTACCTACTAGGACTTGGTCCATTGAAACCACCTCGAGCTAGGAGATAAATCATGCATCCGCCCGGTTGGAGAACTGGAAGATGTAATACTCCATGTGGGAGAACTTGTCGTTGCTGCAGACTTCTATATAATACCAACAGAAGAGACCTGCGAAGACGACCCACCAACAATAATATTGGGACGACCATTCCTCTACGCCACTAAAGTAAGAATCGATGTGGGCAAGGGCTCATTATCACTTAAGTTCGGCGGCAAAATTGCACACTTCTACATTAATAAGAGCCGCCCGGACACAAAGAAACCGCCAGACATAACACCTATCTCAAATCACGGTGCACAGTTTTCTGACCTGTCATTAGAGACCAAAAAAGTAACAAGACCAGCAGCTATGGTCAAAGGTCTCCCGCCTTCTCAGAAACAATGGAAAGAGAAAACACCAAAACCATGGAGCTCTTACTCCAGTAAGAAGTCAGGACGAGTCAAAGCAAGAAGCAACACTGGAACGGTGGTGAAGTTTGACTTGAACCACCCATGGGACCCAAACCAGTAATCCACAACGAGGTACTGTCGAGCCAACGACGTTAAACAAGTGCACTGGTCGGGAGGTAACCCGACACTATCTTACTTTCCGCACTTTAATTTCTGTCATTTAAATTCAGTAATTTAGTTTTAAGCTTGCATGACTTTTGAACTAAGGCACGCCTTCGTTCAAAAGTGGGGGGTGAGAACCACCTGTGTACATAAATAACATGCAGCTGTTTTTCTTTTTAATAGTATCTTTTTGAAAATATGAACTTAAGAATGTGAAAAAGATAAATCATAATTTATGCATTAACCTTGTGAAAATTCAACTGTTTAAAAACTTAGAATGTAACTTTTCAATTGTCCTTTGTGCTGACATAACTAGGGATGTGGAGTTGATATAAACTGCCCTAGAGAGGCTTGGCAAGCAATTAAAGGATCAGATCAAACTATATGGTTTTCGAAGTCAGTGGAGGCTGCACTTCGGGTTTTCAATGAAGATTGAAGTCATCTCTGCCATGCAGTGTTTATGCAAAAGGCGAGGACGGGAATCAGACCGTTCTATCTCCGGTCAAAGTAGCCGAAAAAAATAGATGAGCAACCCTCATCTTGACCCGCGCGAAACGACAGTCAAAGTAGCCGAGAAAATAGATGAGCGACCCTCACCTTGACCCGCGCGAAAACGGCAAAAACGAGAGGAGCGGGGAGGTATTTCCATAGGCTTGCGGGCGATGATTGGACCTCCCAAAAAGGCTTGAGAAAATGGACTAGCAGCCACAAAAAGGCGAAAAGCTCAATGAAGCAAATCAAGAGGCCAAAGGCCCAAAATTGTGAAGGTTTTAACCGAACAAAAAGTGAAGAACTCAAAAAGTCAAATCAAAGGCCAAAGGCCGATTCACTACAAAAGCAGTCCCTCGCCAAAAGAAAATCAAAGTACTCAAACCATTGAAACCCGAACCGAATCACGTGCTAGATAAAGCTACCAGAAAACCATATAGTGTGAGACGATCCCGAGATTGCAGTCCAGGAGCCTAAAAAGGGCTATCTCCCGAGACATCCAATATAATTTGCATCTCAGCACGGAGGTACAAGTATTAAGTTTCTTCTATTTATTTACGCAGTTTAATTTGGTAATAAGTAAGCAATGCATGAATTAGGATAGATCGAGTACCACAATCTAATTTTCATATTTCAAAGCCAACTTATAGTACAGCCCTTTAATAGCATTGTTCGGGACGAACAACTAAAAGTGTGGGGTGATCTGATGGCCCAAAATTATACGAATCATAAACACAGTTAAACCCCCTTAATTAGACATTTTGTCTATTTAACTTTTGCTTGTTAGTTCAGATATATTTTTGCAGGGTAATTCAGAGCTTAGAGAGAATACACACTAAAGAGGAGCTTTTAGAGCAGAAAAGATGTTACGAGTCAATCCAAGGTCAAGATCATATGCCGACTGAAGAAATATCAAGGATCCTGACGTTGAAGCACTCATAACAAATTAATCAGAAGGATCAGGAGAGGAATCAAGACAGTCCGGGGAAGAACCACATTGACAGTTTTGTGAAAAGATTGCACAAAACTGTACAAAACTCACACATGGGCAAAGTGACCGGCCACTTGGGCAAGAGGTGGCCAAAGCCACCCCTCCTCCTCCCTCCACCACCGGCAACCGGCGGCTCCTCCACACATGGTGACCGGCGGCTTTCCTCCTCCTCCATGTGGTGGCTTCTCCTCCCTTGATTTGCTCATCCAATCTCCATGCAACAAGTGTCCTCATCTCCTCCTCCTTCCATGGCTATATAAGGAGGAGCTCCTCCCCTCATTTGTATGATCCATAAGCAATTCACTTCTCTCTCTAAAAGTTATGTAATTGTAAGTTTGGCTTTGGAAATAAAGGATAGCTCCCTTGGCGCTTCAACGGTTGTAAGTATTATTTCTAGTATTTATTCAACTGTTTTCATTTCCTTAGTTATAATGTTTAGCGCGATGAATAGTAGCTAAACCAGTAGTTCGGTCTAAGGGGCGCACTTGTATTATAAAATGTATTAGACTATTAACTTAGCGTCTCTCCTTAGTATTCAAAACTTATTCTATGTGCCATATATTCGGTTAGAACGTCCAAGGTAGAGTGGATGCTTGGAATGGCAAAACTCTACAGCGGGGTTCGTAAACTTGTACGGATAAGTGGATGCTTGGAATGGCAAAGCTTATCTGAGAAGTTTGACTTATCTTAAACACCATTTGGTTGATCGGGAATGATTAATCAAATGGATGCACATAGGCTAATATAACCGGGAATGGAGTATTAGTCTAAATAGAATAAGTGCTCTACGTCCTTGGAATAGGCTAGACAGTGTACGCAAATCGAGTGCTTGGAATGGCCTTGATACACCGTTTGAATACTTAGTAGAGTCACTAAAGGTCAATGATAAACAGGATATAATACAAGGCCACGCTTTCCTTTAATTATAAATTGCAATTTACTTTCCAGTACTAAAACCAACCAACCAACCAATCAATCAATCAATCACTTAGCTGGTAGCTTTAAAACCAACCAACCGACCTAAAACACGCTCTCTCGCTGGAAAACCCCCTCAAAGAACATCTATTCCCCTGATTCCCTTGGGTTCGACCCCTACTTACCACTTGCTACCCAGTAGTAAAGTCGCGAGTAGCGGACTTATAAATTTATTCTTGACGTTTGCACATAACGACTGTGCATCCATCACGGACCATCTTTCAAGAGTTGAGCTCCATGATTCAAAACAATTCTCGTCACCTATAGGAGACTCGTTTATCGGAGAATATTTGCTTAGCATAGAAGAGAATGCCCCTTGGTACGTGGACTATGTGAACTATTTGACGTGCAACATTCTCCCGAATGACCTTGATCATAACCAAAGGAGGAAATTCTTGCACGACGTTTCGAGGTACTATTGGGATGACCCTTTCTTGTACAAGCTATGCCCAGACGGCATTTACAGAACGTGTGTGCCCGAAGTAGATATGAAAGGAATTATAGCTTGTTGTCATTCATCTTCCTATGGTGGTCATGGTTCCGCTTCCAAGACCACGGCTAAGATTCTTCAATCGGGATTTTATTGGCCCAATGCATTCAAAGATACGTATGAATTTGTCAAAGCTTGCAATGAATGTCAACGAATGGGAAACATAGCTAGAAGGGAGGAAATGCCTCAGAAAGGCATATTAGAAGTGGAGATCTTTGATGTTTGGGGCGTAGACTTCATGGGACCCCTACCGTCGTCACAAGGGAATGCATTTATTCTAGTAGCGGTGGACTACGTGTCCAAATGGGTTGAAGCCATAGCTTCCCCCTCTTGCGACGCTAAGGTAGTGATTAAGATGTTCAAGAAGATCATATTCCCAAGATTCGGAGTCCCTAGAGCAGTAATCAGTGACAATGGCTCCCATTTCAAGGAAAGGAGATTTGAGTCCATGCTAAAGAAACACGGGATCTACCATAGGTGTTCTACTCCGTATCACCCTCAAGCAAATGGTCAAGTCGAAGTATCAAACCGAGAGATAAAAAACATCTTGACAAAGACAGTTGGAAAGTCAGGAAAGGACTGGGCGTTGAAGCTTGATGATGCGCTATGGGCATATAGGAACGCGTTCAAGACACCAATTGGGATGTCTCCTTATAGGCTAGTGTATGGAAAATCATGCCATCTTCCGGTGGAACTCGAGTATAAGGCCATGTGGGCGGTCAAGGAGCTAAATTTTGACACAAAAGCTTCGGGGGGAAAGAGACTCCTTCAACTAAATGAACTAGATGAAATCCGATTAGACTCCTACGAGAGTTCAAGAATCTATAAGGAGAAAACCCGGAGATGGCATGACAAGCTCATTCTGAAGAAACAATTCTCGGTGGGAGACAAGGTTTTGCTATTCAACTCTAAATACAAATTATTTCCCGGGAAGTTCAAGTCTAGGTGGTTTGGGCCATATAAAATTCATAGAGTTTTCAACGATGGCCACCTAGAGCTAATTGACAACCATGAGAACATCTTCAAGGCAAACGGGCAAAGAGTTAAGATCTATCATGCTGCTGATGGAAACCAGGACCTATTGGAAGCACCCTCGTGAATGCTATACGCAATACCGCTAGAGAAGGGATCCCGCTCGGGACTTCTCTTAGTGTGCTTCTCTACGTATCAAGCCTCGGCTCGGTCTTTGCCAAGACGTTAAACTAGGCCCTAACGGGAGGTAGCCCGGGTTGTGAGTTGTCCATTTATGCACAATTAATTTCATATATGTGCTTGGCATGTGCCCATTGAACTTTGAATGAGAACATGGTGCTAGATGATTAAAAATGCATGATTTGGTGTGCTTGGTGTGGTTTTGTGCTTGCATGAATTATCTTTGTGACGGTGATGTCGTGAGTGTGGAGTCTTTGATCCTAGCTTGCGTTTCTATTGCGAAATATGTTTATGCTAGTGATTTCTTGGTGAAGCATGACTATGTTTTAATTGAATTTGTATGATTATCGTGTGGTGCTATTTCGTGGCGCGGAGTAAAAATCTTAAGTGTGGAGTTGGGGAGTTCGAAAAAGAAGAAAAAAATTCAGTAAAGCTGAATTTTGCACTCAGTCGACCGACTGAGAGAAGACCAAAAGGCCAGTCGGTCGAGTTGGCGTCGGTTCAGCGAGACACTTATTTTCGTCAATCGAGTCGGTCGACTCGCCTCCCAGTCGACCGACTGAGATCATCTTATCCCAAAAACCCTTTTCCTCTTTTCGAACTAATTTCATCCAACTCCCCAACTCATTTCAATCTCCCGACTCTCGACCTCACCTTCACCTCCAATCATTGCCTTCTCCTCGCCTTCACGTCGCCATCACTCCGCCGTCTCCAGTCAGCCCAGCCGCGCCCCACACCGCCCGCATCTCCATTTTGATCGGAAACCCATAAACCGGCCGATCTGCTCATTCCGGCTTCCCCTCCACCCGTTCAACCGCTCATTCCACTCCTCAAAGCCTCACCGACAAACCCCTGGCATCAATTCACACCGCCAAGCCCGATTTCGAAGAATCCGATTTTCCCTAGAAATCGCCAGCCAGTCGACCGACTGAGGAGTCTGCTTCACGCCAGTCGGTCGAGTTGATTGGATCTCAGTGGGATTTTTGCTGAGTTTTTGCTCAGTTTGATCATCAGTTCAATCATGCCTCGTGCTAGTTCTTCATCTCAATCCACATCAAAGGGGAAAGAGGTTGCCCATGAGCCTACACGAGTTGAGCGCATCGTTGAGCAAAGCGAAGACGACGAGGATGACTTGCCTCTCGTCTCTCGCAAGAGGAAGCAGTTCAGAGCTTCACTAGCAGACTCCAGCTCATCCTCGGAGGAGGAATTGGTTTCTACACCGGTTTCCCCCGCGCCTCGTCCCAAAAAGAAAAACCAACAACCAAGGAAACCGGCGAAGAAGAGAAGAGTCCCTTTGCCCTCATTGCCTAGATCTCCCGTGCCCTCTCCTCCAGCTTTCGCACCGTCCTCCAGTGCTATCGTCCCGGTATTGCCGAATGAGGGACCGTTGGATGGACCGTTGCCCTTCCCGACTCCTTATCCATTCTCGGAACCTCTAGCATTTACGGATGAGACGCACCGGACCAATCTTGCCACAATCGTGAGGAAGAGGAAGACGGTCATCCCTACTCTCTTCCCCGACATGGGACTCCTCCGACGCATTGATAGTGCGGTCACCGATGAGGTACATTCACGCCTCACTAGTTGTGGTTTGGGGTTTTTGCTTAATGATGATCCCGGTTGCTATGAGAGGGTTGTGAAGGAGTTTATTAGATCGTTTGATTGGATCAGAATAGAGTGGGAGGAAGTGAGGGAATATTGTTGGAAATTTGTTTTGGGTGGCCGGAATTTTGAGATTAAGGAAAGTGTGATCCGTGAATGGCTAGGATTCCCCCCTTATGATGCCATAGCCCGGAAGTACTCCGAACATGATCAAAGCAGATTTTGGAAGCGGATTTCAGGGAGGAATGAGTGGTTCATTTCTTCATATAATTCTTCGGCGATCACCGACCCGGTGTGGAAGATTATCCATCATCTCATTGCTATTGGGATAAACACCCGGACGGTGAAGGCTCGTTCTTTCACTCTCCCGGACATGGATCTCATGCTTGCCATTGATCACGAGGAGGGCATTGATTGGCTCGCTACCCTTGCTACTCGTTTCAAGAACATTGTGAAGAAGGGTGCAAGGAACCGCGCCTTAGGAGGAGGCTCTTTGATTACTTTGATTGCCCTTAGGTGTAACTTCACCTTCGGCCATGAGGGAAGCCCCAAGCCTTCCAAGAGTACTCTTACTCTGAAGACCATGAAGCGTATGCACATCGTCAAGAAGGACGGGAAGACTTGGAAGGTGGACATGAAGCCTCATCAGCCAGACCTCGTGTCTAATGCCGCGTATAGGAGGCGGGTGTTCAAGAGGGCGAATCCACTGTATTGCAGCACCCATCTCACCCCTTCCCCTCTTACCTCCCCTATCCATTCACCCCCTCCGGCCGACGAGCCTGATTCGCCTATCCCTGAGGAGCCATTCATTCAGGAGGATTTGCCTCGCGTTGATGCTGCTGTGGAGAGACCTCCCCCTGCCACAGATGATCTGACCGAGTAAAGACAGAGGACCTCCTCTGACATTGCTGACCTGAAGGGTGGAGTGGCTGATTTGAGGAGCGGCTTGACTTGCCTTGAGGATTTTGTTCCAGAGTCTGACGCGAGAGCTCGCCAGGAGTGGGAGTGGCTCAGATCCACGGTCCTGACCTTCATCAGTGGCCCCAGCGCTCCTTTCACCTCTTCTGCTGCTCCGCGTGGTGCCTCCCCTTTGCCTACCACGCCAGCTTCTATGATAGGGGAGGCGGGCACACCACTTCCAGGAGGGACGCTCCCTAATGCGAGTTCGGGTCGGGACTATAGCCCTTTATTCCCGGGCACCACGGCACCGCCTGATGATGAGGGTGTCGTTGATTCAGTTAGGCCCGGAGACGACGAGGCTACATCATGGTTCCATGCTCCATTTAGTATTACACATGCGTATCTTTCATTTTGCTTGTTGCATTGGGATGATTGTTTTGGATGTTTAGTCGCCCTTTGGCGCAATTTTGATGATGTATGCCATTTTGATGCTTATACTCTTGACTTGCTTTTGGTTGTATGCTTCATTTCATATGATATTGAAGGTGTTTACCATTTCCGTTGTTCACTCTACAGGATATCCATTTTCATATTCTTATCATGACCAAAAACACCTACTTTATCTATAATTGCAACCAAAAGGTTATTTCTCACTCCCATGAGTTTTGTCATCGGCTCTACAAACGAGGGGAGTTCCTATGCGCCTTTGCCTTTATTTTATCATTCTTTGCGCTTAGGGACTAAGCTTGAGTTAAGTGTGGAGTGGTTCTATGCGCATAGTTCACATGTTTGCATGCCTTGCATATCACTTTTGATGGACACTTGCATCTTTTGCACCTTATCCCCACATGAGAGTGTTCTTAACCACATAGGCTTGTGACTATCGATTCCAATTCCTATAAATCACATCTAGCCTATTTATCACATTTATTGGATTTTGAACTTAGAACCGACCTAGTCCATTGAATATGTATTCTTGAAAGCCAATATCATTGCTATCTCTCGTCTATCTAATTCTCTAAGTATTTTCATTGAAATACCTTGGATCAAGCTATAGCAAGCACTTTTAAAAATCTTCATGAAAAACTTAGACCCCTTGAATATTCCTTGGTGACTTGAGTTCTCAAACACGGTGCCTTGCTCATGTTTGTTCCCCGCACATTCCATACACTTACTGAACATATTGTCAGGTTTTAAGTGTGGAGTCAAAAGAGGGCGAAGTCCAGCACACACACAAAAATGAAAAATGAAAAATGATACAAATGCCGGGGGTTAGGGAGGTAAGTCCCCCCTCGAAAGCATTTGTAGGCTAAAGGCCATTCAAAAAAAAAGAAAAAAAAAGAAAGAGAAGAAAAGAAAATAAGAGGCACTTAAAACTTGACTCTATGTTCTTCCATCACTATTCACTTGTGCGGGATTCAACATTTGCATTGTGTGCTAGTTGGAACAACTCTTGGACGACCCATGTGCTTCCACGGGAGTATTCATTTGGTTTATGACTTGTTTGTAAAGAACTCTCGTGTCGAACTCCTCTTCCCTTATGGATTACGTCTTAAGCGCCTAAAACTTGGGAACGAGTTCCATGTCGCAAGCCCGTGGACTAGCCCTAGCTAGCATGGGCGAGCGATTGACACTTTTTGTGCAAACTAAAAGCTCTACTTCGATTGTATTACCTTGAAAATGAATAGACATTTGGACGAGACGATTGATAGCTCTAGTATAGATGACCTTGAATGCACAATCTCAAAGGTACTCAAAATGGTTCGGAAGTCCTTTTGATGATATTGTGATGATAGCCCTAGCGTGGGGTGAGGAATTTGCTTTGAGAAATCATAGCCTTGGTTAAATACTCTTGAATTTAATTCTCATGGGATAGGTGCACTTGGGATTTGTGAGTATTCCCTTTTCTGAAAACTCTCACGAGACTATAACTCGTCCACTAGGGTAGCCTAGGGGTTTAAAGGCTTGGTGCATATGCTAAATGCACTCGTCACACCTACGAAAAGGAGTTAGATTGTAAATATGTGTTAGAGTAGTTAGAAATAAAGTTCACCCATTGTTTCTCTTTGGCTTGTTCTTATTGTTTGCTCGAGACGATCAAACTCTAAGTGTGGAGTGTTTTGATGAGTCGAATTCTCGACTCATTTACATACCCATTTACGAAGAGTTTTGGTCCATTCCCGATGCTATTTCGATGCCATTTGACCCTTTTCCTTGCATTCCAGGCTTGGAGCAACCATCCATAGAGCTCAGGACCTTAACACGAGAATTCGGAGAAAATTCAAAGATTTGAGCAAGTTTGGGCACAAAGGAGCTCCAGTCGACCGACTGGGAATTTCCCCTGCACCAGTCGGTCGAGTTGCAAGCCATCCCAGGAGGCTCCTCAAACTCGTCAATCGAGTCGGTCGACTGGATCCTCCAGTCGGTCGACTGAGAAAAGGCTTGCACATCTCAAGGGCTCGAGTCGGTCGACTCGCGACCTCCAGTCGGTCGAGTTGACGAATGCCCAGTTGGCCCTCCAAGCGTCTCAATCGAGTCGGTCGATTGGAACAGCCAGTCGACCGACTGGCAAATCCCTTCATCAGCCACATCCTTAGCGTCAGTCGACCGACTGGGAAAACTAGCTCCCGTCAGTCGACCGACTAGAGCTACAGTACCGGAAACCCTAACTTGGGCTATAAATAGAAACTTTTGGGAATTTTCAAAAAAGAGACTTTTTTTTGGCACGGATTTTTAGGAGACCCACTCTGATTTCAAGGTGGATTGAGTGGAGAAGAAGATCAACAACAAGGATTCTCATACCCCTTCAATCTCATATTGGTTTTGGACTCCTAAACTCCATCTCTTTCATTTGTTTTGCTTGTAATCTCACCATGAGTGAGTAGTGACTTTGATTGGGGATTATGGATCCCCTAGACATGTTATGACATTGTGAACACTATTGATGCTAATGATGAGTGAGTTTGCACATGAATCTTCTTCATTTGAACTTAATGTTTCAAGTTGCCCATAAGGTGTTTGTGAAATGTCCTCAATGGGAACTTTGATTGATCTCATGTTTGATGTAGCTCACGTTGATAAACATGACTTCAATGGACTAAATGAAGAAGCATTAGGACTTTTGAGTTAGTTGGATAATTCATTAACCTAATGAGAATTGCTTGGATTTAATAAGAACATGTCTATTTAGCCAATAGAGCGCGAGTGTGAGGCTAGAAATTCATGTTCTATAGTACCAATAGAGCGCGAGTGTGAGGTGCTATGCGAGATGTAACATCTTGATAATAGGTTGTAGCGCGAGTTGAACCTAGTATTAATGTTGCATGAGCTAAATTCTAGACGTGTGCATGAGATTTCATCATTGGTTTATCATTCCATTGTCACAATAATTGTCTTGGTGGTGAAGTAATCCCTATTCATCTTTTAATTGGAAGTTAACCCTTTTTGCAAGTTTAATCTCACTTTGAATTGGAACATAGACCCCCCCCCCCCACCTTAGGCATTCTAATCTCACTTTTAGCACTATTAGTTTAATCACCTATCTTTTGGGTTCGACCTCGGTTCACCCGAGTCAATATAAATGTTTTGATTGACGTGACTTAGCATAAGTTTTTGGATTCTTATTCGAATACTTTAGCTATACCTACAAACGATCACCATGGACATATCCTTCCAATACATTTCTCAAAAAATGAGGTCTAGAACCCAAACACTAAATAAAAAGGAGCTAATAGCTACCTACATGGAAGAAATAAAAAAGGACTTATATAGTCTTGAAGAAAAGGATGAGACTATGTCTCATAATTCGAGAAAGACCGATGTTTCCATGGCAACTTCAAGACATGATATTTTCCAGGATTCACAAGATGTGGAACCAAATATTAATGATGTATTCCAAGATTTCCAGGAAGCACTTGAAGAAAGACTACTATCCAAAGAAGTTAACAAAGGAGAATGTTCCTTTTTAAAAGACTAATAATGAGAGGAGTAAATTAAGAGCATGTGTCCTCCATATTTGGCCACTATCTTCATTCATAAGGGTAATAGTACCAGTCATGAAGAATCTTCCAAATTACATATATAGTCAATAGTAAGTGTGTTTTATTCTCGGGTCCCTTATGTTTTTGGATCCTTTCTTTTCCCCTGCTATAAAAAGAGGTGTATGATGTTTTGTAAGAACAAGTTTTTTCCATTACGAGTTTTAGAAAACTCTCTCCTTCTCTCTCCCCCTTGTAATATTTTCTAAGTGTGCAATAAAAGTTTGGTTTCCAAATTAAGCCAGAATTTTTGGCTGCCTTTCACAACCTCTTCCACCTCTATAAGAGGAAGGGCCTTTCCGCTGCGGGATCATTCCTACTAAATGGAAACTCAATAAATATATTCTCTGGTCAAGAAATCTGCAAGACTATTTCCTTCTCCCTTTTTATAATTAATTTCAAAATCAAATGGGGCTAAATGAGCCTGCCACTTGGCAAACATTTATTTAGAAACATCATGTTTAAAATCTTTATTAACCATAAATTTATCAGAATTGCAATCAGTTCTAATAATAAACTTTTGATAGTATAAATCATCTTGGAATTTTAAGACACATTTTACGATTGCACGAATTTCTTTAGCAACCGTAGCATAATTCTTTTGTGCATCGTTCCACTTACCAGAATAAAACCTGACAAGATATTCTTGTTTTGTTTATGGATTTTTCCTTTTTAAAATTCCTCCATAACCAATATCGGAGGCATCTGTTTCTTTGATTTTTTTCCCAATGTGGGTTAGACAACATTAAACATGGTAAAGATTTTACTTTATTCTCAATTTTTCCTACATCTTCAGTAGGTTGTTTAGTACATAAAACTGGTTTTTTCTTAAGCCTATCATATAAGATAGCAGTATCTTTAGAAATGTTTATATAATGAGCAGAAATATAAATTAAACATCCTAAAAATCTCTGTAATTGAGTTTTGTCTATTATAACATCAGAAAATTTGTCAGCAAAATCAATACTCCTATTAATCAGAAATATATTTCCTTTTCCAATATTATGGCCAAGAAATCTAATGTTTGTCTGAAATAATGACATATTTGGTTTAGATATTACTAGACCATTATTTTTTATTATTTCTTTAAACATTCTTAAATCTTTAAAGTGCATTTCAATATCTTTAAAAAAGACTAGAATATGATCAATATAAACAATGATGAATTCACTATAGGGAGTAAAAATATCATTCATGATCTTCTGGAATTCAGAAGGAGCATTTTTTAAACCGAAAGCCATAACATTCCATTAAATCTTTGTTAGGAAGGGTGTTCCAAGTATTACTTGGTTAGTTAAATCTTTAGCTAGTAAGAAACTAGTTTGTATGCATTTTTTATCAATGCATACTTTAGCTTTGGGTAACTTATAACTAATCAAGAGGATATTTCCTCTTGCATGAGACAATGTATGAGTTGTTTTGTGGAAATACCTTGTAAGTATTAACCCTTCTTGATCTACATTCAAATCTGCTTCACTATCAACAAGAGCGGTAAATTCTTTTGAATAATAATTATATATTAATAGACTGATTTTAATATGCAATTTTTGAGTTATAAACATCTCTAGAGTAGACAAAAAATGCTTGTCTACTTCTATATTATCTATTTCCTTGTCAGAAGTTATAACTTCTTTCCCCTTTTCAATCTTAGAGATTCTCTGATCTAGAAGCTTATTGTCAATCTTTAGACCATGAATTTCCTTTTTGAGATTATCAATCTCGATTATTAAATCATATGTGGAAGTAGGTTTCTCTACTTCTGTGTTTCGCCTAATCCATTTATAAATTTCACTCAAAGATACGGGATTTTAGGACTAACTATTTCCCTTTGAACTTCATGTTCCTCAGAAGTTAAATGATCAATTATTTTTTATCTTAATTCAGGATCTTTTATAACCTAAGTAATTCCATAGCAGTGCTATGACTTAGGACATTAATTTTCAGATCTTGGAATTGTGCCTGAATTTTATATAATTGTTCTTCATCTGTGTTATTATTAGATTCCTTGTTTGGACAAGGTTGCCCTAGAATACACGGTTCACACTTTGATTCAGAATCTGTGACTAGGTTTTCATTTCTTAAAACCTTGAGATCCTCACTTGTATTTGAGAAATCAGTTAATTCTAATTCTGAACTCTCATCTAGTTAAGTAATATTTTTGAAACAATTCCTTTAACACTTTCTTCCTCTTCACTATTAATCTTTCTTCCTACCCAACAAGTGAGGGCATAATGGCCATGTCTGCCACATCTTCTACAGATTATTAATCTATTCTTTTCCCGTTTCTTTTCTTCCCTAGCAATTTTACGCTGGTTTTTATCTTCAATTTTCTTTTTAAAATTGACAGGTTTTCTAGGTTTACTAGAAGAAGATTTGTCAATTGCAAACTGACCTAATTGATGTTTTTCTATAAGATTTTGGCTTTTCATTTGTTGATTTAATCTTATTTCATTACATAGGGCCAGGAAAAATCGTACACGGATTTATCCACCCCACCAATCTTTTCAAACTAAAAAGAATTAAAAAATTCATAATTTCTTAGCCTTTGCTAAACTGCTGGAAGATGATACTTTACCAGCAACATGTCAACAAATTAATATTCTACTAGAACAGAATAATTATACAAATCTTTATTTAAATGTTCTAGGAGAACAAGTTTTGTTATTACAAAACAAAGTAGAACAAATTAATTAATTTAATGAATAACCAATCAAGGATGGTGCCTCAACCAAAAGAGAAGCCAGTAGAAATGGCTACACCAAGTATTCAACCTCCTCCTACAATAACCGGTTTTAAATTAAGACCCACGAAGGAGTTAGAAGATTTTCTAGAAAACAAATTTAAAATTTAAAAAATAAGCACTCTTGATACGAAATTAAGGGAAACTAATAGAAAACCCATGATTATAAGCAAGTTTATGAATACCAGATTAGTAAAATTCATAAATGGGCAGATAAGCCAATTACGGGAAAATATTATTACCCTAGACCAACACCAGTAGATGTTCTAATGAGGTCATATCTAACAGTTATAGTGGTAGCCACATCTATGAATGGAACATAGATGGTTTTGCTCATCAACAAATACATAATACAATTCATAGGATATTAAGGTACTCCACGGTATGTAAAAATAATGGCAATAGTGATAAGAGTATTGCTAACATGATTATATTAGGATTACAGGACAATTAAAAGGTTGGAGGGATAATTATCTAGCTCAAAAAGAAAAGATGATATATTAAACACAGTTAAGCAAGAGGATAATGTTATCCGAGAAGATGCAGTGTATACACTTGCAATTAATAGCATAGAACACTTTACGGGTAGATACTCTGATAATGGTGACAGTACCAAAACTTTATTACAAAATCTTAGGTGTAAAACACTTACAGATTTTAGATGGTATAAGGATACTTTTCTAAGTAGAGTTGGAATTCCCAGAGTGTAATAGCACCCACTGGAAATCAAAATTTATTGATGATTTACCTAGTTTATTTGCTGAAAGAATTAGGAAAATCTTAAGGCAAAATTATAATTACAATCCTTATGATAATTATACTTATGGGAAACTTATAGGAGTTTGCAACCAAGAGGGAATAGCCCTATGTAATGAAATAAAAATTTAATCAAGAAATGAAAAGCCAATATCTTATAGAAAAAAACAATTAGGTCAGTTCTGTGATCAGTTTGTAATTGACAAACCTTCTTCTAGTCAACCTAGAAAACCTGTTAAGGATTATAAACCTTATCATAGAAAGAAAAGATATTCTAAAAAGAAAATTAAAGATAAAAACCAGCGTAAAATTGCTACGGAAGAAAATAAATGAGAAAAGAATAGATTAATAATTTGTAGAAGATGTGGCAGACATGGCCATTATGCCCGCACTTGTTGGGTAGGAAGAAATATTAATAGTCTTGAAGAGGAAGAAAGGGTTAAAGAAATCCTTTCAAAAATGTTACTTAACTCAGAGGAGAGTTCAGAATCAGAATTAACTGATTCCTCAACTACTAGTGAGGATCTTAAAGTTTTAAGAAATGAAAACCTAGTCACAGATTCTGAATCAGAGTGTGAACCTAGTCACAACTACTAGTGAGGATCTTAAAGTTTTAAGAAATGAAAACCTAGTAAAAAAGAATCAACTATATTTTCTAAAACAAGAATTAAATATTCTTACTATTGAAGAAAAACTTCAAAATATCCTAAATTAAAGGATAATATTAAACTACTTACTAACCAATTCTCTTTGGAGATTTGTAATGTTCATCCAAATGCGTTTTGGGATAGAAAGAAACATATTGTTTCTCTTCCTTATGAGGAAGGATTTGATGAAAATAAAAAATTTAAATGGATTAGATATCATATTCCCAATAAAATGGATTTATTAGACTGATTATTTGAACCTGTTATTTTCTCCAAATTTGATTTAAAATCAAGATATTGGCAATAACAAATTAATAAAGCTGATAGATATAAACCAGCTTTTAATATCCCATTTGGACAATTTGAATGGAATGTTATGTCTTTTAACTTAAAAAATACTCCATCTGAATTGCAGAAGATCATGAATGATATTTTTACTCCCTATAGTGAATTCATCATTGTTTATATTGATGATATTCTATCTTTTCTAAAGATGTTAAAATGCACTTTAAACATTTAAGTATGTTTAAAGAAATAATAAAAAATAACGGTCTAGTAATAACTAAACCCAATATGTCATTATTTCGGACAAACATTAGATTTTTTGGCAATAATATTGGAAAAGGAAATATAATTCCGATTAATATTGATTTTGCTGATAAATTTCCCAAGGATATAACATGTAAGATGCAATTACAAAAATTGTTAGAAAGCTTAAATTATATTTCTGCTCATTATAAAGATCTTCCTACAAATATTACTTATAAAAAAGGAGAAGATAGTCTTCCAAATTTCTTGACCAGAATATATTCAATGAGACTCCATTTTGCAGGAATGATCCCGCAAGGAAAAGGTCCCTCCTCATATAGAGGAGGCAAAAGTTCCCCCTCTTATAGAGATGGTAGAGGTCGTGGAAGGCAACCGGAAATTCTAGCTCAATTTGGTAACAAACGACTGAAAAATTTGTCTCAAGAAAAAGAATACAAAGAATATCTGGAATTCAAAAGGCAAAATTTTGCCTCATAGTCAGACACAATAATTAGTTCTCCATCCTATGCCAATATAGTAGCAAATGAGGATAATGAACAAAGTTACACTGTTTATCAATTGAACAAAAAGAAAGAAGTAATACTTCTTCTAGATGAGAAAGACTCCAAATGGAGTGATGAACCTTGGACCTTAATGAAAAGGTATATGGAAGATGGGTCATACCCATCAAGGATGTACAAGAATCAAATTTATTATGAAAATTTCTCATGGAAAATGGATGTGAGATATCTCACTTCTCCAGTGCCCAACCAGAGGTTTATAACTTCAGCAAAATAATTATCAAAAGGGTTATATCCCTTCCAGATTGGTAAATTTCACCCTTGAGATCAAAAGAGTTCTGTTATACTCAGAACAAGAATCCAATTGAATATAATTTTTGGGATTATATGGATGCCTTTGAGAAAGTTCTCTTATATGAGAATCCAAAGTGCAAGCCATCTTGGTTTATAAAAAAAATCCAATATGCCTATCTGGTTTGGTAAATGGTGGCAACATTTTGGCACTACGGAGGATATTCTTCTAGAAGAATTTAGAAAGAAATTTTCAAAATGGGTGGTAATTTCACTTAGAGTCCTGGAATATCACGATAAATAATTAAAGTTGGAGGGATTATATTCACTCTTATTCTTTACAGAATTCTCTATTCCATATATATGGAAATGGGCACCGGTCTTTGGTTATACAGAATAACTGATCCCTTGCATTAAGAGGGAATCATATTCCAAGTTCTGGGACAAGATGATAAAAACTTACCCAGAAACAAAGAAATTTTATGGTTATGATACTGTCTGTAATATAGACAGTAAAATTGTTGACTATGAAGAAAGGCATAGAAAAGCCAAGGACATATCCTTCCAATACATTTCTCAAAAAATGAGGTCTAGAACCCAAACACTAATCAAAAAGGAGCTAATAGCTACTTACATGGAAGAAATAAAAAAAGACTTATATAGTCTTGAAGAAAAGGATGAGACTATGTCTCATAATTCGGGAAAGACAGATGTTTCCATGGCAACCTGAAGCCATGATATTTTCCAGGATTCACAAAATGTGGAGCCAAATATTGATGATGTATTCCAAGCTTTCCAGGAAGCACTTGAAGAAAGACTACTATCTAAAGAAGTCAACAAATTCCCTTTTAAAAGACTAATAATGAGAGGAGTAAATTAAGAGCATGTGTCCTCCATATTTGGCCACTATCTTCATTCATAAGGGTAATAGTACCAGACATGGAGAATCTTCCAAATTACATAAATAGTCAATAGTAAGTGTGTTTTATTCTCGGATCTCTTATTTTTTTGGATCCTTTCTTTTCCCCTGCTATAAAAAGATGTGTATGATGTTTTGTAAGAACAAGTTTTTTCCATTACGAGTTTTAGAAAACTCTCTCCTTCTCTCTCCCCCTTGTAATATTTTCAAAGTGTGCAATAAAAGTTTGGTTTTGAAGAATCCTCTCCTTGGTGCTCCAACGATACTTGCAAGTTTTTCTTTTATTGTCTTTTATTTGTATATATGTTTCTGATGTTTAGCCTTATACGCTAACTATCTCAATATGTGATAAATCGATGTCGAACCATGTAATTACCTTTGTTGTATTTTGGAATCTGGGAATTCTAGATGAAGTTTCATAGCTAAGATTGGTATCGGCGACTAGATCAACCAACACTGGAAGGTTGGTCATACTTTATAACGGGCCTATTTAGATAGCTAGCTTGGATTTTAATTCTCCAAGCTTTCACACTGATGACCTTGTTAAGCCGGGGAAGGCGTTTGTGGGCGGATGTAGGTGTGATCTATGCAGTGGATTGGTTAAATATCCGTAAAAGTTAGTTTGATATGTAAAAATGTAGAGACCGTTATAAATGATGACTCTAATCAGAGCATGATTCTCTATTCCTTACAAATTTGGTTGTTCAATGTCGCCCATGCTGGTTTATGCTATGGGAATTACCATAGCATGTATTCTAACTTGTTATATCAAAAAATTATAAAGTACTTTAAGTAATTTATAAATAAAATTCATTCAATTAATTTAATGTATTTAAATTAGTATTCACAAAATTAAGTTTAATCAAACTTTTTAGCTAATAAACTTTAATTGAATTTACTTGAATCAATTTAATATATTTTTATGGTTATAAAAATAGAATGTGGTTCAGGTGTAAACCGACTGTATTTATGTTAACTATAAACCTCTTTAAAACTGTTACGTGGCAACCTTATCACAATGACAGATTAAGCCTTCGGTGCTTCAAAGAAGTGATTGGAACAGACGAAAGATCTGATGGAGGCAAGTTATACGTCATTGCGTAGCTAACTCAAAGCACTACATCTCGGTAGTTTCATTGAGAGTAGACGAGGTCGTTAAAAGGTCGAAAGATGAGTGAAAGGCGGAGTAGCTGCAGAAATCTTTTGGTAACGCACACTAGATCACAACACATTTAACTTTTTTGCTGAACATTTAGCTAAATCACTTAACATTAGAAGCTTAAGTGCGCATTTTAGAGGTTAATTCTTCACAATGACAGATTAGACTTTTGGTTCTTAGAAGAAGTGCTAGAAACAGATGCTAGATTCGTTAGATGCGAGGTTTACGTTGTTGCGTAGCGAACTCAAAGCTCCACAACTCTCTAGTTCACACCTAGAGCAGATGAAGTCGTTTAGAATGTCAAAACACGAGTCAAAGTTGGCATAGCTGCAGAAATTCATGGGTACCGACTGAACATTTAACTTTATCCCTAAACATTTAGGTTTTTCACTGAAGATTTAGCTAATGACTGAACATTTAGCCAAAATACATGGAAAAATTGGAAAATTTTACTTGATAATGTCAAGTAACATGCAAGTGATACATTATATTCAACATTAAAAACTGAAATGGTCATTTATAATAACTAAATATTTAGCATTTTCACTGAACATTTAGCTTTTTTAATGAACATTATTAACTGAAATTTGAAAATTCCATATTATCCCACGTATATAATTTTTGAAAGATCGGTGAAGCAACACATTGTCGAATTTTAAGGAGTTTATAGTTAATTTAAAAAAATATTGTTTGTATTTGAATCGTTTTCTAAAAGAATATATCCTAAACGCAATAACATTTCGTAAATTATAATTTTCTGATTTACACGTCACTAATGGAACATGGGCAAAATGTGTTTTGCGTCATCAGCTGGTCACTCCCTCCGTTCCTCAATGTTTGTCCATATTAAAGTAGATAGAGACGATTAAATGTTTATAAAGTAGATGGCCAAAATGTTTGTCCATATTAAAGTAGATAGAGACCATTGAATATGATTGATTGAGATTAATTGTTGAAATTATGTTTAAAATAAAAGAAGATAAAAAAAAGGAAAATGGATAAATATAGTGCACGTACGGAATATTTTAGAGACGACGAGGAAGAAGAAATGATGATGATCTCTTTGTCACTTTTTTTTTCTATATGTTATCTCTTTGTCCTCTTAACTCACTCGCAAATCACACATACTTATGCAAGCGAGGTCAAGTCCAGCACAGACCCATTTCAGCAGATCCAAGGTTTCCATTTTCTGAAGATGACCATCATCAGTCAGTTGGTGAGATCCGCTGCCAAAGGGGCTCAGGTTTGCGATTCATCAACACCCATTTGCTCAATCTGTTCTGTGCGTAATAAACTGTGTAAGGATTTTTGAGGGATTCTGATGGTGGTTGCTGGTTGCTGGTGATATGTGATATTTTGTTATCGTTTGTTTGTTGTTGTTGTTGTTGTATTTGATATGAAGTGTAAGTAAGCTCTGGCCTCGGTGATTTTCGTGGCTGATTTTGACACTTATGATTTGCTTGGTAGCTAGACTTGAATAGATGATGGTGTCATGATGATGGATGTGGTTGATGACTGATTTCATTCATGTTCACATGGTCCAATTGTTGAAAGCTTTTTCATTAATGATTGAGAGAGTTTAGGCTGTTTCGGTTTCTGGGTGAAAGTTAGATATCTACCTGATTTCGGCCTGTCTAAGTGGCCCTCAGTAGCCACTAGCCATGCTAGTATTTTAGGCTGCTCCCTTGTATGCCCTCTTTGACAAAGTGGGTTTTCTTTCACTTGCAGGGTGGTGCTTGCGTTAAGCGATTTGCATGTTCTAGAAGTTTGCAGGGAAGCTTGATCAAGGCATCATCAATTGCTAGATACTATGGCACAGAAGCTTCGCTGCAGAAAGAGGAGGGAGTTACCGAGACAAAAGGGTATTGCTTATTAGAATAAAAATGCAGAAAGTGTTTTGTATTAACCCATTCATGTAATTTATTCTACCATTTCTCCACTATTTAGGTATAAAGGGCATGATATGCTGGCGCCTTTCACGGCTGGATGGCAGACTTCTGATGTGCATCCGCTTGTGATTGAGAGATCTGAGGTTTGACGAACCTGATATTATGATAACAGCATTTAGGTGTTTTTGAAGGTCATATGTTCGTTGTACTCTTGGTTATCAACAGATTTTACTCGACTGTTTCAGGGTCCTTATGTTTATGATACCAATGGAAAGAAGTATTTTGATGCTCTTGCTGGTCTGTGGTGCACTGCCTTAGGTACTCATATGATCTATAAGTAAAACTGGTTGTTGTGAAGTTTTTCTGGCATTACTAAATACTAGAAGGGTTGTACGGTATTTCTTTTAAATCCCGAATTTCCAGTTTCCGCTGTAAAATGCCTTTACATCTGGCAGGTGGGAGTGAACCAAGGCTTGTTGAGGCTGCAACTAAGCAGCTGAAGACCTTGCCATTTTATCACTCATTTTGGAATCGCACTACAAAACCTTCTTTGGTATTTCCATACTTCTATGCTGTCATAGTGAAACTGTATACGAAAAGCTTGTCATCTGGCATTGGACCTTGATTTTGTCGATGTTGTAAATGTCACTACCGTCTCAATGTAAATAATTCCTTTTATCTACTTCTACACATCCCTTTCCTTCATAATAACACATCCGTGATCCAACCTTGCAGGATCTTGCTACAGAACTCATACAAATGTTCACTGCGAAGAAAATGGCAAAAGCCTTTTTCACAAACAGTGGATCGGAGGCCAATGATACTCAGGTTTTGTACTTATTCTCTAGCTATAGTTTTCAAAAACAGCTGGTAGATACTTGAGAGTGTGGTAACATAGAGCCATTCGACTTATCACATACATTAATCATTGCATCTTCTGATATCTTGATCATCCAATTCCTAATGTAGGTGAAGCTAGTCTGGTATTACAACAACGCATTGGGAAGACCAAACAAGAAGAAATTTATCGCTAGATCAAAATCGTAAATTCATTACTTTAGTTAACCATTCTGTGTTTCTATACATACATTAATCTATCTTCTAATTTTTTTTTTTGCAATGTATTCATACGATAGATATCATGGATCAACTCTGATTGCAGCAAGTTTATCCGGGTACCAAAACACATCAAAAAAATTCACATTAAACCGAGGCTTTTGCTATGATTTGTGAGTTTATTTGGTCATTTGGTTTCCTTGTAATTAGGCTTCCAGCCCTGCATCAGAAATTTGATCTACCTGCTCCTTTCGTCCTGCATACTGACTGCCCCCATTACTGGCGATTTCATCAACCAGGTACCATTTTGATCTCCTAAAACCTGAATTTCTGTATTCAGGCATTTCACTGTGCTTAGGACTCTTTCTATGTCAAACTCACAGGAGAAAGCGAAGAGAGTTTTGCAACTAGATTAGCTACCAATCTGGAGAACTTAATCCTGAAAGAGGGCCCGGACACGGTAAATTTTATACATTGGAAAATATTGTTTTGCTAATGCAGGGAACTTTTCTTTTGGCTTATACTAGTGATGTTGTACTAGATCGCTGCATTTATTGCCGAGCCTGTCATGGGAGCTGGTGGTGTGATTCCCCCGCCTGCAACCTATTTCGATAAAGTAAGAATATCGTTTGACCTCACATACTACACTTGCAATACAATTCTACTGATATCTGGAACAAGATTGAGTAAGATAATCTTCTAATTGTTACTGATTCAGATTCAACCAATCCTCAAGAAATATGACATTCTCCTGATCGCGGACGAAGTCATTTGCGCATTTGGAAGACTTGGAACAATGTTTGGTTGTGACAAATATGGCATTAAGCCAGATCTTGTCTCAATGGCGAAGGTTGAGGAATAATTTAGCACACACTTCTGTCCTTCAAAAATCAAGAAATATTGCCCCTTATTACTAGTTATTATTATATAGGCATTATCTTCGGCGTACCAACCGATTGGTGCTGTTTTGGTGAGCCCTGAAATTTCAGATGTGATACATTCTCAAAGTAGCAAACTTGGTATGGCTGGAATAGAATATACAATAAAATAGTAATCTTGATACTGTTACAAGTGTCTCACTTGCTAAAATGTTTTCTTTACAGGTGCTTTTTCTCACGGATTCACTTACTCTGGGCATCCTGTTGCTTGTGCTGTCGCTTTGGAGGCTATAAAGATTTACAAGTACTGACACTTATATGTATAACCCAGTGCTGTGGCCTGTAGTGAAACTTGTGCTTATTGCTAAATTTAATTTCTATGCAGGGAGCGCAATATCGTCGAGACAGTGAACAGTCTTGCACCGAAATTCCAAGAAGGGCTCAAGGCCTATGCTGACAGCCCCATCATTGGCGAAGTACATGCAATTTATAAGCATTCCTTTCAACTTCGGTACTTTGGAGCTAGGATATATTTCACTCAAATTAACAGATATTTTCGGCCCTTTCTTCAGATTCGAGGAACTGGATTGATAATGGGCACTGAATTTGCAGACAACAAGTCGCCAAATGAACCATTCCCTGCTGAGTGGGGCAAGTTTCTCATCCTCTTTGGAAATCATACGTGATCACGTAACTCTATAATTAAATGAGACCATGTGTCCGCAGGTGTCGGTGCTATTTTTGGAGCTGAGTGTGAGAAACGAGGCATGCTAGTACGCGTTGCTGGAGACAACATAATGCTTTGTCCTCCCTTCATCATGACACATGAAGAACTCGACATGGTAAGGCCTAATTAAGACTCCATATCCCATAAATGCTGGAGATTACTAACTTGCTCTTTTTTACTTTGTTTTGCTCAGTTGATAGACATATATGGTAAAGCGCTCAAAGGCACTGAAGCGAAGGTGGAACAACTGAAGCTCAAGTCTAAGAAGTAATTGGATGCAAGAAGACTGCTTCACACAATGTAAAACTCAGACGATGGCGAAACATTTGTGTGTATGTATATGTTTATAAAAAAGCTTTGCTAGCTTATACAAGGAGAACAAATTTTCTTCTGAAGTTCTCATTTATCTCCGGAAGAAGTGTGTGTAAAATTGTCCTTTTCATACATACAACTGTGAATGATGGCCAACTGTGTAGTCGGGAGTAAGCATAGTTTCTGCGCTTGGTTAGCTTGTTTAAATAGGCTTCCTAAGAAAGAGAGAATCCGAGGTGATTATAAAGGAGTGTTTTGCCGCTGGTGTAACAGTGAAGTGGGGAATGGGGAGCACATCTTTAAATGCTCGACACTTAATCCTATCTGTTCATACTTGGAAATATTGGGCATTAAAGTGAGGAGGAGTTCATGGGCAAATCTTCATGAGTGGATGCAGAGAAGAAGCTGGAGGAGTAGTGTTGAGAAGATGCTATGTTGTTTCATTATTAATGCAGCGATTTATGAGTCTTGGAGAGCGAGGAATCGGCGTATCTTTTTAGAAGATACTACGTCACCGGAGGAGCAAAGTAGGCGCATTTGGAGGCTGCTAAACATCAAATTAAATCTGATTAGAAATAACAATACCTGGAGTGTAATCTATAAATGGTGTATGGAGAAAAACTTGGGTCTAAATGTTTAGATGGTTTGGTGGTAACTGCTGGTGCAGTGTGTCTGTGTAGCGTTTTGTTTGAATTTTTTGGTGTAGCAGGTTTTGCTTTCTGCTACAGGACAGTTATTGTTTGGTTCAGTGAGGAGTAGCTGCTAGTTTTGGTTGTATAGTGATTGTTTGATCAGGAACAGTGGCGGTTTCAGGGGGGCTCACGACCCCTCTCGATTTTCGGGAAAAAAAATCCTTCAGTATAGTCGAACTTTTATACCAACTCAGTTTGTATATTTTTCTATACCAACTCATCTATAAAACTTTTATGTTCAAATATAACTAAAAGTTTATATGACTCTGAAGTTTATTTTTTGATTTTAAGTTTCAAGTAAGTATGTTTTCTTAATAAATCACATTCAACTTTATATTATTTACTTTTTCTCACACTGATTGATTTATTTTTCGATTACTAAACTATAAAGATAAAATATAATATATATTTATTGATTAAAATTAATTTCAAATAATATAAATTTTATTATTAACAATTAAAATATATTTAAAATTTAAAATTTTTTACCACTATCAGGAATAAAAAATTTGGGACCCCCTTTCCAAATCCGCTGGATCCGCCACTGATCAGGAATATGTGTGAGTCAAGCTTTGAGAGTCTACAAAAATGAAACTAAAGTGACTAGAAGGGTTACTTAACATTCAAAGAGTACGTACGTATCTAGCTAAATCATTAGCTGAGTGTAATGGAAGATTATTGGAAATGTAATAATAAGGGAAAAGTACACTTTAGGAACCCGAACTATCACTGTTTTCCAACTTGTGGGCTGAATTATAAAAACTTACAAATAATGGGCGAACTATAAAATAATTTTCAAAACAAGGGCCACCATCTAACGCTGTTAGGATTTTCACTAACGTCGTTGAACGATGTTAACTCCGTTCCATTAGTTACTAAAATAATAATAAATATTTCAAAATTTTTAAATTGCCAAACTTTTTAAAAAATGTTAAAAAGTTGTAAAAAATTAAAAAAAATATTTTTAAATATAAAGTTTTTGAAAAATAAAAACTAAAAACTTTCGAAAAATTAAACACAAAATGAAAAATATTTTTTAATTTTTGTTACAAAGTTCCCTTACAAATAATTCAGGAAAATATTAATCATTGTTCCTATCTAGTTTGAACTATATAAGAGGTGTTAGGAATAAAAAATTATCATTTTTATTAAAAATTAAAGTTTTCAATTTTTAATGATTTTTATAAATTCGTTTAAATTTTTTACAATTTTTTGATATTTTACAATTTTTTGGAAATTTTAAATTTTAAATTATTATATTAACTAACGGAGTTAACGACGCCCAACGGCGTTAGTGGAAAACTCTAACGGCGTTAGACGGTGTCCCTTATTTGGAAAATTGTTTGATAATTTGCCCCTTGTTTGAAAGTTTTTATAGTTCAGCCCACAAGTTGAAAAATGATGATAGTTCAGGTCCCCAAACTGTACTTTTCTCTAATAATAAACGCAGGGTGTGCCTGGTGTAGAGGTAGCGGAACTCATTATGTTTAAGATTATACGTAAATTTATGATTGAGTCAATTTGAATTTACCTAACATATGCACACAAAAAACGAAATTAACCTAACAAATTTATTATTTGGACATGAGAGGTGCGACTATTATTATTGTGGTTAATAAAAGTCTGTTTATTATAAAAACAAAAAATTGTTAACAAATCAAACAATATAAACGACAAACATCATCAACATGAATCAAAACACAACAAATTGCTAACACATCTTCCGAGCTCTCATTCTCAATTTCATTATCAATTCACTATGTCAATAGATTTTTATTGAGTTATCCTTCGACTTTTCCTCAGATGGTGAGTCCCTCTCTATCTTTCTTTATTGTTCTACTTTTTGTTAGAGGCTCTTTGACGCGTGAATTCATGGTCATTGATAAAACTTCAAATTCACTAGGAGGTGAAGTTGATTGAGAAATTATTAATCGAAACTTTTCAATGGTCTTGCAGAACTTAAATTCAAACTAAAAACTTATTGAGAAAGCTTTTTTGGAGTTTGTTGATAGGCTCTCAACAATTTATTAACATTTTTTTTGAAAAGTAAAAATCAAGATTGTCATCCAAATTTTATTGTCAACAGTCAGAAAAAAATTGTCATTTTTAAAATCCATTTGGTTATTTTATCTATATTTATATTCTTTTAAAAAGAATAATGATTTAAACTTAACATCTTTTTTTTTCCAACATGCACTCTTTCATGCTGGATATGTTTATGTAAATGTTTGAATAATGAAGTTATGTACATATGTATTCCATATGCAAAGAATACAAAATATAATATATTTATTTTTTATTAAAAAAAATGATTATTTAATTTTTTTTATTTTTTCAACATGATGGTTGTATAATTTTCTGAAAAAGTGAAAAAAGAATGAAACACATAAATGAAGAAAGGGGACTGGAAAATAAAACTTGTATCGAATTAAAGTAAAGCGACATTTCAAACTCGGCAATTTTGGTTTCCAATAAATGATACTTAATTTTCTATACAATAAATGAAGAAAAGCACATACAAACATTATTCTTACAAATGTGGAAAGCTTTCCAACGCACAAAGAGCTCTCTTTGAAAGAATATTCGTGAAATGAAAGTAAATACAGACTATATACTTGATCGAATAGCGAATCAAAAGAACTGCAAGGAAAGATCAGCCGTGAATATATATTTATAAATTTTGGTGACTTTTAAAAGAAATATTTAGATAATTTCCTATACCGATTGACTGAAGAAACCTGGAACTATTTTAATGAATCTGATGAGAATTTCAAGTGTAACTGAGAGTTCTCCTCATCGGCACCATTCTTGTACTTAGTTGCCTTATTGCCCTCGATAGTAATTTCTTGTTTCTTCACAACAATTACTGTAGTGGCACATATATTAAAAATAGATTTCACTAATGGCTTATGTGTGAATAATAAAATAAATGATCGCACTAAATAAATGGAGCTTTTCTAATATCCTCAGGGATTCCACAAGGAAACGCATATGACTTTTGGGCTAAAGTCTGTAAAACAGCTTTGCCACCATTGTCTTCTTTGAGTCTCGAGTTTGGAAATTTTCTAGGTTGATCATAGGTCAACGCTACATAATATGAAACGATGGTTTAAAGTAAGATTTGCATTTCTTGAAAGAAAATGTATGTTAATGAGTAATAAACTTTATGATAATGCATAGTAACCAAAAAAGTCGGCAGATATGAGAATGATTGTTGGCAAAATTGAAAAGTAAAATTCAAAATTGTCATCGAAATTGATTGTTGACAATTGTCATTTTTAAAATCCATTTGGTTATTTTGTCTTTGTTTTTATTTTTTCAAAAAGAATGATAATTTAAATTTAACTTTACTTCCGACGATGCCTGATATTTTATGTAAATGTTTGAATAATTCAATGATGTACATATATATGTTTTTCATATGCAAAGAATAAAAAGTATAATATATTTTTATTTTATTATAAAAAATGATTATTTAAAATTTTGTTTTTCTCAACATGATTATGGTATTTTTTTCAGAAAAAGTTTAATGTGGTCTAAAAAGAATGAAACACATAAAATTTAATAATATAATGAAGCGCTCATATATCAATTTTATCGGACAAAATTTAATAATATATAACACGCTCTAATAATAAGTTTATTTAATATGTAAATTCAAATGAAAATTGTCGTTTTCAAATACATTATTTCTATCTTGTAAGAGCCTAATAGAAATTAGGGAAAAGTACAAAAAGGGGTACCGAACTACCGCATGTTTCCAATTTTTTGTCCGAACTATTAAAATTTCCAAAAAGGGTACCGAACTACCATCTGTTTCCAACTTTTTGTCCGAACTATTAAAATTTCCAAAATAGGTGCGAACTATATAAAATTTTTCCAAATTTTTGTCCGAACTATTAAAATTTCCAAAATGGGTCCGAACTATATATAATTTTCCATATTTTTGTCTGAACTACTAAAATTTCCAAAATAGGTTCGAACTATATAGAATTTTTCCAAAAGTAAAACCTAAAATTATTATCAAATTTTTTCCAAATGTGCCCTTTATTTTTGTCTGCCTTCCCAGACGGGTATAATTTTTTTGCACCTTTTTAATTTATCAAATATCGTCACTCGAATGTAGATTTATCTAGAATGTAATTTTATATATGATTTGTGGATATCTTAGCATCACTCTATATATGATTTGTGGATTTAATATGCAGTTTCAAATCTTAGCATCTCTATATATATGATTTGTGGATTTAATATGCAGTCTCAACATACTAATACACACAGTCTGGGAAGGCCGTCAAAAATCGTATATAGAATTACATTCTAGATAAATCTACATTCGAGTGACGATATTTGATAAATTAAAAAGGTGCAGAAATTGCAAAAAATTATACCGTCTGGGAAGGCAGTAAAAAATAAAGGGCACATTTGGAAAAAAATATGATAATAATTTTAGGTGTTATATTTGGAAAAATTCGATATAGTTCGCACCTATTTTGGAAATTTTAGTAGTTCGGACAAAAATGTGGAAAATTCTATATAGTTCGGACCCATTTTGGAAATTTTAATAGTTCGGACAAAAATTTGGAAAAATTTTATATAGTTCGCACCTATTTTGGAAATTTTAATAGTTCGGACAAAAAGTTGGAAACAAATGGTAGTTTGGTACCCTTTTTGGTAATTTTAATAGTTCGGACAAAAAATTGGAAACAGGCGGTAGTTCGGTACATCTTTTTGTACTTTTCCCTAGAAATTAATGCAATTTGTCAAGGGACGAAGATGGCATCAATATTGAATGTGCAAAGAGCACGTTTTCACTTTGACTCTGTCACAGTTATTTGGACACTACCCTGTCCATTTGAACTCTATTTTTTGATGGTTAAGATAAGATAAGTTATTTTCAATCACCATAAGTTACTTTCAGTTACTATAAGTTATTTTCAATCACCATAAGTTACTTTCAGTTACAGTTAAGTTAAGTTAGACCACCACCACCGCTCACCACCGCCGGCCGCCGCCACCCACTGCAAGCCGGACCTTTGGCCAACTCCGGCAGACCTCCGAAGATGGCCGGAGGTCCGTCGGAGTTGGCCGGAGGTGGTGGGTGGCGGGCGGTGGTGGTGGTGGTGGGCCCTTCTATTAAGTTAAGTTACTATAAGTTTCAGTTAAGTTAATATCAATCACTATAAGTTACTATCAATCACTATAACTACAAGTTACTATCAATGACTATAAGTTACTATCAGTTAAGATAAGATAAGATAAGATAAGTTTCAGTTCAAATGGACACACCCTTACTTTCAATCACCATAAGTTACTTTCAGTTACTATAAGTTACTTTCAGTTAGTATAAGTTACTTTCAGTCACTATAAGTTAATATAAGTTTCAGTTAAGTTAAGTTAAGTTAGACCACCACCGCCCGCCGCCCACCACCACCGCCCGCCGCCCACCACCACCATCGGCCGCCGCCACCCACCTCCGGAGGTCCGCCGAAGGTCTGCTGGAGTTGGCTGGAGGTCCGTCGGAGTTGGCCGGAGGTGGTCGGCGGCGGCCGGCGATGGTGGGCGACGGCCGACGGTGGTGGGCGACGGGCGGTAGTGGTGGTGGTGGGGCCCTTCTGTTAAGTTAAGTTACTATAAGTTTCAGTTAAGTTAATATCAATCACTATAAGTTACTATCAGTTAAGATAAGATAAGATAAGATAAGTTTCAGTTCAAATGGACACACTCTAACTAGAGGGAGCATAAGGAAAAAATTTCCAAATTAAGCAAACTTCGAATTTTCTTTTCAATTATACACACTCTTCAAATTCAATTTCCAAAATACACACCATCAGTTAGGCGATATTGCTAAGGGCGCCTAACACATTAAGTGCCCTTAGCAACATCGCCTAATGCCCAGTGTCAAAATTTAAGATATAACGAATGTTGAGTCAGCAATAATTGCCTAATAAGCCTAAAGCGCTCATCTCTACGGCGCCTAAAATCGAATATAGTTTTGAGCCCTAGTTTCTCCCGTTAGAGCGCCTTACATTAGAGCGCTGTCCTTAAGAGCGCATAAGTCAAAGTTGCCACATATATAGCCTAATGACTCAGCATATTATATATCGAGATAAACAGAACACTGGGCATTAGGCGCTGTTGCTAAGGGCGCTTAATGTGTTAGGCACCGATATGTGTATTTTGGAAATTGAATTTGAAGAGTGTGTACAATTGGAAATCAAATTCGAATTTCGCTTAAATTTGAAATTTTTTTGAGCACAAGAGAACCGATCACTCAAGAGCGGATGGAGCAATGTATCACTTGAATGGAACATAACAAAGAGTGAAATCTTGATCATATGAGGGAGGATATGGTGGGAGTGGACAAGCTTGGGAAGTTGGCGAGATCTAATAAATAGGTGGTCGTGGTAGAACCTTGGCGCAATTCCAAAAGAGGCTTGTGCGTTAGAGGGAGATCTTTACATGAACTTTATTGTTTTGTTATATTTAAGCTTGTGCGCGTGATCTTCTCTGTTGTTTTTGAGAAGTTTTGAAAATTCTTGGTCAAACTCGACTCGATAATATTTTGTGATACTCGAACTTAACTCGAAGTTAAATCAAGTTCTAACAAATAGAGCATATAAACGAGCTACTCGTTTGATAATTAGTGTATAATTTAACAAAATATATAATAAAATATTAAGATGCTTGTTTGGTAATTTATTTATTTATAAATTTATTTGTATGATACTAATGAGGGGAGCGTTCGGTTGAGAACCCTTAAAAATTACAGAACTTGAGAATCTAAATCTCAACATTAGATCACGATGCATCTTTGAATCTGCATGTGACACATGTCCAAAAAACAAAGTAAAAAAATGTGGCTTTGACTTTGTATTAAATGTATCTTGGAAAATGCACACACGTGTCACCATCAAAAAGTATCTTGGAAAATGCATCTTGCATTTCGGAATGTGAAGATTGGGGTCTCAAGGTCTCAAAATTTAAAGGGAGTCTCATTTGAGCGCTCCTCATACTAATGATATACAAGTTTTAATCGAGTTCATATACGAGTTGTTCACGAGTCGAGTATCAAGTTGTTCGTGCTTGACTCGTTTATTAAACGAGTGGAAATCATGTTCGTACTTGACTCGTTTATTATCAAACAAGTATTAACCGAATAATTTCATGAATAGTAACTGAGTATATCATCTAGGTGAGCTCTTAGATAGATGTTGTGTTCTGCTATGTGGCACTTACGGTAGCTTGGTTGTTCCTGACCTGTTCTTTCATCAGAATTATACAGAAGAAAAAAAAATTTAGATTATACAGAAAAACATAAATAAAAAATTACAGTAAATATTCCTGGGGCCAATCGTCGCCCAGATTCCAACCACATCTCTGTCTCTCTCAATTTCCTTCAATTTCCGCTTCTCCAGATTCCCCAATTTCCTCTCTTCATTTCAACTGATTCCACTCCACAACTCCTCGTCCGCATCTCACCACCGATTGCGAGTTTCTCATGTTGAAAGGCCACGACTTTGTGCCAATTTCATCCAAGCTTCTTCCCTGATTTTTCCAAGTGATGAAGATGCACGAGAATGGAGGTGTGTGGGATTTCGAACGCGAGACGGTAGTCGGAAATGTCTCGGATGTGATTTTAGGGCTTGATGGCGGTACCACTACTACTGTGTGCGTCTGCATCGGTTATGAGGATGGTGAGTTGGTTGAGGATTATACGCCTGCTGTTCTTGGTCGGGCTGTTGCTGGATCGTCCAATCACAACAGCGTTGGAGGTAGGGTTTTGGCTCTCCAAGGTTTTGACTTCGTTCGATTTTTGATGCATTTGGATTCGCAACAACTATGATTTGTACAGTGCAGGTTACATCACTGAGTGTTTTATCGATTATTTTTATTTATGGTTACAGAAATGGCTGCCAGGGCGACACTCCAGCAAGCCATGGCTGAAGCGCTTCTCAAGTCTGGTGCCACTAGATCAAATGTTAAAGCTGTATGCTTGGCTGTGTCTGGTGTCAATCATCCCTCAGACCAGGAACGAATCTTGAAATGGCTAAGGTATCCATAATAAAGTAGCATTTTTATATACTTTAGTGGCCCCTAAATTATGCAGATTTAGTTCCTTTCATTAAGATCGGATTTGTTTCAATTCATTTTGTGTTCCGTATTGTGGATCACCGCCTGAATATCTTTGGACCCGCGTGGTGTTGAGCTTAATGTTGGGATTCATTTAGCACGAATGGAATGACTTTTTGTTGTTGTTGGGATTCATAGTCCGTCTCTTTTCTTCTTTTGATTCTGCAGAGATATATTTCCCAGGGATGTTAAGCTTTATGTCCAAAATGATGCAGTCGCAGCTCTTGCAAGCGGCACAATGGGCAAGTTGGATGGTTGTGTTTTAATAGCTGGAACTGGAACCATTGCTTATGGATTCACAAGCGATGGTAAGGAAGCTCGTGCTGCTGGTGCAGGGCCTGTTTTAGGTGACTGGGGAAGGTACGTTTGTTTCATTCTATATGACGTGTGGGTACATAGTTCAGAATTTTCACTCCCTTGATTTCCTTGCAGTGGATATGGAATTGCTGCACAAGCATTGACTGCTGTCATCAAAGCTCATGATGGACGAGGTCCGCGTACAATGCTTACATCTTATATTTTAGAGGAGCTTGATCTTCCATCTACCGATGACCTCATTGGGTACCTTTCCCTATCCCTACTTTTACTTCCATTCTTGTTCGCATCGCTCTCTCTTTTTTTCCGTTACAGAACACATACACTTAGTGGATCATACATCTTTCAAGATCGAATTCCGAAATTATATGTTGTCTTTCACATTCTTTCCATCTTTATATCAAATTTTGCTTTGCTTGATATATAGTTTTGGTAATTGTAATGAAATTCTCAAATATATGACGAGAATGATATCCACATAAAATTCTGAAAGCATCTAGAGTTGTGCAATTTCTACTTTTATGTGCTGTTTTCGACGTTATGACATGGTTAGTAGTATTTGACGTGTTTTGTATCTCTCTCTCATTTGAACTTAGGTGGACGTATGCAGATACTTCATGGGCACGCATCGCTGCGCTGGTCCCAGTTGTTGTACGCTGTGCAGAGGCAGGTGATGAAGTTGCAAACAATATTTTGCGATATTCTGTACAAGAGTTGGCTGCAAGTGTAAGGGCTGTTGTCCAGAGACTTTGCTTGTGTGGTGAAGGTAAGGCATATTAACCCAATGTTTTAATCTCGGACCGGATCGGCTGGTGAAACCAGTTGACCCATGAAGCGTGAACTGGCCACCAAGCCGGTCAAATTAAACGATTGAATTGGTAATGTAATCAACCTGGCCAAAAGTCAGTTCGACTAGCTGAAAACTGATTTGATGGGCGAAAAACCAGCTCAACCGGGTCATTGCTGTTATTTTTTACAAATAATTTCTCAAAACAATGTTGTTTTTAGTGGTTTTTTTGAAAAAAGAAAATGACGAGCTTATAATTGTAACTAATGGCCGACCCATAAAATTTTTTGGTTGGGGTAACAATATATATTTGCATAACCATTTCAAAAATGAACAAAACAAGCATATATATATAAATGCGAGGTTTTCTAAGTTTTTAGAACTTTTCCAATCATTGTGGGATGAAATGTCAAGTATATGTATAATTGAGTGTTGAAGTTGTTTAAAACCTTGTGTGCCATATTGGCCTAAGAAAAAGTAAATTAAAAAAATAAGCAAGATTTAAAGACGACCAAAATAAGTTGTTTTGTTTTTGAGCCGTAGTTGTTGGATTATAACTTTTTATAGTGATGATGTTGAAGTAAGATAGTAGACGAATTGAATTAGATTGTTATATATGAATTCTTTAATTTCTTTTTTAAGTGTACCAATTCAAACTGAGTCAATCAGCAATTTTTGTTGAACAAGGTTGGATCAGTTACCCATTAACGTAGTGACTTGACCGGGTCAATAGCCGGATTGAGTTTTATAACTCTGTATTATCCCAACATTGCTCCTAAAAGCTTATGGTTTATACTTTATATCAAAGCAAGCACTGCCATTCAGCCATTGCTTCGAGCTACATCCTCTGATTCTACGGTCAATACAATGTTTCTGCAGATGGAAAAGGATCCTTCCCCCTCGTTATGGTTGGTGGTGTTCTGGCAGCGAATCAAGGATGGGACATTGGTAGTGAAGTCATAAAATGTGTATCCAAAGATTACCCTGGGGTTATCTCAATCATTCCGAAGGTACTTCAATTTCACGATAAAAAGCTTCCTTTTGTTGCCAATCAATTTTCAAATTCTTTGTTTTGATTGAATTTCAACTTTTGAATGAATATCCATTCTCAGTATAACATCAATGTTGCCATTTTAACTTCAAGCTCAAACAACCCATTAACATGCTTCTCTAAATCTTATCAGGTTGAGCCTGCGGTGGGCGCGGCTATGCTGGCTTGGAATCTTTCCAGGACAGAATCTCACATGGAAGACTGAAAGCAGTCAATAGTTTCTGTTAGACATACCAATTGTAAATACAATTACACATCCATTGCCGAGAAAACAACTCATAGAAGGAAGGCCATTGCTCTGAGTCTGACCATGATACCCAGTTAGTTTTTTGTATATGAGTATTCAAGTGAGATCATTGTTTAACAATTGAGTAAACATTAGTTGGACCTGGTCATTTGAGTCGTGAGGGAGTGGTAGCTTGTGTAAAGCCTCAGCAGAGTATGAGCTGCTGCTACTAGGACTCGACTCGCAGTTATACTTTCCTGACTTTCTCTCTTTTTTTAATAAAAGTGCTTTCAGTAAAAAAGGCAGAAGACTACAAACACCAAAATTCAGCCGCATAGGCTACAAAAAAAGGCCATGAATGCTGCTAACACAGGCCTCACTATGCCTCCCCAAGCAGCTGAACCACACTAAACAAGTGACTACATGCAACCACACTAGAACTCACAAAAACTAGCCAATGAACCCAAACATACAGGCCATACAACCTGCTCGAACAAAACTGACTAACTAAGAAGTTTAACCTGTACAAAATTTCCAAGATTGGACCCTTCAACTTTATACCAAAGAACTTGTTGGATAAAGTTTCACAGCTTCATCTTCTCCATGTAATTCCTCTGAAATAACCTGCTGTTTCGATTTCTCCACACTTCAAAAATAGCCAAGTTGATCGAGAAAGCTGCCACAACTCTCATGTGCTTGCTCGACCAAACGAAATTGTTAAACCAAAGATACAAATCCATCCAAGAATCCCCAATGCACAGAGATACCAATTAGTTCCAAAAAAATCATAGATTGGGGTAGAGGCCCTGCAGTTAAAGAAGAGGTGCTCGGCTGTCTCCTCCTCGCTATTACACCAGCATCATAAGCTGCCCGTGCTCCACTCCCCCTCAGCCTATCAGCAGTAGGTAATCTACCCTGAAAAACAAGTCATGCACAAAAGCTATGCTTTTTAGGGGACACTGGATTCCAAACTATCCATGCCCAAGGCACAAGAGACCCCTTCTCGGCCAATTGATTAAACGCGCCTTTGACTGAGAACATATCTTTATTATTAATCCAGACACACCCTCCCTCCCCATCCCACTGGACACACTTCATAGCGTCTCCACGCAGCTTCAACAATGTCTTAAGAACCCAAGACTGATGAGCTTTTATAGAGAGCTCTTTTTTTATAGAGAGCTCCCAAACAGAGAAACGCTTGAAGAAGTAATGATCCATCCACCTCATTTACAAAGCCTCCTTGCGCAAACAAATGTCCCAAAGCTGCCTTAATAACAAAGACTTGTTAAAATTCACCAAATTCTTTATATCCAGCCCAGCATTCGCTTTGGGCAAACTGCACTTGTCCCAAGCAACTAGGCTTCTTTTGGAGCTATCGTAGCGCTCCAAAGATAACTTCTACACAGCGAAGCGATACTCTTAAACACAGATTTTGGGAATAATAAGACTCGCATCCAACAAGTAGTCATAGTACTCAACACGTGTTTCACTAATATAAGTCTACCCGCGTAGGATAAGCAATTTGGCTGACCAACAAGAGATATTCACAATAACCTTATCGATCAAAGACTTATAGGCCTATACTTTAGGACTTTTGCCGTCAAAGAAAACTTTGACAGCACGTCATTGTGCGCTGCAAAATTTATATTTATAAGTCCACTACTCGTGGCTCACAATGGATTAGTAGAGCGGTAAGTAGGGGTCGAACCCAAGAGAGTCAGTGTGGAATAGTTGTTCTTAAAAAAAGAAGAAAAGAAAGTAAATACAGGTTGAGTTTGAGTGGTTTAGACTGAAAGTAAATGACTGAAAAGTAAATGACTGAAAATAAGTGCTGAAAGTAAGTGCGAGAAAGTAAGTACGTAAAGTAAAGTGCTGAAAAGTAAAGTGTTGAAATGTAAAGTGCTGAAATGTAAATGACAGAAAAGTAAAGACTGAAATGTAAAGTGCTGAAAAGTAAAGTGCTGATAAGTAAGGATGAAAGATATTCAGTCTAGGGTCTCTACTTGTGAGACAACCATCATAGACGTCAAATGATCTTACTGTGTTCATAAGTGTGGGTTTATTCCTTCTCAAGACTTAAACCATAAAGTAAGGCCATTTCAAGCACTTAAACCACAATCTACTCCAAAATCAAGACATAGACTTCTAGTTCTAAGTGCAGCCACTTGATCTCTCATTTCTGATCAACCAAGCGACTTAAGGAAGATCAAACTACTCGGCTAAGTTTTGCCCTTTCGATGCATCCACTTAGCCTTGTTGTCTAATCAAGATTGAACCACTCAGCTAAGCTTTGCCCTTTCGATGCATCCACTTAGCCTTGTTGTTCAACCGAATAATGGCACCGAATTAGTTGACACACAAAATAGCATTAAGTTCAAGTCTCAAGATGCATACACAAGTATGAACACCCTTTGACCGAATATGCTTTAGCTACTTGTATTCATGTCAAGGAATACAAGCACCATACTTACAAAAGCAAAGGAAAACAAGAAAAGTAAAGACAAGTACAAGAAAAGTAAAGAAAGCTTTAGCTACTTGTATTCATGTCAAGGAATACAAGTAACCGTGGCCTTTGTGCAAGGAAAGTAAAGGAGAGGAGCTCCAAATCAAGAACTAGACAGAAAGTAAAGAGGGATTCGGACTCAAGATCAAGAACAACGAACAAGAACAAAAATAAGTAAAATGTAGAGAGGTTTGTATTGAAGTGGGAAGGAGAGAGAAGCTCTCACTTCCAAGTATGTACATGAAGATATTCTAAGACCTCTTGGTCTATTTATAGACAAGGGAAGTCAGTTTAGGGGAAGAGATAAGGATTGGTTTGGAGAAATATCCCAAAAGCACTCCCACTTGGATAGGAAGAAGAGAAGAGCCAACCACTTGGCAATGCACTTGCACAAGCCAACCTACCTTGGCACTTGTTGAAGCCAAAGGCCAGCAGCCCTTTGTCACTTGGGTTGCCTTAGTCCATAGCCAACCGACTTAAATAGTAAAGGCAACCGAACTCCAAAAGCAAACCAAAGTGAATAGTAGAGGCCAACCGGAATATTGGGACTTTGGTTGGTTCTTGGCCGGAACTTGGTTGGGTCATGGTTGTACTTGGTCGGAGCTTGATCGAAGGTTGGCCAGAGTTGGCCGGAATCTGGACGGAATTTTGGCCGGTGGTCCTTGGCTGTTGGACCATGGATTCAGAACGACAAAGTGATTCTAAACCGATCTCAAGAAGGATGTTTGGCCAGATTCTGCTCGGAGCATGGTCAAAATCCCAAAACGGTCGAAATTGCCCTTGTTTGGCCTTGATCGGGCTTGAGCTGGTTCCACTCGGGCGTTTTGTCTGGGAAGTGAGATTGTCCGAGTTGTTGGGCATTTCAAACAACTTGGTCGAGCCAGATTTTCCAGATTAGCTGGTTTGGTCGAGCGACTTGGTTTCAGTTCCTATTAGCGCGCGCGGGACCTTTGAAATTGGGCCAACTGCCAATCTGCTCGGGCGTTCTCCTTGGTCTTCCAACATTGTCCACCTTATTTGCCATTTTGATCCCTTTGCTCGAGGTGGATTCGTGAGATCAGCTCATTTGCCCGGGAAACTTGAATTCAGTGCTAGACAGCTCGGCTGGTGCGCGGGGCGCGGCCTGGGCGATCATTCCTTCGGACCCGGCTGAAGTTTCTCGGTCCCCGGTCGAGACTTCTCTGGCCTGGCTAGATTTGCTCGGGCCATGGTTGCGACTTCTCGGCCAGAAATGCTTGGCGTGCTTTTTGGCACAAATCTCCCTTTTAGGCGTGATTCCTCTTTAGACTCCAAAATTGCCTATATACACAAAATGACAGTAACAAGCATATGTTCGTATCACCAAATGTCATTTTTGGTGGGTTTAGTAGTACTTGATGAATCGTATAAATACGTCCCATCAAATACCCCCACACTTAATCTTGTTCGTCCCGAACAAGTCTAGTCAAAAGAGGAACGACAACACCCTAAGTCCTAAATGTGAATGTGAGATGCAAAACAAGACTTCACCTTTGCATGCATAACTTACTTGCTTCCAAACGAAATTATGCTCACATATGAAAGTAACTAGAAACTTGTACCTTTGAGCCGAGATGCAAACCAATTTTGGATGATTGGGAGATAGTTCTTTTTAGGCCTTTGAACTGCACTCTCGGATCCGATCTTACTATATGGTTATGTTACTTGCTTCTTCTAGCACGTGATTGATTCGGGCTAATGGGTTGAGCACTTTGATTTTCTTTGGAAGGACAGCTTTTTGTAGTGACTTTGGCCTTTGGCCTTTGATTTGACTCTTTGAGTACTTCACTTTTTTGCTTCGGTTTGGTTTCACCATTTTGGCTGATTTTTCTTTCTTTGAGCTTTGCTCCTTTGATGAGAATTGCATGTCCAGTTTTTTTTTCCTTTTGGGAGGTCCAATCATCGCCCGAGAGCATATGGAAATACCTCCCCGCTCTTTCTCATCCTTTACTTTTTCGCGTGGGTCAAGATGAGGGTCGCTCATCTATTTTCCCGGCTACTTTGGACTAGAGAATGGACGGGTTGATTCCCGTCCCGCCTCTTGCATAGACGCTGCATGGCGGAGTCCACTCATAACCAACAAGCCCGAAGTGCTAGCCTCCACAATCTTCACATAACCATAAAGTAAGGATCCGATCCTTTGAGTGCTTGTCAAGCCTCTCTAGGGCATTTCTTTCAACTCCACATCCTACATTTATCTTGGCACACAAAGACAAGTAGAAAGTTAAATACACATGTGCTTACACAATTAAGATTTCACAAGGAAATGCATGAATTGGATCTATCTAATTTCACATCATGAAAGTTTGTATATTTTCAAAAAGTGTTTGGCTACTATGTGCAATTACTACTATGAGCAAATACTACTCAAATACCCCTACACTTTTGAATGAAGCCGTTCCTCTCGGAACAACTTAGTTCAAAACACAAAAAATAATTTTAACAATGGAAAGGAAATGACATGAAGAGTAAGGAACGAAGAGAACTCCCTTTATGGTGTCGTTGCTAAGTGAAGGCCATAGGAGCAAACGACAAGGCCTGGCCCGGCCAGATTCGGTTGATGTTCGAGGGGGGGGGGGGGGGTTGGGACCTGGTTCTCTCGGGCGCAGCCCGGTCATTCTCGATTGCAGCCCGGGTACTGGCAAGTTTCCTCGGGCGCGAGCCTGTCATTCTCGGTTGCGGCTCGGTTATGCTCGGGTCATGCGCTCGTATGTTACAAAGCATGCGCTTGCATGTTGAGCATATGTTCCTTGCATAAGATAAACATTCCTTTTCCAAATACAAAGGGGTGAGTATGAAAAGAAACGACATAAACATAAAAACTGTAACAAATGAAAAATATGCCAGGTTACCTCCCGACAAGTGCCTTTGTTTAACGTCGTTGGCTCGACGGTACCTCACTCATGGATCATAAGTTGGGATCCCATGGGTGCTTGAGTTCGAACTTCTTCTCGGTTGCCCTTTTGCTCCGCCCAAAGAAAGCACGGAGTGATGTGCTCGGTTCTAGTCTCCATTGGTCCGGCGGGTTCTTTTCCACATACAGCCGAGAAGATGAGGGCTCCTTGGCCATAGCTGCTGGTCCATTGAGCCGTGGTCTCTTGCTACTCCATCCCGGCTTCCATTCTTTTGGGGTCATGTCTTTGTCGCTTCTTCATGTTTGACCGGTTGGCACCTTTGCAATTCTGGAAGTTCCGCATTGTGCCATCAAGTGTATGCGACTTCAAGCATGCACCCCTGCCAAGCTTCTTTTTTGTGGCAGTGGAGATGGGTTGTCTTGGAACAAGTGAGTTTTCCGAGCCGCTTTATTGAGTCGTGGTGAATGAGCGCTCCATCATTGGCTTTTCTTGCCCTTGATTTGCCTCCAACTCCCCTTGCACCGCATCATTATTGACTACATGATCTTTGGTGGCTATGATCTGCATAAAACATAAAGGGTTAAGTTGGGGTTTCTCGGCCATAAGGTCTGGGCCTTTCTCGACCAGCCCGTCCGTGAGGACCGAGTCTATTTTGGGCAATTTGGCAGTGAGGTTCGGGCATGTCTCGGCTGGCTCGGCTATGAGGACCGGTACTTCTATTGGCTCGGCAGTGAAGACCGGGGCTGACTTGGGCAGTTCGGCATTGAGGATCGGGCATGTCTCGGGTGCTCCGAGCGCGAGGACCGGGCCTGCCTTGATTTCCTCGGCCGCTGGCTCCATGGGCTCCAATGTAAGCTCTTCCTTGCTGACCCTTGGCTTCATGTTGAGCATCTCATTGACCCGATATGCAGCCTCATTTTGAGCCGCCCATGATTCGGTTTCGGTCTTGAATTGGTGCACCATGTTGGCCAGTTCTTCGAGTCGCATGGCCTGATCTTGCCTTGACCTCTCGGCCAAATAATCTATCAAGTTCCAAAGATCATCCATGTCTAAGTTATTCACCGAGCCTCCCGCTGCATCGTTTAGCCAATTCCACTCATGTGGCATCATCCCACCAAGAAACCTTTGAAGAAGATCGAAGTTGGTGAATCCATCGTGCGGGCAGCTCATCACAATGGAATCGAAGTACGACAAGTACTCATCCAATGTTTCATCCCGGGTTGCTCAAGATTGATGATCTTCTCGCGGACTTCAAGTTGGAAGGATGGTGGGGAAAACTCCTCATCGTACCAAGGCTCTCTTCCGTAGTAGGAAGACATTGTGAACTGCAAGACAAAACAAAAACAAAATAAAAACAAAATAGAACAACTATTCCGATGCACAACTCCCCGGCAACGGCGCCAAAATTTGACAGCACGTCGTTGTGCGCTGCAAAATTTATATTTATAAGTCCACTACTCGTGTCTCACTATGGATTAGTAGAGCGGTAAGTAGGGGTCGAACCCAAGAGAGTCAGTGTGGAATAGTTGTTCTTAAAAAAAGAAGAAAAGAAAGTAAATACAGGTTGGGTTTGAGTGGTTTAGACTAAAAGTAAATGACTGAAAAGTAAATGACTGAAAATAAGTGCTGAAAGTAAGTGCGAGAAAGTAAGTGCGTAAAGTAAAGTGCTGAAAAGTAAAGTGCTGAAATGTAAAGTGCTGAAATGTAAATGACAGAAAAGTAAAGACTGAAATGTAAAGTGCTGAAAAGTAAAGTGCTGATAAGTAAGGACGAAAGATATTCAGTCTAGGGTCTCTACTTGTGAGACAACCATCATAGACGTCAAATGATCTTACTTTGTGTTCATAAGTGTGGGTTTATTCCTTTTCAAGACTTAATCCCTAAAGTAAGGCCATTTCAAGCACTTACACCACAATCTACTCCAAAATCAAGACATAGACTTCTAGTTCTAACTGCAGCCATTTGATCTCTCATTTCTGATCAACCAAGCGAATTAAGGAAGATCAAACTACTCGGCTAAGTTTTGCCCTTTCGATGCATCCACTTAGCCTTGTTGTCTAATCAAGATTGAACCACTCAGCTAAGCTTTGCCCTTTCGATGCATCCACTTAGCCTTGTTGTTCAACCGAATAATGGCACCGAATTAGTTGACACACAAAATAGCATTAAGTTCAAGTCTCAAGAACCCTTTGACCGAATATGCTTTAGCTACTTGTATTCATGTCAAGGAATACAAGCACCATACTTACAAAAGCAAAGGAAAACAAGAAAAGTAAAGACAAGTACAAGAAAAGTAAAGAAAGCTTTAACTATTTGTATTCATGTCAAGGAATACAAGTAACCGTGGCCTTTGTGCAAGGAAAGTAAAGGAGAGGAGCTCCAAATCAAGAACTAGACAAAAAGTAAAGAGGGATTCGGACTCAAGATCAAGAACAAAGAACAAGAACAAAAACAAGTAACATGTAGAGAGGTTTGTATTGAAGTGGGAAGGAGAGAGAAGCTCTCACTTCCAAGTATGTACATGAAGATATTCTGAGACCTCTTGGTCTATTTATAGACAAGGGAAGTCGGTTTAGGGAAAGAGATCAGGATTGGTTTGGAGAAATATCCAAAAAGCACTCCCACTTGGATTGGAAGAAGAGAAGAGCCAACCACTTGGCAATGCACTTGCACAAGCCAACCGACCTTGGCACTTGTTGAAGCCAAAGGCCAGCAACCCTTTGTCACTTGGGTTGCCTTAGTCCATGCCAACCGACTTGAATTGTAGAGGCAAACGAAATCCAAAAGCAAACCGAAGTGAATAGTAGAGGCCAATCGGAATATTGGGACTTTGGTTGGTTCTTGGCCGGAACTTGGTTGGGTCATGGTTGTACTTGGCCGAAGCTTGATCAGAGGTTGGCCGGAGGTGGCCGGAATTTTGGCCGGCGGTCCTTAGCTGTTGGATCATGGATTCAGAACAACAAAGTGATTATAAACCGATCTCAAGAAGGATGTTTGGCCATATTCTGCTCGGAGCATGGTCGAAATCCCAAAACGGCCGAAATTGCCTTAGTTTGGCCTTGATCGGGCTTCAGCTGGTTCCACTCGGGCGTTTTATCTGGGAAGTGAGATTGTCCGAGTTGTTGGGCATGTCAAACAACTTGGTCGAGCCAGATTTGCCAGATTAGCTGGTTTGGTCGAGCGACTTGGTTTCGATTCCTATCAGCGCGCGTGGGACCTTTGGAATTGGGCCAACTGCCAATCTGCTCGGGCGTTCTCCTTGGTCTTCCAACATTGTCCACCTTATTTTCCATTTTGATCACTTTTCTCAAGGTGGATTCGTGAGATCAGCTCGTTTGCCCGAGAAACTTGAATTCAGTGCTAGACAGCTCGGCTGGTGCGCGGGGCGCGTCCTGGGCGATGCCTGGGCGATTATTTCTTCAGACCCGACTGAAGTTTCTCGGTCCCCGGTCGAGACTTCTCGGGCCTGGCTGGATTTTCTTGGGCCATGGTTGCGACTTCTCGACCAGAAATGCTTGGCGTGCTTTTTGGCACAAATCTCCCTTTTTAGGCGTGATTCCTCTTTAGACTCCAAAATTGCATATATACACAAAACGACATTAACAAGCATATGTTCGTATCACCACATGTCGTTTTTGGTGGGTTTAGTAGTACTTGATGAATCGTATAAATACGTCCCATCAAACTCCAAGATAGCGAAAATGAAACCTTCCTACTCTCATTCCAATAGAGGTAGACAGCTGCAGCTTCTCAGCTTCACTACCGCCACAGATAAAAACTTCAGATTTATCAAGGTTGACTTTGAGGCTTGAGAACTCATAGAAGCACTGCAGAGATTCCTTAATCTTCACTAAGGAGAGAATGGAAGCTTTAGAATATATGATCAGGTGCAAACATAAGATGCGACAAACTCTAGCACATTTAGGATGAAAGGCAAAGTCTTTTGAAGTTTCATCTTGCCGAGAATTCTCCCTAAAACTTCCATAACAAGGGTGAATAAATAAGGGGAGATCGGATCTCCTTGCCGCAACCCTTTATTACCGCCAAAGAACTCTTCCAAGTTTCCATTAATCTACACTGAAAATTTTGCAAATGAAGTACAGCCCATAATCCATTTGATAAACCTTGTCAGGAAACCAAATAAAGTCAGACTAGACTTAAGGAACTTCCAGTCCACCATATCATATGCCTTACTAATATCCAATTTCAGCGTATATCTCTTGCTCACAGATTTACGTTTATAATTACTCATCAATTGTTGAACCAAACAAACACTATCAACTATGTTCCTCCCTTTAATAAAGGCTGATTGAGATGGATCAACTAGGTACTGCAGCACTGGTTTTAACCTTTTAGCCAATATAGAG
Organism: Rhodiola kirilowii; assembly: GCA_033675215.1. Classification (NCBI taxonomy): domain Eukaryota; kingdom Viridiplantae; phylum Streptophyta; class Magnoliopsida; order Saxifragales; family Crassulaceae; genus Rhodiola; species Rhodiola kirilowii. The sequence continues at coordinate 28,228,100 of CM066196.1, read as the reverse complement.
GATATAACTTTGTACACAATATTGCAGCAGCTAATAGGCCTAAAATCTTTAGGTTCACAAGCACCAACCACTTTAGGAATCAAAGCAATATACGTAGAATTTAGACATGAGGGTATACTACTAGTCCAGAAGAAACTTCTTATGCTATGAACAAAATCAGTCTCACAAACTGGCCAAGCAGCTTTCATGAACTCTGCATTAAAGCCAACAGGCCATGCTGCCTTGAAATTTGACAGTGTCGTAATAGTCTGTGCCACTTCATTGTACTATACATCTCGAACCAGGCAGTCCGAGTCCTTGGATCTAGGTCCTAATGAAAATAAATCTTCATCTACTGGCTTCCCCACAAAACTGCCATTTAAAAGGTCCTTAAAGAAATTTACAAACTTGTGCTTGATGGCATTTTCCTCGAAAGAAATATCCCCTTCAACAATCTTGACACATCTAATAGTATTCATAGCTCTTCTGCCTTTAATCACCGCATGAAAATATCTTGTATTAAGATCACCTTCCTTTGCCCAATTAATTCTCACTCTTTGGCAATTAAAAAGATGCTGATGCTTTAGTAACTTTCTAAAGGTAGCAAGCTCATCTCTTTCTCTGACTTTGAGAAAACCATCTTTTGGAGAAAGCTGCAGGTGTCTCTGGATCTCCGCCAAGCTCTGCCGGGCCTCCTCTACTCTGAAGTCCATTATCGTCTCACTCCCTTCATAGATGTCTTCAAATCTCTTTTAAAAAATTTGAGAGCTTTCTGCAACTGAAACAGATTCCTGCAGCCTCTTTGCCAATTAGACAGAAGACAATCTTTGAACTCTTCAGTATCTGTCCAAAAACTATAAAACGAAACCACTTTTTCCTCTGGGACTTAGGCGCAATAATAGTCACTGCTGGGCTGTGATCAGAAATGCCTGGTTCTAGAAAGAAGTCGTAGAGAGATTGGAATAATTCACAAAGGTCTGAATTCACAAGAATACGATCTAATTTGCACCAGATCCTTTTGTCCACAACATGTTTATCAGACCAAGTAAAGAAGCAACCATTAAATGGAAGATCTCTTAACCCAGATTTATCAAATAGATAGTTTAACTCGTACATGTCAGAATCCCTTGGCCTAGTCCCATTTAGTTTATCCTCTCGGTACTAATACAATTGAAATCCCCTCAAATAATCTAAATGCCTCTCTCCCTTTCCATGGCATTTGAAATAAAATCTCAAACCCCTCCTCTATCCGCAACTCTATGAAACACATATAAGAATACAGTCATAACTCTTTTGTATTCCACATAACATCACAAAAATATTCTGCTCATCTGTGAACCAAATATTCACCGAGAAAGCAGCCGGATTACATAACATTAAAATCACAGCCTTATCACCACTGGAACCATGAAAACAAAAAAACTCCCACCCCTCACACGGAGCACACTTCCCGGCAACACTCCTACTACTAGAATTAGCTACCTTAGCCTTAAGAATACCTACTAAACCAATATCAAACTTTTAATAAAATTTCGCACCTCACACTGCTTCGAGGGATGATTCACCCCTCTCACATTCTAGCTGGCCAAGTTCATCATCAATTTTGATTCTTAGCTCCATTACTCTTGGAGCGGTTTTCCACTTAGACAACCCAATCAGAACTTCTACTTCGCGCCCTTTTCCCTTTAACTTACTCTTCCTTCTTTTGTTCTTAATCACCACGGTAAAGGAACCTTCGACGTCCCCTAATTCAATACAATCTTCAAAACAACCAGAGCTTCCTTTCTCGGCTGAGGAACTACACTGTTTCTCGGCTCCTACAGGCATACAAGCCCCTGCTACCATTTCTGGAACTACGGACTCCTAGGATGATTCACGCCCCCTTTCGTCTTCAATTTTGCCAGCCGCCACCTCATCCCGGACCTTCCCCTCTAACAGCTTCTCTATTTGCTCCTCTACTGGGGCATCAACTGGCCCAATAATATTCCTGTCATCCACTTCATCCTCTTCCATGCTTAGATGTGGCAGCGGACATCTATCCCTCACATGACCAAATCTTTGGCAGTGGTTGCATCTCGGAAGGATCCATTCGTCGATGATCCTTTGCATGTAGTTAGTCCCTGTAGGGCCCTTGATACATATTTCTTTCTTGAACTCATGCCCTGCATACACTTCTATTAAGACTCGAGCATAGAAAGCTTTCCATTACTCGCTGTGAAGCCATTAGTTCTAATAGGCTTGCCCACTGTACTTGCTAGCATACTAAGTATCTCCGCATTTCGCATATGCAGGTTAAGACACGGGAAGCGCACCCACACTGAAATGGCAGATAGATTCTCCAATTTGTACTTTTCATCTGGTGACCATGGCTTGGGCACCAATGGTCTATTATCAAACGTCCAAGGCCCTTGAGTTAAAACACGGTTACTATCCTCCTCCTTCGAAAACTTGAAAAAAAACCAACCCTGGCTTGAGCTCCGCCACTGTGACAATACTTTCATCACCCCATTTGGCCCTCACAAATCCCTTAACTTTACCAATCACTGGTGAAGCTCCGAAAATCCATCCAATTAATGTGAACATCCAGTCCGCAGCCGATCTCGCTCATACATCCTCTGAGACTGAAACCTCATCGGCTGTCACCAAATTTGAGTGAAACTTCAAATTGATACCCGCGCCTACAACTATATTATCGGTGCTTTTCACCACCATAAAGCCCTCAACTGTTCGTCGTACCCCTTCGCTTGACTTTCCTTATCTTGAGCAGAACCCTTCGCAACACCTTTCGACCCAAAAGTTTCCCCTTCTTCATGTCCATCTATTCCCACCGTTGCTGCCACACCTGCTATAGTTGTTGAGATCAGACGAAAGCCCCGACGACGGCGACCCCGCGGATGATGTCTAGTCGTCGCGATGAAAAACCCTAATTTGATTTTTCTCCAGGGCGTGTACTTCTCTCCCCCGTGCGTGTTAAAAAAATTGATTGATTTTTTATTAGTTTCCAACCTTATCATCGGTCGCATATGAGGAATTTTTGAGCCACAAGCGTTGGCTGAAGCTGGTTGAGTGAGAGGGTCAAGACTGCTATGGAAGCTCTCTGGCGCCTAGATTTGTACGTCCATTTCAACTATATGCCGAGCTTTGTGACACTTGTGTTTACAGGCCGCCGTGGAGCTTTCAAGTTCCTAATGCATCTATAGCAGTTGTTAGCATTCAGGGTCTAACTTATGAAGCCATGGTTTGCCTATTTCGTACCAAAAATCAGTCATTGTGCATTTACTTTATATTGAGAATAAATATAACATTACAAAGTGCAATAATTAGATGTTTCATATTAGGGCGAGGGGATGAGAGTTTCTGATTGCCAAGTATATCTCAAATTATGTCACGACCCAAAAATATAGGTCGAGATAGGCGCTTGACCTTCTTGTCCCGCCTCAATGTCAATTTTAACAAATATCACATTGAACACTTATGTACAGTTAAAATCATGTAAATGAATAATATATATCGCAGCGGATGAAAATACAACTGAAATCAACCAGAATCCTACTCAAGTACAACCGAGCAAAACTCTAACTAACTAGAAAATAGAAGAAATAATCAAGAAGTTTTCAATGAAATTACTAGCTAGACGACACCGTGCGTGAACGTGCAACTCTCATGCGACGATGAACAATAGCTCCAAACTAGGAGGTCATTTATCAGAAAATTTGGGGATCAAGATGAGGTGAGTCAAAAGACTCGGTAAGTAAATAACATACTATATCAACGTGAGTTTGATTTACTTAACATGTCTTTTCCTTTTTACATATATTTTACTAATAATTAGGATGTAACATTTAGTTCATACATAAATATGTGAAGCGTGAATATAGGAATGCATGAATGCACAAAGTATGTGGGCAGTGGTCACTGCCGATCCGTACCATTATATCAAACCGCAGGCAGAGCCTTGCCAGAAAATATCCGTGTGTGAGCCATGTTTCCCCAAAAACTTAACAAGAGTGTCGGCCGTGCCTCTCCATAACCATATGCACATCGTGTATATGCATGTCATGTATATGCATGTCGTGTATACAATGATGCATATAAAATATCAGATTATCTCCGGAAGCTTTTACAGTACACATTAATATTATCGTATATCGATACATATAGCGTAGTTAAAGTCTTTGTGAAGACGAAGGGGTTGAGTCTTTCAATACTTCCGTTACCATCCGGGCACAACCTTAAATATATAATTAATCAGTATCATACTAAAATATATTATATACTTATCGGCCACACACTCGATTTTTGACTTGATGCACCTGTATAATTACTTGGCCCGATCAACTACAATCAGAAAAAAAATAACTAATTGACTTCATCATCATCCAAACTTCTTTCTCAATCATAGTGCCAACCCATGACCATCAACAACTATATATACACGCAATTATTATGAAGAAAAAAAAGATCTAGTGCAGCGCAACATTTTAACGATGCCTATTTCGTATTAATTTTTTTAAATTTATAATAAAACGACGCCGTTTTAATTGGAATGACTTTATTTGTTACTCGCAACAAAATACTGCCGTGGAGCAAATCCAAATACAATTATCATTACACCTCACTTAGTCTTCTCAAAGCTCACCTGACTCACTACAAACAAATTATCAATTTAGTTAACCTTAAATTAATAAGACTTCTCATAAGGCGAGAAGGGAACACAACTGCAGATATCATCGCAAAAAAAAGCTCATTTCGAACGATGGCACTGGAGTTACTTGAACGCTCTACCTAGATTACCTAATTTGGTTCAATGTCTGTAAGCTTGTACCTTGCCTTTACAGGTCTTGTACCTTGTTCAAAAAAAATAAAAATAAAATAAAAAAAGACTTCTCAATCCCGGTTCCAACAGTGACATGTTCCGAATAATTAGGTTAAAATTTAAACTAACATTTTATCAAAAAAAAATTTAAACTAACATGATCGACTAACATAATTCATAAAGTTATCTGTGAACCCCGGTTCTTTCCAAACCAACACTTACAAGTTACAACAGTCCACTGCCCTAGAGCATTAATCGACTATATGAGATTTATATTACATAGAAAGTTATGTCTGTTATAAATATATCATAAAATGGATGACTAATGATGATGTGTGATCTACCTCATGGTGATGTATCTATTACTAGTCTCAAGATATTTTTCTCCATGGTCTCAAGATATTTTCTCCATATAGTTCCTTAGCAGTCTTTGGACACGTGTACGGTGCTAAAGGGAATTAGTTCCTTAGCCCCTAAGTCTTTCTTTTCCTATAAGGAGTATCTTCCTTCATTTGTAGAGACAATCCAATTCAAGGAAAAGCAACAATCTCTCTACACTCCTTTTCTCTTCTTATGTTCTTGTTCTTACTTTGAGTTTCATCTTCACCACCACATGATTTTATAACACGTTATCAGCACGAACGCTCTCCACTTCCATACCGTAAGTTTCGAACAAAGATTCAATAAAAGGTTAAGTGTTTTTCCTCACTTGTCTCTCAACTTCCGCTTAGTTCTTCATCTGTTCTACTTGGATATCATAAGGGGTTCACTACCTCAAGGGGAGCTTTACTCTCACTCTTCACAATTCCAGATTGTGACTTGATATCTGGGCTTTTCTGGATGAAAAAACTGAGAATTCTATTGCTTTTTAATTCGATCCTATTACGGCAACGGTTATGTATGTTTTACTTTAAATACTTCTTACAACTTGTTTTACTTTCTTAATGTATAACAACATATTATTATGCAGTGCGGATTACCGCCCCATAGTAAAGTATTGTGATCTACAAAGTAATTATCTTTACTTTAAATACTTCTTACAACTTGTTTTACTTTCTTAATGTATAACAACATATTATTATGCTGTGCGGATTACCGCCTCATAGTAAAGTGTTGTGATCTGCAAAGTAACTATCTTTACTTTAAATACTTCATTTTCTTTGAACTGTATAATTTATTTGATGATATTACATTGTTAATTTACTCTTAGTGCTCAACGGTAACAAACGGTAACATAACGGCTAGTTTTTTCTCTATAAATTCGATTTCATTCACCATACAAAATCACATTCATTGTCTCTTCTACTACATAATCTTCTCAAGAAAACCTTTCCATAAAATGTCTCGTCTAATGCTAGTTTTTGTTTTCATAATTATTTTTGTACTTACTGTTTGTGTCCTCACCGGAGATGTTCCGACGGATGAATTTTATCATTTTTTAAAAATGCTTGTAATAATGCATGTCTTCTTCTTCTTTACAATATTTGTAGACATTTATGTTCTAAATTAATATTATAAACTTTTTCTACTTTTAGTTACCACCATGTCAAACCTCGCAAAACTTGAGTTTAGTCCACTCGACATATCATGCAAAAATTATATGCCTTGGACAATAGACATTGAGACACATTTGGACTCAATGGATCTTCCCGAAACAATCATTGAAAGGAATACCTCGTCGAAAGTGAATAAGGCAAAATCTTTGATTTTCATTCGTCGTCATCTTGACGAGAATTTCAAAAATGAGTATCTCACTGTGAAAGATCTGAGTGATTTATGGAAAAATCTGAAAGACAGATTTGATCACCAAAGGGATGTGATACTTCCCTTATATCGGGATAAATGGGCCGCTTTACGGTTCCAAGATTTTCCAAAAGTCAGGGAGTATAACTCTGAGATGATAAAAATAGTGAGCCATTTGAACTTTTGTGGAGATAAAACGACTGATGCTGAAATGATGGAAAAGACTTTGTCTACATTCCATGCATCAAATGTAACCTTGCAGTAGCAGTATCGTGTATGTGGTTTTGAAAAATACCATGAGCTGATTGGTACTCTTCTAGTGGCAGAAAGAAACAATGAACTGTTGATAAAGAACCACCAATCTCGCCCAACGGGCTCCAGAACATTTTCTGAGGTACATTTTATCAACTCTAATGAGAGTAGACCCGTGAACCATTTTTAGGGTCGAGGGCAAGGCTGAGGTCATGGACGTGGACGAGGACGAGGTCGAGGTCGTAGTTTTGGCCAGGGGCGCAGTCGAGGTGGTTATTCCAATGATCAACCTCATAAGATCTCCAATTATCACCAAAGGAGACATCAAAATGACTGGAACCATGAGAACTCCCACAAAAGGGGAGGTGGTCCAAGTCGTAGAACACCCTGATTCACGAGTATTGGAAGGTACTACACTATGTGAAATTCAATCCTAATGGACATTTCACTTATGCACGGTTTTGTTCGGTTGTGAATGTTAGCATTAAAGAGTATAACCCTAAAATGGGGGAGGATTGTTGGAGATTTTAGGTTTATACGATGTGAAACATGTATGAAACCTTGTAAAAGTGTTGTTTGAATGAAATGAATCATTTTACAACTCTTGTTTAACTGTGTTTTGTGCCAGTCGGAAGTCATGCGTGCGATCGCACGAGAGTCATGCGAACGCACAAGGTGAACTGTGCGAACGCACAAGGTTGTGTTTTGTGCGACCGATCGCGATTACTCAGTACCATGCGAACGCATGAGATTCTCATGCGTCGGGTCTGGGTTGTGCGATCGCACAAGGTGAACTGTGCGAACGAACAAGGTTGTGCGACCGACCGATCGCGACTACTCAGTACCATGCGAACGCACGAGATATTCATGCGTCGGGTTTGGGTTGTGCGAACGCACAAGGAGAACTGTGCGAACGCACACAGTCAGTTCAGAACAGTTTTCTGGCAGTTTTGGCTGGGTTTTTGAATGTTCTTCTTCTGGAAAACACAGGATTAAAAGGGGAGAGTTTTTCACAGAAAACAGAGAGTTTTGATCTCCTTCAAGTTCAATCAATTGAATATTGATTGTGTTACTCAGTTTGACAACCTCGATCATTCCCTGTACATTTCTCGTTGGTCTTATCCCGATTCAGTTTTCTGGAACCCGATTAGGGGGCAGAAATATTGAATACGAAAAGCGGCGAACTAGATACGTGATTCCAACGATATCCAAGTTATCGGCCATTGATTCGAAGCCCTAGAAGAAGATGCAGGTCTAACATTTCACACTGTCAAATAGAAATATGTCCCAATATAAGGTCTTGAACTCATCCCAATCCAAAAGTTACTGCTCTACACTCCTATATTTCATAATGGTTTCACCATGCAATCTAAAAGAGGGCAACTTAACGATGCATTATTTTACTAAGTTTGTAGTGTACTATGGTCTATGTGGTCCGTGCCCCTAGCCTGTTGTGTGTTATGGTGTAATTAGCAGAAGTCGCACCTCTACTAGTAGTACCTTTGGATCGAATGCGAGAGGATTTACAAACATTTGGTGTCATCATAACCTATATAAAAAAATTTCACCAATAAGAATCAAGGAGTCAAACTAAAGACGTAAGCAAATCAAAAAGGAAGTTTTCGTAACGTTGTCTTTGGAGGTGGCGTGCTTCACTACCATAATCAAAATTCTATTAAGTTCTAGTTTTGTACACTATGAGGACAACCTAAGCTCTGATACTAACTTTGTCATGGCCCAAAAATGTAGGTAGAGGCCAGCGCTTGACCCTTCTGGCTAAGCAAGCCTCTAGTCAATCTTAACAAATATAATTAAACACTTATTTGTATCTCAAATCATGTAACTAAATAATATATATTGTTGTGGGCAAAAAATACAACTGAATTCGACCACAAATCCTACTCGAGTACAACAGAGTAAAACTTTAACTAATAGGATATAAAAGAAACAATCAAATCTAGAAATGACCCTGGGCATACGGTACAAATGAAATACACATATATAAGCTATTGAAGGAGACTTCGGCAAGAAAAGAAGTCACTGAAAGGGGGGAAAGCTTAAAGAGAGTAGAAAAAAAGGCCTTTTGGAAAAAAATTATGGCGAGTTAAGGTTCAAACAAAGATTAAAATCTTCATGTGGAAAGTTTTTCACAATGCCTTGCCCACATTAAAATCTTCTGAGTCGCAGAGGTTGCCAAATTGACATGACATGCAAATTATGCGGCCAGGAGATCGAAACTACTTGCCATGTCCTTTTACACTGCCAATGGGCGAAAAATCTCTAGAGGGAAATCTTCTCAACAAAGGATGACTGGAGTGCAAACATAACCAACCCTGCTGATTGGGTATGGATGGTCGTGAATACATTATCACTTCATGAGCTACCAACAGTGTTTAAGGGAGGATACGCAGTATGGTTTCACAAGAATGCGGTGTGGCATGGCAAAGGAATGCAGGATTTCAGATGGGTAGCAACGAAAGTGCGGAAAACAAGAACTAAAAGTGACAAAAGATTCTTGTTCTAACGCTCAGCAATGATCCAGGAACGTGTTGGAGACCCCCGGAGGATGGCATTGTCAAAATCAATACAGACGAAGCTTGGAATCCAGAAACACGTAACTCAGGAGCCGCTTATGTATGCCGTGACTCCATCGTACCGTGAATATTCTCTTAATTTGGACAGCTTCAAGAGCCACTGTTTCAAGCAGTTTGGAGGCTGAAGCATGCAATGGAGAAAGCAAAAGAAATGAACTGGCGCAAAGTTGTTTTGGAAACTGACTGTGCACATCTGATCATAGATCATATTGAGCTTAGTACATCAGGCAAAGAAGGGCAAGTCACAAGAAGTGTGCTCGATTGTTGTCAATTCATGGGAAGAAATCGCAACTGGCATCTAAGTCACTTGGTGCGAGAAGAAAATGAGCTTGCGGACTTTCTAGCCAGGAAGGCTAAGGACTCAATTTGGAGCTACACTTCTACTACTTCTCTACCTTTATGTTTAGCAAACAAAGTGTTAACGAATTAGCAGCTTGTTATAATACTCTTGTAATTTTTTTGATCATAAAATTGATTATGGGATGACCACACCCAAAAAAAAAAATTACAAGATGACAAAAAAAAATTTAGGTCATGAGAGACAACCAATCAAAACACGACACATGTTCTATTTTAAAACTTTTTCAGATTAAATTGTGATCTTGTAACTCTTTTGTTTTTGAAAATTAAAGGGTAAAAAAAATACCAACATTCATAATTTTTTGAGCTCTACAAATAGACATCCATATTGTCATATTTTGAGATATGTTTAAATAATTTTATTTTTCCATTGGTAAGATTATTTGAGTATGTGAGAAGAGTGATGAACTTTTGTTGGTTAGTCATGAGTGGGATACACATGACCAAATTGATCATGAGTCATGACTAGATGAGAGATAAAATAGATGAAAGAGATGGATGACATTTTTTTAATCATGATGGAAGATGCTTTTAGTTTATATCTTTTCATGGTTGAGTTTATGATCCTAAATGTGTTACTATTCCAATAATTTATTTCTAGCATTTGGGGGAGCCCTCGGTTGAGGCATAGTTGGTAAAATGAGGCAGTGAGGCACGATCCGAGCACCGATCTCGGCCGTCTTCGCCACGTGTCCCACTCACTCCATTTGCGTTCACACTACGAAGTAGTGTGAATGTGAGTGGGACACGTGGCAACACCACAAAGCACGGGGTTGATGGACAACTGAGATCGTACCTCACTTGCCTCATTCTAATGAGGCCTGCCTCATTCTAATGAGGCCTGCCTCATTTGGATGCTCATCAGCATTTGAATATCTAAATATGTAACAATGTTCCACCGTACATGTTACAAACGCGGAGGAGATATTGCAGACTTCTCCAAGAAGCCTTATATCTAGATACAATGTATTCATGTCTGTGGAAGTTTTTTTTTTTCCAGACAAGAAAAATTCTGAATTGTTTGGCTTCAAATATCAGCTTCTAGCTGTAGAAGACCTTTTCTTATGTTTCTATACATGTTTCATTTCTATACTTTGTATCCTATGTACTTGGTGGAGGGTTTGTTTCTGTTGAGTTCACTTGTCTTTTCCATGCCTAAAGTTTTTCAACTGGAAAACCCATAACAGGTTTGGTCTGAGAGGCTAATGAGCGCAGCTCGTTAACTTCATCTTCTTTAAGTCTCCAGCCTAACGCACCAGCAAACTCTATAGCTTGTTCTGAGTTCTTTGCGCCAGGAATGGGAACGACATTCTCTTGGGATATTAACCAGTTCAGTACTACCTGCATCGTCATAGCAATAGGCTAAATAAAAAACTTGGCAAGGCTGAGGGTATACGGTGTATGGAAGGTTCGTTCATCTTGAACTGGAAAGTACAAGGAGACGCTAATTGCAAGATTGTTGAGATGTACATCACCTGTGTGGTAGTCTTGTTGTAACTTTGTCCGATCTCTTTGATTCGGTTTATCAGAGGTTGGAGCTGGAAACAAAAAGAAGACTGATTAGTTTGTTTCCATGAAAAAGAAAGAAATTGTCTGCTTTGTTTCGTCTTCTGGTTTTCAATTTAGCCAATACCTGCGTTAGAAACTGCAACGTGTAAATTCGGCCTCGTGGTCCAGTTGGTGGGTTTTGTGGAGTGTACTTACCTGTCAAAGCACCTGCATACAAATAACATGTGCTGGAACTTTACAACACTTGATCAAAGTTATAAAGTCAGAAAAAAAGAAGAAGAAGCTAAAACTGAGCGGACGAACCTTGCGCGATGGGCGAATAGGCAATTAAAGTGACCCCAAGTTCATCACATGTAGCTTTGACACCATTTTCCTCCGGAAGCCTGTATATCAAACTGTAGTTCACTTGGTTCGAGGCCAGTGGTATGCCTCTCTTACTAAGCTGTTTGTGCGCCTCACGGAGCCTTTTCTCTGAAAAGGTACTTCAGCAAATGACTTGCTATAGAAACAATTTCAATTATAAGTTGAGATACGGGGATTGAGAAGTGTAGTGCACCACTGTAATTCGACACTCCAACTGCTTTCACAAGGCCCTGCTCAACAGCATCTCCAAGGCCGTCAATGTATCCTGAAAATGGTCATACACAAGTAGATGTTGAACACCAACCGGAATGAGTCTCTTAACTGAGCACTGAATTTGCATCATTTCAAATGTAAATGACCTTCATTTCCCCAAATTCCTGGCCTAAAATCACACAGAAATACATAATGAGCCAAGTTTCTTAAGAGTTAACTATATTAGTATGATTTATGTACTAGAGTCGTTTCTGAGATCAGACAATACTTAACCAGTGGAGTTGATAGAGTTCCACTGAGGACAGTTCAAGGCGACTGAAAGAATCTTTAAGCGCAGAAATGACACTTTCACGACCAAGCCTCCATGGCAAAGCTGCAAACTTTGTAGCAACAGCCACATCCACATCTGGATCCTTTCGTTTCCTCTCTTTGATAAATCTGCAATTTACAGCATAAAATAGCTACAAAGCTGTTATACAAAATCAACTAGAGCGTACCTCCCCAGCAGGGTTTCTGAGTTGACAGCACCAAATGAGAACTGCCCAGAAAAAAGAAGGAGAAACAGTTATCATACATGGGTCAACAAATTCTATTTTTCCGCAGATTTAGGCCTTAATCCTTGTATCATCTCACCCTTGAACCGTACACTTCTGCAGTATCAAAGAATGTGATCCCGTTGTCAATACTAGAATCGAATGCAGATTTTGCGGCCTTCATCTTCCTATCTGTACGCACCAATAGCATAAGCTAAATCAGAAACAATATTTTTATACCAAACCAAAACCCCAAAACTCCGACATTTGCCACTTCAGAATAAACAAAAAAGAAGCCGTCTAGGGAGGTACATAATTTCTTATCAATGCATCCAAATTGCACCATCCACTCCAGTCAAGGAGCCTAATGACTGAACACAGATAACATGATTTCTTTCACTCAATTTGAATGGTGTTCATGTGTCATTTATTCACTCCTTCGGATAAATTTTATGACTCTAATAATCTTTTTAAGTAGCATTCCTTTACTTCAAATGACAGCTAGCTAGATCACATTTCAGGTAGTTTACATTGTCCATGCTAATACCGTTTTCAACACACATAAAAACAGAAAAACCTAGTCCAATAAGTTACATAAACAAGGCAATAAATTGTATGCAAAAAACATCCTAAAGATGCAACAGATAACAAACAAATCCAATCATCAAAGTTTTCAGAAACAACTCACCATCCCATTCAAAGTTATTCCAGTAGCTGGTGTCTCCCCAAGACCAAGCTCCAATTCCAAGCCTCGTAACCCTCAAATCAGACCCACCCAATTTCACTTTCTCTTCCACAGTACTAGTCCTCATCCCAACATATTCCTCAGATGCAACAGCTCGAATTCTATGAGCCCTGTTGTAGCTCAAAGCCGATACGCAGCCACTGGTTGCAGCTACGGCTACGGTGGCCATAATTTTCCTGATATCAAAGTGGGTATGTCTGTGCTTAATTGAGACTTAAGAAAGATGAGGTCTTTATGTGAGGTTGAAAAACAGAGGTGTGAGGAGTGCGCACGTACACGTTGGTGGTTCTTCGTCTGTGGTTAGTTTTCTACATCTTCTTTGTTTAGTTTAGTCGAATGTTGACCGACTGTTTGAACTTTGATGGACTAATCTTACATTTACTCCATCAGATAAATTTGATACATCATCAAAGACAAAATGAAAAATTCAGAGGTCAAAAGTCTCAAAAAATCTATTTTTTGGGACTGTATAATTACTACTACTCTGTTGGGGGATTGTCTTCAAAACACCATTACAGCAGTCATGCAGGAGTGCAGGAAAACAGCAAACAGTGAAATAGCAGCAGCTTCTTTCTTCTTCCGGTGATTCTTCAGATGAATCGATGGCAATCTGAATATCAAATTTGATCTCGTATTCGATTTCCGAATTCGATATTTCGACTCTTTAATTCTAACCGAGGGTTACACGAAATCCGAACGTGATTAACCAAATTGAACAGTTTCTACTCTCGGCTGAAAATGTAGAAATCAAACTTAGGGTTTGAGGTTTTTGGGAACAAAGTTGGATGTTGGAGTATCTCACAATTTCATAGTAATTTTTTGAGTATTTTCAAGTATCTTGTAAAGAATTACGACCTCCAATTTATAGGAGATCAATCGAGAGGAAGAAGAGATGCGACCTGAGCAAACAGTCGCAACTCAGTCTAGATTCCGTGTGCCCGCTTAACACATTAGCGTCGCGTGATGTGTACACATTAGCAGCTAATGTGTATGCTGCACGCGATACACTTAATGTGGATTGTACACGCGACGAGCCGCTTCCACTGTACACATTAGCCATCGCGCTTTGCATACACATTAGCAGCTAATGTGTATGCTGCACGCGATCTGCTAATGTATAAGCAGAACGTGAATCTCTCTAACTTTGAGTATCGATCTTGCTCGATTTAGTCCTGATTTACTTATTTCATTAGTGTACATTGCCCTAATGGGTTTAAACATGATAACATGTCCCTAAACCCTAAAATTACCAACAATCCTCCCTCATTTGAGGGTTTCCCTTTGTTCCACAAAGCACCTTTTTTTAAAAGTAAGACACGCATAAACGGAAATGTCGTAACGATTGAATTTCCGCTTAATGTAGTTACACATTCAAAATACCTGGAAATCTTGGTGTCGTAACGATTGAACCAATCAATCCATTTGGGTACTTCAAGATAACACACACATGAATTACTTCATAAACTCTAAGTTTAACTTGACTCTTAATGACCCTTAAGCCCAATCACTTCATGAACATATTGAGATTCAATCCAATCTCATGAAGCGACCAGAAACTTCACGTTCATAGAGGGTTTGATAAGTCGTGTTTATACGACTCGTCGAACTAACTAATCCCACATATTTCGATACTTTTATATGCAAACATTTACTTTTTAGTATGGTTTTACATTTCAGGTGTTTCGGAAGTTTCAGGAGGAAACACGCATAAAAGACGGCATTTCATGCCAAAAACACCACAGTGACAGATCAGACCTTTGGAAGTTCGACAGAGTGCTGGGAGTTGACCACTGAGTAGAAAAATATGAGCCACATGTCATTGCGTAACTGACTCAATTCTCCACAAGTCTTTAGTTAACACCGAGAGCAGCCGAGGTCATTGGGATGGTCAAATCAAGAGTCGAAGTCGGAATTGGCCGCAGAAAAGAGAGGTCAAAACAGTGCGGATGGCGCCCAAGGAAGACATTAGCGTTACTACTAATGTCAACGCTGGACGCGGCGCTAACGTAGTGGCTGGGCGCGGGTGATGACGTCATCCAGTCCGGGATTTAGCAGTTTAGGCTCAAAAAATAGATTTAGAAACCCAGTTTCTTATAAAATTAAGGTTTGGAGAAGAACCAAAAGGAATCCCATAATTCTACGAAGACCAAGACGGCTCTGGAGAAGACGAAGAACGCGAAGCTTTTGGCGATACAGAGAATTTCTACTTCTTTTTCATCAAAAATATTTGTGTTTGTTTTTATGACGATGAGTAGCTAATCTCCTATTTCAGTTTAGGGTTTCATACATTGTTACTATGTTTTGAGATTTTCGTTCTTAATGCAATTTTATGTTTCACTAGTTCTTGCTTGCATCACATGAATTAATTTATTGGGTTAAGTGGAAGCTTTGTCGCAAAGCTTAATCAAACAATTAATTCTTACCGTTAACATCTACTGAATACTTTGTTGTAAAGGTAGATAGTAACATCTAGACTAAATAATACCTTTATCGGATTATTATGTTTAGGAAAGAACTAGAAGTCTAACACCTTTGTCGGGATAGTTAGGGTTGTTACCTTTGTCAGAAAAACCACACTTAGAAACATAAGATTTGATCATTAGATATCTATGATAAACGTGTCACAATAAGAACCCTAAGCTGAATATTCTTGCTGATTGAAAACCCTAATTCTTGTCTTTTTCTCTTGTGCCTTCACAAACAATTACTCACAAAATTCCCCTTCTTAATTGTTCACATTTATGACTTCAACAACCAGCTCTCTAGGGTTCAACCCCGCTTGCCGCTACACTAGCTTTTAGCAGGAAAAATATAAATATATGTTTGACGCGTCAGACGACGAGCGTCAAATTTTGGCGCCATTGCCGGGGAGCTGCGCTTCGGTGAAATTGTTTCTTTTTATTTTTATTTTTAGTCTTTTGTGCTTTGCTACTTGTTTCGCAATGTCTCGTGCAGGTAGTGAGATCGGTGATAACAACAACACCAACAACGGGATTGCCCCGATTGTTGGTAACGAGGACGTGCCTACTTTCTATGACGAGCTAGAGCGACAGCTGCATGCTCGTAACAGGGTGAATGTTGCAGCCAGATAGGCACAACATAATTTGAGGGCACCTGTTGCACAAAATGCTGGGAATGGTGCTAATCTGAGACAGCGGCCTCCACCACTACCACCAAAGCCACAAATTCACAGGGAGTCGGAAGAAGAGGAAGAATATTACTACGAGCCCACAATGAAGGAGCTGTCTGCTCCTAATTTTCAGAATCAGCCATGGTGCATCTATGAGGGGCCAGAATTAGCTGATATAGAGATCAAGACCCAGTAGTACATCTACCGAAGTTCTCAGGGCGACAGGGAGAGTTAGCCACCAGGCATCTGCAGAGCCTTCATGGCATTTGCCAGACTCTCCGACTTGACAGAGTCTTAGTGGAGAACTTTAAATTAAAAGCTTTTCACTTCTCTTTAACTGACATGGCTCAGACTTGGTTTTTATCTCTTCCTCCAAGTAGCATAAGGACATGGGACCAGATGCAGAAGAAGTTCCTGGCCAAATACTACTCAGCTGCCAAGGCGACACAGGTTCACAAGCAGTTACAGGATATCAGACAGGGATCGAACAAGTCGATGTACGACTACCTGGAAAAATTTAATGAACTGGAGCAGAGCAGCTGCACTTGGGAGTGCCACAAAAGCTGATAATGGAGTATCTGCTTGATGGTGTAAGGCCTCTCGACAGGATGCTGCTAGACGCCTCAGCTGGAGGAACTATCATGAATCTATCCCTAGCTGGAGTGCAAAATTTGACAGCTGAAGTGGTAGAGAACGCTAGATTAAGAGAGGAAGTAGGCCATCAAGAGGAGTTCAGCAGGATCAAAAATATCTCGAAGGCTGAAGTTGCACCACTCCCAGCATCTGATGAGCTAAAAGAGCTGAAGGAGATGATGAAGGTTCTAATAACTAATCAGGTAGCTCAGGTAAGGGCATGTGAATTCCATTCTGCTACTGACCATAAGAGAGATTCGTGCCCTAGTTTGTAGGAAGAGGAACATGGGGATGTCAATGCTGTGGGAGGTTATCAAAACTACTACAACCGCCCACAACAGCGACAGTTCGGGCTGATGGCCAATGGATTCAGCTAGAGAATGACAACAACATAGTGAAAGAACCAGCCCAACAGCAGCAGTACTACCGCCCAACAACCCGTCAGGGTAACTATAACAACCAGAGTCAGTACCAGCAGAGGGGGCACAACCACAACCAAGCAGGCCCCAGCAATAAGAACTCCAGCGAAACTCTAGAAGAGGTAGTGAAAGAGCTGGCATCTAGCACCCAACAATGCAACAAAATCAAGCTAAGAACGATCAGAGTTGGCAAAGTAGATGTCTCAGATAGCTCAAACCGTTTTTGAGCTGAAGAGTGATCCAGGAAAGCTACCATCGCAGACCATTCGTAACCCGAAAGGAATGTCAATGCAGTAACACTCAGGAGCGGCAAAGAATTAAAAAAAAGTGAAAAGGAGCCTGCGCCAGTGCTTACCGCGCCCACAGAAGACATTCGACGCTAATGTCTGAAGTGGATGCGCCCATAACGTCAAGGCCAGAAGCGGTCATCGCTGTAGAAAATCCCAAAATTGACTTTCTGCTTCCGTTTCCCATGCAAGTTAAGGCTCTAAGGAAGCATATGATTGTTAAGGATGTGTGGGAGCTATTTAGCAAGGTGGAGATCAATATTTCACTCCTCGATGCGATTAAGCAAATTCTGTTATGCGAAGTTCTTAAAGGAGTTGTGCACCAACCGAAGGCGTTCCACTGGCGCTGAACGGGAATTGCTGAGTAAGAATGTCTCAGCCATTATTTAGCAAAAGTTACCTCCTAAATGCGGTGATCCTGGTAGCGACACTATCCCTTGCATTATCAGTAACATTCGTATTGAAAATTTCATGCTTGATCTTGGTGCTTCGATTAATGTCTTGCCATATTCTATATATTATTGTCTTCGCATTGGTCCACTAGAACCTGCATGGCTTACCATATAATTGGCAGACAGATTTTGTAAGCAACCATAGGCAAAAATTGAGGATGTACTGGTGCAAGTGGGGGAACTAGTATTCCCCGCTGACTTATATGTGCTGAAAATGGATAGCAGTGATCCGACAGATTATGGACCTATTCTACTAGGTTGCCCGTTCTTAAAAACTTCAAAGATGAAGATCGACTGCGACAGGAGGTAGAGGGCGAAGTAATTCACTCTAACAATTTTCAGGCTATGAAGCACCCACCAGAATTTGTAACGGTTCATGCTCTAGACACACTGGATGATCTAGTCTAGGAGTTGAAATCGGAGAGGGGACCAGACCCACTCGAGTAAGCACTAGAGAGAGCAGTGTTCTCGCATAGGGACTCGTATGAGTTCGCTGAGGCCGTTCTTGATGTACTAGCTCAGCTGAAAATTGCGAGGCCACTAACACTCAGGTATGAAGTTAATGAGGTTCGATTATTTAAATCTAACGCGTTTCTGCCTTCTACTGTGCAGGCACTTTTATTGGAGCTGAAACCTCTACCTGAGCACATGAAGTATGTATTTTTGGGGGAGAATGATACACTGCCAGTGATCATCAAAAAATGGACTAGAAACATAATAGGAAAGGCGGTTCATTGAGGTGCTAAGTCGCAATAAGCTGGCTATCGGATGGACACTTGCTGATATTTGAGGCATCAACCCGGCTGTGTGCATGCACCGCATTCTATTGGAGGATGGAGCTATGCCTTCCAGAGAGCCTCAGAGAAGACTGAACCCGATTATGATGGAGGTAGTGCTGAAGGAAATTTAGAAGTCGCTGGATGCTGATGTGATTCACCCGATTTTAGACAGTTAGTGGGTGAGTCCAGTTCTTGTAGTCCCGAAGAAGACAGGGATTACAGTCGAGAAGAATGTTGCGGCTGAGATGATGACTACTAGAGTCAAGAACGGATGGCGCATGTGCATCGATTACATGAAGCTGAATGTTGTGACGCGTAAGGATCACTATCCTCTTCCGTTCATTGATCAGATGCTTGACAGGCTAGCAGGTAAGCCTTATTTTTGTTTTCTTGATGTATTTTCTGGTTATAATCAAATTCCCATTACACCTGAGGACCAGGAAAAGACTACCTTCACATGTCCCTTTGGTACGTTTGCTTTTCGACGTATGTCTTTTTGATTGTGTAACGCACCTGGTACTTTTTAACGGGTGGTTACTAGCATATTTTTTGACATGATAGGTACTTTTATTGAGGTATTTATGGATGATTTTACTGTGTATGGTGACACTTTTGATGCATGTTTGGATAACTTGAGTAGAGTACTAGAACGACGTGTTTCTATGAATTTGAGGCTCAATTATGAAAAGTGTTACTTTATGGTTACTCATGGTGTGGTTCTTGGTCATATAGTTTCACATGAAGGCATTAAGGTTAACACGGAAAAAATTGATTTAATTCTTAGTCTTCCTTATCCTTCTACGGTGCGTGATATTAAATCTTTTCTTGGGCACGCTGGTTTTTATTGTAGATTTATTAAGGACTTCTCAAAGACGGCTTTGCCTTTATCTAATCTCTTGCAGAAAGATGTTCCTTTTGAATTTACAGATTCATGTAGGGAGGCCTTTGACGAGCTGAAAAAGGCCCTCACCAATACACCCATTATTCAGGCACCAGTTTGGGACCAGCCATTCGAGATTGTGTGTGATGCCATCGACTATGTTGTAGGAGTTGTACTAGGCCAGAGGGTAGATAAAAAGCCAGTAGTGATTTACTACGCTTTGAGGACTCTGGATGCAGCTCAGCAAAACTACTCGACTACTGAAAAAGAATTATTAGCAGTAGTTTTCGCTTTGGAGAAATTTCGACCTTATTTGCGTTGGTACTAAAGTAGTTGTTCTTTTTGATCATGCAGCTATCAGGTACCTGATGACGAAGAAGGAGGCCAAGCCACGATTGATCAGATGGATTTTGCTGCTGCAAGAGTTTGACCTAGAAATCAAAAACAAGAAGGGGATAGAAAACATGTAGCTGACCACCTGAGTCGATAAGTGCGAGAAGAGGATGTTGGACAGATCACAGAGACCTTCCCAGATGAGCACTTGTATGCTCTCACATGTAAAGTACCATGGTATGCTCCCATTGTGAACTACCTGGTCGGAGGTAAATTTCCACCCTCTTACTCGAAAGCTCAGTGCCTGAAACTTAAGCATGACTCGAAATACTATGTGTGGGATGACCCGTATTTGTTGAAAATTGGCATAGACCAAATACTTAGGCGGTGTAATCCTGATGATGAGATTTCTTTTGTGCTTAGTTTTTGTCATGAGCATGCATGTGGTGGTCACTTTGGCCCCCAAGAGGACTAGCATGAAAATTTTGGATAGTGGGTTTTACTTGCCACATGTGTTTAGAGATGCATATGATCATTGCAAGAAATGTGATAGACGCCAGAGAGTAGGTAATATTTCTACTACGAATGAGATGCCCGAGTGCCTATTTTAGTTGATGATGTTTTTGACATATGGGGGATAGATTTTCTGGGTCATTTTCTTGTGTCGTTTGGCTATTTATATATTCTTGTTGTAGTGGATTATGTGTCTAAATGGTATAGACTAAGGCTACTAGATGAGATGATGCTAAAACTGTTGTGGATTTTCTTTGCACTAACATATTTTGTAGATACGGAGTGCCTAAAGCCATATTCAGTGATCAAGGGACACATTTCTGCAACAGACTGATGGAAGCTGCTATAAGACAGTACCATGTTCACCACCGTACTTCCACAGCCTATCACCCCCAGACGAATGGACAAGCAGAGATCTGTAACCGAGAAATTAAGGGGAGTCTAGAAAAAATGGTGAAGCTGACTAGGAAGGACTGGAGTCAGAGGCTAGATGATGCACCGTGGGCTTACATGACAGCCTACAAGACACCGATCGGCACCTCTCCTTTTCGGTTGGTATGGGAAGGCATGTCACCTCCCAGTCGAGCTAGAGCACAAGGCCTTTTGGGCGCTTAAGACGTGCAATTTTGACTCGAAGAAAGCAAGATTAGAGAGGCAATTACAGCTATGTGAGCTTTAGGAGTTACGTAGAGGCTTATGAGAGCCAATCAGACTACAAGGTGTGGACCAAGCTGTATCATGACAAGTTCATTCTTTGACGCAAATTCGATATTAGCCAACATGTACTTTTATTTTCATCACGTTTACGACTAATGCTGGGGAAATTGCGTTCTAGATGGACAGGTCCTTACTCAGTGACGAAGGATTTTAACCACGGAGCACTTGAGGAGAACCCGAGGAATGAAGACCATTTCAAGGTCAATGGACAATGGGTGAAGCACTATCAAGGTGAAATCGAACTACCTATTCAGGAGTTTGAACTCGCCGAACCTCCCACTGAAACATAAAACAAAGGCGCTCGTAGGGAGGCAGCCATGCAAATTTTTTAAGCCAACAACGTAAAACAAAGGCGCTCGTAGGGAAGCAGCCAGGCAAAATTTTTGTTTTCTCATTTTTTTCCGTGTCTTTTGTGTCCGTTTGAGTCTTGTTTGGTCTTTTGTCATATGACCGGTCTATCTTGACTTGGTTTTTGTGGGAAAGAAGTTATTTTGCAGGTAAAAATAGGTCCAACTCAGTGCGGGTTGCGTCGAGCATTGACATTATACCCGCGCCCACATGAGACATTAAGGTCGTGCCGAAGGTGAACATTAAGTGTTGACCGCGCCCATAATGTCTACACCGGGCGCGGTCGGGCGTTGACTAGGGTGAAACCCCTAGATTCGATCCTCTCTCCTTCATTCACAAACACAACCCCTAAATGCCCAAGCCTCAGGCCGTCGCTCTATCCGGAGCTTTAGATGCTAACGCAAAACCCTCAGGCAGTCGCTCTTTTGTGGATATCATCAAGACAAAAGGCGGGAGTCGCTTCCCACCTATCCAACTCGCCCCTCGTCATTACGGAACCAAGGAGGGGAAGCCAGCCGTTTCCTTCACCACGGATGAACTCAGAGTCGGGGTCGAGCACCTCAAATTCTTGCTCGTCGCTAAGTTCTCGGGTGGTCGACCACCCATAGACGAAGTTCGCAAAGCTTTTCTCGAAACTTGGTCCTTAGTCGGCAAAGCTTCCATTGGTGCTTGGGATGATCGGCACATCTTGATTGTGCTGGAGTCTGAGCAAGATGCGTGTAAAGTTCTAGCTAGCCCTACGAGGAAACTCGGTCTCTACATGTTCAGGGTGTTCCGGTGGACCAAGGATTTCAGCACTAGACAGGAACCCTCAATCACAACGGCCTAGGTTCGTCTCAACAATCTCCCCCAAAATTGTACAATCAAGGATACATAGCTTCCATCATCTCGTCCTTCGCTCGCTTTCTGGCCATAGATAACAGAACCGTGTGGTTCAGTAACCCAAGTTATGCGCGAGCATGTGTTGAAATCGATATCTCGAAGAATCTTCCCAATGAGGTGTGGATTTCAACGGGTGTGGCGAGTGGTTTCTGGCAAGAAATCGTATACAAAAACCGTCTCCAATACTGCTCTAAGTGCCATCTTCATGGGCACTTGCTTGCAACCTGCCGGAAAGAAATGCAAAGATAAGAAAATGAGAAAAAAATATGGGCGGCGCGTGATGAGCACGGCTTCCCAACAACTGCGTCCCTAGTCACGGCCCCCAAGACAGCTGAAAGGACAGACATTCCAGTTGTAGCTAAACACCAACAAGTTTTACCTGCAGCAGAGAAAGCTATGGGAAGAACTTTTACTCAACATAGGAAGAAAAATCAGAGCACTCTACTCAACGAAGGTAGGACGCATGCTGTTCGTGTCCCCAGCAAAAAAGTCAATGGTCCTCTGACAAGAAAGGAGGGAGAGGTTAAGGGTCAACCTCATAGTACCTGCTCAGGTCTAGACAAGCTTCACCTTTCAAGTATCCCCCCTACAACTGTAGGTTCTGTACCTTCTCAGGAAATCCCGCAAAAGAAGATCTTAATACAAGAATGGCAAGTAGTCAAGAACATAAGGAGGAATCGTCCATCTCATATGTATACAAAATCAGAGTCCAATGAAATAACAGCGATCACTCAGCAGATCAAGATCCTGCAAAATTCATCTACCATGGGTTTTCATGCAAACCCTATATCCGGTCTTCACCTCTTCGAGCCATGTTCTGGGCCCATTGATGGACCAAAATTATACGAATCATAAACACAGTATAGCCCCCTTAATTAGACATTTTGTGTATTTAACTTTTGCTTGTTAGTTCAGATATATTTCTACAGGGTATTTCAGAGCTTAGAGAGAATACATGCTAAAGAGGAGCTTTTAAAGCAGAAAAGATGTTACGAGCCAATCCAAGGTCAAGATCATATGCCGACTGAAGAAATATCAAGGATCCTGACGTTGAATCACTCATAACAAATTAATCAGAAGAATCAGGAGAGGAATCAAGACAGCCCGGGACAAAACATATTGACAGTTTTGTGAAAAGACTGCACAAAATTGTACAAAACTCACACATTGGACCAAAGTGACCGGCCACTTGTTGAAGAGGTGACCAAGGGAGGAGCTCCTCCCCTTCCACCACCGGCAACCGGCGGCTCCTCCTCCCTTGACCGGCGGCTTTTGGCTCCTCCACATGTCTCCTCCTCCTTGCTCCTCCTTCCTCCTCCCTTGGATCAAAAGACATGTGGTGGCTCCTCCACCCTCCATTCTCCTCCTCCATGGATGGCCTCCACATGCAACCATCTCCACCCTCCATCTCCTCCTCCCATGGCTATATAAGGAGGAGCTCCTCCTCCTCATTTGAACACACCTCAAAATCAAAATTCACTTATCTCTCTAAAGTTTTGTAAGTTGTAATATTTGTTTGGCTTTGGAAATAAAGGATAGCTCCCTTGGCGCTTCAACGGTTGTAAGTAATTCTTAGTATTTATTCAACTGCTTTTATTTCCTTAGTTATAATGTTTAGCGCGATGAATAGTAGCTAAACACCTCATTCGGTAGAAGGGGTGGACTTGTATTATAAAATGTTTTAGACTATTAACTTAGCGTCTCTCCTTAGTATTCAAAACTTATTCTATGTGCCATATATTCGGTTAGAACGTCCAAGGTAGAGTGGATGCTTGGAATGGCAAAACTCTACAGCGGGGTTCGTAAACTTGTACGGATAAGTGGATGCTTGGAATGGCAAAGCTTATCTGAGAAGTTTGACTCATCTTAAACACCATTTGGTTGATCGGGAATGATTGATCAAATGGATGCACATAGGCTAATATAACCGAGAATGGAGTATTAGTCTAAATAGAATAAGTGCTCTACGTCCTTGGAATAGGCTAGAAATTGTACGCAAATCGAGTGCTTGGAATGGCCTTGATACACCGTTTGAATACTTAGTAGAGTCACTAAAGGTCAATGATAAACAGGATATAATACAAGGCCCCTGAAACCGAATGCTTTCCTTTAATTATAAAAATTGGTATTTACTTTCCTAGTATTAAAACCAACCAATCAATCAATCAATCACTTAGCTGGTAGCTTTAAAACCAACCAACCAACCTAAAACACGCTCTCTCACTGGATAAACCCCCTCAAAGAACGACTATCCCACTGATTCCCTTGGGTTCGACCCCTACTTACCAAGTACTACCCAGTAGTATAGTTGCGAGTAGCGGACTATTATAAATTTATTTGTACATTTGCTCTGACGACAAGCATCTGTCACCCATCATGCCATCTTCTGGGCCTGACTTTTTAAAGTCCAATATGCCTCACTGTGAGTCAAGTCACATGGGTGAGTTACGCCTCAGGGTTAAGCCATGCAAAGACCCATCTGCACCGCTTGAATCAAACAATGAATACGCCTTAATTCCTTACTCAGGCGACGTCATCGAGAGCTTCGGAGTAAACTCTGCCTCATCGTCTACAGCGACTGCATCGGCGTCGCGAGCGGCAGATGATGACCCTTCCGCGGGGGAAGACAGGCTTGTTTCGAACAGTCAGGTTGTTGTGGTCGGAAGCGCATACACCAGATCTTCCCTTCCTCTCAGGCAAGGAGAGTCCTTCCAGGCATCCATGGCCCTCTGCTCGGTCCTCAATAAAGTCCAGTCCAACAGAAGCAAGATTCGTCGAAGCAGCCGAGTGCATGCAAAAAAAACTAGATCTCATTCATGTGATCCTCATGAATAGTTTCCTCTGCTAGAACGCTAGGGGAGTGGGGAACAAGAGTACCTCTGCTCACCTCAAGGCGCTTTGCGTGCTTCATAAGCCCTCCATTATAGCCATCCTGGAACCCAAGATCTCTCAAGACCGGCTCCCGGGCCTGTGTCGCGACATTGGGATGGACCACTACATGCATGGAGGTGCTGTGAATGATCACATCTGGGTCTGCTGCCGAGAGGGGATCGAAGTCCAGGATCCGATGTGGTCTTCCCAACAAATAACTTTTCGCATTCTTTGTAACAACTCTAACAAGAGTATCTATTTCTCCTTTGTGTATGCAGACTGTGATGACATCGTGCGGGAGCAGCTATGGGATGATCTGATCGCAGCATCGGACTCCATCAACAGTCCTTTGATCGTGTCTGGCGACTTCAACATCATTTCCAATTGGAGTGAAAAGTTAGGAGGCAATAATTCCGATGAAGGTCCCTCAATCGCCTTTAAGGAATTCCAGCTTGAAGCCGGCCTTTCTGATGGTGGTTTCAAAGGAGCACCGTTCACTTGGTCCAATAATCAAAGTGGCTCGGGGCGCATCTGGGAAAGATTGGATCGCTCACTCCTTAATGGGATGGCAATGTCAGAATTTCCAATTCTTCAAGTGACTCATCTGGATCGCATCTTCTCAGACCACTGCCCTCTTTTCATCGAATTATCTTCGCCTCAGCATAACATCGCCTTCTTTCACTACCAGAAGGTATGGGAATCCCATCCTGGCTTCCATGCTTTTGTTTCCCGTTGCTGGGAAGGTCGCCTTCATTCAGACCCTCTGGTGAACTTTGGATTAAAACTCAAAAGTCTGCGAGTGCATCTCAGGAAATGGAATTGGGAGATCTTCGGAGATGTCAGATTAAAGCTTCGGGACATGCTTTTAAAAGTAGGAGTCCTAGAAGCTAGGTTACAGCGCGGGTGGAATAGCGAACTCGCAAATGAGGTAGCCTTGTGTAAAGGCCAATATCAAGATCTAGCCGACTTGCATCATGATATGCTCAAAGCAAAGGCCCGTTTAAACTGGCTGGAACATGGGGATCATAACTCAAAGCTCTTCCACGCGGCTCTTAAGGCTAGAAGAGTTAGGAACAAAATCCATCTTGAGCTTCCGAACGGGTCCTTCTCAGATGATAGGGATGTTATCGGAAATGCCGCAGTTGCCTTTTACTCTGACCTTTTTGGTGGCCCTTCCGCAACTCCTCCTAGCAACATCTTTGGTATCTTTCAGCCTGCGGTCTCTCCGGAAGACAATGAGGCCTTGTGCCGTAAGCTAAAGGAAGAAGAGATCAAGAATGAGATCCTCGGTATGGCGCCCGACAGCTCTCCAGGCCCTGATGGCTTCACTGGGCACTTCTTCATATTCTGCTGGGATGTCATCAAGGAGAATCTTATTGAGGCCATAGATGGGTTTTTTGGAGGCCTTCCCCTTCCTCGCAGCTTCACCTCGACCTACCTTACCTTGATCCCTAAGGTGGCTTGACGGAGCCCACCGCACTGTCGTTAAGGTGCGGTGTTCTCTGTGCAAAAGCAAATTTATATTCCGCTACTCGTGACCTTACTACTGGGTAGCAAGTGGTAAGTAGGGGTCGAACCCAAGGGAATTAGGGGGATAAGCTATTCTTTGAGGGAATTGTACAGCGAGGGAGCGTGTTTTAGGTTGATTGAGGTTTTAGTGCGGAAAAGTAAGTGATTGGTTGGTTGGTTTTGGTTTTTATTGCGAAAAAGTAAATGACAGAAAAGTAAAGTACTGAAAATAAAAGTAGAAGACTTACAGCGGGTGATGCGTGATTGGCAAGCCTTCCGGAACGTGAGCAGTTGATAGAGCAGTTTATACTAAGAAAGTAAATGCAAGGGGTTTTTTAAATCTAGGGAAAGCATTCAGTTTCTGGGGCCTTGTATCATAGCCTGTTTATCATTGACCTTTAGTGATCCTTCTAAGTATTCAAAAGTGTATCAAGGCCATTTCAAGCACTCGATTTGCACACACCGTCTAGCCCATTTCAAGGTCGTAGAGCACTTGTTCTATTTAGACTAGCACCCCATTTCAAGGTATACTAGCCTATGTGCACCCATTTGATCAATCATTTCCGATCAAACCAAATGGTGTTTAAAAGAGGTCGAACTCCTCAGATAAGCTTTGCCATTTCAAGCATCCACTTACCCGAGTATGTTCACGAACCCTCACGGAAGAGTTTTGCCATTTCAAGCATCCACTCAACCTTGGAAGTTCTGGCCTAATATATGGCACATAGAACAAGATTTGAATAAAAAGAAGAGGCACTAAAAAGATGGCCTAAAACATTTTATGATACAAGTACACCCCTTCAACCGAATGAAGAGTTTAGCTACGAATATCCATAGAGGTGGATACCATAGCTAAGTACTTACGGTTTTTGAAAGACAGTAAGCAAAGGAAAGGGGTGAGTACTTCAAGAACCGACAAGAGTACTCAAGAATAGTAAAGACAAGCTTGAGTACTACAAGAACCGACAAGAGTACTCAAGAACTAACTACAATACTCAAGAACCAACAAGAGTATTATAGATTTAAAACCAAACTTACAAAGTGCCAAACTTTAGAGAGAGAAGTGTTTTGTGAATGGGATTGAGGATGTTTGTGGATGATTACAAATGAGAGTGGAGGGCTCTATTTATAGCCATGGGAGGAGGAGATGTGTGGAGGAGGAGGAGCACACATGGCATCATCTCCATGGAAGCTCCATAGCCGCCGGTTGGAGGTGAAGAAAGGAGGGGAGCTTCCTCCATGGCTCACCTTCTCCAAAAGCCGCCGGTCATGGAGGGGAAGGAGGAGGTTTTGTGTGAGTTTTGTGATGTTTTCACAAAACTATCAGTCCATTTCGGCCCCGGTCTGACTTTGGTTGCTCTTCGGTAGGATTTGTTTTGAGTGATTCAATGTCAGGATCTTGAGATTTCTTCAGTCAGCATCTGATCGTGTATTCTCTCTAGGCTCCAAAATGCCCTGTAGATAAATATCGGAACTAACAAGCAAAAGTTAAATAGACAAACAGTCTAATTTAGTGGGTTTAACTGTGTTTATGATTCGTATAATTATGGTCCATCATGGCTCATGCCACGGCTATCTCCCAGCTCCGTCCTATCAGCTTGTGCAATTTCTGTCACAAGATCATATCTCGTGTCCTTGCCTCTAGGTTGGCTAGTTGGCTCCCTCGGTTCATTAGCGAAGAGCAAGTTGGCTTCATCAAGGGCCGCGCCATCCACGAGAACATTGCCCTGGCACATGATCTCACCCATGACTTGAATCATAAAACCTTCGGCGGGAATCTCCTCATTAAGCTAGACATGGCCAAGGCATATGATAGAGTTTCGTGGGCTTTCATCCTTGGAGTTCTCCGGAGTTTGGGGTTCTCTGAGACTTGGTGTGACCTGATTTCCAGATGTGTGGCCAATTGTTTCTACTCGGTAAAATGGGATGGGAAATTATACGGATATTTCAAGTCGACTAGAGGAGTTCGGCAAGGCGATCTGCTCTCTTCTAGCCTCTTCGTTCTAGCAATGGAATGGCTCAGTAGGATCCTTAATGCCGGGGTAGTTCACGGTGTTTTAAAAGCTTATATCACCAAGCGTCGCGCCGTGCAAGTGAACCATCTTCTATTCGCAGACGATCTTCTTATTTTCACAAACGGGGCCAAAAGTTCAATCCGCAACCTTACAGAGATCATCAGCAATTTTTGCTCGGTTTCAGGGCAACGTCTCAACTCAGACAAGAGTTTCATATTCTTCCCAGTAGACTTCCTCGTGTTGAGGAAACTGGAGGTTCTCAGGATCACAGGGTTCAAAGAAGGGTGCCTTCCAGTGACATACTTAGGTGCTCCGCTTTATCGAGGCCGCGCTCGTATAGACATGTTTTCCGGTCTAGTGAACAAGGTCCAAGATCGCATAAGTGGATGGATGAAGAGTCTTTTGAGTATGGGCGGCAGAGTAACTCTTGTCAATTCAGTCCTCAATTCGATCAGGATTCACACCATGATGGTGCTTCCAGTTCCAATTACTGTCCTTAATAGGCTTGCTTCTCTGATGGCCAACTTTGTATGGGACAGCGGAGGGTCCAAACGGCATCATTGGAAGAGTTGGGCTGATCTTTGTAAGCCTAAAATATGTGGCGATCTTGGCATAAGAGACCCTAAATCTGTCATGCTCGCTCTGCATGGGAAGTTGGCATGGAGCTTCATGGAACAGCGGATCCTCTGGGCTAGATGCTGTAAAATCAGATTCCGTTTCGGGGAGCGTGGATCCGGCATCTGGAATGCCTTCAATCATCTAGTCTCGTCCATTCAAGACAATGGCCTTTGGAGCTTGGTTCGTGGTAACACGAGTACAGAATCCTTTTGCTGGAGAATTGGGGCTACACCTCCCGCCCATCTCAAGCATTTGACTATTAGAGAGGTCGCCAGCCAACCTATGTCTTTAGAAGAGCTTTCAGCAGTCCTCCCCGCGAGACAAGCTCACCAGCTTTCTCTATACACGCCAGGATGTTCAATGGATCGTTGTTTGTGGTCCGGCCATGGCAGGCAAGGTTTCTCGATTCGACATTTTTGGCTTTATGGGCAATCGCACCACCCTTCTCTTTCCTGGGCAAAGAAGCTGTGGCAGAAATGGCTTCCTCCCAAAATTTCGTGCTTCATATGGAAGATCTTCCACAACATCCTTCCGGTGGATGAGGCCTTCTCTAGACTTGGCATTCCTCTTGCCTCTCGATGTGTGTGCTGTCGTCTTCCCCGGCAAGAATCCTTGACGCATATTTTCTTTGAAGGTGACATGGGTAGAGCCCTTTGGAGTTGGCTCAGTCTGCATTTCAACAAGCCAAGGGTTCATGGCACCAAAGGTTTAGCTCTTAAGTGGCTTTGTCCAAACCCCAGAAACTTCATGGACAGGCTAGCCATGGGTGTAGCCTGTTGCGGCCTATGGGAGCTCTGGAAGGCTCGCAACTCGCAGATTTTCGAAGGCAAAACTCGGGACTGGCAACGTCTCATGCATACATGGGCATGGAATCTTGCGCGTCTTATTCCCCACAAGGGTCCCGTGAATTCAGAATATCTTCATTCTCTAGGCATTCTCGGAGTTAGACCCCATTTCCCCGGTCACTGGACCCTTTGGAAACCAGGTATTGGGCGTTTCACTCTAAATGTTGCTATAGTCGCCAAGGGAGCTGCTTCGAGGAGTGGTTTCGTTGCTAGAGATCGCGAAGGGGTCTGGAAATTTGGAGGCGCTTTTGAGATCCCCTCTTCTGTAGGATGCAGCCTCCCTTGGCTCATCGACAAAGCCTTGACAGGCGCTAACGGTCTCCCCTGCTCGTGGTCAGTTCAGAGCTCCCATCCGGCTATTAGAGACCTTTCTAATTCCAACTGGGAAGAAGCCCCGATAGAAATGGTTTATTTGGGAAGGAGGCTAATCCAGCGCTTTGGGGTTATCTCTTTTCAAAAAGTCTGCACCTCAGCCAACGGTGCAGCCTTCTCTCTCGCTTGCCTTGTTCCCATTGAAGGAAATCTCGCCCCAGGCCTCATCCCTCGAGGCACTCGCATCGCCCTCAGTGGAGATAAAAACAACCTTCCCCAGCGTTGCCATGGAGACTGGGAATCTACATCCTTTGGCTTTCGTTCCTCGGTGCTAGACGACGGCGTCACCCCCCTCACTGTTAGCAATCCTCTTTTCCGGGATGATAATCATCTTTGATGGCCTCCCCTGTAGAGCTTCGGCTCCCTTGTAGAGGTGGCAATTTTACCCTAAACCCGGCAATCCGCCCGTTAACCGCCCGCTAAAACGATCCCGTTAACCGCCCTATTAGTAAACGGGTTTTGTAAACCAGAAACCCGTTTAACCCGTTTACTAAACGGGTTATCCGGGTAAAACCCGCTTAACCCGCTTAACCCATTTAAACCCGTTTATCTTATTATATAATTTTATTTAAATAATTAAATAAATTATTTAAGAAATATATAAATTATCAAATATATTGTATTATTTTAAGTTAGTAATATATTTTAAATAAATATTTAGATAATGTTGAATTGATCATTTGGACGGATGAGATTAAATATCATTTATGATTACTTTTTTGATGACGAATTATAAATTATTCTTGACGAACTATATCGTACTTTTGGTTTCTCGGCAACGAATTGTAATCCAGTTTTGACGCACTTAGCATTTACACCAAAAATATACCTTGTACTTATCTTTACTCGCTTGCATATGCAATTATTTGCTAATAAGTTAGATAAACAATAAATTAGGAATACAAAGAACAAAATTATGTCATGTTTGGATTTAATTATTAAAGAGAATATTAAATTTGATTTAATTACCAGAAAACTACAAGAATTGAAGAGCTCTTGAAAACAAAAACGTCTGAATATGTTTCAAATAACCTCAAGTCCAAACGAGAGTTATATTCTCTCAAATTATAATTTTATCATTTGACAATGAAATAAGTATTAATCTTTTTTAGACCAAAAAGGTTAAACGAATTAAACGGGCTAAACGGGTTAACCGGGTTAACCGGGTAAACCCGCTTAACCCGCTACCCGTTAAGAACCCGCCCGTTAAACCCGCTAACATTAAACGGGTTTAACGGGTTTGACCCGCTTAACCCGCTAACCGTTTACAACCCGCCCGATACCCGCCCGCCCGCCCGTTTTGCCACCCCTACTCCCTTGTATCCGTTTAGCCTTATGGCTCCTTAATGAAATTTGTGTTAAAAAAAAATGCCCAAGCCCTCTAAAAATTGCCATGTCCTTCTGAACAATTTGTTAAGGAAAGTTTGGATCGAGACTCATCAACCTCATCGTTAAGCAAAATCGCTATGTCCGATTCGCTCCAAAGTACCCTGAAGTAAGGTAACCTAAGTGTGGGTTTTCAAGAGATTTGGATCGTTGAATTGGGAGTTTCTTGCAATTGGATTGTTCAAGGGAGTAGTAGGGGTCTATTGTATCTGGGTTTGTGAAGATCGGTGTTGGAAATCAGAGTTAGGGATAGAAAGTTGAAGTTCCAACCAGAGAAGTCGACCTGCACCTTTCGTGCGCCCACCGTTGACATTAGCCGGCCGCGATGAGTACAGACGTTAGCTAACGTCAAGGCTAGACGCGATGCCCTAAAGTCTAAAGTGGGCACAACCAAGTCTGACCGGCTTTGAACAATTTGTTTCCGGTGCATTTTTTTGGTTTGAGCTATGATTTGATATGACACCACCAGAGGTACCGTTTGAGGAATTGTATGCGGCACTTAGGGTGCTCCCACACAGGCCGAGTAGATTTGTCGAGGCCGATTTTTTGAGTAATAGTGGATTTGAGGATCGAGTCCGAGGCATGTTAAAGGCCAGTGGATGGCCATGCCTCCTCACCCTCAGCTGTGAGACAGATGTCGAGCACACATGCGAGTTCTTGGCATCCTTCTTCTATGAGGGGAGACAGAATCACGAGGGTATGCGCTATAGGCACCGATGTGAGTTTTACCGCATTCTTCCCGCCCAGGTGAGGGAGATACTTGGTTGGCCAAAAGATGGGGAGTGGGTTCGTAATGAAATAGTGTTGTGTGATGCCTGGAGCCGGATTAAGGTGAAAGGCACCGGTATATTTGAGCCATCTAACTCTAAGGCGATTTGTCTTTGAGACCCTGCCTTGTATTATCTATAGAAGATGCTGGGAGGTACACTATTTGCCAGAGATAACTGCGGCGATAAGGTTACCTTCCCCTATATGATTTGCGTAGACGCCTTCGACCGAGGGCAGTCGATTGATTTCTTCCATCTGGCATGCCATTTTTGGAAGAATCGCCTATCAACAGGACCAGTTGCATGTGGAGCGATGATCACCTATATGCTGCGCCATATGCACGGGCAGCCGAGCTTAGCTTCTCACGAGCGCATCCCTCCAGCCTATTGTGACATAAACTACTTCTCACATGCCCATGCTATTCGTAGGCATCCTCGCAGTTGAGCGTAGTACGTGTGAGTTTACCATGACGACTCGCGGTACCACATTGCCATGCCCACAGACAGGCGTCGCCGCACTACATCTGAGGATACAGCTGAGTCCTCTGTAGCAGCCGGTCATCGACGACAGACTAGGGAGAGAGGAGAGTCCTCCGCAGCTCGACGGAGACGTGCCAGAGCACAAGAGCCACTAGCAGCTGTGCTTTCTAGGTGGCAGCTAGATATGGCTAGGACATTGTAAAATTTTCTACCTCCATAGGTCCAGGCAGTGTCAGCACCACCAGGATGGCAGTTTGGAGATCATGTTCCCCCGGAGTACGCCATTCCACATCCAACATCGTCTTCAGACTCTGACTAGGAGAGTACCTGTTTGCTTTTATTTTCCTTCTTTCCCTTTCTTTTTACCGTGTCTGCATTGTTTGTTGTCTTCGAACTAAAGTCGTGCCGCGAGGACACGGCTTGGTTCAAAAGTGTGGGGTGGGGGAGTCATTCAGTTGTGTCTGCACATTTTTTTATATTTTTCTTGCACATTGTACCGTGTCTGCACGTTTTGTTGATTTTTTTTAATGGAAGTGTGAATTTCTCTCTGTTTCATGGATATGCAGTAGTGAATATTGTTGGTGTGAAATATATGATGCTGACTATATTGTATTTCTCTCGTGAAATCTGAATTGTGTTTTTACATGTGAATTTAACACACTACGTGTCTTACAAGCGTCGTTGGTCAAGTCAAATTTAAATTTATAATATCCCTACAATGAGCTAGTAAAGTGGCAAGTAGGGGTCGAAACCTAGAGAGCTGGTGAGGTTACTTGTTGTCCTGTGAACTAATTGATTGGGTTTTGTATGAGCAGTTTGTTAAAAGTGCAAGAGGAAATAATAGGAAAGTAATTCAATTAGAGAAATCATTCGGTCAAGGGTTTCTATTGTGACTCGTTTATCATTGACTTCGAAGAATCTGATTTCGTGTTCCTTAGTGTGGTTACTCCGTTTCAGGTTATAACTTAAGGTAGGACCGTTTCAAGCCACTACGCCACAATCTACTCCGTTTCAGGTTATCGATTTCTAGTTCTAGCAAACCTAATACTCCGTTTCAGGTTATATTATGTTAAGTGCAACTACTTATTCTAACAGTTTAGTATCAAACAAGCAGCGAATATAGGGATTGAATTGATCGGCTAAGTTTCACCATTGAAAGTATCCGCTTAGCTTCACAATTCAATCCGAGATAAATAGCACAAGAACTAGTGGAACATAAAATAGCATTAAGTGAAGAGTCTCAAAACTTCGTCACAATATACAAAACCCTAAACCGAATAGAGAATTTAGCTACTCATAATTGAAACAAAACACATAATGAGAGTAGTAAAATCTTCTCTCTCGTCGAGTGATTCTCCTCCAGAGCCGCCTTGAAACTTGGTAGAATATTGGATGATGGAAACCCTAATCCAAAGATCTTATTTATAGCAAAAAATAGGGTTTCCAAGTCTGTTTTTGGGCTCAATTTCCAAGTTTCGGCCTTGCTGACGTCATCAAACGGACTGCTGACGTCATCATCTCGTCGACTGGGCGCGTTCGTAGGCAAAGTTAGAGGCGTGTTCGTAGGCAACATTAGCGTTAGAGCTAATGTCTCTTGCGGGCGCGATCGACACTGAGTTCAGTTCCTCTTCTGCGCGCCAGTTCCGACTTCGACTCTGGATTTGACCTTCTATATGACCTCGGAGTGAACTAGAGAGTTGTAGGGAATCGAGTCAACTACGCAACGCCATGTATCTCGTATTTTTTTGATCAACGGTCCATTCCCAGCACTCTGTCGAGCGTCCAAAGGTCTGATCTGCCATTGTGATGTTTTCGGCACAAAATGCCATCTTTTATGCGCGTTTCCTCCTAGAGCTTCCAAAACATTTGAAATGCAAAACAACACTAAGAAGTAACTGTTCGCATAATAAAGTGTCGAAATAGTCGGTTTTAGTTTATTCGACGAGTCGTATAAATACGACTCATCAGTGTCCTTTGAGTTGAGATAAACAGGGATGTGGAGTTGATAGAAATGTCCTTGAGAGACTTGTCGAAGCATTCAAAGGATCGGATTTCTGACTGTATGGTTATATGGATTTAGTGGAGGCTAGAACTTTGAGTTTTAAGGTTCAGAGTTTGCTCCACCACTGCAGCGTTTATGTAAGTAGGCGGGACAGGAAAACAGACCGTCCTATCTCTTGTCCAAAGTAACCGGGAAGAGGTGAGTGACCCTCATCTTGACTCTCGTCAAAAAGGGCGAGGATGAGAAAGAGCGGGGAGGTATTTCCATATGCTTGTGGGAGATGATTGGACCTCCTTCAAAAGAAAAAGAAGAAAAAGGACAAGCTATTCACAATAAAGGAGCAAAGCTCAAGAAAAAAATCAGCCAAATTGTGACGTTTTATACAAAGAAAAGTGAAGTGCATCATTCATATATCAAGAGTCAAAGGCCAAAGAAAGTTCACTACACCAAAAGATGTCCAACAAAGAAAGAAAAGCTCAAAAACCTTGAAGCTCGAAAGAATCACGTGCCAGAAAAAGTAATAAAGTATAACCATATAACTAGAGTTCGGGACAGCGAATGCAGATCATGGCTCTAAAGAGGACTATCTCCCATTCATCCGAAGTCATTTCAATTTCAGCTCAAAGGTAACATTATCAAGTTAATTCCGTGTTGAGCATGATGATTTGAGTAACGATTGAGTTATGCATAGAAAAGCTGAATCTAGAATAGAAACTCATGCTCATGTAGCATTTATCCAGGACGTTGAAGAAATTGTGGTGACATATTTGTTTTCTTTCTATGAGTTGTTCTTGTTCGGGACGAACAAGTTTAAGTGTGGGGTGGTTTGATAAGTTGTATTTATACGACTCGTCGAACTAACAGATCCCACCTATTGTGACATTTTTATATGCGAACATTTACTTTTTAGTATGGTTTTGTAATTCAGGTGTTTCGGAAGCTCCAGGAGGAAACACTCATAAAAGATGGCATTTCATGCCAAAAACACCACAGTGACAGATCAGTCCTTTGGATGTTTGACGGAGTCTCGGGAGTTGACCACTAAGCGAAAAAATATGAGCCACATATCATTGCGTGGCAGAGTCATTTCTCCACAACTCTTTAGTTCATATCGAGAGCAGCCGAGGGCATTTGGATGGTCAAATCAAGAGTCAAAGTCAAAATTGACGCGCAAAAAATAGTGGCTAAAATAGTGCGGACTGCGCCCAAGGAAGACATTAGCGTTATTGCTAATGTCAAGGCTGGGCGCGGCGCTAACGTAGTGGTTGGGCGCGGCTGATGACGTTAGCAGTGTATATTGATGACGTCAGTCAGTCCGGTATTTAGCAGTTTGGGCTCAAAAAATAGATTTAGAAACCTAGTTTCTTATAAATTAAGGTTTGGAGAAGAACCAAAAGGAATCCCATCTTTCTACGAAGACCAAGACGGCTCTGGTGAAGACCAAGAACACGAAGCTTTCGGCGATACAGAGAATTTTTACTTCTTTTTCATCAAAAATATTTGTGTTTGTTTTTATGACGATGAGTAGCTAATCTCCTATTTCAGCTTAGGGTTTCATACATTGTGACTAGGTTTTGAGATTTTCGTTCTTAATACAATTTTATATTTCACTAGTTCTTGCTTGCATTGCATGAATTAATTTGTTGGGATAAGTGGAAGCTTTGTCGCAAAGCTTAATCAAACAATTAATTCTTACTGTTAACATCTACTGGATACTTTTTCGTAAAGGTAGATAGTAACATCTAGACTAAATAATACCTTTGTCGGATTGTTGTGTTTAGGAAAGAACTAGAAGTCTAACACATTTGTCGGGTTAGATTGTGGTATATCACATTTGTCGGGATACTTAGGGTTGTTACCTTTGTCGGAACAATCACACTTCCCAACATAAGATTTGATCATTAGATATCTATGATAAACGTGTCACAATAGAAATCCTAAGCTGAATATTCTCGCTGATTGAAAACTCTAATTTTTGTCTTGTTCTCTTATGCCTTCACAAATAATTACTCACAAAATTCCCCTTCTTAATTGTTCACAGTTACAGCTTCAACAACCAGCTCTCTAGGGTTTGACCCTGCTTGCCGCTACACTAGCTTTTAGCAGGAAAAATATAAATTTAAGTTTGATGCGTCAGTAGATTCCTTAATGGGTAACACTACCTGATTGTGCTCCTACAACCAGCACTTTTTCAAAGAATTGACGCGCGTCATCTGGCGCGTCAAATTTAATATTTGTAATTCTCATGCAAGAGACTAGCTAGTAGCAAGCAGGGTCAAACCCAAGAGAGCTGGTTGTTGAAGCTGTTCCTGTAAGCAATTAAGAAAGTGGGGTTTGTGAGCAAGTAGTTGGAAATACAAGAGAAAAAGACAAGTATTAGGGTTTTCAATCAGCGAGAATATTTAGTCTAGGGTTTCTATTATGACGCGTTTATCATATATATCTAATGATCAATTTTATATTTTAAAGTGTGGTCGTTCCGACAAAGGTAACAACCCAAGTATCCCGATGACGCGCATCATCTGACGCGTCGAACTTAAATTTATAATCTCCTGCGAACAACTAGCTAGTGGCAAGTAGGGTTGAACCCAAGGGAACTAGTTGTTAAAGCTGTCTCTGTAAACAAATAAGAGAAAGGGGGAGGGGGTTTTAGTAGTAAAGAGTGCAAAAGAGAAAAAAATAACGAAAGACTGCCAATAAGAGAGAGCATTCAGCTTAGGGTTTCTTTTGTGACATGTTTATCATCGACTGCTAAATATCTAATCTCATGTTTCTAAGTGTGGAATTCCGACAAAGGTAATTCCTTAAGTATCCCGACAAAGGTGATACAACACATCTAACCCGACCAAGGTGTTAGATTTCTAGTTCTTTCCTAAATATAATAATTCGACAAAGGTATAATTTTACCTAGGTGTTACGATCTACCTTTACGACAAAGTTTCCAGTAGTTATTAACGGTAAGAATTAATTGTTTGATTAAGCTTTGCGACAAAGCTTTCACTTAACCTCACAAATTAATTCATGGAATAAGCACAAGAACTAGAGAAACATGAAATAGCATTAAGAAAAGAGTCTCAAAACATATGTCACAATATGCGAAACCCTAAACTGAATTAGGAGTTTAGCTACACATGATTGAAATGAAAAGTAGGAAAATTGCTTCTCTCGTCGAAAGCTTTGCCTTCTCCTTCAGAGCCGTCTTCTGAATGATGGAATTATGAGATGATGGAAACCCTTCTCCAAAAACTTAATATATAAGTTTGTGGGTTTCTAAATCTATTTTTGGGCCAGAAATTTCTACGCGTGAGATGAGCTCAACTGTACCAGCAAGATGTAGCACACGATGTGGTATAGTTACTTGCACAGACTTAGTTGATCGAAACGAAATGCAGAATAGTAAAAGACACAAAGCACTGGGTGACCCAGTTCGGCTCTCAGATTGATGGCTCTTCCACACGGTGTTTCTCAGGTGTTGCTCTCTCTAATAATGAACTAGGGCCTCCTTTATATAGCCGTGTGAAACTAGAAGATCCAAAACCCTAGATTTGATCTTCTAAAGCCCTAGATAAGATATGGATTACATCAATTGAGATTTAATCTTGATCTGCATATCTTCATCTCATAAGAACCGGTTTTGATGATGTGGCAATCAGATAGATTTGATTGAGAACCATCAGTTCAAAAAACTAGGAGCTGTGTTGATTTTTCAGAACTGAATGATTGATCTAGCACAGATCATTTTGTGAGCTTCTTGCACAGATCTGTGTTTGCCTAGATGACACTTTTTACTCCAACAATCTCCCCTTGACATTTGAGGCAAAACACTTCTTCTACATGACCTCTTTTCAACCAGTAGTTGAATCTTGCACAGATAGTCAAGGTTAGTTCCAAGCTAGCACAGATATAAGATAGTAGCTAGCACAGTCTCGCCCGAATACTTCTTATTCATTAATAGGGTCTCGCAGTAACGTTGCGCAGCGGAACTTCAACACAAAACACATATCCATTTGCAGCACGCATCATCACAGCCCAGCGTCCCATCCACAGCCACGTATCTCTACTCATGCAGATACTCCCCGTTTTTGTCGCAAGTGGCAAGGGACTGTTGCACAGACTACTCCTCTTTATATTCAGTATCAGCCTCCTCTGAAGCTCCACCAAATAGATGACCTAAGTCCACAAGCAAGTCCTGGAGCTGAGCACGCTGAATTTTCCTTCGTTTGATCTCACTTTCGAGGAAGGAAATTTGGCCTCTGACTTCCTTAGCAAATTTCTTATGAACAAATACTGGCAGCTGGATTGTTTCCGAGAGTTTCACAGATGCTCCGCTTGGCACATCAATAACTCTAGTACCCTCGAACAGCTTGTGATCCATAACAAGCACTTTGGGTTCATCTGATAGCACATCACCAGGCGTCAGGATGTTGGGGAACTGGTCCAGTACAAGCTGATGGATGAGAGTAGGAAACCCAATTGGCAGCTGTTCCCTAGCTGACACCGAATGCTTTTCTATGTGTGCAAACACCAGCTCTCCCAGGTTGACCTTTTTCTTCATCCCAACAACATAAATCAGCTTGGCTTCTCCGAGATAGGTTCAGATGCTGGCACAGATTTTTCCACTGCTTTATCAGACTCTTCTGCAGACGACATATCCTCAGCCACGTACTCTGCATCTGTATCTTTTCTTGCCTTTTGAGACTCCACAAGACTTGTTTTCTGCTCCGACTCAGTCTCCTTAACTGAATCACTTTCTACTTGCTCATCTTCGGATCCAGTCACCTCATCACTCACGTCGTCTTTCTCACTAGACCGATCAGCCTTTTCCCCAGATGTTGTCTTCCTCGAATCGTCCACAGAATCCTCAGCCTTATCCTTACCCTTAGAAACATCACATGCAAACTCACCAACTGTCTGATCTTTAGCAGGTGCTGGCACAGATGCCTCCACAATAGGAATAGAGTGCTCCTTGGTCTTCTCAACATCCTGCTTAGTCTGTCCAACCACTCCTTCTTTCTCTTTTTCAGTAGGCTTAGCCTCTCTCACTTGCTTCTCTTTTGCCAAGTTAGCCATCCATTCGGCTTGAATTTGCGTCACCAAATCTGCAACAGACATCGAGCCACCTCCAACCACTACTTGTCCCCAACAATACTGTCCGCCACTCTCTTCTTCACCAATTCTTTCACCAACCTTTCTCCACCAATCGGCATCCCAACAGGAACATCATCAACACTAGATTGTTCATCAATAGACTCAGAAGACGTACCTTTAGGTTTCACTGAAGAAACCCCTTTGACTGGAGTCTTGGCCTGTTCAGACTTCTTCACCGGCAATGTGCTGATCTGTGCAATCTCCCCCTCGATGGTAGACGCCTTCTCCAATAAGACTGGATCTTGAACAGTCTCCGGCAGCACCTTGGTGGAATCGACGGCCTTATAAATCGCCTCCTTTTGAATCTCCATCGGAATGACAGTCTCAGGTGGCGTCGGTATGACCTCCTGTTTCTTCAAGGAATCACCTTTCACCACAGAAGGTTTGGTTAGTTTCTTCGGACGAGAAGTAACCTTCTTGCTTCCTTCGACAACGGCGGATGATTTGCTGGTCCTTGTGTTCACCATCTTTGATCGAGTTGAGAGAATGAAATTACAGGAGACAATTAGGGTTTCGTCTAGAAAGAGTGTGAATGCAGATGAACTCCAAAAATCTACCCCCACCCTCTTATATATGCCTGCAAATAACACACGTCAGCACTGAAGATAAGGAATACTGCTCTGGCTAACTGTTCAAGGAGCTTGCACAGTTCGAGTTAAACACATAGCTCCCCCTTTCTACATGGCACGTCAGCAACACTTATTGGAGTTCTGCTCAGGTGACTGCCCCTGGAGTCAAAGCCTTTCAGTTTTTCATGACACAAAGGCCAAGTGCAGACCTTAGTGTCTCAAACCTCTCAGCATCCAAAGGCTTTGTCAACATATCCGCTAGTTGTTTCTCTGTTGGCATGTGGCATAGACAGATGATTTTATCTTCAACTAGCTCTCTAATGAAGTGGTGTCTGATATCAATGTGCTTTGTCCGTGAATGCTGTACTGGATCCTTAGAAATGCTGATTGCACTCATGTTGTCACAGTATAATGTCATGGTGTCCTGATCCAGTCCCACTTCCTTGAGCATCTTCTTCATCCAAAGTATTTGAGCACAACAGCTCCCTGCAGCCATATACTCAACTTTAGTAGATGACAGTGAAATACTGTTCTGCTTCTTGCTAAACCAAGCTACTAGGTTATTGCACACAAAGAAGCATCCACCAGAAGTACTCTTTCTGTCCTCAACATTGCCAGCCCAGTCTGCATTGGAGTATCCAACAATACAACCACTTGTATTTCTAGTGTACCACAATCCATAATCAGCAGTACCACTTACATATTTGATGATCCTCTTCACCTGCAACAAGTGACTTTCCTTCGGATTAGCCTGATACCTGGCACAGACTCCTACTGCTTGACAAATATCTGGTCTACTCGCAGTCAGGTATAAGAAACTTCCAATCATACTTCTGTACACGGTCTGGTCCACTAAAGCTCCTGCATCATCCTTAGGGATCTTCACATGTGTAGCAGCTGCAGTTCTCTTGTGGGTAGCCTTGTCCATTTCAAATTTCTTCACAAGATTTCTAGCATACTTGGCCTGAGTCGAGAAAATCCCTTCCTTTGACTGTACAACCTGCAACCCCAAGAAGTAGTTAATTTCACCCACCATGCTCATTTTAAACTCGCTTTGCATCTCGGCCACGAACTCATCCACCATCTTCTGAGAGTTTGAACCAAACACAATGTCATCGATGTAAATCTGTGCAATGATAAAGTGTTTGTTATCCTTTCTCACGAACATAGTCTTATCTATTCCCCCTCGAGTGTATCCCATGCTCATGAGGAATTGCGTCAACCTCTCATACAAAGCTCTAGGGGCTTGCTTTAGTCCGTACAAGGCCTTGTTCAGCTTGTAAACATGATCTGGATAATGAGGGTCCTTAAATCCGTTAGGCTGTGCCACGTACACTTCCTCGAATAGTAGACCGTTCAAGAAGGCACTCTTCACGTCCATCTGGAACAGTTTGAACTTTAAGTAGCATGCCACTGCAAGCAGAAGTCGAATAGCTTCCAAGCGTGCTACTGGGCGAATGTCTCGTCAAAGTCGATCCCATCTATCTGAGTGTACCCTTGAGCTACCATCCTGGCTTTGTTTCTCGTAATGTTGCCACTTTCATCAGTCATGTTCTTGAATATCCACTTTGTTCCAATGATGTTGACTTCACTCGAACGAGGAACAAGATCCCATACATTATTACGAGTGAATTCTCCAACTCCTCTTGCATAGCCGTGATCCAATGGTCATCTTGCAGGGCTTCCTTCACATTCTTTGGTTCCACCTTTGATAAATAGCAGCTATAATTAATCATATCTCGATAATTAACATGAGTTTTACCTCTAGTTCTGATCTTGTTGTGAGGATCGCCAATGACACTAGACAGAGGATGATTCTTCTAGATTCTGCTAGAAGGTTGCAAGCTAGCTTCACCACCTCTTGATTGAGTTTGATTCACCTCACTTCCTTCAGCATCTCGCATGTGTACATCATTATCCTCCTCGACCGAATCTAACACAGTTTCAGGCACAATTTCAGAATTTGCATCTGGTACCTACCCTTGTACAGGTTTAGGACGAGTATCTTCAGCATCTTGCATATGTACATCATCATGCGTCTCAGCCGAATCTAACACAGTTTTAGGCACAATTTCAGAATGTGCATTTGGTACAAACCCTTGTACAGGCTTAGGACGAGTATCCTGAGTCTCCATATCATCATCTGGTTCCTGCCTCAGAGGTGAATCCTTGGCATCGTCGATCACCACATTGATTGACTCAATCACTGTTCTAGTTCTCTTATTGTAGACACGATAGGCTCTACTGTTTGGAGAATAACCCAGGAATAGT
Source organism: Rhodiola kirilowii (assembly GCA_033675215.1). NCBI lineage: Eukaryota > Viridiplantae > Streptophyta > Magnoliopsida > Saxifragales > Crassulaceae > Rhodiola > Rhodiola kirilowii. The sequence continues at coordinate 28,184,767 of CM066196.1, read as the reverse complement.
CCTTCATCACACTTCCTATCAAGCTTCTGACTTTGCTCCCTATCGGTCAGAATATAACAAGTACTTACGAAGACATGAAAGTGCTTAACAGTGGGCTTTCTTCCTTTCCAAAGCTCATAGCTAGTCTTGTCCATCCCTGGTCGAATCAGAACTCTGTTTAGGACGTAGATAGTTGTTAACATAGCCTCAGCCCACAAATTCAAGGGGACGTTCTTTGCATGCAACATTACTCTCGTCATCTCTTGTACAGTTCGATTTCTCCACTCTACTACTCCATTCTGTTGCGGTGTAATAGGAGATGAGAATTGATGTACAATGCTTTGCTCATCATAGAACTGTGCAAACTTCTCATTCTCAAACTCCCTCCCATGATCACTTCGAATGGACAAGAGATTTTCTCCTCGATCTCTTCTTTTATTAATCAGGTAGGTAGCAAGCTGTACAAAGGCTTGCACAGTTTTGGACTTCTCGCGCAAGAACATGATCCAAGAGTATCTGGTGTAGTCATCTATACATACGAAAGCATACCTCTTCCGCCCAATACTCTCCACCTGCATTGGTCCCATCAGATCCATATGCAGTAGCTCAAGAGGACGCTTGGTGTAGACTCTATCCACTTTCTTGTGCACTGCTCGAGTCTGCTTTCCTGCTTGACAATCACCACAAACAATTTGCATATCTCCTCTAATATTAGGAATACCTTCAATCAACCTGTCGTTGGACAAAAACTGTAAGGATCTGAAATTGATGTGTCCCAAGCGTTGATGCCATAGATGCACTTCATCGGACCTACTCAACATGCAAGTAATTGCTGCTGGGGTTGTAGCACGGCTTAGGAGATAACAGTTGTTGCTTGCACGATCTCCTTCCATCACACATACTCTATGTCAGTCATAAACTTGGCAGGAATTTCTTGTGAATTGTACATGGTTACGACCATCGCATAATTGACTAATACTGATCAGATTGGCCCTTAACCCTTCAACCCAAAAGACATCATCTAGATGTGGCATGCCTGGCACATTCAGTGCTCCCTTGGCAAGAACTTTTCCTCTTTTCCCATCACCAAATGTCACATAGTGGGCGTTGATGGGTCTCAGATTAGTCAGGTTCTCTCGAACTCTAGTCACGTGTCTTGAACAGCCGCTGTCAAAGAACCAGCTCTCCTCATCCTCCTTGCCAGTTGAACTGTACGAGACACAGCAGTATTGATCATTCCTTGGTCTCCACACCATTCTGCCTCGTCTCCTTGTTGGTTCTTCGTACTGGCTGTCACGTCTATAATGATAGCAATGACGTTTGATGTGCCCTGGTTTGTTGCAGTAGTAACACACCCTAGCACGTTGCCATCCTACAGCTCTTGGGGCACAATACTGGTTGTCGCTTTCTCTGGCACAGATAACTCATCGGCTGTCTTGTGCTTGTTGTCTTTAGAAACTGTGCCACTAGCTTTCACAGACTTCGTATCACCACTTTTCTTCTCACCAGCGAATCCAAGCCTGTAGTATCTTTTATTCTCTTCTGCACAGACAGGATCTGGTTCAGATTCTTGGACCCTGTGTTCAAGCTGTTTAGGAGCTTCTTGATTGAACCCATCTCCTCTAAGAGCTTCTTTGATTCTTGTTTGTCTCCTTCAGCCTTTTGTTTCAGCTCTTTTACTTCTTTCTCTAGATTTTCTTTCTCCTGTGCAAGAGTGCCGACTTTGGATTCCAGTTCCTGCTTTTCCAGTTTCAAAGAGATAACACCTGCATTTAGCCTCTTGTTAATGTCTACCAGCTCAGTCCACTTTGAGAACAATAGTGCATATTTCTCAGCTATGCACTCATCAGTGATTTCTTCTTCATCACTTTCTTCAGCTTCGTTCTCTTCCACCTCGGCTTCTTCTTTCTTGGCACAGTCTTTGGAACCAGTGCTGGCACAGTCTATAATGCTTGACAGAGCAACAAAGTTGCTTGTCTCTTCCTCCTCTGTGCTCTCTCCAGTCTCAGCATCACTCCAGCTGACAGTCAGGGACTTGCTATTCTTCTTCTTCAAGGTGTTAGCACACTCTGCTTGTATGTGGCCAAATCCTTCGCATTCCCTGCACTGTATTCCTTTGGTCCGTTCGCTTTTGCCATTTTCCTTATGGTCAGACTATCTCTCCCGTGGCTAGAAATCCACTCTCATGGTGTCTTGATTTCTGGACTGATTCAGGTTGTTCTAGCCAGCACCCTTATGGTTGATCTTCTTCAACAATTTATTGAAGTTCTTTGTGAGTAACGCCAGTTCCTCGCTCACTCCATCAGTGGATTCATCGTCTACCACAGTCTCACCCTTTAAGCCTACCGATTTTACTTTGGGTTCTGGCACAGTCAAGTGTTGCAGTTCATAAGTGCATAGATTGCCAATCAATTCTTTCCAGCCCATGGTTTTTACATTGTTTGCTTCTTCTATAGCAGTTACCTTCATGGCAAATCGTTTAGGCAAGGACCTTAGAATCTTGCGCACAACCTTCTCTTTGGGCAGAGCTTCACCAAGAGTTGATGCCTCATTCACAAGATCACAAACTCTCGCGTTAAAGTCTTTGATAGTCTCATCCTCGTGCATCTTTAACTCCTCAAATCTTTATGTCAACATCTGAATCCTGGATTGTTTCACCTTGTCAGTTCCTTCAAAGTGAGTGGACAAGGTATCCCATGCCTCCTTAGCACTTTCACAGTTCAGGATGAGTTTGAAAATTGTCTCGTCGACACCTGAGAAGATGGCATTTAGAGATTTAGCATTCCCCATGGAGAGACGCTTCTCTTGTTCAGTCCATTTTGTCACTGGTTTAGGCACAAACCTTCCTTTATCAGTTGCCAACAGAGGAGGGTTCCAGCCAGTTAGCACAGACCTCCAAGCTTTCTCATCCACATTCTTGATAAATGCCTTCATCCTGGCCTTCCAGTAGCCATAATTATGGCCTTCTAACAGCACAGGGCGAGTAGTGCTTTGTCTTTCCTTAATGCTCATCTTAGAACAGTAGCTAGCTTCCCAAGATTCCACTCCGTATGTTGAGAACCTACTCTGATACCAATTGAAATTGCTACGTGTGAGATGAGCTCAACTGTACCAGCAAGATGTAGCACACGCTGTGGTATAGTTGCTTTCACATACTAAGTTGATCGAAACGAAATGCAGAACAGTAAAAGACACAAAGCACTTGGTGACCCAGTTCGGCTCAATGTAGCCTACATCTAGGGGACTTCTCCCAAGTCCAAGGAACAATCCACTATCACAGTATATAGTACAAATTGACGTTCGAACTACTGTTATAACTATACTACTCTCCAAGTGAATTGTGTGATCTAAGCTTCCCTTAGATCCAAAAGCTTCCGCCTTGCACGTCCAGGTGATGGACCACAATTGTATGAATCATAAACACAGTTAAACCCACCAAATTAGACTGTTTGTCTATCTATCTTCGATGTTTTAGTCCCGATACATTTCTACAGGGTATTTCAGAGCTCATAGAGAATACACGCTAAGGAAGAGCTTTTAGCACAGAAAAGATATCAGGAGACAATCCAAGGTCAAGATTAGACGCTGAATGAAGAAATCTAAAGATCCTGACATGGAATCATTCAAAACAAATCAAATCGAAGAGAAACCGAAGACAATCCGGAGCTGGAATACACCGATAGTTTTGTGCAAACTGCACAAAACTCACAACCACTCTCCTCATGCCACATGGACCGGCGGCTTTGCCCTCACAACCCCTCCTCCTCCTCTCCCCTTCCTCCACATGTCACATCCTCCTCCTCCCTCCCAAAAGCCGCCGGCGGCTTTTTGATGTCCCTCTCCCCTTGTGACACTTGTCTTCCTCTCCTCTTCCCCTCCTCTCCACCCTTGGATGCTAAACCACATGCCCTCATCTTGGCCATCCATTCCTCTCCTCCATGGCTATAAATACCAAGCCATCCCTCCTCATTTCATAAGCCATAAGCAATCACAACACACCACACTCCACTCCTCTCTCTAAGTTTGTTACTTTGTAAAGTTTGGTTTTGATATAAATAAAAGTTCAGTTTGTTCTCAAATACTTTAGTTAGATCTTGAGTACTCCTGTTTGTTCTTGAGTACTCAAGCTTTCAGTTACAGTTCAAGAGTTACTCCTGTTTGTTCTTGAGTAATCTCTTTCTCTTCTCTCTTTACTCTTGTCGGTTCTTGAGTATTCTTTTCCAAATCCCCAAGTATTTAGTTATGATGTCCAACTCTATGGATATTCGTAACTAAACTCTTCATTCGGTTGAAGGGGAGTTCTTGTTTTATAAAATGTTTTACTTCGTTTAGTTTCTTTTCTCTGTATTCAAAACTTGTTCTATGTGCCATTTATAAGGTCAGACTTTCCAAGGTTGAGTGGAAGCTACGAAAGGGCAAAACTCTTCTGTGGGAAGTCGTGAACATACTCGGGTAAGTGGATGCTACGAAAGGGCAAAGCTTATCTGAGGAGTTCGATCTATCTTTAAAACCATTTGGAAACTGGACCAAAGGGACCAAATGGATGCACAAAAGGCTAAGATACTTCGAAAGGAGGAATTAGTCTGAAGTAGAACAAGGGTTTACAAACAGTGTGGCAAATTGAGCGCTACGAAAGGGCCTCGATACACGTTTGAATACTCAGAAGGGTTCCTAAAAGAATGAATAGGATATAATACAAGGCCCCCTAAGACCGAATACTTCTCTTGCAATCACAGAATCCCCTTTGTCTTTACTTTTATTGTTCAATCAACTGCAACCATCAACCGCTCACAATCCGGAGGACTTGCAATTCACGCATCACCCACTGTAAGTCTTCGCTTTTAATTTCAGTATTTACTTTTCTGTAATTTACTTTTCAGCACTCAAAACCAAAACCAACTAAAAAGTCACGTAGTTGTTAGAACTAAAACCTCAACCAACCTAAAACACGCTCCTTCGCTGAACAAATCCCTTAAAGAATAACCTATCCCCCTAATTCCTCTGGGTTCGACCCCTACTTACCAAGTACTACCCAGTAGTATAGTTGCGAGTAGCGGACTATTATAAATTTATTTGTACAAATCGCTTTGACGACGAGCGGTTCTGTCACCAGGCCTCCTCCCGAGGCTGATACAGTCAAACCTACCACATCAGATTCTCCTGGCAGTGTTGGTCGTCTTTTGTGTGAGTCGAACTACGAGCACAGACTTGTAAAATGTAGCGACGACACCACTTGAACTCTGAAAGAATTTTTGCGCAGCAACAAAGTATGAGTTCAAGTAAAGCAAGTTGCTTACCAACTTGCGGCCTCAATCCTTCTATGACAGCACTAAGACTTGTAGATTAGGTTGATGAATTCCGCTCTCAGATTGATGGCTCTTCCACACGGTGTATCTCAAGTGTTTCTCTCTCTAATAATGAACCAGGGCCTCCTTTATATAGCCGTGTGAAACTAGAAGATCCAAAACCCTAGATTTGATCTTCTAAAGCCCTAGATAAGATATGGATTAAATCAGCTGAGATTTAATCTTGATCTGCATATCTTGATCTCATAAGAACCGGTTTTGATGATGTGGCAGTCAGATAGATTTGATTGAGATCCATCAGTTCAAAAAACTAGGAGCTGTGCTGATTTTTCGGAACTGAATGATTGATCTAGCACAGATCATTTTGCGAGCTTCTTGCACATATTTATGTTTTGCCTAGATGGCACTTTTTACTCCAACAGGGCCAAATTGCCAATTTTTGAACTTACTGACATCATCAAAATGTGTTGCTGACATCATCACTGCGCCACGTGTAGACATTATGACCGCTCCCAGCCTTGACGTTATCGGTATTGACCGCGCCCTGCCTTGACGTTAGCACAGTGGCTAATGTCTTCATAGGGCGCGGTCCCCACTGAGTCTGCGCATCAGTTCCGACTTCGACTCTAGATTTGACCTTCTATATGACCTCGATTGCTCTCGGTGTGAACTAGAGAGTTGTAGGAATTGAGTTATCTACGCAACGGAATGGAACTCGTATTTTTATGATAAACGGTCCATTCCCAGCGCTCCGTCGAACGTCCAAAGGTCTGATCTGCCATTGTGGTGTTTTTGGCACAAAATGTCATCTTTTATGCGTGTTTCCTCCTAAAGCTTCCGAAACACCTGAAATGCAAAACCATACTAAAAAGTAAACGTTCGCATAATAAAGTGTCAAAATACATGGGATTTATTGATTCGACGAGTCGTATAAATACAACTCATCACCCGACAAAGGTGATACACCACAATCTAACCCGACAAAGGTATTAGACTTCTAGTTTTTTCCTAAACTAAATGTTCCGAAAAAGGTATTATTTAGTTTAGGTGTTACTATCTACCTTTACGACAAAGTATCAAGTAGATATTAATGGTAAGAATTAGTTGCTCGACTAAGCTTTGCGACAAAGCTTCCACTTAGTCTAACAATTTAATTCATAAGAATGAGCACAAGAACTAGTTAAATATAAAATTGCATTAAGAACAAAAATCTCATAACATGTTCACAATGTACGAAACCCTAAACTGAAACAGAAAATTAGCTACTCATTGTCATGACAGCAAACACAAATATTTTTGGTAAAAGGGAAGTAGAAATTCTCTATATCGCCGAAAGCTTCGCGTTTCTCGTCTTCTCCAGAGCCGTCTCAGTCCTCGTAGAATTTAAGTTTATGAATTAATGGAAACCTTAACCCAAACATCTTATTTTTAGCAAAAAAATAGGGTTTCCAAGTCTGATTTTTGGGCTTGATTTCCAAGTTTCGGCATGCTGACATCATCAAACGCATTGCTGATGTCATCATCTCATCGCTCACCGTGCCCAGCCTTTACGTTACCACCGCACCCAGCATTGACATTAGCGTTAACACTAATGTCTCTACCAGACGCGGTCAACCTGAGGCTGATTCTCCTTTCTGCACGCCAGTTCCGACTTCGACTCTGGATTTGACCTTCTATATGATCTCGGCTGCTCTTGGTGTGAACTAGAGAGTTGTAAGGAATCGATTCAGCTACACAATGACGCGTGGCTTATATTTTTCTGCTCAGCAGTTCATTGCCCGCACTCCGTTGAGTGTCTGAAGGTCTGATCTGCCATTGTGATGTTTTTGGTATAAACTGCCACCTTTTACGCGCATTTCCTCCTAGAGCTTCCAAAACACCTGAGATGCAAAACCATACTAAAAAGTAACTGTTCACATATAAAAGCGTCGAAATAAATGGGATTAGTTGATTCAACGAGTCGTATAAATACGACACATCAAACCACCCCACACTTAGACTTGTTTGTCCCGAACAAGAACTAAGTCATAGAAGGAAAACTAATATGACACCACAATTTCTTCGACGTCCTGGATAATACTACATGAACATGAGTTGCTAGTCTAAATTCCTCCCTTCCATGCATAGCTCAATCGTTACTCAAATCATCATGCTCAACATAGAATTAACTTAATACATGTTACCTTTTGAGTTGAAGTTCAAATCGATTTGGATGAATGGGAGATAGTCCTCTTTAGACCCATGATCTGCATTTGCTGTCCCAAATTATATGGTTACACTTCATTGCTTTTTCTTGCACATGATTCATTCGAGCTTCAAGGTTTTTGAGTTGTTCTTCTCTCTTTTTTTGGACAACTTTTGATGTAGTGAACTTTCTTTGGCCTTTCGCTCTTGATGTATGAATGATGTATTTCACCTTTTTTTTCTTGTATAAAACTTCACAAAGTGGCTGATTTTTCTTGAGCTTTGCTCCTTTATTGTGAATAGCTTGTCATTTTTCCTTTCTTTTGAAGGAAGTCCCATCATCGCCCGCGAGCATATGAAAATACCTCCCCGCTCTTTCTCATCCTTGACCTTTTTGACGTGAGTCAAGATGGGGGCCCTCCACCTATTTTCTCGGTTACTTCAGACTAGAGATAGGACGGTCTGTTTTCCCGTCCTGCCTACTTACATAAACGCTACAGCGGCGGAGCAAACTCTGAACCATGTAGTCTCGAAGTGCTAACCTCCACGAAATTCACATAACCATATAACTCAAAATTTGGTCCTTTGAATGCTTCGTCAAGTCTCTCTAGGACATTGCTATCAACTCCACATCCCTATTTATTTCAACTCAGAAGGACACGTACTGGGTTAAATTCACATATAAAAGCACAATTCAGATTTCACGAGAGAAACACATCTAATCAGTATCGTCTGTTTCACATTATCAAAATTCAATACTGCATATCCAGGAAATGGAGAGAAACTTTCTACTTTTCAAAGATTTTTTTAAAAGGAAATGTGCTGACACAGTACATATGCAAGAAAAATAAACGTGCTGACACAACTGACTAACTAACTCTCCCACCCCACACTTTTAAACCAAGCCGTGGCCTCACGGTATGACTTAAGTTCAAAGACACAACAATGCAAGACACACAAACGTAAGGAAAAGGCAAATAGAGAATAAAGGTGATAAGCACTCCCCTCGTTTCGTCGCGTGATGGTAAGAATTCTAGTCAAACGAGTTGGTCAACACTGGTCAATGGTCAACCACGCCCACAATAGACATTATGTGTGGTTAAAGTCGTCGTTCGGTGTGGAGCTAATGTTGCCTGAGGGTGCGGTGCTAATGTGAATGCTCGGCGTGATTCGCACTGAGTTTCACCTGTTTCTTGCATGAAAAACATCTCTTTTCCCAAAAGACAATGTAAAAAACGTGACTCAAGACTCAAACAAACATAGCTGACATAAAAACAAGAAAAACAAAAATTTTGCCAGGCTGCCTCCCTATGAGCGCCTTTGTTTTGTATCGTTGGCTCGACGATACCTCTTTAGGGTCACAAGTTAGGATCCCATGGGCGTGTGAGGTCAAACTTTGCCTCGGCTACTCCTTAAGTCTGCCCAAAATACTCATATAATGGTGTGCTTGGGTCTGATCTCCATCGATCAGGTGGATTTGCCTTCACATCCTCCCGAGTTTGCGAGGACACTCTGCTCAGAGCTACTACTTTCGTCGCATGCATAGTCTCATCTGCTAGGTTCAGAGGTAGGGCACCAAGATATAGCGTGTGCACTATGTCCGGTGGCTTCTTCATGCATGGACGGTCGGCATCCTCATAGATATGGAAATTTTATGTCGTCCCACCAAACGCAAGTGACAGTAAGCTTGTGCCCATGTCAATCTTGGCCTTGGTGGCAAAGAGGAATGGATGTCCCAAGATCAGCGTTGGAGGATCATCACTTCTAGCGTCTCCCATCTACAAAACATAGAAGTGTGCAGGAACAACATGATCTCCAACACAAAGTGTTAGGTCCTCAAGTAAGCTAACAGGACGAATAAGCAACTTATCTCCTAACTCTACCAACAGTTTAGGAGGTTTTAATGGACCAAGTTTCAGAGAGCAATATAATGAGTAAGGCATAACATTAACAACGGTACCTAGATCGATCAAACAGTGATGTATAAGAGTCTCACCAACACCACAGGTGACTGTGAAGGCACCTGGGTCCTTACACTTTTCAGGTGGTGGTTCTTGACTCATAGCAAGCGAATGCTTCCTTGTTGGCTTATCCGGCTCATGCTTTGCTTCCAACTTGTCTCCTAGCTCATCCTTATCGATTACATAGCCTTCGGGAGCTCCTGCCTGCACAGAAAATGGAAGGGAAGTATGAGTTTTGGAACATGCATCAGTGTGGACCGCGTCCAGCTTTGACGTTATGGCCGCGTCCTGTGTTGACGTTATAGGCGTGTCCACTTCAGACATTAGCGTCGAGCTAATGTCTTTTGTGGGAGCGATAGGCACTGACTCGGGCTCTTTTTTGCTATTTTTTGCCTTAATGTGCTCGTTGAGCGTGAGTAACCTATTCACCGCTTCTGTAGACTCCTTTAGTGCCGCGTCCACATCTACCACTGCCAATGTGCTGATATTTTCTCTCGGATTAGGCATTGTCTGTGACGGTAGCTTCCCTGGATCTCTCTTCAGCTCAGAAATGGTCTGGGCTATCTGAGACATCTGCTTAGATAGCTCCGCTAAAGTTCCATCGGTCTTCACCTGATGTTGTTGCACATTGGTGGCTATCTACTGGGTGCTAGCTGTCAACTCATTTACTACGTCTTCCAGAGACTTGCTGGAACTTTGATGGCTAGGGCTGCTTGATTGTAGTTTTGCCCTCGCTGCTGGTACTGACTCTGGTTATTGTAGCTGCCAGATGGTGGCAGTATGGTGGGCGGTAGTACTGGTGCTGCTGAGTCTGTTGGCGTGCATTGTTGTTGTACTTTTGGAATTCACCCACTGCCTTGACATCAACTTGTGTATCCTCCTGTAAACTAGGGTAGGCATCCGTCTTATGAGTAGTAGCTCCGCAGAACTCACAAGGCTTCACCCGTGATACCTGGTTTATCATGAGCATCTGCATCATCTTTTTCAGTTCTTTCAGCTCATTAGATGCTGGGTTCTAAGCCTTTGCAACATGTTTGGTGCAGCTAAATTCATCATGCATGCTGCCTTCTTCTCTGAACCTATCATTCTCAGCCACCTCCACTATCAAATTCCTTACTCCTGCTGGGGATAAATTCATGATCGTGCCTCCAGCTGAGGCGTGATAAGTCGTAGTTGTATGACTATTTTCTGTGTTAATACCCCGTCTCTTAGTGGTTGTCTGTGTATTATTTCACTACCTATGTGTAGTTTTTGTTCTCAGGTGCATTCGGAGACCATGGAAGGAATATCAGCTAAAGAGAGCCTGTTAGAAGATGTTTTGCAGCGAAGGAATGAAGTCCAAAGTGCTTGAAGTCTGAGTCAGTGTATATCGCGCAGGCCTGAAGGATTACTTCGCGGAGGTCTACTGAGTTTCTCTAATTGTTCAGACCTCCGCGGAAGCTAAATGAAGAAGACGTCCGTGCGTCCAGCTGGCAGTCGAATTTCATTATTTCTGATTTGGAATCTTGGGAGGAAACATACAGAATTCGAGGAGACAGAAGAGAGGCGTCTGGCTCTCTACTTAAGGAAGGAAAAATCAGGAAAGAGAAGAGGTTCAGAGTAGAGATTGGAGAAGAGAACTCTCGGAGTAGGGTTCCAATTGAAGAAGCTTGAGCGTGGATTCGTTGCTGGATTCAAGTATTGGAGTTGAGCTGCAGCTTGGGGAGAATTCATCATTAGTAATTTCGTTTCATTCTATTCAAAAACTTGATGATGTATTCCCTTACGATGAGTAGCTAAACTCATATTTGTAGGCTAGAACTCGACATTGTGATGTTTTGACTTGAGACCTATAATGAATTCTGTGTTTTGTGTCATATTACTATGCAATGTTTATGGAGTTGATTTTGCTAACATGAGTGGAACCCTAGCGGGGGAGCTTTTGTTTGTTTGTTGATTCCGATTGTCAAGTTTACTAGCAACCTAGCGGGGATAGCAAACTAGGACACGAGTAATATACCACTAGGATTAAACACCCTAGGACAACTTGTTTAAATCTTCATGCAACTCTAGCGAGTTAGGGTCTTGATTATCGCTAGCGCGAGATTGAGTACTAGAACAAGAGCAGGGAGTATAACCTTAGCGGGGGAGCTCTAAGTTGTAGAACATTAGAAATCAAAACGGATTTGTCAATGATTTGCTCTTGCATCACAGTCGAAGGTTCTAGCTTGCACTACTCTTTGATATTATATACTTGAATTTGTGTGACGATTGCTCTCTTGATAAGTGATCATTGTTGCTTGCTTTTGGTTTTTTATTTACTTGTTTGAAATTTCCAACCCCATTGTCACTCTCGTACTCAGTGAACAGTTTCTTATATCGATCTCTGTGGATACGACCCGACTTACCACTTGCTAGTCGGAATCATAAATATTGTTTTTGACGGGTACAACGATGCCTGTCAAATTTTGGCGCCGTTGCCGGGGATCGGTAACGAAGAATCTCACTAAGTATTTCTTTCTTTTAGTTTTATTTTATTGTCTTTTATTTTGTCACTTGATTATTTTTTGTTTATGTAACAATGTCACAGAGAAGTATTGAACGTGATCATGAAGAGCGAAGTAGTGTACTAGGAGATAACATGCAAGAACAGAGGCAAGGACTGCCCGCTGTTAATCAAAGAGTACCACCCCCCAGAAATCAGCGATTCGTGAATAAGTATGCTAGACCTCGTGCAGCTAGACACGAGGATTACGAGGATGAGTTGGATCGAGAATACCTCGGTGGAGGAAACCAATATGGACAGTAAGATAGGCGTCGTGATTTGGGACGCACTATGAGAGGAGTTTGTGCGCCGTATATAGATGAGGCACCTTGGTGCATTAGGTTGGATGAGGACCCAGAAGATATCGAGATAAAGGGTGGGGTGATACACCACTTGCCCAAGTTTGGAGGAATGCCCGGTGAGAACCCCCTAAGGCACTTGAAGTAATTTCATGGAATTTGCATGTCCATGAAATCGGCATCGGTTCCGGAAAATATTTTTAAATTAAAAGCATTCCCTTTTTCTTTAGTAAGTCAAGCTAAATCTTGGTTAATGTCTTTGCCTTCAGGTTCGATTATTTCATGGGATCAAATGCAAAGGAAGTTCATGGACAAGTACTACTCCCATTCGAAGGCGGCTCAAACAAGAAAGGAGCTCTCTATGCTTAGACAAGGACGTGGAGAAACGTTGTCCGATTATTTGGAGAGGTTTAGGCAATTGGAAGAGAGTTGTCCGAATCATGGAATTCCACAAAGGATGTTGCTTGAATACTTCATGGATGGGATGATTCTAATGGAAAGAAGAATGCTAGATGCCTCCGCTCAAGGGTCTATCCTTGACATGTACCCCAAGGAGATATGGGAGTTGATTGAGAGAGTTGCCGAGAGCACAAGGTATTTAGAAGAAACACATAAACCTGCACCAGTTGCTAACGTGAATGTACATTCTGAATTACAGGAACTGAAGAATATGATGGCTCAAATAGTGACGCACCCACCACAAAGCAATCAACAAGTGGAGTATAAGGTAAACAAGTCCACTTTTAATTCAATGAATAATGATAACGCTGTTTTTCAGGAAACAACAGAAGACGTGAATATAGTGGGCTACATGAACAAGGGAGATTTGCCACCAAGGAGGTATGATGGATACCAAGGCAACAACAAATGGCAACCTAGGCAAAATGATGGTGGTTGGCAGAGGAACAACAATTACGATGTGGGGCAATCCTCGTACCCACAAAAGCAGCCGTACAAACCACCACACATCCGACAAGGAGACAAGGACCCGATCAAGGAATTGAGAGAGGAAATGAGAGGCATGTTCAAAGAACTCACTCAAAAGATGGGCCAACAAGCTGGAGACGTTAACGAGCTAAAGAAGCAAGTGTCTCAAATTGCCAGCGCTGTTTACGAAAAGCGAGAAGACAAAGGGAAGCTACCGTCGCAAACGATTCCCAACCCAAAGTCCAACATTAGCGCTGTAATGCTTAGGAGTGGAAAGCAATTGAAGAATGGAGAAGAAGAGCTGAATGAAGATTTGCCCTCAGTGGATCTAGCGGACGTCTCACCAATTAACACGCGGACGCCTGATGAATTACAAAATAAAGAGATGTCCGCGGAGGATAATCATGAGACGTCCACGGATTCCCCAGATTCTGTTAAAGAAATTCCATATTCTAACACTCCTCTACCATTCCCAATGTAGGTTTCTAAGACCAACAAGAAGTCTATCACAGACAAGGAGGTTTGGGAGTTGTTTAGCAAGGTGGAAATCAACATTCCACTCATTGAGGCTATTCAGCAAATTTCAAGGTACGCAAAATTTCTTAAAGAATTATGTACTAACCGTAGGCGTACAATTAAGAATGAGAAGGTCATGCTTGGAGAAAGAGTATCAGCAGCGATACAAAGGAAGGTGCCCAAAAAGTGTAAGGATCCAGGGACTTTTACTATTCCATGTGTTATTGGTAACATGAAGATCGAAAATTGCATGCTTGATCTTGGTGCTTCCATAAATGTTCTTCCTTACTCTTTGTACTTATCTTTGCGTATTGGTCCACTTAAACCCGTGGGTTTGACCATTCAATTGTGAAATCTACTTGTCTTAGTTAAGACGAGTTCCAGATGGTGTTCGAACTGCGTCTCGAACACTTGTTGGACAGTTTCAGGTTGTGTTCAAACAGAGACTGGAACACCTTAGCAGACAGAACCAAAAATAGAACAAACAGGAGCACACACGATATGATAACCCAGTTCAGCTTCGCCTTCTCTGGGGGTTTTCCCACACCCGAAATAGGGACACAAATCTTATTACGAGTTTAGAGCAATTCGTGGACTTACACTTACACAACGCCTTGTTTGTAATAGCCTAGCCTCTAACACTCCGTCTCTCAAATTTGCAATCTCGGTTCACCGCAGCTCCCCTCGATCCCCTATGGGTAGGACGAGACTTCCCTCTCGGCCTAGTCTTGGACCTCCCAGAAGCCCAGTCGCCTTCTTCCAAAGACGTGTCTTGATCACCGTGTGTGTGTGCGCTTTGTTGTACTTCAAGAACAGTCTGAACAGCACACTGAACAGACTGCTTCTTCCCCGTTGATATTTCGGTGTGGAATAGTCAGCCGGCCGTCGCTCCTCCACCAATCTCACGAGTGCTCTCGTGTTTTCTTTTCACTCTGGAGGCGACGCTGATGTCGACGCCCCAGCCTTCTATTTATATGCATTGGCGGATCCGAATCAGCCCTAGGAAATCTGTCACATATTTAGGAAATATTCCTAAATATTTGCTAGATATATTTCCTCCAATCTTCATGAAGATCTCGATCTTTCTTTCTCGCCAAGTCATTCCAAATCTGGTTGGATACTGATGTGAGAATATCTATCTGAATATTTATTCTCTCACGATGACTTGTCGATTGATCCCAATCAAATAATCTCGTCGATATCTTCTGGATATCCAGATCTTCATTCCAATCTTCATGAGATATCTTCTACGGTAAGTTAGTCAGGAGGTCTTCAATTCTGGTGAGGAGATATTCGAATGACATCTCGAATATCTGTTTCTTCGCTGACCGACATCAACCGAAAAGATCCTTTATCTTCAAAACCTTCTGTATTCAAATCATGCGTTTGCTGCACGCTGTAATTCTGTTCCAGTCCGTGGTTGAACACTTCTTGAACTCTAGCTCGAACTGTCTAAAGCCGTTTTGCCAAATCCATGCCATTCATGGGAACATCAATCTCCCCCTTGGCATTTTGGCAAAACCAAATCTACGCTTTAGACACAACTTGAGGAACTAGAATAGTTACCTCAAAATACTCCCCCTTTTTGCCATAAATCGGCAAGGGGTCTGATGAGACGTATTTATACGACTCATTAAGTCATTAAAACCCACCATTTACGACATTTGATCATGAGAACGTTTACTTGTTAATGTCGTTTTGGATTTTAGGGCCTTTTGGAGCTTAAAGAGGAAATGAGCTTAACAATGGCATTTTAGGCCACAAAAGCATCACAAGGTGATTTGGAGGCAAAATGGGACCTAAGGACCTCATCCGGGGCCAAAGGACCCAAGTCGGGACCTAAGGACCTCAGCCGGGTCCCTGCCCGAGCGCCTGTCCGAGTGCCCGGGTCCCTGTCCGAGTGCCCAGGTCCCTGCCCGAGCGCCTGTCCGAGTGCCCGTGTCCCTGTCCGAATGCCCGGGTCCCTGCCGAGAACACCAGGGCATGCGCCTGCGCCCGAGGCATGCACCGAGTGCCCGAGGCCTGCGCCCGATGCCTGTGCCGAGTGCCCGAGGCCTGCGCCCGAGGCCTGCGTCCGAGTTTCAAGTAATCTAAGGACTTCGCCGGGCCAAAGTCAAACGACGCCCAATTCTTCAAGTGATATGGAGTCCTTGCATCATTGGGAACCATTTAAACCACTTTGGCCCGAAGAAATATGCCCGCATCCCGGTTTTGGCCGATAGTGCCCTAGAAGGACCCGGCCGCGCCCGGCCAGCGCCCTACAACTTGCAATCGACTTTTGACCTAGTTCCGGGCATTTTCTGGCAAAACTTCCTTCTTGGAACTTGCTTAGAATCATCTCAACAAACCAGAACCGGAGCCCCAAGGCCTGGAACGCAAAATGCACAATTGGTCCTTCCAAAGGGTCAATACTCAAGGTTAAGGTCAAAGGGTCAATGGTCAACCTTCCCTTGACTTTCTCGGCTCGTCCCCCAAGGTGATGATGTCACCCTCCGTGTGCTTGTGCCAGAACTGAAGACGTTGCTGCCAAGGGACCTAAGGCCAAGGAGTTAGGGCGGTTTTGGTCTTGCTTGTGCCAAAACACTATTGCCACTCAAACTTGAAGTCCAAGCCAATTCAAAGACCGAGAACCTTCCTCAAATCTCTATATAAGCAGCACCTTGGCCCTTGTAAATGACATTTGAAAATCTCACTAAAAATCATAGTTGTTACTCTTGTCATTTAGCTTTGGAATTGGAAAGTTCAACATCTCTCTACTCCTTCTTTACTTTTATGCAATTTACTTTCTTGTAATCTACATTCTTGCACTTACTTTACTGTCGTTACTTTCATGTACTTCCATTCCATCCATAGCTCTCATATCCTTCCCATGGATATGAGTGGCTAAAATTCCATTTTCGGTTTGGGGATCATTCTACTTTGTGGCACGGTTTTGAGACCTTATTCCTAATGTTTCTTTGTGTTCTAGTGGTGTAAGAGCTTGGAAAGGCCTTACTTTGGGTGATCTCTTGGAATGGAGTGAACCACACTCATGACACAAAGTATGATCTTTAGAGGTCAATGATAAATAAGCCACAATAGTATTGTCAACACATTTTGAGATTCATGTCCTTAATGCTATTTTACATTTCACTAGTCCTTGTGCTTCATGCCACGGATCAAAGGCTTGGCTAAGTGGATGTCTTTCCACAAAGCTTAGTCAAGCTAATGATCCCTATTGCAATATCCCTTTGATGCTTTGCGGCAAGAATGGATAGTACACATAGATGGAACATTACCTTTGCCGGATTGTTCAATCTACTAAGGACTGGATTAGAAGGTCTAAACCGTGCATAGTGAGGTAGTGGAGCTTAAATGCTTTGGGTTGCCTATGGCACCACACTACTACCTAGTTCGGTTAAGACCGTGGTGTATTACCTTTGCCGGAATACTTTAGGTTGTCACCCTTGCCGGGACAACCACACTCTACGAAATGTGAAATAGATCATTTGATATCCATGATGAATGTGTGACAATGGATCCCTAGACCGAATACCCATTGCTTGTTTACATTTCGTCCATTTACTTTATGCACTAGTATTAACTTGTTTCCAAACCCCCCCCAAAAAAACTGTCTTTACTTTCCTTTACCTTTTGTTTACAAGAACAACAAAGTAGCCATTACAACTTCCTTGGGTTCGACCCCTACTTGCCACTCTACTATTCTATAGTAAAGTACAAGTTAGTGGACTATAAATTTAAAGTTGATTTGCACACTACGACATTGTGCTCGTCAAATTTTGGCGCCGTTGCCGGGGAGTTGTGCGTTGGTGAAGTTGTTCTTTTGTTTGTTCCCTCTTTGTTCTTGTTTTGATTCTCTTGGTTCGCCATGGCCTCTTATTACAATAGAGAGCCTTGGTACGATGAGGAATGTTCCCCACAATCCTTCCAACAAGAAATCCGCGAAAAGATCAACTACATTGTGCAATCCCGGGATGAAACATTGGATGAGTACTTACGGTACTTTGATTCCCTTGTGACAAGCTGCCCGCACCATGGATTCACTAACTACGATCTTCTTCAAAGATTTCTCGGTGGAATGATGCCACATGAGTGGGATAGGCTCAATGAGGCAGCAGGAGGCTCGGTCTATAAGTTAACCATGAGTGCTATTTGGCACTTAATATATGATTTGATCGAGGACTCGAGGCTAAGGCAAGAACAGCACAAGGCGCTTGAGGACTTTATGATGGAGCCGGTCGAAACAATGTACCAAGACCATGCTGAAACCGAGGGAACTTTGGCCGAGATATCAAGGATATTGTCCGAGATGAGAAGGGACCGAGAAGGAAGATGCACAATGGATGAGGACCCCTTGATGATTGAAGAAGACCAGACCGGGCTCTCGGACAGACTTGATCCAGCACTGTCGGACGGACTCGATTTCACGTCCTCGGACGGACTAGTTCCACCAGACGCGTCTCAGGCTCTCGGATCAGTCCTGGACGCGTCCCAGACGCCCAGAGCCTCAGGCCCGATGCCAGTTTCTGCGCCTAGCCCGGTCTTCCAGCAGGCGTCTGTATCCATTCCAACAGACTTGAGCCCGGCGCCCGGATCAGACCCTCCAGCAGGTCCAGTTTCCTCGGACAGACCCTCTCTTGCGCCTAAGGCGCCCGGATCAGTCCTAGTACCCGAGCCCGAGACCGTCCTCTTCCTCACTTCCGGGCTGTCCGAAGAAGACCCTATCCTCATTGATGAGCCATCCGAGGCATGCCCTATCCTCCTAGCCGAAGAGTCCCAACTTGTCCCCTCATTGTCTACGGAGATCACAACCACCGATACTCATGTAATCAAAGGTGATGTTCAAGGCGAGTTAGAGGTGAAATCAAACATGGGGACAAGCTTGATGTCGCTTGTGAGTGATGGCAAAATTATGATCTTCGAAACATGCAAGAATGCCATCCACTCATACATAAAGAAGCGACCGAGGCATGGGATGTTTGAATGGAAGCCGAGATGGAAGAATAAGAGGGCACATCTTGATGGATCAGTGGCCATGCTCAAAAGGCCATCTCCTCCTCCTCCTCAAAAAGATGTAAAGACAAGGCCACCAGACCGGTTGAAGGCAAAACCGAGCCCACTGCCATATGTGAACCTTGGAAAGATCAAGAGAGCAGTTGGGAAGAAGTTTGACCTCACCCACCCATGGGATCCCAACATATGATCCCTAGAGGTACTGTCGAGCCAACGACGTTAAACAAAGGCACTCGCCGGGAGGTAGCCCGGCATTTCTCATTTTATAGTATTTTTTGCATTTTACTTTCCTGCATTTTATACTAACTGACAGAACCGCTCGTCGTCAAAGCGATTTGTACAAATAAATTTATAATAGTCCGCTACTCGCAACTATACTACTGGGTAGTACTTGGTAAGTAGGGGTCGAACCCAGAGGAATTAGGGGGATAGGTTATTCTTTAAGGGATTTGTTCAGCGAAGGAGCGTGTTTTAGGTTGGTTGAGGTTTTAGTTCTAACAACTACGTGACTTTTTAGTTGGTTTTGGTTTTGAGTGCTGAAAAGTAAATTACAGAAAAGTAAATACTGAAATTAAAAGCAAAGACTTACAGTGGGTGATGCGTGAATTGCAAGTCCTCCGGATTGTGAGCGGTTGATAGTTGCAGTTGATTGAACAATAAAAGTAAAGACAAAGGGGATTCTGTGATTGCAAGAGAAGTATTCGGTCTTAGGGGGCCTTGTATTATATCCTGTTCATTCTTTTAGTAACCCTTCTGAGTATTCAAACGTGTATCGAGGCCCTTTCGTAGCGCTCAATTTGCCACACTGTTTGTAAACCCTTGTTCTACTTCAGACTAATTCCTCCTTTCGAAGTATCTTAGCCTTTTGTGCATCCATTTGGTCCCTTTGGTCCAGTTTCCAAATGGTTTTAAAGATAGATCGAACTCCTCAGATAAGCTTTGCCCTTTCGTAGCATCCACTTACCCGAGTATGTTCACGACTTCCCACAGAAGAGTTTTGCCCTTTCGTAGCTTCCACTCAACCTTGGAAAGTCTGACCTTATAAAGGGCACATAGAACAAGTTTTGAATACAGAGAAAAGAAACTAAACGAAGTAAAACATTTTATAAAACAAGAACTCCCCTTCAACCGAATGAAGAGTTTAGTTACGAATATCCATAGAGTTGGACATCATAACTAAATACTTGGGGATTTGGAAAAGAATACTCAAGAACCGACAAGAGTAAAGAGAGAAGAGAAAGAGATTACTCAAGAACAAACAGGAGTAACTCTTGAACTGTAACTGAAAGCTTGAGTACTCAAGAACAAACAGGAGTACTCAAGATCGAACTAAAGTATTTGAGAACAAACTGAACTTTTATTTATATCAAAACCAAACTTTACAAAGTAACAAACTTAGAGAGAGAAGTGGAGTGTGGTGTGTTGTGATTGCTTTTGGCTTATGAAATGAGGAGGGATGGCTTGGTATTTATAGCGATGGAGGAGAGGAATGGATGGCCAAGATGAGGGCATGTGGTTTAGCATCCAAGGGTGGAGAGGAGGGGAAGAGGAGAGGAAGACAAGTGTCACAAGGGGAGAGGAGAAGGCAAAGCCGCCGGCGGCTTTTGGTGTGGATGGAGGAGGATGTGACATGTGGTGGTGTGGGAGAGGAGGAGGGGTGGATGTGAGGAGAAAGCCGCCGGTCCATGTGGCATGAGGAGAGTGGTTGTGAGTTTTGTGCAGTTTGCACAAAACTATCGGTGTATTCCAGCTCCGGATTGTCTTCGGTTTCTCTTCGGTTTGATTTGTTTTGAATGATTCCATGTCAGGATCTTTAGATTTCTTCATTCAGCGTCTGATCTTGACCTTGGATTGTCTCCTGATATCTTTTCTGTGCTAAAAGCTCTTCCTTAGCGTGTATTCTCTCTAAGCTCTGAAATACCCTGTAGAAATGTATCGGGACTAAAACATCGAAGTTAGATAGACAAACAGTCTAATTTGGTGGGTTTAACTGTGTTTATGATTCATACAATTGTGGTCCATCAGATAACCCCACACTTTTAGTTGTTCGTCCCGAACAATGCTTTATAAGGGCGTTACTAAGTAAGTTGGTTAAAATATGAAAATAAGATTGTGGTACTCGATTTTTCCTAATTCATGCATTACTACTTGTTACTAAATTAAACTGCGTAAATAAGTAGAAGAAACTTGATACTTGTACCTTCGTGCTGAGATGCAAATTATTTCGGATGTTTCGGGAGATAGCCCTTTTCAGGCTCCTGGACTACACCTTCGGGACCGTCTCGCACTATATGGTTTTCTTGTAGCTTTCTCTAGCACGTGATTCGATTCGGGTTTCAGTGAGTTGAGCCTTTTTTTCTTTTTTCTTTCTTCTTCTTTGGCGATGGACTGCTTTTTATAGTGATTTGCCTTTAGCTTTTGATTTGACGTTGTTGAGTGCTTCACTTTTGCTCGGTTAAAACCTTCACATTTTTGGGCCTTAGGCCTCTTTTGATTTTCTTCTTTGAGTTTTTTGCTTCTTTGTGACTTGCTAGTCCATCTTGTTTTTTGCCTTCTTGGGAGGTCCAATCATCGCCCGCAAGCATATGGAAATACCTCCCCGCTCCTCTCATCTTTGTTGTTTCGCGCGGGTCAAGATGAGGGTCGCTCATCTATTTTCTCGGCTACTTTGACTAGAGAGAGGACGGTTTGATTCCCGTCCTTGCCTTTTACATAGATGCTTCAAGGCAGAGTTGACTTCAATTATTCACCGAAACCTGAAGTGCAGCCTCCCTTGACTTCGAAAACCATATAGTTTGATCTGATCCTTCAAGTGCTTGCCAAGCCTCTCTAGGGCAATTTCTATCAACTCCACATCCCTAGGTTATCTCGGCACAAAGGACAAATGAGAAGTTACATTCTAAGTTTTTAAACAGTTGAATTTTCACAAGGTTGATGCATGAATTATGATCTATCTTTTTCACATTCTCAAGTTCATATTTTCAAAAAGATATTATTAAAAAAGAAAAGAAAAACATGCAGATGGTTCTCACCCCACACTTTTGAACGAAGGCGTGCCTTAGTTCAAAAGTCATGCAAATATATACAAGAGAAGGAAATGACATTAAGGAAAAAGAAGAACAGAACTCCCTTTTACTGTGTCGTGCAAACGACATGGCATGAGGCTGGATAATCGAGGGAGTCTGGCTGGGGCCTCGAACTCTCAGCGCAGGCCCGGTAAATTCACTGAAGCTGCCTGGCTAATCCGGTCTTGCTCCAAACTTAATTCCTACATGAAAGATATTCCTTCTATACAAAAAGTGGGTGAGATCGCTTATTGGAAATTTAAATGACAGAAAATAAAGTGCAGAAAGTAAGATAGTGTCGGGTTACCTCCCGACCAGTGCACTTGTTTAACGTCGTTGGCTCGACAGTACCTCGTTCTTGATCATTGGTTTGGGTCCCATGGGTGGCTTAAGTCGAATTTTGCCACTATTCCTGTGTTGATTCTAGCCTTCTCCTTTCCTGAGTTCTTGGGGAATGATGTTCTTGGGTCTCGTTCCCATTGTTTTAGTGATTTCTTTTTCCATTGTTTTTGAGATGGCGAGGGGACTTTGACCATAGCTGCTGGTCTTGTTACTTTTTTGGTCTCCTTGGAAAGGTTGGAATTCCGTGTATCCTGTTCTGAGATAGGTATAATGTCTGGCGGCTTTTTTGTATCCGTGCGGCTCTTATCAATGTAGAAGTATGCAATTTTGCCGCCGAACTTAAGCGATAATGAGCCCTTGCCCACATCGATTCTTGCTTTAGTAGCGTAGAGGAATGGTCGTCCCAATATTATTGTTGGAGGGTCGTCTTCGTTGGTCTCTCCTGTTGGTATTATATAAAAGTCCGCAGCAACGGCGAGCTCTCCCACATGGAGTATTACATCCTCCAATTCTCCAATTGGACAGATGCACGACTTATCTCCTAGCTCGATATTCGACCTGGGTGGTTTCAACGGACCAAGTCCTAATAAGTAATATAAAGAAGAAGGCATGGCGTTGACAGCAGCCCCAAGATCGACTAAGCACTTATGAATCTGTGTTTCACCGATAACACAAGTGACTGTAAAGGCTCCTGGGTCTTTATTTCTTTCTGGTTGTGACCCATGATCTGATGTGAGGGCTTTTTCTATTGTCGGGCCATTCTGCCCACTCCTTGGTTTAGGGTTTGTATAATCGTTCCCCTTAATATTTTGCTTCGAAGCATAAATATTAGTTGGTGCGCCATCCCATCCAGATGCTGGTATGTCAGAGTGTGTGATTGGCGGGGGTGTTATACAGACGGTGAATGCATACCGTCCATTGTCAGCATGCGTGACCCATGTTTTGCCATTATTGGGTCGATCTTCTTCTTGATTCCAATCAGGACGATGCCTACGGGTGAAGTGTTTGTTGGTAAGTTGGTAAGTTGGGGATCGTACTACTTCTCCCAGTGTGTTTGGCTTCCTTATCATGCTGATATTTGCTTTTGGATTTTGGATAGTCTGTGAAGGAAGTCTGCCAGGTTCACTAGTGAGTGTTGACATTGCTGTGGCGAGCTGGGACATTTGTTTGGTCAGTTCTGAAATTGCCCCATCAGTTTTTGCCTGGTATTGGTGTAGCGAAGTACCCAATTGATTTATGTTTCCTGCCAGCTCCTTCATTGTGTCATTGAGCGACTTGCTTGGTTCCTGCTGTTTGTTCGGGCTGACTTGGTACTGAATTGGTCCTTTTTGCTGATATTGGCCTGCTGATTGAGTGTTCTGGTTATACTGCCGGTGGGGGTGTTGGTAGAACGACTGAGCTAGTTGAGGGACATCTGGCTGTGTCTCCTTCTGAAGATAGTTGTTGTTACGCCAGCTTGGGTTGGTTGTTTGACCGTACTGTCTGTTTTGTCCGGCTCTGTCATTGTTGTTGTTGTTGTTGTATCCTTGGTATCCTCCCACTACATTTACTTCTGCAGGTTCCTCTTCTATTAATGTTGGGCATGTGTCAGTTTTGTGCTCTGTAGAACCACAAAATTCACAAGGTTTTACAGGAACTGGCTGTCTTCGTATGATCTGAATCATCATCTCTTTTAACTGTTTCATCTCTTCAGTTATGGAGTTTACTGATGTTTCGGCTTGTGCTACCTTTTTTGATCGAGAGAATTCATCTTGACGAGCAGTCTCTTCTCTAAATCGGGCATTTTCTGCAACGTTGGCGATGAGATTCCTTATGCCACTCAATAATAGATTCATCATGGATCCTCCCGCTGAGGCATCCAAGAGCATTTTGTCTAAGGGTCTTAATCCATCAATGAGGTATTCGATGACGAGTTTCTCGGGCAGTCCAAGGGTACAGCAGCTCCTTTCTAGGTGATTGAATTTTTCCAGGTAATCGTACATGGTTTCATTGGGACCCTGTTTGATTTCCTGTAGTTGCCTCCTTACTTGCATTGCTCTTCCCGCCGGATAGTATTTGTCTAAGAATTTCTTCTGCATCTGAGCCCATGTTCTGATGCTTCCGGAAGGCAATGAAAGGAACCAATCGTTTGCCGAGTCTATGAGGGAAAAATAGAACGCCTTTAACTTGAAGTCGTCCATATTCACTCGATTGGGTTTTAGGTTTTGGCAAATTCCATGCAGGCGTTGGAGGTGAGTTGTGGCGGATTCTCCTTGAGCTCCTGAGAATTTTGGCAAGCTGTGGGCCACTGACGCGTTGATGGTTATGTTTTCTAGTTCAGGGCTCTCGTAAATGCACCACGGCTGTGTTTCGAAGTTAGGGGCATTTAATTCTCCCATAGTAGGTTCACGGTAGTTGTTGTCCCCATAGTAGTCGTCGAAGACAGGTTCTTGCCTAGGTATTTGTCGGGGTTGGGGGTGTGGTGGATATCTAGGGGGTTGTACTGGACCAGCTGCATTTCGGTCCTCGGGTGGTTCATGGTTTCTTCGGGCGGCCTGCCTATCACGAGCTCTTCTGTTTCTGATGAGTTGTTCCGGATCATCGATGAATGGAACCTCATCATTTCGATCGTACAGGTTTATTTCTTCGTCATCCTGATAGTCATGGTGGCTTTCTTCGCGAGACATGGTTATTTTGAAGCGATTTTGATTCGAAGAACTTATCCGATGGCTAATTCCCCGGCAACGGCGCCAATTTGACAGAACCGCTCGTCGTCAAAGCGATTTGTACAAATAAATTTATAATAGTCCGCTACTCGCAACTATACTACTGGGTAGTACTTGGTAAGTAGGGGTCGAACCCAGAGGAATTAGGGGGATAGGTTATTCTTTAAGGGATTTGTTCAGCGAAGGAGCGTGTTTTAGGTTGGTTGAGGTTTTAGTGCTAACAACTACGTGACTTTTTAGTTGGTTTTGGTTTTGAGTGCTGAAAAGTAAATTACAGAAAAGTAAATACTGAAATTAAAAGCGAAGACTTACAGTGGGTGATGCGTGAATTGCAAGTCCTCCGGATTGTGAGCGGTTGATAGTTGCAGTTGATTGAACAATAAAAGTAAAGACAAAGGGGATTCTGTGATTGCAAGAGAAGTATTCGGTCTTAGGGGGGCTTGTATTATATCATGTTCATTCTTTTAGTAACCCTTCTGAGTATTCAAACGTGTATCGAGGCCCTTTCGTAGCGCTCAATTTGCCACACTGTTTGTAAACCCTTGTTCTACTTCAGACTAATTCCTCCTTTCGAAGTATCTTAGCCTTTTGTGCATCCATTTGGTCCCTTTGGTCCAGTTTCCAAATGGTTTTAAAGATAGATCGAACTCCTCAGATAAGCTTTGCCCTTTCGTAGCATCCACTTACCCGAGTATGTTCACGACTTCCCACAGAAGAGTTTTGCCCTTTCGTAGCTTCCACTCAACCTTGGAAAGTCTGACCTTATAAATGGCACATAGAACAAGTTTTGAATACAGAGAAAAGAAACTAAATGAAGTAAAACATTTTAGAAAACAAGAACTCCCCTTCAACCGAATGAAGAGTTTAGTTACGAATATCCATAGAGTTGGACATCATAACTAAATACTTGGGGATTTGGAAAAGAATACTCAAGAACCGACAAGAGTAAAGAGAGAAGAGAAAGAGATTACTCAAGAACAAACAGGAGTAACTCTTGAACTGTAACTGAAAGCTTGAGTACTCAAGAACAAACAGGAGTACTCAAGATCGAACTAAAGTATTTGAGAACAAACTGAACTTTTATTTATATCAAAACCAAACTTTACAAAGTAACAAACTTAGAGAGAGAAGTGGAGTGTGGTGTGTTGTGATTGCTTATGGCTTATGAAATGAGGAGGGATGGCTTGGTATTTATAGCCATGGAGGAGAGGAATGGATGGCCAAGATGAGGGCATGTGGTTTAGCATCCAAGGGTGGAGAGGAGGGGAAGAGGAGAGGAAGACAAGTGTCACAAGGGGAGAGGAGAAGGCAAAGCCGCCGGCGGCTTTTGGTGTGGATGGAGGAGGATGTGACATGTGGTGGTGTGGGAGAGGAGGAGGGGTGGATGTGAGGAGAAAGCCGCCGGTCCATGTGGCATGAGGAGAGTGGTTGTGAGTTTTGTGCAGTTTGCACAAAACTATCGGTGTATTCCAGCTCCGGATTGTCTTCGGTTTCTCTTCGGTTTGATTTGTTTTGAATGATTCCATGTCAGGATCTTTAGATTTCTTCATTCAGCGTCTGATCTTGACCTTGGATTGTCTCCTGATATCTTTTCTGTGCTAAAAGCTCTTCCTTAGCGTGTATTCTCTCTAAGCTCTGAAATACCCTGTAGAAATGTATCGGGACTAAAACATCGAAGTTAGATAGACAAACAGTCTAATTTGGTGGGTTTAACTGTGTTTATGATTCATACAATTGTGGTCCATCACTAACCCTCACCTCTTTTATGATTGGAAAGAAACAAGGATGTTTTTGTAGGACGGGTCCAAGTGCTACG
Source organism: Rhodiola kirilowii (assembly GCA_033675215.1). Taxonomy (NCBI): domain Eukaryota; kingdom Viridiplantae; phylum Streptophyta; class Magnoliopsida; order Saxifragales; family Crassulaceae; genus Rhodiola; species Rhodiola kirilowii. Next base: position 28,158,130 of record CM066196.1, on the reverse strand, counting down.
CACTTTGCCGGTTCTGCTACGCATTTTAAGTAGAACCGGGCGTGCCAAAGGAGAGCACCGAGCGCATCCGAGACCTTAGGCCCGAGGAACCCAGCGACGGTCCTAGACCAGGACGCACACAAAGCCGAGGCTCACCTGAGAGACCGAGCCCGACCTAGCTTCCCATGAGTTTCCGATGCTAGTCCACGCCTTGTCACTTCATGGCATACGAGGGGAGTTCCGTTTCACTCTTTTACCTTGTTTCTTTCCATTGATTTTGTGCTTATTGTCTTGATTGAGTTGTGCCGTGAGGCCACGGCTCATTTCAAAAGTGTGGGGTGGGGTGTTTAGTAGTTTGTTGTGTCATCACGTTTATTTTATCGCATATGCATGAGTCAGCACGTTTCCCTTTGAAAATTTTAAATTTTTTGAATGAAATGAGTAGATTTGTGAATAAAATGCGTAGGAAAGGGGTGTTGAGCTTAAATGATGCGAAATAGATGGATCCTAGTACATGCATGACTCTTATGAAATTTTAATTGTGCGACTAACACGTGATCTAACTTCTTATGTGACCTTATGAGTTGGGATAAATAGGGGATGTGGAGTTGATAGAAATGTCCTAGTGAGGCTTGACAAAGCACTCAAGGATCGGGGATTCGAGTTACATGGTTATATGACTTGTGGAGGCTGCGCTTTGAGACTCTTGGTTGTAGTTGACTCCACCATTGCAGCGTTTATGCAAGTGGTGGGACGGGAATCAAACCGTCCTATCTCTAGTCTTAGTAGTCGGGAAAATAGATGAGTGACCCTCATCTTGACTCGCACAAAACGACAAGGATGAGAAACAGCGGGGAGGTATTTCCATATGCTTGAGGGCGATGATTGGACCTCCCAAGAAGGAATGGACAAGAAAATCACAAAAGGAGCAAAGCTCAAAAGAAAGAAAAATCATCTCATGTGAGAGCCTACCCGAAACAAAAAGTGAAGGATTATCAAAGCTATACAAAGGCCGAAGGCCAAGTTTACTACAAGAATGTCCAAGAAAAGTATCAAAAGGACTCAACCCTTGAGCTTGAATTCATCACGTGCTAGAAGAAGCAACAAGTATAACCATGTAACAAGATCCAAATCCAAGAGTGTAGATCATGGGCCTAAAAAGGGCTACCTCCCACTCATCCGAATTGGTTTGCATCTTGACTCAAAGGTACATGTATCAAGTTGAATCTCATGTTTTAGCAAAATGCTTGAGTAATTATCGAGAATGCATGGAAAGGGGAAGTCTAGACTAGTGATGGACCATAATTATACGAATCAAAAACACAGTAAAACTCACCAAATTAGACTGTTTGTCTATCTAACTTCTACTTGTTAGTCCCGATATATTTCTACAGGGTATTTTGGCGCTTAGAGAGAAAACACGCTAAGGAGAGGATTTTACGTTGAAAAGATATTACGAGTCATTCCAAGGTCAAGATCAGATGCTGAACGAAGAAATCTCAAGATCCTGACATTGAATTACTCAATTCAAATTCAACCGAGGAACAACCAAAGTCAGACCGGAGCGAAATTCGACTGATAGTTTTGTGAAAAGACTGCACAAAACTCACAAAACTCATCCATTTGCCAAGGTGACCGGCGGCTTTAAGGAAGAGGTGAGTCATGGGGTGACTCACCCCCTCCTTCCTCCTCCCCTCCTCCTTGCAACTGGCGGCTTCCTCCCTCCCCTCCCATTGCAACCGGCGGCTTTTGTGAGCCATGAGAAGTTGACATGTGTGGCCTTCTCCTCCACAAGCTCCTCCCCATCTCCTCCATCCTTGGATGCAACACCACATGCCACCATCTTGGCCCTCCATCCTCCTCCCCTTGTGGCTATAAAAGGAGAGCTCCTCCTCCTCATTTGTAACATCCCACAATCAACAATTCACTTCTCTCTCTAAGTTTATGTTACTTTGTAAGTTTGGTTTATGAAATAATACTCCTGTTGGTTCTTGAGTATTCAGTAGGAATTGGGAATACTCCTGTTGGTTCTTGAGTATTCCACCCCTTCTCCTCTTACTGTTTTCAAAAACCCCCGAGTATTTAGCTATGGTATCCACCTCTATGGATATTCGTAGCTAAACTCTTTATTCGGTTAAAGGGGCGTACTTGTATTATAAAATGTTTTAATTCTTTTAGTTTCTTTTCTCTGTATTCAAAACTTGTTCTATGTGCCATTTATTAGGTTAGAACTTCCAAGGTTGAGTGGATGCTTGGAATGGCAAAGTGAACAGGCTGTCGTCGGTACCTGTGCAAAAACAATTTATATTTTCCTTATCCTGAACTGTGGGTTAGCACAATGGCAAGCAAGGGTCGAACCCAAGGGAGCTAGATAGCTACTACTTTGTTCTGTAATGGAGAAAAACAAGAAACTGAGATGAGAGTAAAGGTTAGTGAAACAATTGTAAATTCGAAAATATGCTAAGGTGTAAATATCAGAGAGAAGTATTCAGATTAGGGTTTTATTCAATTGTGACTTGTTTTATCATAGACTTCTAAATATCTAACTCGTGTTTTAAGTGTGGTTGTCCCGACAAAAGTGACTTCCCAAGTAACCCGACAAAGGTGTTACGCCACGACCTAATTCCCCTAGGTTTAATTAACCCGACAAAAGTGTTAATTGCCCTAGTCGTACTACCTATCTAAACGACAAAGTATTAGATAGATGATTAATGTAGAAATATGCGCAACTAGATTTCACGACAAAGTATACGTCTAGTCTAACAATATTTCATGGAATTCATATACGAGAATTAGTAAAACATAGAATATAGCATTAAAATCCAAGTCTCAAAAACGTAGTCACAATTATTCAACCCTAACCCGAATAATCGGATTAGTTACACATTATCATGGAGAAACAATGCATGAATGAAAGGAAAATAAGAACTTCACTAATGACCGAGATTAGGGCTTGAACACGGCGGCGCAAGGAGGAAGGCACGGTGGAGCAAGGCCGGACGAGTGGGGAAGAGAGGGAGCTCGAGTGAGTGTGTGAAGGATGATTATTGTGGCTGGTATGCTCCTCTATATATAGGGTTTGAGAAACCCTAAAGTTCCCAAAATAAGCCAAGAGATAACTATGGAAATATTTCCATAATAATCTTGCTTTATCTTCAAGCTATCTCTTTGCTTGGGACTTAAGCCACCTTAAACCTTCTTGAATATTCCGAAACCCTAGATGTAAGTTGCCCTAAATATGACATTGGGCTGGACGAAATTTGGGCTTTGAACTCGGTCAAACTCGGTCAAACTCGGATGCAACTCGGTCAACTCGGCTGGTACTCGGATGCTCGGGCTGATCGGACTGGGTACTTTGGGGCCGATTTGACTCGCCTTCGGAAACTCTTATGGCCGGTCTCTTGAGCTGAAGCACTAGCTGGACATGTATACTTGATGTCCAAACCTTGAAATCACCCCATTGTGTGGACGGATTAGGCCGGAGCGGCTCTCAAAGTTGGCATCTCAGCCAGCCGGAAAAACAGGCCCTGAATTTGGCTAAGTCCTGAAATCTGTGCTGATCGGACTCATGGATTCCTGATTGGACCTTCCAAACGACCTCGGATGCTCTCGGTGTGAACTGGAGAGTTGTAGGGAATTGAGTCACCTACGCAACGGCATGTGTCTCGTATTTTTCTGATCATCGGTGCATTCCCAGTCGTCCGGTGAAGCTCCAAAGGTCAATCTGCCAATGTGATGTTTTTGGCATAAAATGCCGTCTTTTATGCACGTTTCCTCCTAGAGCTTCCAAATCACCTGAAATACAAAACAACACTAAAAAGTAACTGTTCGCATAATAAAGTGAATGAAATGGTGGGATTTAATGACTCGACGAGTCGTATAAATACGGCTCATCAAACCACCCCACACTTAAACTTGTTCGTCCCGAACAAGAACTATGTCATAAGAGGAATAAATAATGTAAACACCACAATGCTTCGGTCATCCTAGACGAGCTACATGGACGTGACTTGGCTACTATAGATCCTACCTGTTATGCATGCTTGCTACTAATGTCAGTGTGCGAAAAACATGGGTTAAAGATACGTGTTACCTTTGGGTCGAGATGCAAATCAATTCGGATGTATCTGGAGATAGCCCTGTTTAGACCCATGAACCCTCATTCTCGGACTCGAACTCGCTGCTATATGGTTATGCTTTGCCGCTTTTTCTTGCACGTGATTGATTCGAGCTCCAAAGTGACGAGTACTAATCGGTCAGCTATAGTGTCATCGGATCTGATATTTCAATGATGCTTTCACTTGATTTCGTGTGGACTATCACAAAGATGATGGATTTGTTGCTTCGTAGTGCGGATTGTGACTTGCTCGAACCATGGTTCCTTCTCCTTTTGACGCGAGTCAAGCCGAGGGTCGCTCGTCTATTTTCCCGGTTACTCGGATTAGAAACCTTCCTGCTCTCACTCATCATCGTCCTTTTGACACGGGTCAAGTCAAGGGTCGCTTGCCTATTTTCTCGGCTACTTGGACTAGAGCTTGGACGGTGTGAAGTATTCCCGTCCCGACCAACCGCAAGGTACCGCAGTGGCGGAGCAGACCCGTACTATGTTGCCTCGAAGTGCTAGCCTCCACGAACTCCACATAACCATATATCCTGAGTTCGGTCTTTGAATGATCTGTCAAGTCTCTCTAGGGCATTGCTATCAACTCCACATCCCTGTTTATCTCAATTAACAAAGGCACGCAAAATTTTAAGATCACATGTTAGTCGCACAAATCAATTTTCACCAAAGACATGCATGTAATCGGCTCTATCTATTTCACCATATCATTATCCAATACTGCAAGTCTAGGAAATAGTGAAGTATCATGTACAAAAAATTTTAAAAATGACTCGAAACGTGCTGACTCTGTGCAGGGTGCATGAAATAAACGTGCTGACTCGATAACTGACTCTCCCACCCCACACTTTTGAAATGAGCCGTGTCCTCACGGCACGACTCAAATCTAGACACACAATGCATGCAATAAAACAAAAGGGAAATAGAATAAGGACAGGCACTTCCCTCGTGCGTGCGTGACGATCAGGAACGACTGATAATTCTCCTGTGAGTCCTCGAAGAGCACCTTTGGAGCTTGCATCGTAGCGTGAGTTTGTTGCACACCGAAAGGTCTGCGTCAATGACATTAAGACGAATAACAGATTCCCAGGGGGTTGGAGGAGTCACATCGGTCTCACTTAAAACCCAACCTCCTTAGACTCGTAAGTTTTTGTGACAAAATCTGTAAACGCTCATGCTTCTCGACGCAACTTATTCAAGGTGTGAACTACTCATGCCGGATGCAGTCTGTTGCTAATCATCTCTGATTCGTTCGCCTCTGTCCCTGCATGAATATCATCTACTTCCCAAGGTACAATGTGATGATAAGACATAATAAATAGAAAATATAAATAGTAAATAAACTGAAAGGTAAAAAGTGCAGGGCTGCCTCCCTGCGAGCGCCTTTGTTTTACGTCGTTGGCTCGACGGTACCTCTGTAGGGATCACAAGTTAGGGTCCCATGGGCGTGTGAGGTCATACTTCTGCTTGGCCTCTCCTTCTGTTCGTCCATACTGCCCCTCTGGATGTCCATTCGGTTCTACCTTCCAAAGATCAGGCGGATTCGCCTTCACATCCTTCTGAGCTGGCGAGGTCACCTTTGTCACAGTCACTGGTCCATTGAGTCGTACTCTAGTGTTCCTCCATCCTGGTTTCCATCCAAACGCGCCTTGTCTTGGTCGTTTCTTCATGTATGAGTGGTCGGCATGGAAGTTCAGTTTCTGGCCATCAAGCGACATTAAGTATGTTCCCATGTCAACCCTCCTCTTTTTGGCACGGATGAGTGGTCGTTCAAGAATAAGTGGTGGAGAATCATCATCCCTAGCATCTCCCGTCTGCAAAATATAAGAGTCAATATCACGGGCGAGTACGAGGATTCCTGGGTCCTTACCTGAATTGATGCTTTCCGCGGACGTCTCTTGATTTATTGGTAATTCTTCATACGTCCGCGCATGAATCGTAGAGGCGTCCGCGCCCTGAACTGAGGTAGGATCTTCGATGGACGTGGCCTTGATTTCCTCGGCTGCTTTGATAGTGACGACCGGTTGTTCCTCAGGCAGATCCGTAATGAGGTCTGATTCGAATGGCTCGGTCGGCTCTTCTTTAGGTGCCAGCGGGCTGCCTTCTTCCAAATACTCGGGGTAGTCCGACTTGAGCTGTTCTTCCTTCAACCATTGGTCCTCATCTTCTGCCGGTTCTATGGGCTCCGAGATAGGCTCTATTAGAGCCTCTGCCATGTCCTCCTCTGTTTTTGTGCTGACATATTCTTCCTGATTTCTCCTCAACTCTGACACAATCTGATTCAAGTCGGACAATGTTCTTGATAACTCGGCCAAGTCTCTCTTGTTTTCGGCCCGAGATTGCTCCACTATGTCGGCCAACTGTTGGACGCTAGCTGCCAACTCTTTCTCATTGTCCTCTCGTGCCTCGGTCTGCTCTTGTATTCGTCTTGATTTCTCGGCCAAATCAGCTATCAAGTCCCAAATAGCACTTATGGTCATGTCATAGACCGAGCATCCTGCCTCCTCAGTGAGCCAACTCCACTCATGTGGTAACATCCCAGCGAGAAACCCTTGAAGAAGATACAAGTCTGTGAATCCATGGTGCGGGCAGCTTATCACAAGGGAATCAAAGTACCGTAAGTACTCATCCAAAGTTTCATCCCGGGATTGCTCAAGGTGCATGATCTTTTCTCGGACTTCTTGTCGGGAGGGTGGTGGATAGTACTCCCCATAATTCCACGGCTCACTTCCGTAGTAGGAAGTCATGTCGAATCTGCAAGTGAATCAGAAAAACGTGCAAGCTAGCATGGCACCGAATATCAAGCACATACTAGCAACAAAGGGTCCCCAGGAAATTGGAGGGGTCACAGCGGTCCCACTTAAAACCCAATTTCCTTAGACTCGTAAGTCTTGGTGACAGGACCCTCTGAGAGCTAGAAAACGAAATCAAAAGAAATTGGAAACAAAAATCGAACAGTTGGGGTTTTTAAATTATAGAAGTCACCGAATAGCAAATTTCGAAATAAGAAAGAAATAATAATAAACGAAAAAGAAAAGAAGAACAAATTTCACCGTGCGTAGCTCCCCGGCAACGGCGCCATTTTTGAACAGGCTGTCGTCGGTACCTGTGCAAAAACAATTTATATTTTCCTTGTCCTGAACTGTGGGTTAGCACAATGGCAAGCAAGGGTCGAACCCAAGGGAGCTAGATAGCTACTACTTTGTTCTGTAATGGAGAAAAACAAGAAACTGAGATGAGAGTAAAGGTTAGTGAAACAATTGTAAATTCGAAAATATGCTAAGGTGTAAATATCAGAGAGAAGTATTCAGATTAGGGTTTTATTCAATTGTGACTTGTTTTATCATAGACTTCTAAATATCTAACTCGTGTTTTAAGTGTGGTTGTCCCGACAAAAGTGACTTCCCAAGTAACCCGACAAAGGTGTTACGCCACGACCTAATTCCCCTAGGTTTAATTAACCCGACAAAAGTGTTAATTGCCCTAGTCGTACTACCTATCTAAACGACAAAGTATTAGATAGATGATTAATGTAGAAATATGCGCAACTAGATTTCACGACAAAGTATATGTCTAGTCTAACAATATTTCATGGAATTCATATACGAGAATTAGTAAAACATAGAATATAGCATTAAAATCCAAGTCTCAAAAACGTAGTCACAATTATTCAACCCTAACCCGAATAATCGGATTAGTTACACATGATCATGGAGAAACAATGCATGAATGAAAGGAAAATAAGAACTTCACTAATGACCGAGATTAGGGCTTGAACACGGCGGCGCAAGGAGGAAGGCACGGTGGAGCAAGGCCGGACGAGTGGGGAAGAGAGGGAGCTCGAGTGAGTGTGTGAAGGATGATTATTGTGGCTGGTATGCTCCTCTATATATAGGGTTTGAGAAACCCTAAAGTTCCCAAAATAAGCCAAGAGATAACTATGGAAATATTTCCATAATAATCTTGCTTTATCTTCAAGCTATCTCTTTGCTTGGGACTTAAGCCACCTTAAACCTTCTTGAATATTCCGAAACCCTAGATGTAAGTTGCCCTAAATATGACATTGGGCTGGACGAAATTTGGGCTTTGAACTCGGTCAAACTCGGTCAAACTCGGATGCAACTCGGTCAACTCGGCTGGTACTCGGATGCTCGGGCTGATCGGACTGGGTACTTTGGGGCCGATTTTACTCGCCTTCGGAAACTCTTATGGCCGGTCTCTTGAGCTGAAGCACTAGCTGGACATGTATACTTGATGTCCAAACCTTGAAATCACCCCATTGTGTGGACGGATTAGGCCGGAGCGGCTCTCAAAGTTGGCATCTCAGCCAGCCGGAAAAACAGGCCCTGAATTTGGCTAAGTCCTGAAATCTGTGCTGATCGGACTCATGGATTCCTGATTGGACCTTCCAAACGACCTCGGATGCTCTCGGTGTGAACTGGAGAGTTGTAGGGAATTGAGTCACCTACGCAACGGCATGTGTCTCGTATTTTTCTGATCATCGGTGCATTCCCAGTCGTCCGGTGAAGCTCCAAAGGTCAATCTGCCAATGTGATGTTTTTGGCATAAAATGCCGTCTTTTATGCACGTTTCCTCCTAGAGCTTCCAAATCACCTGAAATACAAAACAACACTAAAAAGTAACTGTTCGCATAATAAAGTGAATGAAATGGTGGGATTTAATGACTCGACGAGTCGTATAAATACGGCTCATCAAACCACCCCACACTTAAACTTGTTCGTCCCGAACAAGAACTATGTCATAAGAGGAATAAATAATGTAAACACCACAATGCTTCGGTCATCCTAGACGAGCTACATGGACGTGACTTGGCTACTATAGATCCTACCTGTTATGCATGCTTGCTACTAATGTCAGTGTGCGAAAAACATGGGTTAAAGATACGTGTTACCTTTGGGTCGAGATGCAAATCAATTCGGATGTATCTGGAGATAGCCCTGTTTAGACCCATGAACCCTCATTCTCGGACTCGAACTCGCTGCTATATGGTTATGCTTTGCCGCTTTTTCTTGCACGTGATTGATTCGAGCTCCAAAGTGACGAGTACTAATCGGTCAGCTATAGTGTCATCGGATCTGATATTTCAATGATGCTTTCACTTGATTTCGTGTGGACTATCACAAAGATGATGGATTTGTTGCTTCGTAGTGCGGATTGTGACTTGCTCGAACCATGGTTCCTTCTCCTTTTGACGCGAGTCAAGCCGAGGGTCGCTCGTCTATTTTCCCGGTTACTCGGATTAGAAACCTTCCTGCTCTCACTCATCATCGTCCTTTTGACACGGGTCAAGTCAAGGGTCGCTTGCCTATTTTCTCGGCTACTTGGACTAGAGCTTGGACGGTGTGAAGTATTCCCGTCCCGACCAACCGCAAGGTACCGCAGTGGCGGAGCAGACCCGTACTATGTTGCCTCGAAGTGCTAGCCTCCACGAACTCCACATAACCATATATCCTGAGTTCGGTCTTTGAATGATCTGTCAAGTCTCTCTAGGGCATTGCTATCAACTCCACATCCCTGTTTATCTCAATTAACAAAGGCACGCAAAATTTTAAGATCACATGTTAGTCGCACAAATCAATTTTCACCAAAGACATGCATGTAATCGGCTCTATCTATTTCACCATATCATTATCCAATACTGCAAGTCTAGGAAATAGTGAAGTATCATGTACAAAAAATTTTAAAAATGACTCGAAACGTGCTGACTCTGTGCAGGGTGCATGAAATAAACGTGCTGACTCGATAACTGACTCTCCCACCCCACACTTTTGAAATGAGCCGTGTCCTCACGGCACGACTCAAATCTAGACACACAATGCATGCAATAAAACAAAAGGGAAATAGAATAAGGACAGGCACTTCCCTCGTGCGTGCGTGACGATCAGGAACGACTGATAATTCTCCTGTGAGTCCTCGAAGAGCACCTTTGGAGCTTGCATCGTAGCGTGAGTTTGTTGCACACCGAAAGGTCTGCGTCAATGACATTAAGACGAATAACAGATTCCCAGGGGGTTGGAGGAGTCACATCGGTCTCACTTAAAACCCAACCTCCTTAGACTCGTAAGTTTTTGTGACAAAATCTGTAAACGCTCATGCTTCTCGACGCAACTTATTCAAGGTGTGAACTACTCATGCCGGATGCAGTCTGTTGCTAATCATCTCTGATTCGTTCGCCTCTGTCCCTGCATGAATATCATCTACTTCCCAAGGTACAATGTGATGATAAGACATAATAAATAGAAAATATAAATAGTAAATAAACTGAAAGGTAAAAAGTGCAGGGCTGCCTCCCTGCGAGCGCCTTTGTTTTACGTCGTTGGCTCGACGGTACCTCTGTAGGGATCACAAGTTAGGGTCCCATGGGCGTGTGAGGTCATACTTCTGCTTGGCCTCTCCTTCTGTTCGTCCATACTGCCCCTCTGGATGTCCATTCGGTTCTACCTTCCAAAGATCAGGCGGATTCGCCTTCACATCCTTCTGAGCTGGCGAGGTCACCTTTGTCACAGTCACTGGTCCATTGAGTCGTACTCTAGTGTTCCTCCATCCTGGTTTCCATCCAAACGCGCCTTGTCTTGGTCGTTTCTTCATGTATGAGTGGTCGGCATGGAAGTTCAGTTTCTGGCCATCAAGCGACATTAAGTATGTTCCCATGTCAACCCTCCTCTTTTTGGCACGGATGAGTGGTCGTTCAAGAATAAGTGGTGGAGAATCATCATCCCTAGCATCTCCCGTCTGCAAAATATAAGAGTCAATATCACGGGCGAGTACGAGGATTCCTGGGTCCTTACCTGAATTGATGCTTTCCGCGGACGTCTCTTGATTTATTGGTAATTCTTCATACGTCCGCGCATGAATCGTAGAGGCGTCCGCGCCCTGAACTGAGGTAGGATCTTCGATGGACGTGGCCTTGATTTCCTCGGCTGCTTTGATAGTGACGACCGGTTGTTCCTCAGGCAGATCCGTAATGAGGTCTGATTCGAATGGCTCGGTCGGCTCTTCTTTAGGTGCCAGCGGGCTGCCTTCTTCCAAATACTCGGGGTAGTCCGACTTGAGCTGTTCTTCCTTCAACCATTGGTCCTCATCTTCTGCCGGTTCTATGGGCTCCGAGATAGGCTCTATTAGAGCCTCTGCCATGTCCTCCTCTGTTTTTGTGCTGACATATTCTTCCTGATTTCTCCTCAACTCTGACACAATCTGATTCAAGTCGGACAATGTTCTTGATAACTCGGCCAAGTCTCTCTTGTTTTCGGCCCGAGATTGCTCCACTATGTCGGCCAACTGTTGGACGCTAGCTGCCAACTCTTTCTCATTGTCCTCTCGTGCCTCGGTCTGCTCTTGTATTCGTCTTGATTTCTCGGCCAAATCAGCTATCAAGTCCCAAATAGCACTTATGGTCATGTCATAGACCGAGCATCCTGCCTCCTCAGTGAGCCAACTCCACTCATGTGGTAACATCCCAGCGAGAAACCCTTGAAGAAGATACAAGACTGTGAATCCATGGTGCGGGCAGCTTATCACAAGGGAATCAAAGTACCGTAAGTACTCATCCAAAGTTTCATCCCGGGATTGCTCAAGGTGCATGATCTTTTCTCGGACTTCTTGTCGGGAGGGTGGTGGATAGTACTCCCCATAATTCCACGGCTCACTTCCGTAGTAGGAAGTCATGTCGAATCTGCAAGTGAATCAGAAAAACGTGCAAGCTAGCATGGCACCGAATATCAAGCACATACTAGCAACAAAGGGTCCCCAGGAAATTGGAGGGGTCACAGCGGTCCCACTTAAAACCCAATTTCCTTAGACTCGTAAGTCTTGGTGACAGGACCCTCTGAGAGCTAGAAAACGAAATCAAAAGAAATTGGAAACAAAAATCGAACAGTTGGGGTTTTTAAATTATAGAAGTCACCGAATAGCAAATTTCGAAATAAGAAAGAAATAATAATAAACGAAAAAGAAAAGAAGAACAAATTTCACCGTGCGTAGCTCCCCGGCAACGGCGCCATTTTTGAACAGGCTGTCGTCGGTACCTGTGCAAAAACAATTTTTATTTTCCTTGTCCTGAACTGTGGGTTAGCACAATGGCAAGCAAGGGTCGAACCCAAGGGAGCTAGATAGCTACTACTTTGTTCTGTAATGGAGAAAAACAAGAAACTGAGATGAGAGTAAAGGTTAGTGAAACAATTGTAAATTCGAAAATATGCTAAGGTGTAAATATCAGAGAGAAGTATTCAGATTAGGGTTTTATTCAATTGTGACTTGTTTTATCATAGACTTCTAAATATCTAACTCGTGTTTTAAGTGTGGTTGTCCCGACAAAAGTGACTTCCCAAGTAACCCGACAAAGGTGTTACGCCACGACCTAATTCCCCTAGGTTTAATTAACCCGACAAAAGTGTTAATTGCCCTAGTCGTACTACCTATCTAAACGACAAAGTATTAGATAGATGATTAATGTAGAAATATGCGCAACTAGATTTCACGACAAAGTATATGTCTAGTCTAACAATATTTCATGGAATTCATATACGAGAATTAGTAAAACATAGAATATAGCATTAAAATCCAAGTCTCAAAAACGTAGTCACAATTATTCAACCCTAACCCGAATAATCGGATTAGTTACACATGATCATGGAGAAACAATGCATGAATGAAAGGAAAATAAGAACTTCACTAATGACCGAGATTAGGGCTTGAACACGGCGGCGCAAGGAGGAAGGCACGGTGGAGCAAGGCCGGACGAGTGGGGAAGAGAGGGAGCTCGAGTGAGTGTGTGAAGGATGATTATTGTGGCTGGTATGCTCCTCTATATATAGGGTTTGAGAAACCCTAAAGTTCCCAAAATAAGCCAAGAGATAACTATGGAAATATTTCCATAATAATCTTGCTTTATCTTCAAGCTATCTCTTTGCTTGGGACTTAAGCCACCTTAAACCTTCTTGAATATTCCGAAACCCTAGATGTAAGTTGCCCTAAATATGACATTGGGCTGGACGAAATTTGGGCTTTGAACTCGGTCAAACTCGGTCAAACTCGGATGCAACTCGGTCAACTCGGCTGGTACTCGGATGCTCGGGCTGATCGGACTGGGTACTTTGGGGCCGATTTGACTCGCCTTCGGAAACTCTTATGGCCGGTCTCTTGAGCTGGAGCACTAGCTGGACATGTATACTTGATGTCCAAACCTTGAAATCACCCCATTGTGTGGACGGATTAGGCCGGAGCGGCTCTCAAAGTTGGCATCTCAGCCAGCCGGAAAAACAGGCCCTGAATTTGGCTAAGTCCTGAAATCTGCGCTGATCGGACTCATGGATTCCTGATTGGACCTTCCAAACGACCTCGGATGCTCTCGGTGTGAACTGGAGAGTTGTAGGGAATTGAGTCACCTACGCAACGGCATGTGTCTCGTATTTTTCTGATCATCGGTGCATTCCCAGTCGTCCGGTGAAGCTCCAAAGGTCAATCTGCCAATGTGATGTTTTTGGCATAAAATGCCGTCTTTTATGCACGTTTCCTCCTAGAGCTTCCAAATCACCTGAAATACAAAACAACACTAAAAAGTAACTGTTCGCATAATAAAGTGAATGAAATGGTGGGATTTAATGACTCGACGAGTCGTATAAATACGGCTCATCACAAAGCTCTTCCGTGGGGTTCGTAAACATACTCGGATAAGTGGATGCTTGGAATGGCAAAGCTTATCTGAGGAGTTTGACCTTTCTAAAACACCATTTGGTTGCTCGAGAATGAAAGACCAAATGGATGCACACAGGCTAATATACCTTGGAATGGGGTATTAGTCTAAGTAGAACAAGTGCTCTACGACTTTTGCAAAAGACTAGACGGTGTTGCAAGTTGAGTGCTTGGAATGGCCTCGATTCACTTTCGAACACTTTTGCAAAAGGCTAGACAGTGTTGCAAGTCGAGTGCTTGGAATGGCCTTGATTCACGTTTGAATACTTAGAAGGGTTACTAAAATAATAAACAGGCTATGATACAAGGCCCCTGAAACCGAATGTTTTCCTTGAATTACAAAACCCCCTGTATTTACTTTTACGAATTGCTCGATCATCTGCAATCACCAACCGCTCATCTATCGGAGGACTCGCAAATCACGCATCACCCACTGTAAGTCTTTCTTTTTACTTTTCAGTATTTATTTTCTGTAATTTACTTTTCCGCACTCAAAACCAAAAACAACCAAAAATAAGTCACTTAGTCATAACCGCTAAAATCTCAATCAAACCTAAAAAACGCTCCCATCCTGTACAAATCCCTTAAAGAACAACGTATCCCCCTAATTCCCTTGGGTTCGACCCCTACTTACCACTTACTACCCAGTAGTGTAGTTGCGAGTAGCGGAAATTATAAATTTATTTGCACAGAGAACATGGCACCTTAACGACAGTGCAGTGGGCTCCGTCAAAATTGGCGCCGTTGCCGGGGAATTAGCCGTCGGATTAGTTGTTTTCTTTCCCTCTCTCTTAAATTCTCAAACGCGCTCGAAAAAACCATGTCTCGCGAAGGAATCCACCATGACTATCAGGATGATGACGAGATAAACCTGTACGAGCGAAATGATGAGGTGCCACTTCCATTTGTGGACGATCCGAAACAACTCATCAGAAACAGAAGAGCTCGTGATAGGGAGGCAATCAGAAGAAATCAAGAACCACCCGAGGACCGAAATGCAGCTGGTCCAGTACAACCCCCTAGATATTCACCACCCCCTCAACCTCGACAAGTGCCGAGACGAGAACCCTCTTTTGATGACTACTACGGAGATAACAACAACTACCGTGCACCTACTATGGGAGAATTCAATGCCCCAGAATTCGAAACGCAGCCGTGGTGCATTTGCCAGAGCCCTAAACACCAGAAAACCCAGTTCAAGAAGCTAGTGGTCAAAGGTCCCTCATCTTCTCAGAGACGTTGGAAGGAGACACCATCAGAACAAGGGGAACTGGACCCAAGCACATCTGGTCACAAGAAGTCAGGTAAAGGCAAGGCAAAAACCAACACAAGAATAGTGGTGAAATTCGACCTAAGCCACCCATGGGACCCCAACTAGTGATCCAGGAATAAGGTACGGTCGAGCCAACGACGTTAAACAAGTGCACTGGTCGGGAGGTAACCCGACACTATCTTACTTTCCACACTTTAATTTTCTGTCTTTTATTTTCTGTATTTTACTTTTTTCAATAAGTCGCTCCCACCCACTTGGTGCATAGAAGATTTGACTATTCAGGAATCGGACTTGGGTGCAACATTAAGCCAGTCAGGGCTACGCTAAGAGTTCAAGGCCCCAGCCGAACTCCCTCGATTATCCAGCCTCGAGCCATGTCGTTCACTCGACACCTTAAAGGGAGTTCTGTTCTTCCCTTTTCCTTAATGTCATTTTCTTCTCATAATTGTCTGCTTGCATGGCTTTTGAACTAAGTCTTGCTGAAAGGCATGCCTTCGTTCAAAAGTGTGGGGTGAGAACCACCTGTGTACATAATATGTTTTTCTTTTCCTTTTTTAATATTATCTTTTTGAAAATATGAACTTGAGAATGTGAAAAAGATAGATCTAAAATTCATGCATTTACCTTGTGAAAATTCAACTGTCTAAAAACTTAGAACGTAACTTCTCATTTGTCCCTTTGTGCTGAGATAAACTAGGGATGTGGAGTTGATAGAAATGCCCTAGAGAGGCTTGGCAAGCAATCGAAGGATCGAATCAAACTATATGGTTTTCGAAGTCAGTGGAGGCTGCACTTCGGGTTTCAGTGAAGATTGAAGTCATCTCCGCCATGCAGTGTTTATGCAAAAAGAAAAAAGGCAAGGACGGGAATCAGACCATCCTCTCTCTAGTCAAAGTAGCCGAGAAAATAGATGAGCGGCCCTCATCTTGACCCACGCGAAACAACAACGATGGGAGGAGCGGGGAGGTATTTCCATAGGCTTGTGGGCGATGATTGGACCTCCCAAAAAGGCTTGAGAAAATGGACTAGCAAGTCACAAAGACGCAAAAAGCTCAAAGAAGCAAATCCAGAGGCCAAAGGCCCAAAATTGTGAAGGTTTTAACCAAACAAAAAGTGAAGTACTCAAAGAGTCAAATCAAAGGCCAAAGGCCGATTCACTACAAAAGTAGTCCCTCGCCAAAAGAAAAAATCAAAGTACTCAAACCAGTGAAACCCGAACCGAATCACGTGCTAGAGAAAGCTACAAGGAAACCATATAGTGCGAGACGGTCCCGAGGTTGCAGTCCAGGAGCTTAAAAAGGACTATCTCCTGAAACATCCAGAATAATTTGCATCTCAGCACGGAGGTACAAGTATCAAGTTTCTTCTATTTATTTACACAGTTCAATTTGGTAATAAGTAAGCAATGCATGAATTAGGATAAATCGAGTCCCACAGTCTAATTTTCATATTTTAACAAACTTACTTAGTATTCCGCCCTTTAATAGCATTGTTCGGGACGAACAACTAAAAGTGTGGGGTGATCTGATGGACCATAATTATACGAATCAAAAACACAGTAAAACCCACCAAATTAGACTGTTTGTCTATCTAACTTCTACTTGTTAGTCCCGATATATTTCTACAGAGTATTTGGCACTTAGAGAGAAAACACGCTAAGGAGAGGATTTTACGCTGAAAAGATATTACGAGTCATTCCAAGGTCAAGATCAGACGCTGAACGAAGAAATCTCAAGATCCTGACATTGAATTACTCAATTCAAATTCAACCGAGGAACAACCAAAGTCAGACCGGAGCGAAATTGGACTGATAGTTTTGTGAAAAGACTGCACTAAACTCACAAAACTCATCCATTTGCCAAGGTGACCGGCGGCTTTAAGGAAGAGGTGAGTCATGGGGTGACTCACCCCCTCCTTCCTCCTCCCCTCCTCCTTGCAACCGGCGGCTTCCTCCCTCCGCTCCCATTGCAACCGGCGGCTTTTGTGAGCCATGAGAAGTTGACATGTGTGGCCTTCTCCTCCACAAGCTCCTCCCCATCTCCTCCACCCTTGGATGCAACACCACATGCCACCATCTTGGCCCTCCATCCTCCTCCCCTTGTGGCTATAAAAGGAGAGCTCCTCCTCCTCATTTGTAACATCCCACAATCAACAATTCACTTCTCTCTCTAAGTTTATGTTACTTTGTAAGTTTGGTTTATGAAATAATACTCCTGTTGGTTCTTGAGTATTATACTTTAGAGAATACTCCTGTTGGTTCTTGAGTATTCAGTAGGAATTGGGAATACTCCTGTTGGTTCTTGAGTATTCCACCCCTTCTCCTCTTACTGTTTTCAAAAACCCCCGAGTATTTAGCTATGGTATCCACCTCTATGGATATTCGTAGCTAAACTCTTTATTCGGTTAAAGGGGCGTACTTGTATTATAAAATGTTTTAATTCTTTTAGTTTCTTTTCTCTGTATTCAAAACTTGTTCTATGTGCCATTTATTAGGTTAGAACTTCCAAGGTTGAGTGGATGCTTGGAATGGCAAAGCTCTTCCGTGGGGTTCGTAAACATACTCGGATAAGTGGATGCTTGGAATGGCAAAGCTTATCTGAGGAGTTTGACCTTTCTAAAACACCATTTGGTTGCTCGAGAATGAAAGACCAAATGGATGCACACAGGCTAATATACCTTGGAATGGGGTATTAGTCTAAGTAGAACAAGTGCTCTACGACTTTTGCAAAAGACTAGACGGTGTTGCAAGTTGAGTGCTTGGAATGGCCTCGATTCACTTTCGAACACTTTTGCAAAAGGCTAGACAGTGTTGCAAGTCGAGTGCTTGGAATGGCCTTGATTCACGTTTGAATACTTAGAAGGGTTACTAAAATAATAAACAGGCTATGATACAAGGCCCCTGAAACCGAATGTTTTCCTTGAATTACAAAACCCCCTGTATTTACTTTTACGAATTGCTCGATCATCTGCAATCACCAACCGCTCATCTACCGGAGGACTCGCAAATCACGCATCACCCACTATAAGTCTTTCTTTTTACTTTTCAGTATTTATTTTCTGTAATTTACTTTTCCGCACTCAAAACCAAAAACAACCAAAAATAAGTCACTTAGTCATAACCGCTAAAATCTCAATCAAACCTAAAAAATGCTCCCATCCTATACAAATCCCTTAAAGAACAACGTATCCCCCTAATTCCCTTGGGTTCGACCCCTACTTACCACTTACTACCCAGTAGTGTAGTTGCGAGTAGCGGAAATTATAAATTTATTTGCACAGAGAACATTGCACCTTAACGACAGTGCAGTGGGCTCCGTCAACTAGCATATTATCTAGTGGCCGAGATGTTCTTGTGATGTTTGTATGTGTTTTTCCTCTTGTGACTTAAGGCTTTGTTCGGGACGAACAAGTTCAAGTGTGGGGTGGTTTGATGAGACGTATTTATACGACTCATTAAGTCATTAAAACCCACCATTTACGACATTTGATCTTGAGAACGTTTACTTGTTAATGTCGTTTTGGATTTCAGGGCCTTTTGGAGCTTAAAGAGGAAATGAGCTTAACAATGGCATTTTAGGCCACAAAAGCATCACAAGGTGATTTGGAGGCAAAATGGGACCTAAGGACCTCATCCGGGGCCAAAGGACCCAAGTCGGGACCTAAGGACCTCAGCCGGGTCCCTGCCCGAGCGCCTGTCCGAGTGCTTGGGTCCCTGTCCGAGTGCCCAGGTCCCTGCCCAAGCGCCTGTCCGAGTGCCCGGGTCCCTGTCCGAATGCCCGGGTCCCTGCCGAGAACACCAGGGCATGCGCCCGAGCGTCCGACGCCCGATGCCTGCGCCCACTGCCCGAGGCCTGCACCCGTGGCATGCGCCGAGTGCCCGAGGCCTGCGCCCGATGCCTGCGCCCGAGGCCGGCGTCCGAGTTTCAAGTAATCTAAGGACTTCGCCGGGCCAAAGTCAAACGACGCCCAATTCTTCAAGTGATATGGAGTCCTTGCATCATTGGGAACCATTTGAACCACTTTGGCCCGAGGAAATATGCCCGCATCCCGGTTTTGGCCGAGAGTGCCCTAGAAGGACCCGGCCGCGCCCTAGAAGGACCAGGCCGCGCCCGGCCAGCGCCTTACAACCTGCAGTCGACTTTTGACTTAGTTCCGGGCATTTTCTGGCAAAACTTCCTTCTTGGAACTTGCTTAGAATCATCTCAACAAGCCAGAACCGGAGCCCCAAGGCCTGGAACGCAAAATTCACAATTGGTCCTTCCAAAGGGTCAATACTCAAGGTTAAGGTCAAAGGGTCAATGGTCAACCTTCCCTTGACTTTCTCGGCTCGTCCCCCAAGGTGATGATGTCACCCTCTGTGTGCTTGTGCCAGAACTGAAGACGTTGCTGCCAAGGGACCTAAGGCCAAGGAGTTAGGGCGGTTTTGGTCTTGCTTGTGCCAAAACACTATTGCCACTCAAACTTGAAGTCCAAGCCAATTCAAAGACCTAGAACCTTCCTCAAATCTCTATATAAGCAGCACCTTGGCCCTTGTAAATGACATTCGAAAATCTCACTAAAAATCATAGTTGTTACTCTTGTCATTTAGCTTTGGAATTGGAAAGTTCAACATCTCTCTACTCCTTCTTTACTTTTATGCAATTTACTTTCTTGAAATCTACATTCTTGCACTTACTTTACTGTCTTTACTTTCATGTACTTCCATTCCATCCATAGCTCTCATATCCTTCCCATAGATATGAGTGGCTAAAACTCCATTTTCGGTTTGGGGATCATTCTACTTTGTGGCACGGTTTTGAGACCATATTCCTAATGCTTCTTTGTGTTCTAGTGGTGTAAGAGCTTGGAAAGGCCTTACTTTGGGTGATCTCTTGGAATGGAGTGAACCACACTCATGACACAAAGTATGATCTTTAGAGGTCAATGATAAATAAGCCACAATAGTATTGTCAACACATTTTGAGATTCATGTCCTTAATGCTATTTTACATTTCACTAGTCCTTGTGCTTCATACCACGGATCAAAGGCTTGGCTAAGTGGATGTCTTGCCACAAAGCTTAGTCAAGCTAATGATCCCTATTGTAATATCCCTTTGATGCTTTGCGGCAAGAATGGATAGTACACATAGATGGAACATTAACTTTGCTGGATTGTTCAATCTACTAAGGACTGGATTAGAAGGTCTAAACCGTGCATAGTGAGGTAGTGGAGCTTAAATGCTTTGGGTTGCCTACGGCACCACACTACTACCTAGTTCGGTTAAGACCGTGGTGTATTACCTTTGCCGGAATACTTTAGGTTGTCACCCTTGCCGGGACAACCACACTCTACGAAATATGAAATAGATCATTTGATATCCATGATGAATGTGTGACAATGGATCCCTAGACCGAATACCCATTGCTTGTTTACATTTCGTCCATTTACTTTATGCACTAGTATTAACTTGTTTCCAAACCCCCCCTAAAACTGTCTTTACTTTCCTTTACCTTTTGTTTACAAGAACAACAAAGTAGCCATTAGAACTCCCTTGGGTTCGACCCCTACTTGCCACTCTACTATTCTATAGTAAAGTACAAGTTAGTGGACTATAAATTTAAAGTTGATTTGCACACTACGACATTGTGCTCGTCAGGGTCCAATCGTACAACCTGGTCTCCTCGGTATCTGGAATCTTGTGAACTCCCCCTCGAACATAGCCTGGGACAGTGACACATACTGTGAGTTTGTTGGACCTTGGTGTCTCAGCAGCTGTTCGACCACGGGTCAGCAAAAGGTAGGTTTTTGATGATCTGGTTCCCTCCATCAGTGATTCTCGGTCCACGTTCTCGCTCTCCGTTCTCGCTCTCCGTTCTCGTGTCATCCTTGGAGTATTTATCTGCTGCAACTTTCTGTGCACTGCCATGAACTCGTGACACCTTGGCTTGATGTGCCCCTTCTTGTGACAGTAACAACAGGTTCTTGAGTCTCGTCTCCATTCTTCGTTAGAACTCATCATGTTGGCCAGAGGGTACCTATTCATCTCTATGTTCACCGACTGTTCAGCTTTGACAAACTTTGTCTTTCCTGAACTGTTCCCATCAGTATAGCCAATGCCTCTATGTCCTCCACTCATCCTTTGGGACTTCAGAATCGTGTCTAGGTCTTTTGATCCAGAGTTTGACATCTTCACTAATGTTTTGAACTGATTCAGACTCGTCCTTGACACTGTTCCAGTCTTCAGATACATCAGTCTCCAGAGCAACACATTTTTCTATCCTTCTTCAAAGATCATCAGAAAAATTCATCTCAAATGTCCTTAGTGACCCCATGAGATCGTCAAGCTTCATCTGATTCATCATTATTGGGATATCGCAGAGTGTGCACCAATTGATTGATTCTTGACATCTGCTCCTGTTCGACCTCCAATATGATCTCCACCTCCTTCAGTAGTTATCCGCGTTCAGCTTGGGACAACTTCACACGAGTAGCTCTCCTTATGGAAGACTCGGGTGCATCCTTCCTCTTTAGCCTAGGGTCCTTCAGGTCATTCTTATGTCGACCTTTGAACAGCTTGTGATCAACTACCAACTTCAACGGAGCACTTGACAGTCTGTCCTGGTCAGTCTTCAAATCTGGATGCTGGTTGATGATCAGCTCATAGATAAGTGATGGGAAGATTATCTGGTGCAGAGACTTTGTAGAATGGCGTGTTCTGCAATCTAGTTGTACATAATTCTTCCCATGTCAATGAGCATCCTGTTTCCAATCTGGTAGAGCAGCTGTCACATCTCCTTGCTGATCGTGGTGCTATGAGATGTAGGCTTCCAATTGACTATGGTGATGAAGAACAACATCGAGTAGAATACAGTCAGATCTGCTACTGGGATGGAACTGTCTTCTCATTAAGCAGCCTTTCAGGGATGATCTTCCTTTTTTGCACTCCCTTCCACTTGGCTGCTGCGACTGTACTGGCAAACCACACTATATGGTTAGTCACTCCAGTTGGTATACTAGGTTTAACAGAACCTGGAACACTCTTCTTTTTCTTGGATGCACTTGCTCCCCCTGCATCTGTTCTCTAACCATCCTTCTTGGTAGTTACTCCAGTCGAGCATGCTTGGATGGTCACTTTCTTCTTTGGTTTCTCCTTTTAAGCCTTCTTGAGCTCAACCAATGAAATCGAGTTCTGATTGTCCTCACAATCTCCATTATTAGGTCTCTCTAGATCAGCTTTATGCAACGCTACATCTGGGTTAGCTGGCTGTTCTAGCTCCCTCGAAACATCTGCTTCAACAGACACTTTCTCAACAGCCTTGTCGGTCTCTAACTTCTCTGCAGACTTAACAGGCTCACCTCCTTCTTGAATGATAGTCCTTTCCTTCTGCAAATCTCGGACAACCTCATCAAGGTCCTTGTACATTTCATAAGGCTCATCATCTTTCTCTGAGGGGTCTGAATCTTCTAATCCATCATCTTCTAGCTGGTGTTGCTTCTGTTTCTCAGCTAACATTGACACATCTTCATCATCTGACTTCTTTTCTCCTTCCACAAAGTCTTCCTCAAGAACCAGACTCCTCTTTCAGGATGATTCCACAAACTGTTCAGCCACTGATTCTGTCATAACAAGTCTCCTCCCCCTTACAGCACAAATCAGTGCAGCGCATTTCGTGGGAGTGTCATTCCTTTGAGGCACGACCTTCCCGCGGATCCCCGTCTTCTTTAGAACGACACCGGTGGCATGCACTTTTGCATTCAATAGTTTCTTCTTATCAGAAACTCCAATCTTGGCCCTACTGCTTCACCTTCTTCCACAGCAACAGAATCACTTGACTTCTTGCTGACAACACCTTGTAGCTCAACTACAGGATTAACCACTAACTTCTCTCCCTAATCATCATCCGTTTCCTCCACACTCCTCATCGAATTCACATTCAGAGAATTAGGTACAAGAATCTGAGATTCGGAACACAGGATTACCTCTTTTAGGGGTGGTTCAGCCATTGCCTGATATTCCTTCGCAGTCTGAACACTCTCCAAGCCCTTTAATCTAGGGATTTCAGAAAGGCTTTCATCTTGGATTTCCAATAGGCATAGTTTGGCCCTTCAAGCAATGATGGTCGGTTAGTGCTCTGTCCTTCCTTCAAACTCATCTTGAACAGTCACCGGATCACACTCTGTATGTCGAGTGTCTGCTCTGATACCATTGAAATCTACTTGTCTTAGTCAAGACGAGTTCCAGATGGTGTTCGAACTGCGTCTCGAACACTTGTTGGACACTTTCAGGTTGTGTTCAAACAGAGACTGGAACACCTTAGTAGACAGAACCGAAAATGGAACAAACAGAAGCACACACGATATGATAACCCAGTTCGACTTCGCCTACTCTGGGGGGTTTCCCACACCCGAAACAGGGACACAAATCTTATTACAAGTTTAGAGCTATTCGTGGACTTACACTTACACAACGCCTTGTTTGTAATAGCCTAGCCTCTAACACTCCGTCTCTCGGATTTGCAATCTAGGTTCACCGCAGCTCCCCTCGATCCCCTATGGGTAGGACGAGACTTCCCTCTCGGCCTAGTCTTGGACCTCCCAGAAGCCCAGTCGCCTTCTTCCGAAGACGTGTCTTGATCACCGTGTGTGTGTGTGTGCGCTTTGTTGTACTTCAAGAACAGTTTGAACAGCACACTGAACAGACTGCTTCTTCCCCGTTGATATTCCGGTGTGGAATAGTCAGCCGGCCGTCGCTCCTCCACCAATCTCACGAGTGCTCTCGTGTTTTCTTTTCACTCCGGAGGCGACGCTGATGTCGACGCCCTAGCCTTCTATTTATATGCATTGGCGGATCCGAATCAGCCCTAGGAAATTTGTCAAATATTTAGGAAATATTCCTAAATATTTGCTAGATATATTTCCTCCAATCTTCATGAAGATCTCAATCTTTCTTTCTCGCCAAGTCATTCCAAATCTGGTTGGATACTGATGTGAGAATATCTATCTGAATATTTGTTCTCTCACGATGACTTGTCGAATCTCGTCGATATCTTCTGGATATCCAGATCTTCATTCCAATCTTCATGAGATATCTTCAACGGTAAGTTAGTCAGGCGGTCTTCAATTCTGGTGAGGAGATATTCGAATGACATCTCGAATATCTATTTCTTCGCTGACCGACTTCAACCGAAAAGATCCTTTATCTTCAGAACCTTATGGATTCAAATCATGCGTCTGCTGCACGCTGTACTTCTGTTCCAGTCCGTGGTTAAACTCTTCTTGAACTCTAGCTCGAACTGTCTAAAGCCGTTTTGCCAAATCCATGCCAGTCATGGGAACATCAAATTGGTTGGCCGATCATGCACCCAACCTTTGGGTGTGATCGAGGATGTTTTGGTGCAGGTAGAAAATCTTATTTTTCCTGTAGATTTCTATGTGCTAAAAATGGATGATGAGGGAGCACAAGATCAGCCACCAATTCTATTTGGTAGGCCATTCTTGAAGACGACTAGAGCTAAGATCGATGTGGATAGTGGCACGCTTTCCATGGAGGTGGAAGGTGAGGTAATAAACTTTAATATATATCAAGCTATGCAATATCCACCTGATGATGTAGGAGTACACGCTTTGGATGCGATCGATGAGCTGGTGGAGTCTTCAGATATTCTCTATGGGAATGATGTGCTTGAAATAATTTTGAGGGAGGCTATTGAGTCACGTGGCGCATCAATAGGGATGCTTCGTGATACTAGTGACATGCTACAGGAGCTTAGAGTTTCGACACCATTAAACCCAAGGTATGAGGCTAATCAAGTTACTTTAACTAATAAATCTACACTTGTACCATCTGTTGTACAGGCACCTGAATTGCAGCTTAAGCCCTTACCCGAGCATTTAAAGTATATCTTTTTGGGAGATGGTGAGACATTGCTGGTCATAATCAAGAAAGGCTTGGAGCCTAATCAGGAGGAGAGATTGGCAGCGGTACTGAAGAAACATAAGACCGCGATTGGATGGACACTTGCGGACATCAAAGGAGTGAGCCCTACCGTGTGCATGCACCGGATTTTACTCGAGGATGGAGCCAAACATGTGAGACAGCCGCGACGTAGATTTAACCCACTGACGATGGAGGTGGTTCAAAAAGAGGTACAAAGGCTCTTAGATGCTGATGTGATTTATCCCATTTTAGATAGTCAATGGGTAAGCCCCGTACATGTAGTACCGAAGAAGACAGGAATTACAGTGGAGCTTAACGCTCAAGGTGAGTTGGTGACAAAGAGAATCCAGAACGGATGGCGCGTGTGCATCGACTACAGAAAGCTAAATGCCATGACACGCAAGGATCACTTTCCTTTGTCGTTCATTGACCATATGTTGGATAGGCTCGCAGGTAAGCCTTACTTTTGCTTTTTAGATGGAATTTCTGGGTATAATCAAATTCCGATTGCAGCCGAAGACCAGGAGAAGACTACTTTCACGTGCCCATTTGGTACATTCGCGTTTCGACGCATGTCTTTTGGTTTGTGCAACGTGCCTGATACCTTCCAGCGTGTGGTAATGAGTATTTTCTCGGAATTGATTAGGGACTGTGTTGAAGTGTTCATGGATGACTTCACTGTGTATGGAAATACTTTTGATGAATGCTTGCTTAATGTTGGTAGAGTGCTTGCACGTTGTGAGGAGACAAACTTGGTTTTGAATTATGAAAAATGTCATTTTATGGTCACTCACGGTATAGTATTGGGACATGTTGTTTCTAGAGAAGGAATACAAGTAGATAAGCGTGGTGTGAAGTCTTGTTTGGGACATGCAGGATTTTATCGCAGGTTTTTAAAGGACTTCTCAAAAAGGGCGCTACCTCTCTCTAGATTGCTGCAAAAGGATGTACCATTTGAGTTTACGGAGGAAAGCAAGGCGGCATTCGATGAACTTAAGGCGGCACTGACTAGTGCACCCATCATTCAAGCACTGGATTGGACACAACCCTTCGAGATAATGTGTTATGCTAACGACTACGCAGTTGGAGCGGTGCTCGGGCAAAGGAAGGAAAAGAAGCCTGTGGTGATCCATTATGCATCTAGGACGCTTGACGCGGTTCAGCGAAATTATTCCACAACCGAAAAAGAGCTTTTAGCTGTTATATTTGCTTTAGAAAAATTTCGCCCATATTTGCTTGGTTCTAAAATTGTTGTCTTTTCTGATCATGCAGCTATTCGCTATTTGATGATGAAAAAGGAGTCCAAGCCGCGACTGATTAGATGGATCCTCTTGCTACAAGAGTTCGATGTGGAAATAAAAGACAAGAAGGGCATTGAGAACACCATGGCCGATCACTTGAGCTGAATAGTGAGAGTGGAGGAAACCGAAGCTATAACTGAAACATTCCCGGACGAGTATTTATTTGATGTCAAAGAAAAAGCACCATGGTACACTAACATAGTTAATTACCTGGTGGGAGGTAAGTTTCCTTCGTCATTCACTATTGCTTAACGTTTGAGGCTTAAGCATGATTCGAGATATTATATTTGGGATGACCCTTATATGTGGAAAATTAGTTCGATCAAGTTGTTAGGAAGTGTGTGCCTGACTCTGAGATTTCTTCTGTGCTTGCTTTTTGTCATGAACATGCGTGTGGTGGACATTTTGGACCGAAGAGAACATCTAGGAAAATACTTGATAGTGGTTCTATTGGCCACATTTGTTTAGGGATGCATATAGCCATTGCAAAGCATGTGATAGATGTCAACGCGTAGGGAATATTTCTGGTAGAAATGAAATGCCTCAAATGCCCATTGTTGTTGATGAGATATTTGATATATGGGGTATTGATTTTATGGGACCGTTTCCCTCTGCGTATAATTTTCAATATATATTGGTTGCTGTTGATTATGTGTCTAAGTGGGTTGAAGCTAAGGTCACCAAACATAATGATGGTAAAACGGTGGTTGATTTCTTGCGTACTAATATCTTTTGTAGGTATGGAGTACCAAAGGCGGTGATCAGTGACCAAGGGTCACACTTTTGTAATCGTTCTGTCGCGTTGGTGTTTAAACACTTTGGTGTTTATCATCGAGTATCCACCGCCTACCACCCTCAAACTAATGGACAAGCTGAAGTGTCGAACCGAGAGATCAAGTCTATACTAGAGAAGATGGTGAAGACGTCGAGAAAGGATTGGCCAATAAGACTTGAAGAGGCATTGTGGGCTTACAGGACCGCCTACAAGACGCCAATTGGAATGTCCCCTTTTAGACTGGTGTATGGGAAGGCTTGTCATCTCCCGGTTGAGGTACAACATAAAGCTTTCTGGGCAATTAAAACATGCAACTTTGATCTAACTAATGCAGGGGTTGAAAGAAAGCTACAGTTGAGTGAGTTGGAGGAGCTCCGCTTAGAGGCTTATGAGAGCTGGTCATACTACAAAGCGAGAGCAAAAATGTACCATGACAAGTACATATTTAGGCGCAACTATGAAGTGGGGCAAAAGGTACTTTTATTTTCCTCAAGATTAAGATTTATGCCTGGAAAATTGCATTCTTGTTGGACAGGTCCATACATCGTGGTAAAGGTGTACAATCATGGGGCGTTGGAATTGCGAAGACCCGAAGGAGGAGAGAGTTTCAACGTGAATGGGCAAAGAGTGAAGCCATACTATGATGGGTTTGAGGCAACCACGGAGGACGTTGAACTGGCGGAGCCGGTGTATTCTACCTAGCTAGAGGTAATGTCCAGCCAAGGACGTAAAACAAAGGTGCTTACCGAGAGGCAACCTGGTGTGTTTTTACTTTACACATGTTAGGAGTAGATTAATTAATGGAATTGGTACCCTGATAATGCGCCCCGAGTGCATCTTTTATTTCTGGTGGTTTCAGGTGATTGGATGAAGAAAGGAATTCAACATCAGTGGGTTGGGCGCACGTCTGAACAATGAAATCGCGGACGCCTATACAATTATGCTAAATCATCAGACCTCCGTGGAATTAAATGATGAAGACGTCCGCGGTGCATCGCAGAGTTTAAAAATCGGGCTCGTTTTCCAGACTATTAGGGGAGTACCAGTTCCTCCATTGTTTTTCTATTTATTGTCTTTTATTTTTATTTGAGTCTATTTTGTTTGTCCATCTTATCTCTTGAGTTGTACCGTGAGGACACGGGTCAATTTAAGTGTGGGGTGTGGTGTTATAGAGTCAGTCATATGCCGTGTCTGTTTTCAATTTTTATTTTTCACATTATGTGTCTTGATGAACTCGTGACGAACTGAGGATGTACTGCTATGCTTTTCTCATATGTCGAAATCTTATTTCCATCTTTGTATGACTATTGTGCTCATTTGACTAAAAATGCGAAATTTCAAAAATTTCGATGCTTTGTTCTTGTGAGTTGTGCTATGTAGGGATGTGGAGTTGACAGAAATGTCCTAGAAAGGTACGGCAAGTTGCATAAAGTTCTGAGTTTTGGTTCTGATGATTGAGAAAAGCAATGGAGGTTGACGCTTCACTAGCCTAGTCCTGAGAGTAGCTCCGTCACCAAGTTATACACATCTATTCATGCGTTCATAGTGGTGGCGGGACAGAGAAAACAAACCGTCCATCTCTAGTCGGAGTAGCTGGGAATGGGTGGGTAACCCCTACCTTGCCTCATGCAGAAAGGACGATGATGAGAAAAGAGCGGGACGCACTCCTATGTTGTTATCTGGAGGCTATTATTGGAGTGGTTCAAGGGCGCAAACGATTATGTGGACAAGAAACAAATTCAAAAGCCGAAGGCAAACCATCAAGTAAGAAAAAAATCAAAATCTGATTGATTCAAGCAAGATGTGTCGTTTATCAAAGTCCATACAACTTAAGGAATTCAAGACTCAACGGTATGAAAGCGGTGAATTAATCATGTGTCAGAGAAAGCCGCCGACTCAATCAAAAGACCAGAACTCAGAAAAGAATGCAGTGTCCGTGGTACCTATAGAGGACTATCTCCCAATCATCCAAGGTCATTTGGATTTCAACTCGCGAGGTAACAAGTATCGAAAAATCGATCTATACTCGCATTGTTAGAATCTTAAGCATGATAAGATTATTGGCTGGATTTGGGATTGAGATGTAAGGATAGGCATGACTAGTACGTTGTTAATTCTTTCTATGGCTTTATTCTTGTTCGGGACGAACACGTTCAAGTGTGGGGTAGTTTGATAAGTTGTAGTTGTACGACTATTTTCTGTGTTAATACCTCGTCTCTTAGTGGTTGCCTGTGTATTATTTCACTACCTGTGTGTAGTTTTTGTTTGCAGGTGCATTCGGAGACCATGGAAGGAATATCGACTAAAGCGAGCCTGTTAGAAGATGTTTTGCGTCGAAGGAATGAAGTCCAAAGTGCTTGAAGTCTAAGTCAGTGTAAATGGCGCAGGCCTGAAGGATTACTTCGCGGAGGTCTACTGAGTTTCTCTAATTGTTCAGACCTCCGCGGAAGCTAAATGAAGAAGACGTCCGCGCGTCCAGCTGGCAGTCGAATTTCATTATTTCTGATTTGAAATCTCGGGAGGAAACATACAGAATTCAAGGAGACAGAAGAGAGGCGGCTGGATCTCGACTTAAGGAAGGAAAAATCAGGAAAGAGAAGAGGTTCGGAGTAGAGGATTGGAGAAGAGAACTCTCGGAGTAGGGTTCCAATTGAAGAAGCTTGAGCGTGCATTCATTGCTGGATTCAAGTATTGGAGTTGAGCTGCAGCTTGGGGAGAATTCATCATTAGTAATTTTGTTTCATTCTATTCAAAAATTTGATGATGTATTCCCTTACGATGAGTAGCTAAACTCATATGTGTAGGCTAGAACTCGACATTGTGATGTTTTGACTTGAGACCGATGTTGGTTTCTGTGTTTTGTGTCATATTACTATGCATTGTTTATGGAGTTGATTTTGCTAACATGAGTGGAACCCTAGCGGGGGAGCTTTTGTTTGTTTGCTGATTCCGATTGTCAAGTTTACTAGCAACCTAGCGGGGATAGCAAACTAGGACACGAGTAATATACCACTAGGATTAAACACCCTAGGACAACTTGTTTAAATCTTCATGCAACTCTAGCGAGTTAGGGTCTTGATTATCGCTAGCGCGAGATTAAGTACCAGAACAAGAGAGGGGAGTATAACCTTAGCGGGGGAGCTCTAAGTTGTAGAACATCAGAAATCAAAATGGATTTGTCAATGATTTGGTCTTGCATCACAGTCGAAGGTTCTAGCTTGCACTACTCTTTGATATTATACACTTGAATTTGTGTGAAGATTGCTCTCTTGATAAGTGATCATTGTTGCTTGCTTTTGGTTTTTTATTTACTTGTTTGAAATTTCCAACCCCATTGTCACTCTCGTACTTAGTGAACAGATTCTTATATCGATCTCTGTGGATACGACCCGACTTACCACTTGCTAGTCGGAATCATAAATATTATATTTGACGGGTACAACGAGACCTGTCAAGGCGTCCAAAAGCATCCTGTCGAGAGGCCTCAACCCATCCAGCAAATACTCGATTATCAGCTTCTCGGGGACTCCCAGGTTGCAGCAGCTTTGTTCTAAGGCATTGAATTTCTCCACATAGTCGTACATCGACTCATTAGGCCCCTGCCTTATATCCTGCAGCTGCTTGCGAACCTGCATCGCCATGGCAGCTGGGTAGTACTTAGCCAAGAATTTCTTCTGCATCAGGTCCCATTTCCTGATGCTACCTGGTGGAAGAGACAAAAACCAAGCGTCGAGCTAACGATGTTAAATAAATGCACTGGTCGGGAGGTAACCCGACATCTATCTTACTTTCAGTCATTTAACTTCAGTTATTTAGTTTTTTGCCTTAAAACATTCTAACCTTTCCTGTATATATTTGCTTGCATGACTTTTGAACTAAGTCGTGCTGTGAGGCACGCCTTCGTTCAAAAGTGTGGGGTGAGAACCACCTTTGTACATAGTTAATTAACATGTTTTTTCTTTTCCTTTTCCCTTAATATTATCTTTTTGAAAATATGAACTTGAGAATGTGAAAAAGATAGATCTAAATTCATGCATTTACCTTGTGAAATCTCAACTGTATAAAAACTTAGGATGAAACTTCTCATTTGTCCCTTTGTGCTGAGATATACACGGGATGTGGAGTTGATATAAACTGCCCTAGAGAGGCTTGGCAAGCACTCGAAGGACTGGATTTCAGTATATGGTTTACGAAGTCAGTGGAGGCTGCACTTCGGGTTTCAAAGAAGATCAGAGTCATCTCCACCGTGCAGCGTTTATGCAAGAGGCGGGACGGGAATCAAACCGTCCTATCTCTAGTCAGAGTAGCCGGGAAAATAGATGAGCGACCCTCATCTTGACCCGCGCGAAACGGCAAGGATGAGAAAGAGCGGGGAGGTATTTCCATATGCTCTCGAACAATGATTGGACCTCCCAAAGAAAGGTTGAGAAAATGGACTAGCAAGGCACAAAGAAGCAAAAGCTCGAAGAAGCTAATCAAAGGCCAAAGGCCAGTATGTGAAGGTTTTAACCGAAACAAAAGTGAAGAAGCTCCAATTCAAAATAAAAGGCCAATGGCCAATTCACTTCAGAAGCTGTCTGACAGAACCGCTCGTCGTCAAAGCGATTTGTACAAATAAATTTATAATAGTCCGCTACTCGCAACTATACTACTGGGTAGTACTTGGTAAGTAGGGGTCGAACCCAGAGGAATTAGGGGGATAGGTTATTCTTTAAGGGATTTGTTCTGCGAAGGAGCGTGTTTTAGGT
This sequence comes from Rhodiola kirilowii, assembly GCA_033675215.1. NCBI lineage: Eukaryota > Viridiplantae > Streptophyta > Magnoliopsida > Saxifragales > Crassulaceae > Rhodiola > Rhodiola kirilowii. The sequence continues at coordinate 28,126,306 of CM066196.1, read as the reverse complement.
TGGTTGAGGTTTTAGTTCTAACAACTACGTGACTTTTTAGTTGGTTTTGGTTTTGAGTGCTGAAAAGTAAATTACAGAAAAGTAAATACTGAAATTAAAAGTGAAGACTTACAGTGGGTGATGCGTGAATTGCAAGTCCTCCGGATTGTGAGCGGTTGATAGTTGCAGTTGATTGAACAATAAAAGTAAAGACAAAGGGGATTCTGTGATTGCAAGAGAAGTATTCGGTCTTAGGGGCCTTGTATTATATCCTGTTCATTCTTTTAGTAACCCTTCTGAGTATTCAAACGTGTATCGAGGCCCTTTCGTAGCGCTCAATTTGCCACACTGTTTGTAAACCCTTGTTCTACTTCAGACTAATTCCTCCTTTCGAAGTATCTTAGCCTTTTGTGCATCCATTTGGTCCCTTTGGTCCAGTTTCCAAATGGTTTTAAAGATAGATCGAACTCCTCAGATAAGCTTTGCCCTTTCGTAGCATCCACTTACCCGAGTATGTTCACGACTTCCCACAGAAGAGTTTTGCCCTTTCGTAGCTTCCACTCAACCTTGGAAAGTCTGACCTTATAAATGGCACATAGAACAAGTTTTGAATACAGAGAAAAGAAACTAAACGAAGTAAAACATTTTATAAAACAAGAACTCCCCTTCAACCGAATGAAGAGTTTAGTTACGAATATCCATAGAGTTGGACATCATAACTAAATACTTGGGGATTTGGAAAAGAATACTCAAGAACCGACAAGAGTAAAGAGAGAAGAGAAAGAGATTACTCAAGAACAAACAGGAGTAACTCTTGAACTGTAACTGAAAGCTTGAGTACTCAAGAACAAACAGGAGTACTCAAGATCGAACTAAAGTATTTGAGAACAAACTGAACTTTTATTTATATCAAAACCAAACTTTACAAAGTAACAAACTTAGAGAGAGAAGTGGAGTGTGGTGTGTTGTGATTGCTTATGGCTTATGAAATGAGGAGGGATGGCTTGGTATTTATAGCCATGGAGGAGAGGAATGGATGGCCAAGATGAGGGCATGTGGTTTAGCATCCAAGGGTGGAGAGGAGTGGAAGAGGAGAGGAAGACAAGTGTCACAAGGGGAGAGGAGAAGGCAAAGCCGCCGGCGGCTTTTGGTGTGGATGGAGGAGGATGTGACATGTGGTGGTGTGGGAGAGGAGGAGGGGTGGATGTGAGGAGAAAGCCGCCGGTCCATGTGGCATGAGGAGAGTGGTTGTGAGTTTTGTGCAGTTTGCACAAAACTATCGGTGTATTCCAGCTCCGGATTGTCTTCGGTTTATCTTCGGTTTGATTTGTTTTGAATGATTCCATGTCAGGATCTTTAGATTTCTTCATTCAGCGTCTGATCTTGACCTTGGATTGTCTCCTGATATCTTTTCTGTGCTAAAAGCTCTTCCTTAGCGTGTATTCTCTCTAAGCTCTGAAATACCCTGTAGAAATGTATCGGGACTAAAACATCGAAGTTAGATAGACAAACAGTCTAATTTGGTGGGTTTAACTGTGTTTATGATTCGTACAATTGTGGTCCATCAGATAACCCCACACTTTTAGTTGTTCGTCCCGAACAATGCTTTATAAGGGCGTTACTAAGTAAGTTGGTTAAAATATGAAAATAAGATTGTGGTACTCGATTTTTCCTAATTCATGCATTACTACTTGTTACTAAATTAAACTGCGTAAATAAGTAGAAGAAACTTGATACTTGTACCTTCGTGCTGAGATGCAAATTATTTCGGATGTTTCGGGAGATAGCCCTTTTCAGGCTCCTGGACTACACCTTCGGGACCGTCTCGCACTATATGGTTTTCTTGTAGCTTTCTCTAGCACGTGATTCGATTCGGGTTTCAGTGAGTTGAGCCTTTTTTTCTTTTTTCTTTCTTCTTCTTTGGCGATGGACTGCTTTTTGTAGTGATTTGCCTTTAGCTTTTGATTTGACGTTGTTGAGTGCTTCACTTTTGCTCGGTTAAAACCTTCACATTTTTGGGCCTTAGGCCTCTTTTGATTTTCTTCTTTGAGTTTTTTGCTTCTTTGTGACTTGCTAGTCCATCTTGTTTTTTGCCTTCTTGGGAGGTCCAATCATCGCCCGCAAGCATATGGAAATACCTCCCCGCTCCTCTCATCTTTGTTGTTTCGCGCGGGTCAAGATGAGGGTCGCTCATCTATTTTCTCGGCTACCTTGACTAGAGAGAGGACGGTTTGATTCCCGTCCTTGCCTTTTACATAGATGCTTCAAGGCAGAGTTGACTTCAATTATTCATCGAAACCTGAAGTGCAGCCTCCACTGACTTCGAAAACCATATAGTTTGATCTGATCCTTCAAGTGCTTGCCAAGCCTCTCTAGGGAAATTTCTATCAACTCCACATCCCTAGGTTATCTCGGCACAAAGGACAAATGAGAAGTTACATTCTAAGTTTTTAAACAGTTGAATTTTCACAAGGTTGATGCATGAATTATGATCTATCTTTTTCACATTCTCAAGTTCATATTTTCAAAAAGATATTATTAAAAAAGAAAAACATGCAGATGGTTCTCACCCCACACTTTTGAACGAAGGCGTGCCTTAGTTCAAAAGTCATGCAAATATATACAAGAGAAGGAAATGACATTAAGGAAAAAGAAGAACAGAACTCCCTTTTACTGTGTCGTGCAAACGACATGGCATGAGGCTGCATAATCGAGGGAGTCTGGCTGGGGCCTCGAACTCTCAGCGCAGGCCCGGTAAATTCACGGAAGCTGCCTGGCTGATCCGGTCTTGCTCCAAACTTAATTCCTACATGAAAGATATTCCTTCTATACAAAAAGTGGGTGAGAGCGCTTATTGGAAATTTAAATGACAGAAAATAAAGTGCAGAAAAGTAAGATAGTGTCGGGTTACCTCCCGACCAGTGCACTTGTTTAACGTCGTTGGCTCGACAGTACCTCGTTCTTGATCATTGGTTGGGGTCCCATGGGTGGCTTAAGTCGAATTTTGCCACTATTCCTGTGTTACTTCCGGTACTTTCTATGTCTGATTCTTCTGATGGCTCGGAAGTTTCTTCTGATGGTTCGGATGTGACCTCCTCTGTAGGCTCTTCCTCTGAGCTTTCTATATCTGATTCGTTCATCACATCCTCTGTACTGTTCCTTTCTGGACTGGCCTCGATACTTCGTATCCCATCATTGGGTTGAGGTACTGGCCCTCGTATTGCAGTTCCGGCCAAGTTGTCTATCACATTCCATATCTGAGTCAGGGATAAGTGTGCGGTTGTTCCTCCTACTGCGTTATTGATCCTTGAGAATTCTTCAGCCCTCATCCCGCAAAGGAATTTTTGAAGAAGAAAAACCTCCGTGAATCCATGGTGCGGGCAGCGTGAGATGATGGCGTCATAGTTCGTGTAGTACTCGGCCAAGGTCTCATCCCGGGATTGTTGAAAGTTCATGATCCTTTCTCAGGTTTGTTGTCGTAAGGATGGGGGGGAGAATTCTTTCAGGAATGGAATGCTAACATCCATGAAATATTTAGCATTCATTGCAGTTGATGTGTAATACCAGATTGTCGCAAAGTCCGTTAGAGAGAATTTGAAGCAGTTAAGTTTAAACTCCTCTAACGTTTCATTATTAGGTTTTATATGCTAACAAACATGGTGAAAGTTTCGGCAGTGTAGCACTGGGTCTTCTTCATTCGTACCTCCGAACAGGGGGAGATGTAGTGTTGTCCATGCATACGAAGTGGGTAGCGTCATGAGAAGGAGAGAGAAAGAACAACCTATCCGATGGCTAATTCCCCGGCAACGGCGCCAATTTGACAGAACCGCTCGTCGTCAAAGCGATTTGTACAAATAAATTTATAATAGTCCGCTACTCGCAACTATACTACTGGGTAGTACTTGGTAAGTAGGGGTCGAACCCAGAGGAATTAGGGGGATAGGTTATTCTTTAAGGGATTTGTTCAGCGAAGGAGCGTGTTTTAGGTTGGTTGAGGTTTTAGTTCTAACAACTACGTGACTTTTTAGTTGGTTTTGGTTTTGAGTGCTGAAAAGTAAATTACAGAAAAGTAAATACTGAAATTAAAAGCAAAGACTTACAGTGGGTGATGCGTGAATTGCAAGTCCTCCGGATTGTGATCGGTTGATAGTTGCAGTTGATTGAACAATAAAAGTAAAGACAAAGGGGATTCTGTGATTGCAAGAGAAGTATTCGGTCTTAGGGGGCCTTGTATTATATCTTGTTCATTCTTTTAGTAACCCTTCTGAGTATTCAAACGTGTATCGAGGCCCTTTTGTAGCGCTCAATTTGCCACACTGTTTGTAAACCCTTGTTCTACTTCAGACTAATTCCTCTTTTCGAAGTATCTTAGCCTTTTGTGCATCCATTTGGTCCCTTTGGTCCAGTTTCCAAATGGTTTTAAATATAGATCGAACTCCTCAGATAAGCTTTGCCCTTTCGTAGCATCCACTTACCCGAGTATGTTCACGACTTCCCACAGAAGAGTTTTGCCCTTTCGTAGCTTCCACTCAACCTTGGAAAGTCTGACCTTATAAATGGCACATAGAACAAGTTTTGAATACAGAGAAAAGAAACTAAACGAAGTAAAACATTTTATAAAACAAGAACTCCCCTTCAACCGAATGAAGAGTTTAGTTACGAATATCCATAGAGTTGGACATCATAACTAAATACTTGGGGATTTGGAAAAGAATACTCAAGAACCGACAAGAGTAAAGAGAGAAGAGAAAGAGATTACTCAAGAACAAACAGGAGTAACTCTTGAACTGTAACTGAAAGCTTGAGTACTCAAGAACAAACAGGAGTACTCAAGATCGAACTAAAGTATTTGAGAACAAACTGAACTTTTATTTATATCAAAACCAAACTTTACAAAGTAACAAACTTAGAGAGAGAAGTGGAGTGTGGTGTGTTGTGATTGCTTATGGCTTATGAAATGAGGAGGGATGGCTTGGTATTTATAGCCATGGAGGAGAGGAATGGATGGCCAAGATGAGGGCATGTGGTTTAGCATCCAAGGGTGGAGAGGAGGGGAAGAGGAGAGGAAGACAAGTGTCACAAGGGGAGAGGAGAAGGCAAAGCCGCCGGCGGCTTTTGGTGTGGATGGAGGAGGATGTGACATGTGGTGGTGTGGGAGAGGAGGAGGGGTGGATGTGAGGAGAAAGCCGCCGGTCCATGTGGCATGAGGAGAGTGGTTGTGAGTTTTGTGCAGTTTGCACAAAACTATCGGTGTATTCCAGCTCCGGATTGTCTTCGGTTTCTCTTCGGTTTGATTTGTTTTGAATGATTCCATGTCAGGATCTTTAGATTTCTTCATTCAGCGTCTGATCTTGACCTTGGATTGTCTCCTGATATCTTTTCTGTGCTAAAAGCTCTTCCTTAGCGTGTATTCTCTCTAAGCTCTGAAATACCCTGTAGAAATGTATCGGGACTAAAACATCGAAGTTAGATAGACAAACAGTCTAATTTGGTGGGTTTAACTGTGTTTATGATTCATACAATTGTGGTCCATCACTGTCCCTCACCAAAAAGAAATCTAAGTGCTCAACTCAGTGAAACCCGAACCGAATCATGTGCTAGAGAAAGCGACAAGTTAACCATATAGTGCGAGTCGGTCAAGAGAATGCAGTCCAGGAGCCTAAAAAGGGCTATCTCCCGAAACATCCAAATTAATTTGCATCTCAGCTCGAAGGTACAAGTATCAAGTTTCTTCTAAGTGTTTACACAGTTTAGTTTGGTAATAAGTAAGTAATGCGTGAATAGGATAAATCTAGTCCCACAATCTCACTTTCCTATTTGAAGTATTTACTTAGATTGTGTGCATCTCTTAAATGGCATTGTTCGGGACGAACAACTAAAAGTGTGGGGTGATCTGAAGGACCATATTTATATGATTCGTTAAGACAGTTAAACCCACCAAATTGGATGCTTTATCTGTACAACTTTTACTTGTTAGTTTCACTTTTGTTCTACAGGCCATTTCAAGGAGTAAAGATGAAAACGAGCTAAAATGGAGTTCTTAACACTGAAAGTGGACTACAAGTCAGAACTGACCATACTCCGACAATACTCCGATCAAGCCACAACTAAGTCCCGATGACTTGTTCCAACAAAGATCAAGAACACAAGTGAAATGCCAAGTATAAGTGACTTATCTTTTGATGTCAACTAAGGAGCAACCAAAGGGCAACCGAAGAGGCAACTAAAGGGCAACTGGAGTTACATTCCAACTGATGGCTTTTTGGAGAAAAGATCTCATTCCACTCACACATATCCTCCCCTACTCCACCACATGGGCGGCTAAGCCCTCCACCTCTCCTCTCAAGCCATGTGGCCGGCGGCTATGGGGAGAGACACCTCACCACCGGCGGCTTTGAGCTCCTCCATCCCCCTCTTGCCATGAGTTGCCTCCTCATTCCTCCTCCATGCCTATAAATAGAGAGCTTCCCTTCCCTTGTATCTCATCCTCATCCCATCCCAACATCCATAGTTCTTGGTTAGTGAGAGAAGCTCTAGATTCTACAACACAATCCATGTAAACACTTTACTTTGAATCAAAAGCTCCAAGTTGTTCTTGAGTACTCTTGTCGGTTCTTGAAGTACTCAAGCATTTCCTTTACTTTACGTTGTTCTTGAGTTTACTCCTGTCGGTTCTTGAGTATTCTCCGTTTACTTTCCTTGTCTTTACTTTCAAAACCTTTACTTTTCCTGTCTTTCAAAACCTTTACTTTTCCAAGTACTTAGCTATGATATCCACCCCTATGGATATTCGTAGCTAAACCCTTCATTCGGTTGAAGGGGTGTACTTGCATCATACAATGTTTTAGACCCTTCTCTTAAGTGCCTCTTTGTGTTCAAAACTTGTTCTATGTGCCATATATTAGGTCAGAACACTATTGGTTGAGTGGATGCTCGAAAGAGCAAAGCTCTTCCATGGGTTCGTGACTTCCGTGGATAAGTGGAGGCTCGAAAGAGCACAACTTATCTGTGGAATTCAACCTCTTTAAAAACACCATTTGGTTGATCGTAACTGAAAGATCAAATGGATGCACATAAGCTAAGATACTTCGAAATGAGGAATTAGCCCCAATAGAACAAGTGTTTTAAACGATGTGGCAAGTCATGTGCTAGAAATAGCCTTGATTCATCTTTGAACACTTAGTATGATCATTAGAGGTCAATGATAAACAGATATATGATACAAGGCCCCTGACACCGAATCTTTCCTTTGATTCAAACATCACATGTCACTTACTTTCAGTCTTACTATCAACTGCTTACTTTCTGCAAGTCTTGTCCTTCAAGCAATTTCTTTCCGCAAGACTTGTCCTTCAAGCAATTTCTTTCCGCAAGACTTTTCCTTCGAGCATTTACTTTCCGCAAGACTTGTCCTTCAAGCACTTTACTTTTCAGTATTTACTTTCAGTCTCGTATTTACTTTCTTTACTTTCAGTCATTTACTTTTCAGTACTAAAATCACAACCAACCCACGCTACTTTCAGTACTAAAATCACAACCAACCCCCAACTGTCTTACTTTCCATCTTTGAAAGAACAACTATCCACTAATTCCCTTGGGTTCGACCCCTACTTACCGCTTTACTACCCAATAGTAGAGTACGAGTAGCGGATTTATAAATTTATTTGTGCAGACTGCCTCGCGATAAGGCAACGCTCTGTCAAGTACCAAAGTTCAGTGGATTATGATTCAGCCGATCAACTTGATCTTCAGGTTTCTACAGAGTAAAGCTCGTATTCAGATTTGGCTGTTTGAGCAGAAGGATTTGAGGATTGAAGGCCGCATTATTGGTTTTGATGAGTATATGAACTTGGTTTTGGATGATGCTGAAGAAGTCAACGTGAAGAAAAACATCAAGAAACCATTAGGTGGAATCCTTCTCAAAGGGACAACATTACACTGATTATGAACACCGAAAAGTGATATTGATGTAGAATCGAGGTTCGTAATTCAGATGTATGCTGGCATTCAACCTTATTAATGCTAAACAGTAAATGGATTGTTCATGGTCTGTTATTACTATGGAACCTGAAATTCACTAGAATCTTCTTCTCTTCTATCTTTCACTGCACTGTTAATTCCAAGTGAAACTCACGAGCATCTTCATATATTTGATAAAGTACGGCATGAGGAGCGTTCAAATGAGGCAGCAAAATTAGAATGAGACTGTGAAGCACGATCTCGTGCGTCCATCAAACCCCCCCGTGCATTGTGGGCGCGCCACGTGGCAAGCTACCGTAATAGTAAAAGTTGTGTTCACACTGCTTTTACGATTTGGACACTATTTGGACACTATTTGCGCCATGTGTCAAGCCACTACTCGTGCCTCACTGCCTCATTCTACCAACCTGCCTCAACCGAGTGCTCCCCAGTACGACATTGTATATATATATATATAAAAAAGTTTAACTCTTGCAAAAACCTTTAACCTTATCCATGGCATCTGCATTGTTCTCCGTAACTACCAACTTTACACATTCCCCATTTCAAAGGCCGAAGATGAGCACGACCCAGAAACGGACCTCGGCGAAGAAGATGACACGTCCACGGACGACGACGAGTTAGAAATCCGAGATATGGGTTGGCCCCTACTCCTCGTTTCACAGGATTCTAGATGGCGACTTCTCCTTTGCACTCTCTCTCTCGCCAAGTCCTTAAGACCAGCCATCAACATCGTAGTAACTTCAATCGACAAACACAATTGTTTGGAGAAAAAGTACAGTAAATGGAGTGCAGAATGTGAGGGCTTTGGAGGACATGGGAGGATTGGTGGTTGCTGGGAATTGATGATGCATCCACACGGGAATTCCAGAGGACCAGCAGGCAGAGGACACAGTCAACGAAATATCCCAGGGATTAGTACGCTTCATATGCCATGAAGCATGAGGAGGGAAAGGCAACTGAAACGGTTGCTATGGAAGTACACGTATCAAGCCATGATTAGTGCACAATTGTTATATGTACGCACTGAATACAAGAGAATAATCAATCAATCATTATCAGAAACTATCCTTCTCCCTTCTGGCACAACTAAGGTGGACTATGTTGCTGGCACAACTAAGGTGGACTCTTTGGACTCCATGCTTCAAGCTCGTAACCATGTCCAATAACAGTTGCGCGCAAACATCAGACGAGCTCGATTAAGGATGCAATCCCAAGCTAACAAAACACCGCAAGGATGTCACTTTTGAAGTTGGGGCATTCGTCTATGTCAAGCTTAAACCCTACCGCCAAGAGTCCCTGCATCGTCGCTTCTCCGAAAAGCTTGCCATGCGTTTCTTTGGGCTTATGAGATCATTGAGAAGATCGGCTCCGTCGCGTATCGCCTGGACTTACCTTCCACGGCCAAAATCCACAATGTCTTCCACGTATCGCTCCTCAAACTCTGCCCTAACCTCACAGACCAGCCACCCGCTGCATTACCCGACTGCTTCCTAGGTCCTACTCCGTCACCAACACTCCTCAAAGACAGGGCCTCACGACTCGAGGATGAAGTCACATCTGATGGGGGTGGCAATGATGCATCCACACGGGAAGTCCGGAGGACCAGCAGGCAGAGGACACAGTCCACGAAATATCCTAGGGATGAGTACGCTTCATATACCATGAAGCAGGAGGAGGGAAAGGCAACTGAAACGGTTGCTATGGAAGGACACGTGTCAAGCCATGATTAGTGCACAATTGTTATATGTACGCACTGAATACAAGAGAAAAATCAATCAATCATTATCAGAAACTATCCTTTTCCCTTCTATCTGTCTATCCCTTCGTCTCTCCTCTTCTCCTTTCGTCTATCTCCTTCTTCAACCCTATCAATTGATGCTACAAAAATGAGTCAACATTTCTTTCTCAAGACTCAAAGGTTTGATCGCATTGTGTATAACTTTCCACACGTTGGGTTTCGTTATCGTGAGGACAAGCTACTGCCAGATCATATTAAACAAGAAGCTTGTTATGGAATTCTTAAAGAATGCAAGGGAACTAATTAAATCAGGGAAACCGGAAAGGTGAAATCCACATGACTGATAGTATCCCACATCGCCCAGCTTAAGGCAATATTGTAAGCTTTGTGACTATAAATTACATGAAGATATGAAGATATGTTGTTATTCAATAAGCATCTCAGTCCTCATATTATATATATATCAAGGTTACAGAAATCACTATGCGCTAATCGTGCGGACAAGCTCCTTGAGGATTAATCGGGGATTATTCGGGGATTAATCGGGGATTAATCGGGGATTAATCGGTTTTTTATTTTTATTATATTTTTATGTTTATAATTGAAAAATAGTTATATAAATATTTTTATGTCTGCAATGTTTACTTTTAATTTTTAATTTCTTTTAAAAAAATCTTAAATATTACAAAACAGTCCTCCAAGTTTATTTCTTTACATTTAGATGCCCATACCGATTAATCGCCGTTTAATTGCCGCATAATTACCGATTAATCCCCGCATTACCCCCGATTTCTGGAACACCCCATCGCTTCCCGATTTGTTCATCCGATTTACCCAAATCGGTTCGGCTTCCAATTTGGCCGTATAATCGCCGTCTAATCGCCGCATCACCCCGCTTTCTGGAACACTGATATATATATAGGGGGCGTTCAAATGAGGACATCAAATTTGGTGAGGGCGTGAGGACAAATCTAAAATCATTAGATCAAATGATCCAAAGGTGCATAATGAGTCAAAAAGTGCTTTTTGGAGTTATGCACTTTTGTCTTTTAACTAAATGACAAAAGTGTAAAATGACAAACAACTTTAACTTTTTGGATTTGTTATGCACCTTTGGATCATTTGATCAAATGGTCCAAATTTGTCCCTACGTCCTCACAAAAAACACATGTTCTCAATTAAACACTCATATATATATAGAGGAGCGCTCAAATGTTACCTCTTCTTAGAGTGTTACCCTATTACTCGCTTGTGATTGGTTGAGGGGAGGTGCCACGTCACAATCCACTACCAATGCCACCTCATAATCCACTCACATGTCCAATGGGCCCCGTGCTTTGTGAGGTGTCACCTCCTCTCAACCAATCAGAATCGAGTAATTGGGTAACACTATAAAGAAGAGGTAACGTTTGAGCGCGCCCCTATATATATATATATATATGCACAGTTGATTGGTGATTGGTGATGCAAGTTCCCATCTAATGGTAGAATTTGGTCTCGGGTTGTTCTCGAGTAGACCTGACCCGATCCTTTGATGCTCTTTCAAAGATAGGGCTTTAACGTTTCGAGGGCTGGTAAATATGGTTGTCACCCGACCCGACCCTGCCCAATAACTATTCAATATTAACAAAAAATATGTTCAAAGCCCAGCCGACCCGAATATTTTTGGGCGGGACTGACCCGTACCCGGCCCTATGTCGAGGCCTAATGTGGATAACCATAAACTTTTCCAGCTCGTGGTGTGAACATAGTCTCATTAGCTCCGTGTACCTTTCTTAAGCGTTATAAAGAGTCTCTCCATCTTGTAGGTATTTCCTTTTTTAAAAACCTTCATGAGAATATAACCCATCCACTAGGATAGCCTATAAATTAGTTCTTAGAGCATATGCTAAATGCACTTGTGATTCAACTGAAAGTGCGGAAGGACTTCAGACTTGGGATAGGTGACAAGAACAAATATGCGATAAAACATAGAGACCTAGCTTTCTGCCATGTGTTTCATTTGACATGTGTCTAGTGTTTGCTTGAATGAACAATGTCTAAATGTGGAGCGTTTCGATTAAGTCAAACTCTTACCTTATTATTTTGTTTATTCTTATTACATTTTGATTTTTTTCTCAACTATTTTAATGTTATTTGACCATCTCCTCAGCTTTTCAGGTCCGAATGTTCACTCTATCGGTGTCGAAACATTAAATGACCAAAACTGAACGAATAGTCAAAAATTACAGTCAGATGAAGCAAAGGAAAAAAACTTGCTTGTTCGATTCACAAGAAATCTAGGGCTGAATGATGAAAACCTGACCGAGCCAGCATCTTGGCTCGAACATATCGGGCACCCATTAATCGTGGCTCGCCCGAGCTAGAGGAGGTGACCCGACTCTCTCGCACACTCCCCTAGAGTTGGCTCGCCCAATCTACCATTTACACGCATCATGGTTTGGCCGAGTCACTTCAGAAAAGTTAGATTCTTTTGGGAATAAATAGAGTTCGAACACAATAAAGAATTTGCCTTGTTTTGAAGAAAGATAAAAGCCAAGAAGTGAATATCTCGAGCATTTATTGAAAATTGAAGACATTGAGAGTTGAAAATTGTGGATTAAACACGAGTCTATATACTAAGAGGTTGAGACTCGCGTGTATTAGGTGTATCTCTCTCAAACCAAAGATGGAATGAGAGTTAAATTTGGTTTGATAGATATACGAGTCTTAGTCTAATCATTTTGAACTAATATTTTGCATGGAATTATACTCTTGCTTTCTTGAATACGCCTTTTAATCCTTAATTTTTAATACCTCTCTTGCTTTCTTAGTCACTTAGTGATAATTAGTCAATGAAAACAAACTTTCGCAATGAGGATAGTTATACTCCATCACATTTGACATTATGCAAAGTTTAAACTTGCTCCCTAGGTTTCATTATGTCTTGTTGGTCTATAAATTATAATTGACTAATTTAATACATCTTTTCTTAAATGAAATAAAGAGGTACAAAATTAGCACACAACGCCCAAGCTCAAGTGGACGTAGGATATTTTATCCAAATTACATATGTCATGTTTTAATTTCTTGCATTTTGTTTAGGATTCCTTTTATAATTTTATATTATGAAAGGTAAGGAATGGCCAATCTCTGAAATTATTTAGATGCATCTAGAGGGGTTTGAATCGTCAAACTCCTAATTATTTAATCAGGAATATGATTGCTAGACCACTAGAGTAGATTTTTCAGCCGAAACAATATTCACTACGCCATTTTACATCCTACGTGACAAACTTTGAACAATGTCGCAAAATCTTTGTCGCATATAAGGGGTTATACGGCTACGGTTTGATATGTTTGTCGCAATAAAGCTATTATGCGACAAAAGTTTAAGCGACGTAATAAATTTGTCACGTAAAGCTTTTAACCCGACATAATTTAACGCGACACGTTATTTATGTCACGTTATAGGTTATATGCGACATTTTTTAAGCGACACGGCTTAAATGTCACGTTAAATAGTTTATGCGACTGAAATCTAGCGACAAATTTAATATGTGACGTTAACATGGCAATTACATGCAATAGCTGGCATTAAAGAAAGGCGACCTACCGTTTTACCTTTAAGCGACGTTGATATCCTAAGTATGTCGCGTAAAAAGACATAAATTAAATGCAGAATAGAACAGATCCAAAGTACACCCACATGGTACTCCCTGCTTTGAATTCGAGTTTCTCATCACACCTACCTTAGTTCTTCTGTGAAATCGAACTAGCAAGACCCCATTTGTCGGAATACACTTCTCATCCACACGTGGACAGCTCTCTCTTGACTGAATTTTGCCTAATCTTCATGTGAAAAAAGCATACTTCTTTTGAAGGTATATTGAAAAACTCTCATTTTCTCTACACTTCTCCATATTTTGTACGTGTTAGCACACACAGGGGTACTGCTGAGCACACGTTTAAAACTCAGCTGCTATATATATTCTTGAAGTATTTAGTTTTAAATTTAGTTTTGTCATGTCAAAATGCTAATTAATTAGGGGGATATAGATATAGCAGCAAGGAGCAATATTTGAGGATGAGATTTTTGAAATAGAAAGCAGCAGCAGCATTTTGTGCAAGGCATTTTGTGCAGTTTGTTGTGGTGGTTTCCTGGGCGTTATTTGCTGCAATTTTGTGTAGAGGAATTTTGGTGCATATATATACATTGTCTCTTCAAGCTGCATTTTGGCATATAACTCTCATAACTGTCTTATTCTGGTGCATATATATACTGAGACATCCTCTTTATTTGTTTTATATTTAGTTAAAGGAACCATGGACAAGAGTTGGATGCTTTTGTCGGACAAATGCGATCCAAGGTTTATCAAAGGAATTATGGATTTCGTGAGCTTTGTCAAACAAAACAAACCTCGGAGTACGATGCATAAATGTCCATGTAAGCGTTGTAGGTTGCATCATGAGAAGTTATCATTGGATGAAATCCAAACACATTTGTTTAGCAATGGCATAATGGAAGATTACACAATTTGGACATATCATGGGGAAGAATCAGAGGCTTCATCTTCGGTATACACACAACGTCGCCAACATTTTATGGAAAAGAGTCATGGGAGTACTATTGGAGAAGGTGATTCTTATTACAATCCTACAATAGAGATGCTTAATGACGCATTCACTTTTCACGAAGAACACGAGGGACTTGAAAATGACTTTTTGGGCAAGGATGCATATGAGAAGTATGAAAAACTTCTTGCGGAAGCACAAACTCCCATATATCCGGGGAGTGATAAAACTGTTTTGGGCACCATTTTAAGTGCAATGAAAGTGAAAGTTGATAATGGATGGTCCGACAAGAGCTTTAACGAACATTTAAAGTTAACTCAAGAACTCCTTCCGATCCCAAACCATTATCCCGGTTCGTATCGTGAGATTAAGAGAATTTTGAGGAATCTGGGTATGGGATATGAGATAATTCACGCATGTGAATATGGTTGCGTCCTATTCTATAAATATTTTAAGGACTTAATGAGTTGCCCGGTGTGCCAGACGACAAGGTACTTACACTTGGAAGGTAATAGCAAGATTCCAAGGAAAGTTGTACGATATTTCCCCTTAGCTCCCAGATTACAATGACTCTACATGTCACCGTATATAGCTAAGGAGATGCGGTGGCATGGAGAAAGGAAAAAGAAGAAAGGTCTCATCAGACATCCTGCGGATAGCGAAGCATGGCAGAACTTTGACAAAGAATTTCCTGATTTTGCAAAAGACGTTCGAAATGTGCGTCTTGGATTGGCCACATATGGTTTTAACCTTTTTGGGGCTGCTGCTCTTTCTCATAGCACTTGGTCAATTGTCATGATGCCTAACAATTTGCCACCCTCTTTGTGCATGAAGAAGGAATTTAACATTCTTGCTATGTTGATTTCTGGTCCGAAATCCCCGGGCAAGTGTTTGAATGTGTTCATGCAACCTCTGATCGATGAATTAAAAATATTGTGGGACAGCGGAGTACTCACATTTGATAGACATGATATCTCGACATTTAACATGAGAGCTGCAGTGATGTGGACAATCAGTGACTTTCCTGGCTTGGGGATGTTGGGAGGTCTAAAGTGCAAAGGTTACAAAGCTTGTCCTATGTGTTTGGATGAGATTGACGCGCAACATTTAGCGGGGAGAATGTCCTACCAAGGCCATCGCAGATGGCTTGATAGAGATCATTCGTGGAGGAAAGCGTCTAGTAAGTTCAACGGGCAAGTGGAACTACGCGATGCCCCACTTTCATTGACAGGAGAAGAGATTTTAAGTATCGTGATTAGCCATGAGTACCCCATACTTAGCTTGCATCCTGATTTTTTAAACCCAAAGGTGTGAAGGAGAAGTTGTGTTGGACTCATGTGACCGTATTCTACGATTTACCTTATTGGGCCACATTGAGACAACCGTATTCACTAGATGTCATGCATATAGAGAAGAATGTCTTTGATAACATCATCGGTACTATTCTTGGTCTTCAAGGTAAGACCAAGGATGACATTAAAGCGCGAGAAGGTTTGGAAAAACAAGGGATTTGGAAGGAACTGTGGTGGAAGAAAAAGGACTCAACATCAAGAAAAGATAAGGTTTCACAAGCACCATATACGGTTTTACCTAATGAGAGGGTAGAAATATTTGAATTCATTAAGGATGCTAAATATCCTTATGGTTATGCGAGTAGTTTGAAGAACAAAATAAACGTGGAAGATAAAAAATTTAATGGGTTGAAAATGCATGATTGCCATGTCATGTTGCAGCTCTTACTTCCGGTGTTCATTCGACCGTACTTGCCACATCATGTAGTGGAGCCTCTTATATCATTAGCACGATGGTTTCAGATGTTATGTTGCAAAGAGTTGACGGTTGGAGATGTAACTCAAATGAAAGACGACAAAGTTATAATTTTGTGCAAACTGGAGATGGTTTTTCCTCCCGCTTTCTTCACCATCATGGTGCATCTACTAATTCATCTTCTTGAACAAGTTTTTCTTAAGGGACCCGTACACTATTCTTGGATGTATCCTATTGAGAGGTTTATATATAGCGTCAACTTTCTATTTTTTCGTCAAAGTTATATTGGTACCCTATTATTGTGTATACTAACTGTGACTTTTCTTTTTGTAGACAATTAGGTGAGTATAAGCGATCGGTCAGGAATAGTAGATATCCCGAGGGATGTATCACTGAGCAATACATTACATACGAGTGTGTAACGATTGCAAGTTATACATGAACGATTCGAGCGATATGGACCGAACAGATGAAACTCGATTGTATGCCCTGAAAATTTACTCTCCTCTGATCAAGGTTAGTGGTCATATGCCTAGGATCAAGTTGAGTAAGATACAACGTGAAATGGCTCATTGGTGTGCCGCAGAACACTGTGAAGAGGCAGCAGATTATATTCAAAGGCACTACGAGAAGTTTGAGAGAGAGTGCCCAAACAGAACAAAGGCACAACGCGTTAAGCATTTCCTCCCTTACTTTCGTGATTGGGTGAGAATGCTGCTTATACATGTTTAATTTTATGAATATACACATAATATATACTTTGTTATTATAGTTACTAATTATTTTGCATGTTGTTCCTTTTCAATCTTAGATGGAGATCTTACGAAGGGAAGAACATCCATCATATTCTACAAAGCTACACTATTTAGCACGGTATCCACAGTCATACACGTGTTACTCTCAATGTTATGTTAATGGTGTCAAGTTTGTTGTTTGGGATCGGGATCAGAACAAGAGGACTCAAAATTATGGTGTTATGGTCGAAGATGATGATTTAACTTACTACGGCATTATCCATAACATTATTGAGCTACGATATGCTAATGGAATGCCCGTGATCGTATTTTATTGCACATGGTTTAACACAGATCCTAAAGAGAGGGGTAGCACTAAGAAAGACTATGGACTTCTATCCGTAGACACTTCCACCACTTGGTTCGAAGATTGGCCCTATTGCTAAGCCACTACCGCAAAGCAAGTTTTTTACTTGGATGATTTAAAAGCCGGCGAACCATGGAAAGTGGTTAATGTTGTTTCGCAAAGAGGGACATATAGTCATAGTTCCCTTGCACGAGACGATCAAATTGAAGATGAACCTTATCAAGAACAAATGCCAACTAACATAACTAGTGATGTACAACCTTATGAAAACTCTTTGGCCGACAATGTTGAAGAGCAAATTCCAAGGGCAAGGAGACAGTTGCACTTGGGTGATGAAGATGATATGTTTGAAGCAGGGGATGATGATAATGTATGTGATGAAGGTGACGGAGATGATGAAATGATGTTTCACGAAGACGACGATCAATATGAGGATGATGATGATGATCAATATGAGGCTTATGATGATGATGATCAATCTGAGGATGATGAAAGTGATGAAATGGTGTAGAAACTTTGTAGTCCACTTGCTATGTTTGCTGTTGTTGTGAACGATCTATTTGAATTTTTCAGTTTGTTGTAATCTGAGGAACATTGTTTGTAATTAAGGGAATCTTTATTTTATAACTTGCAATATGAAAAAGTAGGGGACTCTGTTATATAGTTTGCCTGTTTAGGCCAAAAAAAATATTGGCACGTAAAGATATGTTTGGGCCAAAAAAAATGAAAGCCCAGACCAGATTTCCATGTCTGTATCGACCAGAAACATCTCCAAATCCAAAAATTGCCTAAGTGTTCCATGCCCTAAAACTCTTCACCGTCGCTGCTCTCCCCAAACCCTACCACCACCGTACGTACACCATCGCTTCATTTCACCGAATCCAAGCATGGCGAAGTCAAAGAACAGAGCGCTCAGGCGTCCCGAAGAAGTGGAAGTGACAAGTCGTCCAGGTATGAAGCTCAGATCTCCATCGGTGCGCAAAAAAGCTTGCAAATTCCGTGATGGTCCAGTTAAGCCAACCACTGGATGTCTGTCGGCACGGTCATCATCTCCAGAGCGGTCGCCGCCACCGCCTACTCCAGTGCGCTCACCTCCACCTTTGTTTGGCCCTGAGGTTCAACAGACGGAGCGCTCGAGAGCCATCACCACTGCCCTTGAGCGTTCAGATCAGCGCTTCAAGCGGTTGGATGCCATCCACACTCCACCGGATATGCCTCGTCGTACGCCCACCAAATTCAAGAAGGCCTGCAACATGCCTCGATATACTTCTCTGCGCAAGATTATAGCCGGCAACCCACCTCTGTGTTCTCAGCATTCCCAGAAAAGAAAAGTACCCAACCCGGAAGAACCCCATAAGAAGAATCAGCCTGATGTACCCATCCCGGAACCACCCCAGAAGAGGAAAGAGCCTGCTGTAACCACCCATGGACCACCCCGGAAGAATCAGCCTGCTGTAAACAACAATGAACCACTCCGGAAGAGTCAGCCTGTTGTGACTCGTCCTGTTGCCCCAGTTCCACCTGAAGATGTCTTAGAAGAACCTGCCCATCCCAATTTTAGTGCTCCTAACCCCAGTTCTCCACTGCGAGCCCCTAGGAAATCTCAAACCACAAAAGCCAATAACCTCACACCCCGTAGGTCTCCTAGGGGTTTATCTAAATCTAACAGTCGAGGGAATACTCAATCCCGACCTGCCCTTCCCAATTTCAGTGCTCCACCACCTCCTGTCCCTGATTCTCCACCTTCCCCTGCCACATTCCATGATGATGAACCCCTAGCTCTAGAATTTGATCCGTCATTCGAGGGAAATGCTTTTGATGATGGAGCCGAACATGGGGAAGATGATGTTCCAAGCATCCGATGCAAGAGCTCGGGTTATGTGCAAGATGGTATATGTTTTAACGATAAATGAATTGTATTTGGTATTGTCAATTAGGTAGTAACTAACAATTTTTCTATCGCTTTTGAAAAACAGGCGATGAAAGAGGAGAGAAAAGGAAAGTGATGGGAGTTGTCAATGGGGCAACCGTGGCAAGTTATAGGCACACCTACCACAAAGGTCAGCCCATCAAGGTGGAGTTTCGGCCTGATGGTAGAGGTCCGGTGAACAGAACAGTCGGAAGCCTGCTGGTTCACGAGATTGGAAGTGCTGTTCGGGACAAAGTTCCAATGATGGCTTCATCATTCAAAAAGCTTAGGGAAGAAGATAGAAGAATTGTGTATGACCACTTGAGTGTAAGTAATACCTCGTAAGATTATGTCTTTAACAACTAACTTTAATTGCCTAATGATTCTAAACAAGTTTTATTTTTCTAACCAACTTATATTTTCATTGCAGCCAAACTTTGTCGTTGATCCTAAGGATGACCAGCTATGGAATCACATTTTAAAAAAAGCCACGTAGAGGTACCGAGATTGGAAATCGGATTGCAAGGCATTCTTTCAAACACATGAACCTGAGATTATTCCTCGGGAGTTTCTCGATCTCCCTGATCAATGGACATGGCTTGTGAACCACTTTAGTGAACCCAAAAACCAGGTAAATCTCCGTAACTTGTTTGACTAATTTCCGTATGTTAATCTTCCTTGTTTAACTTGCTTGATCGAACTTTGTTAATATTTCAGTGCTCTGTAACTTGTTTAAGTTGTATTATAATAGGAAAAAGGTAAGAAGATGTCGGATGTGCGCAGTATGCCCGAGAGAATGAACCACCGCGCCGGAAAATGTCCCTTCTACCAAAGGGCTGCAATACTAGCTGACAAGGGAGAAAAGGCACCTCATGTAGCTACCTACAGCGATGCCTACGCTAAAGATCCTGCCGGTGCAGCCTTGGCAGTTAAGTCTCCTTTTTTTATCTATTGTTATGCACTTCACATGATGGAGTAATTTCGTTGCATATTAATAAATTTTGGTCAATGTTGGTGTCATTATATGTACTGTGTAATATTGTGGTAAATAATCTGTTATTGCTAGAGTGCCCAAGTCTTCTTTATTGTCTGTTAAGGGGTGACCATCTGAAAATTCATATTACCAAATAATAACTGGTTGTTGTTCTTCTTGTCGTCTATTTGAGTCTTCTTGATGTTGGTGCATAACTGCTTGATGTTCATATTATCTTTTGAATTCATATAATGTGAGATTGTGGTGAGTAATCTGTTATTGATGCTGTATATATTGCTGTGGTGAATGATCTGTTCAATGGACATGGCTTGTGAGCCACTTGATGTTGTGAAAAGTCTTCTTTAATTGTTGTCTGTTAGGTGCTGATCATCTGAAAATTCAGATTAGCGAATATTAACTTGTTATTCATCTGAAAAGTATTCTTTAACTGTTGTCTGTTATTGGTGCGTAACTGTTTGTTGTTCATATTATCTGTTAAGTTCATATAATGTGAGAATGTCATATATTATATGCAAATGTTCTTGGTGTCATCATCTACCATCTCGCCATGTCAGATTTATGTGAGAATGTTACTTGTCGTGATCATCTACCATCTGCCATTATTCTTTGTGTATAAATCTTTATTGGTGAATAACACTTTGTATTTCAATCTTTGTTGTTGAAGAACATATAAATCTGCCATCTGTAAATTTATTTACACATCTATATGACTTTTGTAGAAAAAAATGCAAGATAAGGTTCAGGAATATTTGCGAAAACAGAATGGGGATGCTTCTGAGGACGGTTGTGTCGTAGATGATCAAGGACCACTACCACTTGATGTGGAGCTTGATATCATTGCCCAAGTCATGGGCCAAAAGCATGGGACTTATATTTCCGGAACCGGTAACTCCTTCAAGAGGCCACCTAACAGACGCACAGTCGTCGTGTGCAAAAGTCAAGAATACATTTATAAGTCCGCTACTCGCGACTTCACTACTGGGTAGCAAGTAGTAAGTAGGGGTCGAACCCAAGGGAATTAGGGGGATATTTGCTCTTTGAGGAGTGTACTGAAAGGGAGCGTGATCTTTGGTGGATTGAGGTTTTAGCGATGAAAGGTGAGTGGTTGGTTGTTGATTTTAGTCTTAGTACAGAAAAGTAAGTGGGTTGGTTGGGATTTTAGTGCGGAAAAGTAAATGACAGAAAAGTAGAGTACAGAAAGTAATTGATTAAAGGAAAGACTTACAGTGAGTGGTTGCGTGAAGGACAAGTCTTGCAGATAGTAAGCGGTTGATATTGCAGTTGATATTGAGGAAGTAAGGTGCAGGTGATGTTCTAAGTGAATGAAAGTATTCGGCTTCAGGGGTCTTGTATCATAGTCTGTTTATCATTGACCTTTAATGATCCTACTAAGTATTCAAAAGTGTATCAAGGCCATTCCAAGCACTCGATTTGCCACACTGTCTAGTACATTCCAAGACATAGAGCACTTGTTCTATTTAGACTAATACCCCATTCTAAGGTATATTAGCATGTGTGCATCCATTTGATCAATCATTCCCGATCAACCAAATGGTGTTTAAAAGAGGTCAAACTTCTCAGATAAGCTTTGCCATTCCAAGCATCCACTTATCCGAGTATGTTTACGAACCCCACGGAAGAGTTATGCCATTCCAAGCATCCACTCAACCTTGGAAGTTCTAACCTAATATATGGCACATAGAACAAGTTTTGAACACACGAGGCACTAAGAATATGGTCTAAAACATTTTATGATACAAGTACACCCCTTCAACCGAATGAAAGGTTTAGCTACGAATATCCATAGAGGTGGATACCATAGCTAAGTACTTGAAGGTTTTTGAAAGACAGTAAGTAAAGTAGAATACCTAAGAACCAACAGGAGTAAACTCAAGAACTACTAGAATACTCAAGAACCAACAGGAGTATTATAGATTAAAAACAAGTACGTGTTTACAAGAGTAGTAGTGCCCAAAATCTAGAGAGATAAGTGACTTGTGCTTCTTGCACACAAAATGGGATGCTTTACAAAGGGAAGGGAGCATGGTATTTATAGGCTAAGGGAGTGTAGATTTGTGGAGGAAGTGAAGACACATGGCATGGAATGCATGGAGGAGAGCAAAGCCGCCGGATGAGGTCATCAAGGGGAGGAGCCGCCGGCTAGGTGGCGCAAGGGGAGGGGAGGAGGCTTTAGCCGCCGCCCATGTGGCATGAGGGGAGAGGATGAGTGAGTTTGAGATCTTTTCAAAAAGCCATCGGTCCATTTCAGCTCCGGACTGACTCTGGTTGCTCTTCAGTTGGACTTGTTTTGAGTGATTCCACGTCCGGTTCTTGAAAGTCGGAATTTGGTCGTGACCTAGAATGACTCGTAATTCATATTCAGCTTAAAAAGTCCTCCTTAGCCTGTATTCTCTCTAGACTTCAAAATACCCTGTAGATAAATATCGAAACTAACAAGCAAAAGTTAAATAGACAAAGAGTCTAATTTGGTGGGTTTAACTGTGTTTATGATTCATACAATTATGGTCCATCAGATCACCCCACACTTTTAGTTGTTCATCCCGAACAATGCTTTTTAAGGGCGGCACATACTCTAAGTAAAATATGAAAGTGAGACTGTGGGACTTGATTTATCTTAATTCATGCATTACTTACTTATTACCAAACTAAACCGTGTAAATACTTAGAAGAAACTTGATACTTGTACCTTCGTGCCGAGATGCAAATTAATTCAGATGTTTCGGGAGATAGCCCTTTTCAGGCTCCTGGACTGCATTCTCGGGATTGACTCGCACTATATGGTTTTCTTGTAGCTTTCTCTAGCACGTGATTCGGTTCGGGTTTCACTGAGTTGAGCACTTTGATTTCTTTTTGGCGAGGGACAGCTTCTGTAGTGAATCGGCCTTTGGCCTTTGATGTTGAATTGGAGTTTCTTCACTTTTGTTTCGGTTAAAACCTTCACAATTTTGGCCTTTGGCCTTTGATTAGCTTCTTTGAGCTTTTGCTTCTTTGTGACTTGCTAGTCCATTTTCTCAGCCTTTTTGGGAGGTCCAATCGTCGCCCGCAAGCATATGGAAATACCTCCCCGCTCTTTCTCATCCTTGCCGTTTCGCGCGGGTCAAAATGAGAGTCGCTCATTTATTTTCCCGGCTACTAGGACTAGAGATAGGACGGTTTGATTCCCATCCCGCCTCTTGCATAAACGCTGCATGGCGGAGATGACTTCAATCTTTACTGAAACCCGAAGTGCAGCCTCCACTGACTTCGAAAACCATATAGTTAGATTCGATCCTTCGAGTGCTTGCCAAGCCTCTCTAGGGCAGTTTATGTCAACTCCACATCCCCTGTATATCTCAGCACAAAGGGACAAATGAGAAGTTACATTCTAAGTTTTTAAACAGTTGAATTTTCACAAGGTAAATGCATGAATTTAGATCTATCTTTTTCACATTCTCAAGTTTGTATTTTCAAAAAGATAATATTAAGGGAAAAGGAAAAAGAAAAACATGTTATTTAACTATGTACACAGGCGGTTCTCACCCCACACTTTTGAAAGAAGGCGTGCCTTAGTTCAAAAGTCATGCAAATATATACAAGAGAAGGAAATGACATTAAGGAAAAGAGAAGAACTGAACTCCCTTTTACTATGTTGTGTCGTGGAACGACATGCCTCGGAGCTGGATAATCGAGGGAGTTTGGCTGGGGCCTTGAACTCTCAGCGCAGGCCCGGTAATTCTCGGAAGCTGCCTGGCTGATCTGATCTTGCTCTAAAAATTGATTCCTACAAGGGGTCATTCCTTCTATGCAAAAAGTGGGTGAGAGCGACTGTTAAGGTAAAAACTAAATGACTGAAAATAAATGACTGAAAGTAAGATAGGTGTCGGGTTACTGACGGAGCCCACTGCACTGTCATTAAGGTGCAATGTTCTCTGTGCAAATAAATTTATAATTTCCGCTACTCGCAACTACACTACTGGGTAGTAAGGGGTAAGTAGGGGTCGAACCCAAGGGAATTAGGGGGATACGTTGTTCTTTAAGGGATTTGTACAAGATGGGAGCGTTTTTTAGGTTTGATTGAGATTTTAGCGGTTATGACTAAGTGACTTTTTTTTTGTTGTTTTTGGTTTTGAGTGCGGAAAAGTAAATTACATAAAGTAAATACTGAATTTAAAGGAAGAAGACTTACAGTGGGTGATGCGTGATTTGCGAGTCCTCTGGTAGATGAGCGGTTGGTGATTGCAGATGATCGAGCAATTCGTAAAAGTAAATACAGGGGGGTTTTGTAATTCAAGGAAAACATTCGGTTTCAGGGGCCTTGTATCATAGCCTGTTTATTATTTTAGTAACCCTTCTAAGTATTCAAACGTGAATCAAGGCCATTCCAAGCACTCGACTTGCAACACTGTCTAGCCTTTTGCAAAAGTGTTCGAAAGTGAATCGAGGCCATTCCAAGCACTCAACTTGCAACACCGTCTAGTCTTTTGCAAAAGTCGTAGAGCACTTGTTTTACTTAGACTAATACCCCATTCCAAGGTATATTAGCCTGCGTGCATCCATTTCGTCTTTCATTCCCGAGCAACCAAATGGTGTTTTAGAAAGGTCAAACTCCTCAGATAAGCTTTGCCATTCCAAGCATCCACTTATCCGAGTATGTTTACGAACCCCACGGAAGAGCTTTGCCATTCCAAGCATCCACTCAACCTTGGAAGTTCTAACCGAATATATGGCACATAGAACAAGTTTTGAATACAGAGAAAAGAATTAAAACATTTTATAATACAAGTACGCCCCTTTAACCGAATAAAGAGTTTAGCTACGAATATCCATAGAGGTGGATACCATAGCTAAATACTCGGGGGTTTTTGAAAACAGTAAAAGGAGAAGGGGTGGAATACTCAAGAACCAACAGGAGTATTCCCAATTCCTACTGAATACTCAAGAACCAACAGGAGTATTCTCTAAAGTATAATACTCAAGAACCAACAGGAGTATTATTTCATAAACCAAACTTACAAAGTAACATAAACATAGAGAGAGAAGTGAATTGTTGATTGTGGGATGTTACAAATGAGGAGGAGGAGCTCTCCTTTTATAGCCACAAGGGGAGGAGGATGGAGGGCCAAGATGGTGGCATGTGGTGTTGCATCCAAGGGTGGAGGAGATGGGGAGGAGCTTGTGGAGGAGAAGGCCACACATGTCAACTTCTCATGGCTCACAAAACCCGCCGGTTGCAATGGGAGGGGAGGGAGGAAGCCGCCGGTTGCAAGGAGGAGGGGAGGAGGAAGGAGGGGGTGAGTCACCCCATGACTCACCTCTTCCTTATAGCCGCCGGTCACCTTGGCAAATGGATGAGTTTTGTGAGTTTTGTGCAGTCTTTTCAAAAAACTATCAGTCCAATTTCGCTCCGGTCTGACTTTGGTTGTTCCTCGCTTGAATTTGAATTGAGTAATTCAATGTCAGGATCTTGAGATTTTTTCGTTCAGCGTCTGATCGTGACCTCGGACTGACTCGTAATATCTTTTCAGCGTAAAATCCTCTCCTTAGCGTGTTTTCTCTCTAAGCGCCAAAATACCCTGTAGAAATATATCGAGACTAACAAGTAGAAGTTAGATAGACAAACAGTCTAATTTGGTGGGTTTTACTGTGTTTTTGATTCGTATAATTATGGTCCATCAGATCACCCCACACTTTTAGTTGTTTGTCCCGAACAATGCTATTAAAGGGCGGCACACTAAGTAAGTTTGTTAAAATATGAAAATTAGACTGTGGGACTCGATTTATCTTAATTCATGCATTGCTTACTTATTACCAAATTGAACTGTGTAAATAAATAGAAGAAACTTGATACTTGTACCTCCGTGTTGAGATGCAAATTATTCTGGATGTTTCGGGAGATAGCCCTTTTTAAGCTCCTGGACTGCAACCTCGGGACCGTCTCGCACTATATGGTTTCCTTGTAGCTTTCTCTAGCACGTGATTCGGTTCAGGTTTCAATGGTTTGAGTACTTTGATTTTCTTTTGGCGAGGGACTGCTTTTGTAGTGAATCGGCCTTTGGCCTTTGATTTGACTCTTTGAGTACTTCACTTTTTGTTTGGTTAAAACCTTCACAATTTTGGGCCTTTGGCCTCTTGATTTGCTTCTTTGAGCTTTTTGCATCTTTGTGACTTGCTAGTCCATTTTCTCAAGCCTTTTTGGGAGGTCCAATCATCGCCCCCAAGCCTATGAAATACCTCCCCGCTCCTCTTATCGTTGTTGTTTCGCGCGGGTCAAGATGAGGGTCGCTCATCTATTTTCTCGGCTACTTTGACTAGAGAGAGGACGGTCTGATTCCCGTCCTCGCCTTTTTTCTTTTTGCAAAAACACTGCATGGCGGAGATGACTTCAATCTTCACTGAAACCCAAAGTGCAGCCTCCACTGACTTCGAAAACCATATAGTTTGATTCGATCCTTCGATTTCTTGCCAAGCCTCTCTAGGGCATTTCTATCAACTCCACATCCCTAGTTTATCTCAGCAAAAGGGGACAAATGAGAAGTTACGTTCTAAGTTTTTAGACAGTTGAATTTTCACAAGGTAAATGCATGAATTTTAGATCTATCTTTTTCACATTCTTAAGTTCATACTTTCAAAAAGATAATACTAAAAAAAGAAAAGAAAAACATATTATGTACACAGGTGGTTCTCACCCCACACTTTTGAACGGAGGCATGCCATTCAGCAAGACTTAGTTCAAAAGCCATGCAAGCAGATAATTATGAGAAGAACATGACATTAAGGAAAAGGGAAGAACAGAACTCCCTTTAAGGTGTCGAGTGAACGACATGGCTCGAGGCTGGATAATCGAGGGAGTTCGGTTGGGGCCTTGAACTCTTAGCGTAGCCCTGACTGGCTTAATGTTGCACCCAAGTCCGATTCCTGAATAGTCAAATCTTCTATGCACCAAGTGGGTGAGAGCGACTTATTGAAAAAGTAAAATACAGAAAATAAAAGACAGAAAATTAAAGTGCGGAAAGTAAGATAGTGTCGGGTTACCTCCCGACCAGTGCACTTGTTTAACGTCGTTGGCTCGACAGTACCTTATTCCTGGATCACTGGTTGGGGTCCCATGGGTGGCTTAGGTCGAATTTCTGTGTTATCAAATTAATCTCGCCATGGTAATGTTTGACTCGCTGCCCATTCACCATGAATTTTCTTCCATCGTCCGGGCTTTCCAACTCTACTGCCCCATGGTTGAATACCTTAGTTATTGTGAAGGGGCCGGTCCATCTAGATTTGAGCTTCCCGGGCATCAATTTCAGTCGCGAGGAGAAGACCAGCACTTGTTGTCCCTCTTCAAATGAGCGTCGGAGGATGAATTTGTCATGATATAATTTGGTCCGCGCCTTATAGTCCGTTTGCCCTTCATAGGCCTCAAGCCGCAATTCCTCAAGCTCACACAGATTAAGTTTCCTATCTAGTCCGGCAGCCCTTAAATCTGGATTGCAATGCTTGAGCGCCCAATAAGCTTTGTGTTCTATTTCCACCGGAAGGTGGCATGCTTTCCCATAAACAAGCCGGAAGGGGGAGGTTCCAATTGGCGTTTTGTATGCCGTCCGATAAGCCCAAAGAGCTTCATCAAGCCTCTGACTCCAATCTTTTCTACCTGGCTTTACCATTTTTTCAAAAATTCCTTTGATTTCGCGGTTGGAGATTTCCGCTTGACCATTGGATTGGGGATGATATGTCGTGGGCGTCCGGTGATGGACATGGTAGCGTTTTAAGGTGGTAGCCATCATGCGGTTGCAGAAATGCGTTCCTTGGTCGCTGATTATGGCCTTGGGTACCCCGTACCTACAAAATAGGTTAGTGCGCAAAAATTCTATGACAGTCTTTGCATCGTCGCACCTTGTGGCCTTGGCTTCTACCCATTTTGACACATAATCTACAGCAACTAAAATATAAGTATACCCGCATGAAACTGGGAATGGTCCCATAAAATCAAGACCCCAAATGTCAAAAACATCGTTGACTAATATGGGTACTTGAGGCATTTCACTTCTAGCTGACACATTTCCTACTCTTTGACACTTATCGCATTTTTTACACTTTTCACGGGCATCTCTAAATATACTTGGCCAGAAAAGGCCGCTATCTAAGATTTTTCTAGCGGTTCTCCTAGGCCCGAAGTGTCCTCCACATGCAAACTCATGGCAAAAGCTAATAACAGAAGCTATTTCATTATCGGGGATGCATCTCCTAAGTATTTGATCTGCTCCTATTTTCCATAAATAGGGATCATCCCATAAGTAATATCTAGCGTCATGCCTAAGTTTCATGCATTGTGCTTTAGTAAAAGAGGGAGGAAATGTACCTCCTACGAGGTAGTTGACGATTGACGCGTACCATGGCACCTTGGTTGAGACTGCATAGAGATGTTCGTCTGGGAATTACTCAGTTATGTGTCCTTCTTCTTTCTTTCGGACAATCCTACTTAGGTGGTCAGCCACAGTATTTTCGATCCCTTTTTTGTCCCTTATTTCCACATCGAACTCTTGCAGTAGTAATATCCACCGAATGAGTCTTGGCTTGGCCTCCTTTTTCTTCATCAGGTAACGGATGGTAGCATGGTCAGAGTAAACTATTACTTTTGCTCCAAGCAAATATGGTCTGAATTTTTCTAGAGCAAAAACTACTGCCAAGAGTTCCTTCTCGGTGGTGGAGTAGTTCCGTTGGGCAGGATCTAGGGTTCATGAGGCGTAGTAGATCACACCTGCCTTCTTATCAATCTTTTGGCCGAGAACTGCTCCCACAGCAAAGTCGCTTGCGTCGCACATGATTTCAAACGGCTTTTTCCAATCCGGAGTTTGGATGATGGGTGTGCTAGTGAGGGCCTTTTTGAGCTCATCAAAGGCTTCCTTGCATGCATTGGTGAATTCAAAAGGAACTTCTTTTTGGAGAAGAGTGGATAGAGGCAATGCTTTTTTGGAGAAGTCTTTGATGAATCGTCGGTAGAATCCCGCATGCCCAAGGAAGGATTGGATGTCTCGGACAGTGGAGGGGTATGGTAGAGTCATGATCAGGTCTATTTTAGATTTATCCACCACTATGCCTTCTCGTGAGACGACGTGCCCTAAGACTACTCCATGAGTTACCATGAAGTGGCATTTTTTGTAATTGAGCACGAGGTTCATTGAGACACATCGTGCCAGAACCGTGTTCAGGTTATCTAGGCAAGCGTCGAATGTATTGCCATAGATGGTGAAGTCGTCCATGAAGACTTCAATGAATTCCCCGATCATGTCCGAAAAGATGCTGGTTACTACCCTTTGGAAAGTCCCCGGGGCATTGCATAGGCCGAACGACATTCTTCTGAAGGCAAATGTACCGAATGGGCAGGTGAATGTAGTCTTCTCTTGGTCTTCAGGTGCTATGGGAATCTGGTTGTAGCCTGAGAAACCGTCCAAGAAGCAGAAATATGGCTTGCCTGCCAGCCGGTCTAGCATTTGATCGATGAATGGTAGGGGAAAATGGTCTTTTCTTGTGACGGCGTTTAATTTCCTGTAGTCGATGCACATTCTCCAGCCGTTCTTGATTCTTGTTGTTACCATTTTTCCTTCGGCATCTTCCTCGACTGTAATCCCACTTTTCTTTGGGACCACGTGGACAGGACTCACCCATTGGCTATCTGATATGGGATAGATAACGTCCGCATCTAATAGCTTCTGTATTTCCTTTTGGACGATCTCCATCATGATAGGGTTGAGTCGTCGTTGAGGCTCTCTTGATGGCTTTGCTCCATCTTCTAGTAGAATACGGTGCATGCATACGGCCAGGCTGACTCCTCTTAAGTCGGCCAGCGTCCATCTAATATCCAACTTGTGTTGTCTCAGCACTTTTATCAAGCTACTTTCCTGGCCTGCTTCCAAGCCACTCTTGATGATTATCGGGAGTGTGTTATTATCCCCAAGGAAAGCGTACTTCAGATGCTCGGGCAGGGGCTTCAATTCTATTTTGGGAGCTTGCATAACTGAGGGTAAAAAAGTATTGGATTAGAATAATTTTACCTCGTTGACTTCATATCCTGGTGTGAGAGGCTCCGAGATTGTTAAGTGGGCCAACGTTTCTTGTAAGCATTCGGTCAATTCATATGAGCTTTCGGCTCCATTGAGTATGGCTTCTAAGTGATCTGCTCTTGGTTCTGATTGAACTTCTTGGATCAGGTCGTCCAAAGCATCGAGAGCGTGTACTTCCTCGAATTCCATAGGATGCTTCATCGCTCGGAATATGTCAAAGCTGAATACTTCTCCTTCTACTTCCATTGAGAGCATCCCACTTCCACAGTCTATCTTCATTTTCGATGTTTTGAGAAATGGACGGCCGAGAAGGATGGGCGCATGATTAGTAGGTCCGCCATTTTCCATTTTTAAGACGTAGAAGTCTGCTGGAAATACTAATTTGCCTACTTGAACCAGGACATCTTCTATTTTGCCCTCGGGTTGTTTGCATGACCGATCTGCTAGTTGAATAGTGAGACCGGTGGGTTTGAGTGGTCCAATCTTTAGACATGAGTAGATAGAGAAGGGAAGGACGTTGATTGATGCTCCAAGGTCTAGCATGCAGTTCTCGATCCTGATGTTGCCAATTGTGCATGGAATGGTGTAAGTTCCTGGATCTCCACATTTGGGGAGCACTTTTCGTTGTATGACAGTCGACACGTTTTTACTCATCAGCTCTTGATCGTCTCTAGTACTCCTCCTCCGGTTGGTGCAAAGTTCTTTTAAAAACTTGGCATACCGAGGAATTTGCTTGATGGCTTCCAAAAGGGGAATGTTGATTTCGACTTTGCTGAACAATTCAAATACGTCCTCATCCATGACATGTTGTTTTTTCACGCGAGCAGGTGCTGGAAATGGGAGTGTTACGCTGATTTTAGGGGTTTCAGTTCTGGGTACTGGGCCAGGCCTGTGTTCCTTGGACGTATTCTCTTCTTCTTTGGTTATATCCCGTCCTTCTTCAATTATGTCGTCGTCTTTATCGGTCGCATCATCCTCTAGGGTTTCGAGAGATTCGGGCCTCATTTGCTCTTCTCCGCGCAACCTTGGGTCTTTGTCCTCCTCTTTCTCCAGAGGTTTGCCGACAAGCGTTTTTCCACTCCTAAGAGTCAGGGCATTCACATCTTCCTGTATTTGAATGGTTCGTGAAAGGAGTCTGCCTGATTCATTAGCAAATGCGGACACTGAGGCAGCGAGTTGGGAGACGTGATTCTTCAAGTCCGATAATTCTCCCTTTGTCTCGGCTTGGTTTTGATGCATAGTAGTGCTTAACAGCTGCACAGTACTTGACAATTGCATCATCATGTCCTCAAGAGACTTGTTTGGTCCTGGATGATGGCTCGGGCATGTGTCCGTTTTGTGGTCCGTAGAACCACAGAACTCGCAAGGTCTTACTTGAACTGTTTGCTTTTGTAAGAGCTGCATCACCATTTCCTTCATTTGTCTCATCTCTTCTGGCATGGAGTTTACTGATCCATCGGCTTGTGAGACGTTTTTTGTTTGGAAGAATTCATCTTGACGAGTAGTCTCCTCTCTAAATCGAGCATTTTCAGCAACGTTGGTGATGAGATTCCTTATGCCATTTAATGATAGATTCATCATGGATCCTCCAGCTGAGGCATCCAGGAACATCTTGTCTATCTTAGTTAGTCCATTAATTAGGTACTCGATGATGAGTTTCTCGGGTAATCCTAGAGTGCAGCAGCTTCTCTCCAGGTGGTTGAATTTCTCCAGATAATCGTAAATGGTTTCATTAGGTTCCTGCCTTATGTCCTCTAATTGCTTTCTTACTTGCATTGTTTTTGTTGCTGGGTAATACTTGTGTAAGAACTTCTTCTGCATCTGAGCCCATGTTCTGATGCTTCCGGAAGGCAATGAAAGGAACCAGTCGTTTGCCGCGTCAATGAGGGAAAAATAGAATGCCTTCAACTTGAAATCGTTTATATTTACTCGATTGGGTTTTAGATTTTGGCAAATGCCATGTAGGCGTTGGAGATGAGTTGTCGCAGATTCTTCATTAGTTCCTGAGAACCTTGGCAAATTGTTGATGTCGACGACAATATTTTCTAGTTCAGGGCTCTGGCAAATGCACCACGGCTGCGTTTCGAATTCTGGGGCATTGAGTTTCCCCATAGTAGGTGCACGGTAGTTGTTGTTATCTCCGTAGTAGTCATCGAAAGCGGGTTCTCGTCTCGGCACTTGTCGAGGTTGAGGGGGTGGTGGATATCTAGGGGGTTGTACTGGACCAGCTGCATTTCGGTCCTCGGGTGGTTCTTGATTTCTTCTGATTGCCTCCCTATCACGAGCTCTTCTGTTTCTAATGAGTTGTTCCGGATCATCCACAAATGGAAGTGGCACCTCATCATTTTGCTCGTACAGGTTTATCTCGTCATCATCCTGATAGTCATGGTGGCTTCCTTCGCGAGACATGGTTGTTTCGAGCGCGTTTGAGAATTTAAGAGAGAGGGAAAGAAAACAACTAATCCGACGGCTAATTCCCCGGCAACGGCGCCAATTTTGACGGAGCCCACTGCACTGTCGTTAAGGTGCAATGTTCTCTGTGCAAATAAATTTATAATTTCCGCTACTCGCAACTACACTACTGGGTAGTAAGTGGTAAGTAGGGGTCGAACCCAAGGGAATTAGGGGGATACGTTGTTCTTTAAGGGATTTGTACAAGATGGGAGCGTTTTTTAGGTTTGATTGAGATTTTAGCGGTTATGACTAAGTGACTTTTTTTTGGTTGTTTTTGGTTTTGAGTGCGGAAAAGTAAATTACAGAAAGTAAATACTGAATTTAAAGGAAGAAGACTTACAGTGGGTGATGGGTGATTTGCGAGTCCTCCTGTAGATGAGCGGTTGGTGATTGCAGATGATCGAGCAATTCGTAAAAGTAAATACAGGGGGGTTTTGTAATTCAAGGAAAACATTCGGTTTCAGGGGCCTTGTATCATAGCCTGTTTATTATTTTAGTAACCCTTCTAAGTATTCAAACGTGAATCAAGGCCATTCCAAGCACTCGACTTGCAACACTGTCTAGCCTTTTGCAAAAGTGTTCGAAAGTGAATCGAGGCCATTCCAAGCACTCAACTTGCAACACCGTCTAGTCTTTTGCAAAAGTCGTAGAGCACTTGTTCTACTTAGACTAATACCCCATTCCAAGGTATATTAGCCTGTGTGCATCCATTTCGTCTTTCATTCCCGAGCAACCAAATGGTGTTTTAGAAAGGTCAAACTCCTCAGATAAGCTTTGCCATTCCAAGCATCCACTTATCCGAGTATGTTTACGAACCCCACGGAAGAGCTTTGCCATTCCAAGCATCCACTCAACCTTGGAAGTTCTAACCTAATATATGGCACATAGAACAAGTTTTGAATACAGAGAAAAGAAACTAAAAGAATTAAAACATTTTATAATACAAGTACGCCCCTTTAACCGAATAAAGAGTTTAGCTACGAATATCCATAGAGGTGGATACCATAGCTAAATACTCGGGGGTTTTTGAAAACAGTAAGAGGAGAAGGGGTGGAATACTCAAGAACCAACAGGAGTATTCCCAATTCCTACTGAATACTCAAGAACCAACAGGAGTATTCTCTAAAGTATAATACTCAAGAACCAACAGGAGTATTATTTCATAAACCAAACTTACAAAGTAACATAAACTTAGAGAGAGAAGTGAATTGTTGATTGTGGGATGTTACAAATGAGGAGGAGGAGCTCTCCTTTTATAGCCACAAGGGGAGGAGGATGGAGGGCCAAGATGGTGGCATGTGGTGTTGCATCCAAGGGTGGAGGAGATGGGGAGGAGCTTGTGGAGGAGAAGGCCACACATGTCAACTTCTCATGGCTCACAAAAGCCGCCAGGTTCAATGGGAGGAGAGGGAGGAAGCCGCCGGTTGCAAGGAGGAGGGGAGGAGGAAGGAGGGGGTGAGTCACCCCATGACTCACCTCTTCCTTAAAGCCGCCGGTCACCTTGGCAAATGGATGAGTTTTGTGAGTTTTGTGCAGTCTTTTCACAAAACTATCAGTCCAATTTCGCTCCGGTCTGACTTTGGTTGTTCCTCGGTTGAATTTGAATTGAGTAATTCAATGTCAGGATCTTGAGATTTCTTCGTTCAGCGTCTGATCGTGACCTCGGACTGACTCGTAATATCTTTTCAGCGTAAAATCCTCTCCTTAGCGTGTTTTCTCTCTAAGCGCCAAAATACCCTGTAGAAATATATCGGGACTAACAAGTAGAAGTTAGATAGACAAACAGTCTAATTTGGTGGGTTTTACTGTGTTTTTGATTCGTATAATTATGGTCCATCAGTTACCTCCCGACCAGTGCATTTGTTTAACGTCGTTAGCTCGACGATACCTCATTCCTGGATCATAAGGTGGGATCCCATGGGTGCTTGAGGTCGAACTTCTTCTCGGCAGCTCTTTTGATTTGCCCAAAGAACACATATGGCAGCGGGCTCAGTTCTGCTCTCCCTTGATCCGGAGGCTTCTTTTTCACATATCTCCGAGAAGGCGAGGACTCCTTGACCATAGCTGCTGGTCCATCAAGTCGAGCTCTCTTGCTTCTCCTTCCGGGTTTCCATTCCCTTGGCCCATGTCTTGGCCGTTTCTTCATGTTTGAATGGGTGGCACCTTTGCAATTCTGGAAGTTTAGTATTGTACTATTGAACACGAGCGACCTTGAGCTTGTTCCCATGCCAAGCCTCTTCTTTGTGGCAGAGATGATTGGCCATCCTAGAACGAGTGAGTTTTCAGCTGGCTTCTCTTTGCTCATGACGAGTGAGTGCTCCATCTTCAGCTCTTCTGGCTCATGTTCCAACTTGCCTTGCACCTCATCATTGATTACTTCATCTTCAGGGGCTGAGATCCGCATACAAACCGAGGGGACAAATTGGGGGACTTTCACCACAAGGGCCAGGTCTTTCTCGGATAGATTGAAAATGAGGACTGGGCCTGGCTTGATTTCCTCGTCCGCTTCGGTAGTGAGTTCCCATGAAGACTCCTCCTCGATGCTTTCTGTATCTGATTCATCCATTACTTCGGATGGCTCGGGAGTGAGATCCCATGTAGGCTCTTCCTCGTCCCACACTGTATCGATTTCTGGCTCTAAGTCTTCTGATGGCTCGGGAGTGAGGTCCCATGTAGGCTCCTCTTCAGTTATCCATGCGTCCTCATCCTCTGTCAGCTTTGTGGGCTCCAATGTTGGTTCCTTTAGAGCCGCCTCCACGTCCATTACTGCCCTTATACTGATGTCTCCTTCCGGGTTTGTTGCGGGCAAGCTTGCAATGGGTGTGATGCCGGGCTCGTTCTGTACTGAGTCCACTTTCATCGTTGGTGTCTTATCTTCAGTTTGGTGCATTGGCCCTCGTTTTGTGCTCTCGGCCAAATCATCAATGAGGCCCCTGGCTTCATCTTTGCTTAATTCCATTATAGACCCTCCTACGGCAGTATCTAGCAAGCAAAGCTCCGGAAGTCTCATCTCAGTAAGAAATGTCCGAAGAAGATATGAATATGCGAATCCGTGGTGCGGGCAGCTCGCCACAATGGAATCGAAGTACGCCAAGTACTCGTCCAAAGTTTCGTCCCAGGATTGCACAAGGTTGTTGATCTTCTCGCGGATTTTAAGTTTGAAAGGTGGCGGGGAAAACTCCTCGTAGTACCAAGGCTCGCTTTCGTAGTACGACGACATGGTGAATTATGTATAAAAGAACAAAGAATAACTATCCATTTGCTAATTCCCCGGCAACGACGCCAATTTTGACGGACGCACAGTCGTCGTGTGCAAAAGTCAAGAATACATTTATAAGTCCGCTACTCGCGACTTCACTACTGGGTAGCAAGTGGTAAGTAGGGGTCGAACCCAAGGGAATTAGGGGGATAGTTGCTCTTTGAGGAGTGTACTGAAAGGGAGCGTGATCTTTGGTGGATTGAGGTTTAAGCGATGAAAGGTGAGTGGTTGGTTGTTGATTTTAGTCTTAGTACAGAAAAGTAAGTGGGTTGGTTGGGATTTTAGTGCGGAAAAGTAAATGACAGAAAAGTAAAGTACAGAAAGTAATTGATTAAAGGAAAGACTTACAGTGAGTGGTTGCGTGAAGGACAAGTCTTGCGGATAGTAAGCAGTTGATATTGCAGTTGATATTGAGGAAGTAAGGTGCAAGTGATGTTCAAAGTGAAGGAAAGTATTCGGATTCAGGGGTCTTGTATCATAGTCTGTTTATCATTGACCTTTAATGATCCTACTAAGTATGCAAAAGTGTATCAAGGCCATTCCAAGCACTCGATTTGCCACACTGTCTAGTCCATTCCAAGACATAGAGCACTTGTTCTATTTAGACTAATACCCCATTCCAAGGTATATTAGCATGTGTGCATCCATTTGATCAATCATTCCCGATCAACCAAATGGTGTTTAAAAGAGGTCAAACTTCTCAGATAAGCTTTGCCATTCCAAGCATCCACTTATCCGAGTATGTTTACGAACCCCACGGAAGAGTTTTGCCATTCCAAGCATCCACTCAACCTTGGAAGTTCTAACCTAATATATGGCACATAGAACAAGTTTTGAACACACGAGGCACTAAAAATATGGTCTAAAACATTTTATGATACAAGTACACCCCTTCAACCGAATGAAGGGTTTAGCTACGAATATCCATAGAGGTGGATACCATAGCTAAGTACTTGAAGGTTTTTGAAAGACAGTAAGTAAAGGAGAATACTCAAGAACCAACAGGAGTAAACTCAAGAACTACTAGAATACTCAAGAACCAACAGAGTATTATAGATTAAAAACAAGGGTTTATAAGAGTAGTGCCTAAAATCTAGAGAGATAAGTGACTTGTGCTTCTTGCACACAAAATGGGATGCTTTACAAAGGGAAGGGAGCATGGTATTTATAGGCTAAGGGAGTGTAGATTTGTGGAGGAAGTGAAGACACATGGCATGGAATGCATGGAGGAGAGCAAAGCCGCCGGATGAGGTCATCAAGGGGAGGAGCCGCCGGCTAGGTGGCGCAAGGGGAGGGGAGGAGGCTTTAGCCGCCGCCCATGTGGCATGATGGGAGAGGATGAGTGAGTTTGAGATCTTTTCCAAAAGCCATCGGTCCATTTCAGCTCCGGACTGACTCTGGTTGCTCTTCGGTTGGACTTGTTTTGAGTGATTCCACGTCATGTTCTTGAAAGTCAGAATTTGGTTGTGACCTGGAATGACTCGTAATTCATATTCAGCTTAAAAAGTCCTCCTTAGCCTGTATTCTCTCTAGACTTCAAAATACCCTGTAGATAAATATCGGAACTAACAAGCAAAAGTTAAATAGACAAAGAGTCTAATTTGGTGGGTTTAACTGTGGTTATGATTCATACAATTATGGTCCATCACCACCCCTCCCAAGAGGGGGTGCAAGAAACTCCGAACTGAAGGACCAGATCCAAAAGCAGAAAGAGGAGTTCTTGGAAATGAAGGAAGCATTTGAAAACAGGATAAGGGTTCTTGAAGAGTTAGTGGTTCGTGGTGGTTCAGCAAATCTCGCAAGCAACAACGCATTCGAAGGTGCGACTAGTTATGGCCTTCAGTCTTAATTGTGTTTCAGGATATCTGACTTTTTGTGCTACATCGGCTCGGGTACATGCACGTGGACGTTTGTGTGTGCCCTTTTGTGTATTGTTAGCCGAAATTATGTATGCTCGCCGGTTTTATGTTTTATTAGCAGGATGTTTAAACCTTTCCCTATTTTGTGCTATGACTTAATCCATCTAATGCGACATTTTGTTGTATTTCTTTAATAGTGTTATTCTTTTATGCGACATTTTTTGCATGTTACTCCAGTCGTTTTTATCTTTTATGCGACATTTATCCGTGTCAGTTTCTGAGCCTCAGTTGGTTTATGCGACAATTATGTGTTTGGTAATTCCACCGTAAGCACTATGACGCGACAATTATGTGTTTGGTAATTCCAGCGTAAGCACTATGACGCGACAATTATGTGTTTGGTAATTCCAGCGTAAGAACTGTAACGCGACAATTATGTTCGGTATTTTTGTCTCGTTAAACAGCTAATGTGACAAATGTCGGAAAATATTTTCATTGTAAATGTAGCATATGCCCATACAAGATGACATACCATTTCAGTCTTTATGCGACTAATTAAAAGAAATGCCGCGTAAGAATATAACTTTACGCGACATTGTGATTTTAAAAATGTCGCTCGAACATTACGCTACTAGGCTTTCGCGGCCGATTTTACGCGACGTCAAGATAGTCGCATAAACAATAAGCGACAAATATAGGACATTACGCGACAGGAAAAAACTATGTCCTAATCTGAAAAATGGCGTGGTGATTCATGCGTATTCAATTAACTTAAGTCGAGTTGCAACAAAACTTTTGATATTTTTTTGTATAATAAGAACGGAATCCTCTAAAGATATAATTTATAATATGTTTGAATAAGTCAATTAGTAATGGTAATCAATGACATTATTGTTTTGTAACTGTTACTTTGTGAATGCTTTATATGCTTGCAACTTCCAATAGAATTTACTAAGTAATTCCATTATCATCTTCTAAAGCTAACAAGTGATATCAAGAGCAAATCGGTCCATAAACCGGTGTTAGTAGCTATATCATTCTACTTTCCGTCAAGCAATAGCCCTCTCCAAATGTTCTAGTGTCTTCTAGATTGGTGGAGAAGAAATCGAAGAGCTGCATAGTTGACAGGTCGTCGTTGGTACCTGCAAATTTAAATGTATAATTCCTTGCGAGAGACTAGTGTGGTGGCAAGCAAGGGTCGAACCCTAGAGAGCTAGATTGGCTACTACTTTGTTCTGGAATAGGGAAGAAAAGACAATTGGGTGAAAGTATGGATTAAGAAACAAGAGCAGTGCACGAAATTAAGTAAGGTTGTAAATATCAGAGGAAATATTCAGGTTAGGGTTTTATTCAATTGTGACTATGTTTATCCTTGATTTCTAAATATTTATTCTTGTCTTCTTTGGGTTACTCCTGGTCAGGTTATAACCGATTAATTCTAGCAAACCTAATACTCCTGGTCAGGTTATATTAAGTTTAGTGCATCTACTTATTCTAACGGGTCAGTATCAAATAAGCAGTGAATAGATAGTAAGTATTACTAGGTTAAGTTGTACCCTTTCGAATCTCCCCTTAACCTAATAATTCGAACTTGATAATTTGCACAAGAACTAATTAGAATGCAATAATAATAATGAAGAACAGAATCTCAAAACATAAGTCACGATTATTCAACCCTAACCCGAATAATCGGTTTAGTTACACATGCTCATGAATAACGATGCAAATAATAAAAGGAATGAGTAACACTTCACTAATGACCGAGAACACAAGGCTGGCCGTGAGTCACGGCTGGGATGGGCGGCGCACGGTAGAACTGGCGGAGGAGCAAGGCGGCGAGGCAAGAAGAGCTAGGGCACGGCTGAGTGTAGAGAGGAGTACTCGTGTATGAGATGGGATGATGGATCCTTGAGAGGCTCGACCTTGGCTTCTATTTATAGAGTGGAATGATGCCCTAGTAGTCGGTTTTCCTTTAGAAATCCAAGTATATTTCGGTTTAGGCCCAAATCTAGATTAGGAAATATTCCCAAATCTTCTTCCTTGAATTATCTTTAGGCAATATCTTTGCTTGGAGATCACGTCATCTAGAAGCTCATGGAATTATCTAGAACACTCCTAAGCCGCCTCAAAAGAGAGGGAAAAGACGAACCAAAAAAACTTGGGCTTTTTGGCTTCTCGGACAGGCCTGGTCGGGTGCTTGCGTCTTTCGGACGCTGACTGGGCTTGTGTGTTCTTGCTGCCGTCATTTCTTGGTCTTGGGTCGAAATTCCCTTTGGTCTGGCCTGAGATGTAGCCTAGCACATGTTGAAGACCCTGGTGTGGATGAATTTGAGCTGGGCTGGACCTGGTCCAAACGACCGGTGTTTCTTTCACTGAGCGCGGTCAGCCTGCGTACGCGCCTGGGCGCCTGGGCCTGATGGAACGCTGATCGGCCTCACAGAATCATGCTCCGGGCGTGGCTTGGTATTTGGTCGAAAGTCCAATTGTCTTGGCCTGAGAGGTACCCTGAGACATGGCCTACAACATGGTGAACTCCGATCCTCGGTTGAATCCTTCAGTGTCAAACGACACTTGCCTCATTCCCTGAGCACGACCAGCCTGCGGATGCGCCTGGGCATGGGTGCCAGGGACGCATTGGCTGGGCTCCTTCGGTCCTCCTCTGATTTCTTTGGGCCATTCTTCATTTTTCTCGGCCATTCTTCCTTTTAAGTGCCTATGGACCGGTCAAAAACTCCTTGTGATGTTTTTGGCTCCAAAAGCCGTCTTTTGAATGCGATTCCTCGTAGAGCGTCCAAATTACCTGAAATGCGAAACAACACTAAGAAGTAACTGTTTGCATATAAAAGTACTGGAATTGGTGGGATTTGATGACTCGATGAGTCGTATAAATACGGCTCATCAAACCACCCCACACTTAAACTTGTTCGTCCCGAACAAGAACTATGTCATAAGAGGAACGAATAATGTAAACACCACAATGCTTCGGTCATCCTAGACGTGCTACATGGACATGAATCGATTACTCTAGATCTCACCTGTTATGCATGCTTGCTACTAATATCTTTGTGCGAAAACATGGGTTAAAGATACGTGTTACCTTGGGTCGAGATGCAAATCAATTCGGATGTCTCGGGAGATAGCCCTTTTTAGACCCATGAACCCTCATTCTCGGACTCGAACTCGCTGCTATATGGTTATGCTTTGCCGCTTTTTCTTGCACGTGATTGATTCGAGCTTCAAAGTGTTGAGTGCTTTTCGGCCAGCTAAAAGTACTGGAATTGGTGGGATTTGATGACTCGATGAGTCGTATAAATACGGCTCATCAAACCACCCCACACTTAAACTTGTTCGTCCCGAACAAGAACTATGTCATAAGAGGAACGAATAATGTAAACACCACAATGCTTCGGTCATCCTAGACGTGCTACATGGACATGAATCGATTACTCTAGATCTCGCCTGTTATGCATGCTTGCTACTAATATCTTTGTGCGAAAACATGGGTTAAAGATACGTGTTACCTTGGGTCGAGATGCAAATCAATTCGGATGTCTCGGGAGATAGCCCTTTTTAGACCCATGAACCCTCATTCTCGGACTCGAACTCGCTACTATATGGTTATGCTTTGCCGCTTTTTCTTGCACGTGATTGATTCGAGCTTCAAAGTGTTGAGTGCTTTTCGGCCAGCTATAGTGTCATCTGATTTGGGATTTCAATGATGCTTTCACATAAGAAACGTGTGGACTATCACAATGGTGGTGGATTTGTTGCCTTGAAGTGCGGATTGTGACTTGCTCGAACCGTGGTTCCTTCTCCTTTTGACGCGAGTCAAGCCGAGGGTCGCTCGTCTATTTTCCCGGTTACTCGGATTAGAAACCTTCCTGCTCTCACTCATCCTCGTCCTTTTGACACGGGTCAAGTCAAGGGTCGCTTGCCTATTTTCTCGGCTACTTGGACTAGAGCTTGGACGGTGTGAAGTATTCCCGTCCCGACCAACCGCAAAGGGTACCGCAGTGGTGGAGCAGACTCGTACTATGTTGCCTCGAAGTGCTAGCCTCCACGAGCTCCACATAACCATATATCCTGAGTTCGGCCTTTGAATGATCTGTCATGTCTCTCTAGGGCATTTCTATCAACTCCACATCCCTGTTTATCTCAACTAACAAAGGCACGCAAAAATTTTAAAATCACACGTTAGTCGCACAAATCAATTTTCACCAAAGACATGCATGTAATCGGCTCTATCTATTTCACCTAATCATTATCCAATACTGCAAGTCTAGGAAATAGTGAAGTATCATGTACAAAAATTTTAAAATTGACCCGAAACGTGCTGACTCTGTGCAGGGTGCAGGAAATAAACATGCTGACTCACTGACTGACTCTCCCACCCCACACTTTTGAAATAAGCCGTGTCCTCATTGTACGACTTAAATCAAGACTCACAATGCATGCAATAAATAAAAGGAAAGGGAAAAGGTAGAACGGGACTCCCCTCGTGTGATGTGTGACGACCAGGAATGGCTGATTATTCTCCTATGAGTCCTCAAAGAGAGCCCCATCGAAGCTTGTGTCGCAACGTGAGTTCGTTGCACACTGAAAGGTCTGTGTCAATGATATTAAGACGAATAAAAGATTCCCAGGAGGTTGGAGGAGTCACAGCGGTCTCACTTAAAACCCAACCTCCTTAGACTCGTAAGTCTTTGTGACAAAATCTTTAAACGCTCATGTTTCTTGACACAACTTATTCAAGGTGTGAACTACTCATGTCGGATACAGTCTGATATTGGAGCGAAGCAAGTCCGGGCTAAAATGCGTAGCCCCGTACTTGTTTTTTTTCGGTCGGCCTGGTCCAGTCCCTACACAATGAAACAAATTCCTTCCCAAGGT
Source organism: Rhodiola kirilowii (assembly GCA_033675215.1). Taxonomy (NCBI): domain Eukaryota; kingdom Viridiplantae; phylum Streptophyta; class Magnoliopsida; order Saxifragales; family Crassulaceae; genus Rhodiola; species Rhodiola kirilowii. The sequence goes on along the minus strand of CM066196.1, from coordinate 28,083,767 downwards.
ACAATGTGATAATGATGACTCAAAACAAACATAATAAGTAAATAAACTGAAATGTAAAAGAAATGCAAACCGTGCAGAGCTGCCTCCCTGCGAGCGCCTTTGTTTAACGTCGTTGGCTCGACAGTACCTCCTCTAAGTGTCAGGAGGCTCGGCAAGGGCTGTCTCATCAGTGGTGGTGTCAAGGGGCTCGGCTAGGTCAAACTGGTGAACGGTCAGGTCAGCCTCTCCATGATAGTGCTTCACTCGTTGTCCATTGACCCTGAATCGGTCTCCTCCTGTCGGGCTCTCAAGTTTGACTGCTCCATGATTAAAGACCCGTGTGATGGTGTAAGGGCCGATCCATCTGGACCTCAACTTCCCGGGCATGAGTCGTAACCGAGATGAGAATAAGAGCGCACCTGCTGTCCGACTTCAAACGTGCGCCTGAGTATGAATTTGTCGTGGTAGAGCTTGGTCCGTGCTTTGTAGTCTGTTTGGCTCTCATAAGCCTCGAGGCGCAGCTCCTCAAGCTCGCACAACTGTAATTTCCTGTCTAGCCCGGCTGCCTGTAAGTCTGGATTGCACTTCTTCAGTGCCCAATATGCCTTGTGCTCTAGCTCGACTGGTAAGTGGCACGCCTTCCCATAGACCAACCGAAAAGGCGATGTGCCTATCGGTGTCTTGTAGGCTGTCCTGTATGCCCAAAGAGCCTCATCTAACCGCTGGCTCCAATCCTTCCTGGTCGGTCCCACCATCTTCTCCAGAATTCCCTTAATTTCGCGGTTGGAGATCTCCGCTTGCCCATTCGTCTGGGGATGATATGCTGTGGAAGTCCGGTGATGAACATGGTAGCGCTTCAGTGTGGATGCCATCATACGGTTGCAAAAGTGCGTCCCCTGATCACTGATAATGGCCTTAGGTACTCCGTACCTGCAAAAGATGTTAGTGCGCAAAAAGTCTACGACAGTTTTAGTATCAGCACATCTAGTGGCCTTGGCCTCTACCCACTTGGACACATAATCAACTGCAACTAAGATAAAAGAAAAACCACATGAAACAGGAAAAGGACCCATAAAATCTATCCCCCAAATGTCAAACACATCATTCACTAGTATGGGGACCTGTGGCATCTCCTGTCTGGCCGAAATATTACCTACTCTCTGGCATCTATCACATCTCTTACAATGATCGTAGGCATCTCTAAAAACATGCGGCCAAAAGAAACCACTATCTAAATTCTTCCTAGCCGTCCTCCTAGGGCCGAAATGGCCACCACACTCTAATTCATGGCAAAAACTGATAACTGAAGCAATCTCATCATCGGGAATGCACCGTCTAAGAATCTGATCTACACCTATTTTCCACAAGTACGGATCATCCCACACATAGTATTTAGCATCATGCTTCTGTTTCAAACACTGTGTCATTGAATATGAGGGCGGGAACTTACCTCCGACCAGGTAGTTCACTAGAGGAGCGAACCATGGCATCTTACCCAAAATAGCATACAAGTGCTCATCTGGAAATGTCTCGGTAATCTGCCCGGCATCCTCTTCTCTGACAAGACGGCTCAAGTGGTCGGCCACTGTGTTCTCTATGCCCTTCTTGTCCCTGATCTCCACGTCAAACTCCTGTAGGAGCAGGATCCACCTAATGAGCCTCGGCTTTGCCTCCTTCTTCGTCATCAAGTACCTAATAGCTGCATGGTCAGAATAGACAACAACTTTAGTACATAGCAAATATGATCTAAATTTCTCCAAGGCAAAAACCACGGCTAGCAGCTCCTTCTCTGTGGTCGAATAGTTCTTCTGGGCCACATCCAGTGTCCTCGAAGCGTAGTAGATCACCACGGGCTTCTTGTCCACCTTCTGACCAAGAACTGCTCCTACGGCATAATCACTCGCGTCACACATAATCTCAAAGGCTGTGTCCAGTCCGGAGCTCTAATGATGGGCGTGCTGGTGAGGGCCTCCTTCAGCTCGTCAAATGCTACCCTGCACTGATCTGTAAACTCAAAAGGAACATCTTTCTGCAAGAGGTTAGATAAAGGCAGCGCCTTTTTAGAAAAATCCTTAATGAATCTATGATAGAAACCAGCATGCCCCAAAAATGACTTAATATCACGGACTGTGGAGGGATATGGCAGAGTAACAATCAAATCTATCTTAGCTTTGTCTACCTCTATACCCTCATGTGAGACTATATGACCGAGTACGACTCCATGAGTAACCATAAAATGACACTTTTCATAATTGAGCACCAAATTCATAGAAACACAACGTGCTAATACCGTGCTCAAATTATCTAGACATGCATCAAAAGTGTCACCATGCACAGTGAAGTCATCCATAAACACCTCTATAAACAAACCTATCATGTCAGAGAATATGCTAGTAACTACCCGCTGAAAGGTGTCGGGTTCGTTACACAAGCCAAAGGACATCCGGCGAAAAGCAAACGTACCGAATGGACATATGAAGGTCGTCTTCTCCTGATCCTCGGGTGCTATGGGAATCTGGTTATAGCCTGAAAACCCATCTAGAAAACAAAAATAAGGCTTACCTGCCAAGCGGTCGAGCATCTGGTCAATGAATGGAAGAGGAAAGTGATCCTTGCGCGTAACTGCATTCAGCTTCCTGTAGTCTATGCACATGCGCCATCCATTCTTGACTCGTGTCATGACCATCTCTCCCTCGGCATTCTTCTCCAGTGTGATCCCTGTCTTCTTCGGCACAACATGTACCAGACTTACCCACTGACTGTCTGAGATCGGGTAAATCACATCAGCATCCAATAGCTTCTGAATCTCCTTCTGGACCACCTCCATCATAATAGGATTCAATCTGCGTTGAGGCTCCCTCGAAGGCTTCGCGCCATCATCCAGCAAAATCCGATGCATACAAACTGCCGGGCTAATTCCCTTGATGTCGGCTAATGTCCATCCAATGGCCAGTTTGTGCTCGGTCAGCACTCCAATCAACATGCGCTCCTGATCTGCCTCGAGCCCACTCTTAATGATGACTGGCAGCGTGCTGTCCTCCCCTAAGAATGCATACTTCGAGTGACTAGGTAGAGGCTTCAGTTCTACTGTAGGTGCCTGCACAACAGAAGGCAAACACACTTGTGATTTGAATAACCGAACTGCATTAACCTCATACCTTGGTGTGAGTGGCTGAGCAATCTCGAGCTGGTCTAGCATGTCCAAGATGGCCTCTGTATGCTCATATGAGTCCTCTGGTGAATATACAGCCTCCTCAATCACCTTCTCTAGTGGGTCGGTCCTTCTCTCTGGGTGTACCTCATGGACAAGGTCGTCCAAGGTGTCTAAGGCATGGACCGCCTCGTACTCTGTAGGATGCTTCATGGCTCTGAAGATGTCAAAGCTGATCCTTTCGTCCTCAACCTCCATGGTCAATGTCCCAGTGTCGCAATCTATCTTCATCTTGGAAGTCTTCAGGAATGGTCTGCCGAGTAGAATTGGTGCATGGTCTGTCGGGCTAGAATGCTCCATCTTGAGCACATAGAAGTCTGCTGGGAATACGAGCTCGCTCACCTGTACTAGCACGTCCTCAATCTTGCCCTCGGGTTGCTTAGATGACCTGTCCACCAGCTGTATGGTAAGACCTACAGGTTCTAGAGGACCAATGCGCAGACAGGAGTATATAGAATACGGTAAAACATTAATAGAAGCACCAAGATCAAGCATGCAGTTTTCTAGTCTAATGTTACAGATCGTGCAGGGGATGGTGTATGTGCCTGGATCTCCGCATTTTGGTGGCACCTTGCGCTGAATTACCGCTGAAACATTCCTGCTCATGAGCTCCTGGTCGGGCTGGGTTCCTCTTCGTCTGTTTGTGCACAACTCCTTCAGAAACTTGGAGTACCTCGGGATCTGCCTGATGGCCTCAAGGAGTGGGATGTTGATTTCCACCTTACTGAATAGTTCCCACACTTCCTTGTCCATCACATACTTCTTCGGAGCTCGAACCTGTACAGGAAAAGGTAAAGGTACCTGGACATTAGAATTCTTGATAATGGGTACCTGAACTGGTCGAGCGGCCTCAGCTGATGGGACTAGGTCTGGTCTGGTCTCGTCCTGGATGAAGGTACTAGGCTCGGCTGCCTCATCTTCGGGCTCATCCTCTGCTGGTTCTGCTATTTTTCGTGCACTCCTCAATGTTACAGCACTGACATTCCCCTTCGGATTCTGAATGGTCTGTGAGGGAAGTCGTCCCGTGTTGCCTTCGAGCCTTGAGACTGTTGTGGCCATCTGGGATATCTGCTTCTGTAGGTCGGTTATCGCCCTGTCAGTTTTGGCCATGTACTGGTTCAAGGTTGTATTGATCTGTTGATTGCTAGCCATCAACTCCTTCATCATGTCCTCCAGGGATTTATTTTGATTGCTCGGGCCCGGCTGAGTGTAGAGAGGAGTACTCGTGTATGAGATGGGATGATGGATCCTTGAGAGGCTCGACCTTGGCTTCTATTTATAGAGTGGAATGATGCCCTAGTAGTCGGTTTTCCTTTAGAAATCCAAGTATATTTCGGTTTAGGCCCAAATCTAGATTAGGAAATATTCCCAAATCTTCTTCCTTGAATTATCTTTAGGCAATATCTTTGCTTGGAGATCACGTCATCTAGAAGCTCATGGAATTATCTAGAACACTCCTAAGCCGCCTCAAAAGAGAGGGAAAAGACGAACCAAAAAAACTTGGGATTTTTGGCTTCTCGGACAGGCCTGGTCGGGTGCTTGCGTCTTTCGGACGCTGACTGGGCTTGTGTGTTCTTGTTGCCGTCATTTCTTGGTCTTGGGTCGAAATTCCCTTTGGTCTGGCCTGAGATGTAGCCTAGCACATGTTGAAGACCCTGGTGTGGATGAATTTGAGCTGGGCTGGACCTGGTCCAAACGACCGGTGTTTCTTTCACTGAGCGCGGTCAGCCTGCGGACGCGCCTGGGCGCCTGGGCCTGATGGAACGCTGATCGGCCTCACAGAATCATGCTCCGGGCGTGGCTTGGTATTTGGTCGAAAGTCCAATTGTCTTGGCCTGAGAGGTACCCTGAGACATGGCCTACAACATGGTGAACTCCGATCCTCGGTTGAATCCTTCAGTGTCAAACGACACTTGCCTCATTCCCTGAGCACGACCAGCCTGCGGATGCGCCTGGGCATGGGCGCCTGGGACGCATTGGCTGGGCTCCTTCGGTCCTCCTCTGATTTCTTTGGGCCATTCTTCATTTTTCTCGGCCATTCTTCCTTTTAAGTGCCTATGGACCGGTCAAAAACTCCTTGTGATGTTTTTGGCTCCAAAAGCCGTCTTTTGAATGCGATTCCTCTTAGAGTGTCCAAATTACCTGAAATGCGAAACAACACTAAGAAGTAACTGTTTGCATATAAAAGTACTGGAATTGGTGGGATTTGATGACTCGATGAGTCGTATAAATACGGCTCATCAATAGTGAAGACGCCAAAGATAGCAAATATGAAATTTAGTTAAGGAGTAGTTGAGAGGGCGCTGAGGATGTTCAGCTCATATACATGCGCGATCTCATCGAGGCATGACGACAAGACAAGTGATAGCTACGAAACGTGTGGCACCGGTGGTCGCTGTGGTTGATTTACTGCAATGAACGAAGCGGTTAGATAGAGCTCTAAGGAGGATTTAATATTTTGTTGTTGGATCAGGCGGTGAAAGAAGGTTAGTTGGAGGTTATTTGGCGACTTAGTTTGGATCCAAGCTCAACATACGATCATAGTTGAGGCTGTTTGCTGAGAATCCAAGATCGTTGATTGAGCAACTTAAACGTCAGCCAAAACCTATACGGGTATCAAAGCCGAGAACGTGAAAGTAGCGACACCAACTCCAGGAGGAAGTTACGAATTCTGGTAATGTGCAATTCCGATGAAGGAAGATGCGGATGTTAGAATTGGCATCAGATGTCGTACGATCATAATGTAAATATAAAGTTATGTGTATGCTATCATAATTTATAAGTCATATATTAAAGTGATCTATTATACAAGTGACTTTAGAGTATACTTAAAGTTATGATCATGGAATTATGATATGTGTAGATACCTGTTTGATAATAATGTTTCTTTAGAGGGGAAGGGCTCGTATTTATCAGAAAGTATGGCGGTTATGTACAATCATGTTTGAAATATTGTTCAACCCAGACAGAGAATCAGAACACTATTTCTGAAGTACAAACTCAACAACCTCTTAAAATGTATAAACTAAGGAAATCCATTTATGGATTCATGTATGTTTCTTGTTAGTGGTACCTCAAGGTTCATCAAGTGATAGTCTTGTATGGTTATGATGCAAACTTAATGATGAATGACCACAGGTTTAGTGGGAGTAAATTCATTTTGTTATACCCCGGTCATTAAAGGAGATCATATTCCAATCTCAGTTCATGCCTTGAAAATACTCTGGTAATTCAAGAAATATAGAAAAACCCTTAGCTTTGGCTATAGAGATTTTTTTTGTATATTAAGGTATGTACAAATTTGGTTATTGCGTACATTGTTGGTATGTCTGGCAGACATATAAGCAACCCATGAGTGGATCATTGGGTAGCAGTCAAGAAAATTGTTGGGTTCTTAAAGAGAACATGAGACTACATGCTCGCATACAGGAAATCGAATCGGTTGGAGATCATTAAGTATTCCGATTGCGATTTCAGAGGATGCCTATTTGGTAAAAGATCCACATCATGTTGAGAGGCATCTAATTAGGGAATATGACTGCAAAACTTTATCACAAGATTGTACTTTATATAAGTTAGGGAAAGACCTTGGGTGCTAATCATGGAGTTTTGTCTCAAAGTGCTCTATGAAAATCTGACCACTCTATACTTTAATGGAATACACTATCGACTGATTGTCACAATATCCCAAATGGTCTTTCAATACCTTATATAAAGTGCAATTTTGTGATAAAGTTTCACAGTCATATTCCTAATTAGATGCCTCTCAACATGACGTGGATCTTTTACCAAATAGGCATCCTCTGAAATCGCAATCGGAATACTTAATGATCTCCAACCGATTCGATTTCCTGTATGCGAGCATGTAGTCTCATGTTCTCTTTAAGAACCCAACAATTTTCTTGACTGCTGACTAATGATCCACTCATAGGTTGCTTATATGTCTGCCAGACATACGAACAATGTACGCAATAACCAAATTCGTACATACCTTAATATATAGAAAAATCTCTATAGCCAAAGCTAAGGGTTTTTCTATATTTCTTGAATTACCAGAGTATTTTCAAGGCATAAACTGAGATTGAATTATCTCCTTTAATGACCGGGTATAACAAAATGAATTTACTCCCACTGAACCTGTGGTCATTCATCATTAAGTTTGCCTCATAACCATACAAGACTATCACTTGAAGAAACTTGAGGTACCACTGACGAGAAACTTACAAGAATCCTTAAATGGATTTCCTTAGTTTATACATTTTAAGAGGTTGTTGAGTTTGTACTTCATAAATAGTGTTCAGATTCTCAGTCTGGGTTGAACAATATTTCAAACATGATTTATCCCCCAAACTCAATATCCTCAAAATGTTACGATTCTCATCTTAAAATTAACTTAATGATGGGATCGTCCAACTTAGTTGATACCTTATTAAGTATATAAGCTGTTGTCTTTAGTGCTTCACCTAGAGTCCTTCTGGTATGTTGGAATGACTAATTATAGTCTTTACCACGTCCTTAAGAATTTAATTTTACACTCTTCTAGGTGTCTAGCAAATAGTCACAGAACGTTATTTACCTGATTGGTCACATCTATTGTGATTTCACCACCACAATGAGATACAACGCCCTTTACTCTTTAGTTGAGTCGTCTCTCAACTTTTAGCCTTAAATTATTTGAACACGTTCAATGACTCAAGTCTCATATCTCATGTAGGGATTTATTATATGATGGAACAATTTCCAACATATACAGATTATTATAAACATTATACATATCGGTCGCAATAAAATTGGAGTTTAATAGATAAAATAAATTTACTATCACCAAATGAACAATAATACCTGAATTTGCTCAATTTGGAAATATAAATTAAGTTTCGTCCAAAGACGATACAACGAAAGTATCTATTAAGTCCAATCAAAATAACCAAATGCTAATAATCTAAAATTCAACATTCCTCCTCATCTACCGCATGACCTACTCCCAAATAGATGCATCTTTCAGCGTCAATAGGTCATCGACAGCTCAGGCAATCCCTTTTTAACCTACCAACCGATATACTTAGCCCACTTGGGACATTTCTTCTTCAATGTCTAGTTTCCTCACAGAAATGACATGTAACATGAATATTGAAAACTGGAGCCTTTGAATTAGCAGTTTTATCATGCTTCAACATCTCCTCTTCTTCCACACAAAACGAAATGAGCTCATTGAGAGTCCACTTCTCCCTCTGACAATTATAAGAAATCATAAACTTACTGTACTTTGAAGAAAGAGAGATTAACACCAAATGCATGAGTAGGTTCTCAGATAACTTGAGCTTTAAGGCCTTTAGTTTTGAAGCAAGTTGAGACATTTCCATAATATGCTCCCTAACATTACCCTTGCAGGAGTACTTCATTGAAATCAAGTTTGCTAAAAGCTCACTAGTTTTCGCCTTATCGTTTTCAACAAAACGTTTCTCAAATTCCGCAAGGTAATCATTGGCACTGATAGTCTCATCAGGCACCATACCCCTGAAAATCTTTGGAATGCCGCGACGAATGATCATCAGACTTAGCCTGTTAGAATGCTCTCATGTTCTCAAATGCTTACGATCAAATGCACTTCTCGAATAAGTGAGATGCACTGGCTTCGGTTGTCGCAATGATAAGTCTATATCCATGCTTCCTAAGAAAATCCGAATATTTTCTTTCTACTCCTCAAAGTTTGTCCCATTTAGTACGAGAATATTATTGAGGTTGGCAGCAACTGAAGTGGCAGACATGTAAGCTGAAAGAGAACAAGACATAAGTCAGCTTTTCATGCTCACATAAAGTAAATAAATATGACATATCAAGATACCCAGCACAACATTAACAGCAAATCTTTGGATAGTACTTTAACTGTAAATGGTACTCTTTTTGTAGTAATCAAACATTGATGATAAACGGTGTAAAATAAATAGCCATCTTTGAATGTACTAATTATTTACACCAAGTTTATCCTGACAATCATCACATGTCATTACGATATATATGTATGTAATTAACTTACACATAACAGGTCACTTTTGTGACAATTTTGTTTTAATTAATACACTCTAAGAGTGGCCCAAAAAATGAACCATATGTCATATATGTATGTGCACTTTAGTTTTCAGTAATACACTCCAATTTAATTAAATATGTGTTACTGAACCAAGATTAAATTGGACCAAATAACCAAACTGATCAAATTCACTTTAAGTGAACCACAGATCAAATTGGCTCAAATTACTTTAATTGAATCAGTATTAATTGGACCTAATAACCAAAGTGGACCACATTAAACCAATTCCCTTAATGGACCCAACCATATCAGATTCCAAATGAACCAAATTGGTTTGATACCAACTAAACCTCAACCGGTTCAATTCACTTTAATTGAACTTGATTCAATTGGACTGAATAAATACATTGAACTAGTTCTCCAAAACAAAATGAATCGAATCAGTTCCAAAATTTGGTTCGGTCAGAAATGAACCGCAATCGGTTCAATTCATCTAACCATAGAACCAGGTTTGCTCAATCTGCAGTCAAAACTCAAAAATAAATTAAATAATATTTAATATTATAATCAAAATTTGACTGCCTTCTCTTTGAACGCATCCTTGGCCGAAAATTGAGGATCAAATTCATCGCCTCTTCTCCGCATCATCAATCAAAAAAACGAGACATCTTCTGTCAATTTTCTTTTCACGCAACATCAAAGCAGCCGCTCTGCCCATAACCTCCATGGATACCGTCATCGGCGTATTCTGAACCAGTCAGAAAAACGCATGATTTTTACCATCATCTCCTCCATCTATTCCGGCGAACAAAACACAGCGGAGTGAACATCTTTGTCGAGTCTCGTCAGATCTAAGCGGGTCGAAGACCACATCCGAGCGCTCCAGCGGGATTGGTTCAAGCCGCATAAATCAGATCCGAGATCCAATTTGTACCGAAAGTCGTCTGACGCACGCGCGAGACACGGGCTGGAAACAGCAAGTCGCAAATCTCTAAAGCCATCGCGAGCCGAAATCCCGAGCGGTGCAAGATTGAAATGATGGAGCACACAAGTTCGAGACATTAGGAGTGCTATAAATCGAAGCGGAAGCCAGCCAAGACCGAATGATCTCTCTGCAGTTTTAGGCGAGTCGCACTGGATGGATTCCGGTCGTGACAGGTGGTTACCAGCAGTTACGGAGCGGTTCCAAGCGGTTATCGATGGTTTTCGCCACGATCTGATCAGTTTTGTAGCAGTTACAGACCACGATTCAGCAGTTGCTCAAATTTGGACGAGTAGCACTCTTTCTAGAAGTGTCAAAATTATCCATTATTCATTATCTGTCCGTTAACTATCCGTTATCCATCCATTTAATTAATGGATTGAACTAATCCAAATCATTAACAATCCATTAGTAAACGGATTAGATGGTTTAATCCATTAATCTATTAAGCAATCATTAATCCATTAAGTATGCACATGAAACTTATTGTAAAATGTTCGAATCTCTAATGTCAAATACAAGGGCAATCTGACCTGCATGGCCCTGGATACACTATCTCAAAATCCATATGATTCAGCCAGCACTCAGACCTCTCTTCGGACAGCACTCAAGTTTTCCAGTGACGGAAAATGAGCCACAGATGTGTGTTTCCAGCAACGAGTTGATCGATTTTCGGTCCAACGTATATCCTTCTTGTAGTGATGTTAATGTTAGTTAACTGATTGTGATCAAATCTCCAGCAGAGGATGATATCATCATGGCTTGAAATTGAGCTCAATGCACAGATGAATCCCTGTCCACCCACAATCCTGGAAACTGATGATGATGAACTGTTGTTAATCAGATTGAAGAAAGGAAGTTGAATACCGGTTGGAAAGTTGGAGCAGTTGACCTGATGATGGTTGGAATTGGAACCACCAGAGCTGACTATTGCACATATTAATCGAAGAAAGAGGCGAGTATAATTGGTGAAACCATTATCTCAAACTATTTCTCGCCAAGTATGGCTTTAAGTATAAGTTTGATGGACGAACCTACAAGTCACAGGGCTTTGCATTTGTAAGTTGCCTCCAATAGCTATTTGTATCATATTTATTTGCTCACTTTGCTAAATAGTAAGTAACATTGCATCCAGGGCGAAGTGAGTTACCATGGTGGTATGGAGCTCCCCCGGTGCTTGTAGGCGGCTCGGGTTCAAGTCCCTATCTAGCCAAAGAGCAGATACTACTTTCAAGAGCTTAAAGCTCAATCGGGAAAAAAAAAGTAACATTGCATCCGTATTTTTTTAGGGATTCCCTTTGAAATATTGGCGATCACAAAAAAGGGCAAAATTGAGGAAATCGAACATAAGTACTTTCGGATACAAGATTCCATGGAAAATTGATCTACTGCATCATACCAAACCTAATTCGATGACTTCGGTGGTCTGGATTAAAATGGTAAATGGGTGAAACAGATCAAATGGATTCATCATACCATTCATAAAAAGTTTTGATACACATTTAAAATAAATGGATTAAATGAGGAAATGCACTAAATGGATTAAAATGGTTAAATGGATGAAACGGATCAAATGGATTAGATGGATCAAATGGATTCATGCGCTAATCCGTCAACCGTTAGTGATCCATCCGTTTAATCCATTAACACTAATGTATCTTAACGGATTACATCCATTTAATCCGCGAACCGTTTAATCCATCCATGAATCCATTCATCCATCCAATTTGATACCTCTAACTCTCTCCCCAACGCAGCGAAAGAAAACTTAGGGAGAAAAATTATCAGATAAATCAACCAAGAATCGAATTTCAGCCGTGAGTCCCAATCTTGCTCAATTGACACAAAAATTGGGGCGTCTGATACCAATTTGTAGTTTCTGGGTTGTCTTTTGCTTCACTTCGCAGCAACGGTTTGAGTAGGACCTTCAATGGTAGTGAGAAAACGTCGTCTTCTTTGTAGCTTTTTCTTGTGTGAATGTTGAATAGTGCCTTGGATATCAAATTTGGACCACGAAGACGCTGTCCGAATTCAATATTTCCTCCCTACTCTTTGCCTTGGGTTTACAGGAAATGTGAATGTGGGATTCAATCCAAATTGAAGAACACTTTGTTTTTAGGCAATAAAACAAAGCAAAACTAGGGTTTGGGTGTGTTGTAAATCAAGTGAAAGGATTTGATGTTTCTAGCAATTGCACAGCACAATTTCGTGTCCCATAATTGAGAAAACAATCTCAATTTATAGACTATTGACTGAACAGACACATCTGTTGCATTCATGCGTTCGCATGCTCCATGGCATGCGTTCGCATGCTCCATGAAACGTTGCATCTTTTGCCTTATTTCATGCGGTCGCATGAATTATTTCATGCGGTCGCATGACCTTGAGCAGTCGCATAGAAATCTCATGCGTTCGCATGAGCGGTCGCATGACCCAACCCGAGGCATGAGAATCTCATGCGGTCGCATGATATTCTCATGCGTTCGCATGATTATCATGCGGTCGCATGATTATCATGCGGTCGCATGAAAACCTGAAAATCACTAACAATCCTCCCCCATTTTTGGGTTTTCTTTTGATTCACAACTTACCTTGTTTTAAGCAAAACACGCATAAGCAGAAATGTCACTACGGATTGAATTTCTGCATAGTGTAATCACGCATACAATATACTCGAATTGAAATGGTGTCACTAAGGATTGAACCAATCAATTCATTTGGGTACTTGACGGCGACACACGCATGTGTTACTTCACAAACCGTTAGTTTAACTTGACTCTTAATGGTCCTTGAGTCCCTATCCATTCATAAACGTTTTGAGATTTAACCCAATATCTCATGAAGCGACCAGAAACTTCACGTTTACATAGGTAAATTCTTTAATGAGTCACACAGCTCGATCGTGCTCCTACATTTAGCACTTTTTCAAAGAATCTATTAAGAAGAGTTCATCTTCAACCTAGACCTTTGTAGGTTCTGAACACATACTTGGGGATGCATATTTGTGTTCATCAATCTTCTAGGAATGGGCTTTCCGCATTGAATTCAGCTCTAACGTTAGTTAGATGTGAATTGGGTGTCCCATTACTAGATGATTATGTGGGTTTTAATCCCATCCCCTTCACAGACTTATTGATCAATTCTCTAACCAATCCCTTAGTCAAATGATCGGCTAGATTCTGTTGTGATTTTACAAAATCCACAGATATTACCCCATGCGTAATGAGCTCTCTTACCGCACTATGTCTAACACCTAAGTGTCTAGACTTCCCATTGTATACATGACTATATACCTTAGCCAACGCTGCAGCGCTATCACAATGAATTAATATGGGTGATATCGGTCTCTCACACAATGGTATTTCATGAATCATATTCTTTAGCCATTCCGCTTCTTTCGAAGCTGCCGCTAGAGCAATAAATTCAGATTCCATTGTTGAACAGCTGATGCAAGTTTGTTTCTTTGATGCCCACGAGATTGCACCTCCCCCAAGCAGAAATACCCATCCACTTGTGGAAGAATGATCCTCCTCGTTAGAAATCCAACTTGCATCCGAATATCCTTCAATTACCGAAGGGAATTCAGAATATACAAGACCTAAGTTCATCGTTCCCTTAAGATACCGGAGTACCCTATGAACCGCTTGCCAGTGATCCTTGCTAGGATTACTTGTATATCGACTTAGCTTGCCCACCGCAAAAGCTATGTCCGGTCTTGTACTTGTCATCGCATACATCAAACTTCCGATGACCCTTGAGTATTCAAGCTGTGACACTGGGGCTCCCTTATTGGAGAGAAGGTGTTTGGAAGATTCGAAAGGAGTATTGACTGGATGACAGTCCAAGTACTTGTACTTCTTTAACACTTTCTCAATGTAATGAGATTGTGTCAAAGCTAGACCCCCTTTTACTTTTTCTATTCTTATACCTAGAATAACTTCCGCCTCCCCCATGTCCTTCATAGAAAACTTAGATGATAAAAATTCATTTGTTTGATTTATACACTTTATGTTAGTGCCAAAAATCAACATATCATCTACATATAGACAAATGATAACTCCATTTCCAGAATCATCAAACTTGCTATACACGCATTTATCCGATTGATTTAAGATAAATCCATCGGAAAGCACCACCTTGTCAAATTTTTGATGCCATTGCATAGGTGCTTGTTTAAGTCCATACAATGACTTAACAAGCTTGCATACCTTTTGCTCTTGTCCCGTTACAATGAAACCTTCCGGTTGTTTCATATATATTTCTTCCTCTAAATCGCCATTTAGGAAAGCAGTCTTTACATCCATTTGATGTACTAGCAACTTATGTATAGATGCTAAAGCTATCAACAATCTGATTGTTGATATTCTAGCAACCGGTGCATAGGTATCAAAATAGTCCAAACCAAATTTTTGTCTAAAGCCTTGAATCACCAATCTTGCTTTAAATTTATCAATGGTTCCATCTACTTTCGTCTTCTTCCTGAAGATCCATTTATTCCCTAACGCTTTATGACCTTGTGGTAAGTCAACCAAAATCCAAGTGTTATTTCCCACTATAGAGTCCATTTCATCATTAATGGCTTCTTTCCAAAATGATACATCTTGGGATTTCATTGCTTCATCATAGGTCTTTGGATCATCCTCCATGATATGGCAATATAAATATTGCAAGCCAATGTCTTCCCGAGTTCCTTCCACTAGGTACATTTGAAAATCATTTCCAAATGATGTTTCTTTCCTAGCTCTTTTACTCCTCCTAGTTGCTGAAATTTGTGGTTCACTTGACTCTTGAACTAAACTTGGTTCTAGAGTCAAATCTTTAGGCAAGCTAATTGATGAAAATCTCTTTTCATCAAATATAGCATCTCTTGATTCAATAATAGTATGAATTGGTACTTGCTTGTTAGGTTCTATAACATAGAATCTATAAGCCAAAGAGTGTTGAGCATATCCTATGAATATGCATTCAACTCCCTTTTCTCCTAAAGTTTTTATCTTAGGTAATGGTAATCTTACCACTGCTCTACAACCCCAAACTCTAACATGTGTTAAATTTGGTTTCTTTTGATGCCAAATTTCATAAGGAGTAAGGTTACTAATACTATTAGGAACCCTATTCAGTAAGTAGCAAGCTGTTAGCATTGCTTCACCCCAAAATCCGTCATTTAGACCCGAGTAAGAAAGCATGGCATTAACCATTTCTTTTAAAACTCTGTTTTTCCTTTCGGATATACCATTTTGTTGTGGTGTGTAAGGAGCTGTGGTTTCATGAATGATACCCACACTTTGGAAATAACTTGGATTATAGTATTCCCCACCTCTATCGGTGCGCAATTTCTTAATAGAAATTCCCTTTTGAAGTTCAACTTCATTCTTATAAATCTGAAATTTATCAAGAGCTTCATCTTTTGAATGCAATAAATATACATAGCAAAATCTAGAAAAATCATCAATATATGTGACTACATATTTTTTATTTCCTAGAGATGGTGATGCATGAAAATCACATAAATCACTATGTATTAAATCGAGTATTTTACTTTCTCTAGTGACATTATAAAATGGTTGCCTAGTAATTTTAGTAAGCATACAAGTTCTACATTTATCAATGTTCATGTCAAATGAGGGAATTAAATCATGCTTTGACATATTATGTAATCTTTTATAATGAACATGTCCTAAACGTGCATGCCATAGTCTAGATATGTTAACATGTGAATTTGTATATTGATTAGGAAAATCATGCTCATAATTCATATAAATAGAACAAATACTTTTATTGATACTTAACTTAAACATTCCATTACATAAGTAACCTTTGCCAACAAAAATACCACCTTTAGACAACACATAGTTATCGGCTTCATATACTTGCCGATAACCTTGTTTATTCAAAACAGTACCCGACACAATATTTTTTCTAATATTTGGTACATACAAAACATTACACAAAACAATAGTTTTTCCACTTGAGAATTCAAATTCTACACGGCCTAGTCCAAGGATGGGGGCAGTTGACTCGTCACCCATGTGAAGAACTCTTTCTTCACTTGTAGCGGCAAATGACTTGAATAATCCTTTGTCTCTACATACATGTGCCGTAGCACCGGAGTCAACCCACCATGAAATCTCATCATCCTGCATAATTAAAATTTCAGAAAAATCAGAAACATAATCTACTTTAGAGTATGTATCTTTTCTATTTTTCAAATCTGAAATTATCAAATTCTGACCTTGAGATTTCTGCTCTTGGTTTTTATTACCAACAGCCTTGTCTTGAGCCTTCTCGCTCTTCCCCTTTCCTACGCGGCAGTCACGCTTGAAGTGCCCCGCTTTTCCACACGTCCAACAAACTTTTTCTTTTGTCACATGCCTCTTCTTGTTAGGTCCTTTGCTAACATACTCACTTGGCCTTTTCTTTCCTTTGTTTTTGTTCCCTTTTTGAGTGTTTGTCTCCAATACATTTACCTTAGGCAAGGTTGTATCCACTTCCATAGCATCATTTTCACGCATACGAAGATCCTCCTCCATACGCAACTCTTTTGTGAGTTCCACAAGACTAATGTCTTCCTTCTTGTGCTTCAAATAACGGCGGAAGTCTTTCCATGCCGGTGGTAGTTTGTCAATGATACTTGACACCGAGATGGCCTCATCCATTTTCAGATTTGATTGAGCAAATTGCCCCAAGATACGTTGTATCTCATGGAGTTGTTCCATCACCGGACGAGAGTCCACCATCTTGTAATTGTTGAAATTACTAACAAGGAATTTCACGCTTGAAGCGTCCTCAGCCATATACTTAGCTTCAAGAGTATCCCATAATTCTTTTGCAGATTCTACATTTTGATATAAATCGAAAAGAGGATCGATCATACCGTTGAGGATGTGTCCTCTTGCGATGTAGTCGTCGTTCTCCCATTTGCTTCTTTCACGGAATGCTCCTACTGCTGCGTTGTCTCCAACTTCAGGGCATGGCGTGGACAGCACGTACACCACCTTGAGATGTGTTAACAGAAAGTGCATCTTCTTCCTCCAACGTCGAAAATCGGTTCCTTCAAACTTGTCCAATTTTTGGAATTGCGACATCATTTCTCTCACGCTCGTCATTGATTTGCAGAATAATATTGAATTCGTTTGTAGTTTCTGGGTTGTCTTTTGCTTCACTTCGCAGCAACGGTTTGAGTAGGACCTTCAATGGTAGTGAGAAAACGTCGTCTTCTTTGTAGCTTTTTCTTGTGTGAATGTTGAATAGTGCCTTGGATATCAAATTTGGACCACGAAGACGCTGTCCGAATTCAATATTTCCTCCCTACTCTTTGCCTTGGGTTTACAGGAAATGTGAATGTGGGATTCAATCCAAATTGAAGAACACTTTGTTTTTAGGCAATAAAACAAAGCAAAACTAGGGTTTGGGTGTGTTGTAAATCAAGTGAAAGGATTTGATGTTTCTAGCAATTGCACAGCACAATTTCGTGTCCCATAATTGAGAAAACAATCTCAATTTATAGACTATTGACTGAACAGACACATCTGTTGCATTCATGCGTTCGCATGCTCCATGGCATGCGTTCGCATGCTCCATGAAACGTTGCATCTTTTGCCTTATTTCATGCGGTCGCATGAATTATTTCATGCGGTCGCATGACCTTGAGCAGTCGCATAGAAATCTCATGCGTTCGCATGAGCGGTCGCATGACCCAACCCGAGGCATGAGAATCTCATGCGGTCGCATGATATTCTCATGCGTTCGCATGATTATCATGCGGTCGCATGAAAACCTGAAAATCACTAACACAATTGACCTGAAGCGCAACAAATCAATTTGTCAATCCGGAGATTTTGGACATGGCGATCGAGGTCGCTAGAGCCTACGAGGAAGTTATGAGAGTTTTAAAATAGCTGAATTTTTGTAGAAATTTGAAGTGAGTAGATGCAGAAGAGCATGCAACTGAGTTGTAAGAGCAAAATGTGATGCTAATGGAGTTGCACATGGAGGTAGAGGTCACTTAGAAGGGCACTGACTTAAACAAATAAATGAATGTGGCCATTTGGGAAGCTAGACCAGAGAGAGCTTGGTATGACGCAGTTGGATATGTTAATGTCAGGTAGAGTTTTGGATTCATCACAATCTGGCGTGAAATTGCTAATTCCTATGTAATTACCTCTTCATATTGATTCAAAAGCTTAATCAGGGACGGATCCAGGAATTTTGGTAGGGGTGACAGACAAAAAATAATTGCATCATGAAATTTTTTTTTCTGAAATTACTTGGGCATTTTACAAAAATTGTATAAATTTCTTGAAAAATACACTTCAAATTCTATGTATAAAAAAATTGGTGCCAAAAGCCCAAGATTTTTTTTTGGAAATCAAAGTTAATAGAATTGGTTTGTCAAAATGAAACAAGTATCTCTAGAATAATATGAAACAAAATGCAACTGATACAAAATTGAATATATCAAACCAGAGAGAGCCTAACATGTTATATCCCAATGAACTCAGCCTATTCCTTAGAGGCAGATCATTCATCGATCTTGTTGTTATGCTTCCTAGCGTACCTCTGCCCGAGTCATGAACTCAATATAAGATTGATGAGTCAAATACTTGACTAATTTTCTTCTATTTTTCTTAGTAGTTTTGATTCGTTTCCAAGTAATTTTGATGTCATTTCATACCCTTCTTGGTCTATTAGGTCCCAAAATGTATTTTGTCTCACTCGAAGCCTCAAAGATCAAATGGAGCACAAGTTGAGTGAATTTGAGCCAAATATGAAGTTTCGGGCAAAACAAGGCAAACCGACCTCGCCGGCGTATTTTCCATGCCCAGATCGCATACGGTGTCCGAATTGGTTGATTCAAAGCTTGTTGGAAAGCTAACTCAAAAGGCTACATCTCTCTAGTTGACGTCAAGACCTAATTCGGACATTAAGATTGTGAAAAAGCCGCTGGAAACCCACTCAGGTCTCGCCCTCTTGACGCAAACTTGCTCGAAATAGGGCAAACCGACCTTGCCGGAGTATTTTGCATGCCCAGATCGCATACGGTGTCCGAATTGGTTGATTCAAAGATTGTTGAAAAGCTAACTCAAAGGGCTACAACTCTCCAGTTGACTTCAAGACCTAATTCGGGCATTAAGATTGTGAAAAAGTCGCTGGAAACCCGCTCAGGCCTCGCCCTCTTGAACGCAAACTTGTTCACCCGAAAATTTTTCCGAAAAACTTGGGGGTGACATGTGCCAGCCCCGGCCCTTAATAGATCCGTCCATGAGCTTAATCTTAAAGATAATGTACGACAATATTTTCTAATGCACCATTCCCAAGCAGGGGCGGACGGAGGGGGTTTTGGGGTGACACTTGTCACCCCCAAAATTCTTTAAAAAAGCTTGCATAATTAAATTACAAAAAAGTTAATTATATTCATATACATGTTTGTATTAATTTTACATTTGATATTTATATGAGTTCACAACCTTAATATTCAACTAATATATTAAACTTATAAGAATTTAATACTCGTGTTTAAATTTAAATTTAGTAAGTAATTGTAAATAAACTACGGGTCTTTATCAACTATTGTCACAAGTCGACATCTCATTGACTGTGCATTGTGATAAGCTCTACGACCCAGGTCCAACACGTCTTAATGGGTATGCGTCTAATGGAAAAAAACTTAAACATTATAAGAAACGTTTGATTTATTCATGCTTCAAAAAAACAACTGAAATTCAAAGCATGACATATATTTACATAACAAATATTTTTCAGAGTACGCTAAAAAATTTTAGTGATAAGTTTTTGTTCGTCACCCCCAAACATAATTCCTGGGTCCGCCCCTGTTCCCAAGTCCCAATAGAAACTTGAGTCTAGCGCACTGTTAGAGAATTTTTCCAAAAGAGGTGGCGCTTGACGAGAAGGAGAAACATGTGTCAGCTGTTGCTTTGGTTTTGAGTAGTGATGAGGCTCCCAATGTGTCGTAAAGGCTTCGTGAATGCATAGAAGCTGTTCTGTGAGGAAAGTGGTGGCTAGGACGCAAAGGAGTTTTGGATGAATTAGAGGCTACGATTATACGATAAAGGAGTGGGTTGCAGTGTTATTAAAACCCAACCGTGGATCGAATCGGTCAAGTCACTGGGTCAATGGATCAGTGGTTCAACCGGGTTGAACTGATTTGACCCGCATATATTAAAAAATAAAAATAAAATACTTATATATGATATTATAGTTTAACATATTTATGACTTGAATAAATATTACACGATTAATTGATTATGATCTGATTATAACAACATATCATAACAAATTTAGAATTTGATAAAGTACAAATCAATAATACAAAAATAATAGAACAACAATAACAATTTTAATCTTAATTTGCAAGTCACAACAATAAGGGATTTCTAAAACTAATTGAATTTCTAGCTAAATTGATAATAAGTAATAAATTTTATAGATTTGATAAATGAATATACATTATTGAACAAATATTGAAACAAGAATTATGTTTAGATTTGTGGAAGGAGAGGAGATAATTATAGCGGATGACTAGGTTCGAGTCTTGTCCTAGTCAAAATAAATAAATATTTTTTCATATCAAATCGAACCGATTGAACCGATCAAATCACGTTTTCATAAAAAATGGGTCAACAACCCACCGGATCGACTGGGTCAACCGAGTCTTGACCGGGTCAACCAAATTTTGACCGAATCGCTTGTAAACCGTTTGGATAATATAACCGAATCAATCCGGTGACCGGTTCCGGATTGAACCGCCCGGATCGGTCCAAATTTAATAACACCGGTGAGTTGAGTGGGAGCACAAGAGTCGATGCACAATGAAGTGGTTTTTCACAACAAAGAGCCATTTGACGCCTAGGGAAAAAGTAGACCTCAGCAATGGGCCGGGTCGGGTCAACCCGACCCGAGATGGACAGAACCCGAACCTCATAATACACGACCCTAACCCGAATACACTTACCACTCGGGTCGGGCTCGGGCCGGGTTAAATTTTTTTTGATCGACCCATACCCTAACAAAGCCCTTAAATAGTTCGGGTCAGCTGGGGTCGGGTCAGGTACAACCCGACATTCACAATCAAAGTTTCAAGTTGGAAAACATGTTTGACCCCTCACCAAGCTTAATGTGGGGTATTCACCACCAATCGCTCTAAGTATGAGCAGCAGGCCGTTGTAAGCGCCACGCCTTACAGGGCATGGCTACGTTAAGCTTGATTAGCCACGACTTCTCATAGTTAGCTGAGAACTATAACTACTTACCTGCACCCGCATTGTTCTTATAACCATCTTTTAATACTTTTCATCTTGTTTGGGCGATGTGGGATGGTAACAAGCTGAGCATACACTTTTATTCATGTATCTTTTTTTGATAACAACGTTTATTCATGTATCGATCATGTTTTCGCTTCCCTTTAGGCCTTTACTATAATCAATTTATATTTCACTTTCACTTTCTTCTTCTTGTTCACTTGTGTAAATCACTTGTTCACTACTCCCAGCTTTGGAGATTTAAACCACTTGATTTCAGCAACAATGTGTGGTGTTACATGCTGTCTTCGACTCCCTGGACAACTAAACTCTGATTTTAGAAAGCTGGCTGTTAACTTGATCCCATTCCCTCGCCTTCATTTCTTTAAATGATGAGCACCAAGGAGGTTGATGAGCAAATGATCAATGTGCAGAACAAGAACTCATCCTACTTTGTAGAATGGATCCCCAACAATGTGAAGTCCACCGTGTGTGACATCCCACCCACTGGACTCAAGATGGCATCCACCTTCATTGGGAACTCCACCTCCATTGGGAACTCCACCTCCATCCAGGAGATGTTTAGGAGGGTTAGCGAGCAGTTCACATCTATGTTTAAGCGAAAGGCATTCTTGCATTGGTACACTGGTGAGGGTATGGATGAAATGGAGTTCACAGAGTACCAGCAATATCAAGATGCAACTGCCGCTGAGGAGTACTATGATGATGAATAGATGAGTTTCTCTCCCACATCGCTTGAACTACTAAAGTTAGGATCTACAAAGAGACATAAATAGATGAGTTATCTACCAATTGCAAACACAACAATATCCCGCTGATGACATATTAATCTTATATATGGATAATAATTGTCACCAATGGATGTAGTTGAGCCGGGCCGAAAAAAGCCCAGGGCTTTGAAATTGAAGACCCTAACCCTATAATAAATTTTCGGGTCGGGTGATTTATGGCCCTATGCTCGGGTTGGGGTCGGGTTTGACCCTACCGGGATTCGGGCCTCCCTAGGGCTTATTTAGCCTTAGGGCCATTTGCTGAGGCCTAGGAAAAAGTATAAGGAGTTGGGCGCACATATCTAGGCACTGATGGTGGTGATTGATGATTGCTTGCACTGAGGAGGTGATATTTTTTGAACTGTGTTGCATTATCATCCATTATGGGCCATTTTGATAGCTTTTGCACACAGTAGGATGCAGTGGCTGAGCCCAATAAAAAGTCTATGAGACTTATGAAGAAAGAGAAAAAGAAGCAAACAAAAAACAACTCAGAGATGGATAACTTGGTGGAGGTTTCTGATTGAAAGTTGATGACATGAGTTTGGTGTCGCTAAAGATGGCTTTCTACATGCTCTTATTTGCAAGAGACATGAGTGTTCTGACTTCTGACAGTGAACTTGAAGCGAAATGGAAAAGGCATCAGAAAAACATGGTGGGCCAGTTTGTTTGTGGCGTTTTTTTCGAATAAAATGTGCGTTCATTCAAAAAGATGGGACACTACAAAAACACAAAAAGCCACCAATAGAGCCTTACAAAAAGAAGCTCACACAGCAACCAAAACAACCCTCAACTCTCTACCATCGACATGTTGGGGATTGTCTTTGAATATGGCCGGAAGAGAGTCTTCAATTCAGCAATGGTAGTGCAGAAAACTTGGACTGCTTTTTCTTCTTTGTTATAATGAGGATTCACTAAGGAATCGTATGAACTGGATATCACAATCGATCGCGTTGTCGCTTTCCGAATTCAATATTTCGACCCTGTGTTGTAGTCGAGGGTTGCACGAAACTTGAACGGGGATAATCAATTGGAATAATTTCTATTCTCGACTAAAGAATTAGAAATCAAACTTGAGTTTGAGTGTTTATGGAAATCAAGCAAGGTTTAGATTCAAGGAGTGATTCTCTATGAGAGTAATTGGATTTCTTCGTGCCCTCATACTGTCCACGACCACCAATAAATAGGAGATCAAAAGGGACAAAGAGCAGGTGTGTCTGAATAGAACTGCCGTGTCTGTCAAACGTCGTCGCGTTTTCCTTAAGCATTAGCAGGCGCTTTTTCCTTATGCATTACGCTAATGCTTAAGGAAAATGCGCCCCTTAATGCTTCCTGAAAACGCGGTCAATTCCAGGAGCGTTTTCCCTTTACATTATCAGCCGCGTTTCGTTAAGACATTGTCGTAATGTCCAGTCAAAACGCGCCCCACATAATGTCAAGATAAAACGCGATCCGCACTGAGTTTTATACACAAAACTCACTCAACGAGAGTTCCAAACCATTCATATCATTAGGGTATGCTACCCTAATATATTGTGATATTTATATTGGGTCCGAAAACCCTAAAATTACCAACAATCCTCCCCCATTTTAGGATTTCCTTTGTTTTCCATAAAAACTTTGTTTTTAAGTAAGTCACGCATAAATGAAAATGTCGCAACGATTGAATTTTCGCTTAGTGTAGTTACACATTCAAAATACCCAGAAATCATGGTGCTTGTAACGTTTGAACCAATCGATCCATTTGGGTACCTCAAGATAACACACACATGAGTTACTTCACAAACTCTAAGTTCAACTTGACTCTTGATGGTCTGTGAGTCCTAATCCCTTCGTGAACGTATTGAGATTTAACCCGAATCTCATGAAGCGACCAGAAACTTCACGCTCATATAGGTAGATTCCTTAAGGGTAACACCACCCGATTATGCTTCTACAAACAGCACTTTGTCAAAGAACCTATTAAGAAGAGTCCCTCTTCAACCTATTACTTGTAGGTCATGAACACATACTTGGGGATGCATATTTGTGTTCATCAATCCTCTAGGAATGAGCTTTCCACATTGAATTCAGCTCTAACGCTAGTTAGATGTGAATTGGGTGTCTCATGACTAGATGATTATATGGGTTTTAGTCCCATCCCCTTTACCGATTTTGATACCAAATCTCTAGCTAATCCCTTCGTCAAGTGATCTGCTAAATTTTGTTGTGACCTTACAAAATCCACTGATACCACCCCATGCGTAATGAGCTCTCTTACCGCACTATGTCTAACACCTAAGTGTCTAGACTTCCCATTGTATACATGGCTATATGCTTTAGCCAATGTTGCAGCGCTATCACAATGAATTGATATGGGTGATATCGGTTTTTCCCATAATGGAATCTCATGTATCAAGTTCTTTAGCCATTCAGCTTCCTTTGAAGCTGCGGCTAAAGCAACAAATTCAGATTCCATAGTGGAACTTGATATGCATGTTTGCTTCTTGGAAGCCCATGAGATGGCACCTCCCCCAAGTAGAAATACACATCCACTTGTGAAGGAATGATCCTCCTCATTCGAGATCCAACTTGCATCTGAATATCCTTCTATGACCGAAGGAAAATCTGAATATACAAGACTACGGTTTATAGTCCCCTTAAGATACCTAAGGACCCTATGAATTGCCTACCAATGTTTCATACTAGGGTTACTAGTATATCGACTAAGCTTCCCTACCGCAAATGCGATATCTTGTCTTGTACAAGTCATGGCATACATCAAACTGCCTATGACTTTAGCATACTCCAATTGGTACTGAGGCTTCCCCTTATTAGGATACAAGTGAGTAGAGGAATTATAAGGAGTAGTCAACGGATGATAGTCCATATAATTAAATTTCTTTAACACATTCTCAATGTAATGAGATTGTGTTAAGGCAAGACCTCCTTCAACTTTCTTTATTCTTATCCCAAGGATAACTTCCGCCTCTCCCATGTCCTTCATGGAAAACTTAGATGACAGAAATTCTTTGGTTTGATTTATGCACTTTAAATTGGTGCCAAAAATCAACATGTCATCTACATATAGACAAATGATAACTCAATTCCCTGAGTTGTCAAATTTGCTATATACACATTTATCCGATTGATTCAATATGAATCCATCGGATAATACCACCTCATCAAATTTTTGATGCC
Source organism: Rhodiola kirilowii (assembly GCA_033675215.1). Lineage (NCBI taxonomy): Eukaryota > Viridiplantae > Streptophyta > Magnoliopsida > Saxifragales > Crassulaceae > Rhodiola > Rhodiola kirilowii. Next base: position 28,058,335 of record CM066196.1, on the reverse strand, counting down.
ATTGCATAGGTGCTTGTTTGAGTCCATATAGTGACTTAACAAGCTTGCATACCTTATGCTCTTGCCCTGACATTATAAAACCTTCCGGTTGTTTCATGTAAATCTCTTCCTCTAAATCACCATTGAGGAAAGCAGTCTTTACATCCATTTGATGTACTAGCAACTTATGAATAGATGCTAAGGCTATCAACAACCTAATAGTTGAAATTCTTGCAACCGGTGCATAAGTGTCAAAGTAATCCATACCATATTTCTGTCTAAAGCCTTGGATTACCAATCTTGCTTTAAATTTATCAATGGTACCATCTACCTTCATCTTCTTTCTGAAGATCCACTTATTTCCCAATGCTTTGTGTCCTAGTGGTAAATCCACCAAAATCCAAGTGTTGTTTCTTATTATAGAGTCCATTTCATCATTTATGGCCTCTTTCCAAAATGACACATTTTGAGATTTCATAGCTTCATCAAATGTTTTGGGATCACTTTCAATAGCATGACAGTACATGTATTGCGAGCTAACTTCATCCCTAGTTCCTTCCACTAGATAGATATGAAAATCATTTCCAAATGATTTTTCTTTTCTTGCTCTCTTACTCCTTCTAATTTCAGAAATTTGGGTCTCATTTGAAACTTGATTTGCACTAGACACAACATTCAAATCTTTAGGCATGCTAATTGATGAAAATCTCTTTTCATCAAATATGGCATCTCTCGATTCAATGATTGTATGAATCGATACATGCTTATTAGGTTCTATGACATAAAACCTATACGCCATGGAGTGATGAGCATATCCTATGAATATACATTCAACTCCCTTTTCTCCTAAAGTTTTATGTTTAGGGATAGGTAGTCTTACTACCGCCCTACAACCCCAAACTCGAATATGATTCAAATTTGGTTTCTTGTTATACCAAATTTCATAAGGAGTAACGCTGCCCCTTTTATTAGGAACCCTATTTAATAAATAGCAAGCCGTTAACATGGCTTCTCCCCAAAATCCATCATTTAATCCCGAGTAAGAAAGCATGGCATTTACCATCTCTTTCAATGCTCTATTATTCTTTCTCTCCGATACACCATTTTGTTGTGGTGTGTAAGGAGCAGTGGTTTCATGAATGATTCCCACATTTTGGAAATAACTAGGATTAAAGTATTCCCCACCTCTATCGGTGCGCAACTTCTTAATAGAAGTTCCCTTTTGAAGTTCAACTTCACTCTTATAAATTTTGAATTTATCAAGAGCTTCATCTTTTGAGTTCAACAAATAGACTTAGCAAAATCTAGAATAGTCATCAATATATGTTACTACATATTTCTTGTTTCCTAGAGAAGGTGATGCATGAAAATCACACAAGTCGCTATGTATTAAATCAAGTAAATTGCTTTCTCTTTCAACTTTATGAAATGGTTGTCTAGTAATCTTAGTAAGCATGCATGTTCTACACTTATTAATATTTACATCAAACGAGGGAATTAAATCATGTTTAGACATTTCATGCAATCTTTTATAATGAACATGTCCTAAATGTACATGCCAAAGTGTAGAGACATCATCATTCAAATTTGTAGTTTTAATGGTAATATCATGCTCACAATTCATATAAACAGAACAAATAACTTTATTTATACTAAGCTTGAACATTCCATTACATAGGTATCCTTTACCAACAAATACACCATCCTTTGATAACACATAGTTATCGGCTTCATACACTTGCCGATAACCTTGTTTATTCAAAACAGTACCCGATACAATATTTTTCCTAATATTAGGTACATACAACACATTCACAAGAACAATATTCTTTCCCGAAGAAAATTCGATTTCTACTTGGCCTATTCCTAGGATAGGGGCGGTCGACTCGTCTCCCATGTGAAGAACTCTTCCTTCACTTGTATTGGCAAAGGACTTGAACATCTCTTTGTCTCTACACACATGTGCCGTAGCACCGGAGTCAACCCACCACGAAATCTCATCATCCTGCATAGCAAAAATTTTAGAAAAATTAGAAACATAATCTATATTAGAATATGTATCTAACTTAGTTTCTAAACTTGAAATCAGATTTTTCTGACCTTGAGATTTCTGCTCTTGGTTTTTATTACCAACAGCATTACCTTGAGCCTTCTCGCTCTTCCCATTTCCTACGCGACAGTCTCGCTTGAAGTGCCATGCCTTCCCGCAAGTCCAACACACGTTTCCTTTTGTAGGATGCTTCTTGTTTGGACCTTTGCTAGCATACTCATTAGGCCGTTTCTTGCCTTTGTTCTTGTTCACCTTTTGAGAACTAGTCTCCAATACGTTTACCTTAGGTAAATTTGTATCCACTTCCATCGCGTCCTTTTAACGCACACGAAGTTCCTCCTCCATTCGCAATTCCTTTGCGAGTTCCACAAGAGAAATATCTTCCTTCTTGTGCTTCAAGGTACGGCGGAAGTCTTTCCATGCCAGTGGTAATTTGTCAATGATACTTGACACCGAGATGGCTTCATCCATCTTCAAATTTCTTTGAGCAAATTGCCCCAAGATACGCTGTATCTCATGGTACTGTTCCATTACAGGACGAGAGTCCACCATCTTGTAGTTATTGAAATTACTAACAAGAAATTTCACGCTCGAGGCGTCCTCAGCCATATACTTGGCTTCAAGAGTGTCCCATAACTCTTTTGCAGACTCAACGTTTTGATATAAATCGAAAAGACGATCGGACATACCATTGAGAATATGTCCTCTAGCGATGTAGTCGTCGTTTTCCCATTTGTTTCTATCACGAAAAGCTCCCACAGGTGCGTTCTCTCCATCTTCAGGGCATGGTGTGGACAGCACGTACACCATCTTCAGATTCGTCAGTAGGAAGTGCATCTTCCTTCTCCAACGCCGGAAATCGGTTCCTTCAAATTTGTCCAACTTCTGGAATTGATGTAGCATTTCTCTTACGCTCGCCATTGAGTAGAAAGTATTGAATTCGTTTGTTGGGGATTGTCTTTGAATATGGCCGCAAGAGAGTCTTCAATTCAGCAATGGTAGTGCAGAAAACTTGGACTGCTTCTTCTTCTTTGTTATAATGAGGATTCACTAAGGAATCGTATGAACTGGATATCACAATCGATCGCGTTGTCGCTTTCCGAATTCAATATTTCGACCCTGTGTTGTAGTCGAGGGTTGCACGAAACTTGAACGGGGATAATCAATTGGAACAATTTCTATTCTCAACTAAAGAATTAGAAATCAAACTTGAGTTTGAGTGTTTATGGAAATCAAGCAAGGTTTAGATTCAAGGAGTGATTCTCTATGAGAGTAATTGGATTTCTTTGTGCCCTCATACTGTCCACGACCTCCAATATATAGGAGATCAAAAGGGACAAAGAGCAGGTGTGTCTGAACAGAACTGCTGTGTCTGTCAAACGTCGCCGCGTTTTCCTTAAGCATTGGCGGGCGCTTTTTCCTTAAGCATTACGCTAATGCTTAAGGAAAACGCGCCCCTTAATTCTTCCTGAAAACGCGGTCAATTCCAGGAGCGTTTTCCCTTTACATTATCAGCCGCGTTTCGTTAAGACATTGTCGTAATGTCCAGTCAAAACGCGCCCCACATAATGTCAAGATAAAACGCGATCCGCACTGAGTTTTATACACAAAACTCACTCAACGGAAGTTCCAAACCTTTCATATCATTAGGATATGCTACCCTAATATATTGTAATATTTATACTGGATCCGAAAACCCTAAAATTACCAACACGGCATAAACAAGAACTACACTAAAAACAAACCTGAGAGCAACACCTGAGCAACCAAAACCAAAAATAAAACAACGCTAGACTATCAATCAAGAAGCCTGTAACCAAAAAGGAACTGCAACCTGCTGAAAACCAGCTCACAACCTGGTCAAATATCACATTTAACATGTACAAAGTCTTTGTGGATGGACCCTTCAACCTTGTACCAAAGGATCTGATGGACAAACCTCCGCAGCTTCGATTTCCCCATAAATTCCTTTTTTAAGACTGCTGTTGCGATTCCTCCACCCTTCATAAATGGTTAAATTAATCAAGAACGCAGCCACATCCTTTAGTCCCTTGCTAGGCCAAGTGAAGCTATTAAACCAAAGATAAACATCCATCCAAGACGACCATTGTACCAAAACTCCAATGAATTCCATGAACTCAGATATGGGGCTAGATTCTGGGCAACTGAAGAACAGATGCGCTGCTGTCTCCTCTGCACTGTAACACCAGCAACACAAGTTACCCCGCGCTTCACTCCCCCTGATTCTATCTGATGTGGGCAACCTATTTTGGAATGCAAGCCACGCACAAAAACTGTGTTTTCTTGGAGACATCGCGTTCCACACTATCCCTGCTCATGGAACAGGAGATCCTTTCTCAGCTAGCAGGTCATACGCACCTTTGGCAGTAAATTGATTTTTATTTGCAACCCAGCCGCAATTCCCTTCCCCATCCCACCGGATACATTTCAGCGTGTCTTCTCTAGCTTCAACAACGTCTTGAGGACCCAAGATTGATGAGCCTTTACTGACAGCTCCCACACAGAATAGCATTTGAAGAAATAATGGTCCATCCACCTGATTCATAGAGCCTCCTTCAATGAAATGTCCCAGATCTGCCTCATCAAAAGCGACTTGTTGAAAACCTCCAAATTCTTAATAGGGATAATTACAAAAAGACTATCTGGACTATCACAGTATTTCAAATCGCGGCCTGGACTATTTCAATTTTCAATTTAGTTTTTTTTGGACTAAATTGAATACAATAAACTACCACCTTTTGGGACTAAATTGCACACAATAAACTAACAATGTCAATGGATACCGTTTACAATGATTATTCTTTAATTAAAATTATTTAATCTCGCTGTGAACACACTGCCCTAATATAATATAAAATTTACCTTCACGATTCAATCATATTACAATCACACTGTAGTTCGCTTCTTCTCACGACTCTTGATGAAAGCATGCTCGCTCGATCAGATCTTGCCCATCACTCCACTTTTCAATTTCAAATCGATTTGATTTTGGCGATGGCGGGTTTGGGATAATCTGTACCCACGGATCATTTCGCTCGGTAGGCAAAATATTGGTTAGATTTTTTTGGAACATGAGTGAGGAAATTCGTATTGTAATGTGATTGAATCGTGAATATAATTTATTTTATTACATTAGGGCAGTGTGTTCATAGTTATATTAACTAATTTTGATTAAATAATAATTAAATTTGTGCAATTTAGTTCCAAAAACACTAAATTGAAAACCGAAATAGTCCAGGCCGCAATTTGAAATGGTGTGGTAGTCCAGGTAGTCTTTTTGTAATTTTCCCTTCTTAATATTAAGCCCCCACGTTACTATTAGGAAAGCAGGATTTCTCCCACGCTACAAGGCTTCTTTTAGAGGAGCTAGACGCACTCGAAAGATAGCTTCTACAAATAGCCCAAATTTTATTCAATACCAATTTAGGAAATAAAAGGACTCTCATCCAATTTGAAGAAACCGTGCTTAAAACATGCTTCACTAAAATAAGTCTACCGGCATAGGACAAGCATCTGGCAGACCAACCAGAAATTTTTGCGGTCACCCTGTGATGGACCACAATTGTATGAATCATAAACACAGTTAAACCCACCAAATTAGACTGTTTGTCTATCTAACTTCGATGTTTTAGTCTCGATACATTTCTACAGGGTATTTCAGAGCTTAGAGAGAATACACGCTAAGGAAGAGCTTTTAGCACAGAAAAGATATCAGGAGACAATCCAAGGTCAAGATCAGACGCTGAATGAAGAAATCTAAAGATCCTGACATGGAATCATTCAAAACAAATCAAACCGAAGAGAAACCGAAGACAATCCGGAGCTGGAATACACCGATAGTTTTGTGCAAACTGCACAAAACTCACAACCACTCTCCTCATGCCACATGGACCGGTGGCTTTGCCCTCACAACCCCTCCTCCTCCTCTCCCCTTCCTCCACATGTCAACCTCTCCTCCTTCCTCCCAAAAGCCGCCGGCGGCTTTGTGTTGTCCCTCTCCCCTTGTGACACTTGCCCTCCTCTCCTCTTCCCCTCCTCTCCACCCTTGGATGCTAAACCACATGCCCTCATCTTGGCCATCCATTCCTCTCCTCCATGGCTATAAATACCAAGCCATCCCTCCTCATTTCATAAGCCATAAGCAATCACAACACACCACACTCCACTTCTCTCTCTAAGTTTGTTACTTTGTAAAGTTTGGTTTTGATATAAATAAAAGTTCAGTTTGTTCTCAAATACTTTAGTTCGATCTTGAGTAATCCTGTTTGTTCTTGAGTACTCAAGCTTTCAGTTACAGTTCAAGAGTTACTCCTGTTTGTTCTTGAGTAATCTCTTTCTCTTCTCTCTTTACTCTTGTCGGTTCTTGAGTATTCTTTTCCAAATCCCCAAGTATTTAGTTATGATGTCCAACTCTATGGATATTCGTAACTAAACTCTTCATTCGGTTGAAGGGGAGTTCTTGTTTTATAAAATGTTTTACTTCGTTTAGTTTCTTTTCTCTGTATTCAAAACTTGTTCTATGTGCCATTTATAAGGTCAGACTTTCCAAGGTTGAGTGGAAGCTACGAAAGGGCAAAACTCTTCTGTGGGAAGTCGTGAACATACTCGGGTAAGTGGATGCTACGAAAGGGCAAAGCTTATCTGAGGAGTTCGATCTATCTTTAAAACCATTTGGAAACTGGACCAAAGGGACCAAATGGATGCACAAAAGGCTAAGATACTTCGAAAGGAGGAATTAGTCTGAAGTAGAACAAGGGTTTACAAACAGTGTGGCAAACTGAGCGCTACGAAAGGGCCTCGATACACGTTTGAATACTCAGAAGGGTTACTAAAAGAATGAACAGGATATAATACAAGGCCCCCTAAGACCGAATACTTCTCTTGCAATCACAGAATCCCCTTTGTCTTTACTTTTATTGTTCAATCAACTGCAACCATCAACCGCTCACAATCCGGAGGACTTGCAATTCACGCATCACCCACTGTAAGTCTTCGCTTTTAATTTCAGTATTTACTTTTCTGTAATTTACTTTTCAGCACTCAAAACCAAAACCAACTAAAAAGTCACGTAGTTGTTAGAACTAAAACCTCAACCAACCTAAAACACGCTCCTTCGCTGAACAAATCCCTTAAAGAATAACCTATCCCCCTAATTCCTCTGGGTTCGACCCCTACTTACCAAGTACTACCGAGTAGTATAGTTGCGAGTAGCGGACTATTATAAATTTATTTGTACAAATAGCTTTGACGACGAGCGGTTCTGTCAAATTGGCGCCGTTGCCGGGGAATTAGCCATCGGATAAGTTCTTCGAATCAAAATCGCTTCAAAATAACCATGTCTACCAACTACGAAAACGAGCCTTGGAACGATGGGGTCTATGTCTCGCTACTCCGCGAAGAGATCATCAACACTAAGCAATCGCGGGACGAAACTTTGGACGAGTACTTAGCATGCTTTGGCTCCATGATGGAGAGCTACCCGCACCATGGATTCACCAGACTCAATCTTCTTCAAATATTTCTCGGTGGAATGATGCCACTTGAACGGAAAAGATTTAATGATGTAGTAGGATGTTCACTCAGGAAGTTAACCATAGGTGAAGCCTGGCGCCTCATAAATGATTTGGCAAAGAACACAAAACAGGGTCAGTGGCACTAAACTAAAAATAAGGCACCGACAATGAAAGTGGACTCAGTGCAAGACGAGCCCGACTCCACACCTATTACGAGCTTACCCGTAACAAAACAGAAAGAAGACATCGGTACAAGGGTAGTAATGGACGTGGAAGCAGCTCTAAAGGAACCAATATTAGAGTCAACAGGGCCAACTGAGGATGAGGACTCGCACATAACCAAAGAAGAACCAGCCAAGACGGGCCCGATCATCATTGCCAAACTAGCCGAGCCACTCGAACCGATGCTTGCTGAGACGGACCTGGCCCTTGTGGTGGAAGTCCCCCAGCTTGACCCCTTGTTTTCTAAGCATATCACGGCCACCAGAGACGAGGTGATCAATGATAAAGTGCTAGACGAGTTGAAGGAGATGCATGAGCCAAAACAACCAACGAAGGAACTGCCACTCGTCACAAGTCAAGAAGAGCCTCCTGAAGGGTGTAAGGACCAAGGACGGCCAATCATCTCTGCCATAAAAAAGAGGGTCAAAAAGGTCACATGCTTAAGGTCGCTAGGCAAAAGACAGAAATTCCAAAACTACAAAGGTGCCAACCGGCCATACATGAAGAAGCTGGCAGGAAACTTAAAACAATTGGGAACTGCGCTACACCAATATCAGGAAAAAACTGACGGGGCAATTTCAGAATTGACCAAACAAATATCTCACCTCGCCTCAGTAATATCAACAATCACTAGCGAACCTGGCAGACTCCCTTCACAGACCATTCAGAATCCAAAGGCGAATCTTAGCATGGTAACAATGTCAGATATAAAAGAGGCGCTGAAAGAAGACCAATCCATCAACAATGGAACATGGATCAAGCATACTGATTATGGAAGCTCGGACTCTGACAATCTCAGGAGAGACTTTCCACCTCACATCTATGCGCCAAAACAAGACATTTACCCAGAAGATCAGGTGACCCAAGAGAATGATGAAAAAACAAAAAAACAAAATGACTTGATAGCAAGAAAGCGCTTCACTTGGAGCCCTGAGGTATATCTAGAAATGAGCAAGGACCCAGGAGCCTTCACAGTAACATGTGTTTTCGGCAAAACCCCAATTCATCATTGCCTAATAGATCTTGGGGCCTCGGTCAACATTCTGCCATACCCTCTTTATTACGCTTTAGAGCTTGGTCCATTAAAGTCACCAATAATATCCCTCGAGTTAGGAGACAAGACGTGCATCCAACCAGTTGGAGTGCTAGAAAGCTTTCTGCTCCGTGTTGGAAATGTCGTTGTTCTTACAGACTTTTACGTGATACCAATCCAAGAATCCAGCAAGGACGACCCTCCAACAATCATTTTAGGACGACCATTCCTTTACACAACTGGAGCCAAGATCAACATGGGCAAGGGCTCGTTATCACTTGCATTCAGTGGCAGAACCTCTATTATAACATTTATGGTGATAGCCGCGCGAAACCTTTAGAACAATGGAACCCTGACCCAAGCACATCATCCCCCAAGAACTCAGGAAAGGGGAAGGCTAGAATCAATGCATGAACCGCGGCAAAGTTTGACCTAAGCCACCCATGGGACCCCAACCAATGATCAAGAACGAGGTACTGTCGAGCCAACGACGTTAAACAAGTGCACTGGTCGGGAGGTAACCCGACACTATCTTACTTTTCTGCACTTTATTTTCTGTCATTTAAATTTCCAATAAGCGCTCTCACCCACTTTTTGTATAGAAGGAATATCTTTCATGTAGGAATTAAGTTTGGAGCAAGACCGGATCAGCCAGGCAGCTTCCGTGAATTTACCGGGCCTGCGCTGAGAGTTCGAGGCCCCAGCCAGACTCCCTCGATTATCCAGCCTCATGCCATGTCGTTTGCACGACACAGTAAAAGGGAGTTCTGTTCTTCTTTTTCCTTAATGTCATTTCCGTCTCTTGTATATATTTGCATGACTTTTGAACTAAGGCACGCCTTCGTTCAAAAGTGTGGGGTGAGAACCATCTGCATGTTTTTCTTTTCTTTTTTAATAATATCTTTTTGAAAATATGAACTTGAGAATGTGAAAAAGATAGATCATAATTCATGCATCAACCTTGTGAAAATTCAACTGTTTAAAAACTTAGAATGTAACTTCTCATTTGTCCTTTGTGCCGAGATAACCTAGGGATGTGGAGTTGATAGAAATTGCCCTAGAGAGGCTTGGCAAGCACTTGAAGGATCAGATCAAACTATATGGTTTTCGAAGTCAGTGGAGGCTGCACTTCAGGTTTCGGTGAATAATTGAAGTCAACTCTGCCTTGAAGCATCTATGTAAAAGGCAAGGACGGGAATCAAACCGTCCTCTCTCTAGTCAAAGTAGCCGAGAAAATAGATGAGCGACCCTCATCTTGACCCGCGCGAAACAACAAAGATGAGAGGAGCGGGGAGGTATTTCCATATGCTTGCGGGCGATGATTGGACCTCCCAAGAAGGCAAAAAACAAGATGGACTAGCAAGTCACAAAGAAGCAAAAAACTCAAAGAAGAAAATCAAAAGAGGCCTAAGGCCCAAAAATGTGAAGGTTTTAACCGAGCAAAAGTGAAGCACTCAACAATGTCAAATCAAAAGCTAAAGGCAAATCACTACAAAAAGCAGTCCATCGCCAAAGAAGAAGAAAGAAAAAAGAAAAAAAGGCTCAACTCACTGAAACCCGAATCGAATCACGTGCTAGAGAAAGCTACAAGAAAACCATATAGTGCGAGACGGTCGCGAAGGTGTAGTCCAGGAGCCTGAAAAGGGCTATCTCCCGAAACATCCGAAATAATTTGCATCTCAGCACGAAGGTACAAGTATCAAGTTTCTTCTACTTATTTACGCAGTTTAATTTAGTAACAAGTAGTAATGCATGAATTAGGAAAAATCGAGTACCACAATCTTATTTTCATATTTTAACCAACTTACTTAGTAACGCCCTTATAAAGCATTGTTCGGGACGAACAACTAAAAGTGTGGGGTTATCTGATGGACCACAATTGTATGAATCATAAACACAGTTAAACCCACCAAATTAGACTGTTTGTCTATCTAACTTCGATGTTTTAGTCCCGATACATTTCTACAGGGTATTTCAGAGCTTAGAGAGAATACACGCTAAGGAAGAGCTTTTAGCACAGAAAAGATATCAGGAGACAATCCAAGGTCAAGATCAGACGCTGAATGAAGAAATCTAAAGATCTTGACATGGAATCATTCAAAACAAATCAAACCGAAGAGAAACCGAAGACAATCCGGAGCTGGAATACACCGATAGTTTTGTGCAAACTGCACAAAACTCACAACCACTCTCCTCATGCCACATGGACCGGCGGCTTTGCCCTCACAACCCCTCCTCCTCCTCTCCCCTTCCTCCACATGTCAACCTCTCCTCCTTCCTCCCAAAAGCCGCCGGCGGCTTTGTGTTGTCCCTCTCCCCTTGTGACACTTGCCCTCCTCTCCTCTTCCCCTCCTCTCCACCCTTGGATGCTAAACCACATGCCCTCATCTTGGCCATCCATTCCTCTCCTCCATGGCTATAAATACCAAGCCATCCCTCCTCATTTCATAAGCCATAAGCAATCACAACACACCACACTCCACTTCTCTCTCTAAGTTTGTTACTTTGTAAAGTTTGGTTTTGATATAAATAAAAGTTCAGTTTGTTCTCAAATACTTTAGTTCGATCTTGAGTAATCCTGTTTGTTCTTGAGTACTCAAGCTTTCAGTTACAGTTCAAGAGTTACTCCTGTTTGTTCTTGAGTAATCTCTTTCTCTTCTCTCTTTACTCTTGTCGGTTCTTGAGTATTCTTTTCCAAATCCCCAAGTATTTAGTTATGATGTCCAACTCTATGGATATTCGTAACTAAACTCTTCATTCGGTTGAAGGGGAGTTCTTGTTTTATAAAATGTTTTACTTCGTTTAGTTTCTTTTCTCTGTATTCAAAACTTGTTCTATGTGCCATTTATAAGGTCAGACTTTCCAAGGTTGAGTGGAAGCTACGAAAGGGCAAAACTCTTCTGTGGGAAGTCGTGAACATACTCGGGTAAGTGGATGCTACGAAAGGGCAAAGCTTATCTGAGGAGTTCGATCTATCTTTAAAACCATTTGGAAACTGGACCAAAGGGACCAAATGGATGCACAAAAGGCTAAGATACTTCGAAAGGAGGAATTAGTCTGAAGTAGAACAAGGGTTTACAAACAGTGTGGCAAATTGAGCGCTACGAAAGGGCCTCGATACACGTTTGAATACTCAGAAGGGTTACTAAAAGAATGAACAGGATATAATACAAGGCCCCCTAAGACCGAATACTTCTCTTGCAATCACAGAATCCCCTTTGTCTTTACTTTTATTGTTCAATCAACTGCAACCATCAACCGCTCACAATCCGGAGGACTTGCAATTCACGCATCACCCACTGTAAGTCTTCGCTTTTAATTTCAGTATTTACTTTTCTGTAATTTACTTTTCAGCACTCAAAACCAAAACCAACTAAAAAGTCACGTAGTTGTTAGAACTAAAACCTCAACCAACCTAAAACACGCTCCTTCGCTGAACAAATCCCTTAAAGAATAACCTATCCCCCTAATTCCTCTGGGTTCGACCCCTACTTACCAAGTACTACCCAGTAGTATAGTTGCGAGTAGCGGACTATTATAAATTTATTTGTACAAATCGCTTTGACGACGAGCGGTTCTGTCACCCTGTCTATTATAACTTTGTAAGTTTGTTTGTGGTGTTGATTGTGTAGTTGCTGGGTCGCCTTTGGTCTTCACTTATACAACAACAAGTAGTCAGGGTCTTTAATGGCAGCAAGAATATCTTCAGAATGTGGCTACCTTCACTTGTAATAGAACGGTCACTTGGATATCAGATTGGATCGCGTAATTTCATTTTCTGAAATCAATATTTCCACCCTAATAGTTTTGCCTTGGGTTACAGGAAACTTGAAGTGGGATAATCCAATTGAAATACTATATTTCTAGGGAGAAGAATATATAACAGGCTTAGGGTTTGAGGGGATTTGAGAATCAAAGATCGAATTGATGTTTCTGGTAATTGATCAGTGATTTTTCGTGTCTCATACACAGGAATTCGACTGCTATATATAGCAGACCAATCGGACACGAGCAGGAGCCGCGACTGCCGACTGAGCAGTTGCGTTCCGCGCGCCTAATGCTAACATTAAGGCGTCGTGCCCAGTTTAGACATTAAGTTTAAAGTCTTCACTAGACGCGACTACACAATAATGTCTATTGTGGGCGCGACACATCGAGCTGGGCGGTTCAGCAATTGAACCGGCCGGTTTAAATACTCAGAGAGTTGCTCGTTTGATAAGCTTTCACTGAACCGGGCGGTTGAGCTCAAAGCCGTCTTCTCAACCGGCCGGTTCGGAACAGATATAAGGGTCTGAAACCCTAAAATCACCAACAATCCTCCCCCATTTTTGGGGTTCCCTTTGATCCACAAAGCACCTTTGTTTTTAAGTAAAACACGCATAAGCGAAAATGTCGAAACGATTGAATTTCTGCGTAGTGTAGCCACACATACAATAAACCCGAAAATCATGGTGCTCGTAAACGTTTGAACCAATCAATCAATTTGGGTACTTGACGGTGACACTCGCATGTGTTACTTCACAAACCGTTAAGCTAACTTGACTCTTAATGGCCCTTGAGTCCCTATCCATTCATAAACGCATTCGAGATTAAACCCGATATCTCATGAAGCGACCAAAAACTTCACGTTTATATAGGTAGATTCTCTAGTGGGTCACATCGCCCGATTGTGCTCCTGCAATTAGCACTTTTTCAAAAAATTTATTAAGAAGAGTCCCTCTTCAACCTAACACTTGTAGGTCATGAACACATACTTGAGGATGCTCATTTGTGTTCATCAATCTTCTAGGAATGGGCTTTTCACATTGAATTCAGCTCTAATGCTAGTTAGATGTGAATTGGGTGTCCCACGACTAGATGATTATATGGGTTTTAGTCCCATCCCCTTCACAGACTTAGAGACCAAATCTCTAGCTAATCCCTTCGTCAAGTGATCGGCTAAATTTTGTTGCGACCTTACAAAATCTACAGATATCACCCCGTGTGTAATGAGCTCTCTTACTGCACTATGTCTAACACCTAAGTGTCTAGATTTCCCATTGTATACATGGCTATATGCTTTAGCCAATGTTGCAGCACTATCACAATGAATCGATATGGGTGATATCAGTCTCTCCCACAACGGAATTTCATGTATCATGTTCTGTAACCATTGTTGAACTACTGATGCAAGTTTGTTTCTTAGAAGCCCATGAGATGGCACCTCCTCCAAGTAGAAACACCCATCCACTTGTAGAAGAATGATCTTCTTCGTTTGAGTTCCATCTTGCATCCAAAAATCTTTCAATGACCGAAGGAAATTCCGAATATACAAGACCCAGGTTCATCGTTCCCTTAAGATTTATAGTACCCTATGAACTGCTTGCCATTAATCCACACTAGGATTACTTGTATATCGACTTAGCTTGCCCACTGCAAAAGCTATGTCTGGTCTTGTACTTGTCATTGCATACATCTAACTTCCAATGACCCTTGAATATTCAAGTTGTACGTCACATGGGGTCTCCCTTATTAGGAAGAAGGTGTTTGGAGGAATCAAAAGGAGTAGTCACCGGGTGACAGTCCAAATACTTGAACTTCTTTAACACTTTCTCAATATAGTGAGATTGTGTCAAAGCTAGACCTCCCTCAACTTTTTTTTATTCTTATACCAAGAATGACTTCTGCCTCCCCCATGTCCTTCATGAAAAATTTAGATGATAAGAAATCCTTTTTTTGATTTATGCACTCTAGGTTAGTGCCAAAAATCAACATATCATCTACACATAGATAAATGATAACTCCATTTTCGGAGTTGTCAAATTTGCTATATACACATTTATCCGATTGATTTAAGATAAATCCATCGGAAAGCACCACCTCATCAAACTTTTGATGCCATTGCATAGGTGACTGTTTAAGTCCATATAGTGACTTAACAAGCTTGCATACCTTATGCTCTTGTCCCGTTACAACGAAACCTTCCGGTTGCTTCATGTATATCTCTTCCTCTAAATCACCGTTTAGGAAAGCAGTCTTTACATCCATTTGATGTACTAGCAACTTATGTATAGATGCTAAAGCAATCAACAATTTGATTGTTGAAATTCTTGCAACCGGTGCATAGGTATCAAAGTAGTCCATACCATATTGCTGTCTAAAGCCTTGGATGATTAATCTTGCTTTAAATTTGTCAATGGTACCGTCTACTTTCATCTTTTTTCTGAAGATCCATTTATTTCCCAATAGTTTATATCCTGGTGGTAAATCTACCAAAATCCAAGTGTTATTCCCCACTATAGAGTTCATTTCATCATTTATGGCCTCTTTCCAAAATGATACATCTTGGGATTTCATGTCTTCATCAAATGTCTTAGGATCATTTTCAATGATATGACAGTACATATATTGTAGGCCAATCTCATCCTTAGTTCCTTCCACTAGGTACATTTGAAAATCATTACCAAATGTTTTTTCTTTCCTAGCCCTTTTACTCCTACTTTCAGAAATTTGGATGTCATTTGATTCTTGAATTGTACTTGGTGCCAGAATCAAATCTTTAGGCATTCTAATTGATGAAAATCTATTTTCATCAAATATGGCATCTCATGATTCAATAATAGTATGAATCGATACACGCTTATTCGGTTCTATAACATAGAATTTATAAGCCAAGGAGTGTTCGACATATCCTACGAATATGCATTCAACTCCTTTTTCGCCTGAAGTTTTAAGTTTAGGTAAAGGTAGTCTCACTACCGCCTTACAGCCCCAAACTCTAACATGTTCCAAATTTGGCTTCTTATTATGCCAAATTTCATAAGGAGTAATGTTACCTCTACTGTTATGAACCCTATTCAATAAATAGCAAGCCGTTAAGATGGCTTCTCCCCAAAATCCATCATTTAGACCCGAGTAAGAAATCATAGCATTAACCATCTCTTTCAAAGCTCTATTTTTCCTCTCCGATACACCATTTTTTTGTGGTGTGTAGGGAGCCGTGGTTTCATGAATGATACCAACGCTTTGGAAATAACAAGGATTGAAGTATTCCCCACCTCTATCGGTGCGCAACTTCTTGATAGAAGTTCCCTTTTGAAGTTCAACTTCACTCTTATAAATTTTAAATTTATTAAGAGCTTCATCTTTGGAATGCAACAAATAAACATGGCAAAATCTAGAACAATCATCTATGTATGTAACTACATATTTCTTGTTTCCTAGAGATGGTAATGCATGAAAATCACATAGATCGCTATGTATTAAATCAAGTATATTGCTTTCTCTTGTAGCCTTATAAAATGGTTGCCTAGTAATTTTAGTAAGCATACAAGTTCTACATTTATCAATATTCATGTTGAATGAAGGAATTAAATCATGCTTGGACATATTACGCAATCTTTTGTAGTGAACATGTCCTAAATGTGCATGCCATAATATAGAAATATCAACATGTGAATTCATAGATTGTGTAGAAATTTCATGCTCACAATTCATATAAAGAGAAGAAACAACTTTATTAATACTTAACTTGAACATTCCATTACACAAGTATCTTTACCAACAAATACACCACTCTTTGATAATACATAGTTACCGGCTTCATACACTTGCCGATAACCTTGGTTATTCAAAACAGTACCCGACACAATATTTTTTCTAATATTTGGTACAAACAGAACAATAGTTTTTCCCAAAGAGAACTCTAACTCTACTCGGCCTAGTCCTAGGATTGGGGCGGTCGACTCGTCTCCCATGTGAAGAACTCTTCCTTCACTTGTAGCGGCAAATGACTTGAACAGTCCTTTGTCTCTACAAACATGTGCCATAGCACGGAGTCAACCCACCATGAAATCTCCTCATCCTGCATAGCAAAATTTCCGAAAAATTAGAAACATAATCTACATTAGAGTATGTATCTAACTTAGTTTCTAAACTTGAAACTAAAATTTTCTGACATTGAGATTTCTGCTCTTGGTTTTTAATACCAAAAGCATTGCCTTGAGCCTTCTCGCTCTTCCCCTTTCCTAAGCGGCAATCACGCTTGAAATGCCCCGCTTTTCCGCAAGTCCAACACACGTTTTCTTTAGAAGAATGCTTTTTGTTTGGACCGTTGCTAGCGTAACTATTTGGCATTTTATTGCCCTTGTTCTTGTTCATCTTTTGAGAACTAGCCTCCATCACATTTACCTTAGGTGAATTTGCATCTACTTCCATCGCGTCGCTTTCCCGTGCACGAAGTTCCTCTTCCATTCGCAATTCTTTTGCAAGTTCCACAAGAGACATCTCCTCCTTTTTGTGCTTCAAGGAATGTCGGAAGTCTTTCCATGCTGGTGGTAACTTGTCAATTATACTTGACACCGAGATGGACTCATCCATCTTCAAATTTCTTTGAGCAAACTGCCCCAAGATACGCTGTATATCTCATGGAACTGTTCCATCACTGGCCGATTGTCCACCATCTTGTAGTTATTGAAATTACTCACAAGAAACTTGATGCTCGAGGCGTCCTCAGCCATGTATTTGGATTCAAGCGAATCCCATAATTGTTTTCCAGATTCAGCATTTTGATGAAGGTCAAATTAAGGGTTCGACATACCGTTGAAGATGTGTCCTCTAGCGATGTAGTCGTTGTTTTCCCACTTTCTTTGTTGCCAGAAATCAACCACTGGTCCATCATCTCCAACTTCAAGGCATGGTGTAGACAGCACGTACACCACCTTCAAATTCGTCAGTAACAAGTGCGTCTTCTTTCTCCAATGCCGGAAATCAGTTCCTTCAAATTTGTCAAGCTTCTAGAACTGATGCATCATCTCTCTCACGCTTGACATTTATTAGTAGATTATTGATTTCGTTTGTAGTTACTGGGTCGCCTTTGGTCTTCACTTATACAGCAACAAGTAGTCAGGGTCTTCAATGGCAGTAAGTATATCTTCAGAATGTGGCTAACTTCACTTGTAATAGAATGGCCACTTGGATATCAGATTGGATTGCGTAATTTCGCTTTCCGAAATCAATATTTCTATCCTAATAGTTTTGCCTTGGGTTACAGGAAACTTGAAGTGGGATAATCCAATTGAAACACTATATTTATAGGCAGAAGAATATATAGCAGGCTTAAGGTTTGAGGGGATTTTAGAATCAAAGATCGAATTGATGTTTCTGGTAATTGCTCAGTGATTTTTCGTGTCTCATACACAGGAATTCGACTGCTATATATAGCAGACCAATCGAACACGAGTAGGAGCCACGATTGCTGACTAAGCAGTCACTTTCCGCGCGCAACGCCAATATTAAGGCGTCGCGCCCATTTAAGACATTACGTTTAAAGTCTTCACTGGACGCGACTACACAATAATGTCTATTGTGGGCGCGACACATCGAGTCGAGCGGTTCACCAATTGAACTGGCCAGTTCAAATACTCAAAGAGTTGCCCGTTTGATAAGCTTTCACTAAATCGGGTGGTTGAGCTCAAAGCCGTCTTCTTAACCGATCGGTTCGGAAGAGATATAAGTGTTCGAAACCCTAAAATCACCAACAGATTGAAGGATAGTGGAGGTGTACATGCAAGGTGCCTCCCAAGAAGGATGCAGCCACTATGGAAACCATTGAGAAAAGGAAAGAGTCAATTAAGTTGAGCGCGTTGAGCTTTTTATATATTAAAAGTTGAGCGCGTTGAGCTTATCAGCAAGTAACATGGTGTTGTTGCAATCAATATGAAGAATTCAAGTTGTGAACAATGTTGGAAGGACATCGTTGGTATCTAAAATGTTAAGAAGGATAATATGATTTGTTGGGGAGTGAACCAAAAAGAGGCTAGGATGAAGGCCTTGTCGTTGTGGTGATAGAAAAATGAGGCATGGATAGTGTTCCACAAGTGTTGCAGCAGCAGCTTAGGTGATGACAATGTGTTCAGTTGAGTCACACATGTCATGAGAAGAATATCATGAGCCATATAGCGCAATTAGTGATCTTCTTACTCGTAAGTATGAGCGTGATTGCTGAAGTTTGGTGATGAAAGAGATGATGGGGAACTCATGACGATTAAGTTGCTGGTACCAATTTTTTTTCGTTGTGAACATGAGTTTTTTAGTAACTTGTGAGTGCCAGAAGGAAGGAGTGCTGCCGCGAGAACATGTCGGTTTCAACGGTCGCCGCTTACTACACAGTGCGTCACTCTCTGACTTACCAACGGCACAAAAAAGGACTCCCTAACGCCTATCCACAGCTCAGCGAAACTTACACACATAACACCGGGAACATCAGAGAGCAGCCACAACTGTGCCATAAGGACCATTGAGGAACCAACCCAACCAAAGGTTGGTTGTTCTAGTTGTCACACCAGTCTTAGTTTAGAACTAGATCCAAGAACATACGATCTGTACACATAACCGTAGACCACCGTGTTCGTTAATTGATAACTATTACTCGAAAGAGTTTACTGCTCTTGTTGACAGTGGAGCAGATTTATGTGATTCAAGAAGGGTTAATACCTACAAGGTATTTTCACAAAACAACTCTGATGTTCCCTTGAGTGGCATGTATTTGGCAAAACACCTTTAGACAGTTCGAGTAGGAGTTCAAGGGGAGTTCAAACACATCCTGGTACACATGTACAGCGTGGAGCAGATGCAAGGATGGTTCCGGAAGGTTCTAAAGATCGAAGATCTTTTCAAACTGAAGTCGGCCAGCGAAGATTTCGAGCTTCAAATATTCGAATGAATATCTACATATCAGATTGAAGGCGGCGTGGCTGACTTGGCAAGGAAGTCTTCGAATATTCTTCCTAATGATTGGATAAAGATACACATCGAATATTTAGGAATATTTCCTAAATATTTGATGTGATATCTGGAGCAGATTTGGAGAGCGCCAGTGCATATAAATATAATGCTAGGGCGTCCACAATCTGTATCGCTTCCTGAGTAAAAAGAAAAACACGAGTGCATTCGTGAGATTGGAGGAGGAGCGACGGCCGGCTGATTATTCCACACCGGAACATCAACGGCGAATAACAGTCTATTTAGTGTGCTGTTCAGACTACTCTTGAGGAACTAACTAGCGCACACACACAGCGATCAATACACGTCTTCGAGAGGAGGCGACTGGGCTACTGAAGTCCAAGACTAGATCGAGACGGAAGTCTCGGTCTACCCATAGGGGATCGAGGTGAGCTGAGGCGAATAGAGATCACAAATCCGAGAGACGGGTGTTAGAGGCTAGGCTATTACAAGCTAGGCGTTGTGTAAGCGTAAGTCCACTTGTAGCTCTAAACTCGTAATAAGATTTGTGTCCCTTTTAGGGTGTGGGAAACCCCCCAGAGTAGGTGAAGCCGAACTGGGTATCAATCTGTGTGTGCCTCTATTTTGTTCTGTGTGCAGAACTGTTGCAACGTTGTTCAAGGTCTGTCCCACTAAAACTGTTCAAGATGATTCCAAAGGAATAACAGTCACACTCATGCATGGTTGCCTTCAGCTCTTCGAGTCACATGGAGAAAGACCGCTGGTACTTCGACAGTGGATGCTCCGCTCATATGACAGGTGACTCCAAGTTTCTTACACGTATTTGACTGGTCATGAAGAAACAATTTGTCACTTTTGGTGATGAAGGAAAGGGTCAGGTGATCGGCTGTGGGACATTGAAGGTTCCGGATCTCCCTGTACTCGAGGACACTCTCCTTGTTGAAGGACTGAAGGTGAACCTTATCAGCATAAGTCAATTATGCGACGGCGGACATCATGTCAAATTCACTCACAACTCGTGTCAAGTCTTAGATAAGGAAGGAGGCACTCTGATAAAAGGCAGCAGGGCAGCCAACAACTATTACCTCATTGTCTCTGCTGGAACAGTTGCTTCCTTAGCTTGCTTGTCAAGTCAAGCAGATGAAATGGCACTTTGGCATAGACGCTTGGGTCACCTAAATCTCAAGACCTTGAGAAAACTCTGCTCAACTGGTCTCATTCGAGGAATGCCAAATGTTAAAGGCGATTTAGACGTTTTTTGTGGAGAATGTCAAGTCGAGAAACAGACAAAGGCATCTCATCCGCACATCTCGCAAATAAGTACCAATAGACCGTTGGAACTGATCCATATGGATCTGATGGGCCCAATGCAAGTAGAGAGCTATGGAGGCAAGAAATATGTTCTGGTCTGTGTGGACGACTTCACCAGATATACTTGGACTAGGTTCCTTCGGGACAAGACTGAAGCTGCTCAACAGTTCATCGAGCTCGCTACCTTAGTCCAACGAGAGAGGGCGGACAAAGGAGAAAAACTGGTGTCCATCAGGAGTGATAATGGCACATAATTTAAGAACTGCACTATGGCGTCTTACTGCGCAGAACACGAGATCGCTCATCAATTCACATCTGCCATCACACCTCAGCAGAATGGAGTCGTGGAACAAAAAAATCATACCATTCAAGAGATGGCACGTGTGATGATTCATGCCAAGAAGATCCCATTGAAGTTCTGGTCAGAAGCCATGCATACGGCGTGTCACATCATAAACCGGGTCACGATACGCTCTGGAACGGAGAAGACCTGCTATGAGCTTTGGAAAGGAAAGAAGCCCAGTGTCAAGTACTTCAACATTTTTGTAAGTGAGTGCTACATCCTGAATGATCGTGAGTACCGACAGAAGCTGGATCCGAAGAGTGATGAGGGATTTTTTCTTAGGTACTCGTCAAAC
The DNA here is from genome assembly GCA_033675215.1 of Rhodiola kirilowii. Classification (NCBI taxonomy): domain Eukaryota; kingdom Viridiplantae; phylum Streptophyta; class Magnoliopsida; order Saxifragales; family Crassulaceae; genus Rhodiola; species Rhodiola kirilowii. The sequence continues at coordinate 28,036,846 of CM066196.1, read as the reverse complement.
AGTCGAGCATATCGGGTGTTCAACAAGCGCACATGCTCAGTCATGGAGTCAATCAATGTCAAAGTCAAGGATGAGGTAATTGAGAAGAACGTCTATGACGATGCCGATGACATCTATGGCATAGTACCCGAGCCACAACCATCGCCCCAGCATACTGAAAATTGACAGACAAGCGAAGCGCCAACTGCTGACAATCCTCCTAAAATTTCCTCCTCAGACGAAGCCAATAATGACAACACACAAGAGGATGTTACCACCTTACAACCCTCTCGACGCATTGCCAGGGACCACCCAATCAAGGAGATCATTGGAGCACCAAGTGACGGTGTAAGAACTCGCGGGATGCATTCCAACCTCAGAGAACTTACTGCCTGCTCGTGCTTCCTGTCCACCATAGAACCGAAGAACATAAAAGAAGCACTTCTCGATGAATTTTGGGTCCTTCCCATGCAGGAGGAACTGGAAGAATTTGCTCACAATGATGTATGGGACTTAGTTCCAAGACCTGATGGTGTAAACGTCATCGGCACTAAATGGATTTTTAAGAACAAGACAGATGCATCAGGGAACATCACAAGGAACAAAGCTCGCCTTGTGGCACAAGGATATACACAGATAGAAGGGATTGACTTTGATGAGACCTTTGCCCCGGTCGCTCGTCTTGAAGCTATTCACCTACTTCTTGCTCTGGCATGCCACCTGAAATTTCGGCTGTTCCAGATGGATGTCAAAAGTGCTTTCATGAACGGTTTTCTAAATGAGGAAGTATACGTGGCTCAGCCGAAAGGATTTGAGGACCCACATCATCCAGCATCTGTGTACCGTCTTAAGAAAGCTCTGTACGGACTCAAACAGGCACCCAGAGCATGGTATGAGCGTCTCACCATGTTTCTCGTCGAACATGGATATTTGCGAGGGGGAGTAGACAAGACCTTGTTCGTTAAACACATAAGGTCAGATTTTATTATCGCACAAATCTATGTTGACGATATTGTGTTTGGGTCCAACACCCAGAAGCTGGTGGATCAGTTTGTGGGATAGATGCAGAAGGAGTTCAAGATGAGCATTGTTGGTGAGATGAACTATTTCCTAGGACTCCAGGTTACTCAGAAGGATGATGGGATCTTCATTTCACAGAGCAAGTATGCCATGATAAAGAAATTCGAACTTGAGAAGGCAAGTCACAAACGAACCCCGGCTGCTACGCACCTAAAGATCACAAAGACGATGCTGGAACAAAGGTCGATCAGACGCTATACAGGAGTATGATTGGAAGCCTCTTGTACTTGACCGCCAGCAGACCAGATATTGCGTATGCCGTACGAGTCTGTGCAAGGTACCAGGCAGATCCAAAAGAAAGTCACCTCCTGCAAGTGAAGAGAATCATAAAATACGTGTGCGGAACTGTCGACTTTGGAATCTGGTACACCAAGGACACCAACCCTCATCTGGTTGGCTTTTGCGACGCTGACTGGGTAGGAAACGTTGAAGATCAGAAGAGCACGTCTGGAGGATATTTCTTCTTGGGAAATAGCTTGGTCTCTTGGTTCAACAAGAAGCAAAATAGCATCTCGCTTTCTACGGCCGAAGCAGAGTATATCGCTGCAGGAAGTTGCTGCACTCAACTACTGTGGATGAAACAAATGCTGTCTAAATACGGAGTGGAACAGAAAGAGATGATCCTGTACTGTGACAACATGAGTGCAATCAGCATATCAAAGAACCCAGTACAGCACTCCAGGACAAAGCACATATACATCCGACATCATTCCATCAGAGAGCTGGTTGAACAAAAGGTAGTTTCCCTACAGCATGTGACAACGGACAAGCAATTAGCTGATATCTTCACCAAACCGCTTGATGCTGCTCAGTTTGAAACACTCAGATCCTCCTTGGGTCTGTGTGTTGTCAAGAACTAAGTGTTCCAGAAAGTGGTCAGTCACAGGTGAATCTCCAGAGAAACAGTTGGATTGATCACTCGTGCAAAAAGGCTGGAACAGTTGGTAAATGTTTGGATTGATAAAATATTTGGTTATATTTTGAAGATTTTCTTTCGTGCTGTTGAGGAAAGGGAGGATATTCTCGAAGTCTCGGCTTGTGAATTTAAAAGACTGAACATGACTTGGAAATCAGAATTGATTCGTCTGCTGCTCTCGCTCTCTCGTCTGTAACCCTAACGTAGCCGTCCCTCGCGGTTCTTCATCCAAAGATTCTTCTTTTTGTTAACAATGGTTAACACCAGAAAGACCTCCAAGTCAGCCCTCAAGATGTCATCTGAATCGATGAAGACGGATAAGAAACCATCCGATGTCTTGGCGGCAAAGCATCAAATTTCAAAATCAGCAAAGTCGAGGGTTCCGAGGAAGGAAAAGGCATCGCCTTTAGGTTCTGTCACTACAGCATTACCTTGTTTAAAAATTCCTGAAGAAGAAGCAGCCCTCTCAAGACCTAGAGTTGGGATGGTGGACGGAAAAAGTCTAGGACCTGCGGAGATAAACCCTATTCAAATTGGTGTGTGTTCAACACCATCAAGTCTCATCCCTCTACCTGCTTTGATCCAATCTGAGGTAAACCAAAACCCTATGGCTCCATTCAATTCCTCCGTGCATGTGAATAACGACATTATTGTAAGTAAGGGGGTTGTCATGGGAGTAAATGTTGAGGGTGACAAGCAAGTTGAAGCCAGTAGGGCTGCTGTGAAAGAGGCTGTTGTCAGTCTGATGAAAGAAGGGGATCCCAGTTTGCCTGTTTCCAAGATTGCTGGTTGTTCAGGAGTATGGAGTATGGAGGGAGAAGATCCTTGCCTCCGGTTACGTGCGTTCGGGAAGTCTCCGGAGGAAGAAGGAGACACGTCAGGTAGTGTCTCCAAGACAAATTCTGGCCAAGTTTTGTTCCATCGGGGGAAGGCTTGGTACCATGTCTGACTCAGAGTCTGATCTGATTCTTGGTGACTCAAGTCAGAAGACTGAGGCCCTTGCTGAAGAGACTGACCCAGTCGAAAAAGATCTTCCCTCTGAAGCAGTTCCTATGGAAGAATCAGATAGAGCTCCTTTTAGTGTTCACAAGAAGGAAGCCAGTGAGGAGGTGGATCCATCAGTTTTCCATGATGCTAAGATGAAGGATGCTGACCAGACTGATCTCTCGTTAGACGCCCCCTCAGAGCGTGCTCAAGTTGCCATACCCCTTAGAGAACTCGATAATGCAAAGAAGGTAAAGGCTAAAAGGAAGGTGTTATTTCAAAATCCAGTTGAACAAAAGGGAGCCATCCTAGCAGAAAGAATCCACGGTGCAAGGGGAGCTCATGTCTCCAAGAAAAGGAAACGTACGATCCCAATTCCAGTCTCAACAGATGCTAGCCAATGTGAAGCGTTCAAACTAGTGTCCACAGACGCTCCGGCAGGAATTGTCAAACATGGCATATGGTTCACCAATAAGGATGCAGCAAAGAAGTGGAAGTCTGTGATGAATAGGAAGATTATCCCGGAAAGGCTTCTTGAAGAAAAACGTTATAATGGAAAAGAAGTTGTTCATGTTCTGAAGCAGACATGCTTAATAAAGATTGTGACCAAGAGCAAACCGTTCGATGCCCAGTTGGTTCGTGAAGGAATTGCCAATCTTCCACCATATTTTGGTGTTGTCGGTGACAAGGATTATGCGGTTGTCTACGTTCGTGGATGAAGAATTGAAATCAACCTTCTGCTCATCGACACTTACATCCAGATGGATGACCTAGACGTGGATGTTAAGGAACTCGACTATGACAAGGTTGCTGACACCATCACTGCGGGCTCATTTCCTTGGTGGCCGGAGGCTTCTGCTATTCCAACGGCAGATCTGACAACCTTCTACTCAATGCTCTTCTACATTGCCATTGCCAACTGGATGCCAACCTCTCATCATTCCACAGTCTGTAAGGACCTTGCTCAGCTGCTCTATCAGATTGGAAACAAGATGTAGTTGAATCTGGGAAGAGTCATGTTCAATCCGATTGCGGATCATGCCACGTCCTCTCGCAACCTTCATCAGATTGGGTTTCCATCTCTCATATATGAACCGATCCTCAACCGGGCTCCAGAATTGAAGTCTCCACATGATCATCTCTCAAAGGCCCCACAAAAATTCATCGTGGATCATAAACTCTTCAAGGGTCGTCACAAGAATGACCTCCAAGACTCGGGACAGAACAGGAAAGACATCCCAGAATCATCAAGGAAAAGAGCTTCTAGGAGATTGCAGTTGACCTGGACTAGGCAAGACTCTCTTTTGAAAGAACTGGAGATCATCCTGGCCATTGACAAAGTACAACGGACACGTATCCGCAACTTGGTGCGCATGCTTCGCTACCCCAGCGATGATGAATCCAAAGATGATGCGGAATCTGTTAGCACCTCGGATAACCACTCCTCTGCATAAAGGTCCATGCTTGCTTTCTCTGAACTTTCATTTTGCCTGTGCTTGTTCTGGCACAGTTTGATTTGCTGTTCGAACTAGATTGGACCCCTTGCCAGTTTGTGGCAAAAAGGGGGAGTATTTTGAGGTGACCAATTTTTGTTCCCTCAAGTCTGTCTAAAGTCTAGATAGTTAGTTAGTTCTAGTCATCTAGTTGATTTGGTTTTGCCAAAATGCCAAGGGGGAGATTGATGTTCCCTTCAGTGGCATGTATTTGGCAAAACTCCTTTAGACAGTTCGAGTAGGAGTTCAGGCGTAATTTGAACACATCCTGGTACACATGTACAACGTGGAGCAGACGCAAGGATGGTTCCGGAAGGTTCTAAAGATCAAAGATCTTTTCGAACTGAAGTCGGCCAACGAAGATTTTGAGCTTCAAATATTCGAATGAATATCTACATATCAGATTGAAGGCGGCGTGGCTGACTTGGCAAGGAAGTCTTTGAATATTCTTCCTAATGATTGGATAAAGATACACATCGAATATTTAGGAATATTTCCTAAATATTTGATGAGATATCTGGAGCAGATTTGGAGAGCGCCCGTGCATATAAATATAATGCTAGGGCATCCACAATCTGTATCGCTTCTTGAGTAAAAAGAAAAACACGAGTGCATTCGTGAGATTGGAGGAGGAGCGATGGCCGGCTGATTATTCCGCATCGGAACATCAACGGTGAAGAAGCAGTCTGTTCAGTGTGCTGTTCAGACTGCTCTTGAGGAACTAACTAGCGCACACACACAGCGATCAATACACATCTTCGAGAGGAGGCGACTGGGCTACTGAAGTCCAAGACTAGATCGAGAGGGAAGTCTCGGTCTACGCATAGGGGATCGAGGTGAGCTGAGGCGAACTGAGGTCACAAATCCGAGAGACGGGTGTTAGAGGCTAGGCTATTACAAGCTAGGCATTGTGTAAGCGTATTACCACTTGTAGCTCTAAACTCATAAAAAGATTCGTGTCCCTTTTAGGGTGTGGGAAACCCCCCAGAGTAGACGAAGCCGAACTGGGTATCAATCTGTGTGTGCCTCTATTCTGTTCTGTGTGCAGAACTAATGTAATGTTGTTCAAGGTCTGTCCCATCTACACCTTGAACACTATCTTGAACAGGTCTCAGAATTTCAAACTCATACATTGTCTCACGCGGGAGGAAATAACCTTCAAATCATTTGTAAATTACCAAAAGAGCAGCCACAACTGTGCCAGAAGGACCATTGAGGAACCAACCCAACCAAGTTTGGCTTTTCAAGTTGTCACACCAGTCTTAGTTTAGAACTGGACCCAATAACATATGATCTGTACACATAACCTTAGACCACCGTGTTTGTAAGGGCTAGAGCACAAAGGCTCTGATTACAGGTAGTTCCCAACGGTCGCTACATTAGTTGGCCCATCGAGAAAAGATCCCAACCTCACAGTATTGGTCGATCTAGTTGTTGTACACGATCCTTGTTAAGGATCTTCATTCTCAAACTCAGATCTTTAGAACAACGCCAAGGGGGATTACCTGGTTCGACATTGATCTATCACCTATTACAAACTTTTTACAAAAGAAAATACACACAGCGGAAATATAAACTATTACACAACATAGACCATGACAGATGACATGAACCACCATGAGGAAGGAGTAGAACGATAGACGCTCCTTTTACATTCCAGCCTGGTCGCTACCTGCATAGCAAAACGTGCACGGATGATCCGGACTCACTTCGAGGTAGGCCCATCAGAAAACTGAAACAACCTTGTGAAGATGGCCGATCCAGTATCTATACTAATCTTTATTCATTACACACTTGGTTATTAGCCTATAAGGCTAATCACCCTATATATATAAAATAGAAACTTACAAACATTGAAACTTTAGACGATCTTCAAAATTGCAAACTTATTTTACAAACTTTTAGAAAGAAGGAGAAGAAGCATATTGCTTGGTAGTAGGCTATCCAAGACTTGCCTCTCCTCTACTACATAGCATGCTAATTTATAGCAAAACAAAAAGAGAGAGTCCAAAACATAAGGGACCCATAACACACTAATTCAAACTATTTATGAACAGAGGAGATTCTCCTTGTCGGAAGCTTTTGCCTCCAAAATCAACGATGTGTGAAAGCCACTAGAGAAATGGGACCTTTCCCCTTTTGTCTTTTGTCTTTTGTCTTTAGTTGATTTTCCTTTGGCCATGTATGAAAGCCACTAGAGATATGGGACCTTTCATTATATGAAAGCTACTAGAGAGATGGGACCTTTCACATTTTGTTTTTAGTTTGGGAAGATTCTCCCAGATTGACATCCTTTCGAGCTAGTTTTTTTCAAGTTCAGCTTGGAGGGTTTCAAAAATATCATTAATATTAGGTTCGGGTTCCACATCCTGGGAAACCTAGAAAATACTTTGTCCTGACGTAGCCATAGAAACGTCAGTTTTATCTGATGGATGGGAGACACTGTTTCTTCTTCGTGATCCAAGAAGTCCCTTTTCATTTCTTGGATATATGTTGCGAGAAGCTCCTTCCTAGTAAGAGCCTGAGTCTTTGACTTCATTTTTGGAGATATGAATTGCAAGGAGATTTCCCTGGCTTTCTGATGTTGTTCCTCATAAATTTTAATCTTTTTGTCCATATCACAGACAGTGTCGTAGCCATTGATGAGCTTGGTGCCTGGATCTATTTTGAACATCTATTCCAACATTTGGAATATGTGTCTCTTTTGACACAAGGGATCTTTTCCTCGGTATATCCGAAAGCTGGCATCCATTTCCAGATATATGGAATGGAGAACTCCATAAAGAAAAGAAGAGAAGATAATTCTCTGTATTTTTCGTTCTCTTTTTTATATTCCAAAACTAATGGAGATATTTTCTCGCATTTTTGAAACTTTTCTTTGAATTCTTCTAGAAGTATTTCTTTCGTGGTGCCGAAGTGTTGCCACCAAAGGATAAACCAAAAAGGTATGTCGGAGTTTGATGTTCCCTTAAGTGGCATGTATTTGGCAAAACATAGCTTAGACAGTTCGAGCAGGTGTTCAGGGGGAGTTCGAACAATATCCTGGTACTCCTGTACAGCGTGATCAAGACGCGAGGATATTTTCCAGAAGATATTGGCAACGAAGATTTTGACAAGTGGAAGTCGGCCTGCGACTTATTCGAGCATTAGATATTCGAATGAATATCTACATTGAAGATGGCGCGACTTACTTGGAAAGAAGACTTCGTATATTCTTCCGATCGATTTATGAAAGATATACATCAAATATTTAGAAATCAATTCCGAAATATTTGATGGGATTATCTTGTGCGAATTAGGGTTTCGCTCGAGCATATAAATACAATGCAAGGGCAACCCTAATTCTTATCGCTTTCAAAGATCAAATATACAAGAGCATATCCTGCTGATTGGATAAGAGGAAAGCGACGGTCGGTTGTGTTTTCTCATTGAGAATACACCGGTGCAAGTGCAGTCTGTTCAAGTTCAACACAGACTGTCTGAAGCGTATCAACTGCCGCACACAACAAAGGTGAACAAGCTTTCGAGAGAAAGCATCCGAGCTTCTGGAGAAGGTCGAGAACGTTCAGACTGCAGGTTCTGAACGAAGGGGATCGAGGGGAATTGCGGTGAACCTCGGTTGCAAATCTGAGAGACGGAGTATTGAGGTGAGGCTATTACAAGGTGTAAGTGTAAGTCCCTGTGGAAACCCTATACTCGTAATAAAGATTTGCTGTCCCTTTTTCGGGTGTGGGAAACCCCCCAGAGTAGGCGGAGCCGAACTGGGTTATCAGTCTATGTGTCTCTACTGCCTTTATCTGTTTGCTGAACTGTTGTGATAAGAGTTCAACCTCTGTGTGTTGAACTGTTGTGCAAAGAGTCCCAGGTCTGTCGCAACACTACCTTGGACACAAGCTTGAACAGGGGACCTAATTTCAATTGGTATCAAAGCAGATCACTCGACACACTGAGTGGGATCCTGAACTGTTCAAGATGACTCTGAAGGAAGGACAAAGCATAACCAGACTCCCGCTGCTCGAAGGATCGAACTATGCCACATGGAAGCCTGTGATGAGATCTTTTCTGAAATCACTAGACGAAAAGGCATGGAAGGCTGTTCTGAAAGGGTGGACGGAACCCATAATGAACAACCTCACTGGAGAACCGATCGCCAAACCAGAAGCTCTGTGGACAGAAGAGGAGGACAAAGCTTACATGGGCAACTCAAAGGCAATGAACGCAATTTTCTCGGCAGTAGATGAAAACGTCATGAAGCTAATCATCAACTGTGAAGTGGCCAAGGAAGCATGGGATATCCTCCAAACAGCGTTTGAAGGAACAGACAAAGTACGCAACTCCCGCATGCAAGCTGTCACAACCAGGTTTGAAGAGATGAAGATGAAGGAGAGTGAAACCATCACTGAGTACAACACCAGAGTCCTGGAACTGTCCAACGAGGCATCTGCACTAGGGAAACCCATCGATGAAGAAAGATTGGCCAGCAAGGTCCTAAGGTCTCTTCCTCCGAGATTTGCCATGAAAGTCACGGCCATTGAGGAAATGCATGATATCACCACACTGAAGCTAGACGAGCTAATGGGTTCTCTCAGAACTTACGAGATCAATCATGACTTCCAAACCGGAGAAGAGAAGGGAATCGCTCTTAAAGCAGATATAACGGAAGACAAACTGGATTCTGGGTGCACCACTGAGCAACTAGCCATGATGGCACAAAACTTTGGAAGAATGGTGCGGAAAATCAACAGACATGGTCCAGAACAAGGTCAGTCTTCATCAACTGGTTACCGAAACTGGAAATCCAGCAGGCCAAGGTCTACTGATTCGAGGCAAGACTTGTCTGACAAAGGAAAAGAAGAGATTCAGTGTCATGAATGCAAGGGTTTCGGTCACATTGCGTCACAGTGTGCAAACACTCTCATGAAGAAAAAGGCGATGGTGGCGAGCTTCAGCGACAGTGAGTCAGACGAAGAAAAAGGTGAAACCACAAACTTTGTGGCCTTCGTCACAACTCTGGATGAATGCAGCAGCACAAGTGAAACTGTTCCACCTCAGTTGGAACTCCCAGGTGAAGACCCCTTGGACAGTGACAATGAAGAACTCACACAGGACTCTCTGGCTCAGACTTATAAAGATCTATATGAGAAGTGGCTGCTTCTGATCAAGATGAACAAAAAGCTAAATGACACAGTGGCAAGCGTCACTATGGAAAAGGACAAGGTATAGCAGGAGGTTGAGATACTACTGACACTGAAGGCAGAACTGGAAGGTACAATTAACTCACTGACTTCTCAACTAGCTGAGGTAAAACAGGAAAGGCTGGATCTTCTTGTTCAGAAAACGGAACTCCTGGGTACTGTCTCCTCCCTAAAAGTCGAAATAGAGAAGGATCGGGACACTCATCCTGTAGGCATGGCGGGCCTGAGAAAAACCATCATTGATCTACAGCGGAAAGAAATGTTCCAACTAAGGAGGGTGGAACAGCTGGAACTTCAGCTAGAATCCGAGAAGATGGAACACTCTGACACTAGAGAGGAACTCAATCACCCCAAACAGTCGGTAAGAATGCTTAACTCTGGCACTAAAAACTTAAATGATATTCTTAGATCCCAGAGAATGGAGTCCGGACACAGAGGATTGGGGTTCACAGGAGAAGGCAGCTCAAAAGGTACGACACTTTTTAAAACCAGACCAGTGTCGGAACAGAAGACAGAACAGAAGGTAAGACAGCATCCCAGATGGAAAATAGACCTGCAACAAGAACAACCCAACAGTGGTCAAAGAAGGGATGGTACGATGCACTTCGGCTCTCATTCAGCGCAAAAGAAAGAATGGCGCACTTGCTGGTATTGCAATCGGATGGGACACATTAAACTAAAGTGTCGCCTGTTTTTAGCCGAACGACGTGCTTTCCATCAACGAACCACATCGCAACAGAAACAGGTCTGGGTTCAAAAGGCAGATCAAACCGTTTGCATGGTAGCCTGTTACACCTCAAACTACTCATCGCATGATAGTTGGCTCTTCGACAGCGGATGCTCCGCACACATGACAGGTAACTCTCCATATCTTACCCATATTAGACCTGTTGAGCATATGTGGTTTGTCACCTTCGGGGATGGTGAAAAGGGTTAGGTGATCGGCTGTGGGACATTGATGGTTCCGGATCTCCCTGCACTCAAGAACACCCTCCTTGTTAAGGGACTGACCAGGAATCTTATCAGCATCAGTCAACTATGCGACGATGGACACTATGTGTCATTCTCCAGCTACTCATGTCTTGTACTAGACCAGAATGGCGATACACTGATGAAAGGAAAAAGGGATGCCAACAACTACTATACTATTAGGATGGGTCTGACAGAGTCAATGAACAATGAGAATCATGGCCAGCAACCGGTTGCTCTCCCATGTGCAAACGCACAACCTAGTTTTCTGCGAGGGGGAGTGGATAACACCTTGCACACAAGATCTAATTGTTGATGCGCACAAATCAAGGTTGCCGGGTGTCCCAGGGAGCTGTCGAATCAGACGGTGGTACAGTTGCAACTGGAGTCCGTACACTGCCCAGAGAAATGTGCCTGGAGCCGTACAAGAAAATATGAATGCTCACGAAAGATGGTAACTCTGAGGAGCCATACTTGTGTCAAACCATATGGCAGGTCACGGAATGGAACACCTAGATCCCCAGGGGGTCTATGTGGTGTCAACCACTGAGAGCATCCGACGGTGGTCAGTCATAGTCGAATCTCCAGCTGAAACAGTTGGACTGACCATCCAATAAAGAGAGCTGGAACAGAAGTCTCAACAAAATATTTTTTTTAAAAATATCCTTGAAGATTTTTTTCGGTTGACGGTTTTGGAAAGCTGAAGAGTCATATAGACAGATTTGATTTTTGAAAAATCAAAATCCTTCCCTAAGCATCGTCTTCTCTCTCTCGAAAACCCTAGCACGGAACTTCCCTCTCAACTGCTCTTTCCTCAACCGACAATGGTGAACACCAGGAAGTCAGCAAAATCCAGTGCCAAATCTGCGGAGAAAATCAAAGAAAGCATGCAGACCTCAAAGGCGTTGGCGGCGAAATCAAAGATTCCGAAATCAAAAGCTGCGAAGATGAAAAAGGCGTCACCTTTACACTAAGTCACCGAATCTTTGGCCAAAGAGAAGTCTGTTGAAGGAGTTACCGCTGGAATCCCTCAGTCGGGCACATTGGACTCAACTCCACAGATTCAGGTAAATCCCAATATTCCTTCTGTCTCTACAAATATCCCCGTTGTTGAAAAATCTGTGCTGAATGAAGAAACAAGTATGGAGGGTGAGAAGGTTGTTGAGTTGATTGACGGTGTTGAAGCCAGAAGGGCTGTAATTGGCGATAATGGTGGTAAGGCTGTTAGTGGTGTTAAAGCCGATAGTGTTGAAACCAGTAGGGAGATTCTTGGTGGAGATAATGAGAGTGGTAGGGCTGTTGACAAAGCCGGTAGTGGGATTTCTAAGAAGAAGTCTTTCAAGAGTGTGGAAGAAGAGGAACCCAGCAAGGGGGCTGGAGGCTCAGGAACATGGAGAGAAAAGATTTTCGCCACAGGATACATTCCTCCGAAGGCTGGTCGCAGGAAGAAGGTGAAGCGGGCCAGTGACTCTCCCAGAAAATATCTCGCCCAGATCTATGCAGCTCGAGGAAGGAAGATTGCAATGTCTGATGAAGAAACAGAGAAGTTCATCGAGTCCTCGGGGAAGAGGAATGTGGTGATGAGTGATGCTGATCCGTCTGAAAATCAAGGAGGAATCACTGAAGAAGGTTCCGGTTTGCATGATGAGGCTGTGGCAGAGGAGATTAACCCAGCAGAAAAGGATGATGAATTGGAGAAGTTATACAAAGACATTGATGATGTCATGGAAGACCTGGAAAAGGAGAAGGATCAGGGAGTGGCAAGTCTGGAAGAAGCTCAGGCTGTTAGGGCAAAAGAAGTTGATGTAGAAAAAGCTACAAGTGATCCACCTATGGAACCAAGTGTTCAGTCTGGTGTTGAGACTGGAAGAGCTACAGAGAAAGCTGCAAGCGGTTCAACAGTGGAACCCTCTGTTCAGACTGAAGCTCGAACATCACCAGTTCCAGAGGAAGGTCTGCGTAACCAGGGTGTTGAAGCAGAAGAGTCTGGTACTGGAAAGGTCTCAAGTGCTCCAATAGTGGAACAGAGTGTTCAAACCGAAGATAAGACTGGAGTAGTACCAGAGAAAGCAGTGAGTGAAGAAACAATGACAACTCAAGATGATCGTCGTCGGGATTATTTAAAGGAGGATGAACCATCCATTCGTAAGGATACCCCTACATCAGCAGCAGAAGGTGTTACCCTTTCAGAAGATGACCAAGACAGTGTTCCCCTTGTCAACCTCAAGAGGACAACGAAGGGGAAGGAAAAGAAAAAGGTTGCCTTTGCTACGTCTACAAAGGAACCAGCTCAGAAGGTTGCTGAGGTCAGCAGTGGTGCAGGGGGAGCTGGCTCTTCAAAGAAAAGAAAGCGCGTTGCTGCAGTTCCCATCTCTGAAGATGCTGGGAGATGTGAAGTCCCATCCCCTGAATCTAAGGCTGTCCCAGTTGGTAAGGTCAAGAAAGGTGTGTGGTTCGTGAACAACGAAGCTGCGTTGAAATGGGGATGTGTGCAGAAGAGGAAAATCATACCGGAGAGACTACTGGATGCATCGAGTTAAAAAGGGAAAGAAGTGATTGAGGTGCTCAAAGAGTCGGATCTATTCTGGACGTTAGACAGATGCAAGCCATTCAACGAACAGCTGGTGCATGAGGCCATGGCAAACTTGCCTCCAAAGTTTGGGGTCATTGGAGAGGCTGAGTATGGGGTCTTCTATGTAAGAGGAAGAAGGATCAAGATTGATCCAGAACTGATCAATGTATACTTCTCCATGGACGACCCAGCTGTTGATGAAGAAGAATCTAGCCTCGAGAAGATAGTAAGCACCATCACTGCAGGCTCTGTTCAGTGGAGGCCTGAGTCAGTTGTGCATACGGCGGATCTGTCCACGTTCTATTCAATGCTGTTTTTCATAGCAGTGTTTAACTGGAGGCCGTCTACTCATCGCTCTACTGTCAACAAGGACATGGCCCAACTGATTTATCAGATAGGGAACAAGCAGAAGTTTAACCTGGGCAGAATAATGTTCAAACAGATTGCCGACCATGCTACATCGATGAGAACCCTGCACCAGATCTGCTTTCCATCTCTGATCTATGAGCTGATTATTCATCAAGCCCCTGATTTGACAGCCTCGTCTGATTTTCTTGCTAAAGCTCCCAATAAATTCATAGTGGACCACAAGTTATACAAAGGGCGGCATGTGAATGATCTGAAAGGGGGGAGCAAGCCAGGTAAAGAAATTGGGGAATCCAGTCGAGGGGGAGCCAGAATGGGCGTGGATGAGAGGAGCAAACTACTGAAGGACCTCCATGTTATCATTGCTGCGGACAAGGAACAGCGCCGCCGAATCAACAGGCTTGCTCGAGCTCTCAGCTACCCCAGTGATGATGAATCAGAAGCTACTGCCTCTGAAGATGATTCCATTGAAGAAGCTTCTGATTGAAGGTCCTCTTCAAACTTTCTCCCTGAACTATTTGTTTAAAACTATCGTTCTTAGTGCTTGTTCTGGCACATTTTGATTGTCTGTTCGAACTCGGATCGCACTCCTTGCCAGTTTGTGGCAAAAAGGGGGAGTATTTTGGAGGAGACAATTCTTGTTTCCCTCAAAGTTGTCTACTGTCTAGATAGTGAGATAGACTTAGTTATCTAGTAGATCAGGTTTTGCCAAAATGCCAAGGGGGAGATTGATGTTCCCTTAAGTGGCATGTATTTGGCAAAACGTAGCTTAGACAGTTCGAGCAGGTGTTCAGGAGGAGTTCGAACAATATCCTGGTACTCCTGTACAGCGTGATCAAGACGCGAGGATATTTTCCAGAAGATATTGGCAACGAAGATTTCGACAAGTGGAAGTCGGCCTGCGACTTATTCGAGCATTAGATATTCGAATGAATATATACATTGAAGATGGCGCGACTTACTTGGAAAGAAGACTTCGTATATTCTTCCGATCGATTTATGAAAGATATACATCAAATATTTAGGAATCAATTCCGAAATATTTGATGGGATTATCTTGTGCGAATTAGGGTTTCGCTCGAGCATATAAATACAATGCAAGGGCAACCCGAATTCTTATCGCTTTCAAAGATCAAATATACACGAGCATATCTAACTGATTGGAGAAGAGGAAAGCGACGACCGGTTGTGTTTTCTCATTGAGAATACACCGGTGCAAGTGCAGTCTGTTCAAGTGCAACACAGACTGTCTGAAGCGTATCAACTGCCGCACACAACAAAGGTGAACAAGCTTTCGAGAGAAAGCATCCGAGCTTCTGGAGAAGGTCGAGAACGTTCAGACTGCAGGTTCTGAACGAAGGGGATCGAGGGGAATTGCGGTGAACCTCGGTTGCAAATCTAAGAGACGGAGTATTGAGGTTAGGCTATTACAAGGTGTAAGTGTAAGTCCCTGTGGAAACCCTATACTCGTAATAAAGATTTGCTGTCCCTTTTTCGGGTGTGGGAAACCCCCCAGAGTAGGCGGAGCCGAACTGGGTTATCAGTCTATGTGTCTCTACTGCCTTTATCTGTTTGCTGAATTGTTGTGATAAGAGTTCAAGCTCTGTGTGTTGAACTGTTGTGCAAAGAGTCCCAGGTCTGTCGCAACACTACCTTGGACACAAGCTTGAACAGGGGACATAATTTCAGAGTTTTATCAACAAAAAAAAGGTATGTCGGAGTTGTATACTACCGAGCATATCTTTATAAACCAAGAATGTTTATGCTTCGGATTCTCATATAGGAGAGTTTTCTCAAAAGCATCCATGTAGTCCCAGAAGTTGTATTTCGCTGGGGTTTTATTTTGTCCAAAAAAGAATTCTCTCGTGCTTAGAGGTGAAATTTCCCAATCTTGAAGAGATATTACCTTTTTAATGGTAATCTTGTTGTAGTTATAAACTTCTGGATGTGCTTGGTGAGAAAAGTGTGTGATCTCACAGCTAGTTTCCTTGAGAATATTCTCATAGTAGATTCGACTTTTGTACATTCGAGAAGGGTATGACTCTTCTCCCATGTATTTCCTCATTAAAGTCCATGGTTCGTAACTCCATTGGGAGTCTCTTTCTTCGAGAAGAAGTATTACTTCTTGTTTTTGATTTATTAAGTAAGCGGTATAACCTACTTCATTATCTTCAATTGCCACAATATTGGCATATGATGGCATCTCATTAATTGATGCAGTAGTAGTATTCTGTCTTTGATACTCCAGATATTTCTGGTATTCTTTTTCTTGTGGCATATTTACTAACGTTTTATTTCCAAATTGGGTCCGAATCTCTGGGTTTTTACCACGACCTCTTCCTCCTTTATAAAAAGAAGAAGGATTGCCTCCGCCTTTATTAAGAGGAGAACCTTTCCCACTTGGGATCATTCCTGAAAAATGAAGATTCGTTAAATAAATCCTTTGTAACTGTTCTTCACCTGCAATAGTAATCAAGAAATGGTTAGTAAAATGAATATTACATTTAATTGGAACTTTTTCCATAGTATTTCTCGGAAATCTAATCCTTGTTTGGAATAATGACATTTTTAGCCTTGATATTATCGGACCATTTTTTATTATTCTAACCAATCTTAGATGTCTCAAATGTATCTCAAGAATTTTTGAGAAGACAAAAATATTGTCGATGAGTTCCTGGAATTCATAAGAAGTACTTGTTAGTTCAAAAGGGTAAATATCCCATTCCAATTGTCCAAAGGGAACATTAAAGGCTGTTTTGTATTTATCAATCTTATGGATCTGAATTAGCCAGCATCCTGTTTTCAGATTATATTTTGAAAGAATAAAATATGCATAGAGTTTGTTTAGCAAATCTTTATAATTGGGAACTGGATATCCTTTCCATCTTATAGGAAATCTAATCCAATTAAGAATTTTGAGAAAGGTTCGTAATGAATTACCAACCTGGAAATTCCTTTACCTTGCTCACAATTCTTATTAAAATAGAAAGTTGTACCTGACCATGGAGACTTCCAAGGATCAATTAATCTTTTTTGAAATAAAGTGGCAATTTCCTCTTTACACATTTTGAGGTAAGCGCAATTTGTTTGACAAGGCCTAGCCTTTGTCGGTATTTGGTTTTTATCAAAACCTTTCTTAGATGGAATAGAAATAATATGTTTCTTTTTATCCCAAAAAGTATTAGGATTATTTCTATAGATCTCTATAGAGAATTGATTCTGAAAATTTTTTTCCATAGTAAGAACATTTAATTCATTCTTCAGAAAATATAATTGATTTTCTTTAACAGTCATACTGTCATAAACCTCATGTAAAACCTTTGTCAAAGGTTCAGTTATAAACTGTAAAGTTATCTCTTTTTCCTCAAAGGTTCCTATTGCCTTCACTATCAACTCTTTTCAGAGGATAGATCTTGGTAAGAAAAGGTATTCCAAGTATAACTTGATTTGTAATGTCTTTGGTAAGAAGAAAACTAGTCTGTATGCATTTTTTATTAATACATACTTTAGCTTTAGGTATTTTATAATTGATTTGAAGGTTATTACCTCCTGCGTGAGACAATGTATGAGTTGGCTTATGAAAATACCTTGTAGGTATTAATCCTTCTTGAATGACATTCAAGTCGGCTCCACTGTCAATAAGAGCAGTAAACTCTTTCGAGTAATAGTTACCTATTAACAAAGTGATCTTAACATGCCACTTCTGTGTTATAATTATTTCTAGAGTGGATAAGAAATAGTCATCTTTTCGTATCATCTCAAAATCCTGATGAGAAGTCATAACTTCTTTTCCCTTTTCAGTTCTAGAAATCCTTTGATCAAGACGTTTATTATCTGTTTTAATGTCTTGGATCTCTTTTTTGAGATTATCAATCTCTAAGATTAAATCATGTCTTGAAGTAGGTTTTCCTACCTCTGTTGTTTGACTGATTCGTCTATAAACCTCATTCATAAGATATGGCTTATGAATAATTTCCTTAGGAATTCCTTGTTTTTCGGAAGTTCTTGGGACTGTATTAAGCTGGTCAATGATTCTTAACCTTAATTCTGGATCTCTAATATCCTCGAGTAATTCCATAGCTTGTTTAAAGCTTAGCATATTAATTTCTAAATCCTGGAATTGGGATTGTAATCTATAAAAATGTTTTTCATCTGAATTATCAGATTTCTTATTGGGACAAGGTTGTCCAAGGATACAAGGCTCACAATTTGATTCATAGTTGTTGACCAGGTTTTCCCTTCCTAGGATAGGAGGGTTCACAATCTGATTCGTATTCTGCAGCCAGGTTTTCCTTTCTCAAAACATTGAGATCTTCACTATTTGAAGAGGAATTAGTTAATTCTGATTCTGAATTATCATTAAGTAGGATTTTTGAAATAATTTCTTTTATCCTATCAGATTTTTCAAGATTATTAATCTTTTCTTTAACCCAACAATTACTAGCAAAGTGGCCCTTTTTGCCACATTTATGACAAGTCATTGACTTATTCTTTTGCTATTTATTTTCTTTTCTAGCATATTTACGCTCTTCTTTCTCCTCTATTTTCTTTTTGGAAAATCTTTTCTTCTTATGATAAGGCGTATAATCCTTTTTAGGTTTTCTAGGTTTACTAGAACAGGGTTTGTCTATTGCAAACTGATCACAAAAATTACATAATTGTGATTTCTCCATTAAACTTCGTCATTGTGATTCAACCTAATTTCATTACATAAGGTTATTCCTTCCTGAGTGCAAACTCCAATAAGTTTACCGTAAGTATAATTTTCATAAGGAATAAAAGGATGGTTTTGTCTAAGGACATTTCTAATCCTCTCAGCAAATAAACTAGGTAAACCATCAATAAATTTTGACTTCTAATGAGTGCTATTACACTCTGGTAATTCCATTACACTACTTAAAAAAGTATCCTTATACCACTGAAAATCTGTAAGTGTTTTACACCTAAGATTTTGTAATAAGGTGCGAATACTTTCGCCATTTCCAGAGTATTTTCCTGTGAAATGTTCTATTATACTAACGACCAGTGTACAAACTGCATCTTCTAAGATATTATTATCTTCTTGTTTGATTCTATTTAGAATATCATCTTTGCCAATTTGAGTGCGATAATTATCCCACCAACCTTTTAATTGGCCTGTAAAATATGCTATAATCATGTTAGCAGTAGTTTTATCGATATTACCATTATTTTTGCAAACCATAGAGTACATTAACATCCTATGGACTGCATTATGAATCTGTTGGTTAGCATAACCATCTATGTTCCATTCATAGATATGATATGACCACCACTATATCAGTTTGTAATAATCTCATTAGATTCTTCAATTAGAACATCAACTGGTGTTGGTCTAGGGTAATAATATTTTCTCGTACTTGGCTTATCTGCCCATCTTTGGATTTTATTAATCTGGTCTTGATAAACCTGCTTATAATTTGGTTCTTCAATATGCTTATCTCTTAGATTCTTATCAAGAGTGATTAATTTTAAATCCTAAAATTTTTCGTCTTGAAAATCTTCTAATTCTTCCATAGGTTTTAATTTAAAACCTGTAGCAATCGGAGGTGGCTGTAAACTAGGTGTAGCCATTCCAATTGTTTTAGACGTAGTTATTTCTACTGGTTTTTCAGCTATGACTGACTGGGTTTTCATAACATCAATTAATTGTTCTACTCTGTTTTGTAAAGAACTTATTTGTTCTCCTAGAACACTCAAATACAGATCAGAATAATTATTCTGTTTAAAAATCATATTAATTTGTTGACATGTTATTGGAAGAGTGTCGTCTTCAAATAATTTAGCAAATGCAACAAAGTTATGATTTTTACCATTCTTTTCAATTTGAAAAGGTTGTTGAGGTGGATAAACTTGTGTAATGTTTTTACCCGTACTCAACTTATAATTTCTTTCTAGCGTTGAAATATATTGTTCAGCATAAGTAGAAATAAACCAGGGAACAAAGAACAATATTATATTCTTATGTTCGCATAACTTATAGAATTCATTACTTAGAGTTTTTAACTCTATTGAATCATAAGACTCAAAGAACCATTTTTTTAAACGGTTTCCATCTATCTGAATCAAACTCAGTTTGAATAAATTTTCTTGCCTATGAACCAGGACTAAAATCTATTGTTTCACTAATCATCATTAAATATTGAAATCCATTTCAGATTTGGTTATTTCCGTTCCAGATTTATAATTGTAACAATTGGTTTTAACGTTTAACGTTAATGAATCCAATATGTTAATATCGGATAAGGAAAGTTGTATGTTTGGGTAAACATCAAAATAAACCGGACCATGGGCCAAGCTAGTTTGAGTGATTCCCATTAAGGATTGTTTCCAATTAAGGTTTCTACCATCTTGTAGAGCTGCTATGAAGCTCTCTGGTAAACCTACAAAGGTTAATGGTTTAAAAGCAATTTGCACTAAAACAATATGTATAAATTTATGAGAATTTTTATATAAGAGTAGATCACTTTGTTCAAGCAACCTAATCGTCAATTCTTCTGAGTTCAGAGGAATTGTTTCTTCGGTTGTTTTTACAACCTGCTTGAAACCTATTTTCTCAAACGTTCCTAGTTTATATATTAAACAATTCAACTTTTTTTTATTAATGAGAATTCTTCCTCTCTTTCTACTGCAGCAAAGTAATCATCGTTAACAACATCTCCGAAGAAACATTTTCAGTTTTCTTGCATCAATGGCTTCATTTTTTAAAATGCACATGTTTCTACTTCTCCATATTTCATAGATGGCACCATTGATCAAGAAATAAGCTAGATTCTTCTGATATTTGTTCCTCCAAGTCATATGCCCATTACAACACAGCAAATCATTCCAGCAGTTCCATCTCACAACGATACTAGTGACATCAAGATAACTACCAATTGGGCCAACTTGAGGGCATTGAAAAAATAGGTGGTCAGAATTCTCTTTACTTTCAGAACAACAACATCAAATTAAGTCATTCATGGTGCCTCCCCTTAACATGTCTTTTGTGGGCAGTTTGTTCAAGATAGCAAGTCAGCTACAAAAACTATGCTTTGGAGGGGATATATCATTCCAAATTAAGTAACTCCGGTCCTAGCGAGTCCCCTTTTCGACTAATTAATCATAAGTACTTCTTGCGGAGAAAGGTTCATCTCCATTAGCCCAAACCAACTGCTGATACTCATTAAATTGAATACATTTTAGAGCATCCCCTCTCAGCTTTAATATCTTCTTCAACACCCAGGTATGAACCAGCCTCTGCACGCTGTGTTGCTTGTGCAAAAAGTGACCACTTTCCAAATTGATAAATAGTTAATACATTAGCTTTAAAATGGCAATTTATGTGTTTTCTAAAACCAATCTCGATTTAAAATTATATCAAATTTTAAAATCGTTTAATTTCAAATGGAATATTGAACTCTTGACAAATTGTCAGGAGTTCAAGTGTTCGATTCCCCTGAGTAGCATTTTTCTTCTCACTTTTATGTACGAGTATTATTCATCCTTTGTGGATGTGGTTTCTTCCCACCTCGGCGCGAACGTATTATTCTTCCTTCGCGGAAGTGATATTCGTCCCTCGTGGACGTGTTGTATCATGCAGGTAGGTGCTGATGCCTCATCTTTTCCTTCCTTGTACCATGGAGGTGATGGATTTCAAGCTTGTGCTCGCAGTTTCCATAGAAGTGCTTTATGGCATGTGCTTCAATGGATGCAATTCAAGTATCAAATCCACGTTAGTGCGAGTGGTCTGTCTCCAAAAAGCCCAGTATTCATACGTACCCAATAGAGTTCTCATGCAATATTTTATATGATGATTGATATGTATGAGATATAAGAACTCGCTATCAAAAGAATGGAATATTAACACATAAATGATATCTTGAACCAAATCAAATTACAATTTATTGCTAAGTGAATTCAGGGAAAATTTCCAAAATACTCAAAAATTGGAAATTGCATTCCCTTTCTACTCTATTTTCTAGATTGGTTTGTTTTTTTACTCACTTTTTCTAAAATACCATCGACAGTCGTAAGTATAAGACGCCGTTGTGAACAACGGGTTAAACCTCGTATCTCTTTTGCACATAAGAGGTAGCAAAATCTTACTACATAACGTAGGCCGAATCAACTATTTTCAGATGCAATAGATGTCACACATGAAATTGATCTTTGAATTGGTGCTTCTTTCACGAGATTTCAAACTATGTTGTTTGGAGATGCGTTGAACGGTATTGGGAAATACAAGCTCATGAGCCGGAACAATTGAAAATAGACAATCGCTACTACTTACTGCATTTTCAGCCTTTCTGAGAAATATTCTTCTGCTCATCCATGTCTTATGCCACCGATTCAATCTTCCTATTTTTGTTAGGATCGCGCAAGCAGCAATACTGAGAGAAAAACAATGGAACTGATGTGAGGAAACCAAACTTTGATATCAAGTTCGTCACTACACCATGACTACGTCTGAAGGCATTACCAAGCTAGGGGTTTTCTTCAGTATGATGTTGAATACAATTATAATAATCACCGTGGATATAAATAGGGTATTATCTAACCCTAATTATCTAATTAGGAAATAAAAACCATAAGCCTAATTATGGGCTTCCTACTCTGAGCTAGCTCAATTACCTAAGCAGGCTCTACAACCCAACAATCTCCCACCTGAGACTGATTCCAATCGTAATTGTCTTCGTCCTGAGCAACCCATACAGGTGGTAGTGTCAAGCCTTCAGCTCACGTCTTAAGCCCCGTTGAAGCAATGCACAGCTTCAACTTCTTCTTCTTCAAAGTTTTCCTACCTTGCGAAACTTTCTAATTCATGTGACCACAACGACAGTGCCACAAATCCGCATCACTGCTCCCACCTGAACCAGCGATGCCGTTCTGAACGTTCCTCACCTTGTACAAGGTTCCTTTTTTCTTTCCTTTAGCTAACTGATGGACCATAATTGTATGAAACATAAATGCAGTTAAACCCACCAAATTAGACTGTTTGTCTATCTAACTTCTACGTGTTAGTCCCGATATATTTCCACAGGGCATTTTAGAGACTGAAGTGAAAACACGCTAAGGAGAGGATTTTATGCTGAAAAGATAACAAGAGTCAATCCAAGGTCAAGATCATATGCCGACTGAAGAAATATCAAGGATCCTGACGTTGAATTGACCATAACAAATTAATCAGAAGAATCAGGAGTGGAGTCAAGACAGCCCGGGGAAGCAACACATTGACAGTTTTGTGAAAAGACTGCACAAAACTGTACAAAACTCACATATGGGCAAGGATGACCGGCCACTTGATGAAGTGGTGGCCAAGGGAGGAGCTCCTCCCCACATGGTGACCGGCCACCGGTGGCTATCACCCTCTCCTCCTCCACTACTCCCCTTCCTCCACTTGGCGCCACCACACTCCTCCACTAAAAGCCGCCGGCCTCCTCTCCTTCCTCCACATGTGGCCATCTCCTCCCTTGATTTCTTCCTCCAATCAAAATGCAACACTTGTAGCCATCTCCTCCTCCTCCCATGGCTATATAAGGAGGAGCTCCTCCTCCTCCAAACCACACCTCAATCTCATTTCACTTCTCTCTCTAGAAGTTGTAATATTTGTAACGTTGTAATCTTGGCTTTGGAAATAAAGGATAGCTCCCTTGGCGCTTCAACGGTTGTAAGTAATTCTTAGTATTTATTCAACTGTTTTATTTCCTTAGTTATAATGTTTAGCGCGATGAATAGTAGCTAAACTAGTAGTTCGGTAGACGGGGCGCACTTGTATTATAAAATGTTTTAAGACTATTAACTTAGTGTCTAGTCTAAGTATTCAAAACTTATTCTATGTGCCATATATTAAGTCAGAACGTCCAAGGTAGAGTGGATGCTTGGAATGGCAAAACTCTACAGCGGGGTTCGTAAACTTGTACGGATAAGTGGATGCTTGGAATGGCAAAGCTTATCTGAGAAGTTTGACTCATCTTAAACACCATTTGGTTGATCGGGAATGATTGATCAAATGGATGCACATAGGCTAATATAACCGGGAATGGAGTATTAGTCTAAATAGAATAAGTGTTTTACGTCCTTGGAATAGGCTAGACAGTGTACGCAAATCGAGTGCTTGGAATGGCCTTGATACACCGTTTGAATACTTAGGAGAGTCACTAAAGGTCAATGATAAACAGGATATAATACAAGTCCCCTGAAACCGAACATTTCTCTTTAATTATAAACTGTAATTTACTTTCCAGTATTAAAATCAACCAACCAACCAACCAATCAATCAAAATAGCTGGTAGCTTTAAAACCAACCAACCGACCTTAAACACGCTCCCACGCTGCGTAATCCCCCCGAAGAACAATTATTCCCCTAGTTCCCTTGGGTTCGACCCCTACTTACCAAGTACTACCCAGTAGTATAGTTGCTAGTAGCGGACTATTATAAATTTATTTGCACAAATCGCTTTGACGACGAGCGGTTCTGTCAAATTGGCGCCGTTGCCGAGGAACTAGTCATCGGATAACTGTTCTTCCCTCCCCTTTTTCTTTTCTGTTCATCTCTCTATGACACTACCCGTTACGCATGCATGGACAACGCGATTTCTGCCCCTGTTCGGAGGAACGGAGGGAGAAGACCCTGTACAGCACTGTCGAAACTTCCACCAAGTCTGCCACAACATCAAACCTGAAAACGAAGTGTTAGAAGAGTTTAAGCTGAAATGCTTCAAATTCTCTCTAACCGACTTCGCCACAATCTGGTACTACACATCCACCGCTAACAGTGCAGAACGTTACGTAGATCTCTGCGTTCCGTTCCTGAAGGAATTCTCCCCTCCTTCCTTACGCCAAGAAACCCGCGAGAAGATCCTGAACCTTCAACAATCCCGGGATGAGACTTTGGACGAATACTACATAAAATTCGATGCCATCGTCTCAAGCTGCCCGCACTATGGATTTACGAAGAAAATTCTTCTCCAAAAATTTCTTCGTGGGATGAGGTCCGAAGAGCTGGGAAGAGTCAACGAAGCTATGAGAAGGTCTGCCGCAAACCTCACCATTGCAGACATGTGGTACCTTATAATCGGCCTAGCCGCTACCACAAGACGAGTACCCCAAACTGATGAAGAAATGCAGGCAGAAGAAGCTGATCCTGAGGCTGATGAAGAAGAAACCACCGAACCGTCGGAAGAGACTCCTGAACCGTCTGAAGAATCAGACATGGAAAGCACCGGAAGCAACGAAGTAGGAGTCCAGAACACTACTGACGAACTGCCCAAGCCATACTCGACTATCATTACCCAGGCAGCTGAAACTATCTACGATCAGTTCTTCACGAACCAACATAACGAGGCAGAACCAAGCCTCATGAGGCCTTCCCGACTTTTCCCCTTAATTAATGAGCAAGTCGCCGCGAACTATGCGATCCAAGAAGAAGCTCAAAGGAGAATGGGAAAAGCACCTCTGCAGAATGACCCCTCGATGGAGCAGTGCTATGCCGCAACCGGACTAGGCAGTCCCAAATACAAAAACTTCGAAAGGCTGGTAGTGAAAGGTCCATCACCCCCTCCGGGGTATTGGAAAGAAAAGATCCCGAAACCAAGAAGTCCTAACCAGAACACAACATCCAGCTCGAAGTCAGGAAGAAGCAACACTGGAACGGTGGCAAAGTTTGACCTCAGCCACCCATGGGACCCAAACCAATGAACCACAAACGAGGTATCGTCGAGCCAACGACGTTAAACAAGTGCACTGGTCGGGAGGTAACCCGACACTATCTTACTTTTCCGCACTTTAATTTCTGTCTTTTAAATTCAGTATTTAGTTTTAAGCTTGCATGACTTTTGAACTAAGGCACGCCTTCGTTCAAAAGTGGGGGGGTGAGAACCACCTATGTACATAAATAACATGCAGCTGTTTTTTCTTTTTTAGTAATAGTATCTTTTTGAAAATATGAACTTAAGAATGTGAAAAAGATAAATCGTAATTCATGCATTAACCTTGTGAAAATTCAACTGTTTAAAAACTTAGAATGTAACTTTCCATTTGTCCTTTGTGCTGAGATAACTAGGGATGTGGAGTTGACATAAATTGCCCTAGAGAGGCTTGGCAAGCAATCAAAGGATCAGATCGAACTATATGGTTTTTGAAGTCAGTGGAGGCTGCACTTCGGGTTTCAGTGAAGATTGAAGTCATCTCCGCCATGCAATGCAAAAGGCGAGGACGGGAATCAAACCGTCCTATCTCCGGTCAAAGTAGCCGAGAAAATAGATGAGCGACCCTCATCTTGACCCGCGCGAAAACGACAGTCAAAGTAGCCGAGAAAATAGATGAGCGACCCTCACCTTGACCCGCGCGAAAACGGCAAAAAAGAGAGGAGCGGGGAGGTATTTCCATAGGCTTGCGGGCGATAATTGGACCTCCCAAAAAGGCTCGAGAAAATGGACTAGCAGTCACAAAAAGGCGAAAAGCTCAATGAAGCAAATCAAGAGGCCAAAGGCCCAAAATTGTGAAGGTTTTAACCGAACAAAAAGTGAAGAACTCAAAAAGTCAAAACAAAGGCCAAATGCCGACTCACTACAAAAGCAGTCCCTCGCCAAAAGAAAATCAAAGTACTCAAACCACTGAAACCTGAACCGAATCACGTGCTAGAGAAAGCTACCAGAAAACCATATAGTAAGAGACGATCCCGAGGTTGCAGTCCAGGAGCCTAAAAAGGGCTATCTCCCGAGACATCCAATATAATTTGCATCTCAGCACGAAGGTACACGTATCAAGTTACTTCTATTTATTTACGCAGTTTAATTTGGTAATAAGTAAGCAATGCATGAATTAGGATAGATCGAGTACCACAGTCTAATTTTCATATTCCAAAGCCAAACTTAGAACTTACGCCCTTTAATAGCATTGTTCGGGACGAACAACTAAAAGTGTGGGGTAATCTGATGGACCATAATTGTATGAAACATAAATGCAGTTAAACCCACCAAATTAGACTGTTTGTCTATCTAACTTCTACGTGTTAGTCCCGATATATTTCCACATGGCATTTTAGAGACTGAAGTGAAAACACGCTAAGGAGATGATTTTATGCTGAAAAGAT
Source organism: Rhodiola kirilowii (assembly GCA_033675215.1). Lineage (NCBI taxonomy): Eukaryota > Viridiplantae > Streptophyta > Magnoliopsida > Saxifragales > Crassulaceae > Rhodiola > Rhodiola kirilowii. The sequence continues at coordinate 28,010,199 of CM066196.1, read as the reverse complement.
AACAAGAGTCAATCCAAGGTCAAGATCATATGCCGACTGAAGAAATATCAAGGATCCTGACGTTAAATTGACCATAACAAATTAATCAGAAGAATCAGGAGTGGAGTCAAGACAGCCCGGGGAAGCAACACATTGACAGTTTTGTGAAAAGACTGCACAAAACTGTACAAAACTCACATATGGGCAAGGATGACCGGCCACTTGATGAAGTGGTGGCCAAGGGAGGAGCTCCTCCCCACATGGTGACCGGACACTGGTGGCTATCACCCTCTCCTCCTCCAATACTCCCCTTCCTCCACTTGGCGCCACCACACTCCTCCACCAAAAGCCGCCGGCCTCCTCTCCTTCCTCCACATGTGGCCATCTCCTCCCTTGATTTCTTCCTCCAATCAAAATGCAACACTTGTAGCCATCTCCTCCTCCTCCCATGGCTATATAAGGAGGAGCTCCTCCTCCTCCAAACCACACCTCAATCTCATTTCACTTCTCTCTCTAGAAGTTGTAATATTTGTAACGTTGTAATCTTGGCTTTGGAAATAAAGGATAGCTCCCTTGGCGCTTCAACGGTAGTAAGTAATTCTTAGTATTTATTCAACTGTTTTATTTCCTTAGTTATAATGTTTAGCGCGATGAATAGTAGCTAAACTAGTAGTTCGGTAGACGGGGCGCACTTGTATTATAAAATGTTTTAAGACTATTAACTTAGTGTCTAGTCTAAGTATTCAAAACTTATTCTATGTGCCATATATTAAGTCAGAACGTCCAAGGTAGAGTGGATGCTTGGAATGGCAAAACTCTACAGCGGGGTTCGTAAACTTGTACGGATAAGTGGATGCTTGGAATGGCAAAGCTTATCTGAGAAGTTTGACTCATCTTAAACACCATTTGGTTGATCGGGAATGATTGATCAAATGGATGCACATAGGCTAATATAACCGGGAATGGAGTATTAGTCTAAATAGAATAAGTGTTCTACGTCCTTGGAATAGGCTAGACAGTGTACGCAAATTGAGTGCTTGGAATGGCCTTGATACACCGTTTGAATACTTAGGAGAGTCACTAAAGGTCAATGATAAACAGGATATAATACAAGTCCCCTGAAACCGAACATTTCTCTTTAATTATAAACTGTAATTTACTTTCCAGTATTAAAATCAACCAACCAACCAATCAATCAATCAAAATAGCTGGTAGCTTTAAAACCAACCAACCGACCTTAAACACGCTCCCACGTTGCGTAATCCCCCCGAAGAACAATTATTCCCCTAGTTCCCTTGGGTTCGACCCCTACTTACCAAGTACTACCCAGTAGTATAGTTGCTAGTAGCGGACTATTATAAATTTATTTGCACAAATCGCTTTGACGACGAGCGGTTCTGTCACTAACCCTAGCTCCCTTTGCTATCTTCCAGTTCCTCTAGCTGAAGGTTACAACATAACCATCTTCATCTAACTGCCCAACTGATAGCAAATTCTTCTTCAAACCAGGAATGTAGCTTACTCCACGCAACTGCAGCATAGATCCTTATGGTGTTTTGATTCTAGCATCTCCTTTCCCCACGACTTCTAAATGCTTAGCATCACCAAGATACACTTTCCCAAAATCTCTAGAGAAGTAATTTTCCATTACGCCGCCACTACTTCACGAATGAAACGAAGTTCCAGAATCCAACACCCAAGCATCTACTGGATCTTTGATACTCAAGATCAATGCATCTGCTATATCTTGTGTGGTTGCACTCGCTAACATATCCCGTGATGGTTCCTTACACTCACTCTTGGAATGGCCGAACCTATCACAATTCCAGCACTTGACTTTGCTCTTATCTTTCATAGGTCCTTCGTTCCCTCTTAACTTTGAATTGCCTTTGCATTCAACCTTCAAAGCTATTCATGAAGTAGACTCCTACTCTTTCATGCGAGTTTCTTCACTCACTACCAAGTCTCTAACTTCATCAAGCTTAAGTTTCCCCTTTCTTTCTGTCGCACTTATTGCTGTAATCGTCCCGCTCTAACTCTCTGGAAAGGAAGACGATAAAATTAGGGCTTGTATCTCCTCATCAAATTTAACATTAACCAAACTCATCTGCGCGATTATCATATTAAACTCACTCAAATGTTTAGCCACCCCCGCACCATCTGCCATCCTGAGATTGAAAAGTCATCGCATCAGGTGAACCTTGTTTGCCGTGGATGGTTTCTCATACAACGTCGACAGCGTATCCAACATCTCATTTGTCGTCTTGGCCTTGATCGTGTGCTATGCTACATCTCTGGACAATGACAAACGAACCGCGCTCATCGCCTTCCTGTCCAACAGCTTCCACACGTCGTCGTTCATACCATCTGGTTTCTTGCCGTCAATCGGTATATGTAAATCATTACCGTACAGGTAATCCTCAATCTGCATCTTCCAAAATCCAAAATCCGACCTATCAAATGCATGACTGCTACAACCTGAGTTCTTGATACCAGTTGTTAGGATCGCGCAAGTAGTGATGCTGAGAGAAAACAATGGAACTAATGCGAGGACACCAAACTTTAATACCTAGTTCGTCACGTCCGGCGGCACTACCAAGCCAGGGTTTTCTTCACTGTGATGTTGGATATAATTACAATAATCACCGTGGGTATAAATAGGGTACCATCTAAACCCTAATTATTTAATTGAGAAAAGTACAAAAGGGGGTACCGAACTACCATCTGTTTCCAACTTTTTGTCCGAACCATTAAAATTTCCAAAATGGGTGCGAACTATATAGAAATTTTCCAAATTTTTGTTCGAACTATTAAAATTTTCAAAATTGGTGCAGACTATATAGAATTTTTCCAAATTTTTGTCCGAACTATTAAAATTTCCAAAATAGGTGCGAACTATATAAAATTTTCCAACTTCTCGTCCGAACTATTAAAATTTCTAAAATGGGTGCGAACTATATAGAATTTTTCCAATGGTAAAACCTAAAATTATTATCCAAATGTGCCCTTTCAATTTGACTGCCTTCCCAGACGGGTATAATTTTTCGCAATTTCTGCACCTGTTTAATTCATCAAATATCGTTACTCGGGATGTAAATTTATCTAGAATGTTGTTCAGGAGAAGTCACAATCATTTGCAATAATCTCAATGAAGTTGTATGAGTCAAGTGCAGAAGAATTTGAAATATGCATTTGTTTGCCTGTTAGATGACCAAACTTTATATTTGGTTTCGAGTTACTCCCTCGACCCATATGAGTTCGGTTCCTCTAATCTTATTTGCTCGTTCGCAGATGATAGTAATGCATACTATTGTGTTAAGAGTGGATATTAAAAAAATTCCAATATAGAATTCTGTTAAGATATTTAGGTTTTACCCATTTTGGAAAAATTAAATATAGTTCGCACCCATTTTAGAAATTTTAATAGTTCGGACAAAAAAATTGGAAAAATTCTATTTAGTTCACACTCATTTGGGAAATTTTAATAGTTCGACAAAAGTTGGAAAAATCCTATATAGTTCGCATCCATTTTGGAAATTTTAATAGTTCGGACCAAAAATTGGAAACAGGCGGTAGTTCGATACCCTTTTTTGTACTTTTCTCTTATTTAATTAGGAAAGAGAAACATAAGCCTAATTATGGACTTCCTACTCTGAGATAGCCCAATTACCTAATCAGGCTCCACAATCCAACAATTTTGTTCTCTAACTTCATTGTTACCTGTCAGTGAAAACCAATTTCATTCCAACCAACCAATTTCATTCCAACCCATTGACCATCAGAGAGGAACCTTGTTGATTGAGGGTGAGAAAGATTCGATCTTTTGATTTCGATTATCTGCTTCGGCGTTCATCCAGAATCCCTCTATATATCCGGACTTCGATGTTGTTGTCTCTTTGATTTTCACTCTCGTTTCTTTGGATCGAAGGTAGTTATATTTTGCTGACTCAGTAATTCTTATGCGTCAGACGCCGTAGGCAACTCTTAGAAAAAGTGAGTAAAAAGAAAAAACCAATATGAAAATTTGAGTAGAAACAGAATGCAATTTCCAATTTTGAGTATTTTGGAGACGCATATGCAATGGTTGAGGTTCGTTTGAACCTTCAATAATAAAGATGCTAGGAGCAAAGGCTAGGTATATTGGATGAAAACAAACTAGGTGCACGAAAAGGACCAGTTAGGGAAAAAAGAACCCATTTGCGCAACAAAATAAGCCAGCAAGAATTTGAGCTGCTACAAGAATACACCATTGAAAAACAGGCTTTGTTGTTTCTTATAAGCTCAACTCATACTGAGATCATTTTGCAATGCCCATCTCATTTGATGAGGTCAAACGTTAACATGTTTCGATTACAAGAATTTCAATGACAAGGGGCAGTGAGCGGACTCTCAGTCATACTTCCTTGCTCTAAATCTCCCTGTTGGTAACCTGCAAAGGAGACTAGCAGCCAGCTTCTTGTAGTTCTTTTGAAGGTGGCCAGCGAACTTGTAAATGAACTTGTCAATTTTATCATCATATTTCTCATACAAGACTGGTAATGTGTGGGCAGCTATAAAACCTAGGACAAGAAATATGATGTGTTGCTTTAGATGAACGAAAAAGTGCATCATGTTGTGTTAAACGCAAAACATACTATTTCAATGACCCTTCAAAAATGTGAATGAGAGGATAAGTGAACATCTCTTACCGACATATAACACAGTCAGGAAACTACACCAGCTTCCGATGAAGGCTGCGCCTACTAAGCTTCCAATAACCTGGCAGGTTAGGAAAGATTGTAACCGTTACACAATCACCAATGATAACTATCAGGTACATGAATATGCAATGATCGGCTTCAGTTGACATGGTCCATTACCCTAGAATGAAATAAAATAGACCTGAGCATAATTCAAATTTTAAGAGTCAAAACGTACACATAAAAATTGCTTCAAGTTTCCCCCACAAGCAACATCTTGGATAAATAGTAGACCTCTGTTTGCTTCAGCACCAACTCTCATCCCAATGTTCACAAACAACTCATCCGGTAAAACAAGGCGAGGGACATGAGATGGCGATCTGCGTCAAACGAGGCACTTCAATTGTAAATAAGCATGCACGAAAAAAAGCACAAGTAGGACAAATGAGGATGTCGTAGCTCACTTGTTTACTAAGACGGATGCATTCGACCAAAGGAACTGTGCAAGTACACCGAGAGCCAACGCAAAACAGACAAAACTCACAAAATGGTAATTAAGCCATTGGAATAGAATCCAAACAGCAGTCGCACCACTTAACACACTGGCCGATATCTTCTTGTTCCTCCATAACAGCACATCAGCAGCTAAATTTACCAAAAGGGATTAATTTATAAATGCTTGAGAAATGAGAATACAAATATGATACTAATAAGCTACAGCATGCTTACATTTTCCACCCCCTAGAATATGGTGGATGGGATTCTGGCGGCCAAATAGACAATTGAATTGAGCATACATCGAGTGTGAGCTCTCCTCCTCAAAGAATGATACAGACCTCTTCTTAGATGAGACATTATCAGCAAGCTCTATTAAACTGCTGATGATCTTCTCTGACTGCCTTCCCTCACGCATTTTATCCCTGCATACACATTTATATTTTATCAAAAGTAAACCTAGTTTGAAACCTTATCACATACATCAAGGTCAGATTCAACCTACTGAGCCCAACTCCGACACAATAGAAATATGTTGAACAATACTGACACACTACAGAATCCCAAAATTCAAAATTTAGCGGACTATAGCATCAAAAACATATGCATTTGAGCTTTTGATTGAACATCTAAAGCAAATCTACAGCCCCATTTTGAGACCAGGTAAAAGAGATAAATGCAAAAAAAAGGCGAAAAGAGAGAATCTTTATTTCGTTTTCCCAAAGTGGGAAAGTGAGCGGCATCTTAATTCAGCTCTACTTTACACTCCCCATCATCATGTAGCCTTTTTTAGATGCAACACAGAATTAGATCAGCACATCAAATGCTTTTCAATCACATACAAACCAGAAATGGAAGAAGAAGGAAAAACCCCTGCCAGAAAGCAGAAGATGACAACCAAATCGGAAAACTGAAACTGATACCCAAGCAGAAAGGGAGAACCTGGTGGGTAGTTGATAATGGAGTAAAGTATTGGAGAGTAACAATCGCACTCAGCTGAGTAGGAGGAGACAAGAGAGTGAGGCAACTCGGAGCTCAATTTGTGTATAGTGAACAAAATGATTGTATTTATGATTTCTTCACTTGTGCTCCGGTTGTTAATTTGATTCTAAACTTATCTCTTTTTCGGTCTTTACTAAAAGCAAGGTGGTAAAAATGGGGGAAAGTTAGGTGTGATTAATCGGTTTCGATGGTTCGCCTAGATGGTCAAAGGCGTTTGTCCAATTTTTTTTATCGATTTAGACGTATTGTAAAAAATGCCTGCCTATACCGACTTTTAGAATACTGACTAAAAGCATAGTGCTAAATGTTAGAAATAAATTATTGAGAATCAACAGTAATATATCCAGGAACGTAAACTCAAATTAGATTAAAGAGAACATAGCATTTTAATCTTCAATATACGGAAGCGTAATCTCTGAAGTAGACGTGTACATGGGTACATCGGATTAGGTCTTCTAGTTCTGCCACCAGAGTCCTTTCATACTTTTCTACCGAAAAGGCAAGAAAAACGACGTAAGATGTGGTGGACCGGGGACCATAACCCATATAAATAGTAGTGTGCTAGGGCAACCACTATTGTCATAATTAACTTTCCGCCTCTCATAAAAAGATAATTACCTAATGGTATCTACACAATAACCCTCATGACATTATACCCATAAGCCAATATAAATCACAACTAAGTCCACTTTAGTTAGTCTTATTTAAATGATAGCACATACATTCATTTTATTTACATGTGTGACCCCATATAATTGGTTAATTTACAAAATTAACCCAACACTAACTGCACTCCTTATCTCTCAATTCTTTACAAATCAAACAAAATTTCATGGCCAAGCGAGTAATTTTATATTTAAATTTCTTAAAATTATTCATTTTCCGATGAAATTTTGTTTGGTTCATAAAGAATTAAGGGCATTTTGGATAATGCACAATACAATATGCACCGTATTTCTGGAACAAGATGCGGTGTGCAGCGCAACTATTTACTGCGAGTATCAAAACGACGTCGTTCCATTCAAAACGTCATTGTTTTATTATAAACTTAATTTCAATCAAAATGATGTCATTTTGATTGAAACTGCATCGTTTTAGCACTCGCAGCAAATAACATTGCTGCACCAAATCCGAATCCCGTATTTCTGTGCATTTACCCTTACAATATGCTCACAATAAGATGTAAATAACTTTATTTCTCGACTGCTTTGCGTGGTGCTTTGTAGATGATATGTTGGCTAAATCAGTTAAATTGGGAGAAAGCACGAAAACAACACTTTTAGCAAACTTCTCAAATTTGGTCGAGGCACACTCGTCAAAATTATCGGCTCAATCGATCTCCACTCGCACTAGTTGACCTCTGCCCCTCTTGGCTCAATGCCGCTCTTCTTATAGTGCCTAGCCTCGCCCCTCGCTCGGCCTTGTTTCCTTCATCCATATTAATCAACCACTCAAATCTAGGATGTCAGTTGGCTTAAAAATATGTGTTATATTGTTTGAAGTTTTTTTTATATAATCAATGTTGGCTTAACATTTATTGTGGCATGAAACAACTAGGGGTGGACAAAATTCGGTCCGGTCAATTTAATGTCGGGTTTAACCCAATCTGGTATGAGTTTCGGGTCAGGTTAGGGTTGAGGATCGGATTACCCGATTTTATAAGTAATATAAAAAATACTAGATTTTTAACAACATTCGAACTTTACACCTCATCTGAATGAATGTGACTACCATACCAATTAATCTATTGTTGTTCTCGTGCAATATCACATCACATATGAATAAGTAACTAGTTTGCAATGAAAAATAAAATCATAATACTAAACTTTACATAATAAATCAGTGATTTAAGTTTATATTTTTAAAGTATTATATCATGATAGATTATGTTGAATGTTTTATGTCTATTATAAATTTTAGTTTTAGGGTCGGTGATGAGTCGTATTTATATGACTCATCGAGTCAACTAATCTCATCTATTTCGACACTTTTATATGCGAACATTTACTTTTTAAGTGTTGTTTTGCGTTTCAGGTGCTTCGGAAGCTCTAGGAGGAAACGTGCATTAAATACGGTGTTTTGCGCCGAAAACATCACAATGGCAGATCAGACCTTTGGACAGTCGACGGAATGCTGGGAATGGACCGCTGATCAGAAAAATATGAGTCACTTGCCGTTACGTAGATAACGCAACTCCCTACAACTCTCTAGTTCACACCGAGAGCATTCGAGGTCATTTAGATGGTCAAATCAATAGCCGAAGTCGGGACTCAGTGGGTACCGCGTTTCGTAGAGACATTAGCAGTACCGATAGTATCCGAGGCCCGCAACCAGCGTCCGAGGCCGTGACCAGGCCGCGCTCCACCACGTCCATGCAATTCTTTGGCTCGTCCAATGCGTGTTGGCCAAGTTAACTTGTTGGCTAAGTTAACTTGCAAGCCAAGCAAAGTCGGTTGAGAGATTTGGACATGTTTCCTAATTCATTTTTGGACTCGTTCCAAAAACAGACTTTGGAACCCTAGGACTTTTGCTATAAATAAGACCTCATATAAAGCCTTTCAAAGCATTCCTCACAAGATCCATCATCTCATCCCAACACATCATCTCCCATCAGCTCATTCTCCATCTACACGGATCCAGAGCTTCTCTCTCATCATTCCGGCCGTTACTCTAAACCTTCGACGAGAGAAGAATTCCTCTACTTTCTTTTACATTGTTTTTGTTATTTTCCATGGACATGAGTAGCTAAATTCATTATTCGGTTTAGGGTTTAATAAATTGTGACAAAGTTTTGAGACTCTTTGCTTAATGCTATTTTTGTGTTCTACTAGTTCTTGTGCTTATTTATCCCGGACTGAATTGCAAAGCTAAGCGGATACTTGGAATGGTAAAACTAAGCCGAGCAATTCAGCCCCTATATTTGCTGCTTGTTTGATACTAGACCGTTAGAACAAGTAGTTGCACTTAACCTGATATAACATGGAACGGAGTATTAGGTTTGCTAGAACTAGAAGTCTATAACCTGGAACGGAGTAGATTGTGGTGTAGATGCTTGGAACGGCCCTACCTTAGGTTATAACCTGGAACGGAGTAACCACACTTAGGAACACAAAAATCAGATTATTAGAAGTCAATGATAAACGAGTCACAATAAAAACCCTAGACCGAATGCTCTCTCTGATTGAATTACCTTCCTTTTATTTTCTCTTGCACTTTTAACAAACTGCTCACACAAACCCCAATCAATTTGTTCACAAGACAACAAGTAACCTCACCAGCTCTCTAGGGTTCGACCCCTATTTGTCGCTTTACTAGCTCATTGTAGGGAAAATTTAAATTTAAATTTGACTTGCACGACGACGCCTGTCAAATTTTCGCGTCGTTGCCGGGGACCTGTGCTTCGGTGAAAGTGTTCTTTCTGTTTTCTTTATTTTTCTGTTTTTGTTTTTATTTAGTTATTTTTCGTTCGTGCTATTCGCTTCAGTGCTTATTACCCTATTTTGAGCAGAATAGCGAATTAGCAGGATTTCGAGTTCCCGGTGTCCGATTTCAGCCCATAATACCTTATTCTGAGCACAACGATGAGGCGGTCACAAATCACGAGCTTTGCTATTTTATTTTGTCCATCCGGAGTCGTTTCCTATTTTATTTTGAATTTTTAGTATTTTTAGATATTTTCCGTTTTTAGTTTTTTTTTGGTTTTCTCTGTTTTACCATGTCTCACACAGATAGTCAGGTAAGCGATGATGAAAACAACGACGAGTTCAACCCGGTCAATGAAAATAACGAGGTGATACCCTCATTCTATGATAATCCGGAGCAACTCATTCGAGACCAGAACCGCGCAGACAGGGAGGCTGCCAGAATGAATCAAAGGCCACCAAGGGCATAGAACGGTGCTGGCCCGAGGCAACACCCTCCCCCATCGCCACTACAGCCGCCGGCCCCAGCAAGACCATAGCAACCGCCTCGTCTACGCATCGTTCCACCACCTCCACTACAGTAGTTGCTCATCAGGGAGGACTATGACGAAGAATACTACTACCGCGAGCCCACCATGGGGGAACTGTCTACTCCAAACTTTCGGAACCAACCGTGGTGGATCTACGAGGGGCCAGAACTAGAAGGAATAGTAATCAACACGGCAGTCGTGCGCCATCTGCCCAAGTTCTCAGGAGGCCAGGGAGAGTCGGCCACCACGCATCTTCAGTGTCTCCATGGCATCTGTCAAAACCTCCGACCATACGGAGTCAAAGTGGAGGACTTTAAATTAAAGGCATTTTACTTCTGCTTAATTGATGCAGCTAACGATTAGTTTTTGTCTCTGCCTTCAGGTAGCATCCAGACATGGGAACAGATGCAGAAGAAGTTCCTGGCCAAATACTACCCAGCCGCCAGAGCAACGCAGGTTCGCAGGCAAGGGCCTAACGAATCGATGTACGACTATCTAGAGAAGTTCAACCAACTGGAACAGAGCTGCTGTAACCTCGGACTTCCGGAGAAGCTTATCATTGAGTACCTGCTCGATGGCCTGAGATCCTTCGATAAGATGTTACTAGAGGCCTCGCTTGGAGGCACAATCATGGACCTACCCCTGGGCAGAATAAGGCAATTGGTCGCGAACGTGGCTGAGAATGCACGGTTCAGAGAGGAGGCCACTCGACAGGAGGAATTCAGCCGAACCAAGAATGTTGCAAAGGCCGACACCCCAGTGAACTCAATGGCCGAGGAGATGAAGCAGATGAAGGAGATGATGTAGCAACTGATAAGGAGGCAGCCGGTCCAGGTGAAACCGTGTGAGTTTTGTGGTGCAACAGGCCATAAGACGGATGCTTGCCCCAATCTACAGGAGGATACACATGCCAACGTCAATGCAGTGGGAGAATTTCAGAATTACAATAACCGTACACCCCATCAGACTCAGCAGGCCGCGTCTCAACAGGCCCAGCAGTACTACCACCCACCATATCGCCAGTAGCAGGGCAACTACAACGGTCCGGGCCAGTATCAGCAGCGAGGGCAGAACCGAGACCAGACATGCCCAAATCAGCAAAGTTCCAGCAAGTCACTGAAGGATGTTGTAAAAGAGCTGGCAGCTAGCACCCAGCAGTTGACCACCACGGTGCGGGAGTATCAGGCCAAGACCGATGTAGCACTAGCCGACCTATCCAAGCAAATGTCCCAAATTGCCACCACGGTCTCCGAACTCAAAAACGATCCAGGAAGGCTGCCGTCCCAGACAGTGCCTAAGCTGAGAGGGAATGTCAGCATTATGGAAGTAGTGGACGTGGACACGACACTTAAGGAGTCCGCTTATTGGGTAAACAAGATGCTCGCGCTGGACGACACGGAGGCGAGAGATCGCGAGGAAGAACATAGCTCAGAATCCACCGAGCCAATAGAAGACATCGGCCCACCGTTGACGCCCGAAGAAGACGCGGCCCGAACACATAGATCGGACGCGGTCAGAGCACCCAGGCCAGGCCCGGTACTCGCGGCTGAGAATTCAAGCACTAAGGTTCCTTCGTGTTCCATGCAGGTGATTGCTTCCGAAGGCCGTGTAACCGACAAATATGAACCAGAAGGGAGATTTGAGGCAAGGCCTAAGCAGAATGACCCATTGATGGAGCGCCCACTCGCTACAAGTCATAAGGCACCGCCAGGAAAGAGTAAGGACCCATGTGCCTTCACGGTCACCTGTGGTATTGGTGACACTCAAATACATCACTGTTTGATCGATCTATGATGGACCATAATTGTATGAAACATAAATGCAGTTAAACCCACCAAATTAGACTGTTTGTCTATCTAACTTCTACGTGTTAGTCCTGATATATTTCCACAGGGCATTTTAGAGACTGAAGTGAAAACACGCTAAGGAGAGGATTTTATGCTGAAAAGATAACAAGAGTCAATCCAAGGTCAAGATCATATGCCGACTGAAGAAATATCAAGGATCCTGACGTTGAATTGACCATAACAAATTAATCAGAAGACTCAGGAGTGGAGTCAAGACAGCCCAGGGAAGAAACACATTTACAGTTTTGTGAAAAGACTGCACAAAACTGTACAAACTCACACATTGGGCAAGGATGACCGGCCACTTGATGAAGTGGTGGCCAAGGGAGGAGCTCCTCCCCCTTGGGCCACCGCCTACCGGCGGCTTTGAGGGGTGGTGACAGGCGGCTTTTGGAGCTCCTCCACATGTCACCACCACCTTCCTCCTCCTCCACCACTCCTCTTCCTCCACATGTGGCCATCTCCTCCCTCCATTTTCTCCTCCAATCAAAATTCAACACTTACCACCCATCTCCACCACCCATCTCCTCCCCTTTGGGCTATAAAAGGAGGAGCTCCTCCTCCTCCAAAACACACCTCAATCTCATTTCACTTCTCTCTCTAGAAGTTGTAATATTTGTAACGTTGTAATCTTGGCTTTGGAAATAAAGGATAGCTCCCTTGGCGCTTCAACGGTTGTAAGTAATTCTTAGTATTTATTCAACTGTTTTATTTCCTTAGTTATAATGTTTAGCGCGATGAATAGTAGCTAAACTAGTAGTTCGGTAGACGGGGCGCACTTGTATTATAAAATGTTTTAAGACTATTAACTTAGTGTCTAGTCTAAGTATTCAAAACTTATTCTATGTGCCATATATTAAGTCAGAACGTCCAAGGTAGAGTGGATGCTTGGAATGGCAAAACTCTACAGCGGGGTTCGTAAACTTGTACGGATAAGTGGATGCTTGGAATGGCAAAGCTTATCTGAGAAGTTTGACTCATCTTAAACACCATTTGGTTGATCGGGAATGATTGATCAAATGGATGCACATATGCTAATATAACCGGGAATGGAGTATTAGTCTAAATAGAATAAGTGTTCTACGTCCTTGGAATAGGCTAGACAGTGTACGTAAATCGAGTGCTTGGAATGGCCTTGATACACCGTTTGAATACTTAGGAGAGTCACTAAAGGTCAATGATAAACAGGATGTAATACAAGTCCCCTGAAACCAAACATTTCTCTTTAATTATAAACTGTAATTTACTTTCCAGTATTAAAATCAACCAACCAACCAATCAATCAATCAAAATAGCTGGTAGCTTTAAAACCAACCAACCGACCTTAAACACGCTCCCACGCTGCGTAATCCCCCCGAAGAACAATTATTCCCCTAGTTCTCTTGGGTTCGACCCCTACTTACCAAGTACTACCCAGTAGTATAGTTGCTAGTAGCGGACTATTATAAATTTATTTGCACAAATCGCTTTGACGATGAGCGGTTCTGTCAAATTGGCGCCGTTGCCGGGGAACTAGTCATCGGATAAAGTTCTTTGAATCGTTACGCGCTTCAAAACAACCATGTCTCGCGAAGAAAGTCACCATGACTTCCAGGATGACGAAGAAATAAACCTGTACGATCAGAATGATGAGGTACCGTTTCCATTCGTCGACGATCCGGAACAACTCATCAGAAACAGAAGAGCTCGTGATAGGGAAGCAGTCAGAAGAAACCAAGAATTACCCGAGGACCGAAATGCAGCTGGTCCAGTACAACCTCCTATTCATCCCCCACGACCACAACCTCAACCTCGATACATGCCAAGGAGAGAACCCGCTTTCGACGACTACTACGGAGATAACTACTACCGTGAACCGACGATGGGCGAGTTAAATGCCCCTAATTTCGAGACACAGCCGTGGTGCATCTACGAAGGCCCTGAATTAGAAAACATAACCATCAACGCATCAGTGGCACACAGCTTGCCCAAATTCTCAGGAGCACTTGGAGAATCTGCGACAACTCACCTCCAACGCCTACATGGCATTTGCCAGAATCTAAAGCCCAATCGAGTGAATATGGACGACTTCAAGTTAAAGGCGTTCTATTTTTCCCTCATGGACTTGGCAAGCGACTGGTTCCTTTCATTGCCTTCCGGAAGCATTAGAACATGGGCTCAGATGCAGAAGAAATTCTTAGACAAATACTATCCGACTGGAAGAGCAATGCAAGTAAGGAAGCAACTACAGGAAATCAAACAGGGTCCCAATGAAACCATGTACGATTACCTGGAAAAGTTCAATCACCTAGAAAGGAGCTGCTGTACCCTTGGACTGCCCGAGAAACTCGTCATCGAGTACCTCATTGATGGATTAAGACCACTAGACAAAATGCTATTGGATGCCTCAGCAGGAGGGTCCATGATGAATCTATCATTAAGTGGCATCAGAAATCTCATCGCCAACGTTGCTGAAAATGCTCGATTTAGAGAAGAGACCACTCGCCAAGATGAATTCTCTTGATCAAAAAGGGTAGCACAAACCGAGGCATCAATAAACTCCATAACTGAAGAGATGAAACAGTTAAAGGAGATGATGACTGAGATCATACGTAGACAGCCAGTTACGGTAAAACCTTGCTAGTTCTGTGGTTCTACAAACCACAAAACGGACGCATGCCCAACATTGATAGAAGAAGGACCGGCTGTTGTAAATACAGTGGGAGGATATCAAGGATACAACAACGACAGAGCTGGACAAAATAGACAGTACGGTCAAACATCCAACCCAGGCTGGCGTAACAACAATAGCTATCTTCAGACGGAGACACAACCAGCTGTCCCTCAACTAGCGCAGTCATTTTACCAACCACCCCACCGACAATATCACCAGAACACTCCATCGGCAGGCCAATATCACCAAAAAGGGCCAAATCAGTACCAAGCCAGACCGAGCAATCAGCAGGAACCAAGCAAGTCGCTCAATGACACGATGAAGGTGCTCACGGGAAACATTAATCAATTGGGTACTTCACTACACCAGTACCAGGCAAAAACTGACGGTGCAATTTCAGAATTGACCAAACAAATGTCCCAGCTCGCCACCGCAATGTCAACACTCACTACTGAACCTAGCAGACTTCCTTCACAGACCATCCAAAATCCTAAGGCGAACATAAGCATGATAAGGAGGTCAAACATGAAGGTTACTCTAGGAGAAGTAGCACGGTCCCCAACCTACAGACTTACAAACAATCATTTCAACCGTAGGAGTCGACCTGATTGGAATCAAGAAGAAGACCGACCCAATGATGGCAAAACATGGGTTACGCATGCTGACAATGGACGGTACGCGTTTACTGTTTGCATAACACCGCCGCCGATCACACACTTTGACATACCAGCATCTGGTTGGGACTCCCCAAATAATATTATTGCTTCGAAGCAAAATATTAAAGAGTCCGAATACGCAAATTCTAAGCCAGGGAGTGGGCAGAATAATCCGACAATAGAAAGAGCCCTCACTTCAGATCATGAGCCACAACCGGAAAGAAATAAAGACCCTGGGGCCTTTACAATCACCTGTGGTATTGGTGAAACCCAGATCTATAAATGCTTAGTCGATCTTGGGGCTGCTGTCAACGCCATGCCTTCCTCCTTGTATTACCTACTAGGACTTGGTCCGTTGAAACCACCTCGATCAAATATCGAGCTAGGAGATAAATCATGCATCCGCCCGGTTGGAGAACTGGAAGATGTAATACTCCATGTGGGAGAACTTGTCGTTGCTGCAGACTTCTATGTAATACCAACAGAAGAAACCTGCGAAGACGACTCACCAACAATAATATTGGGACGACCATTCCACTACGCCACTAAAGCAAGAATCTATGTGGGCAAGGGGTCATTATCACTTAAGTTCGGCGGCAAAATTGCACACTTCTACATTAATAAGAGCCGCCCGGACACGAAGAAACCGCCAGACATAACACCTATATCAGATCACGGTGCACAGTTTTCTGACCTGCCATTAGGGACCAAAAAAGTATCAAGACCAGCAGCTATGGTCAAAGGTCTCCCGCCTTATCAGAAACAATGGAAAGAGAAAACATCAAAACCATGGAGCTCTTACTCCGGCAAGAAGTCAGGAAGAAGCAACACTGGAACGGTGGCAAAGTTTGACCTCAGCCACCCATGGGACCCAAACCAATGAACCACAAACGAGGTATCGTCGAGCCAACGACGTTAAACAAGTGCACTGGTCGGGAGGTAACCCGACACTATCTTACTTTTCCGCACTTTAATTTCTGTCTTTTAAATTCAGTATTTAGTTTTAAGCTTGCATGACTTTTGAACTAAGGCACGCCTTCGTTCAAAAGTGGGGGGTGAGAACCACCTATGTACATAAATAACATGCAGCTGTTTTTTCTTTTTTAGTAATAGTATCTTTTTGAAAATATGAACTTAAGAATGTGAAAAAGATAAATCATAATTCATGCATTAACCTTGTGAAAATTCAACTGTTTAAAAACTTAGAATGTAACTTTCCATTTGTCCTTTGTGCTGAGATAACTAGGGATGTGGAGTTGACATAAATTGCCCTAGAGAGGCTTGGCAAGCAATCAAAGGATCAGATCGAACTATATGGTTTTCGAAGTCAGTGGAGGCTGCACTTCGGGTTTCAGTGAAGATTGAAGTCATCTCCGCCATGCAATGCAAAAGGCGAGGACGGGAATCAAACCGTCCTATCTCCGGTCAAAGTAGCCGAGAAAATAGATGAGCGACCCTCATCTTGACCCGCGCGAAAACGACAGTCAAAGTAGCCGAGAAAATAGATGAGCGACCCTCACCTTGACCCGCGCGAAAACGGCAAAAAAGAGAGGAGCGGGGAGGTATTTCCATAGGCTTGCGGGCGATGATTGGACCTCCCAAAAAGGCTCGAGAAAATGGACTAGCAGTCACAAAAAGGCGAAAAGCTCAATGAAGCAAATCAAGAGGCCAAAGGCCCAAAATTGTGAAGGTTTTAACCGAACAAAAAGTGAAGAACTCAAAAAGTCAAAACAAAGGCCAAATGCCGACTCACTACAAAAGCAGTCCCTCGCCAAAAGAAAATCAAAGTACTCAAACCACTGAAACCTGAACCGAATCACGTGCTAGAGAAAGCTACCAGAAAACCATATAGTAAGAGACGATCCCGAGGTTGCAGTCCAGGAGCCTAAAAAGGGCTATCTCCCGAGACATCCAATATAATTTGCATCTCAGCACGAAGGTACACGTATCAAGTTACTTCTATTTATTTACGCAGTTTAATTTGGTAATAAGTAAGCAATGCATGAATTAGGATAGATCGAGTACCACAGTCTAATTTTCATATTCCAAAGCCAAACTTAGAACTTACGCCCTTTAATAGCATTGTTCGGGACGAACAACTAAAAGTGTGGGGTAATCTGATGGACCATAATCGTATGAAACATAAATGCAGTTAAACCCACCAAATTAGACTGTTTGTCTATCTAACTTCTACGTGTTAGTCCCGATATATTTCCACAGGGCATTTTAGAGACTGAAGTGAAAACACGCTAAGGAGAGGATTTTATGCTGAAAAGATAACAAGAGTCAATCCAAGGTCAAGATCATATGCCGACTGAAGAAATATCAAGGATCCTGACGTTGAATTGACCATAACAAATTAATCAGAAGAATCAGGAGTGGAGTCAAGACAGCCCAGGGAAGAAACACATTTACAGTTTTGTGAAAAGACTGCACAAAACTGTACAAACTCACACATTGGGCAAGGATGACCGGCCACTTGATGAAGTGGTGGCCAAGGGAGGAGCTCCTCCCCCTTGGGCCACCGCCTACCGGCGGCTTTGAGGGGTGGTGACCGGCGGCTTTTGGAGCTCCTCCACATGTCACCACCACCTTCCTCCTCCTCCACCACTCCTCTTCCTCCACATGTGGCCATCTCCTCCCTCCATTTTCTCCTCCAATCAAAATGCAACACTTACCACCCATCTCCACCACCCATCTCCTCCCCTTTGGGCTATAAAAGGAGGAGCTCCTCCTCCTCCAAAACACACCTCAATCTCATTTCACTTCTCTCTCTAGAAGTTGTAATATTTGTAACGTTGTAATCTTGGCTTTGGAAATAAAGGATAGCTCCCTTGGCGCTTCAACGGTTGAGGCATCCAAGAGACCGGCGCTTGACCCTCTTGCCAAGCAAGCCTCTATGTCAACATTAATAAATATAATTGAACACTTACTTGCAACTGAATAATATATATTACATTGGACTAAGATACAATTAATTTCATCAACCTGAATCATACTCAAGTACAAAAGAGCGATATTCTAATTTAATTTGAAGTAAAGAAATAACCGACAAACTCTCATGAAATGACTAGCTGGATGGCGTCGTGCATGATGTATAAAGATCGCTAGAGAAGACACCTGACAGCTTCCAAATAGCAATTCACTTATCTGAAAAGTGAGTGGATAATAACGGGCTGAGTCAAAATGACTCGGTGAATAAATAACATACTTAATAATACTATCAAACCGCGAGACGAGCTTGCCAAATCACATGTCGTGTCCACGATGATGCATGTAATGTATGTCGAGATGCACAAATATATAAAAGATGTCTTCACATCAACTATGATTGTACTTATGACATGCTTGTGTATTAATATCAGTCACAATTATGTAACATCTTCGTAAAGACGAGGGGGATTCTTGTTTGTTATAAACGCCATTACCCATATCTATTAATATAATGATAGGGGAGCGCTCGGTTGAGAACCCCTAAAAATTCGAGAACCTGAGACCCAAATCTCACCATTGCATCAAGTTGCATCTTTGAATGGGGAGGTGACACGTGTCCCACTCACTTTTTTCCTTCATTGTGCAGTTTCGAGCATTATTTTTCCCTAGATACATTTTCATGTTTCGGAAAGTGCACTTAGGCAAAAACGAAAATGCATAAAGAAGGCTCTCAAAGTTCTCGAAAAAAAAAGGGTTCTCATTTGAGAACTCCTCTATAATGATATACGTAAATGCTATTACGTATATCATTAATAATATAATTAAATAAGTACATAATTTACTCACCGACTAACACTATGCCTTCCAAGCTGACTGTTATGCCATATCATTTGTTCTTTTCTCATAACCTGAAAATTAATATCGATATGCTTATTAATCTATATGACTGTCAGCTTCCCAAACATGTAGAACCTATCAAACAGTTAGGGCTGCAAGCGAGTCGATGTACTCGTGATTAGCTCGCGAGACTATTCGGTCAAAGCTCGACTCGATTATAAACGAGTCAAGTATGAGCATGATATTTAGGCTCGTTTATTAAATGAGTCAAGCTTGAACAAAGTGATGCTCGACTCCTTTATAAACTCGATTGAAACTCGGTTAGAACTCGATTTATAACTGAATTGTATGCTTGATTAAAACTCATTTATAATTTATGTAATTAACTATCTAGAAGTCTTTACACAAAGACTTATTTTAATTGATTATTATGACATGTTTTGGCCTATTTGTTGGTCCAAATCCAATAAAACCATAATTTGATGCATGTTTAATTTTCTTTTAAGTACACGATTAAATTAGAATGGCCCCATCATGCCATCATTTTGTGTATTACATCATCTCACATGGTCTCTCATTTTAAATGATTGCAATAAAAATTGTTAAAGCAATATAAATTGTGACATTACTTATGGGTGGGTTTGTACTTTGTTGATGCTGGTCCAACATTTTTTCATCATCCACAACTGATCTACCAACAGAGCAAATAAACAAATAGAGGCTATATTCTATTTCTCTATTGTCTTTGATCAGTTGAAAATATAGCTAAGTATTCAAATAGAATCCAAACACTTGTGCTAAGTCACGGCAATCAAAACATTTGTATTAACTCGGGGTGAACCGAGGTCGTACCCAAAGGACAGGTGGTTAAACCAATAGTGCTAACGATCTGATTAGAATGTCTATGGTTTGAAGGGGGGGGGGGGGGGGGGTTTGTTCTTCTAAGAGAATGATAGTAGAGGGTACTATCCAAAAGTGAGATTGTATCTACTAAAAGTGGTTAACTTTCAACTAAAAGATGACTAGAAATCACTTCTCCACCTAGACAATTATTGTGACAATGAAATGAGACACCAATGATGAAATCACATGCTTAGAAATTGGCTTATGCAACATTGATACTAGGTTCAACTCGCGCTACAACTTAGTACAAAGAGGTTACTTCTCGCATAGTACCTCATACTTGCGTTCTATTGGCACTATAGAATATGAATGTCTAGCCTCACACTTGCGCTTTATTGACTAGATAATCATGTTCTTGTTAAGTTCAAGCAATTCTCATTAGGTTAAAGAGTTATCCAACTAACACAAAATCATAATGCTTCTTCATTTAGTTCAATGAAGTCATGATGATCAACGTTAGCTACATCAAGCATAAAATTAAGCAGAATTCCTATTGAGGACATTTTACAAACACCTTATAGGCAACTCGAGAAATTAAGTTCAAAGGAAGAAGATTCATGTGCAAACTCATTCATCATTAGTATCCAAGGTATTTACAACGTCACAAACATGTCTAGGGGATCCATTGATCCCCAATCAAGGTCACTACTCACTCATGGTGAGTTTACAAACGAAGTCAATAATAAAAATGCAAACAACCATATGGAAAAGTAGAGATTAGAACTTCAAAACCAATATGGAGATTCAAGAACACTAGAGGATCCGTTATTCGATCTTTGTTGTTGGAGTTTTTCTCTTTTAAAACCCTCGATCTCTCTAAAATCCCAGCTCTTTCTCCAGAAAACCGCCTTGGTTCAAAAACCCTAGGTTCTATTTATAGCCCAGCCGTAAAAATCCTGTCTTGATGTCTTTCCGCGAAAGCATGCGAACGCATGAACGGATTTGTGCAAACGCATGGTCTCCTGTTGACTGGGAAGTTTGATCGAGTACGAGCGTGCAGAGCCATGCGTGCGAACGCACGAGATTTTCATGCTTCGGGTCTGGGCTGTGCGAACGCACGAAATGAACTGTGTGAACGCACAAGGCTGCGAAGGTGACAGAGCCCACCGCACTGTCGTTAAGGTGCGG
The DNA here is from genome assembly GCA_033675215.1 of Rhodiola kirilowii. Taxonomy (NCBI): domain Eukaryota; kingdom Viridiplantae; phylum Streptophyta; class Magnoliopsida; order Saxifragales; family Crassulaceae; genus Rhodiola; species Rhodiola kirilowii. The sequence continues at coordinate 27,989,134 of CM066196.1, read as the reverse complement.
TGTTCTCTGTGCAAAATAAATTTATATCTCCGCTACTCGTGACTTTACTACTGGGTAGCAAGTGGTAAGTAGGGGTCGAACCCAAGGGAATTAGGGGGATAAGTTGTTCTTTGAGGGATCGTACAGGGAGGGAGCATGTTTTAGGTTGATTGAGGTTTTAGTGCGGAAAAGTAAGTGTTTTTTGGTTGGTTTTGGTTTTTAGTGCAGAAAAGTAAATGACAGCAAAGTAAATACTGAAAATAAAAGAGAAGACTTACCGTGGTTGTTGCGTGATCGGCAAGTCTTGCGGAACGTCAGTAGTTGATATTGCGGTTTATACTAAAATTGAAAGTAAATGCAGGTGGTGTTTAATCTAAGGAAAGCATTCGGTTTCGGGGGCCTTGTATCAGAGCCTGTTTATCATTGACCTTTAGTGATCCTACTAAGTATTCAAACGTGTATCAAGGCCATTTCAAGCGCTCGATTTGCCACACTGTCTAGCCCATTTCAAGGTCGTAGATCACTTGTTCTATTTAGACTAGCACCCCATTTCATGGTATACTAGCCTATGTGCATCCATTTGAACAATCATTTCCGATCAATCCAAATGGTGTTTTAGAGAGGTCGAACTCCTCAGATAAGCTTTGCCATTTCAAGCATCCACTTACCCGAGTATGTTCACGAACCCCACGGAAGAGTTTTGCCATTTCAAGCATCCACTCAACCTTGGAAGTTCTGACCTAATATGTGGCACATAGAACAAGTTTTGAATACAAAGAAGAGGCACTAAGAGTATGGCCTAAAACATTTATGATACAAGTACACCCCTTCAACCGAATGAAGAGTTTAGCTACGAATATCCACAGAGGTGGATACCATAGGTAAGTACTCGAGGGTTTTTGAAAGACAGTAAGTAAAGGAGAATACTCAAGAACCAACAGGAGTAAACTCAAAAACTACTAGAATACTCAAGAACCAACAGGAGTATTATAGATTTCAAACAAAAGCTTACAAAAGTGCCAAAATCTAGAGAGATAAGTGATTGTGTTGTGGTGGAATGATTTTTGGATGAAGATTACAAAGGAGGGAAGCTTGTATTTATAGGCCAAGGAGGAGAAGAGATGTGGTGAAGAAGGAAGACACTTGGCACAAGGTGAGAGGGGAGCTTCAAAGCCGCCGGTGATGTCATGAGGGGGAGGAAGCCGCCGGCCTAGGTGGCGCAAGGTGGGAGGAGGAAAGCAAAAGCCGCCGGCTAGGTGGCAAATGAGAGTGAGTTTGTGGTTTTTGTGAGCTTTCACAAAAGCCATCGGTCCATTTCAGCTCCGGACTGACTCTGGTTGCTCTTTGATTGGACTTGTTTTGAGTGATTCCATGTCAGGTTCATGATATTTCTTCAGTCGGCATCTGGTCGTGACCTTGGAATGACTCGTAATATATTTTCAGCTTAAAAACTCCTCCTTAGCCTGTATTCTCTCTAGACTCCAAAATACCCTGTAGATAAATATCGGAACTAACAAGCAAAAGTTAAATAGACAAAGAGTCTAATTTGGTGGGTTTAACTGTGTTTATGATTCATACAATTATGGTCCATCAGATCACCCCACACTTTTAGTTGTTCGTCCCGAACAATGCTATTAAAGGGCGGCACACACTATCTATGTAAACTTTTAAAATATGAAAGTGAGACTGTGGGACTAGATTTATCCTAATTTATGCATTACTTACTTATTACCAAATTAAACCGTATAAATACTTAGAAGAAACTTGATACGTGTACCTTTGCGCCGAGATGCAAATTAATTTGGATGTTTCGGGAGATAGCCTTTTTCAGGCTCCTGGACTGCATTCTCGGGACTGACTCGCACTATATGGTTTCCTTGTAGCTTTCTCTAGCACGTGATTCGGTTCGGGTTTCACTGAGTTGAGCCTTTTTTGATTTCTTTTTGGCGAGGGACAGCTTTTGTAGTGAATTGGCCTTTGGCCTTTGATTTGACTCTTTGAGTACTTCACTTTTGTTCGGTTAAAACCTTCACAACTTTGGCCTTTGGCCTTTGATTAGCTCTTTGAGCTTTTGCCTTTTTGTGGCTTGCTAGTCCATTTTATCAAGCCTCTTTTGGGAGGTCCAATCATCGCCCGCGAGCATATGGAAATACCTCCCCGCTCTCTCTCATCCTCGCCATTTTGCGCGAGTCAAAATGAGGGTCGCTCATTTATTTTCCCGGCTACTTTGACTAGAGATAGGACGCTTTGATTCCCGTCCCACCTTTTTTCTGCATAAATGCTGCATGGCGGAGATGACTCTGACTTAACTGAAACCCGAAGTGCAGCCTCCACTGACTTCGAAAACCATATAGTTAGATTCGATCCTTCGAGTGCTTGCCAAGCCTCTCTAGGGCAGTTTATATCAACTCCACATCCCCTGTTTATCTCAGCACAAAGGGACAAATGAGAAGTTACATTCTAAGTTTTTAAACAGTTGAATTTTCACAAGGTAAATGCATGAATTTAGGTCTATCTTTTTCACATTCTCAAGTTCATATTTTCAAAAAGATAATATTAAGAAAAAAGAAAACATGTTTATTAACTATGTACACAGGTGGTTCTCACCCCACACTTTTGAACGAAGGCATTCTTTACGAAATGACTTAGTTCAAAAGCCATGCAAGCAGATATTATATGAGAAGGAAATGACATTAAGGAAAAGGGAAGAACAGAACTCCCTTTAAGGTGTCGAGCGAACGACATGGCTCGAGGCTGGATAATCGAGGGAGTTCGGCTGGGGCCTTGAACTCTTGGCATGGGCTTGGCTGGCTTGATGTTGCACCCAAATCCGATTCCTAAATAGTCATTTCATTCTATGCACCAAGTGGGGGAGAGCAAAAAGCTAAATGACAGAAAATAAAATTGACAGAAAGTAAGATAGATGTCGGGTTACCTCCCGACCAGTGCCTTTGTTTAACGTCGTTGGCTCGATGCATGGGGATCATTGGTTTGGATCCCATGGGTGGCTCAGGTCGTATTTCGCCACTGTTCCTGTGTTGATTCTTGCTTTGACTCTTCCTGATTTCTTGCTTGGGTCAGAACTCCATGGTTTTGGTGTTTTTTCTTTCCATTGTTTCTGAGAAGGCGAGGGTCCTTTGACCATAGTTGCTGGTCTTGTTACTCCTTTGGTCTCTTTTGGCAGGTCAGAAATCTATGTACCGAGATCTGAGATAGGTATAATGTCTGGCGGTTTCTTTGTATCCATGCGGCCATTATCAATGTAGAAATTTGCAATTTTGCCGCCGAACTTAAGCGATAATGAGCCCTTGCCCACATCGATCCTTGCTTTAGTAGCGTAGAGGAATGGTCGTCCCAATATTATTGTTGGGGGGTCGTCTTCGCTGGTCTCTCCCGTTTGTATTACATAAAAGTCTGCAGCAACGACGAGCTCTCCCACATGGAGTATTACATCTTCTAGCACTCCAACCGGACGGATGCACGATTTATCTCCTAGCTCGATATTTGACCTGGGCGGTTTTAATGGACCAAGTCCTAATAAGTAATATAAGGAGGAAGGCATGGCGTTGACAGCAGCCCCTAGATCGACTAAGCACTTATGAATCTGTGTTTCACCAATACCGTAGGTGACTGTGAAGGCCCCTGGGTCTTTATTTCTTTCCGGTTGTGACTCATGATCTGAAGTGAGGGCTCTTTCTATTGTCGGGCCATTCTGCCCATTCCTTGGCTTAGGATTTGTATAATTGGGCCCCTTAAACTCCTGATTTTCTTGGTAAATATTTTGCCTTAAAGCATAAATATTAGTTGGGGAGTCCCACTTTAAATTGTCATTGTCATCCCATCCAGATGCTGGTATGTCAGAGTGTATGATCGGTGGTGGTGTTATGCAAATGGTGAATGCATACCGCCCATTGTCAGCATGCGTGACCCATGTTTTGCCATCATTGGGTCGGTCTTCCTCTTGATTCCAATCAGGACGACGCCTGTGGGTGAAGTACTTATTTGTAAGTTTGTAAGTTGGGGATCGTGCTACTTCTCCCAGTGTCGCCTTTTCGTTTGACCTCTTTATCATGCTAATATTCACCTTTGGGTTTTGGATGGTTTGTGAAGGAAGTCTGCCAGGTTCATTAGTGAGTGTTGACATTGCGGTGGCGAGCTGGGACATTTGTTTGGTTAATTCTGAAATTGCCCCGTCAGTTTTCGCTTGGTATTGGTGTAGCGAAGTACCCAATTGATTTATGCTTCCTGCGAGCTCCTTCATCGTGTCATCGAGCGACTTGGTTGGTTCTTGCTGATTGTTCGGGCCGGCTTGGTACTGATTTGGTCCTCTTTGTTGATATTGGCCTGCTGATGGAGCGTTCTGGTTATACTGTCGGTGGGGGGGGGGGGGGGGTTGGTAGAATGACTGAGCTAGTTGAGGGACAGCTGGTTGTGTTTCCTTCTGAGGATAGTTGTTGTTACGCCAGCTCGGGTTGGTTGCTTGACCATACTGTCTGTTTTGTCCAGCTCTGTCGTTGCTGTTGTTGTTGTATCCTTGGTATCCTCACACTGCATTCACTTCTGCCGGTTCCTCTTCTAGTAATGTCGGGCATGCGTCAGTTTTGTGGTCCGTAGAACCACAAAACTCGCAAGGTTTTACCGGAACTGGCTGCCTTCGTAGGATCTGAATCATCATCTCCTTTAACTATTTCATCTCTTCTGGCATAGAGTTCATCGGTGTTTCAGCTTGTGCCACATTCCTTGTTCGGGAAAATTCTTCCTGCCGAGTTGTCTCTTCTCTAAATCGGGCATTTTCAGCAACATTGGTGATGAGATCCCTTATGCCACTTAATGATAGATTCATCATGGATCCTCCAGCTGAGGCATCCAGGAGCATTTTGTCTAAGGGTCTTAATCCATCAATGAGGTACTTGATGATGAGTTTCTCGGGCAATCCAAGGGTACAGCAGCTTCTCTCCAGGCGGTTGAACTTTTCCAGGTAATCGTACATGGTTTCACTGGGCCCTTGCTTGATGTCTTGTAGTTGCCTCCTTACTTACACTGCCTTTTCTGCCGGGTAATATTTGTACAGGAATTTCTTTTGCATCTGAGCCCATGTTCTGATGCTACCGGAAGGCAATGAAAGGAACCAGTCGTTTGCCGCATCAATGAGTGAAAAGTAGAACGCCTTTAACTTAAAGTCGTCTACGTTCACGCCATTCGGTTTTAAGTTTTGGCAAATACCATGTAAGCGCTGGAGGTGAGTCATTGCTGATTCTCCACGTGTTCTTGAGAATTTTGGCAAGTTGTGGGCTACCGAAGTGTTGATGACGATGTTTTCCAGTTCAGGGCCTTCGTAAATGCACCACGGCTGGGTTTCGAATTCTGGGGCATTGAGTTCTCCCATAGTAGGTGCACGGTAGTTGACATCCCCATAGTAGTTATTGTAGACAGGTTCTTGTCTTGGCATTTGTCGAGGTTGAGGGGGTGGTGGATATCTAGGGGGTTGTACTGGACCAGCTGCATTTCGGTCCTCGGGTGGTTCTTGGTTTCTTCTGATGGCCTCCCTATCACGAGCTCTTCTGTTTCTGATGAGTTGTTCCGGATCGTCCACAAATGGAAGTGGCACCTCATCATTTCGATCGTACAGGTTTATCTCGTCGTCATCTTGGTAGTCATGGTGGCTTTCTTCGCGAGACATGGTTGTTTTGAAGCGAGTATTGATTCAAAGAACTTATCCGATTAGGTAACTAATTCCCCGGCAACGGCGCCAATTTTGACAGAGCCCACGGCACTGTCGTTAAGGTGCGGTGTTCTCTGTGCAAAATAAATTTATATCTCTGCTACTCGTGACTTTACTACTGGGTACCAAGTGGTAAGTAGGGGTCGAACCCAAGGGAATTAGGGGGATAAGTTGTTCTTTGAGGGATCGTACAGGGAGGGAGCGTGTTTTAGGTTGATTGAGGTTTTAGTGCGGAAAAGTAAGTGTTTTTTTGGTTGGTTTTGGTTTTTGATGCGGAAAAGTAAATGACAGCAAAGTAAATACTGAAAATAAAAGAGAAGACTTACAGCGGTTGTTGCGTGATCGGCAAGTCTTGCGGAACGTCAGCAGTTGATATTGCGGTTTATACTAAAATTGAAAGTAAATGCAGGTGGTGTTTAATCTAAGGAAAGCATTCGGTTTCGGGGGACTTGTATCATAGCCTGTTTATCATTGACCTTTAGTGATCCTACTAAGTATTCAAACGTGTATCAAGGCCATTTCAAGCGCTCGATTTGCCACACTGTCTAGCCCGTTTCAAGGTCGTAGATCACTTGTTCTATATAGACTAGCACCCCATTTCAAGGTATACTAGCCTATGTGCATCCATTTGAACAATCATTTCTGATCAATCCAAATGGTGTTTTAGAGAGGTCGAACTCCTCAGATAAGCTTTGCCATTTCAAGCATCCACTTACCTAGGGATGCACATCCGGTCCGGACCGGACCGGAATTTTCAAAAATCTTGGACCGTGGACCGGACCGGACCGGATATATATGGACCGGGACCGGATCGGGACCGGAATTCGTGTGAAAACTTGGACCGAAACCTGGACCGGACCGGGACCGACCGTAATATAGGGTTAGAAAATAAAAAATAAAAAAAATATTAAGAAAATAAAAAAATCTGGTTTATTCCGGTCTAGACCGGGACCGGACCGGGACCGTAATCCTCCAAAAACATGGATCGTGGACCGGACCGGGACCGTTACGAACCCCAATCCGACTGGGACGGCGCACCAATCAAGGTAATCAGTACAACAACCAGCCCCAACAACAACAAAATCAGAATTCATGGCAATACAACTATCAATCGCAGCAACAACCACAAGACACTGGAGAATTATCACGTATAGAGTCTATGCTGACTGGTTTCATGGCAGAGCTGAAGAGCGACAAGCCAGACTCGATAATATTATAGGGACGGTGGAACAACTCCCAATTCAGTAAAGAATACTGAAAGACCAGTTAGAAGCACAAGATATTGCAACCACCGATGAATGCAGAGATGAGGACATTGAGATGGTAATGGCCAACCATCAAGAAGTTGAAATCTATGAAGCATATACATCTTCAGTTTTATCTCCAATCCATGTGGAAGATGATCGGGATACGAGAATGCTCTCTATACCAGAACAACCTGTTTGCGGGGATGGTTTTGAGGCGTTTAGAATGGTTGCCAAGGCTTACACTGAGTTAGAGGATGATGAGGTTTGTACTGACGACGTCTCAGAATATGAAGATGCATCTCCCTCCACTACGAGCGTTTCTACAGGTCATTTAGATGAGCAGACAGAAGGGAACATCATTCCACCAGTTTTTCTGGACGCTGAAGAGCCATCAAGGGATCATAGATACAAAGACTTTGTTGATGTGTACATGAGCTCAATTAAAGAGGATCCTCGCATACATATGAATGTGATAGTGAAGGGAAATTTTGAAGTATGGGAACGTGAGTTTCTAGCTAAAGAGTATACAGGAAGTGTGCTTGTTGGAGCTAGCGCTGAATATATTTATCTTGATAGACAACCTCCAGACAAGTTTGGACAGTTCTTGCCTTACGTCTTGAAACTGTTGTTCGGGAGTTTTTACAGTCCCTTGGTTCTTAAGGGTTTCAAATTTTTGAAGGGACTGCATGCTCTACTCGACGTTCATGTCATACTTGATGGACGTAAATTTCAATGGGATTTGAAGGTGGATTGACACTACCTCCCTTGCTGAGTCTCACCAAGACGTTAAACTAGGTCTCTTCGAGGAGTAACCCGCACTGTAAGTTTTTGTTATTTGCATTTTTCACTTGCATTATGTGTGGACATTTCATGGTTCTAAGTGCGGAGTGCACCAGCCCCTTCTTGATTTTCGATGCTAACCTATTACTTGTGAAGCTTTGTGTGTTTCCCTATATATCTACCAGCTCACAAGTCGTGTTTCACTCACTGGACATCGATTAAATCTCCATGGATATCACACCGTCACACACGAGGGAAGTTCCTATGCGCCTTTTCTTATTTTCTATTTCTGCGCTTAGGGACTAAGCTCATTTTTAAATGTGGAGTGGGTAGCACATAGTCACATATACATTCATAGCATGTCACACATTCACTCTTGCATATGCTCAACTGTCTATGTATTGCGATTGAAATCCTCATTTTCTACGATACTCCTTGACTGATTGACATTCTTTTGGATTCGAAGTCTAGGACTTGAAATAGTTTTACTCGTGTGTGCATTCTCTTGAATCTGTATCACTGCTAGCCCTTGCCTATCGCATGTTCTACGTATTTCTTGAAGCATGTTTAAGACTTGATATTAGTAGGCACCGGTTCAATAATGTCAAAAACTTAAAATTGCATATCTTTTTCTAGGTGACCTTAGTACTAGTATGTGTTTCTCTACACTCGTTGTCATTTGCATGCACCCGCCTTTATTCATACACTATGTCAAGCTTTAAGTGTGGAGTTAGACAATTGGCCTTCAAGTTTTCCCTCAAGAACACAGTTCTTAGTTTTTGAAGTTGGGTGAATTATTGGCCCCAAGCAAATAAAATAACAGAAAAAATTCTGCGAAAAAAGAAAAGAAAAAGAAATAAATACCAAGGACCGTGTGACGAATGTCACCCCTTGTGTATTTGAAAACGCTCTTGAAACAATGTCTGCCCCCTTCTGCTTGATGTAGTGTAATTCCACCTTCTCATTGCGTGCAAATCGTGACTTGTCTTGAGAATTCACATGCTAGAACCTAAGGGACGATCCTTGTGCTTGCACTGAATTTTTTATGCAAATTTTCGTACTATTTTCCAGAAATTCTTAAGCCAAGCTCCTCTTCTCTTACGGGTCATTGTCTAATCCTTGGCACTTGAGAATGAGCTTTGCGCCAGGAGCCCGTGGACTATCCCTAGATAGCATAGGTGAATGGCGAGCATGTTTTGTGCGAATTTTCATGCTCTTATCCCGTAGCGATAGAACTATTTAGAACTTGTGATGAGGCGTTTGTTAGTCGTGTGTACTGACTGTTTGAATACATAACTCGTGTAATCTATGATTGTCTGAAACTTTAATGAAGATGTTTGACTTGAAGTTGAGGTAACACGGTGAATCCGAGGTATGACATGACTTTACTGTGACTCGTTGAGCATCATTTCATGCATACACGTTAGTTAGTTGTATATGGGATTTGTAGGTAGTCCCATTCCTGAAAACCTTCACGAGACTATACTCGTGCTACTAGGGCAGCCTATAGGTTTAAAGGCTTGATGCATATGCTAAATGCATTCGTGACCTCTACGACAGTGAGTTATCTTTTTTGTTTTCATTATTAGTTAGGATTGATCACATGACACTTGAGTGGGTAGCCTAGAAACATATGGCTGTTGAGCCTCACCTGGACTTGCTTTTATTCTGCTATTTGTTCGACATTTGTTCGGGACGAACAAATCCTTAGTGTGGAGTGTTTTGATCGGTCGAATTCTTGACCTATTATTCACTTCATTCGATGATGGATTAAGTTTGTTTTCCGGACATTTTGTTATCATTTAATCTATTTTCTAGTGTTTCAGGTCATATATCACATTCCAAATACTTTTGGATTGATCTGAAGCAAAACAAAGCATTTAGTAGAGATATCGGTAAAAACAGGGCAGATTGACCTTCCTGACTTGTTTTGAACGTACAGGTCGCAATTGGTGTCCAAATGAGTCGAAATTTAGCTTGTTGGAAAGCTAATTCAATTCCCTACAACGTTGTAGTTGAAACAAAGAGTAGATTCGAAGGTTCAGACCTCCAAAAAGGCAAAATAAGTCAGCCCGTTACAAGTTCAGCAGCCGTTACACACTGGATTGTAACGGCTGTAACGGGCATGAATTTTCCCAGAGATTTTTGCTTAGCCCGTTACAGCCGTGACACTCAGATGTAACGGCTATAACGGGCCCGTCGAAGGCAGTTTCAAAAAAATCAATTTTAGGGCTTTTCTGGACTGATTTTTGGGAAGTTTCCTAATATCGTTTTTGGGCTCTTTGGCCTTATGGAAAGCTATAAATAGAGGGTTGGCTGACTAAAATTAGGGGGGACGAATTGAGGTGTGCTTATTTTTAGAGAAGACGAAATCCTAGCTTGGAGAAGAGACAACAATTCATCATGAGGAATTCAACGAGGCACCGCGTCTTTACGGTTTACTCGTTCTTTCCTTCTCTATACACTATTTTTGGTTTAATCACCATGAATAGTGAGTAGTCTCTTATTCTGGGATCCTACGGATCCCGTGCTATGTAACCCTAACTCTTCATGTGATCAATTAAAGTTGTTATTTATGCGATTCGATTATTCAATTTCATTGTGTGCTTAATATTATCGTTCTATGCAAGTATTTACATCAAAGGGTATGTTTGCATTGCTAGAACGTATTTAGGTTATATGCCGAAAGGTGGATAGGCCCTAGGGATTAACCGGATTACATGAAATTGATATTAGCTCATGTTTACATGAATTAATAGGAAAACCTTTAGTTTAATAAATCGAGATCGTTGATAATCCGTGGATGGGCGGCGTTCAACGATTGAGATTAATCTAGACAATGATCCGTGTATGGGCGGCTTGTCTAGTGTTATTTCGGTTTGATTCCATATTCGATAGCATGAATAATTTACGTAACATGATTGCATGATTAGTGGGGTTAGCACGGGTGAAGTATGGATTCTGGAATTCTTCCTCTGATTGAATCACAAACCTTTTATTTTCTGCACATTTAATTTCTGCAATCTTTCGTGACACCCAGCCGTTGTTAATTCGGAATAGCTAAATAGGTCGCTCATTAGCTAGTACTCACACGCGTTTGCTCCTTGGATCGACCTTTGGCTTACCAAGGTTATAAATTTTGTTTGACTGCAACTTGACCCCTAAAATGTATAAATTGACAACTAAAAAGGGTTAAAAATACGCTTGTCAGGTCGCCTAAAATGCATATATTTTAGCGCTATCAAATCACCCCACACTTAATGTTTGATCGTCCCAAGCAAACTAATCATAGAGATCAACAACAATAATGCACTTCACTCACTCAGGATCGGCTCAAAGAAAACTCCATATGGTCACGAAAACTAACTAAAAACATTAAGAAATAAATTCTACTTCTAACTAACCACTTTCGTAGGTAACACGAGTACATTTAGCGAATGCACCGAGCCTTTAAACCCCTAGGCTACCCTAGTGGAGGAGTTGTAGTCTCCTGAGAGTTTTTAGACTTGGGAATACTCACAAATCCCACAAAAAGAACAACCATCCAATTAGGCATTTTAAGTTCACAAATGTCAAAGTACTAGGCAAGGTGTTTTCCATGAAGTTCATAATGTATTCAAACTAGATATGTGCATTTCAATCACTACATGAAACCTCTTCAAATCCTTATGGAAACTCATGAATAATGACATTCAAGCAAATCAAAGCAAAGACTAGCAAACCTTTAATCAAGGGTTCTAGTCATTTTCTATATCAAAGACTTCAAGAAAACAATCTAACAGTCGCAAAGAAATCTTGTTTGACCACTCACCAATGCTAGCAAGGAGGCTAGTACATTGGCTTGTGACTTTGAACTCATTCTCAAGCCTAAGACGCAAAGGTCACTTAGTCAAAAGAGAAGAGGAGTTCCAACATCAAAACTTTTATATACACTTGCAAATCATATCACGCCTAAGGATAAAAGAATACGAGGTTCGTCCCTTAGTGAATTCTTGCTAGTAAGTTTCAATTGTCTCATTAGTTTTCATGCTAGAGAATGGTGGAGTAGCCGATTGTCAACTCTAAGTGCAACTTTAAGGGGGTAGCATGGTCTTTGGCCGTACTAAGCACTTTTGAGGGGGAAATTACCTTCCTAACCCTTGGCGCTTAGCACATAATTCTTTAAACTCACTTCCTAATGGTGATCAATCATAAGGAAGAAGCTTGGGGCTTATTACACTTTTTTTTCCTTCTCTTTTTTTTCTTTTCTTGCCCTCTTTTGACCCCACACTTAGAACTTTGACAAAGGGCTAAGTGTTAAAAATGGGGCATGACAAACCAACAAGACAAATCCACAAGACAAGCAAAGTCACTAAGGTCACCTAAAGGCAATCAGGGCATGCAAGGTTTTTTAATAATAATTTTTTTTCTTATTTTTTTATTTTTTTTTTCATTATTTTTTCGATTTCATGCTTTCAAAGATCAACTCTCTAGTCTCAACAAGAAAAAGCTTAGAATAAAAGATAAAGAAGTGCTAGTAGAAGCTTTGATCCTCAAGAATGAAAGTCAACAATCCAATCCATTAGTCATCTAAAGGATCAATTAAGTGAAATCATGCATGACTAGTTGATAGCCTTGCCCAGACTTTTTGTTTTCATTAAAAATTTGAGTTTTTGGATGAATGTCACAGTAGTGTAAGTGTTTTCCTCTAAACATGCAAATTGATTGGATTCTAAACATGAAAGCACGGCAAGCAAGCACAAACATCTCGTGTAGTCAAAACATAGGCACCCCACACTTAGCAATTGCTTAGTCCCTAAGCAATGAATAGCATGAAAAGCAAAGAGAAAGTTAAGAAAAACTTCTCTCATTTGGAGGTAGCCATTCCAAAGTAAGAGATGTTGCTTCGCGCGTCTAGTCCTTGGGCGACTGAACTTGCACAAAAGATTCGATTAATGATTCCCCCCCCCCCCCCTTTTCCTCTATAAGACAAGAAACTCAAAAATGAGAGTGTTAAGCACACAAGGTAAAGAAATCATCATCGTAAACATGTCAACATCATGCAAGCCAACTTATAACTCATCAAAAGAACACATCATCGAACGCCAAATGTCCATATCTATCAAAAGTGCACTGAAACAAGTTAGAATGGTGCCGAACACAAACATGCGCGCGCACACTCTGAAGTGTGCGAACGCATGAAGGCTTGAAACGCTGGGAAAGATGAGCATGCGTTCGCGTGAAGGGATTTGTGCGAACGCACAAATGCAGACAGTGGCACAGATTTCGCTTGCGAACGCATGGAATCATGCGACCAAAGCACAAAGTAGAAAAAAACTGGGCATGCGAACGCACAGATAGCATTGTGCGAACGCACAGCACTGGGCAGTGGCATTCTTTTTATGTGCGAGCGCATGAAATCTATGCAAGCACAACGAAATGAAGAAAAGGCCAATTATGCGAACGCACGGATGAAACTATGCGAACGCATGGAGTTACGGACAAGAATTTCTAAGCCAAACTCAAATCGTACATCAACACTCATGCACAAAACTTCAATACCCCACACTTATATCCTATCAAGACATCAAATTCACCAAGCATATGTGAAGAAAACATCATGCTAAAAGCATTCCAATCGTACATCGATCATCAAATATAGGCATTCACACATGCATAGTTCATATCCTCAAATTCTTGCACGAAGCAAATAGAAATCCAATCAAAATAGATATACTTAAAGATCAAGGGAGAAACACTCACAAGCCTAGTTTAACGTCTTGGCTAAGACGGAGCCGATTCTCCTCACAATAATTAGAAGCACACTTGAGGAGTCTTATGCAAAGACCCCTCCTCAAGCGGATATGTTGAGAAGTAGAGGAGTCAATCCAGGTTCTTTGAAGAGTTGCAGGCGACTTGCTTAATAGCTTTTGTCCAAGGTGATGTTTGCTTCTCACACTACTACAGACGGGACCTTATGCAAAGGTTCTGAGATAGCTTATGCAACGGTTCCTCATCCGTTGCATAAGCTACCGTTGCATACGATACACCATTATGCAACGGTTTTCTTGAACCGTTGCATAAGATCATGACCTTATGCAACGGTTTTAACAACAAACCATTGCGTAAGTTTTGGAAAAAATGGACAGATTTTAGCTGTTTTAGCTCAAATCCGCCTGAAAAATTGAATACAAATTGTAAACAAAATTTAATACCCTGCTGTTACACATTCCAAACATGGAAATAGTTTCATTTCACTCAAAATACAACCATATGCATTCATACAAGTCATTATATACAACCATCCATATATACACTGGTTTATAACAACTTCACATAAACGCAATCACATGAATACACTATGTTCGAATAAGTAGTTGTACAAGTAGGCGGCGATCTCATCTCGCACGTCTTGTACCATTCCCAACTCATATGAGCGTGTCCCATTAGGAAAAACCTATAACAAAATAAGAAGACAATAACATGAATATATAAAAATACTTGTACTGTGGGTCAATTCCCTTTAACAAAAGGTGTTTCCGTAATTTCTTTGGTTTGACCTTTTTGTTATTCCAGCAACCTGATGGACCATAATTATACAAATCATAAACACAGTTAAACCCACCAAATTAGACTGTTTGTCTATTTAACTTTTGCTTGTTAGTTCCGATATTTATCTACAGGGTATTTTGGAGACTAGAGAGAATACACGCTAAGGAGGAGTTTTTACGCTGAAAATATATTACGAGTCATTCCAAGGTCACGATCAGACGCCAACTGAAGAAATCTTAAGATCCTGACATTGAATTACTCATAACAAATCCAACCGAGGAGCAACGAAAGTCAGTTCGGAGCTGAAATACACCGATAGTTTTGTGAAAACATCACAAAAATCACAAAACTCCTCTTCTCCCCTCTAGATGACCGGCTACTTGGGGAAGAAGGATGACTCATGGGGTGGCTTTCCCCTCCCCTCCCCTCTATGACCGACGGCTTCTCCTCCATGACCGGCCACCGGCGGCTTTGAGGAGACCATGGCTTTGTGCCATGTGTCCTCCTTCTCCTCCACACATCTCCTCCTCCCATGGCTATAAATAGAGCCTCTCCCCTTCACTTGTAAATCATCCCAAAATCAAAAACACTTCTCTCTCTAAGATTTGGTACTTTGTAAGCTTTTGTTCTATATCTATAATACTCCTGTTGGTTCTTGAGTATTATAGTTCGGTCTTGAGTACTGTTGTCGGTTCTTGTAGTACTCAAGCTTTACTTTTCTCTATTCTTGAGTACTCTTGTCGGTTCTTGAAGTACTCACCCATTTCCCTTACTTACTGTCTTTCAAAAACCGTAAGTACTTAGCTATGGTATCCACCTCTATGGATATTCGTAGCTAAACTCTTTATTCGGTTGAAGGGGTGTACTTGTATCATAAAATGTTTTAGGCCATCTTTTTAGTGCCTCTTCTTTTTATTCAAAACTTGTTCTATGTGCCATATATTAGGCTAGAACTTCCAAGGTTGAGTGGATGCTTGAAATGGCAAAACTCTTCCGTGGGGGTTCGTGAACATACTCGGGTAAGTGGATGCTTGAAATGGCAAAGCTTATCTGAAGAGTTCGACCTCTTTTAAACACCATTTGGTTTGATCGGAAATGATTGATCAAATGGATGCACATAGGCTAGTATACCTTGAAATGGGGTGCTAGTCTAAATAGAACAAGTGCTCTTCGACCTTGAAATGGGCTAGACGGTGTGTGCAAATCGAGTGCTTGAAATGGCCTTGATACACTTTTGAATACTTAGAAGGATCACTAAAGGTCAATGATAAACAGGCTATGATACAAGGCCCCAGAAACCGAAGGCTTTCCTTAGATTTAAAAAACCCCTTGCACTTACTTTCAATTTTAGTATAAACAGTACTATCAACTGCTGACGTTCCGGAAGGCTTACCAATCACGCATCACCCGTTGTAAGTCTTCTACTTTTATTTTCAGTACTTTACTTTTCTGTCATTTACTTTTCCGCACTAAAAACCAAAACCAACCAACCAATCACTTACTTTTCCGCACTAAAACCTCAATCAACCTAAAACACGCTCCCTCGCTGTACAATTCCCTGAAAGAATAGCTTATCCCCCTAATTCCCTTGGGTTCGACCCCTACTTACCACTTGCTACCCAGTAGTAAGGTCACGAGTAGCGGAATACAAATTTGCTTTTGCACAGAGAACACCGCACCTTAACGACAGTGCGGTGGGCTCTGTCAAAACTGGCGCCATTGCCGGGGAATTAGCCGTCGGATAAGTTGTTCTTTCCCTCCCCTTCTCATGACGCTACCCACTACATATGCATGGACAACAAGACATCTTCCTCTGTTCGGAGGTACGGATGGAGAAGACCCAGTACAACACTGCCGAAACTTTCACCACGTTTGCCAACACATAAAACCTGAAAATGAAATGTTAGAGGAATTTAAGCTTAAATGCTTCAAATTTTCTTTAACTGATTTTGCGACAATTTGGTATTACACATCAACCGCTAGTCGTGCAGAACATTTTGTGGATCTTTGCGTTCCATTCCTAAAGGAATTCTCCCCCCCATCCTTACGCCAAAAAACCCGTGAGAAGATCATGTGCCTTCAACAATCCCGGGATGAGACTTTGGACGAATACTACACGAACTATGACACCATCGTCTCAAGCTGCCCGCACCATGGATTCACGAAGAAAGTTCTTTTTCAAAAATTTCTTCGTGGGATGAGGGCCGATGAGCTGACAAGGATTAACGAAGCAATGAGAAGATCAGCCGCGAACTTATCCATAGCAGACATGTGGAACCTCATAGATAACCTGGCCGCAATCACAAAACGAAGACCCCAAGCTGACAGAGGAATGCAGATAGAAGAGGCTGGTCCAGAGACAAATGAAGAAGATACTCCCGAGCCATCTGAAGAATCAGACATAGAAAGCATCGGAAGCAACGAGGAAGAACCCTCGTGGGAACTCGAGACGGTGCCAACAAGGGAAGAAGTCCAAAACACCACTGAAAACTATGTGAGCCATGAAGAGGCTAAAAAAGGATGGGAAATGGGCCTGAGCAGAACGACTCCTCGATGGAGCATGTTTTCGCCATGACTGGACAAGGCAGCCCTAAACACCAGAAAACCCAGTTCAAGAGACTAGTAGTGAAGGGTCCCTCACCTTCTCAGAGACGTTGGAAGGAGAAACCACCAGAACCATGGGAACTGGACCCAAGCCCGTCGTCCCCCAAAAACCCAGGAAGAGTCAAAGCAAGAATCAAAGTTGGCCCAATGAAGAAATACGACCTGAGCCACCCATGGGATCCAACCCAGTGATCCATGAATGAGGTACTGTCGAGCCAATGACGTTAAACAAAGGCACTGGTCGAAAGGTAACCCGACACCTATCTTACTTTCAGTCTTTTATTTTTCTGTCATTTAGTTTTTACCAATAAGTCGCTCTCACCCACTTGGTGCATAGAAGAAATGACTATTCAGGAATCGGACTTGGGTGCAACATTAAGCCAGCCAGGCCTACGCTAAGAGTTCAAGGCCCCAGCCGAACTCCCTCGATTATCCAGCCTCATGCCATGTCGTTCGCTCGACACTTTAAAGGGAGTTTTGTTCTTCCCTTTTCCTTAATGTCATTTCATTCTCATAATTGTCTGCTTGCATGGCTTTTGAACTAAGTCATTTTGTAAAAGAATGCCTTCGTTCAAAAGTGTGGGGTGAGAACCACCTGTGTACATAAACATGTTTTCTTTTTTCCTTAATATTATCTTTTTGAAAATATGAACTTGAGAATGTGAAAAAGATAGATCATAATTCATGCATTAACCTTGTGAAAATTCAACTGTTTAAAATCTTAGAATGTAACTTCTCATTTGTCCCTTTGTGCTGAGATAAACTAGGAATGTAGAGTTGACATAAACTGCCCTAGAGAGGCTTGGCAAGCACTCGAAGGATCGAATCTAACTATATGGTTTTCGAAGTCAGTGGAGGCTGCACTTCGGGTTTCAGTGAAGATTGAAGTCATCTCCGCCATGCAGTGTTTATGCAAAAAGAAAAAAAGGCGAGGACGGGAATCACACCGTCCTATCTCTTGTCATAGTAGCCAAGAAAATAGATGAGCGACCCTCATCTTGACCCGCGCGAAACGGCAAGGATGAGAGGAGAGGGGAGGTATTTCCATATGCTCGCGGGCGATGATTGGACCTCCCAAAAAGGCTTGAGAAAATGGACTAGCAAGCCACAAAAAGGCAAAAGCTCAAAGAAGCAAATCAAGAGGCCAAAGGCCCAAAGTTGTGAAGGTTTTAACCGAACAAAAAGTGAAGTACTTAAAGAGTCAAATCAAAGGCCAAAGGCAGATTCACTACAAAAGCTGTCCCTCGCCAAAAGAAAATCAAAAACCAAACCATTGAAACCCGAACCAAATCACGTGCTAGAGAAAGCTACAAGGAAACCATATAGTGCGAGACGGTCCCGAGGATGCAGTCCAGGAGCCTGAAAAGGGCTATCTCCCGAAACATCCAAAATGATTTGCATCTCAGCACGAAGGTACAAGTATCAAGTTTCTTCTATTTATTTACACGGTTTAATTTAGTAATAAGTAGTAATGCATGAATTAGGATAAATCGAGTCCCACAGTCTAACTTTCATATTTTAAAAGTTTACTTAGTGCCGCCCTTTAATAGCATTGTTCGGGACGAACAACTAAAAGTGTGGGGTGATCTGATGGACCATAATTATACGAATCATAAACACAGTTAAACCCACCAAATTAGACTGTTTGTCTATTTAACTTTTGCTTATTAGTTCCGATATTTATCTACAGGGTATTTTGGAGACTAGAGAGAATACACGCTAAGGAGGAGTTTTTACGCTGAAAATATATTACGAGTCATTTCAAGGTCACGATCAGACGCCGACTGAAGAAATCTTAAGATCCTGACATTGAATTACTCAAAACAAATCCAACCGAGGAGTAACCAAAGTCAGTCCGGAGCTGAAATACATTGATAGTTTTGTGAAAACATCACAAAAATCACAAAACTCCTCTTCTCCCCTCTAGATGACCGGCTACTTGGGGAAGAAGGATGACTCATGGGGTGGCTTTCCCCTCCCCTCCCCTCCATGACCGGCGGCTTCTCCTCCATGACCGGCCACCGGCGGCTTTGAGGAGACCATGGCTTTGTGCCATGTGTCCTCCTTCTCCTCCACACATCTCCTCCTCCCATGGCTATAAATAGAGCCTCTCCACTTCACTTGTAAATCATCCCAAAATCAAAAACACTTATTTCTCTTAGATTTGGTACTTTGTAAGCTTTTGTTCTATATCTATAATACTCCTGTTGGTTCTTGAGTATTATAGTTCGGTCTTGAGTACTCTTGTCGGTTCATGTAGTACTCAAGCTTTACTTTTCTCTATTCTTGAGTACTCTTGTCGGTTCTTCAAGTACTCACCCCTTTCCCTTACTTACTGTCTTTCAAAAACCGTAAGTACTTAGCTATGGTATCCACCTCTATGGATATTCGTAGCTAAACTCTTCATTCGGTTGAAGGGGTGTACTTGTATCATAAAATGTTTTAGGCCATCTTTTTAGTGCCTCTTCTTTTTATTCAAAACTTGTTCTATGTGCCATATATTAGGCCAGAACTTCCAAGGTTGAGTGGATGCTTGAAATGGAAAAACTCTTCCGTGGGGGTTCGTGAACATACTCGGGTAAGTGGATGCTTGAAATGGCAAAGCTTATCTGAGGAGTTCGACCTCTTTTAAACACCATTTGGTTTGATCGGAAATGATTGATCAAATGGATGCACATAGGCTAGTATACCTTGAAATGGGGTGCTAGTCTAAATAGAACAAGTGCTCTACGACCTTGAAATGGGCTAGACGGTGTGTGCAAATCGAGTGTTTGAAATGGCCTTGATACGCTTTTGAATACTTAGAAGGATCACTAAAGGTCAATGATAAACAGGCTATGATACAAGGCCCCAGAAACCGAAGGCTTTTCTTAGATTTAAAAAACCCCTTGCACTTACTTTCAATTTTAGTATAAACTGTATTATCAATTGCTGACGTTCCGGAAGGCTTACCAATCACGCATCACCCGCTGTAAGTCTTCTACTTTTATTTTCAGTACTTTACTTTTCTGTCATTTACTTTTCCGCACTAAAAACCAAAACCAACCAACCAATCACTTACTTTTCCGCACTAAAACCTCAATCAACCTAAAACACGCTCCCTCACTGTACAATTCCCTCAAAGAATAGCTTATCCCCCTGATTCCCTTGGATTTGACCCCTACTTACCACTTGCTACCAAGTAGTAAGGTCACGAGTAGCGGAATACAAATTTGCTTTTGCACAGAGAACACCGCACCTTAACGACAGTGCGGTGGGCTCAATCAAAACTGGCGCCGTTGCCGGGGAATTAGCCATCGGATAAGTTGTTCTTTCCCTCCCCTTCTTATGACGCTACCCACTACATATGCATGGACAACAAGACATCTTCCTCTGTTCGGAGGTACGGATGGAGAAGACCCAGTACAACACTGTCGAAACTTTCACCACGTTTGCCAACACATGAAACCTGAAAATGAAATGTTAGAGGAATTTAAGCTTAAATGCTTCAAATTTTCTTTAACTAATTTTGCGACAATTTGGTAGTACACATCAACCGCTAGTCGTGCAGAACATTTTGTGGATCTTTGCGTTCCATTCCTGAAGGAATTCTCCCCCCCATCCTTACGCCAAAAAACCCGTGAGAAGATCATGTGCCTTCAACAATCCTGGGATGAGACTTTGGACGAATACTACACGAACTATGACACCATCGTCTCAAGCTGCCCGCACCATGGATTCACAAAGAAAGTTCTTCTTCAAAAATTTCTTCGTGGGATGAGGGCCGATGAGCTGACAAGGATTAACGAAGCAATGAGAAGATCAGCCGGGAACTTATCCATAGCAGACATGTGGAACCTCATAGATAACCTGGCCGCAACCACAAAACGAATACCCCAAGCTGACAGAGGAATGCAGATAGAAGAGGCTGGTCCAGAGACAAATGAAGAAGATACTCCCGAGCCATCTGAAGAATTAGACATAGAAAGCATCGGAAGCAACGAGGAAGAACCCTCGGTGCCAACAAGGGAAGAAGTCCAAAACACCACTGAAAACCTTGTGAGCCATGAAGAGGCTAAAAAAGGATGGGAAAAGGGCCTGAGCAGAACGACTCCTCGATGGAGCATGTTTTCGCCATGACTGGACAAGGCAGCCCTAAACACCAGAAAACCCAGTTCAAGAGACTAGTAGTGAAGGGTCCCTCACCTTCTCAGAGACGTTGGAAGGAGAAACCACCAGAACCATGGGAACTGGACCCAAGCCCGTCGTCCCCCAAAAACCCAGGAAGAGTCAAAGCAAGAATCAAAGTTGGCGCAATGAAGAAATATGACCTGAGCCACCCATGGGATCCAAACCAGTGATCCAGGAATGAGGTACTGTCGAGCCAACGACGTTAAACAAAGGCACTGGTCGGGAGGTAACCCGACACCTATCTTACTTTCAGTCTTTTATTTTTCTGTCATTTAGTTTTTACCAATAAGTTGCTCTCACCCACTTGGTGCATAGAAGAAATGACTATTCAGGAATCGGACTTGGGTGCAACATTAAGCCAGCCAGGCCTACGCCAAGAGTTCAAGGCCCCAGCCGAACTCCCTCGATTATCCAGCCTCATGCCATGTCGTTCGCTCGACACTTTAAAGGGAGTTCTGTTCTTCCCTTTTCCTTAATGTCATTTCATTCTCATAATTGTCTGCTTGCATGGCTTTTGAACTAAGTCATTTCGTAAAAAGAATGCCTTCGTTCAAAAGTGTGGGGTGAGAACCACCTGTGTACATAAAACTGTTTTCTTTTTTCCTTAATATTATCTTTTTGAAAATATGAACTTGAGAATGTGAAAAATATAGATCATAATTCATGCATTAACCTTGTGAAAATTCAACTGTTTAAAAACTTAGAATGTAACTTCTCATTTGTCCCTTTGTGCTGAGATAAACTAGGGATGTGGAGTTGACATAAACTGCCCTAGAGAGGCTTGGCAAGCACTCGAATGATCGAATCTAACTATATGGTTTTCGAAGTCAGTGGAGGCTGCACTTCGGGTTTCAGTGAAGATTGAAGTCATCTCCGCCATGCAGTGTTTATGCAAAAAGAAAAAAAGGCGAGGACGGGAATCACACCATCCTATCTCTTGTCAAAGTAGCCGAGAAAATAGATGAGCGACCCTCATCTTGACCCTCGCGAAACGGCAAGGATGAGAGGAGCGGGGAGGTATTTCCATATGCTCGCGGGCGATGATTGGACCTCCCAAAAAGGCTTGAGAAAATGGACTAGCAAGCCACAAAAAGGCAAAAGCTCAAAGAAGCAAATCAAGAGGCCAAAGGCCCAAAGTTGTGAAGGTTTTAACCGAACAAAAAGTGAAGTACTCAAAGAGTCAAATCAAAGGCCAAAGGCCGATTCACTACAAAAGTTGTCCCTCGCCAAAAGAAAATCAAAAACCAAACCACTGAAACCCGAACCGAATCACGTGCTAGAGAAAGCTACAAGGAAACCATATAGTGCGAGACGGTCCCGAGGATGCAGTCCAGGAGCCTGAAAAGGGCTATCTCCCGAAACATCCAAAATAATTTGCATCTCAGCACGAAGGTACAAGTATCAAGTTTCTTCTATTTATTTACACGGTTTAATTTAGTAATAAGTAGTAATGCATGAATTAAAATAAATCGAGTCCCACAGTCTAACTTTCATATTTTAAAAGTTTACTTAGTGCCGCCCTTTAATAGCATTGTTCGGGACGAACAACTAAAAGTGTGGGGTGATCTGATTGACCACAATTATACGAATCATAAACACAGTTAAACCCACCAAATTAGACTGTTTGTCTATTTAACTTTTGCTTGTTAGTTCCGATATTTATCTACAGGGTATTTTGGAGACTAGAGAGAATACATGCTAAGGAGGAGTTTTTACGCTGAAAATATATTACGAGTCATTTCAAGGTCACGATCAGACGCCGACTGAAGAAATCTTAAGATCCTGACATTGAATTACTCAAAACAAATCCAACCGAGGAGCAACCAAAGTCAGTCCGGAGCTGAAATACACCGATAGTTTTGTGAAAACATCACAAAAATCACAAAACTCCTCTTCTCCCCTCTAGATGATCGGCTACTTGGGGAAGAAGGATGACTCATGGGGTGGCTTTCCCCTCCCCTCCCCTCCATGACCGGCGGCTTCTCCTCCATGACCGGCCACCGGCGGCTTTGAGGAGACCATGGCTTTGTGCCATGTGTCCTCCTTCTCCTCCACACATCTCCTCCTCCCATGGCTATAAATAGAGCCTCTCCACTTCACTTGTAAATCTTCCCAAAATCAAAAACACTTCTCTCTCTAAGATTTGGTACTTTGTAAGCTTTTGTTCTATATCTATAATACTCCTGTTGGTTCTTGAGTATTATAGTTTGGTCTTGAGTACTCTTGTCGGTTCTAGTAGTACTCAAGCTTTACTTTTATCTATTCTTGAGTACTCTTGTCGGTTCTTGAAGTACTCACCCCTTTCCCTTACTTACTGTCTTTCAAAAACCGTAAGTACTTAGCTATGGTATCCATCTCTATGGATATTCGTAGCTAAACTCTTCATTCGGTTGAAGGGGTGTACTTGTATCATAAAATGTTTTAGGCCATCTTTTTAGTGCCTCTTCTTTTTATTCAAAACTTGTTCTATGTGCCATATATTAGGCCAGAACTTCCAAGGTTGAGTGGATGCTTGAAATGGCAAAACTCTTCCGTGGGGGTTCGTGAACATACTCGGGTAAGTGGATGCTTGAAATGGCAAAGCTTATCTGAGGAGTTCGACCTCTTTTAAACACCATTTGGTTTGATCGGAAATGATTGATCAAATGGATGCACATAGGCTAGTATACCTTGAAATGGGGTGCTAGTCTAAATAGAACAAGTGCTCTACGACCTTGAAATGGGCTAGACGGTGTGTGCAAATCGAGTGCTTGAAATGGCCTTGATACACTTTTGAATACTTAGAAGGATCACTAAAGGTCAATGATAAACAGGCTATGATACAAGGCCCCCGAAACCGAATGCTTTCCTTAGATTTAAAAAACCCCTTGCACTTACTTTCAATTTTAGTATAAACTGTATTATCAACTGCTGACGTTCCGGAAGGCTTGCCAATCACGCATCACCCGCTGTAAGTCTTCTACTTTTATTTTCAGTACTTTACTTTTCTGTCATTTACTTTTCCGCACTAAAAACCAAAACCAACCAACCAATCACTTACTTTTCCGCTCTAAAACCTCAATCAACCTAAAACACGCTCCCTCGCTGTACAATTCCCTCAAAGAATAGCTTATCCCCCTAATTCCCTTGGGTTCGACCCCTACTTACCACTTGCTACCCAGTAGTAAGGTCACGAGTAGCGGAATACAAATTTGCTTTTGCACAGAGAACACCGCACCTTAACGACAGTGCGGTGGGCTCCGTCACAACCCATACATGGACAATAAACACATTCAATGTTGTTCTGGACGCATACGAAGATGCAAATGCACAAAAATCCATAATCCCTTGATCGTACTGTACACTTAACCTACTACCGGATACCCAATCTCGATTCATCATAACTACATAAAGCATTATATACTCATAGTTAGAAAGAGATATTGTTATGGTTGATATAATTATTAGTAGAAATAGACCATTCAAATCTACTCCATAAAGCACACTCCAACAATTAAAAAAGTTGTAAATGATTTACATAGTGTAGTTTACCTTAGATTAGAATCTCTCGGAGAAAATAGCCAAAGGTTGGATGCAGCGTCGACTCTATAAAGTTATAAACAACAACAAATAAGGTTAGTAAACGAAGAAATATCAAATAACCAATATGATTGGAGACGTAAGTAGTAAACTCGTTTAATTGGGTAATTTACCTTAAAATAGAAGCTTTCCTAAGAAAATGAAATACTGGGTGTGCAACACGTACGGACTAGATCTATAAACAACGAAAACAACATAGTAAACAAGGAAATAAAATTTAATCTCCATGTTAATAGGAAAATATGTAAGAATGATAACCATCAAATACCTTAAAATTGGAAGAAGCGGCAAAGAAAAAGATTTGGTAGTTGTATTTTCTAATGTTGGAGAAGTGAAGCTTCCTCTTGCTAATCGGCTAACAAGTACTACAAGTAGTGAACGAATATTGGTAAGAAATTGAGAACAAATCAATGCAATAACATGTTGCTATAAATACACCTTCATATATCCAAACAATCACAATGCCAAATCAACCAACTAGTACGCTGTTAAAATTCCTCTTGCTATTCGGCTAACAAGTAATACAACTAGTACGCTGCCAAATCACAATGCCAACTCAACAAACAAGCAATCGAAAAAAACTAGTATAGTGACTGAAAATTATGAACCACTTGGCATATTGGGAACTAACCGGAATTGGGAGAGAGCGGAGGCGGAGAGACGACGTATAAGGGGCAACAGACTGGGCGAGGATGGTGAGAGCGACAGAGTTCGACTGGCGCGGAGCGGAGGTGGTGAGACGAGGTACAAGGGGCGACGAACTGGGCTGAGAGCGACGGACGGACTGGCGCGGAGACGGTGAGAGCGACAGAGTTCGACTGGCGACTGAGGAGGATAGGGACAAATCACTTCGAGCGGGATTGGAAAGAACACAGAAGACTTGTGTTTTTTAATTTTAGGTTTGAGTTTATGCGACGGTTCTTACGAAACCGTCGCATAAGGTATACCTATATGCAACGGTTCTATCAAAAACCATTGCATAGGTTAAACCTTATGCGACGGTTTTGTTAAACCATTGCATAGGGTATACCTTATGCAATGGTTTTTTATAGAACCGTTGCGTAAACAACAACCGTTGCGTGTTCTAATATTGGAACCGTTGCCTAATCTCTTATCTGTAGTAGTGTCATTCCTCACCTTTTTAGCATTGGCTTTTCTTTTTACCCCATCATGGTATGAGGGCAACTTATAGTGATCAAGAGAAAGTTCCTCATCGGGATCAACCAACTTGTGCAAATCCTTCTTAGTTACTTTCTTCCCCTCAAGATTTTCGAATCCCACACTCTCTTGCTCTTTTAAATCACAAAGTCCAAGTATAGCCACTTGTTCGCTCATAGGCATCTCTATCCTCACCTTTTCTCCCCCAATCTTCAAGGTCAACTTCCCTTTTCCCACATCAACTTTAAAACGGCGGTGGCCAAGAAAGGACGCCCAAGAATAAGAGAAGCGTTCCCATTATTCCCCATATCCATCACTACGAAGTCGCAAGGTATGTAGAACTTGTGTACCTAGATAGGAACATTTTCGATTACTCCTTTGGGTTGTCTTGTGGTTCCATTGGCGAGTTGTAATACCATCTTGGTAGCTTTCATTCCCTCTAACCCAAGCTTATGATAGGTGGCTAGAGGTATGACATTTACACTAGCACTAAGGTCGGCTAATCGGTGTTCAAAGCTCATGGCTCCAATAGAGCATGAAATGGTGAATCGGCCGGGGTCTTTCATCTTGAGAGGAATTTGCTTTGAGAAGAGGGTGCTACACTCATGGTTGAGAGCGTAAGATTCATCCTCCTCGATCTTCCTCTTGTTAGACAAAATCTCCTTCAAGAATCTATTGTATAGCGGGGCCTTACTTACGAGATCCACAAATGGCATGTGAACATATAGCCTTTTAAGGATATCCACAAATTTTCCAAACTCTTTGTCTAACTTCATAGTCTTCACAAGCCTTTGGGGGGAAGGGTACGCGTGGAACATACGGTGGAGGTTCTTTGTAGGGAGCCTTTGGCGGCTCCTCTCTCGGCTTAGGAATCTCTGCCTCATTCTTTCCCTCGTCCTCTTCATTCACCTTGGGCATTTGGTGGTTAGTGGCTTTTAGCTTGGGCTTGGGGGATTCATACATTTTCCCACTCTTGAGTGTGATGGCATTGACATGTATGAGAGATGGCTCTTCACCTTCAAGAAAAATTGCATTGCAATGCTCGGTGGAATTTACATCCGGTTGAGAAGGGAGCTTCCCAAATTGCTTCAAAGCTACGACTTGTTGAGCCACTTGACTCTCAAGCATTTTGTTATGAGCTTCTAATTGCTCCATCCTCTTGTTAGTTTCCTTTTGATTTACTAACATTTGCGCCATCATAGACATCATCGCATTATCTTGAGTGTTAGAAGAAGCTTGTCCTTGTTGATGAGAATTCCCTTGGTCATTCATAGGGGGTTTGGCTTGATAAGGCCTTTGATAGTTCCCTTGGTAGTTATTTTTCCCTTGATTTTGGTTGGAACTTTGGCCTTGATTAGAGTAAGAATTCTGCCCTTGATTTTGGTTGGAGCCATACCCTTGTCTTTGGTAATTCCCTTGGTAGGAATTGTGCGCTTGAGGCTTAGAGGGGAAACCGGGATTGTTGGACATTCTCCTTTGAGGGGGCTCATAGTTTCTTGTAGGAGGACTAGAATTTGGAGCATAATTCCCTTGTTGATTGGCATAATGCATCTCTTCACAAACATCCTCATCATCTTCGTATTTCCCATCGGGACAAGCACCCGTAGTGTGCTTCGTACTAGAGCATAGAAAACAAGATTGTTGGCTCGGATTCTTCCCTTTGTCATTCTCTGGTTTAGATACATCCAAAGCATTAACCATACTTATCATACTATCCATTTTCTTGACCAAATCACCAAACTGATCTTTAGTCACATAACTGGAAGAATCTTCTCTAGACTTAGCCATCTTCTTGTGATCAACCCCTTGGTATCTATCAGAATTTATAGCGATCTTATCTATGACTTTGAATCCTTGGCTTGCCGGTAAATCCATGATCGCACCGCCACTAGCAGTGTCCATTTGGCTTTTGGCATCTTTGTTCACGCCGAGATAAAAGTACCTCATAAGGTCCGCCTTTCGAAAATTATGGCGACGTCACTCCCTCAAATAGTGCTTGAATCGATCGTAAGTCTGATGAAACAACTCATTATCCCTCTGAGAAAAGGTCAATATATAATCTGTGAACTTCTTCGTTCTCGACGGTGGAAAAAACTTGGCAAGAAAAGCATTCGCTAGCTCATTCCAAGTCCTAAAAGATCCCGCTTCTTGGTTTTGCAACCATTCTTTTGCATCCCCGTTCAGCGAAGAGGGAAAAAGCTTCAAGTATACATACTCCGCGGGCACCTCTCTTGGCTTGTAAGTACGACAATACTCTTGAAAATTAGCCAAGTGAGTAGAAGGATTTCCAATTCCGTGGTACTAATCATTAGTCACCATGTGGACTATGTTAGGATCTGAAGCAGTAATGAAAGAAAACAACAACAAAGAACACAAAGAATTTGATACCCAGTTCGCCACCAAATGTGACTACGTCTGGGGGCACTACCAAGCCAGGGTTTTCTTCACTATGATGTTGGATACAATTACAATAATGAAGTTGGGTATAAATAGGGTAACCATCTAAATCCTAATTATCTAATTAGGAAATAGAAACCCTAAACCTCACTACCAAGATTATGGACTTCCTAAACTGGACCAGCCCAATAATCTAATCAGGCTCCACAACCCAACAATCTCCCACCTGGAGACTGATTCCAATCGTAATTGTCTTCGTCCTGAATAACCCATGCATGCGGTAGTGCCAAACCTTCAACTCACGTCTTGAGCCTCGTTGAAGCAATGCACAGCTTCAACTTTCTCCTCTTCAAAGTTTTGCTACTCTGCGAAACTTTCTGATTCATGTGACCACAACAACAGTGCCACAAATCCGCATCACCGCTCCCACTTAAACCTGCGATGCCGTTCCAAACTTTCCTCACATTGTACAACGTTCCTTCCTTCTTTCCTTGAGCTATCACCCTAGCCCCCATTGATATCTTCCAGTTCCTGCAGCTGAAGGTTACAGCATAACCATCTTCATCTAACTGCCCAACTGATAGCAAATTTTTCTTCAACCCAGGAATGTGCCTTACTCCACGCAACTGCAGCATAGATCCATCTGGTGTTTTGATTCTAACATCTCCTTTCCCCACGACTTCTAAAGGCTTAGCATCACCAAGATACACCTTCCCGAAATCTCCAGAGATGTAATTTTCCATTACACCGCCACTACTGCACGAATGAAACGAAGCTCCAGAATCCAACACCCAAGCCTCTACTGGATCTTTGACACTCAATATCAATGCATCTGCTATATCATCTGTGGTTGCACTCCCTAACATATCCCGTGACGATTTCTTACACTCACTCTTGTAATGGCCGAACCTATCACAATTCTAGCACTTGACTTTGCTTTTATCTTTCACAGGTCCATCGTTCCCTCTGAACTTTGACCTGCCTCTGCATCCAACCTTCAAAGCTAATCCTGAAGTAGACTCCGACACTTTCCTGCGAGTTGCTTCACTCACTACCAAGTCTCTAACTTCATCAAGCTTAAGTTCCTCCTTTCCTACTGTCGCACTTACTGCTGTAACCGTCCCGCTCCAACTCTCTGGCAAGGAAGATAATAAAATTAGGGCTTGTACCTTTTCATCGAATTTAATATTAACCGAGCTCAGCTGTGTGATTATCATATTAAAATCGCTCAAATGTTTAGCCACCCCCACACCCTCTGCCATCCTGAGATTGAAAAGTCGTCGCATCAGGTGAACCTTGTTCACCGCGGATGGTTTCTCATACAGCGCCGACAGCGTATCCAACATCTCCTTCGTCGTCTTGTCCTTGACCGTGTGATATGCTACGTCTCTGGACAACGAAAAATGAACCGCGCTCATCGCCTTCCTGTCCAACAGCTTCCACACGTCGTCCTCCATACCCTCTGGTTTCTTGCCATCAATTGGTAGATGTAAATCATTACCATACAGGTAATCCTCAATCTGCATCTTCCAGAACCCAAAATCTGACCCATCGAATTTCTCCACTGGATGTTTTCCATCTCTCTACATGACTGCTACGACCCAAGCTCTTGATACCAGTTGTTAGGATCTGAAGCAATAATGAAAGAAAACAACAACAAAGAACACAAAGAATTTGATACCCAGTTCGCCACCGAATGTGACTACGTCTGGGGGCATTACCAAGCCAGGGTTTTCTTCACTATGATGTTGGATACAATTACAATAATGAAGTTGGGTATAAATATGGTAACCATCTAAACCCTAATTATCTAATTAGGAAATAGAAACCCTAAACCTCACTCCCAAGATTATGGACTTCCTAAACTGGACCAGCCCAATAATCTAATCAGGCTCCACAACCCAACAGAATAAAGAAGACTTCACATCAAAATCATATGCATCTTCTTCCGGAGGTACTATATCAGAACCACTCCCTTCAAGTGTAGGGGTCATGTAATCCCCGATAGGCCTCTCATCATCCTCATCATCGTGTCTATAGTTTCGATCATTCCGGTTCCTTGGAGGAGCGGGAGGATTCTGTAAAGGATTCTGACCATCAAGGTTATTCTGTCGGCCGGGAGGATTCTCTACCCCATCTTCCATTCTAAATCTGGGTGGTGTAAAATTTATCAGATTTAGGAGTGGAGGTGGACGAGGTCGCGGACTTTGGAAAGCAGGAGGAAAAGGAGCAAGAGACGGAGGATTCCTTCAAGGTCTACCTCTCCCTCTCTTAGCGGTTGGGTGAGAAGTACTTAACGTTGAGCTTTGCTCTATATGTTTTGTCCCTTGGATCTTGTGATCATTCAAATACCTGCAAGAACAAAGGAAATTCTTAGCAATGAAAGGCAAGAGAAATAAACACAATTTAAGCACAAAACAAGCAATAACTATCAAGTAAGGGAAGAGTAGACAAACTAAACTATCTATTAGCACCTAGTTAATTAACCTATCCCCGGGAACGGCGCCATTTGATCAGTTGAAAATATAGCTAAGTATTCAAATAGAATCCAAACACTTGTGCTAAGTCACGGCAATCAAAACATTTGTATTAACTCGGGGTGAACCGAGGTCGTACCCAAAGGACAGGTGGTTAAACCAATAGTGCTAACGATCTGATTAGAATGTCTATGGTTTGGAGGGGGGGTTTGTTCTTCTAAGAGAATGATAGTAGAGGGTACTATCCAAAAGTGAGATTGTATCTACTAAAAGTGGTTAACTTTCAACTAAAAGATGACCAGGAATAACTTCTCCACCTAGACAATTATTGTGACAATGAAATGAGACACCAATGATGAAATCACATGCACATGCTTAGAAATTGGCTTATGCAACATTGATACTAGGTTCAACTCGCGCTACAACTTAGTACAAAGAGGTTACATCTCGCATAGTACCTCATACTTGCGTTCTATTGGCACTATAGAATATGAATGTCTAGCCTTACACTTGCGCTTTATTGACTAGATAATCATGTTCTTGTTAAGTTCAAGCAATTCTCATTAGGTTAAAGAGTTATCCAACTAACACAAAATCCTAATGCTTCTTCATTTAGTTCAATGAAGTCATGATGATCAACGTGAGCTACATCAAGCATGAAATTAAGCAGAATTCCTATTGAGGACATTTTACAAACACCTTATAGGCAACTCGAGAAATTAAGTTCAAAGGAAGAAGATTCATGTGCAAACTCATTCATCATTAGTATCCAAGGTATTTACAACGTCACAAACATGTCTAGGGGATCCATTGATCCCCAATCAAGGTCACTACTCATTCATAGTGAGTTTACAAACGAAGTCATAATGAAAGGCAAGAGAAGCTAACACAATCAAGCTCAAAACAAGCAACAACTGTCGAGCGAGGGAAAGTAGACAAACTAAACAATCTAGTAGCACCTAGTTAATTAACCTATCCCCGGCAACGGCACCATTTTATCGGTTGCAAATATAGCAAAAGTATTCGAATAGGGATCCAAAAACTTATGCTAAGTCACGTCAATCAAAACATTTATATTGACTCGGGTGAACCGAGGTCGAACCCAAAAGATAGGTGATTAAACTAATGGTGCGAACAATATGATTAGAATGTCTACTGTTTGGGGGGTCTATTTTTCAATCCAAAGTGAGATTAAACTTGCAAAAAGGGTTAACTTCCAATTAAAAGATGACTAGGGATTACTTCACCACCAAGACAATTATTGTGACAATGGAATGATAAACCAATGATGAAATCACATGCACACGTATAGAATTTAGCTCATGCAACATTAATACTAGGTTCAACTCGCGCTACAACCTATTATCAAGAGGTTACATCTTGCATAGCACCTCACACTCGCGCTCTATTGGTACTATAGAACATGAATTTCTAGCCTCACACTCGCGCTCTATTGGCTAAATAGACATGTTCTTATTAAATCCAAGCAATTCTCATTAGGTTAATGAATTATCCAACTAACTCAAAAGTCCTAATGCTTCTTCATTTAGTCCATTGAAGTCATGTTGATCAACGTGAGCTACATCAAACATGAGATCAAGCAAAGTTCCCATTGAGGACATTTCACAAACACCTTATGGGCAACTTGAAACATTAAGTTCAAATGAAGAAGATTCATGTGCAAACTCAATCATCATTAGCATCTATAGTGTTCACAATGTCACAACATGTCTAGGGGATCCATAATCCCCAATCAAAGTCACTACTCACTCATGGTGAGATTACAAGCAAAACAAATGAAAGAGATGGAGTTTAGGAGTCTAAAACCAATATGAGATTGAAGAGTATGAGAATCCTTGTTGTTGATCTTCTTCTCCAATCAATCCACCTTGAAATCAGTGCAGGTCTCCTCAAAATCCGTGCCAAAAAAGTCCTCCTTGTTGAAATCTAAATGTTTCTATTTATAGCCCAAGTTAGGGTTTCCGATACTGTAGCTCCAGTCGGTCGACTGGCGAGAGCTGGTTTTCCCAGTCGGTCGACTGATGCTGAAAATGTGGCTGATGAAGGAGTTTCCCAGTCGACCGACTGGCTGGTTCAGTCGACCGACTCGATGGAGGCGCATGGAAGGCCATCTGAGGTGCTTGCCAACTCGACCGACTGGTGCTGCGAGTCGAGCAACAGGCGCCCTGTGCTCTATTAAGCTTCTCTTCAGTCGACCGACTGGAGGTTCCAGTCGACCAACTCGATTGGCGTGCTTGACGAGGCCATCTGAGAAGTTCATCAACTCGACCGACTGGCGCAAGGGAAATAGCCAGTCGGTCGACTGGAGCACCTTTCAGTCCAAATTTGCTCAAATCTTCGATTTTTCCTTGATTCTTCGTGTCAAGGTCTTGAGCTCAATGTATGGTTGCTCCAAGCCTGAAATGCAATGATAATGGTCAAATGGCATCGAAATAGCATCAGGAATGGACCAAAACTCTTCGTAAATGGGTATGTAAATGAGTCGAGAATTCGACTCATCAAAACAATCCACACTTAGAGTTTGATCGTTCTCGAGCAAACAATAAGAACAAGCCAAAGAGACACAATGGGTAAACTTTATTTCTAACTACTCTAACACATATTTACAATCTAACTCCTTTTCGTCGGTGTGACGAGTGCATTTAGCATATGCACCAAGCCTTTAAACCCCTAGGCTACCCTAGTGGATGAGTTATAGTCTTGTGAGAGTTTTCAGAAGAGGGAATACTCACAAATCTCAAGTGCTCTTATTCCATGAGAATTGAATTCAAGAGTGTTTAACCAAGGCTATGATTTCTCAAAGCAAATTCCTCACCTCACGCTAGGGCTATCATCACAATACCATCAAAAGGACTTTCGAACCACTTTAAGTACCTTTGAGATTGTGCATTCAAGGTCATCAATACTAGAGCTATCAATCGTCTCGTCCAAATGTCTATTCATTTTCAAGGTAATCCAATAGAAGTAGAACTTTTAGTTTGCACAAAAAGTGTCAATCGCTCGCCTATGCTAGCTAGGGCTAGTCCACGGGCTTGCGACATGGAACTCGTTCCCAAGTTTTAGGCGCTTAAGTCGTAATCCGTAAGGGAAGAGGAGTTCGACACGAGAGTTCTTTACAAACAAGTCATAAACCAAATGAATACTCCCGTGCAAGCACATGGGCCGTCCAAGAGTTGTTCCAACTAGCACACAATGCAAATGTTGAATCCCGCACAAGTGAATAATGATGAAAGAACATAGAGTCAAGTTTTAAGTGCCTCTTATTTTCTTTTCTTTTTTTTTCTTTTTTTGAATGGCCTTTGGCCTACAAATGCTTTTGAGGCGGGACTTACCTCCCTAACCCCCGGCATTTGTATCATTTTCAAAAAAAAAAATTTGAACACGGGGCTTTGCCCTCTTTTCACTCCACACTTAAAACTTGACAATATGTTCAAAAAGTGTATGGAATGTGCGGGGAACAAACATGAGTAAGTCACCGTGTTAGAGAACTCAAGTCACCAAGGAATATTCAAGGGGTCTAAGGTTTTCATGAAGATTTTTAAAAGTGCTTGTTATAGCTTGATCCAAGGTATTTCAACGAAAATACTTAGAGAATTAGATAGATGAGAGATAGCAATGATATTGGTTTTCAAGAATACATATTCAATGGACTAGGTCGATTCTAAGTTCAAAATCCAATAAATGTGATAAATAGGCTAGATGTGATTTATAGGAATTAGAATCGATAGTCACAAGCCTATGTGGTTAAGAACACTCTCATGTAGGGATAAGGTGCAAAAGATGCAAGTGTCCATCAAAAATGATATGCAAGGCATGCAAACATGTGAACTATGCGCATAGAACCACTCCACACTTAACTCAAGCTTAGTCCCTAAGCGCAAAGAATGAAAAAATAAAGGCAAATGCGCATAGGAACTCCCCTCGTTTGTAGAGCCGATGATAAAACTCATGGGAGTGAGAAATACCCTTTTGGTCGCAAATGTAGACAAGAAGGTGAATTTTGAACATGAGAAGAATAGAAAGGTGCATGTCCTGTAGAGTGAACAGTAGAAAAGGTAAACACCTTCAATATCATATGAAATGTAGCATATAACCAAAAGCAAGTCAAGGGTATATCACTCAAAATGGCATACATCATCTGAAATTGCGCCAAAAGGCGACATAACATCCAAGTACATGATCAAAGCAAGAAAAGCACCAAAACATCAATACAAGTATGAATGTACTAGAAGTTGAAGATGTAGCCTCGTCGTCTCCCGAAGTGGTCTCTCCAGAAGAATCTCCAACTTCCTCCTCCGAATCATTAGTGAATGGTGTGGGAGGCAAGGGAGAGGCGACACGAGGAGCAGAAGGTCCTGGGTCAACTGGAGCAGCATGAACTGAAGCACTTGACCCACTGATCATGGATAATACTATGGATCGGAGCCACTCCCACTCCTGGCGAGCTCTAGCGTCATACTCTCGAACAAAATCCTCAAGGCGAGTCAAGCCGCTCCTCAAATCAGCCACTCCACCCTTCAGGTCAGCAATGTCAGATGAGGTCCTCTGTCTCCACTCGGTCAGATCATTTGTGGCAGGGGGGGTCTCTCCACAGCAGCATCAACGTGAGGCAAATCCTCCTGAATGAGTGGCTCCGCAGGGATAGGGGAATCAGGCTCATCGGCCGGAGGAGGGGAATGGATAGGGGAGGCAAGAGGGGAAGGGGTGAGATGGGTGCTGCAATACAGTGGATTCGCCCTCTTGAACACCCACCTCCTATACGCGGCATTAGTCACGAGGTCTGGCTGATGAGGCTTCATGTCGACCTCCCAAGTCTTCCCTTCCTTCTTGACGATGTGCATACACTTCATGGTCTTCAGAGTAAGAGTACTCTTGGAAGGCTTGGGGCATCCCTCATGGCCGAAGGTGAAGTTACACCTAAGGGCAATCAAAGTAATCAAGGAGCCTCCTCCTAAGGCGCGGTTCCTCGCACCCTTCTGAACTATAGCCTGAAAACGGGCAGCAAGTATAGCAAGCCAATTAATGGCCTCTTCGTGATCAATGGCTAGCATAATATCCATATCGGGAAGGGTGAACGACCTAGCCTTCGCCGTCCGAGTGTTTATCCCAATTGCGATGAGATGGTGGATAATCTTCCAAACTGGGTCAGTGATCGCCAAAGAGTTATAAGATGAGATAAACCACTCGTTCCGCTCCGAAATCCTCTTCCAAAATCTGCTCTGGTCATGGTCAGTGAATTTCCGTGCAATAGCATTATGCGGAGGAAATCCCAACCATTCACGGATCACACTCTCCTAAATTTTGAAATCCCTTCCTCCCAAGACAAATTTCCAAAAGAATTCATGCACATCCCCCCTCCTCCTCAACCCGCTCAAAAGAGCAAATGAACTCCATAACGACCCTCTGGTAGGATCCCGGATCATCAGAAAACAAGAAATGCAAGCCACTATGCCTGAGTCGTGAATGTACCTCATCTGTGACTGCACCATCAATGCGTCGGAGGAGCCCCATATCCGGATAAAGGGTAGGAAGGGTTGTCTTCCCCTTCTTCCTGATCGTGGCGAGATGG
Organism: Rhodiola kirilowii; assembly: GCA_033675215.1. Classification (NCBI taxonomy): domain Eukaryota; kingdom Viridiplantae; phylum Streptophyta; class Magnoliopsida; order Saxifragales; family Crassulaceae; genus Rhodiola; species Rhodiola kirilowii. Next base: position 27,952,900 of record CM066196.1, on the reverse strand, counting down.
GTCCGGTGAGTCTCCTCTCTGAACTCAAGGGGCATCGAGAAGGGGTAAGGCGTGGGCTCGGGCAAGGGTCCCTCAAAAGGTCCATCATGTAGCTCTATGGGGATGAGTGCACTGGAGGAAGTGCTGCAGCTGGGGGTGAGGATGCTCTAGTGGTAGAAGGCACGGGAGCTCTCCTCCTCTTCGGTGGAGGGCTCGGAAGGGATTCCAATTCCTCGCTGGAGGATGAACTATCAACTCGTGACGGGCTCCTCAATTGCCTTCTCCCAAGGTGGGAGAGGGGGATCTCATCCTCGTCGCTCTCATTATGCTCAACTATACGATGATCTCGCGAGGGGCTTGGGCAATCTCCTTGCCTTTGGATGCGGGTTGGGATGAAGAGCCAATGCGAGGCATGATTGGAATGGGAGGTGGAACACTGGGGGTCAAACTGAGCAAATGCCACTGAAATTCAATCCGGTCGATCGACTGGGCTGAGGCAGAACCACCGGTCGGTCGACTGGGATGCGATTAGGGCAAAAATGTGGTTTTCAAATCGGGCTCGCCGGACCAAATTGGTACAAGGGGTTTGAAGGCGGGGCGATTTCAAGCAGTATGGGCGGTCAAACGGAGGCTGGGAGTGCCGGAGCGAGGAGATCGGACGGTGGAAGGGATTTCCGATCGGAAATCGAAGATGCGGGATGGCGGAGGCTTGGCCGGCTGGGTGTGCTGGTTGATGATGGTGGCGAGGCGAGCTGGTGGCGAGGATGAGCCGGCCGGACGGATTAGATGAGGTTGGGCGAAGGTCGGAGTTGGGGTTGAAGGGCTGAGTCGGTCGATTAAGAGTGTGAGTCGGGTAAGTGGAGTGAGAATGGAAAGGGAAAAAAATGAGTTTTTGATAAGTGAATCTCAGTCGGTCGACTGGGTGGCGAGTCGACCGACTCGATGGGCGAGGTTTGGGGTGCTCCTGAGCTTCAAGCGAGTCAACTGACTGGGATGTTTGGCCTTCCTCCAGTCGACCGACTGGCGGCAATTTCAGCTTCAATGATCTTTTTCTCCTAGATCAAACTCCCAACTCCACACTTAGGATTTTTACCCCGCAACACGAAATAGCATCACACAATAATCATACAAAATCAATTCAAACTAAGAAATCATTAGCATAAACATGCTTTTCAATCAAACGCAAGCTAGGATCAAAGACTCCACACTTAGAACGTCACCATCACTAAGATAATGCATGCAAGCACAATTTCACATCAAGCACACCCGATCATGCATTTTTCACATCCTAGCACTCATGCTCACATTCAACATTCAATGTACACATGCCAAACATATATGAAATTAATGTGCATAAATGGACAACTCACAAACCGGGCTACCTCCCGTGAGGGCCTAGTTTAACGTCTTGGCAAGACCGAGCCGAATCTCCTTTTGTTTAAGAAACACACTTGAGGAGTCCTGTGCTAGGATCCCACCTCAAGCGGACTTGTAGAAAATTGGGAGACTCAATCCGGGTTCTTTGAAAAGTTGAAAGCAACTTGCTTAATAGCACTTGTCCACAGTGATGCTTGCTCCTTACTCTCTACCGTTTTAGCATTTGCTTCTCTTTCTATCCCTCCATTGCATGAGGACAACCTATAGTGATTAAGAGAGGGGTCCTCATCGGGGTCAATAAACTTGTACAAATCCTTCTTTGTCACCTTCTTGACCTCAACATTCTTGGCCCTAGCACTCGCTTGCTCTTCCAAGTCACAAGGTTTGGGCATGGCCACTTGTTCGCCCATAGGCCTCTCTATCTTAATCTTTTCTCCCCCAATCTTCAAAGTCAACTTCCCCTTCCCCAAATCAACTTTAAAACCGGCGGTGGCCAAGAAGGGGCGCCCAAGAATAAGAGAAGTGTTTTCACTATTCCCCATATCCATCACTACGAAATCGCAAGGTATGTAGAACTTGTCTACCTTGATAGGAACATTTTCGATTACTCCTTTGGGTTGCCTTTTGGTTCCATCGGCGAGTTGCAACGTCATCTTGGTAGTTTTCATTCCCTCTAACCCAAGCTTAAGATAGGTCGCTAGAGGCATGACACTTACACTAGCACCGAGGTCCGCTAATGGGTGTTCAAAGCTCGTGGCGCCAATGGAGCATGGAATGGTGAATCGGCCAGGGTCTTTCGTCTTGAGGGGAATTTGCTTTGAGAAAAGAGCGCTACACTCATGGTTGAGAAGGTGGGATTCTTCCTCCTCAATCTTCCTTTTGTTAGACAAGATCTCCTTCAAGAATTTTCTGTATAGCGGAGCCTTACTTATGAGATCCACAAATGGCATGTGAACATATAGCTTTTTGAGGACATCCACGAATTTTCCAAACTCCTTGTCTAACTTAGTAGTTTTCACTAGCCTTTGGGGGAAGGGTACCATCGGCACATAATACCTCATCAAAGCCGGTTCTTCCTCTTTCTTCTTTTCTTCTGGAGGAGTTTGAAGTTCCACTTCGGAATTTTCATTGGCAACTCTCGCTTCTATCTCCTTGTCATTAGAATTTGGTTTCCTTGAGGAGTGGGCAAGACTCTTCCACTCTTCAATGTGATGGCATTGATGTGCACGAGAGATGGCTCTTCATCTTCAAGAAAGATGGCATTGCAATGCTCGGTGGAGTTCACATCCGGTTGAGAAGGGAGCTTCCCAATTTGCTTCATATGGGCATTTTCTTTAGCAAGTCTCTTATTTTCGGCCACTAGTTCCTCCATCTTCTTGTAGGTCTCTTTTTGGCTTTCAACCATTTGTGCCATCATAGCCATCATAGGATTATCTTGAGGATTGGAAGAAGCTTGCCCTTGATGATGGGAATTCCCTTGGTCATTCATAGGAGATTTGGCTTGATAAGGCCTTTGAGAGTTTCCTTGAGAATATTGAGAGTTTTGGGTGGAACCTTGACCTTGAGTAGAATAAGAATTTGGCCCTTGATTTTGGTTAGAGCCATACCCTTGTCTTTGGTAACTCCCTTGATAAGAATTTTGCCCTAGAGGCCTAGGAGTGAAATTGGAGTCATTGGCCATTCTTCTTTGCGGAGGCTCGTAATTTCTTGTGATGGGATTAGAATTTTGAGCATAATTTCTTTATTGATTTACATAGTGGGCTTCTTCATACCCGTCATCATCATCTTCATGTCTCCCATCGGGACAAGCCTTCGTAGAATGCCTCGTACTAGAGCATATGAAACAAGGTTGTTGGACCGAATTCTTCTCTTTTTCATTCTTCGGTTTAGACACCTCCAAAGCATTTACCATGCTTATCAAACCATCCATTTTCTTAGCCAATTCACCAAATTGATCTTTGGTCACAAAACTAGAAGGATCTTCTCTAGACTTAGCCATTTTCTTGTGATCGACTCCTTGATATCTATCGGAATTTGTGGCGATCTTCTCTATGACTTTAAATCCTTGGTTTGCCGGTAACTCCATGATTGCACCACCACTAGCCGTGTCCATTTGGCCTTTGGCCTCTTTGCTCATGCCAAGATAGAAATATCTCATAAGATCCGCTCTTCGAAAGTTATGGTGAGGGCATTCCTTTAAATAATGCTTGAACCGATCATAGGCTTGATGAAATAGCTCATTATCCCTTTGAGAGAACGTCAATATAAAATCAGTGAATTTCTTTGTCCTTGATGGTGGAAAGAATTTGGTGAGAAAAGCATTTGCTAGCTCGCTCCAAGTCCTAAAGGATCCCGGCTCTTGGTTTTGCAACCATTCCTTCGCATCTCCGTATAGTGAAGACGGGAAGAGCTTTAGATAGACATATTATACGGGTACATCCCTTGGCTTATAAGTGCGGCAATATTCTTGAAAGCTTGCCAAATGGGTAGAGGGATTCCCAACTCCTTGGTATTGATCATGAGTCACCATATGGACCAAGGAAGATTTCACATCAAAATCAAATGCATCTTCATCCGAAGGCATAATAGCCGAGCCATTCCTTTCAAGGGTAGGGGTCATATAATCTCCAACGGGTCTCTCATCGTCCTCGTCATCATATCTATAATTTCTAGCATTCCTTTACGGAAAGGGAGGATTCCGTATAGGATTTTGATCATCAACATTGTTCCGTCTAGCGGGAGGATCTTCTTCCCTATCCTCTTCCATTCTAAAGTTTCGGTTGTTTCTTTGAAGGACGGGAGGGTTCTCTATCTCATCTTCCATTCTAAATCCCGGTGGCAAGTAAGGTAGTGGGTTTAGGAGTGGAGGTGGACGAGGTATTGGGCCTTGGAAAGCCGGAGGAACAATAGGATCAAGGGGAGGAGGGTTCTTGCGAGGTCTACCTCTTGGTTTCTTGACAGTTGGGAGGTTTGAAGTCGAACCGGTAGCTACTTGTTTTTGCCCCTTAAATCTTGTGTTCATTCAAGTGCCTGCGAGAACAAAAGAGATTCTTAGCAATGAAAGGCAAGAGAAGCTAACACAATCAAGCTCAAAACAAGCAATAACTGTCGAGCGAGGGAAAGTAGACAAACTAAACAATCTAGTAGCACCTAGTTAATTAACCTATCCCTGACAACGGCGCCATTTGATCGGTTGCAAATATAGCTAAAGTATTCGAATAGGGATCCAAAAACTTATGCTAAGTCACGTCAATCAAAACATTTATATTGACTCGGGTGAACCGAGGTCGAACCCAAAAGATAGGTGATTAAACTAATGGTGCTAACAATATGATTAGAATGTCTATTGTTTGGGGGGTCTATTTTTCAATCCAAAGTGAGATTAAACTTGCAAAAAGGGTTAACTTCCAATTAAAAGATGACTAGGGATTACTTCACCACCAAGACAATTATTGTGACAATGGAATGATAAACCAATGATGAAATCACATGCACACGTATAGAATTTAGCTCATGCAACTTTAATACTAGGTTCAACTCGCGCTACAACCTATTGTCAAGAGGTTACATCTCGCATAGCACCTCACACTCGCGCTCTATTGGTACTATAGAACATGAATTTCTAGCCTCACACTCGCGCTCTATTGGCTAAATAGACATGTTCTTATTAAATCCAAGCAATTCTCATTAGGTTAATGAATTATCCAACTAACTCAAAAGTCATAATGCTTCTTCATTTAGTCCATTGAAATCATGTTGATCAACGTGAGCTACATCAAACATGAGATCAAGCAAAGTTCCCATTGAGGACATTTCACAAACACCTTATGGGCAACTTGAAACATTAAGTTCAAATGAAGAAGATTCATGTGCAAACTCAATCATCATTAGCATCTATAGTGTTCACAATGTCACAACATGTCTAGGGGATCCATAATCCCCAATCAAAGTCACTACTCACTCATGGTGAGATTACAAGCAAAACAAATGAAAGAGATGGAGTTTAGGAGTCTAAAACCAATATGAGATTGAAGAGTATGAGAATCCTTGTTGTTGATCTTCTTCTCCAATCAATCCACCTTGAAATCAGTGCAGGTCTCCTCAAAATCCGTGCCAAAAAAGTCCTCCTTGTTGAAATCTAAAAGTTTCTATTTATAGCCCAAGTTAGGGTTTCCGGTACTGTAGCTCCAGTCGGTCGACTGGCGGGAGCTGGTTTTCCCAGTCGATCGACTGGCGGAAGCTGGTTTTCCCAGTCGGTCGACTGATGCTGAAAATGTGGCTGATGAAGGAGTTTCCCAGTCGACCGACTGGCTGGTCCAGTCGACCGACTGGCTGGTCCAGTCGACCGACTCGATGGAGGCGCATGGAAGGCCATCTGAGGTGCTTGCCAACTCGATCGACTAGTGCTGCGAGTCGAGCGACTGGCGCCCTGTGCTCTGTTAAGCTTCTCTTCAGTCGACCGACTGGAGGTTCCAGTTGACCGACTCGATTGGCGTGCTTGAGGAGGCCATCTGAGAAGTTCATCAACTCGATCGACTGGCGCAGGGGAAATAGCCAGTCGGTCGACTGGAGCACCTTTCAGTCCAAATTTGCTCAAATCTTCGATTTTTCCTTCATTCTTCGTGTCAAGGTCTTGAGCTCAATGTATGGTTGCTCCAAGCCTGAAATGCAATGATAATGGTCAAATGGCATCGAAATAGCATCGGGAATGGACCAAAACTCTTCGTAAATGGGTATGTAAATGAGTCGAGAATTCGACTCATCAGTATCCAACGTATTTACAACGTCACAAACATGTCTAGGGGATCCATTGATCCCCAATCAAGGTCATTACTCACTCATGGTGAGTTTACAAACGAAGTGTCAACAATAAAAATGCAAACAACCATATGGAAAAGTAGAGATTAGAACTTCAAAACCAATATGGAGATTCAAGAACACTAGAGGATCCGATCTTCGATCTTTGTTGTTGGAGTTCTTCTCTTTTAAAACCCTTGATCTCTCAAAAATCCCAGCTCTTTCTCCAGAAAACCGCCTTGGTTCAAAAACCCTAAGTTTCTATTTATAGCCCAGCAGTAAAAATCCTGTCTTGATGTCTTTCCGCAAAAGCATGCAACCGCATGAATGGATTTGTGCGAACGCATGGTCTTCTGTTGACTGGGAAGTTTGATCGAGTGCGAGCGTGCAGAACCATGCGTGTGAACGCACGAGATTTTCATGCGTCGGGTCTGGGCTGCGCGAACGCATGCAATGAACTGTGCGAACGTACAAGGCTGCGAAGGCTAGCAAGGAAACGAAGTACATGCATGCGAGCGCATGCTTTGAACCATGCGAGCGAATGACCATGAGGAATTTGCGCTCCGACTTCCAACTTGTGCTTTCTTGCTCCAAAATGCTAGGTTTTGCCCTGAAATCACTGCCTAGTTATATTCTCAGCTTAAACTCTGTAATTTGCCTGAAAAGAACCACAAATCATCAAATAGCGAGTGAAATCGTAATAGAACAATCGAAACAATAAGCATAGAGGTCACCTAAAATGCATATATTTTAGCGCTATCAGTCCTATCGACCATTAGATTTGTACTGTTTGGCATGGAAATACAATAAAAAGAGGACGGAGGCAACAAGTATTTACAAATCAAGAACCAATGTTTTTGGGCTGGCAATGGTTTGGGCTTTTGTCAAATATACAATGCCTATTGATGGACCACAATTATACGAATCAAAAACACAGTAAAACCCCCCAAGTTAGACTGTTTGTCTATCTAACATCCACTTCTTAGTCCCGATATATTTCCATAGGGCATTTTAGAGACTGAAGTGAAAACACGCTAAGGAGAGGATTTTATGCTGAAAAGATAACAAGAGTCAATCCAAGGTCAAGATCATATTCCGACTGAAGAAATATCAAGGATCCTGACGTGAAATTGACCATAACAAATTAATCAGAAGAATCAGGAGAGGAATCAAGACAGCCCGGGGAAGGAACACACTGACAGTTTTGTGAAAAGACTGCACAAAACTGTACAAAACTCACATATGGCAAGATGACTTGGTGACTTGATGAAGAGGTGGCCAAGGGAGGAGCTCCTCCACCCAAGGCAACCGGCGGCTGCCACCACCCTCCTCCTCCTTGACCGGCGGCTTTTGGCCCCTCCATGTGGTGGCTCCTCCTCCCTTGATTTGCCCATCCAATCTCCATGCAACAAGTGCCCTCATCTTAGCCCTCCATTTCTCCTCCCCATGGCTATAAATACACCCCTCCTCCTCCTCATTTCATAAGCCAAAATTGTAAAAACACTTCTCTCTCTACATTTTGTTACTTGTAAGTTTGGTTCGGTTTTGAAATAATACTCCTGTTTGTTCTTGAGTATTATACTGGAAATTATAATACTCTTGTCGGTTCTCGAGTATTATAATACTGTAGAGAATACTCCTGTTGGTTCTTGAGTATTCAGTAGGAATTAGGAATACTCCTGTTGGTTCTTGAGTATTCCACCCCTTTCCCTCTTACTGTTTTCAAAAAACCCCGAGTATTTAGCTATGGTATCCATCTCTATGGATATTCGTAGCTAAACTCTTTATTCGGTGGAAGGTATTTTCTTGTATTATATAATGTTGTAATATCTTTTAGTTTCATTTCTTAGTATTCAAAACTTGTTCTATGTGCCATTTATAGTCAGAATTTCCAAGGTTGAGTGGATGCTACGAAAGGGCAAAACTCTTCCGTGGAGTTCGTGAACATACTCAGGTAAGTGGATGCTACGAAAGGGCAAAGCTTATCTGAGAAGTTCGACTCATCTAAAACACCACTTGGTCAATCGTAACTGTGAGATCAGGTGGATGCACAAAAGGCTAAGATACTTCGAAAGGAGGAATTAGTCTGAAATAGAACAAGGGTTGCTTTAAACGATGTTGCAAGTCTTGCGCTACGAAAGGGCCTCGATTCATCTTTGAATACTTAGAAAAGTTACTAACAGTTTATTATATACATGTTATAATACAAGAGTACCTGAAACCGAATGCTTCTCTTTACTGTTAAACCGCAATCACCAACTGCTGATCTACCGGAGGAATTACAATCACGCATCACCCACTGTAAGTCTTCTTTGTATTTACAGCATTTAATTTCTGTATTTACTTTTCCGCAATCAAAACCAAAAACCCCCAAAAAATCACGTAGTTAATCAGAGCGCTAAAACCTCAATCAACCATAAAACACGCTCCCCCCAGTTCAATCACCCTAAAAGAATAGCCTATTCCCCTAATTCCCTTGGGTTCGACCCCTACTTACCACTTACTACCCAGTAGTGTAGTCACAAGTAGCGGATATTATAAATTTATTTGTACAGAGAACACTGCACCTTAACGACAGTGCGGTGGCTCTCCGTCAAATTGGCGCCGTTGCCGGGGAATTAGCGAATGGATAGTTGTTCTTTTTTCTGTTATACATAATCCGCCATGCCTTCCTACTACGAATACGAGCCTTGGAACGATGAAGAGTTTTACTCGATAATCCGCGAAGAGATCATCAACATTAAGCAATCCCAGGACGATACTTTGGACGAGTACTTGGGATACTTTGACACCCTTTTGGAGAACTGCCCGCACCATGGATACACCAGACTCAATCTCCTCCAAATATTTCTCGTTGGAATGATGCCACTTGAGCAGAAAAGACTTAATGATGTAGCAGGATGTTCACTCATGAAGTTAACCGTGGCTGAAGCCTGGCGCCTCATAAATGATTTGGCAAAGAACACAAAACAGGGTCAGTGGCACCAAACTGACAATAAGGCACCAACGATGGAAGTGGACTCAGTTCAGAACGAGCCCGACACCACACCCATTATAAGCTTGCCCGCAACAAAACCGAGAGAAGACATCAGTACAAGGGCAGTAATGGATATGGAGGCGGCTCTAAAGGAACCAACACTGGAGCCCACAAAGCTGACAGAGGCCATGATGGACGAGTCGGAAACCGATATAGTATGGGACGAGGAAGAGCCCATATGGGATATCACTCCCGAGCCATCCGAAGTGATGGACGAATCAGATACAGAAAGCATCAAGGAGGAAGAATTGGAAGCTAGCATCCAGCAAATGAGTGCCCCAATACACCAAGACGAGGTCGAAGACGAGGAATTCTGGGCGGCTGCACAACTGATCTGGGACCGCATCACCAAACTGAACCTCATCACCAAACTACCCGAGGAAGTCCCGGCTCTACTTGACGAGCCAAATGAAGTCCCGGACTTCACTACCAAACCAGCCGAGACATGCCCGGACCTCACTGCCGAACTCACCGAAAAAATCACGGCAGGCCCGGCCCTCACTGAAGAACTGCTCGAGAAAGACCTGGCCCTTGTGGTGGAAGTCCCCCAACTTGACCCCTCGGTTTGTATATGGATCACAGCCCTTGAAGATAAAGTGATCAATGAGGAGGTGCAAGGCGAGTTGGAAGCGGGACAAAGGCAAGAAAAGCCAAAGATGGAGCACTCACTCGTCATGAGCCAAGAAAAGCCGGCTGAAAACTCACTCGTTCTAGGATGGCCAATCATCTCTGCCACAAAGAAGCGACAAAGACATGGCCCGGTGCAATGGAAGCCCGGAAGGAGGAACAAGAGAGCTCGACTTGATGAACCAGCTAATATGGTCAAGGAATCCTCGCCCTCTCGAGGATATGTAAAGAAGAAACCTCCGGATCAAGGGAGAGCAAAACTGAGCCCGCTGCCATATGTGTTCTTTGGGCAAATCAAAAGGGCAGCTGTGAAGAAGTTCGACCTCAAGCAACCATGGGACCCAAACCAGTAATCCACAACGAGGTATCGTCGAGCCAACGACGTAAAACAAGTGCACTGGTCGGGAGGTAACCCGACACTATCTTACTTTTCCGCACTTTAATTTCTGTCATTTAAATTCAGTATTTAGTTTTAAGCTTGCATTACTTTTGAACTAAGGCACGCCTTCGTTCAAAAGTGGGGGGTGAAAACCGCCTGTGTACATAAATAACATGCTTGCTGTTTTTCTTTTTTTTAATAATAGTATCTTTTTGAACATATGAACTTAAGAATGTGAAAAAGATAAATCAGAATTCATGCATTTACCTTGTGAAAATTCAAACTGTTTAAAAACTTAGAATGTAACTTTCCATTTGTCCTTTGTGCTGAGATAACTAGGGATGTGGAGTTGACATAAACTGCCCTAGAAGGACTTGGGAAGCAATCAAAGGATCAGATCAAACTATATGGCTTTCGAAGTCAGTGGAGGCTGCACTTCGGGTTTCAGTGAAGATTGAAGTCATCTCCGCCATGCAATGCAAAGGCGAGGACGGGAATCAGACCGTCCTCTCTCTAGTCAAAATAGCCGAGAAAATAAATGAGCGACCCTCATCTTGACCCGCGCAAAACGACGAAGACGAGAGGAGAGGGGAGGTATTTCCATAGGCTTGCGGGCGATGATTGGACCTCCCAAAAAGGCTGAGAAAATGGACTAGCAAGTCACAAAAAAGCGAAAAGCTCGAAGAAGCAAATCAAGAGGCCAAAGGCCCAAAATTGTGAAGGTTTTAACCGAGCAAAAGTGAAGCACTCAAAGCGACAAATCAAAGGCCAAAGGCCAATTCACTACAAAAAGCAGTCCCTCGCCAAAAGAAATCAAAGTACTCAAACCATTGAAACCCGAACCGAATCACGTGCATGAGAAAGCTACCAAAAGACCATATAGTACGAAACGATCCCGAGGCTGCAACCCAGGAACCTGAAAAGGGCTATCTCCCGAAACATCCAATATAATTTGCATCTCAGCACGGAGGTACAAGTATTAAGTTTCTTCTATTTATTTACGCAGTTTAATTTGGTAATAAGTAAGCAATGCATGAATTAGGATAGATCGAGTACCACAGTCTAATTTTCATATGCCAAATCCGAACCTATAACTTACGCCCTTTAATAGCATTGTTCGGGACGAACAACTAAAAGTGGGGGGTGATTTGATGGACCACAATTATACGAATCAAAAACACAGTAAAACCCCCCAAGTTAGACTGTTTGTCTATCTAACATCCACTTCTTAGTCCCGATATATTTCCACAGGGCATTTTAGAGACTGAAGTGAAAACACGCTAAGGAGAGGATTTTATGCTGAAAAGATAACAAGAGTCAATCCAAGGTCAAGATCATATTCCGACTGAAGAAATATCAAGGATCCTGACGTGAAATTGACCATAACAAATTAATCAGAAGAATCAGGAGAGGAATCAAGACAGCCCGGGGAAGGAACACACTGACAGTTTTGTGAAAAGACTGCACAAAACTGTACAAAACTCACATATGGCAAGATGACTTGGTGACTTGATGAAGAGGTGGCCAAGGGAGGAGCTCCTCCACCCAAGGCAACCGGCGGCTGCCACCACCCTCCTCCTCCTTGACCGGCGGCTTTTGGCCCCTCCATGTGGTGGCTCCTCCTCCCTTGATTTGCCCATCCAATCTCCATGCAACAAGTGCCCTCATCTTAGCCCTCCATTTCTCCTCCCCATGGCTATAAATACACCCCTCCTCCTCCTCATTTCATAAGCCAAAATTGTAAAAACACTTCTCTCTCTACATTTTGTTACTTGTAAGTTTGGTTCGGTTTTGAAATAATACTCCTGTTTGTTCTTGAGTATTATACTGGAAATTATAATACTCTTGTCGGTTCTTGAGTATTATAATACTGTAGAGAATACTCCTGTTGGTTCTTGAGTATTCAGTAGGAATTAGGAATACTCCTGTTGGTTCTTGAGTATTCCACCCCTTTCCCTCTTACTGTTTTCAAAAACCCCCGAGTATTTAGCTATGGTATCCATCTCTATGGATATTCGTAGCTAAACTCTTTATTCGGTGGAAGGTATTTTCTTGTATTATATAATGTTGTAATATCTTTTAGTTTCATTTCTTTGTATTCAAAACTTGTTCTATGTGCCATTTATAGTCAGAATTTCCAAGGTTGAGTGGATGCTACGAAAGGGCAAAACTCTTCCGTGGAGTTCGTGAACATACTCAGGTAAGTGGATGCTACGAAAGGGCAAAGCTTATCTGAGAAGTTCGACTCATCTAAAACACCACTTGGTCAATCGTAACTGTGAGATCAGGTGGATGCACAAAAGGCTAAGATACTTCGAAAGGAGGAATTAGTCTGAAATAGAACAAGGGTTGCTTTAAACGATGTTGCAAGTCTTGCGCTACGAAAGGGCCTCGATTCATCTTTGAATACTTAGAAAAGTTACTAACAGTTTATTATATACATGTTATAATACAAGAGTACCTGAAACCGAATGCTTCTCTTTACTGTTAAACCGCAATCACCAACTGCTGATCTACCGGAGGAATTACAATCACGCATCACCCACTGTAAGTCTTCTTTGTATTTACAGCATTTAATTTCTGTATTTACTTTTCCGCAATCAAAACCAAAAACCCCCCAAAAAATCACGTAGTTAATCAGAGCGCTAAAACCTCAATCAACCATAAAACACGCTCCCCCCAGTTCAATCACCCTAAAAGAATAGCCTATTCCCCTAATTCCCTTGGGTTCGACCCCTACTTACCACTTACTACCCAGTAGTGTAGTCACAAGTAGCGGATATTATAAATTTATTTGTACAGAGAACACTGCACCTTAACGACAGTGCGGTGGCTCTCCGTCACCTATGCTGCCTGCTCGATTATAGCTCGAGGCTTGAGCTACTCGTCTAAAGCTCGATTGAGACGACGAGTCGAGCTCGAGTTAAGTAAAAAAAATTCAGTCGAGTTCGAACAAACTCAGTTTTTTGAGGCTCGTCGAATAGAGTTCGAGTTTGATAAATATGTATTCGAGTCGAGTTCGAGCATCTTAGTACTCGGCTCGACTCGACTCGTTTGCAGTCCTACAAACAGTTTACTACGTTCAAGCCTCATCCTCAATCTAAACTTATTAACTCACAATTTTACTCTGAATTTCAACCAACCAAAACAATCAAACTGTGATACCATATTACACATGTGCAGAACTAAGGTGAAGTTCATTCATCATTGACATTTATTTGATCATTACCACTACAAATACCATTCATCCATAATCACTTATCATGCTTGTTAGTCAAACCAGTACATGAGGAAAACACTTAGTGGCTACCATCACCTGATCATGTACCATACTTGATGTGTATTCACCTCATTGATACACAAAACTACATGTCTACTTTCATTTACTTAACAAAATCAGCACATAACGTTCACCAAAACCTGCTCATATAAGCCCCAGTACACCATGATCTGCACATAAGTCCTCACAAATCCCATCGACAAAAGTAGGCCTACATTTGTTTGAATTTGAACAACCACTAATAAATTCCAAACTAATGAAGAGTTCGGTTCCGGTGAGAAGTGGTAGTTACGGTGACAAATGAGAACTAGTACATTATTCGTACCTTTTCAAAGGATTCTTCGTAGCATCATGTATATGCATGCTACAAAGAATCCTTTGAAAATGTACGAATAATGTACTGCTACGAAGAATCATTTGAAAAGGTACAAATTATGTAATTTAATTAAATCTAATTAAATCTAATCCTAACCATTGATAACAAAGATGAACGGATGAGATTAGTTTTCATTTTTCACCATAACTATCATTTCTCATGTGATCTTTACTCAACTAATGAATTACTTTCATCACCTTCGGTTAACCACTCAATTGCAAACTCAACATCTTCTTAATTAGTCTCGTTTCCATCTAGGTTGATCTCTTAACGTCGTGGTCGAAGTAGCTAGGAAAAGTCTGTAGTCCTTCTCAAGCTCCTCCGTCTGACTTTGATTTTTCCTCGCGGTTGATGTTAGTGGAGATGAAACCGTTTATGTTTTTGGTGATTCTCTTCAAACAATTCCTCACTTCTCACGTTGTATTTATTTTTCTTTTCTAACCTCTCTAGCCTATTTCGAAAATCAGCCTATCACTAATTTTCTCTCCTCAACTCGGCCCATATTTTATATATGGTTTTTACTATTTTTTGTTATGAATATTGTGTTAGATGACATTTAGCCATTCACATGGTCATGTTCTTTAGCCTTACATGTACCCCATAAATTCTTATCTTTATTTCTTACATTGATTCCTAGTCTATCCATATGTCTATGTACCCCTATATAAAGTGAACATTTGTAAAGATCAATGTAATGAGAATCACTCTTCCTCTCTACATTTTCTACTCATGTTCATGTGTTCATCTTTTACCTTTAAGTTTTCTCTCCATATATCCATAATTTTCACAACACGTTATCATCACGGTTTCTCTATGAAATCAAAGGTAGGGATATACCATCTTCTCTTCTTCCTCCATTTTCTTATTGTGATGCGATGATGACAACATTGAGTCCTCCTCGAAGAAATTTCAAAACCGCCTAGCATTTGGAAAATGAATTCATTCTATGATCTTGTTTATAACATGTGTATTTTATTTAATCATGTTCTTGTAAATCATTCACATGCCTAATTTTGTTCTTGTAAATCATTCACATGGGCTTATTTATCTTATGTTCATAACATTTTTATTTTCTTGTTATATGTCATGTTTAATTTTACATGTGGCTTGTTGGGCTGCCTTGAATCTGAAGTGGGCTTAAGGCCCATGTTTGGCTAGGGTTAGGGTTTTTTTGTAGTAGACAATATATAAACCCTACTAGTCATGCTGTAAATCATACTCTCCAAATCTGAATACAAAGCTGCCTCTTCTTGCCCGTGGACTAGCCAACACACTGTTGGTGAACCACGTTAAATTTCCTGTGTCGTTTCTTATTATTCGTTCTGCATCTTTGTTGTCGAATCACTTCTGTCACAACAAACTGGTATCAAGAGCTGGGTTTTGCCGCTGCTGCTAGGGTTTGTAATTCCAACATCAAAGATGGCTGCTATGAACGTGAAGATCGACAAATTTACCGGGAGGAACAGCTTTGGGTTATGGCAGATCAAGATGCGAGCTCTGTTGAAGCAGCAGGGTCTGTGGGCGCCGTTGTCCGGGAAGAAGAAAACGGATGCTGATGACGAAGAGTTGAATAGCCTGGAGGAGAAGGCTCATTCAACAATCATGCTGTGTCTAGCTGATGATGTCATCACTGAAGTCGCTGATGAAGATACTGCTGCTGGTCTGTGGTTGAAGCTGGAGAGTCTTTATATGACGAAGTCTTTAACCAACAAGTTGCTTCTGAAGCAACGTCTGTTCAGTCTGCGTATGCAGGAAGGTACACCTCTGAGAGATCACCTTGATCAATTAAATTCAATATTATTGGATCTGCGTAATATTGATGTTAAGGTTGATGATGAGGATGCTGCTTTGATTTTATTGGTATCTTTGCCCATGTCGTACGAGAATTTTGTGGACTCGTTTATTGTTGGGAAAGATAGCTTGTCATTGGAAGAAGTCAGATCAGCCCTTCACACCAGAGAAGTTCGCCATAAAGCTTCTGGTTCAGTTACTGAAAATCAGGCATCAGGGTTAGCTGTTATCGGGAATAAAGGACATGGAAAAATTGTTAAGAAGAAGGCGAATTACAAGAAGTCCAAGTCAAATGGTTCTAAAGCTAATGATGTCTGCAACTATTGTAAGGAGAAAGGACATTGGAAGAACGAGTGTCCCAAGAAGCAGAAGCAGCAGGGAGATGGTTCTGCAGCTGTGGCAGAACATGATGTCAATTCTGAAGAGGATTTGGCTTTGGTAGCTAATGAACAACCACACTACAAGAATGTTTGGGTTCTTGATTCTGGGGCATCTTATCATATTTGTCCGCGCAGGGAGTGGTTCTCAACTTATGAGCAGATAGACGGAGGCAATGTATCCATGGCCAACAGTGCTGTCTGCAAAGCTGTTGGAATTGGCTCAATCAGAATACGGACGCATGATGGCTCTTTCTGCACATTGAACGAGGTCAGACATGTTCCACTGATGACAAAGAACCTGATATCGCTGAGTTTACTAGACAGCAAGGGTTTCAGTTTCAGAGGTGAAGGTGGAGTTTTGTATGTCTGCAAGGGTTCTGATGTGATTTTAAAAGGTGTGAAGCGTGGAACTTTGTATTTTCTGCAAGGGTCTACAGTGACAGGTTATGCAGCTGTGGCATCGTCTGAGGCTTACAAAGAGGATATGACTAAGCTGTGGCATATGAGGCTTGGTCATATGAGTGAAAGAGGGATGCAAATTTTGTCGAAGAGGGATCTTCTTGATGGCTACAAGGTTAAAAGCCTTGATTTTTGCGAGCATTGTGTGTTTGGGAAGCTACATCGCAGCAAGTTCCCAAAAGGTGTTCACAGAACAAAAGGCTCGCTGGATTATATCCACTCTGATTGTTAGGGTCCTGCTCGTGTTGAATCCGTTGGAGGTAACAGATATTTTGTGTCAATTATTGATGATTATTCTCGCATGACTTGGGTGTTCATGATGAAGCACAAAAGTGAAGCCTTCAACAAGTTCAAGCAGTGGAAAACTTTAGTGGAAAATCAGACTGGAAAGAAGATCAAAAGGCTTCGAACTGATAACGGGCTGGAATTTTGTTCAGCTGAGTTCAATGAGTTCTGCAAGACTGAGGGGATTGCGCGGCATCACACTGTGAGAGACACGCCGCAGCAAAATGGGGTGGCAGAACGTATGAATCAGACTCTGTTGGAGAGAGCGCGGTGCATGCTCTCTAATGCTGGATTACCTAGGAGGTTCTGGGCAGAGGCTGTAAGCACGGCGTGCTATCTGATTAACCGTGGACCTCACACAGGTATTGGCGGGAAGACACCCTATGAGGTGTGGTCTGGTAAGCCTGCAGATTATTCTTTGCTGAGAGTATTTGGTTGCACTGTTTACTATCATGTTAATGAAGGTAAACTAGAACCAAGGGCCAAGAAGGCTATATTTGTTGGTTTCGGGGATGGAGTTAAGGGATATAGAATTTGGTCACCGTCTGAGAAGCGAGTTATACTTAGCAGAAGTGTAATATTTGATGAAGGTTCTATGCTTAACTCTACATTGAAGTCAACTATTGTACAGGAAAGTGGTAGTGTTGATAAACAGGTGGAGCTGCAAATTACTCCGGAGCAGAGTGAAATGCAGCACCAAGGTGGAGAAGATCAACACGTTATCACTGAAGCTGATACGCCAGAATCAGATGATCCTCAACCCTCAGAAACACGCCAGCATTGCATAGCTCTTGATAGAGCTAGAAGAGTGGGTGTTGGAGCTCCAAGGAGATATGGTTTTGAGGATATGATTTGTTATGACAGAAGCTGCTAAAGAGGGGATATGGTTAAAGGGATTAGTCAGTGATCTTGGTCTTCATCATGATCAGGCTATTGTATATTGTGACAGTTTGAGTGCAATATGCTTAGCCAAGGATCAAGTCCATCATGAGCGGACTAAACACATAGATGTCAGATATCATTTCTTACGCGGTGAGAAGAGGATTAAGGTGATGAAAGTAGGCACTGCTGATAATCCTGCTGATATGTTCACCAAGCCGGTTCCACATGGCAAGTTCAAGCATTGTTTGGACTTGCTCAATGTTTTAAGCTGTTGAAGGCCCTTAGGGGCATCTGAGGCAAGAAGAGGATCTGAGTATTTCTGGCGCATTAAGGTGCATCTGGTGTCCGGGGATTCAAGTCAAGGTGGAGATTTGTTGGGCTGCCTTGAATCTGAAGTGGGCTTAAGGCCCATGTTTGGCTAGGGTTAGGGTTTTTTTGTAGTAGACAATATATAAACCCTACTAGTCATGCTGTAAATCATACTCTCCAAATCTGAATACAAAGCTGCCTCTTCTTGCCCGTGGACTAGCCAACACACTGTTGGTGAACCACGTTAAATTTCCTGTGTCGTTTCTTATTATTCGTTCTGCATCTTTGTTGTCGAATCACTTCTGTCACAACATGGCTAATGTTCTAGTTCATTGTTTCATTTCATTGCTTCAAATCAATTCATATTATATTTACCAAAAATTGGTAATGTCAATTTTATGATGCTCGGGTTCAATACTCTTGAGCATGAAATTGATTATTCGGCGTTGATTATCAATATTGAAATCCGCCTAAGTGCCATTTATCTTTAAGATACTATAAAAGAATGAAATAAAGCACTTGTTTATAAAAGAGGGCTAAAGCTAAAATATCCTTCGGCATCATCTCAATGAGAGATTGAATATGAAATTTGAGAATTAATGATCCCTCTCTCCTTTGAAAGGATTTTAAGTGATGTACACCAAAAGACAATGATATAACACTTGATTTTATTATATACACTTGCAATTGCAAGATTATTTGTACATGAGTATAATTTTGCAAGTTTATGAATCACATCATAAGTGAAGTTATAAGATGAAAATATCATTATAAAATGATTAAAAAAATACATCATTGGGGTCGTACTTGTCGTACTTCCGAACACCTTGATTTTTATCAAGCCTATTTGAATGCAAAAGGTGTATGAATTTCACTGAAAAAAGTGATTATTCTAAGGATGTTAACCATTCGGACTTCTATGAATCTCACTCATTGGAAGATTATTTTTAAGAGGTCAATGGGGAGTTTGATAAATTATTCAGTGATGGAAAGGCGACATAAGGGATGATGTCATACCTGTGAATATATCTAATTCAAAGTATTGAATTTATATATTTTATGCTTTATTTCTCTTCCAAATAAAAAGATACGGATAATCATCTCTCAATTACGATAAAAAATGATGACTTACTTATTTAAGTTTGAACTTGTATCCCCCGTCTCATCAAATAAAAGTGTTCCTAATCTTATTTATTTATCTTTCAAAGAGATATTGATGATGGTCTCTCTATTAAGATGAAAGATGATGATGAATCATTATGTTTGCCAGATAGTGCAACAACACATACAATTTTAGGAGATAAATTTATTTCTCGCATCTCATATTAGCTAAAGCTAATATCAACACAATATCTGGTGCATCAAATCTTATTGAAGGCTATGAAAGAGTCCAAATAGTGTTACATAATGGTACACAGTATATCATAAAAGATACAATGTTTCAAAGATATGCCCCGAAATGACTATCATATTGAGACAACAAATGAAAATAACGTTGAATATTTATACATCACGTCAATGGTCTCGGGAATGAAAAAAGTGATGGAAAAACTTCCATCATACAACTCTGGATTGTATTATACTTTCATAAATCCAGTTGAATCATATATGGTGATAAATCAAAATTCAATTGACCCGAAAAACTTTCTAATATGGCATGATCGATTATGCCATCCGGGTTCGATAATGATGCGAATAATCATTGAAATTTCACATGGACATTCATTAAAGAGTAAAAATATTCTCTTGTCGAAAGATCTCTCATGTATTGCTTGTTTTCAAGGAAAACTGATTACAAGACCATCTCCACTGAATGTTGAGACTGAATATCCAACATTTTTAGAACAGATTCAAGGATATATATATGTGGACCTATTTCCCCATCAAGTGGACCATTTCAGCACTTTATGGTACTTATTGATGCATCGACCTGTTGGTCACATGTTTGTTTATTATCCACTCGTAATATGGCATTTGCAAGATTGCTTGCTCAAATTATTAAATTACGAGCACAATTTCCAGATCATACAATTAAGAAAATCCGTATGGATAATGCGGGTGAATTTACATCCCAGTCTTTTAATGACTATTGTATGTCAACTAGAATTATAATTGAACATCCGGTTGCTCATGTCCATACTCAAAATGGTCTAGCAGAATCTTTTATCAAGAGACTAAAATTGATAGCTAGACCATTACTTATGCGATCTGAATTAACAAGTTCTACTTGGGGACATGCAATTTTGCATGTTGCATCACTAATTCGTGTAAGGCCAACAACAAATAATAAATATTCCCCTTTGCAACTTGTTAGTGATCAAGAACCAAATATTTCTCATTTAAGAGTTTTTGGGTGTGCAGTCTATGTTCCAATATCTCCGCCCCAACGTACTAAAATGGGACCCCAAAGAAGATTGGGAATTTACGTGGGATTTGAATCTGCATCAATTATTAAATTCTCGTATCCTATGACAGGTGACATATTTAAGGCACGTTTTGCCAACTGTCAATTTGATGAGACAAATTTCCCTGCATTGGGGGGAGATAAAATAAACTCTGAAAAAAGACAAGTAATATCGCGGAATGCAGAGTCATTGTTTCATTTTGATCCTCGTACAAATCAATGTGAACTAGAAGTTCAAAAGATAGTGACAAAGTTACATATACCAGCTGTCAATGCTCCTTGCAAAATCAATCTTCCTGATGAAGATATTGGAAATAAATTAGCAAGTGAGTCTAAAACACGACAGAAAAGTGGTAGACCAATTGGGTCCAAGGATAAAAATCCAAGAAAAAGAAACGTTCAAGATAACCAAATTAATGCATCAACCACTATTCCAAAAGAAAATGATATGAATCATGAAGAGACTTCTTTGAAAGATAATGAGATACCTGAAAATGATGACAACGAAGAAATTTCGATCAATTATGTCATTTCAATGAAAAGGTGGAATAGAAAAGAAATCATAGTGGACAATGTATTTGCCTATTGTATGGCTCTAGATATTACAGAGGAAGATGAGGATCACGAGCCAAGATCGGTTAATGAATGCCGACGAAGAAATGATTGGCCAAAATGGAAAAGTGTTATTGCGGCAGAATTGAATTCACTTGAAAAACGCCAAGTCTTTGGAAAAATTTCCATAACACCCGAGAATGTCAAACCTGTTGGTTATAAATGGATATTTGTGCGCAAACGAAATGAGAAAATGAAGTCATAAGATATAAAGCACGACTTGCAGCACAAGGCTTCTCACAAAGACTAGACATTGATTATGCAGAGACAAATTCACCGGTCATGGATGCGACAACATTCAGATTTTTATTGAGTTTTTCAGTCTTAGAATGAGTCCAAATGCACTTAATGGATGTCGTGACAACCTATTTATATGGGTCACTTGATAATGACATTTATATTATTTCCCGAAGGATTAAAATTACCTGAAGCATGTAGCTCAAAACCACGGAAATGTACTCAATAAAATTACAAAGATCATTATATGGATTAAAACAATCCGGTCGAATATGGTACAATCGTCTAAGTGAATATCTTTTGAAAGAGGGATACATCAACAATGCAATTTGCCCATGTGTTTTTATTAAAAGGACAAAAACTGGGTTTTCTATTATTGCGGTTTATGTTGATGATTTAAATATCATTGGGACCCCTGATGAACTTACTCAGACGATTGCATATCTAAAATGTGAATTTGAAATGAAAGACTTGGGAAAAACAAAATTTTGCCTTGGTTTTCAAATTGAGCATTTATCAAAGGGCATTTTTATACATCAGTCCTCATATACTGAAAGAATCCTCGAATGATTTAATATGAATAAATCACACCCGTTGAGTTCGCCTATGGTTGTTCGATCACTTAATGTGACAAAAGACCAATTCCGTCCTCGAGAAAAGGATGAAGAACTCTTGGTCCTGAAGTACCATATCTTAGTGCTATTGGTGCACTAATGTATCTTGCTAACTATACACGACCCGATATTGCATTTTCACTTAATTTACTAGCAAGATATAGTTCTTCTCCAACTCAAAGACATTGGACTAGCATTAAGCAAATTTTAAGATATCTTCGAGGAACAACTGATATGGGCTTATTTTATTCAAAAGACTCAAAATCAGCATTAATTGGATAAGCCGATGCCGGGTATTTATCTGACCCTCATAAAGCGCGATCACAAACGGGTTATGTATTTACATATGGTGATACCACAATATCTTGGCGATCTACCAAACAGACTCTTACAGCCACTTCTTCTAATCATGCTGAAATATTAGCACTTCATGAGGCTAGTCGTGAATGTGTGTGGTTGAGGTCTTTAATCTATCATATCTGAGGATCATGTGATCTTTCAGGCGACAAAGAAAGACCTACGGTTATATTTGAGGATAATGCTGCTTGTTTAGCGTAAATTAAAAATGGCTATATAAAAGGAGACAGAACGAAACACATATCTCCAAAGTTATTCTTTACACATGAACTTCATAAGAACGGAGAGAATGATATTTGTCACATTTGTTCTTGTGACAACTTTGCCGATTGTTTACAAAGGCACTTCCCACAACTCCCTTTGAGAAATTGGTCTATTAAATTGGCATGCGAAAGCTTAGAGATTTATGTTAAAGACCACATTGAGGGGGAGAATACGCGTTACACTCTTTTCCTTATTTTAAGTTTTATCCCTTTGGGTTTTCCTAAATAAGGTTTTTAATAAGATAACCTTTATGTGTAATGTACAGTTGTGTACTCTTTTTCCTTCACTAGATTTTTCCCACAGGGTTTTCCTAGTAAGTTTTTAATGAGGCATAATATCTGTACGAGTCATCCAAAGGGGGAGTGTTATGAATATTGTGTTGGATGACCTTTAGCCCTTCACATGGCCATGTCCTTTAGCCTTTCATTTACCTCCTAAATTCTTATCTTTATTTCTTACATTGATTCCTAGTCTATCCATATGTCTATGTACCCCTATATAAAGTGAACATTTGTAAAGATCAATGCAATGAGAATCACTCTTCCTCTCTACATTTTCTACTCATGTTCATGTTCATCTTCTACCTTTAAGTTTCCTCTCCATATATCCATAATTTTCACAACATTTTTATATTACTCTTATATTAATTTTTGTTTATCTTAATTTAATAGCGGATATAACACAAAAGATTGATGGGTCCGAGGTAATTAACCCGATCGTATGAAATTGATATTAGGTCATGGTAGATACATTGGTAGTATATGAATCAATAGAAAAGTTGATGTTCATCATCTGAAAAACCCTAGGCTTAATAATCAAAGTCGTTGATAATCCGTGGATGTGCGGCGTTCAACGATTTAGGTTAATGTAGACAATGATCCATGGATGGACAACTTCTCTAGTATTAATTTGGTTTATTTCCATACTAGATAGCATGATTGAATTGCGTAATATTGTTACATGGTTTGTGGGATTGACACGGGTGAAGTTTGATCCTAGCATTATTTCTCTGATCGAATCAACCCTTTTTATTTTTTGCATTTAATTTTAGTAAATTTCTTTGTACCAGACCTTCTTTTATTACTTGGAATAGCTAAAAAGGTCGCTTGTTAGCTAGTACTCACACACTTTGTTCCTTGGATTGACCCTTGGCTTACCAAAGTTATAAATTATTTTGACTACAACTTGACCCCTAAAACTAATAACTTGACAACTATAAAAGGTTAAAAATACGCTTGTCAGCTGATGATCGCGTCAAGGTGAAGAGCTTGAGGAGCGCATAAAGATGTTGGAAGACTAATGCAGCTGTTGGAAGTAATCATCAGATGATACAACTAGCTGCATGCCATAGGAAGGCACCAATGCTGGTGGTGGTAACATTTTGTGTACTAAACTTGTTGGCGATCAATGTTGTTCATGTTTCCTTGTATTGGGGCAGTTGGTAGCCATTATGTATAAACTCTTTTGAGTCACTTTTTGGATGCAATAGCTTGATGTGTTGTATGCTAGCATATGTTGTTTAATGTCGGACAATGTAAGCTGAATGTCACGTATATAAATCTGTTTTGTTCTGGTTCATTAAAAGTGAAAAATGTCAAACAATATCGTGTTTGTTAGTTGAGGTCAAAATAAGTGTACTTATATGACAGTAACATCCTATTGCATATGAGATCATATGAGACACATAAGTGTGTTGTCGCAAGAAACTTATGTTCCACGACATAACCTACGTGGCTGTAGTTATGTCGTGTATGTATATCTATCTTGTGAAATAAATGTCACGTAATCATTATTTTGTAGTTACATAAGAAAGAACTTACACGACAGTCAACTGACTTAAAAGACAATGCGAAAAGACTGTCACTTAAGTTACCTCTTATACGACAGTCGTACTCTGCCACTGTCGCATATGACTTATGCCACATAGGGTTACGAGATTTTTCTTTTACGACATTGTTTCAGTCGTATAAGGCTTATAAGACATTTTTGCACTTACGCTACTAAATTTCGTATGTCGTATAAAGTACAAACTAGTGTAGTTCCCCTATCAAAATTCTTGGTCCACCCCTGGCCATTGCAATTTATTGTTCATGCGGAATTTGGTTGTGTTCGAAGTAGCGCTCAATTTGGAACAACCACGCTTCCGCTGCCTCGTCATTAAACTTTGGCACCCGCTTGGCGCTTGCGGAGTCTTGCTCAGTCCCAACGCATAACGTTCAACCAAGTTAGACGCTCCTTGGTGCTGAATCATCTATAGTCATCTTGCTTTCTCAATAGTACTCGCCTGCACTAGTGGTGTCAACATCAACGGTCACAGGCGGTGTTAAACTACGACATTGTCCACCAGTTGTTTTTCCCTTTTACACACGTGGGCATTTATATGTTTTGACATTTTCATGATCCACTCGAATTTGTTCGCACTACTCTTAGTGTCTGTGTCCTTTCTATGAGCTCTGTCACGCTCTCAGAAAGAGCATTCATGACTTCCATGGTGCTTGGCGTGTCTAGCGTGTCCCAAATCTTTCAGTGAAGGCACCGATAATGCAACGCATAGGGTAGAGAATAAAGTTAGGCATAGGAGGGAAGATGAGAGTGAAGAGTTCACACCTTAATTGATTGCATCTTCCTTAAATCTCATGTCTCACCCTGCACACCTTACTCACTTTGCCATCACATACCCCTGCAGTTTCTCGCTCCAGATTATTGTAGAGCACGATTTCAATACATGCAGTCTATTGGAGGGCATTTTATGCCTGCTGCCTCGTCAAACTCTGTCAACCTCACCATCCTTCTACATGGCCCATGCAGAACGTGACAGTATCGCGCCTCGCTCATATTTATAGGGGTGGGTAGAATTTGGTACTGTTTAGATTTTGAAAAAGATGGTCCAATTTGAGTTACTTCCTGATTGATCCAAAAGCGACCTTATAACCCAAGTTGTTACACTTAGTTCTTAGATAAATTGCACTTTGCATGTATTTTAAATTGTTGCCATTACATAGCTAAATTACTTTGACATCATTGCACATACTTTTTCGTCGTAATTAAAAGGTTATTTGTAGCATATTTTCAAAAAAAGGCATTATCAAACGGAGTTGATGATTCTAGAAACGCCGTTAAGGTGTTGTTAACTCGATTTTCAAAGAAACACGTGTTTTAATTTATATAAATAAATTTAAAATTTAAAATTATAAAAATATAGCGTAATTTAAAATATCTTAAAACAAAACACATCGGGAATGGGAAGCTTCAAAGCCTACTGAACATCCCATGCGACGGCATCTCAGCGCAAGCCACTAATTCGCGGAGAAGATTCTTGTGGATGACACAATCACCCTTATCACTGTATCCTCACTTTCAATCTTTCAAGGTCTGAACGTATTATTCTAAAAACAGTTGCAACGATTTAGGATTGTGAATGACATCCGTCTTTGACGAGTCGTATTAATACGACTCGTCGAATCAACTAATCCCATTTATTTCGACACTTTTATATGCGAACATTTACTTTTTAGTATGATTTTGCATCTCACAAGTTTCGGAAGCTCTAGGAGGAAACACGCATAAAATATGGCATTTCATGCCGAAAATACCACAGTGCCAGATCTGACCTTCGAAAGTTCAACGGAGTGCTGGGAATTAACCACTGATCAGACAAATACGAGCTACATGTCGTTGCGTAGCTGACTCAATTCCCTACAACTCTCTAGTTCACACCAGAGCATCCGAGGTCATTTGGATGGTCAAATCAAGAGCCGAAGTCAGAAATAGTGGGGACCATGGACGCAGGCCATTTTATATGTGCGTCCGCGTATGGTAATATGGACATAGTCCGTGGAGCTAATATGCACAGCATCCGCGGCTGACGTCACCAAAACCGAGATTTGGAAGTTCAACCCAAAAATAGACTTGGAAACCCAGTTTTTTGCTATAAATAAAAGGTTTGGGTTAGGATTTCCATGATCAATCATTCTACGAAGTTTGAAAACAGCTCTGGAGGAGAAGGTGAAGCTTTCGACGAGAGAAGAGATTTTTCTACCTTTCATCATGCATTGTGTTTTTATTTCAATTATGTGTAGCAAAACTCTCAATTCAGTTTAGGGTTTCGTGTATTGTGACTTATGTTTTGAGACTCTTTTCTTAATGCTATTTCATGTTTCTCTAGTTCTTGTGCTTCATCCTATGAATTGAATTGTTAGGTTAAGTGGAAACTTTGCCGTGAAGCTTAATTGACAACCAATTCTTATTGTTAATATATACTGGAAACTTTACCGTAAAGGTAGATCGTAACACCTACATTTAATAATACCTTTGTCGGATTATTGTATTTAGGAAAGAACTAAAAGTTTAACACCTTTGTCGGGTTAGATTGTGGTGAATCACCTTTGTCGGGATACTTAGGGTTGTTACCTTTGTCGAAAGGACCACACTTAGATACTTGAGATGTGATATTTAGCAGTCTATGATAACATGTCACAATAGAAACCCTAAGCTGGATATTCTCTCTGATTGACATCTTTTTTGCTATTTTCTCTTTTGCACTCAAATCACTCCCAACCCCCCCCCCCCTCGTTTTAATTGTTTTCAGTGACAGCTTCAACAACACCAGCTCCCTTGGGTTCGAACCTGCTTTTTGCTACACTAGCTTTCTTGCAGGAGATATAAATATTAAATTTGGACACGTCAGACGACGCGCATCAAATTTTGGCGCCGTTGCCGAGGAGCTGCGTTTCGGTGAAGTTGTTCTTTTTAGTTTTTTTAAAGTTTTTGTTGTGATTCGCTATGTCTTCCTATTATAGTGGAACAGCTTGTGACGACGAAGACGATGAGGAAGATGATGGCAGCGAGGTTAAGTGTTGGATGAATTACCGTCTCCCAAACTTTAGAGGTGATGTTGGAGAAAATCTTGTAACGCATGTGAAGAAATTTCACTACGCCTACTGCGCCATGAAGCTAAAAGAAGAATCATTGGAGATGTTTAAGCTAAAAATCTTTTTCTTTTTTTTAATTGACTCCGCAAGATCTTGGTATTACTCATCATCTGCAGATTGGTAAAGTAATTATATGGATCTACGAGGCCGATTTCTTAAAAAGTTTTCTCCATCGTCCTTTCATTTTGAAACTCGGGAGAAGATTGCTTCTATTCTGCAATTCCAATGCGAAACATTATATGAATATCTGATGCGCTTCGAGGACCTTGCAGACAGTTGTCCGCACCATGGATTGACTGATTTCTTTCTTATTGAGAGCTTTCTTGATGGGATGGCTCCATTAGAGCATCGTATGCTTGATGTTTCAGCAAGAGGTTCTGTAATTAATTTAGATATTTATGAAGTCTGGGACCTGATAGAAGATATGGCATAGAGATCGAGACGGGGTCAAATGCACAAAATGACTGATAAGTCACATACAGTAGATGCTGATTCAGTGCAGATCGTGCCCTAAATCACATGCAGCAGCTCCATCACAAGCTTACTTGCAAAAGAGACTCAAACTTCAGATGAAGAGGATAATTCCATCACTACCAAAGAGTTGCACATGGAGGAAGAAATAATCATGTCTGGTAATCTCTGAACCATCTCAACATTTTCAAATTTTTGATGCACCTCTTCCACTATTTGTGCAAGATTACATCATCCCAGATCACCATAAAGAGACAGAAGAAGAAGACAAAATGGATCAATTAGTGCCAACCGCATATGAGGAGGAAACCAGCTCTAGCGAAGAAAACTCTCCTTCTTACCTTTGCACGGACTTGACTACTAAAAATTCTGAGGTAAGCGCTGAATTCAATATGGAATTACATATGACTCATATGCCTCTTTTGTTGTACTTGCAGGATGGTGAACCTAAAAAATTACAAGAAAATACGTTTGTTTCACTTTACAATGTAGCTGCTAATATCCCATTATGCAAGACCAGAAACAGGATTATCAGCTATAGACAGTTAGTCAGAAACTCATGCATGAGCAGGTAAAATCATAAGGAGAAGAAACACCATATATCTTGCAAGCATGTCTCTATAGTAGTTTCATTCGAGTTACCGAGACATGACACATTTGAATGGAAACCAGGATGGAGACCATGGATAAGCATATGCCTATTTTGAAAGTCTTCCCGCCACCATCAACCGCCGATGAGGACTAGGGGAGTGCCTTTTCACGTTTTTTCTTTCCTTTTTTATTTTGTCTTGCATTGTCTGTGTCTTTGAACTAAATTCGTGTCGTGAGGACACGGCTTGATTCAAAAGTGTGGGGTGGGAGAGTCATTCAGTCTAGTGTGTCAGCATATTTCTTTTTTGGCATATTGTATTCAATGAAGAAAAAGGCGAAAGGCAAGGAAAGGCGAAATGGGTCATATGGCCTAGGCAAGAGGCGAGGGGCGAAAGGCAAACGCCTTTTGGATTAAGGCGTTCTTTAGTGTAAATCTTTTTTCTATATTAAAATAATGTCAAGTAACTCACAAAAAATAAATCTAGAAGTGTAAAACGATGTAATTAGCTATTCTATAATCATTGATTAGTAAATAAACATGTACACATACGCTAAGTCATGAAATGCCGTCGTTTAGTATTTGAAAATCAATTTTAGGTTCTAGGGTTTAGTAAGAAACGACGTAGTTTTGCGCCTTTGGCGCCTAGGCGAACGCCTCTCCGCCTTATCACCTAGGCGACAAAGGCGCACGCCTTTTGGACACCGCCCGCCTTAAGCCATTGAAGGCGTTTTGCCTAACACCTGGTCGCCTAGGCGAGAGGCGACGCCTCCACTGATAGTATTGTGTCAGCACGTTTCTTGTTTTAAAAAAATTGAATGGAAGCACGAATTTCTCTCTGTTTCCTGGATATGCAGTATTGGATTTTGATGATGTGAAATAGATGATGCTGATTATATTGTATTTCTCTCGTGAAATCTGAATTATGCTTTTACATATGAACTTAACCCACTATTTGTCTTTTGAGTTGAGATAAATAAGGATGTGGAGTTGATAGAAACGTCCTAGAGAGACTTGACGAAGCATTCAAAGGACCGGATTTCTAGTTATGTGGTTATATGGATTTTGTGGAGGCTAGCACTTCGAGTTTTATTGTTCAGAGTTTGCTCCGCCACTGCAGCGTTTATGCAAGTAGGCGGGACGGGAAAACAGACCATCCTATCTCTAGTCTGAAGTAACTGAGAAAAGGTGGAGGGCCCCCATCTTGACTCGCGTCAAAAAGGTCGTGGATGAGAAAGAGCGGGGAGGTATTTCCATATGCTTGCGGGCAATGATTGGACCTCCTTCAGAAGAAAAAAAAAAGGACAAGCAACTCACAATAAAGTGAAGTACATCATTCTTACATCAAGAGCCAAAGAAAGTTCACTACATCAAAAGCTGTCCAACAAAAGAAGAAAGAAAAGCTCGAAGGCCTTAAAGCTCGAATGAATCACGTGCCAGAAAAAGCGATGAAATATAACCATATAGCGAGAGTTCGCGACAGCGAATGCAGATCATGGGTCTAAAGAGGACTATATCCCATTCATCCGAATTGATTTGAATTTCAGCTCAAAGGTAACATGTATCAAGTTAATTCTGTGTTGAGCATGATGATTTGAGTAACGATTGAGTTATGCATAGAAAAGCTGAATCTAGACTAACAACTCATATTCATGTAGCATTTATCAAGGACGTCGAAGAAATTGTGGTGTTATATTTGTTCTCTTCTATGACTTGTTCTTGTTCGGGACGAACAAGTTTAAGTGTGAGGTGGTTTGAGGAGTCGTATTTATACGACTTGCCGAATCAACTAATCCCATTTATTTCGACACTTTTATATGCGAACATTTACTTTTTAGTATGATTTTGCATCTCATGTGTTTCGGAAGCTCTAGGAGGAAACACGCATAAAAGACCACATTTCATGCCAAAAAGACCACAGTGGCAGATCAGACCTTCGGAAGTTCAACAGAGTGCTGGAAATTGACCACTTTTAATAAAAATATGAGCTACATGTCGTTACGTAGCTGACTCAATTCTCTACAACTCTCTAGTTCACACCGAGAGCATCCGATGTCATTTGGATGGTCAAATCAAGAGCCGAAGTCGGAAACAGTGGGGACCGCGGACGCAGGCTATTTTATCTGTGCGTTCGCGGATGGTAATATGTACATAGTCCGTGGAGCTAATATGCACAGCATCCGCGGCTGACGTCAGCAAAACCGAGATTTGGAAGTTCAGCCCAAAAATAGACTTCGAACCCCAGATTTTTGCTATACATAAAAGGTTTGGGTTAGGTTTTCCATGATCAATCATTCTACGAAGTTTGAAGACGGCTCTGGAAGAGAAGACAAAGCTTTCGACGAGAGAAAAGATTTTTCTACCTTTCATCATGCATTGTGTTTTTATTTCAATTATGTGTAGCTAAACTCTCAATTCGGTTTAGGGTTTCGCGTATTGTGACTTATGTTTTGAGACTCTTTTCTTAATGCTATTTCATGTTTCTCTAGTTCTTGTGTTTCATCCTATGAATTGAATTGTTAAATAAAGTGGAAACTTTGCCGTAAAGCTTAATTTCACAACCAATTCTTATTGTTAATATCTACTGGAAAATTATCGTAAAGGTAGATCGTAACACCTAGATTTAATAATACATTTGCCAGATTATTGTATTTAGGAAAGAACTAGAAGTCTAACACCTCTGTCGGGTTAGATTGTGGTGTATCACCTTTGTCGGGATACTTAGGATTGTTACCTTTGTCGGAACGACTACACTTAGAAACTTGAGATTTGGTATTTAGCAGTCTATGATAAACATGTCACAATAGAAACCCTAAGCTGAATATTCTCTGATTGATATCTTTTTTGCTATTTTCTCTTTTGCACTCAAATGACTCACAACCCCTCTTTTTAATTGTTTTCAGTGACAGTTTCAACAACATCAGCTCCCTTGGGTTCGACTCTGCTTGCCGCTATACTAACTTTCTTGCAGGAGATATAAATATTAAATTTGACACGTCAGACGACGCGCGTCAGTCTTACAATATCAATGTATGAATTTCGCTCGTCTCCTTCAGTAAATTTTCCAACCTATGGTTTGTTGTTTTGTTGGAATGCTTGATTTCATTTTTTTGCTGTGTTTAAAATATTTAATTTTTGATTTTACACAGTTTACATTACACTTGCAAGCTTTGTCTATTAGAATGGAAGGATTAGTGAAGTTTGAATTGAGTTATGGTGGGAGGTTAGAAGGGGAAAAAAAGAGTCGATCATCATTTGGGAAAGTTAAGTTTGACTGTTTATAAATTTTGTGTTCGATGTTGTAATAAAATATTTGTTGAATGCTAATGAATACAATGTAAAATATTAATCAATGTTATCGTACTATTATGTTTGGTCATTGTTTTATATTGTGTAATTGTTGTTTGCAAGTCTATGACTATTGGTTCAAAGTCAAATTGGTTTTTTGTTTGAACTTTTTAAGTTCACTGGTGTTTGTGTGGTTAGTCCCAGCTGACTGGTCTCGCTTGGTCATCTTTGGTAACCCATAGTATTCAAATTAAAAAAAAATGAACAATTTATATGTTGTTTGTTGCATACAGTAACTTATATGCCGTTCAAACAAAATGCCTCCCTACTATTATTGAATGTAGTGTGTATACATCATTTCGATTCAATTTACGTGTTATAAATGAAACTTGTGTGCTGTCATAATTTATTTATTATTCTATTTTCATTTCATAACATGTCTACAAATGACCAACAATTACAAGATTGGCATTTGAAATACGACATTGCCGGCAATGCAGTATCTTATGAAAAGCCAATACCCTTGCAAGTTTTAGTGTGGCGAGGGCAAACTATATTTAGAAGAGTGACAAAAGGCTCAAGTTCAAATGATCAATCATCTCACAGCAATAATTAGGAAAAATGAACAAAGTAGAAGATGCATGCTAATGCATTGTTTAACCCTTTTGAATAACTTGGTTATGTCATTTTGTAACCCTTTTTAATCACTTGGTTGCTTCATTTTGTATAACGACATGTTTTTTTTTTATGAGTGATACAAGAAAACCAAACCACCGCAAAGCGGAACAACAAGACCAGCACAACAAACACAACAACCGACAAAGCTAAACAAAAACACCTGCAGACAAACAACTAGGAATAGCTGAAAAGTTGCCCCAGCTCCAACCCTCCCTCCTAGCTTTAGATGCCAGTAAGTCAGGCAACACATTTAGCTCCCGAGGAACCAGCTTTATACACCAAGCCGGGTGAGAACGGAGAAGGTCCACTGCTTCCTCCATCCACGAGCCACACCAATCCACTACTCCCAGACCCGTCGATACCACCTTAAAAACCTCCAGTGAATCCATCTCGAAGCAAGCCTTGTTAACATTCATATGAGCTGCCAACTTGAGCGCATTAAGAAGAGCCATACCCTCCGCCTCACTAGCGCACGAGCACACTAAGCTCCTGGAGGCCGATGCCCACAGCACAAGCCCTCCTCCGTCTCTAGCAACTATCCCAATGCCCGCAGACCTGCTGTCCAACTCCCACGACCCATCCACCTGAATTCTCATCATGTCCATCCCTAAAGATCGATCACCGCAAACCGGATCCCCACTCTCTCTTGGATTTGGCCAGGAGTGATCGTTCATCAACTTAAGAATACTCTTGCCAAATATGACCGCCTAATCAATCCTCCAGCCCTCCTGCCCATGCCAAATCTTGTTTCTGTTCTTCCAGTAGAGCCAAAGCGCAACCAGAAAAGAGTCTAGTTCATCCTTAGTCAGCGCACTGGAGCAGAACCATATCCAATCCGCAGGGTCGACATCCAGACTTTCAAAGACAGGAAGACAAAGACACAGTCTGGCCTGGATCTCCTTCGCCCACCAGCAGTCCTTCATAACATGGAGTGCCGATTCCAACTCACAGCCACACATCTTGTAATCGCTCTCCAACTCCACACCTCTTCTCCTTCAATTTCTTGCGTCAGGCAGGCTGTTGTGAAACAATCTCCAGCACAACATTTTGATTTTGTTTGGGACCTTGCAAGACCAAATTCTCTTCCAAAACCGGATCACTCCACTGTTGTCTGATTGCTCCCCCACATCGTCCTCTTGCTCCCTCTGAACTCTCTGAATCAGCTCATAAGCGGATCTCACTGAAAACATCCCATTGCTCGTGAATTTCCATCTAAGCGTCTCCCTCTCTGTATCCCACCAAGAGCCTAGCTCGAAGAACTTCAGGGCTTTCATTACTCCCCTCCAGACGTGAGAAGGAGAGGAACCCAGCCGCGCACTCCCCAGGGTTCCATCGGGGCAGTACTTAGCTAGCAAAACTCTGGACATCAGCAGATTAGGGAACTTCGCAATTCTCCAACATATCTTCGTAAGCAGGGCTTCGTTAAACAGCTTTAAGCCCCTAAAACCGAGACCTCCTTCAAGCTTCCTCTTCTGCAGGATTCCTTTATTAACCCAACTGATACCCCTTAATCCTTCCTTCTTATCCCACCAGAACCGAAGAATCAACTTGGTGATTTGATTTATGCAGCTTTCCGAAATTTTGTACACAGACATCATATATAACGGCAAGGCTTGAATGACCGATTTAATGAGCACTTCCCTCCCATCCGGTGACAACAACTTAAACTTCCAATCATTAATTCTCCTCCAGACTTTCTCCACAACACTCCTGCACATCTCTGCCTTCTTCTGCTTCATTGCAAGAGGTAGACCAAGGTATTTAGAGTGCCCGGTAACTTGTTGGACACCCAGAATATCTGTTACCTGTTCTCTAATGTGATCCGGAGTGTTGGGGCTGAAAGAGACTTCAGATTTTTCCAAATTTATTTTTTGACCAGACACAGCCTCATAATCAGCTAAGATCCTCCTCCAATTGATTGCCTCCTCTGGGGCTGCCTTGATGAAAAAGATGGAGTCGTCTGCAAAGAAAAGATGGGTGACAGAACCGCTCGTCGTCAAAGCGATTTGTACAAATAAATTTATAATAGTCCGCTACTCGCAACTATACTACTGGGTAGTACTTGGTAAGTAGGGGTCGAACCCAGAGGAATTAGGGGGATAGGTTATTCTTTAAGGGATTTGTTCAGCGAAGGAGCGTGTTTTAGGTTGGTTGAGGTTTTAGTTCTAACAACTACGTGACTTTTTAGTTGGTTTTGGTTTTGAGTGCTGAAAAGTAAATTACAGAAAAGTAAATACTGAAATTAAAAGCGAAGACTTACAGTGGGTGATGCGTGAATTGCAAGTCCTCCGGATTGTGAGCGGTTGATGGTTGCAGTTGATTGAACAATAAAAGTAAAGACAAAGGGGATTCTGTGATTGCAAGAGAAGTATTCGGTCTTAGGGGGCCTTGTATTATATCCTGTTCATTCTTTTAGTAACCCTTCTGAGTATTCAAACGTGTATCGAGGCCCTTTCGTAGCGCTCAATTTGCCACACTGTTTGTAAACCCTTGTTCTACTTCAGACTAATTCCTCCTTTCGAAGTATCTTATCCTTTTGTGCATCCATTTGGTCCCTTTGGTCCAGTTTCCAAATGGTTTTAAAGATAGATCGAACTCCTCAGATAATCTTTGCCCTTTCGTAGCATCCACTTACCCAAGTATGTTCACGACTTCCCACAGAAGAGTTTTGCCCTTTCGTAGCTTCCACTCAACCTTGGAAAGTCTGACCTTATAAATGGCACATAGAACAAGTTTTGAATACAGAGAAAAGAAACTAAACGAAGTAAAACATTTTATAAAACAAGAACTCCCCTTCAACCGAATGAAGAGTTTAGTTACGAATATCCATAGAGTTGGACATCATAACTAAATACTTGGGGATTTGGAAAAGAATACTCAAGAACCGACAAGAGTAAAGAGAGAAGAGAAAGAGATTACTCAAGAACAAACAGGAGTAACTCTTGAACTGTAACTGAAAGCTTGAGTACTCAAGAACAAACAGGAGTACTCAAGATCGAACTAAAGTATTTGAGAACAAACTGAACTTTTATTTATATCAAAACCAAACTTTACAAAGTAACAAACTTAGAGAGAGAAGTGGAGTGTGGTGTGTTGTGATTGCTTATGGCTTATGAAATGAGGAGGGATGGCTTGGTATTTATAGCCATGGAGGAGAGGAATGGATGGCCAAGATGAGGGCATGTGGTTTAGCATCCAAGGGTGGAGAGGAGGGGAAGAGGAGAGGAGGGCAAGTGTCACAAGGGGAGAGGGACAACACAAAGCCGCCGGCGGCTTTTGGGAGGGAGGAGGAGAGGTTGACATGTGGAGGAAGGGGAGAGGAGGAGGAGGGGTTGTGAGGGCAAAGCCGCCGGTCCATGTGGCATGAGGAGAGTGGTTGTGAGTTTTGTGCAGTTTGCACAAAACTATCGGTGTATTCCAGCTCCGGATTGTCTTCGGTTTCTCTTCGGTTTGATTTGTTTTGAATGATTCCATGTCAGGATCTTTAGATTTCTTCATTCAGCGTCTGATCTTGACCTTGGATTGTCTCCTGATATCTTTTCTGTGCTAAAAGCTCTTCCTTAGCGTGTATTCTCTCTAAGCTCTGAAATACCCTGTAGAAATGTATCGGGACTAAAACATCGAAGTTAGATAGACAAACAGTCTAATTTGGTGGGTTTAACTGTGTTTATGATTCATACAATTGTGGTCCATCAATGGGTGACAGGCGGTGCTGTCCTACTGATACTAATACCACTGATCTGACCTGCTAGTACACTGGCCCTGATATTCAAACTCAGCAGCTCTGTACAAAGCAGGATTAAATAGGGCGATAAAGGATCCCCCTGCCTCAGCCCCCTCTCCGGATGAATCTCTTTTGAATAACCATCATTAACCTTCACAACATAAGAGACAGAGGTTACACATCATCACCCTGCTCACCCACTTCTCCGCAAAACCCATTCTACGCATGATAGCTTCCAAGAAACACCATTCCACATGATCATATGCTTTGCTCATGTCTAACTTTATCGACGCATAGCCGCTGTTGCCACTCCTACAGTTCCTGAGGAAATGAGAAACCTCATGTGCCACAATAAAGTTGTCGGAGATAATCCTTCCTTTCACAAATGCACTCTGATAGATCGATATAACCTGGCTTAGAATAGCCTGGAGTCTAGAAGCCAGAATCTTCGTAATGATCTTCATAGCTACGTTGCACAAGCTGATGGGTCTCCAGTCCTCAATTCTAACTGCATCACTCTTCTTCGGAATAAGAACACTAAGCGTCTTGTTCATCTCCCTCTCCAGGATACCGCCCTCCCAAAACCTTCTAACATATCCAACGATTCTGTGCTTGAACAACTCCCAGTGCTTCTGGTAAAAAAACTCCCGGGAAACCGTCCAACCCAGGGACTTTCAGGGGACCCTGCGCGAAGACTGATCTGCGGACTTCTTCTTCTGAAATGTCTCCAGTGTATAACGACATGTTAAATATTCAAAATTTTAGTTTGTGTACGTTTTGTTTGTCTACAAGGGGAGTGTTCAGATTCTGGGGGAATGAGGAACTTTTGGAAAGGGGTTTGGAAATTATGTCTGCCAAATAAGGTTAAGTTCTTTCTATGGAGGTTGTTCCATGATGGCCTCCCTGATGCGAGGAACTTGTGGAGAAGGGATTGTGAAGTAGACGTGAGGTGTGGAAGTTGTGGATATACACCAGAGCACTCCTTGCATATTTTCAGGGACTGTTGGAAGGCTAAATTCATTTGGGAGGCATTACAAATTGATGAGGCAGTGGTGGGTGTAAATTGTCAGTCAACGGCGGATTGGGTGTGGATTTGTGCCAAAGAATTGGGTGTGGAAAAAATTCAGAGCTTTGGCTTGCGATTGTTGGCTATTATGGTATGACAGGAACCTTAGATGCCATGGGAAGCAAGGGCTGGAGTGTAGGAACATTGTTATGAAGGTGAAATCATTGGTGCAGAACTGCGGCAGATGGTTGAAGGGGAAGAACAGGGTTGCCGCCAGCCAGGGGAGGATGTGAGGGATATATTTTGTGATGGGTCATTTGATCCACAGGATGATCAGTCAGGGTTCGCAATAATAGAGAGGAATGGGGTGGTTTTTGAACATGTTCTTGCAGGTTGACGATCGGCTGGAGGATCAAGTCTACAAGTAGAATTAAAAGCTCTGGGGGTAGGAATGCAGATGGCAGAGTCCCTGGGAATCCAGAAAGCACGGCTACATTCGGACTCACTGGAGGCTATATGGGCGATCTATAGAGGAAGTCATAAAGATGTGAGGAATCTGAGCTACGTGGAGAGATGCTTCAGATACATGGAGAGGCATAAAGATTGGAGTCTTGAATATGTGCCAATATAGGAGATTGAAATCTGCGATGGCTTGCTTGGCAAATTATGCAAGATTGAACAAATGGTCGTGGCGACAGTTGGATGCTATTCCTAGACAGTTTCAGGCTCTGTTGAAGATGCATGTTACTATTGTCAATGACTGTTTAGTTAAACTTGGATAATTGTGAAAGGCACCTAGCAGTACGAAGAAGGCGGGAGTGTTGAATTGGGCTGGAGCTTGTATTGAAAATTACAGAAGATTGTCTCTCTGTTTTGTGGCCTATGGGGGCGTTGAGATAGTTTCAGGAGGCATTTGGAGAGAAGTTTTTGTGCATTAGGATGCTATGTTGGCAAATAGAGATAGCTCAACACCCCAAAATGTTATACATTGTTCATAGTTCGAAGAATTAACAGCGCCAGTGGCGTTGCTAACATTGATGACTCTGTTTTGACCATACCCATTTTTTGGAAAAAGAAATAAAAGTCCGCACCATATTTGAAACTTTTTATAATTTGAGACAGTGTTGTGAAAACTGGACCGGACAGACCGGTTCGATCGGTTGGACCGGGAACCGGTCCGGTGACCGGTTGGGTTCACTCATCGGATCAAACCCGGTCAAGAACCGGTCAAATCCGGTCAAGACCCGGTGTTGACCCGGTTGACCCAGTTGATCCGGTTTTCATTAAAATCGTGATTTGATCGGTTCAATCGGTTCGATTTGGTCTGAAAAAATATTTATTTAATTTTGACTTGGACAAGATTCGAACCTAAGCCCCTCTTAATAGTTTTTCTGTTTATTTCCACTAGGCTAAAGATGATTGCAGTGTTATTAAAACTGGACCAGTGATCGAACCGGTCAAGTCACTGGGTCAATGGGTCTGTGGTTCAACCGGGTAGAACCGATTTGACCCGCACAAATTAAATAATAAAAATAAAATACTTATATATGATATTATAATTTAACATATTTATGACTTGAATAAATATTACATGTTTATGATCGGATTACAATAACATACCATAACAAATTGTCAAATTTAGAATTTGATTAGTACAAATCAATAATACAACAATAATAGAACAACAATAACAATTTTAGTCTTAATTTGCAAGTCACAACAATAAGAGATTTCTAAGACTAATTGAATTTCTAGTTAAATTGATAATAAGTAAAAATATTTATAGATTTGATAAATGAATATACATTAATAAAACAAGAATCATGTTTAGCTTGGTGGAATGAGAGGGGATAATTATAGAGGAAGACTAGGTTCGAGTCTTCTCCAACTCAAAATAAATAATTATTTTTTCAGACCAAATCGAATCGATTGAACCGATCAAATCACAATTTTAATGCAAAATTGAGTCAATCAGCGGGTCAACCGGTTCATCTGGCTGGTTCAACAATCGGTTCAACCGGGTCTTGACCGAGTTTTGATTGCAGAACGGTCTGATTACAGAACCAGACCGGTCCGGTTTGGTCCGGTCCGATTTTAATAACACTGGATGATTGTTGTTTTATTATTTTGTTTCAATAATGTATATTCATTTATCAAATCTATAAATGTTATTACTTATTATCAATTTAACTAGAAATTCAATTAGTCTTATAAATCCCTTATTGTTGTGACTTGCAAATTAAGACTAAAATTGTTATTATTGTATTATTGATTTGTACTTTATCAAATTCTAAATTTGTTATGGTATGTTGTTATAATCGGATCATAATCATGTAATATTTATTCAAGTCATAAATATATTAAATTATAATATCATACATAAATATTTTATTTTATTTGTTAAATTGAATCCCATCTTTTCACTAAAATTGCAATTATTGTTTTGTTATTTTCTTATTAATGTGTGATATTCGAATTTTAAATTTGTTATGGTTATAGTATTGTATACAAGTTAAATTTTATTAGGTTACAAAACAGGTAAATAAATATGCATATATATATATATAAGTTATTTTATTATTTTTAATTCGTGCGGGTCAAACCGATTCGATACGATTGAACCACTGACCCATTGACCCAGTGATTAAATCGGTTCGATGACCGATTCAGTTTTAATAACACTGATTTGAGGACCTACATGTTGGAATTAGGTGATAATTCAAGACTCCATAGTGTAATTTTCTCTAATTAAATTAGGGGAGAACAGCCTTACATGATACTATTTGCAGGTGCAGCTCAGAAGGTTAGCAACAAATACAACACAAGACCTAAAGTTAAGGTCACATTCAAACATTTTTCAATCTGAAATCCTGTCACCGGTCCCGGTCCTTGGTAAATTTACGGTGAAAAGAAGATCATCATGAATGGTGAGATGTGCTAGGAACTTCATCACGATGCTGGGTGTCAAGTGGGGTTACCTCAGGGGCGTCGAGACTATTTATCAAGGTCGGTGAAGTTCCTGTTATTTGAATGTCACTCGATTCATTGCTGTTTATCTCTTGGGGAGTTTGATCCTCTGTGACATCCACTATGCTTTCTTCGCAAGCTTGGAGTTGTCTGGATTCTGTTAGACATGCTTTGTCTTCATCCTGTTGAGATAAATCCATATGCTTAGTAAGGGGGCTGACATTAGCCATTTCTGATTGGGATTCTGTGTTTTCAACTATTTGATGCGACTCCATCTGCTGCCTGATTAACGAGAGGAATTCAATGTGTCCGTTAGATCAAGATATGCTGTGCATTAAGGTTCTTGGATATATAGTTGACGACAAAAGGACCAACCTTTGTAGCTGTGCTTGTAGCGAACTTACGTATGCCAGGAGTGCATGTTTCTCCTTTATGAAATTTGACTCCCTAAGTTCAGCTACCTTTAGTCTAGCTTCAGCTTCTGCCTCTGTAACTCTGACTTTCTCCTCAGCCCGTACAGCAGCACCTTCTAATATAATTGCACGATCTCTGGCTTTTGCAAGCTCCAAACGCCACAAGTTTGCCTCCTGTATAGCAGAGTCTCTCTGCTTGACTAATTCATCATGCTCTTTACTCAAAGAGATTACCTTCTCTTCCAGTTCTTTCACCTATGTTTTTTACAAGCATAGTAAAACTAAAATACAAGGGGCTGGAGTCTGAAAGGCACCATATTCGTCAAGAAAATAATTTCAAACTGTTGATCAATAAGAAATGAGTTGTGCTTACAACTTCTATGATACAGTACATTCATCAACGAGATATATGTGTATGAGTCTGACAGATGTATATTGTACCTTCAACATTGAGGACTGATGCTGCTGCTCGGACTCTTTCCTCAGGCGCTCAATTTCAGAACAAACAATCCTCCTCTGTTCATCCATTGTATGAGCGGCAGAGGCTGCCATTTCAGCAGCTTCAGCAGTCTCTGACAGTCTTTCTGCAATCTTTTTTATTGTTGAATCACGTGAACGGAGATCTCGAGCCAAATTTTGCAATTCTTCATCTTTAACTCGCAATGTCTCCTGCAAATGAACATAAAGAAGTGGCTATTATCTCAGAAAAGAATTTAAAGCCCATTTGCAGTACTGGTAATGTCAGTGATAATTCTCTTTTACTGTTAGCATAACTGTGATGGATAAAGTTTTTGGATTCTGATTTCTCTATTCCGCTTCAAAAATGGTTAGTAAGCTACCAGCCGTGAGCCCATGGGTGCTTTTTCAAAGACACTGTCCAGGCCATAATAAAGTGTGGCCTTCAAACCAGATCGAACTCGAAACGATTGGGAAACAAAATATCCCTTGGAATACCTATTGAAGCATTTTATCAAGAGATGGGTCTTGTCATCTGTCAACAGTTTCATTTTGATTACATATTATGAAAATGTGAACCTACGCTACGCCAATAAGCAGTTACAATAAATGTACATATATTTTCTTAATGAAATGTTGACATAGAACAGGCTAATGGCAGTTATCAGCTAATGTTTTCTCCATAGAGTTGGAATAGTCATTGAAGTGATGGATTTAAACAAGTAAACAAATAGTTATAAATGGGGTACAGAGACAGTTGACTTCAGGAGCATACCTTCATGATAGTGAAATCGTCCATAGAAGCATCTGTTACTCTGATCGACAAATTCCCCAGTGCTTTGTTCATGGAAATTTTCATTGCTGCTTCAATTTCTTTGGAACATTCTTGTGCTGTAGAATTGGCAGCCGCAACTACAGTAGCAACTGTTCCAAGCCTGGATGAACCAGTTCCACTTAAGGAATCCACAGCTTCTTTGTGAGCCTTCAGAACTAATTGTGTTGCACTGTATTGTTATCCAAAATGTATGAATAATCAAATGAGTTAGCACTTAGCAGTGATGTAGCTTTACATGATTAAATGAAGATATAATAACTATTCTCTTTCAAAAAGATATCCACGGCTGTCAAATGTACTTACAGTAATGTTGACACCCAAGCTCTCGCTGCACCAGGAGTTTCAGCACAAAGGAAATAGTCTTTTTTTTGTGGTGTTCCAATATCTATTGGCCGGAGTGAAGAACAATAAATATTGCAGAATAATGAAGACAACGACAAACTCACCGAAAATTGTAGTTAAACTAAATGGGAAATATGAGAAGCAAAGATTTGATGGATGCTAAAATGAACAAGTGCTACAAGAGGATACAGAAACAGCACCCATCATATTTTGGTAGCCCACTGAAACACATATACAGAGCTGA
This sequence comes from Rhodiola kirilowii, assembly GCA_033675215.1. Taxonomy (NCBI): domain Eukaryota; kingdom Viridiplantae; phylum Streptophyta; class Magnoliopsida; order Saxifragales; family Crassulaceae; genus Rhodiola; species Rhodiola kirilowii. The sequence continues at coordinate 27,910,510 of CM066196.1, read as the reverse complement.
ATCAGATCTGAATCATTCAATGCACTGTCACTGTTGAATCAAAAAGATAATCACTCACTGGAAGTTAACCGGAGAAATGGCAATAGTACTATTTCCATCAAATATGATAGTTCCCTTGACTGCACTCTCATTCCTTTTAGTCCTAGTTTGAACAAAAGAAAGGGCGTAAAAATCGAGATGGATTTCAAACTAGAATATGCAGAGAAATCTAGGGTGAGAAGTAAATTTAAGAGAACCAGATTCCGGAATCTTTGCTTACTTGTACTCCATTTTTCCCGTGGATGGGTCCAGAATCACCCATCGTTCATTCCATTTCTTCAGCTATATATGACAAAAGTATGAGTTCTTCAGCACATTTGCAGAAGCAAATACATATCAAATATATTTTCGTACCAAAGAAGCTTTGATATATCCTCTGTCGACATTTGTACAACATCTCCGTAAAATTCATATAAAAAAACACCACTCTGCTCTTAGAAAAGCACTTCCGTACATCAAAATGCATCAATTTCTCACATTTATAGGACTAAATACCGAAATGACCATAGACCCATTCACCTAAAGCTAAAATACAACACTATTTCTTAACACGTGACACCACAAAACTCAATCAAATCAAAAATAGCAACAGATGACAAAAAAAATGCCTAGAACACATTAATCGCAACACACCACAGTACCAGATCATCCACAAAAAGAACTAAAGAGTACAAAAGCAAAGTGAACAATACAGTTTCAGATCGCTTGAGAAGTGGTCCCTGCAACAAGTTCCTACCGGAACTCGACGCCAATTGGCGCTTAATCTTCTCCAAGCTGCTTTCCGTATCGGAAGCTCTCTGCGATCATAAAAACAAAGAAAGATTAAATACATCAACATCGGCCGAGCAAACAGCGAGTACAGACTTGTAATTGAGTTACGAAATTGAAAAGATGTCGGGAAACGTTACTGGAGAAACACCGGCGGAGGAGGCCATTGCAGATCGGAACGAGGTGGGGAAAAGATGTCGACTGATGAGTTGATGCTTCGTCTTGTTGTGTGTTCTTTGGTCATTTCGGAGATGTTAGGTATTGCGTGTAGACCAGCAGTTGCAGGCCGGGGCGCAATTGTAAAGTGTCAAACCTTAAGCATCGAAATCAAAATACAGGTACTGAAATCTCATTGAACGACCAGCTTGCAAATTATCATATTAAACGGCGAGCAATGTGGGGGTGGGGGATATGTAAATTATAGAAACATCATGTAGAGCTGAACTCTTGTAGGAAAGTGGGAGGGGGGACCTGCAAATTATTCAAATCTAGAGCGCAAAATTGAAAATATTAAAATAACTTAACCGACTCTGCTGGGGATCGAACCCAGAATCTCTGGTTTCGTAGACCAGCGCCTTATCCATTGGGCCACAGAGTCACATGTTGGCACCAATATCGTTTTATAATTTGTAATTAGTTCGAGTTTTTTTGTAAACTGCAATGTGCCAACAACAGACGACTGAAAGCTGGAAAAATCACAATTGGAAACAGGTCCGACAATATAAACGTGAATAGAAAAGAACAATTGCTCCACTTTGCCTCAACGCCGCACTACTTGGTCCGTCAACCAACTAACTAATATCAACATAAACGAAACAAAACCGGACATAAGGCACAACATCCATTCAGGACGAATCCGACTGAGAGGACTTCCTTAAGCGGAGACACATGTAAACATCCGAAAAAACACATAAAAAGGAACTAACACATATAAATATCCTGAAAAACACCCAAAAAGGAACTAACAGAGCCTTTCCTCTCCCCCTCCAAAGTGCCAACTCTTTCCACTGCCCGAAGCTCTGCTCATCCCCATCACACCAGATCCGTATCCCAATCGAACTCCCTCCATCTTACACCACCTGCCGCAAGTTCGCGCAACCCCACCACCTCTATATCTGAATCCTTCCCAAGCCTCCTCATAGATATGGTTCAACAATCATGGTGGCTTGGTGGCCAGAGCCACCGAAAAAGTGGTTTATGCCAACAGACGACGAATAAATGAGGACAGGGAAGAAGAACGAAAGTCAGTGCCGAAGAAGATAAGAACTGATGTAGGCAGAGAAGAGAGGGTTTTGAGGGAGGAGAGAGTCTGTTCGAGTAGCTGATGCCGGAATGAAAAATGTCTACGCACAAAAGAATATATAAAGCGAGTCTATTTTTAGGTGTATCGAAATACAACAAAACACAAATGTCAGCTCGAGTTCGAGGATTATTTTCCAAAATGCATAAAATTAAAGATTGGATTCCTGTTGTACTCAATCTGTAGATTGATTTCCCAATTTACTCATGTTTTGTAAGCCGTCGTTCCTAACGGCGTCCTAATTGTAAAACGCTCCAAGCAAGTAGTCATTTTGCGCAAAAAAATCCAGTTATGTGGCATAATATTGTCAAACAAACGTAAGCCGCTATAACAAACAGCGGCAAAACACAAGCCGCTCATCTTAGGAGCATTTTAATAGCAATCAATAACTCAGTGGGATGACGGCGACACGGGCGTGGGATGACGACACTGGGAGCGGGCTGCGGAGATGGGGCGGCAGACGGACGACGCGCAGCGTTGTGGAGTTGTGGGAGAATACGGAGGTCAGATTTTGGAAGATTTGTCGGAATGAAACGATGAAGAGAAAAACTAGGGCTCAAAATTTAGATACACTTAAAGCCGTTGTTCCGAACGATGTTTAAATAAAAAATAAATTCAAATGATCCACATCAGCCTGCTAACTCACTCACATATATATGCCATGAGGCTTAAGCCGCTGTTGGCTAGAGCGTTTTAATGTTAAAGCGTCATTAACAACGGCGTCTTAGAAAATGTAAGTAAATTGGGAAACCAATTTATGAGATTGAGTACAATTGGAATTCAATCTTCAATTTTAAGCATTTTGGAAAATAACCCCGAGTTCCAGGTGTTACATTTATCATTGTCGAATCTAGGGTTTTAATTTGGAAATAAATTTTAAAAAATTATAAGTAAAGAAAATTTTGTAAAAATGAAATTTGGTTGCCTATGAAATTTATAATGGAAAATAAATATTTAAGGAAAACTTTAATGCTAGAAATTAGAAGCAACGGAACGGCAAGCATGAAGCGCACCATTATCCAGGCAGGCCCTCGGCCTGAGCCAATGTACCAGAAAACGGCCGCCTAGACCGCCTAGGCGGCCATTTTCTTGAACTAGTTCCGTTTTGACCAATTAGGCGGATGTTGATATTAGGTGGTTTCTGGGCGGCCTGGGCGGTGTCTGGGCGGCGCCTGGGTGGTCTAGGCGGCTTCTGGGTGGTCTAATCGGCTTCTGGGCGGACTAAATCGATTTCTAGGCGCAATAGTCAACTACATATCAATATTCAAACTTGAAGGGCTTATTTGTAAATTTTAAAAATTTAACTTATTATTACAACTAGGGATTTGGATTGTATTGTTTAATTTGTATTGTTTATGTTTTTTTAAAAGGGGTTGCCCCCTGATGGTATAGGCCCATAGTCTGCAAACAGGCCCAACCAGGTGAGACCGGCCCACTACAGACCGACAGGCTCCACCGAGTGTAGGAATTTCACCTTAAACGTGTTTAGAGGGAATCGAACTCCGGACCTTGCCCATTCGAATGCCCCCCCACGCCACTCGGTCATCTCATATTGAGACTTGTATTGTTTATGTTGCTTGATTCTTATTTTTCATAATTTGGATTTGATTAACAATGTTAATGTGGATGAAGCCATTTACAATGTTCATATTTATTTGCAATGTCAATGTGCTTGAACCCATGAATTGATTAAAAGTCTACATTCTGAAGAATATAGAGGAAGAAGTTTGTATATTAAATAATGTATATATAATTATATATTTAAAAATATTAAAAATTCAAAACCGATTTATCCCCGTCTAGGCACCGATTAATCCCCGATTAATCCTTGGAGACCCTTTCCGCCTGATGCCCTCCTAGCGTTTTCTGTAACCTTGGCCTGAGCTATAGACTATAAAGGAACCACCGCACCAGCTTGGCGCCCATTGATAAAAACATGGAAGGTCCTTTTTCATTATTATACAATTTTAATTTATGTATTATTACTATAATGCGGTTGAGGTAAAGACCACGATTATATATGAAAATTAAAAACTAGATTTCAAGCTGACACGTGTCCAATTTCGTTGAAATCTCGGATATAACACGGAGGGGCATTATAGTCATTCCACATATCCCGGATTTCAATTCAAACTAATTAATTTTGTCAAATTCAGACTTAACTTTGTCCAATTTAAGTCTGAATTTACAAAATAAGTCAGAAATTGTCAAATGCAGACTTAACATTGTCCAAGTTAAGTCTGAAATTGACAAAATAAGTCTGAATTCAGACTTAACTTTGTCAAATTCAGACTTAACTTTGTCCAAGTTAAGTCTGAATTTGACAAAATAAGTCTGAAATTATCAAATTCAGACTTAACTTTGTCTAAGTTAAGTCTGTTGACAAAATAAGTATGAAAGTGTCAAATTCAGACTTAACTTTGTCCAAGTTAAGTTTGGATTTTACAAAATAAGTCTAAAATAATCAAATTCAGACTTAACTTTTGACAAAGTTAAGTCTGAATTTGACAATTAACTTTGTCAAAAGTTAAGTCTGAATTTTTTTAGGACATTTATACTCTCGCATCTGTTATGTCTTTTAAATAAATTCGTTTTAATTTTTTTATTTACAAAAAGCGCTTCGAATTATGATTGGTCGAGACCTCCACTTGTCGAATTCTTAGATGGTTTATAGTTTTTATATTTAAATGTGGTTTTTATTTGATCCACTACCTTATTATTAATCTTAAAATATATAATAATTTATCCTAGTTAGAATGACTGATGAAGACCAAAAAAATAGATAGCCCAAAGAGTTTAATTATATTATTTATTTAAAAGAATTTAAACAACGATTGTTATGAATATTGTCATAATATATTGGATGACCTTAGCTTTTCATTACCCAATGTCTCTTAGCTTTTCATGTACTCAATTTATTCCCCTATATTTATTTCTAGTCCTTTCATGTATCGTTGTACTCCCTTTATAAAGAGATCATTTGTAAAGGATTATCAACATCAATAAAATAAGAAATAATCTTCATCTCTACTTTTCTCTCTTCACATATTCATATTCTCTATTTTGCTTCTTAGAAATCCTTATATTTCACAACACGAGTTGATCAAAAGGTAGGGATTCAAACATCTTCTTCTTCCTCCTTTTCTCATTGTGATGCGATGATGACAACGTTGAGTGCTTTTCGGAGAAATCTCAAAACCGCCTAGCATTTAGAAAAATCAATTCCTTTTCTCATTTCATTTATAACATGTTATATATCATGTTTAATTTTGTATGTGGCTAATGTTCTAGTTCATTGTTTCATTTCATTACTTGAAATCAATTTATATTGTATTTAACATATGTATTATGTAATGTCAATCTTATAAAGCTCGAGTTCAATACTATTGAGCATAGCAATGATTATTTGACGATGATTTTTGATATTAAAATCCGCCTAAGTGCCATGTATCTTTAAGATACTACAAAAGAATGAAATAATGCACTTGTTCAATAAAGATGGCTAAAGTCAAGATATAGCAATTATCATTCGGCGTTGATTCATGATATTAAAATCTTCCTAAATGCTTTGTATCTTTAAGATACTAACAAAAGAAAGAAATAAAGCAATTGTTCAAAAAAAAGATGGCTAATGCCATGATAACCTTCGGCATTATCTACATGAGAGATTGTATATGAAAATTTGAGAATCAATGATCTCTCTCTCCTTTGAAAGGATTTGAAGAGATGTACGATCACCAAAAGGCAATGATATAAACCTTGATTTGATTATATACACTTGCTATTGCAAGATTATAAAAAATGTACGGGAGTATAATTTCTCAATGTTATGAATAACCACACAAGTGAAGTCAAGAGATGAAAATATCATCATAATATAATGATGAAAACAAAATATCATTGGGGTCGTGCTTGTCGAACTTCCGAACAACTTGATTTTCATCAAGCCTCTTTGAAAGCAAAAGGTGTCAAAATAAATTTCACTTAAAATGTGATGATCATAAGAATCTCACCCATTTGAACTTACAAACTAATTAGTGATGGAAGACCACATAAGAAATGATGTCTTACTTATGGATATCTAATTCAAAATATTTGAATTTCCATATATTATGCTTTATTTCTATTCTAAATAAAAATATTTCTACTTTTATGTATTTGTCTTTGAAGAGATATGAATAATTATCATCTCAATTAATATGAAAGATGATGGTCTATCGCTATATTTGGCGGATAGTACAACAACACATATGATTCTAAGAGATAGAATCTATTTTTCACATCTCAAATTAGCTAAAGCTAATGTTAATACAATATCTGGCGCATCAAATCTTATTGAAGGCTATGGAAGAGCCCAAATAGTGTTACCTAATGGTACACAATTTATCATAGATGATGCACTGTTCTCAACCAGATCAAAAGAAACCTATTGAGTTTCAAAGACATACGCTGAAATGGCTATCATGTTGAAACAACAAATGAAAATGACATTGAATATTTATATATCACGACATTGGTCTCATGAAAGAAAAAATGTAATGGAAAAACTTCCATCATTGGATTATATTATACTTTCATAAATCATGTTGAATCATATATGGTGATAAACCAAAATTCAGCAGACCCGAAATTTTTTTCTTATATGGCATGATAGATTAGGTCATCCGGGTTCAATAATCATGCGAAGAATCATTGAAAATTCACGTGGACATTCATTAAAGAATAAAAATATTCTCTTGTCCAAAGATCTCTTATGTGTTGCTTGTTTTCAAGGAAAATTGATCACAAGACCATCTCCTGTTAAAGTTGTGACTGAATGTCCAACATTTTTAGAATGGATTCAAGGAAATATACATGTGGACCTATTTCCCCATCGAGTGGACCATTTCAGTACTTTATGGTACTTATTGATGCATCGACCCGTTGGTCGCATGTTTGTTTATTGTCCACTCAAAATATGGCATTTGCAAGACTGCATGCTTAAATTAATCGATTACGACCAAAATTTCAGATTCATACAATTAAGATAATGCGAAAGAATTTACATCCCAACCTTTTGATGACTTTTGTATGTCAACTGGAATTAGAATTAAACATCTGGTCACTCATGTTCATACTCGTAATAGTCTAGCGGAATCTTTTATCAAGAGACTAAAATTGATAGCTAGACCATTACTTATGCGATCAAAATTACCAAGTTCTGCTTGGGGACATACAATTTTGGATGTTGCATCACTAATTCGTATACGGCCAACTGCAACTAATAAATATTCCCCTTTGCAACTAGTTAGTGGCCAATAACCAAATATCTCTCATTTAAGAGTTTTTGTGTGTGTAGTTTATGTTCCAATATCTCCGCCCCAACGTACTAAAATGGGACCCCAACGAAGATTGGGGATTTACGTGGGATTTAAATCTCCATCAACTATTAAATTTTTGAAACCTATGATAGTTGACATATTTAAGGCACGATTTGTCGGCTGTCAGTTTGATGAGACAAATTTCCCTGCATTAGGGGGAGATAAAATAAAGTCTGAAAAAAACAAGACATGTCTTGGAATGCAGAGTCATTGTCTCATTTTGATCCTCGTACAAATCAATGTAAACTAGAAGTTCAAAAGATTATCCACTTACAAAGGGTGGCAAACACATTGCATGATGTATTCACGAATGTTAAAACGGTGACAAAGTCACATATACCAGCTATCAATGCTCCTAGCAAAATCAATCTTTCTGATGAAGATATTGGAAATAAATTAGCAACTGAGTCTAAAACACGACAGAAACGTGGTAGACCATTTGGGTCCAAGGATAAAAATCCTAGAAAAAAAAGGTTCAAGATAACCATATTAATGCATCAACCACTATTCCAAAAGAAATATATGTGATACATGAAGAGTCGTCTTCAAAAGATATTGAGATACATGAAAATGATGACAATGAAGAAATTTCGATCAATTATGTCATTTCAGGGAAAAGGTGGAATAGATACAAAATCATAGTGGATAATATATTTGCCTATTCTATGACTCTATATATTATAGAGGAAAATGAGGACCATGAGCCATCGGTTAATGAATGCCGACGAAGAAATGATTGGCCAAAATGGAAAAGTGTCATCGAGGCAAATTGAATTCACTTGAAAAAGCCAAGTCAATGGGAAAATTTCCCTGACACCTGAGAATGTCAAACTTGTTGGTTATAAATGGATATTTACGCGCAAACAAAATGAGAAAAATGAAGTCATAAAATGTAAAGCACGACTTGTAGCAAAAGGCTTCTCGCAAAGACCAAACATTGATTATGAAGAGACATATTGTCCGGTCATGGATGCAATAACATTCAAATTTTTATTGAGTTTGTCAGTCTTAGAAGGACTCCAAATGCATTTAATGGATGTCGTGACAACCTATTTATATGGGTCACTTGATAATGACATATACATAAAAATTCCTGCGGGATTAAAAATACGAGAAGTCTGTAGCTCAAAACCACGGGAAATGTACTCAATAAAATTACAAAGATCATTATATGGATTAAAACAATCCGGTCGAATATGGTACAATCGTCTAAGTGAATATCTTTTGAAAGAGGGATACATCAACAATGCAATTTGTCCATGTGTTTTCATTAAAATGACAAAAACCTGATTTCCGATTATCGCGGTTTATGTTGATGATTTAAATATCATTGAGACTCTTAATGAACTCACTGAGACGATCACATATTTAAAAAGTGAATTTGAAATGAAAGATTTGGGAAAAACAAAATTCTGTCTCGGCTTACAAATTGAGCATTTTTCAAAGTGCATTTTTGTTCATCAGTCCTCATATACTGATAGGATCCTCAAACGATTTAATATAGATAAATCATATCCTGTGAGTTTGCCTATGGTTGTTCTATCACTAAACGTGGCAAAAGATCCATTTCGTCCTCGAGAAAAGGATGAAGAATTACTTGATCCTAAAGTACTATATCTTAGTGCTATTAGATCACTAATGTGTCTTGCTAATTATACACGACGGGATAATGCGTTTTCGGTTAATTTACTAGCAAGATATAGTTTTTCTCCAACTCGAAGAAATTTTTGCGCTGGTGTAAAGAAAATTTTAAGATATCTTTGAGGAACAACTGATATGGGCTTATTTTATTCAAAAGACTCAAAATCAGGATTAATAAGATATGTCGATGTCGGGTATTTATCTGACCCTCATAAAGCGCGATCACAAACGAGTTATGTGTTTATATATGGTGATACCGCTATATCTTGGTGATCTACCAAACATGCCCTAACAACTATTTCTTCTAATCATGTTGAAATATTAGCACTTCGCACAGCAAGTCGTGAATGTGTATGGCTGAGGTCTTTAATCAATCATATTAGAGGATCATGTGATCTTTCAGGTGACAAAGATATCCATATTATCATATTAGAGGATATTGTTGTTTGTATAGCTCAAATTAATAATGGTTATATAAAGGGAGATGGAAGGAAACACATCTCTCCAAAATTCTTCTTTACACATGAACTTCATAAGAATCGGAGACTGATATTTGTCAGATTCGTTCTTGTGACAACTTAGCCGATTTGTTTATAAAGGCACTTCCCACAACTCCCTTTGAGAAATTGGTCTATAAAATCGGCATGCGAAAGCTTAGAGATTTATGTTAAAGGCCACATTGAGGGGGAGAATACGTGTTACATTATTTTCCTCGTTTTAGGTTTTCTCCCTTCGGGTTTTCCTAAATAAGGTTTTTAATGAGGTAACATTTATGCGTTATATACAATTATGAACTCTTTTTCCTTCACTAGGTTTTTGCCCACATGGTTTTTCTAGTAAGATTTTAATGAGGCATAATATGTATACGAGTCATCCAAAGGGTAAGTCTTATGAATATTGTCATACTATATTGGATGACCTTTAGCTTTTCATTACCTAATGTCTCTTAGCTTTTCATGTACTTAATTTATTCCCCTATATTTATTTCTAGTCCTTTCATGTATCCTTGTACTCTCTATATAAAGGGATCATTTGTAAAAGATTATCACATCAATGAAATAAGAAATAATCTTCCTCTTTACTTTTCTCTCTTCACATATTCATGTTCTCCATTTTGCTTCTTATAAATCCTTATATTTCACAACAACGGCTATGTTTTTATTTTATGAATGCTTTTTAATTAAGTGTTCTGTAAGTATAAAAAAACTAAGTGTCCTGCGGATCTAATGTTAATTTAGGCCTTAACATATGTTCCCATGGTTAATAGTTTCTTAGGCTTACTTTATACTATACTTATACTTACTGCACATGTCCCATTCCTTACCATATATGTACATTACCTGTTAAGCACGCGATGGGTCATAAAAAAAAGATCAATTCTTACCCTTCTACATGCGTTCCTACCCATGTCTTCCGAGGAGCGATCAAATGAGAACCCTTTATTTTTTTTGAGAACTTGAGACCTCAATCTTCACCTTCCAAAATGTAAGATGCATTTTTCAAGATGCATTTTGGTGGTGACACGTTTCCTATGTGCATTTAGTGCGAAGTCAAAGACACCTTTTTTGACTTTGCTTTTTGGACATGTGTCACATGCAGATTCAAAGATGCATCATGATCTAATGGTGAGATTTAAGTTCTCAAGTTCTCGAATTTTTAAGGGTTCTCAATCGAACGCTCCCTACTTTATCTTACCATATCATACACTATCATTTTTCAATCATATTTTAAATTTTTACTTCAACTCCCCTATCCGACTTGACTCGACCCTACCCTACCCTACCCTACCCTACCCTACCCTAATATTACCTAATTCATGGATTACCCACCGAGGATGAAAAAATTGGTCTACCCTGCCTTTACCCCACCCTATAGTGTTCATTGGGTATGAAAAAATAACCATACCCTATCCTTACATTACCCTTACCATTCCTATTGCCGACCCCTAAAATATGATTCAGCCATTTCATTTTCGTTATCGCACCAATCATTTTTAGTATTTGAAGATGATTCACGCGCATGAATGGATTTATATTGCAATAAAGCAGATATGGATTTATCGCAATAAGGCTGGACATGATGAAGTGCGTCCCGATATTCTCATGCAGATGAAGCGAAGTGGGAGTTTGCTCGGGCCTATAAGGTAAAATACTTACCCTGCTGTCTAATAGCCAGCTCACTCTAGACATTCTCCACGTGATTCCCCCTGGGTCTGCTGCCTCAGGGTCCTGGAATAGATGACATCCAGGGGAAGCTGGCAACACTGCGTCTTTAGCCATCAACATTGGTCATTGTGGCCTGATAGTCCGAGATCACACTACACCATTTTACATGCTTCGCGACAAATTTTGAGCGCCGTCGCAAAAGCTTTGTCGCATAACAAGGTTTATATGACTACGATTTTATGTGTTTGTCGCAAGAACAGAAATATGCGACATAAGTTTATGCGACGCAAACATTATGTCACATAAAGATGATTAAGCGACTTAACTTTAAGCGACACGAAATATATGTCCCGTAATATGGTTATTGCGACATTAGTTTAAGCGACGCGAAAAATTTGTCACGTTAAACTTATTATGTGACTTACCTTTTGCGACAAGTGACAATTTGCCGCATAATAGTACGAAATAAAATCTTTGAAGCAGGTATTGGCATGACAACCTTGAATTTTTTAAACTTTCTGTGCATTAAAGAGAGGTGACCTAACGTGTTTGGATTAAGCGACATTTTTATCTAAAGTAAGTCGCGTAAGGGTACAAATTTATTGCAGAAAACCAGAGCATGCCAGTTCCATACTATGCCTTCAATTCGATCCTCAACAACCTTAAAACACCATTTGTCTGCAAAAAGGGATTCTGCAAGGATCCATGGTGGGGTTTTGCTCAGATCTTCAAATTTACTTGTTGTAAACGGCACACACTTGTTGAAGGTATAGATCAAAACACTCTCACACTCACACACAACATTTGCATACATATATAGCTTGTCATAGTGTTTTTTTTTTCCATTTTTCTGCACACTGTGTTTTGTTGGGGGTCTTCCTTGGCCATTTTGGCCAGCACCTTTTGATATACCTACAGGTGTTAATTTCAGAGCATCTATCGGGGGATTTGCATTTGGTATAAGGGATTTGCATTTAGTGTTATATATATATAGCTAGAGCAGAGAGCTAGCAGCAGGCCATTTTGGCGTAGGATTTGCGTTAGGCATTCAGCAGTAGCAGCTGCTAGCAGCGCAGCAGCAGCATTATTTTCCCTTTGGCACATTCTGTCCACGCATATATATATATGGGGTAGTAGGGCAGCACATATATGACAGAAAAGAAGGTTGGCTTTTAGATAATTAGGCATTTCGAATGTTCTTTTACAGCAGCATTTTGCATTTTAGATTAATCTTAGAGTAGTGTTATCGAATGTTCTTTTACATTAGTGTTTTGTTAACTCATCATCCTTTGGCTTCATTAAAGTAACTCCACTAATTTGTGTCTCATATTTTGGAAATACAGGGGAATCATGGACAAGAGTTGGATGAATTTGTTGGACAAATGTGATCCAAGGTTTGGATAGGGTATTCCAGCTTTCATAAACTTCGTCAAGCAAAACAAAACGTGGAGTACTACGCATAAATGTCCATGTAGGCGTTGTAGGTTGCACCGTGGGAGGTTGTCTTTGGATGAAATCCAAAAACATTTGTTTGTTAATGGTATAATGCAAGACTACACGACTTGGACTTTTCATGGGGAAGTAGAACCCGAGGCTTCATCATCATTATACACACAACGACACTAATATATTATGGAAAAGAGTCACGACATGGTTGAGGAAAATGGTGCTTATTACATGGATCCTACAATAGAGATGCTTAACGACACTTTTCCTAATTCGGAAGCACATGAGGATATTGAAAATGATTATTTGGGCAAGGAGACATATGATAAGTATCAAACACTTCTCAAAGAAGCACAAACTCCTGTATATGTGGGGAGTGACAAAACTATGTTGGGTACCATATTAAGTGCTATGAAAGTTAAAGTTGAGAATGGATGGTTTGACAAGAGCTTTAACGATCATTTGAGAATCACCAAAGACCTCTTTCCGAGCCCAAATAGTTATCCCGGTACATATCGTGAGGTTAAGAGACTTTTGAAGAATATGGGGATGGGATACGAGATCATTCACGCATGTGTATATGGTTGTGCGCTTTTCTATAAAGACAACAAGCACCCACTGAATTGTCCGGTGTCTGATGAGTCAAGATACTTGGACGACGAGCGTGATAGAATGATTCCAAGGAAAGTGGTACGATACTTTCCATTAACTCCAAGATTGCAACGTCTCTATATGTCAGCGCATATAGCTAAGGAGATGCGATGGCATAAGGAGAGAAAAGTGAAAAATGGTCTAATTAGACATCCTGCTGATAGCGAGGCATGGAAGGCGTTTGATAAAAAATATCCCAATTTTGCCCAAGACTCTAGAAATGTGCGTCTTGGATTGGCCACAGATGGCTTCAATCCCTTCGGAGCAGCTGCTCTTTCTCATAGCACGTGGCCAGTTGTCGTGATGCCTTACAATTTGCCACCTTCAATGTGCATGAAGAAGGAATTCAATATTCTTGCTATGTTGATTTCTGGTCCAAAATCTCTGGGCAAGTGCTTGAATGTGTTCATGCAACCCCTGATAGATGAATTGAATATACTATGGGAAACTGGCGTACGCACATTTGATCGACATGAAAGATCCACATTCAACATGAAAGCTGTAGTGATATGGACTATCAGTGACTTCCCGGGTTCGGGAATGTTAGGAGGTCTGAAGTCCAAAGGATACAAAGCGTGTCCAATGTGTTTAGACGATGTTGATTCTATAAATTTGAAGGGGAGAATGGCATACCAAGGCCACCGGTGATGGCTTGATATGAATCATTCGTGGAGGCATCAAACTACTAAGTTCAATGGGGAAGTGGAATTAAGAGATGCCCCACCTTCATTAACAGGTGAAGAGGTTTTGTCCTCTATACTTAGCCATCAGTACCCCGTACTTAGCTTGCACCCAGATTTCAAATATAGAGGTGTGAACAAGGAGAAGTTGTGTTGGACTCATGTGAGCATTTTCTACGATTTACCTTACAGGAGCACATTGACACAACCATATTCGTTGGATCTAATGCACATAGAGAAGAATGTGTTTGATAACATCATTGGTACTATTCTCGATCTTCAAGGTAAGACTAAAGATGATATTAAGGCTCGAGAAGGTTTGGAGCAACAAGGGATTCGTAAGGAACTGTGGTTGAAGAAGATAGGGACATCTTCCCGAAAAGATAAGGTTCCACAAGCACCTTATATCGTTTTACCTAATGAGAGGGCAGAGATACTTGAGTTCATTAAAGATGCTAAGTATCTGTATGGCTACGCCGGTAGTTTGAAGAACAAAATTAATGTGGAAGACAAAAAGTTTAATGGGTTAAAAACCCATGATTGCCATGTCATGTTGCAGCGACTACTTCCAGTGTTCATTAGACCATATTTGCCACATTATGTAGTCGAGCCCCTTATATTATTATCACGATGGTTCCAGAAGTTATGTTGTCATGAGTTGAATGTCAATGACGCAATGCAAATGAAAGATGACATAGTCATCATCCTATGCAAATTGGAGATGATTTTTCGGCCTGCTTTCTTCACCATCATGGTGCATCTATTGATTCATCTTCCAGATCAAGTCTTGCTTAAGGGACCCATACACTATAGTTGGATGTACCCTATTGAGAGGTTTGTAGTTTTTTCTTTCTTCGAATCATTTTTGTTTAATCTCTCCTTTTACATGTAAACTAAATACAATTTATTGCTCTTGCAGGCAATTAGGCGAGTACAAGAGATATGTTAGGAATGCCAGATATCCGGAGGGATGCATTGCTGAGCAATACATCACACATGAGTGTGTAACGTATTGTAAATTGTACATGAACGATCAAGTGGAGGTTGAATCACCAAATGTCGCTAAATTATATGTCCTGAACGTGTACTCACCTCTAATCTAGGTTGGTGGTTATTGTCCGAGGATCAAGTTGCATCCGACACAAGTTAATATGGCTCATTGGTGCATGTTGGAACACTGCGTACAAGCAAAGGAGTATATTGTCAGACATTATGAGAAATTTGAGAGAGAATGCCCAAACCGATCGAAAAAAGAACGTGTTAAGCATTTCATGCAATTCTTTCCTGGCTGGGTATGAATATTAAATTGTGTATCTACTTCATTCATTTGAATATATATATATATATATATATATATATATAAATTATATGTTTCTCTTTTTGAACCACAGATGGACATTTTGGAAAGGGAGTGCAGGGAATCATATTGTCCCGAATTGCATAGTTTATCACGCATGCCTCAAACATATATGTGCTACTCTCAGTGTTATGTTAATGGTGTGAAGTTCGTTGTTTGGGATCGGGACCGGAAGAAGACCACTCAAAATTTGGGTGTGATGGTCGATGACGGTGACTTAACTTATTATGGCATTATAAAGAACATTATTGAGTTACATTACACAAATGGAATGCCGGTGGTTGTTTTTTATTGCACATGGTTCAATACCGATCCTAAAGAGAGGGAAAGCACAAAGAGGGATTATGGACTTCTATCTATAGACACATCCACAACTTGGTATGAAGATTGGCCTTATTGTCTGGTGACAGATGCTTGTCGTCACAGCAAATGTGCAAATAAATTTATAAGTCCGCTACTCGCGACTTAACTACTGGGTAGCAAGTGGTAAGTAGGGGTCGAACCCAAGGGAGTCAGTGTGGATTAATTGTTCTTTAATGAAGCTTATGCAGAATTTAATTACGATTGGGGTTGGGTTTGAGTGCGTTTTTAGAACTGAAAGTAAATTACAGCAGTTGATAATGGATTGTAAGGAAAGTATTCGGTTTTAGGGGCCTTGTATTATAATTGTTTATCATCGACTGCTAATGATCATACCAAGTGGTCAAAGATGAATTGAGGCTATTTCTAGCGCAAGACATGATCATGCTAAGTATTCAAAGATGAATCGAGGCTATTTCTAGCGCAAGACTTGCAACACCATTTAAAACACTTGTTCTAAGCAAAACTAATTCCTCCTTTCGAAGTATCTTAGTCGTAAGTGCATCCATCTGGTCCGTCATTTCCGATCAAACCAGATGGTGTTTAAGATGAGTCAAACTTCTCAAATAAGCTTAGCCATTCCAAGCATCCACTTACCAGTACAAGTTTACGAACCCCCATGGTGAGCTTTGCCATTCCAAGCGTCCCCTCAACCATGGACGTTCTGACTTAGTATATGGCACATAGAACAAGTATCGAATACAAAGGTATACTAAGAGTAAAGTCTAAAACATTTATAATACAAGTACGCCCCTTCTACCGAACTACTAGTTTAGCTACTATTCATTGCGCTAAACATTATACTAAGGAAATAAAAACAGTTGATTAAATACTAAGAAATACTTACAACCGTTGAAGCGCCAAGGGAGCTATCCTTTATTTCCAAAGCGAAGAACAATTTTATTGAAAATGAAGAGAGGAGGGTTAAGCCCTCTCTCTCTCTAAAGTGTATACAAGTATGGGATGGTGTGTTACAAATGAGAGGAGGAGTGATGGACCAAAGTTATACGAGTCAGAAACACAGTTAAACCCCCCAAATTAGACTGTTTGTCTATCTAACGTCTACGTGTTAGTCCCGATATATTTCCACAGGGCATTTTAGAGACTGAAGTGAAAACACGCTAAGGAGAGGATTTTAAGCTGAAAAGTTAACAAGAGTCAATCCAAGGTCAAGATCATATGCCGACTGAAGAAATATCAAGGATCCTGACGTTGAATTGACCAGAACAAATTAATCAGAAGAATCAGGAGTGGAGTTTAGACAGCCCGGGGAAGAAACACATTGACAGTTTTGTGAAAAGACTGCACAAAAATGTACAAACTCACACATTGGGCAAGGATGACCGGCCACCATTCAAGGAGGTGGGCAAGGGAGGAGCTCCTCCCCCTTGGGTGACCGGCAACCGGCGGCGCCACCTCCTCCACCAAAAGCCGCCGGCCTCCTCCCCTTCCTCCACATGTTGTCATCTCCTCCTTGATTTCTCCTCCAATCAAAATGCACCACTTGCCACCCATCTCCACCACCCACCTCCTCCCATTTTGGCTATAAAAGGAGGCCTCCTCCTCCTCATTTCAACACACCTCAATCCATAATTCACTTCTCTCTCTAGAAGTTGTAACATTTGTAATGTTGTAATTTTGCTTTGGAAATAAAGGAAAGCTCCCTTGGCGCTTCAACGGTTGTAAGTATTATTTTCAGTATTTATTTAAATGTTGTCTTTAATTCCTTAGTATAATGTTTAGCGCGATGAATAGTAGCTAAACTAGTAGTTCGGTCTAAGGGGCGCACTTGTATTATAAATGTTTTAAGACTATTAACTTAGTGTTAATAGGTTCGGTCTAAGGGGCGCACTTGTATTATAAATGTTTTAACCCTCATCACAAGAAGCATCATCTAATCAGAGAGCGATTCGATCAAAAATAGATCCTGCTTGGGAACATTGCAAGCAGCTTGTTGAAGATGGTGGGAAAACAGCTTTGTTATGCATACATTGCAACAAGATTATAAGAGGAGGTGGCATTAATAGGTTCAAGTGTCACTTGGCAGGAGAAAAAGGGCAGGTTGAACCATGTAAGAAAGTCTCTGCAGATAGCTAACACCAGATGAGACAAAGTATTGATGCAGTAAGGAGTAAAAAGAGGAGGGTGCAAGGAGAGTATGAGGATAGTTATCCAATTCATGAGCAAGCATTGGCCACACCTACCACAAGTCAAAAGGGAAAGAAGAGTGATCCTCATATTAGTAACTACTTCATGCCTAGAACAATTCTAGGAGCTCAGCCAACAATTAAAAGTGTTATGCAGAGTAAAGAAGTGATGGAAAAGTGTGATATTGTCATCTCAAAATGGATGATTGATGCTTCGGTGCCTTTTAATGCGGTCAATTCCACATATTTTCAACCTATAATTGATGATATTTCTAGCATGGGTGCTGGTTACAAAGCTCCAAATTTTTATAGAGTTCGTGGACATTTATTGAATCACTGGGTCGGTGAGGTTAGCAAGCTTGTTGATAGTTATCGTAATATTTGGAAGAACACTGGATGCACTCTCATGGCAGATGGATGGACAGATCGTTCTAGAAGAACTCTTATCAACTTTCTGGTTTATTGCCCTAAAGGGACTATTTTTCTGAAATCTGTTGATGCTTCGGATGTCTCAAAAACTACAGAAATGCTATACAAGATTTTTAAGGAGGTGATATTATAAGTTGGTGCTGAAAATATTGTTTATATTGTATCAGATAATGCTGCAAATTATGTTGCTGTCGGTAGATTACTAGAAGCTGAGTTTCCGAAGTTGTTTTTGTCTCCTTGTGCAGCACACTGTATTAATTTGATGTTCCAGGACATCGGAAAGTTGGAGAAAATAAGTGAGGCTGTGACACATGCATCCAAGATTACCAAATACATATACAATCATTGCTATGCATTGCATTTGATGAGCAACATACATGTGGAAGAGAAATACTTCGTCCAGCCCCGACTCGCTTTGCCACTAATTTTATTGCATTGCAAAGTATATTGGGTCAAAAGGACGCATTGAGAGCACTGGTAACATCAAGAGAATGGATAAGCTCAGCTTATGCAAAAGATAGTAAGGCAAAAAAGTTTGTGGATCAAGTCTTGAACTCTTCTTTTTGGAAACATTGTGGTGATATTGTGAGACTTACTGAGCCACTTGTACGTGTGGAAGATAACCCCGCAATGAGTTTTCTCTATAGAGCTATATACAAAGCTAGAGAGGAGATGATGTGGAGGTTTAAAAGGAAAAAGAAGAAACTAGAGCCTTACTTGGAAATCGTGGATAGACGTTGGGATGTACAGCTTCGGAAAAATCTCCACGCCGCGGGTTAATGGCTAAATCCAGCTATCCAGTTCAACAATGATGAGTTTGATAAGCAACGAAACACCATATCTGGCCTTTTGGATGTCATTGAAAGGTATTCTTATGGAGATCTTCATTTGCAGTCTAAGTTGACAAGTGAGATGAGATTATTCAAAAATGCGGAAGGTGATTTTGGAAGGCAAACTGCAATATATGATCAAAATACGGTGATGCC
Source organism: Rhodiola kirilowii (assembly GCA_033675215.1). Taxonomy (NCBI): domain Eukaryota; kingdom Viridiplantae; phylum Streptophyta; class Magnoliopsida; order Saxifragales; family Crassulaceae; genus Rhodiola; species Rhodiola kirilowii. Next base: position 27,891,181 of record CM066196.1, on the reverse strand, counting down.
AGGTAAATTAGTTTACCTTTCATTCACAATCATTCTTTATTCTATTTAGTTTGATGATATTTCATATTGGTGTTTATATTGTTTTTGTATGCATGAAGTATTCAAGATCAATGGTGGGAATCTTATGGATGTGATGCTCCAAATTTGCAAGAGTTGGTCATTCACATTTTGAGCCAAACATGTAGTTCATCGGTTGTGAACGGAATTGGAGTGTTTTTGAGCACATTCATTCAAAAAAGCGCAATCGACTAGAGCATCAAAAACTTAATGATCTTGTGTATGTTCGTTATAACTTAAGGCTGCAGCAAAGGTAACAATATAATTCATGTTAACTGGTTGTTTACTTCTGCGTTTATGTATACATATTATATTAGTGTAATTACTTGTAAACTATAAATTGCAGGAAACAATTAAGACATCAAAATTATGACCCAATCAATTTTGAAACACTTGATGACCATTCAGATTGGGTGATGGAGGAGTCACCACCATACTTAACTAATGAAGAGGTGGATGCTTTAAGCAATGATCTTGCAAGTATGACTATACAACCTGTTTCGGATGATATTATCGGTATGCTTCTTTTGTTTACTAATGATTATAACCATATTGATTGATATTATTATTGTGACTTTAGCTGACAGGTTATAATAATATTGTCATAGGGCAAATAAATCTGGATGACAACGAGGATGAAAATGAGGATGAAGAAGCACATGATAATACCATTAGAGAGGCAAATCAAAATCCAAGCAATTTAAGTGAAGATCACCACCATATCTATTTTCCTTATTAAACTTTTATTTTTTGGCTTAACTTTTCAATGTTATTGCAATTTGTGAATTAAGACTAAAATTGCAATTGTTATTTTGTTATTTTGTTATTAATGTGTGATATTCGAATTCTAAATTTGTTATTGTTATAATATTGTATACAGGTTAAATTTTATTAGGTTACAAACAAGTAAATAAATATGCATATATAGGGGGCGTTCAAGTGTTATAGGTTGTTAGAGTGTTATGTGTTACTTTATTTTGCACATTTAGATCATTTGATCTAATGGTGGAGATTTGATTTTGCACTTTTATCTTTTACCTAAAGTGCAAAGTAAAAGACAAAAGTGCAAAATGACAAACAATTTTGTGTATTTTTGACTTTTTGACTTTCATTTTGCACCTTTAGATTATTTGATCTAAAGGCTGAGATTAGTGTAACATATAACACAATAAAAGGAGTGTAACATTTGAACACCTTTATATATAAGTTATTTTATTTTTTTTAATTTGTTCGGGTTAACCCGAGACTACCCAATTGAACCAGTAACCCAGTAACTTCACCGAGTCGATGCCGTATCGATTTTAATAACACTGCATATAAGAGACCTTCAATTGCGGAAGAACTTGAGGTCGGACATAGAAAAGAAAGTTATATTTATACTTAGTGACTTAGATTGATTTTTATTTATAATTTGCATATTATGAGTGAATATGTCAAATTGAATTAAGTCATAATTAGATCGAGCTTTTTGAAAGCCCCACAAAGAACAAGCATGCTACAGTGGGAGTGCTCGGTTGAGACCTCTCAAAATTTGAGAACTTGAGACCAAAATCTCACCATTAGATTATGATTCCTCTTTAAATCTACATGTAACACATGTTCAAAAAGCAAAGTCAAAGTGGTTTTAACTTTGCATTAAATGCAAGTTTGAATATGCACATGTGACACGTGTCACCTCTACAATGACTTGATGATGCATTTGGCCTGTGAAGATTAATGTCTCAATTTCTCGGGAAAAAAAAGGATCTCAGCGCTCCTCCATGCCATAGACCATATCTTAATAGCTACAAAGATAGATACACTTAAGTAAAATCTACAATTTGGCTTTAGAATCGATCTTCCAAGCTACATACATAGATGATACAAGAAAAAAAAACACGGCTTCAATCCTAAATTACTAACAACTTTCACAGGTTGATACCACAAATTTATTTATTCAAATATGCACCACTCTTGATAAATCAGCAATTTAGTAAGCGTGCTTACATTATGAGCAGTCTTAGCTGATGAGAACATAACCAGTGCCATTTGTGAGTAGATCCGCAGCCGTTGGAGATAAGTTGGTTCGCATAACAGGTTTTCTAACTTGGGCATGTGACTCTGCCTCATGTTCAAACATTCTGACCAGCTCCTGGAGCTCCAGTTTGCGGACCTCAACATCCTCATCCATTATTGGTTTCTTCAGACCAAGGTATATTAAACCAACCCCAATCAGCAAGAGTCCTAGCAATATAAGGATTCCCGTAAACAAAGCAAATGCATAAGGAGTATTCTCAGCTCCTGGGATTCCGTCCACATTGATGCCAAAAAGACCAGTGATTATAGAAAGAATAAGACCGCAGCCTCCAAAAACTCCCAGATTGTGTGTAACTCGAAGGCTTTTATCCTGTAATAAATTGTTCGAATGGAAAAAACAAAACATTCTTATGGAGCGTAGACAGTTTAAAACACAACTCTCTAGCATACTAATCATCTGGGGACAGCATTCATGATGGAGAGATATTCTCACAAATATTAGTAGTAACAGAAAGAGCATAATCATTTTCCGAGTTGATGTCCAGAATGAAAACCTGCAGCCATGCACGGACAGTGCTCTGCATAACATCTTGAATTGTAAATAAGCGGCCACGAACTGCTTCTTGTTCCTCAATCATTTGGCGTGTACTCTTTCTGATGACATCTAGTACATTCTTAGCCGCATTCCCTTCCATATGTTGGAAGAGTTCAAATACAATCTCCTCTCTTGCATGCAGACACCATTTTACTCTGATAACCTGGAAAACCAAATGTGGGGCATCAGAACTTAGAATAGAGAGTACAGGCGTACAGCAACTGAGCAACATGCATCAAAATAAGTTTCCAGGACATGATGCTTTGAAGCTGTAAATAGGAGACAATTTATCCAAATGAAAACTCAAAGAACACACCTGGGTTGAGAGTCTCCTGATTTCCTGGTTCATAATTACAGGGAAGAGGTGCATGTCTTCTTGAGTTCTTGTATGTTACGCGGAAAACAAAAAACACTTGAACTCGAGAATACTATATATAAAATTGTTGTTAGTTTGAGTCTACAACTAATAAGGTAACACAGGCATGTGCAAAACCTGTTCATAAACATGAGCTCAAGTTCGTCTGCCGCCCCAAATATAAACTTTCGAAATAACCTGAAAAACAAAAAGATGAGCGACTATGATGGACCACCATATACTTTGTTGTTTGTTCAGCATATAGGTTTTTAGCAACACATAACAGGCAAATGGTTTCTTCTAAATGCAAGATATCGGTCACTGATTACAACATATTATAGTCTCAACTGCAGCCTGCTTCGAAATAGCACAAAATGCAATCTCTCTGACCTGTCATCCCATCGAGCAAGACGACAAGCTAGTAGAACTATAACTTCGTGAGCAGTTCTTGGCAGATTAGTACCTCCACCAGACAAAAGTTCCTGACAACAATTTATTATATAGCAATGTAAAATACAATCGAACATAAATAGTTAACAACTAAGTGCTCATTATCTGGAATATAAAAGTACCTGAACTTCTGCAATGCCAAACACATTAATGTTCGTTGCTGAGCCTTTCACATGCAAAGCGGTTATCAGAAAATTTTGTGCCTGCCAAGACCTCAGAACAACAGGAATATCATCTTCATCAATATAAGGATCACCGGCTGACTGCCCAAGTAGCTCAAACAACAATCCACCTGCAACCCTTACAGGTACCTTCATAAGGAAGAAGAGTCATAATGGGCTGAAACCATACAAGTATAGAGCCCTCGTGAGACTCAAAACAAAACAAAATCAATCAACTATACAGTAAAATCTCAATAGAGACTATTAGTTAAGAGTGCTAATGACACAAACATGAAAGTAGAAAATGAACCACAGTCGGCAAAATTCACAGACAATATTGTGTAAGATACAAACAAAAGAAATCAATGATAACATGATGTCACATACCTCATATAACAGGTACTTCATGCGCTCACTTATCAGCCTGCTTTCATCACGCAAAGCAACACTAATAGCAGGATGTAGCCATTGTGCATTGGCCAACCATGCATTAACATAGGGATGGCCAGCAGCAACATTACACCACCATGTCGGGCCAACTGGCTTTTGCCAGTATGGAGTTGCGGCATCTGCAACTGCAACATCATCTTCATCCTCTGTCAAATCAAGAGGCTTTGAATCCCAATTGTCTTCTACACAAACTGTCTGGATTAGTTCAGATATCCTACACCACCCTATTGGCTTCCAATAACTACCACAAACTCTCCTTTTAGCTTGACCTCGAAAAGCATCATTACCATGGCTATCCAAATTTGGCATCATATTCACATCAGACCCATAAACAGCTGATGGTTTTGAAAACTTGTTACCATCATCTATGCAACCTGAAACGTCTCTTTTCTCCCTAGAATCTGGAACTAGTGGAATATTTGACTCAGAGTTTACCTCAACAATAGTTTTCTTATGCCCACGAACAAATTCAAACGCACAAATAAGCCCATTCGTCCAAAGACCAGCCCCTGGGACATGTTTACCATTCTCCTCCTTCATCTTCTTATTCAAGGGCGAATGACAATCAGCTGCATTCATTCCAATTATTTACTTCTGAGAAAATGACAATGTTAAAGTCCTGGCAACCAACCCCAATACTACTGAGTTCTTTTATAGCTCCCATCACACTCCGCTCAACCAGCCTCTATTGATCAATCTTCCAACAAGAAGACATAACACACGTATCAAATCTACCAGTATAAATTCAGGATACAATAAAAAAAACTCAATATCTCAGTGCAGTTCACAGTAATTTATCAGTAAAATCTCCCAGGCACTACAAATGCTAAGAACGTAATCATCACAATCCAAAACCAACAAAAATCAGCAACCCGCTCAATACTCTCTCATTTCCAACGACAAGACCCTACCCTAGGGTTAACAAACAACATAAACACACATCATCTGAACAAAAATCTTACTAAAACGCCAGCGTGGGATCTGAAAATCTTCACAATTAGTGGAAAAGCCGATCATTTCAAATCACATCAGCAGTGCACGAACATCGCAGCAGGGGCTCAGAGGCGGAGCGGAAATGGAGAGGAAGAAGAAGACACAGTTATCGGCACTTTCTTTCATCTATGAGTGCCACGCAAGCGCAGCGGTCCGAACGACATACGTAGAGATCCGCAGCGGTCAAACCTAAATGCACTGAAACGGTACCGTCTTTTGGCCCTAAAAGGCTAAAACTTGGCCTAATACATTTTAGGGAAAGAGTTAGGATCATATGAGAAATGATAATTCCTGTGAGAAATGAAAAATTATTATAACCGTTTGATTTTAGATCGGACGACCTTCAAATTTCGAAATATTATGTATATTAAAATATATTTAAAATATAAATAAGGGCAAATAAGTCAATATACATCAATCTAATCCCTATTATTACGAACCACGATCTTCTTCTCCGATTAAATCACGATGGAATCGGAAAATCACGAGGAGACGGAGATGACGAGAATCAGAAATCGGAAGATGGAAGACGGGCGCGGAGATTATAAACAATCACGATGGAATCGGAAATCGGCAATCATAAACAATTTGATGGGAAGACGGAGATGACGAGGAGATCCTCGCATGCGAGGTACATGAAGAAGCAGTAGCCGATGAGGACGAGATCAGGGTGGAGGATTGCTTGTAATCGAATTGGAAGAGGCATATGATTGAAAGCAAAAGGATGAATTTGGTGAAAAAGAGGAATGATGATTTTAGGGTTTGATTGGGTGCGGAGATTTGATCTGTTCGAGCAATGCTGCTGCTGCCTCTATTTGTTTGATTAGTGAATCAGACCTTCAGCAGGTGATGTGATGTACTTGTGTGTGTTATTTGAGCATCTTGTGAATATGTAGGCTCTGGTTTTGGATTTCACAGATTTATGAATCCTACGCAGTTTACTTTTAATCTTACGCAACCGTTGTGGACATTTGCAGTGAGGATTGTGGTAAAGAGGGGTTGGGGGTTGTCAAGATTTTGGATCAATCTGGAGCTGTGATTGTTCTTGGAGACATGGTGTTTATTCATTTTCAACAGGTAAAGATTTGATCTTTGATCATTCCTTTTTTAATTCTGATTTTTCAGTTGGTGGTGATGATTTTGAGTTTTGAATCTTTTCCTTTAATGTGTTTGTATTGGATCAGAATGGGAATTGGAGTAGAGGGTGTGTTTAGCTTTCATGAGTAGAGGGTTGTATTGTCTAAGAGGCTGAGCATGAGAAGTGAGAAGTGAGAAGTGGAAGAATGTGATTTACAGACATCTGAGAATATTGCCAAGATCTTCAGCCCTGAATCTGCTCCTATTGCTAGCAACAGCTGTTCATTAAGTTGAATGAATGGGAGAAAAACTATGTTTATGGTGAGATCCAAGTGCATGTGTATCAGTTTATCAGCTACTAACATTTGTACCTTAATGTTCTAATGTGAAGGCTAGCTAGCTCTCTATGAGCCTGAAAAATATGTGTTACTTTTGTTTCTTACCTATTATTTTTTATTTCTCTACTACTAGTCCACCCTGAAAGAGGTATGAACAATAATTCATATGAAGCAAAAACTACTAGTGTCCTTGTGGTATGCAAAGTGGATGCTAACTATTTTCTTTTTTCCAAATTTTGTATATCGTCAATGGACAAATAAACCAGTTGTGCGACTCAGTCATATGAAAAATCAATGTTTACAAGTTAATAAATATCTACTATTAAAAAAAGTCAATAAATATATATTGTAAAATAAACATCTTATAAAATGGTTCAAATAATAACCACCTGAAGAGCAGTCAAGTACTCTGCTTCATGATTATTATAGGTTTTCGCTTTATAGTTTTCTGCTTCTACGCAGGTTACACATTCAGTCTAACATGGGTGTACAAAGCTGGCAACAAGGAAGCTGAGTTGCTGTACAAAGTGATATCACTTGTGAGAAATTGTTTGAAGGGCAAGTTTGGTGTATGGCTAATCTGCTGCAGATCAACATATCTGAGACGCGGAATGCTTCCTCTCATGATTTTCTTATTATTTGTGGCCTGAGGGTAACACTTTGTAATAAAATTGACTGGTTGCAAGTGTGATCACTTGCATTTTGTATCACTTTATGTCCAATATGTACTAATCTTATGGTTGCAAGTGTGATCACTTTATGTCCAATGCAAACCCTCTACCGTTTCGTTAAAGTTTTGTGGCTACGCATTTCATGGAAACATACGCATTTATGGGAATCATACACATTTTACCAGGAATCTTACGCATTTTAATTTAAATCTTACGCATTTTACATTTAATCTTACGCATTTTATAATGACAAATACATGTAATGAGTTTTCATTCACGAAAATGCGTAGTAATTAAAACAAAATGCATATTAATTGAAACAAATTGCGTACAATAAATCTTCAACATCATCCTTTTTTTGGAAAGGGACTACAACAATGAAAATTATAAATCTACACTAGGTAGAGGGACTACAGCACTGAGATTTCTCCATCTTGGAGAGCTCCTTCAAGTTCATGCTGGAGTTGATTGGTTTTTGCTTGGGCTTCAAACAAATCCGCACTAGGTAGATATGTAGAATTGCTCTCTTTCTCCACCTTTGTGAATATTGTCTAACTTCCTGCATTGAGATTCAAGAAATTAATTGAAAGTGTAAGCTACCCAAACTGAAATTTATAGACGTTCTAAATCTCATGAGAATCAAAAGTATTATATTAATCATCCGAGACAACATTGACAACTACAACTCTTGATTTATGAATCTTACGTATTTTTACTTTAAATCTTACGCATTTAATTTAAATCGTACGCATTTTACATTTAATCTTACGCATTTTATAACAACAAATACATGTTATGATGTTTCAATCACGAAAATGCGTAGTAATTGAAGCTAAATGCGTAGTTATTGAAACAAAATGCGTACAATAAATCTGCTAGAATGCATAGTTATTTTAGTTTGACAGTTCCAGTGTATGAATTAAAATGCTAGATAAACAAAACTCCACACCCTCACACCTCACTAGCAATAAATCAGAAGACTCATATGCTGAATCATGGTTCAATTATTTATATCCACAGAATTTATTAAAACACTTTTGAATAATGAAAAAAATACCTTTGTGGCCTCCATTTCTGCATTTCGCAGTGCTCTCTCTTCCCTGTCAAAAAAGTTAAAAGAATCATACAACTTAGAAGAGCACATTTGGTACATGCAAATCTGAAACCAAAAGCAAGTCAAACCTTTCTTCTTGAATAATAGAAGCCACTTGATCCTCCATTTTATCAATTATCTGTGACCATTTCGTTATTGACTGCTCAGCAACAATTCTGCTCTTCAGCTTCGATCCAGCTTTTTTTGCCTTAATATAAAATTTAATTAATCACTAATTGTAAGTGAAATACAATATTACTAGATCCTCTGGCCATTTGAATGACAATGAACTTTAGAGCACATTACATTCGTATGAATACTTACAATGGCTTTCAAAAGAGATCGGTCATTATCAGTCACAAACGTAACAGCACATCCACCTCTGCCAGCTCTTGCTGTCCGGCCAACACGGTGAACATAGCTACAAAACAGATTTATATAGTAGAAATTTGATATACTTCAAATGGAAATGATGTGCATGACATATGTGATCTGAAATAAACATCTATATGTTGTCAAACCGACCTTGACAAATCACGAGGACAAGCATAGTTTATTACAGTTTGAACACCAACTACATAAGTCCCTGTACGAGACAGCAGAAACTGAGTTATATTTCAGACTGATACAAGGTGATATAAGGTTACGATCCAGTTAAAAGAGTATATACTGAAAAAAAAAATCAAGGAAACTCTACTAAAAAATATGCTTACTCAGGCTGCAACGTCAGTAGCTATCAAAATTACGCATTTCACATGTACATCTACGCAAATCACATGTAAATTTTACGCATTTATCAAACGCTGTCACGCAAGTTACAGAGTTATTTTACTACTCTTATGATAATGAAATGATGGCAGCCCAAATTGGAAACATAAGCTTACGCATTTACTAGTTACTCTTACGGATATATCATTTTCATTTTCCAGTATTAAATCATACGCATTTACACTAAACTCTTACGCAATTACAGTTATATCTTACGCAATTAACATTTAACAATTGCAGTCCCATCTTCATAGCTGCTAGGACTTTAGCTCTTATTAGAACAATTTTGACTAAGCATTTATCTAAACCTTTTACGCATTTCAAATGGTATTTTCCAATCCCTAACTTATTTATCATACGCAGTCCCAACTTCAGTGTCTTCGCATATAAAGACTAAGGCCTATGAATATGCAGTTAAACCCCTAGTGATACACAACATCGGTAGCAATCCCAAATCCGAACGGAAATTGGAAATCCCAATTTTTTATAACCCTAGAATCTAAAAAGTAGTCAAATTAATCGGTAGCAACCACCGGAATCGAAGAAAATCTCCGCTACCTGCGTCGAATCTAGAAAGGTTTGATTTTTTCGTACCTGCGTTTTTTTTCCTCCGTCGTTTTTTTCCGACGTTTCCCATCGTCCGCCATTTTTTGTGTGCTGTCGTCCGGTATTCGTGGCCGCCGTTCGTCGAAACTAGGGTTCGCACACTGTCTTCGTCTCTCTTATCGCGAGTGCTCTCTCTTGATTCGATTGCGATAGTGATTTCCGCGAGATGAGACAATTAAGGGATTGCGGTTTTGATTTTCTCATTTGTACCTAATATGCCCTCATTCAAGATTTGATTATTAAAATATTACGCATTTACGATTAATCTCCACCGTTTATTCTACTAATCAGACGGTTGTCATAATTTCGTATTTCTTATTATATTTGCATTTCTCACGTGAACCTCACTCTTTAGGGAAAAGTACAGTTTGGGTATCAGAACTATCACCATTTTCTAATTTGTGGACTGAACTATAACTATTTTTCAACGTGTGGGCTGAACTATAAAAATTTCCAGACAGGGGGCGAACTATCAAACACTTTTCCAGACAGTGGTCGAACTATCAAATAATTTTCCAAAAAATGTGTACCTATTTGTAAAAAATTAATATAAAAAGTCAAAAAATTTATAAAAAGACAATTTTTAATAAAAAGGAATATAAATTATTTGATAAATAAAAATTAGAAACTTTAAGAAAAATTAAACACAAAATGAAAAATATTTTTACATTTTTTTGCAAATTTCCTCTACAATTTATTAATTGTCAAGTTTGGTTTAATAATCGTCAATTTTTCAATTTTTTTGCAAATTTCCCTTACAGACAGTCTTACCTTTTGTTTGGTTTTACTATTACATAAAATGAAGTTTTTTCTTCAATCATTAGGTAGAATTGACAAGGAATTGAATGTTTGAAAAAAATTTCAATTTAATAATTTTTAAAGATTTAATTTGAAACGAAACTTTTTAAAAAAGTTCAAAAAATATTTTTCAATTTGTGTCTAATATTTTTTCTAAAGTTTATAATTTTTTTTTAAAAAAATTTTATATGGGAATTTTGCAAAAAAAATTTAAAAATATTTTTCATTTTGTGTTTAATTTTTCGTAAAGTTTCTAATTTTTATTTATCAAATAATTTTTATTCCTTTTTATTGAAAATTGTATTTTTATAAATTTGTTGAGTTTTTTGAATTTTTACATTAATTTATTTAGGGAAAATGACAAAAATGGTATGAACAATCATGATTCGAACTATAAAAATTGATAGTTAAAATCAATTTCAAAATATTTTAATCCCTATAAAATACTTAACTGACGAAATATCACTCAGTCAATTAACAAAGTTAACTAAACGAATGAATTGAAACCTTCTTACCCTTAATTGTGAAATTGAGAATTAAAATATTTTGAAATTACTTTTAATTATCAATTTTCATAGTTCAACACGTAATTTAATTTTCTATAAAAACACGCAATTTAATTAGTTTATACCTGTGTTATTAAAACCGGATCGTGGATCGAACCGGTCAAGTCACTGGGTCATTGAGTTAGTGGTTCAACAGGGTTGAATCGGTTTGACCCGCACATATTAAAAAATAAAATAAAATACTTACATATGATATTATAATTTAACATATTTATGACTTGAATAAATATTACATGTTTATGATTTGATCAGTGTTATTAAAACCGGACCGGTCATCGAACCGGTCAAGTCATTGGGTCGATGGGTCAGTGGTTCATCCGGGTCGAACCGGTTTGACCCGCACGAATTAAAAATAATAAAATAATATATATATATAATATGCATATTTATTTACCTGTTTTGTAACCTAATAAAATTTAACCTGTATACAATACTATAACACATTTAGAATTCGAATATCACACATTAATAAGAAAATAACAAAACAACAATTGCAATTTTAGTCTTAAGTCACAAATCAAAGGGAGAAGTTCACCGCTCGAAACTCATATTAAAGGGAGTGTCAGATGGCTCTTTGTAAGTTGTTTGATGAGCGGCATGTATGGCCTAAGCTTTCTGTAGCCGAACGCTTGCGAGATAACAGTTTTAAGATCCAACACAATTTGCTGTGAAGACTCCTATTCAATGCTGCATATTACTTTTCAAATGGACCATTCCAGAGGTTCTGGATTCGTAGAGGATATGATCCTCGGAAAGATCCTGGTACTTGCATATATCAAAGAATTGATTTTCGGGTGCCACCATCTTTAAGAGGTTATTGTGATGCACTGATGCTAATGCTGAGATAAAATACGAACAGAAATGGGCGGATCTGTGTGCCTTTAAGTGTTTCCCCTATGGCTGTCAAATTTCATTGCAACTTTGTGAACTTGACGATGATTACATCCAGCAAGAGATTAGGAAACCAGTGAAAGAGTCAACCTGCAGCCGAGCAGCAGGGTGGTTCTCTGTCCATGTGATTGATAACCTGAGACGAAAAATTAAAGTAAGGTTTCTTTCTGAATGTCCAGACCCAGAAGCTGAAAATTTGCTGTAAACCTGTCGAAATACGTTTGAAAAGACGAAGATGAATCTCATCGAGGGTGACTTGCGCCCTGACAAATCTTTGGATAAACAGGTCCATAAAGAAATTATGGTAGACAAAGAAACTGAAGATAATCAACAAGCTATCAAAGAGGTTCTACCTGATGAAGAAGCTGATGACGATGAGCTGGATGATGACGAAGATGATGAGTACGGGGAGGCGATCGGTATATCTGGCGAAGAAGATGATGAGGAACTTGAGCAGAAGACAAGAGATCGGATTCGGAACTTCGCCAGACAAGAAATCGGGATCGGAACTCACCGACTGTGTTTCGTCAAATTGGAATTAGGGTAAGGGCGATGCGTATTGCGTATGCGTGTCCTGTTTTTCTTTTTTCTTTTTTTAATTCAAGTTTTTTTTAAACATCAAAACGCTGTGTTTGGTGCATTAAACATCAACCCGGTTGACCCGTCCGGGTCACGGTTCAACCGGAAACCGGCGGTTCAACCGGTTATTGGCCGGGTTAATGACATTTCCGATCCGATTTGAGAACCGAACCGGTCTGGTGACCGGTTCCCGGTCGAACCGGCCGGTCCGGTCCGGTTTTAATAACACTGGATTTGATTACAACAACATACCATAACAAATTGTCAAATTTAGAATTTGATAAAGTACAAATCAATAATAACACAATAACAATTTTAGTCTTAATTTGTAAGTCACAACAATAAGAGATTTCTAAGACTAATTGAATTTCTAGTTAAATTGATAATAAGTAATAAATATGATAAATGCATATAGATTAATGAAACAAATAATAAAACAAGAATCATGTTTGGTTTGGTGGAAGGAGAGGTGATAATTATAGAGGAAGATTAGGTTCGAGTCTTGCTCAAGTCAAAATAAATAAATATTTTTCATTTCAAATCGAAACGATTAAACCGATCAAATCACCATTTTAATGAAAATTGGGTCAATCGGTTCAATCTTCCGGGCCAACCGGGTCAACCGGATCTTGACCGGGTCGATTGTAAACTGGTTCGATAACCAAACCAAACCGGTCCGGTGACTGGTTCCCGGTCTAACCGGTTGGTCCGATTTTCACAACACTGGTTTATACCCCTCTTCGTCATTATCCATTTATTTACAAAGGTTTTTTACTAGGGAAAAGTATACATTGGTGCCCTAAATTACTAGTCTTTTCCAATTGAAGGTCCAAACTATCGATTTTTCCAATCATAGACAAAGTCAAAAATAAATTGACCAATTTTTGAACACAAAGCACCGTAACTTCGCCGTGATTAAATTGTGAATTCAATCATGTGAACCATGTTGAAAATAACACGATGATCTCATCAGAAACTTTTAATGTATTAAATCGATCTTTCTTCTTTAACACTAATAAACTTTTTTTTATTGAGTCGTTATTAACGGGATTCACATGATTGAGTTTGTAAGTTAATCACGGTGAATCTACGGTGCTGTTTGAAAATTGCAAATTATTTATTACTTTGCCCTAGATTGGAAAAATTGATAATTTGGACATTCAATTGGAAAAGAACGATAGTTCAAGACACCAATTTGTACTTTTCTCTTTATATTACACATTTTGCTACGGCTGGATGTTTTTTTTTATGGGAATACAAGTAGTACATGAGTTGGACATCAACGAAATAATAACTCAATCCAGTACATTTGACCGAAATGAAGCACAGCCACAGTGGCAATCCATCAAAAATATGCAGAGAAGATCTGCGAAGGCACAGTGCCTTGACGAAAACACCTCCACAAAGGGAGGGAAATCACCTTCACAAAGGGAGGAAGAGCACCTCCTACCAATAGGAGGGAAGACATCCACACCTAAGCTAGGTGGGGAGAGACCCAAAAAAACTAGCGAAAACCTACACTAGACACACCAAATATATACAAAACGCCAAGCTACGGCTGGATGTTTGTCAGTCAGATTCTATGCTAGTGCTACGTGTAATCGTCCTGTGTTCCGCATCGAAGAGGAGGAACTCACTAAATGGATCTTTATTCTCTCTCCCTGCACCATCCGAACGATAACTAATGATAAATGTGTATTTCTTTATTATTGATTAATTATATTTGAGTAAACAAACAGCAACAGCGACGACCGAACAGCTACGAGCGTTTAATAAAATCGGCTATCAAATTCCCAATCGGGCTCTCGCCAGAGCATGATTCAGATCTCGCGTCGGCAGCCGGCGATCTCCGATTCCTAATTCCGGTTCGAATTTCAGGTAAGGTTGTCACGCCTTTAGCTGCAATATATTCGTGTTGGAATTGATTGGTCGATTTTGATTTTTGATTTTGTTTTTGGATTTTTGTTTACCTTTTCTTCACCCGTTGGGATTATTTCTTGTTATAGATCCAAAAATAGCTCCATGTATTTTTTTTGGCAATGCTCTTAAGATTCTTTACGTTAATGTAGTTTTGTTGGTAGAAGACATGTGCCTAGAATCTGGCTGAATGTTTTTAGTCTATAGGTATTTGAAAAGTTTGGCAGAAAGTTTTGAAGTTTTGTGATTTCTCTTGATTACTTTGGAAGATACATGAGCTTGGCCTACCATGCATTGCCATTGAATTAGGTCACTTTTTAAGGTTTGAGCTAGTTTCTATCTTTCTAGAACTGATTTTTGGTAATCTATTTGCTTTGGTAGGCAGCTTTCTCTTCAAGATTTAAGTGGGTGATGCTACTCGTCAAAGAAGTCTGCTCGAAAGCTGAGATTTGAGAACAGATTTTAGTTTTCAGCAGAAGATGAAATTGTGAGCGTTTAAGGTGCTAAATGTATGATTATCTCCTCTAGTATATCTGTGAGATATCAAAATGACAGCAAACAAAGCGTGTGAACATTTCAGTGAAAGTTAGAGTAGATTTGCATGAGATAAGACAGCGCAGGAGATGGTACTAAGTGATTTGAAACCACAGAAAGCTGACTGTGTTGAAGATAGCCAAAATACTACTTCAGGTCGTTATTTAGGTATCCCTAGGGATCCCTCTTTCTCTTCCTGGTATGATGAAGAAGGAAAAGTCTGTTTAAGTAACCAAAAAGGTGGAGGTGAAGCGGATGATAGTGCAGGCGACTCTGATTTTGAGTTGCCTTTGTTTAAACAAGGTGAAGTTGATGCTAGAGGTCTGGATTCCAGACACTATAAAGGTCAGTCAGCAATACCGATGATGCATAGTAGTGATGTGGCTGGTGTTTCTCGTGGTGTTTTCGGACATGGGAATGGCAAGCTTAAGCCGTTTGATGTTGAGAATGACCCAAAAATGGAGACAAGTGTCTCTAATATTGGTTCCGAAGAATCCCAATTTATAACACACCAAAAGTTAATTGTATCAAAATCAGAGGGATCCTTCAGTGTTGCGGATGTGCTCAAGACATTAGTTCTTGTGCTCGTTTGGTATGCGTTCAGTACATTTTTGACGATGTAAGTGTGCTCCTGATACAGTACTATACAATTTCCATTGTAGTTTTTTAGTTTCTGCTAAATTTTATTCTCCCAATGACATAGTTTCTCCGCTCTCTGTTTGCTAGGTATAACAAAACCTTGTTAGGAGATCATCTGGGGAAGTTTCCAGCTCCTTTACTGATGAACTTTGTTCACTTCTCTATGCAAGCTATTATATCGTTGACCATCACTAAGTGTTGGTCCAAAAAGTTCCAACCAAGTGTTTCAATGTCGTCAAAGGACTTCGTCTTAAGAGGTCTATCTTATTTACATTTGTTTGGTTTGTTTTTTTGTATTTTATGTGACTTAAAACTCATCTTACTGTTGTATTTTGCCTTTCACAGTTGTACCAACTGCTCTTGGAACGGCATTTGATGTAAACTTGAGCAATGCATCCCTTGTATTCATCTCTGTTACATTTGCCACTATGGTTTGTCAGTCAGATCGCTCCACTAATGTGATTTACTGATGTCATCCAACATAATTACCTGTTTGATTGCTTTTCTCCTATTTGCTTTTTGCAGTGCAAATCTGCGGCCCCTATATTCCTTCTTTTGTTTGCTTTTGCATTCAGGTGCGTTTCATGCCACATTCATTATTCATCACGAGCTCGAATCTTGATTTTATAAATGCACACTTATTTCCAGGTTGGAGTCTCCAAGCGTTAAACTTCTTGGTATTATTTTGGTCATATCAGTCGGTATTCTCTTAACAGGTATATTGTTATCCCAAATACCACGAAACTAGACTATCTGGATAGTTTCATTTTATAGATTTGCTAATTTTGAGATGCTGTGTCATTTATCTCGACTTCCCCTGACTATTACCTGTATGTGTTTTACATTTGGCAGTTGCAAAGGAGACAGAATTTGAGTTTTGGGGTTTTGTGTTTGTTATGTTGGCTGCAGTGATGTCAGGATTCAGATGGACTATGACTCAGATACTTCTCCAGGTACATAGTGCTTTTTTTGGATGGTTGCCGAGTTCAGTCACTTGAACTTTTGTATTTACGTGAAAATTTTCCTTACTAAATCTTATTGTTTTTGTTGTGTTGGGACATGACGATTCCTCCCATATGATGCCAATGCCAATTCAACACAGAAAGAATCCTATGGTAAGTTGTTGTTGTGTCCCTTCCCATGTGGATCATACACATCGGAGGTTGTGTCACCACTCACCATATGACCTTTTTGTACTGTAAATATATGCAATAACTTCAGTATGTTTTCTTTAATTAGGTCTGGAGAACCCACTCACATTGATGAGTTATGTGGCACCAGTTATGGCCGTTGCAACGGCTATACTGTCATTGATATTTGATCCCTGGCAAGAATTCAGCTCAAACATCTACTTTGATAGTCGATGGCACATTGCGCGCAGCTTCCTTTTGATGTCATTTGGAGGAACGTTGGCTTTTCTTATGGTATGGCATCATGATCGATCTTCCCATTTCATTCATTAATACATTATGTATTTGTAGTGTACTATACAGTCATGCCCATTCAAAATAAACGTTAGTGATTATAACCGGGTCACATTTTTGCAGGTGTTAACTGAGTACGTTCTTGTCTCAGTTACAAGTGCAGTTACAGTAACAATCACAGGAGTTGTAAAAGAAGCAGTAACTATCTTGGTAAGATGCTCTTCCTCATCACGCTCCACTTGTTCAAAAGGCCTATTAAGGATCTGCAATGGATGTTACCGACGCTACTCTTACTTGCAGAAATGTTTTAGTTACGTTTCCATTGTGAGTCTATGCTTGGAGGAAATCTCCTTGTATAGTTGTATTGATATTTGAATAATATTGTACTCGACCATTTCGACACAGGTTGCAGTCTTTTACTTTCATGAAGAATTTACCTGGTTAAAAGGAGCTGGTCTAGTCACGATCATGGTTGGTGTGAGTTTATTCAACTGGTACAAGTAAGTTCAGATATCTCAAACTCCCTTTTTGTGCAATTTGTACCCATAAAAATTACGGCATACTAATGTGGTGCTTGGTAAATGTTTTTCAGGTACGCTAAGCTACATAAAGGAAATAGTGAAGTAATCCTAGACGGGTCCATCACGAATCCTGCTGCTAAATATGTTATTCTTGAGGAGATGGACCACGATGATAGCCCTTAACAATTGCATATATATATATATATATATATATATATAGAGGAGCGCTCAAATGTTACACCCAAATTAATGTGTTATGTGTTACACCAATCTTAGTCACACATCCAACCCCCCCGTGCTTTGTGGGTGCGCCACGTGTTCAAATAGTAAATCCACTATCAACAGTAAAAAGCAAACAGTGAAATCCCACTACCAAAACACTATTCTAGCACTATTCCTGTCACTATCAACCAATCAAAACCTTCTATATATAGGGGCGCGCTCAAATGTTATGGGTTGTTAATGTGTTATGTGTTATGAAGGTTTTGATTGGTTGATAGTGGCAGGAATAGTGCCGGAATAGTATTTTGGTAGTGGGATTTCACTGTTTGCTTTTTACTGTTGATAGTGGGTTTACTATTTGGACACGTGGCGCACTCACAAAGCACGGGGGGTTGGATGTGTGGCTAAGATTGGTGTAACACATAACACATTAATTTGGGTGTAACATTTGAGCGCTCCTCTATATATATATATATATTTGATAAGAAAAGAGATATACAAAGACTCGGAGACACAGCATGACAACAACAGTTAATCCAAGGACATGTAAACTAAAAACGCAATCCATGCCTTGCTAGGCCACAATGATAATCATGCTGAGCAAAACTTCAAATTGATCCATGCTAAATCAGTCAAACTGTAGAAGCGACACAACGGCCCACTTCGGGAGGGTATTAAAGCTCCGGCCGAATTTTCTTGAAAATGAGACAAAGCTATACTTGTAATCGCAATACCAGGTTCCGGTCAATGGAAGGAGGCCACCTGAATTCCACGAAAGGCGAAACAGAGGACTTCAAAGCTAGGACAAGTTAACTAGCCGGGAGCATGGATATGCTCCACTTTGCCTCATGCCGAGAGAGGAGACCCGCCCACCAATAACAGGAAAACAGCCATGGGTACAAGCACAGCCGAGCTGCCACTAAACTACACTACAACTACAACTATGCCTACAAGTACACTGCAATGACAACTAGAACACTAAAACTAATACGATAGCTACAACTAATCCAAAACAATCACCGGCAAAGCGCCAACGCCTCTAGTCCCATAGCTGAGTCATCGAAATTCAGCCGTCAAAAAGAAAGCAACAGAACCACTAATGAAACCCACAATATCACCACCGCCGATGCTCCCACCCACCGAAACCCAAACACCCTCGCCACAATGCCAAAACCCACCGCCAAAACTGCCCCAAAACCCAAAAGCCAACACCGTCCCCGACGCTGAACCCCTCCACCAACGCATCCGGAGCCGCAGCAGCGACGGAGATGGCAGAGGCCACAACCCGAGAGACCATCCTGGAAAAGGAAAAGAGCCGGCACAGAGGGAAGAGGAAAAGGCAGGGAGGGGAGAGGAGGGGATGACAAATGGCGGAGAGGAAGACCGAGGGGAGAAAGGGGCTGATAGATCAGGCCACGGTGGATGACGACGACGAAAAATTCAGCCCGAAGGGCGGCGTTGCCGGCGGAAAGAGCTAAAAATGATGTTGGAGACACCGATGAGGGTGTTCGCTAGTTTTGTTCAAAAAGTTGAGCCATAACAAATGCATATATTTGAGTGGCTGATTATAATAGGTTTGTAGGTAATCCATATTCACTATTCATATTGACATAAATGCTTGGCTAAAAGACTAGCGAAGTATTTTTTTTTCTTTTGCAGAAACCATTCTTATGCTGTAAAAAAAAGACTAGTGAAGTATTTCTTTTTTCTTTTGCAGAAACCATTCTTATGCTGTAATTTCAATTTTCAGATCTTGCAGCTACGGAGGGCTACCAAAGAAATAACTAACCGTACTTTTTTTTTGCTGAGATAACTAACCGTACTTGCTGCAAGCCGATTAGCTATATATTTACTACTGAATTTTCGCTGGAAGGGACGAAGAGTGTAAAGTTACATAGTTTTGTTTTTGACTGTTGTCTTTGTTTATAAATATAATACAATTTGGGCTTTCTATGAGTTATAATAAAATTGTCTGATTTTGAATTCGATTATTTTATCTGAATTACCCTACAAAAAATGAGCAGAATTGATATTTTTGAGTTTTATTTATTGTTGCATTATTCAGACTTGGGTTAACTGAAATCAATTTAGAATATAATTATAGGGCGCTTACTGGGCCGTCTCAAGCCATTGTGAGGCCTAAAGCGAAATTTTTTTTTGGGCCTCTTAAACCCGTCTTTCGAAATCACATCAATCTTTTTTCATGAAAATAGGGTTTTTTATATAAAATTAGGGCCTTTTTATATGAAAATGAGGTCTTTTTTATAAAATTGGAGCTTTTTTTCATGAAAATTGGGCTTTATATATATAAAATTAGGACCTTTTTCATGAAAATGGGGCCTTTTTTTTAAAAAAATTGGGGCCTTTTTTATAATCAAAATAGCATTTTTACACTTATTTTTAAGTTTGGGGGGCCTCAAGCCACCGCTTTAGTGGCCTGAGGGTTGGAGCCGGCCCTGGGCGCTTAAGTTGTGAAGATGATCAGTCATGAGCATAAATTAGTACTATATTTATGCTCCACATTTAGTCGATTTTCGATCATCTCTCTTGTTTATATAAACTCTCACTTTATATTTTGGTGTTTTATAGGTGAAAAACGAATCTAGAGCGAAATAAAGTATTTTGTGGAATTTAGGCAAAAATAGTGCAAAAATAGGCGGATTGACCTCCCTACTTGTCACGCACGCCCATAGAGCATATGGTGTCGGGATACATTGATCTATGACTTGTTGGAAAGCTGAGATGAAGTGCTACAACTTTGTAGTTTACACCAAAAGCTGGTTCAGTCGTTAAAGAGGTCAAAACTTGAGCTGAAGTCTGCTGTACAAAACGTACATGTGTCACCCGTGTCATGATCTGTCAACAATGGGTGACACAGCAACCTCTCTGGATTCACCCGTGTCACTTATTAGGTGACACAAGCGACACACGCCTGACAGGGCCAAATGGGTCAAAACGCAATTAGGGCTAGGTGATTGGAAAAAATGAAAAAAAAGCAAAATGAAATAAATAGAGGAGGGGCAACCTCAACATCTACACACTCATACGCACATATTCATCCCAAAGCACTTGGAGATGACGAAAAAAAGAGAAGGGGGAACAAAAACGCGAGGATTATCGACATCAACTCGAAGGGTGTAGTCATTCCTTTTTCTTATTATAGTTTTCATTTCGAACAAAACATGATTTGTATTTCCATGACAATGGATAGTGAGTAGTGATCCATATTTTGGGGTCCTACGAATCTTATTCGACTATGAATCGCTTAATATATTAATCGTTGCATGATTTGGATTGTTTTACATGATTTGTATTTTACTTAGAGCCTAAACCCAGCGATGCATACGAGAGGGTGAGGCTAGACGTCCGACTATTAAGTAAAATATACATTACGAACTTGGTGACTACGAGAGTGGCCTGAGATTGTGACGGGAAAGGCTAGGATTACAAAAAGGACTCCTCATTTTTACTCAACGAGAGTTGGTAAACATCACCGAGTTACTTGATTCGAACCAATAGCGCCGAAAGAGTGAGGTTCGTAGTTTAAGGTACAACTCTAATTTGAACCAATAGCGCCAAAAGGGTGAGGTTCTTACTTGGATTGTTCGGCTATTTTCCAATCAATAAATGCAAATCCTTGCATGCTAGTTAATAAACTCGATTCTAATGTTGGGTAAGTGAAGTAGTTCCCCGAAATACTTTTCGAAATTCGTTAAAACCTTTTCTTTCTTGCATATTTAGATTTATTAGATTTAAAACCAAAACAAACACTCATTTTAGACTAGGATAAATAGAAACACAACCTTACATAGTGCGCAAGTTTACAATTGCTCCCTTGGACGACTCGGTTCTTACCGGTATTATAAATTGTTTTTGACGATCAAAATATTACAAGTCAAAATGGCGCCGTTGCCAGGGAGCAACACATTAACTTGTCATTAGCCTAGGTTGAGTGGATATCTCGACTAGTCTTGTACATATTTTCTTTTTGTTTTTGTATATTCTTCACTCATATCTCTTACTAACTTTTGTTATTTTAATTTTACGAGGATGTATTCATATAATCAACAAGTCGCGTACGATGAAGGATAAAACCAAGAGGAGGAGCAATTAAATTCTTATTGGAAAGAACATGGCTATCCAACAAAGTATTACACTTCAAATTGGGATGATCAAGAGGAGGAGCAACCAAACTTTTATTGGGGTGAAAACGAATATGCAACACATTCCTACTCTCTAAATCGGTATGATAGCCAATGTTCATTTGAAGAAGACTCCTACCACCAATATCCTCAACCTAACAATGGACTCTCCAACATGGAAATGCTAGCCATGCTTCAAGCTTACCAAGCCCAGATTGCCCAAGACAATATGAACATGCAACAAAATTTCCAAGCTGTGATTTAACGTTTAGATGAACTCACTGCCGAAAACCAAGTGTTAAGCAAATTGGCGCAATGAGTATTTGAAAATGGGAACTTGGATGATGAAGAAGAGGTTTTCGAAGAAGAAGTCTTTGAATCAAGTGAGGATAAAGTGTTGAATTTCTCTTTTGAGAAGCCCGACCAAGCTATCAAAGAGATATATGAAGATGATTCAAGTATAGAAGACTATAATTTTCGGACACTTTCACCTCCACGAGTGGTAAGTGAGCTCGAAGGTGAGCTTCAATCTATTGATAGGGATGAAATGGAGCAATATCACATTGAGCCACGAGGATTTGGAATGTATGAAGACTTTGTTGATGTATACATGGATGCTATAAGAGATCAACCTCGCAGAAAAGAGAATGCAAGTTTTGAGAGGGAATTGGAGGATTGGGCACCCAATGTTATTGAGAAACTTAAGGAGGGTGTGCCCATCAAGCTCGAGACGAGTTTTGAAGATTCTTTCTTCATCACGCCATTTCGAGATAAGTTTTGGAGCTTCCTACATACTTTTCGAGACCATTAACAAGGAGCTCCTACAATCCCTCCATCATAAAAAGCATAATACTTTCAAAGGGATTAAGTTTAAACCTAAAAGTCCATTGTAGACTTGATGGACGAAAGCTCAAATGGGATTTGAAGGTGGATTGACACCTTGAGCACCGATGGCCCCGCGAGAAGTGAGCCAAGCAAAGGACTTCTCGCAAGCGAATCCATGGGGCGCTTTGCTAGTCTCGCCAAGACGTTAAACTAGGTCTTCTAGGAAAGTAAAACCATTTGTAAGTTGCCTATTCAAATGTATTTTGCACTCCCATCACTACTCGCTAGATGCTTTTGATTTAAGTGTGGAGTTCCCAACTATGATTACACGTTATACTTGTGACATGTGCTAATAATTTCTATGTAGTGGTCACTTGTTTGTTTTATAGATCTGAATGTCATACATGGGAAAGGAATGAGCAAACCATGAATCAAGCTCCACGTGCTACAATTTCAGGGAAGTCCCATGCACTACACTTTTTAATTCTTTACATATCTGTCGCTTAGGGACTAAGCTTGCTCTTAAGTGTGGAGTGGGTGTGTAGTGCATCCTTGCATGAATATCCATGCCTAGGCACTTGCACTTTTTATGCACTAGCTTACATTTGATTAAGCGATTTTCCAAGGCATTCGCATAACCCCATCACTCAACTATCTAGTTTCATTGCTAATAACTTGATTTTGAATCTAGAGACCATGACTTTTACAAGTTCATAATTCCTAGGCGTCAATGTTGTTGTTATCTTGTGTCTATCTAATGCTTTAGGCAACCTTTTTGCATTGCTTGAGCATAGAATTAGCAAGCATGAAAATTCTTTCCTTCTCTTCGAAAACTTAGTCATTGCTCTTAGGTGATCTTTATTATTTCACATTGTATGCACACACCATTTATATCCTTAGTACATTGCCAAATCTTAAGTGTGGAGCCAATTTGGGTGAAAAATTGACCCCAATAAATTTTTTTTGTATATGCAAGCACAAACCAAAATAAGGCAAGCTATAAAAAAAAGCAAAAAGTTTTTGCAAGCAGAAGCCAAAATAAGGCATGCTGTCAAAGGAAAAAATTTTGTGAAGCATATCATGGGCAAAAAGCCAAGAAAAAGAAAGAAAAAAATGAGGCACACACTTAAGAAAAAAAATGAGGCACACCCTTAAGTTTGTCAATGTACTTCCATCATTTCTTTTAGTGTGTATATTGTGATTTGAGTAGAGGAATGACCCTTGTACTAGTACGTGAGCATGATTTTGTTTGAGATAATTGTGAAAATGTAGTGCCAAGCTCCTCTTTCCTTACGGATTCTTGGACTTAGCTCCTAAGACTTACAAATGAGTGTTGTATCGTTAGCCCATGCACTATCTTTCTTGATAGCATAAGTGCGCGATCAGCACGCTTTTGTGTTTCTAAGGTTCGTGTTTTAAGTATCTTGTGACAAGGTTGAATGAATTGTTAGCTTCATTTGATAACTCTAATATTGACCATCTTTGAATGTGCATTTTTGTATGATCATTGGTGGTTCAAAATTCTTTTGAAATGAAGTTAGTATTTGATTACTAGTTTAGTTGTTGTGCATGGGGGGGAATTTGTTGTGTATTGCCTAGATAAATGAGGAACTATCTTGTTCATGCATATTAGCTAGTCGCATATGGGATTTGTGAGTATTCTCTTTTTTGAAAACTCTCACGAGACTACGATTCGTCCTGTAGGGTAGCCTAGAGGTTTAAAGGCTTGGTGCATATGCTAAATGCACTCGTGTGCCCTACGACAATGGTTAGGATTTAGATCATGTTTGTTCAGGACGAACAAACTTTAAGTGTGGAGTGTTTTGATGGGCATAAATTAGTACTATATTTATGCTCCACATTTAGTCGATTTTTGATCATCTCCCTTGTTTATATAAGCTCTCACTTTATATTTTGGTGCTTTATAGGTGAAAAATGAATCTAGAGAGAAATAAAGCATTTTGTGGAATTTAGGCAAAAACAGTGCAAAAATAGACGGATTGACCTCCCTACTTGTCACGCCCACCCATAGCGCATATGGTGTCCGAATACATTGATCTATGACTTGTTGGAAAGTTGAGATGAAGTTCTACAACTTCGTAGTTTACACCAAAAGCTGGTTCAGTCGTTAAAGAGGTCAAAACTTGAGCCAAAGTTTGCTGTACAAAACGCACATGTGTCACTCGTGTAATGATCTGTCAACAATAGGTGACACAGCAACCTCTCTGGATTCACCCGTGTCACTTATTAGATGACACAAGCGACACACGCCTGATGGGGCCAAATGGGCCAAAATGCAATTCAGGCTAGGTTATTGGAAAAAATTAAAAAAAGCAAAATGAAACAAATAGAGGAGGGGCATCCTCAACATCTACACACTCATACGCACATATTCATCCCAAAGCACTTGGAGACGACAAAAAAAGAGAAGGGGGCACAAAAACGTGAGGATGTGATCGGATCAAAAATTGAGCTAAAAGAGGTTATAGACATCAACTCGAAGGGTGTAGTCATTCCTTTTTCTCTTTACGGTTTTCATTTCGAACAAAACATGATTTGTATTTCCATGACGATGGATAGTGAGTAGTCACCCATATTTTGGGGTCCTACGAATCTTATTCGACCATGAATCGCTTAATATATTGATCGTTGCATGATTCAGATTATTTTACATGATTTGTATTTTACTTAGAGCCTAAACCCAGAAATGCATACTAGGTGTTTGAGAAAATGCCTAAGTGTATAGTGATGGACCATAATTATACTAATCATAAACACAGTTAAACCCACCAAATTAGACTCTTTGTCTATTTAACTTTTGCTTGTTAGTTCCGATATTTATCTGCAGGATATTTCAGAGTCTAGAGAGAATACAGGCTAAGGAGGAGTTTTTAAGCTGAAAATATATTACGAGTCATTCCAGGTCACGACCAAATTCCGACTGTACAACTTTCATGGAACCGACTTGGAATCACTCAAAAATGCTAGATCCATCGCCCAAAGGTCAAGAACGCAATGCAAAGGGCCCAAGCCCGGTAAAGGCCAAACAAGGGCAATATCGGCCGTTTTGGGATTTCGACCATGTTCCAAGCAGAATTTGGCTTAGGTTTCTTCTTAAGATCATCTTAAAATGACATTTTCATTCAGAACACACTCTCCAAAATCCAAGAAGATCCGGTCAAATTTCGGTCAAACCGATGGCTTTTTGGAGACAAATATCTCATTCCACTCACACTCTTCTCCTCCACCACATGGGCGGCTAAGCCATCATCCACTCCTCCTATGCCACATGGGCGGCGGTTTTTGGGAGGACACCTCACCTCCGATGGCTTTTGAAGCCTCCTCTCATCCTTTGCCATGTGTCTTTACTTCCTCCACAAGTTACTCCTCCCTTAGCCTATAAATATCATGCCCTCTTCACTTGTAATCCTCATCCCAAAATATGGAGAGCTTCTCTCTCTACAAATTCCAAAATCACAAATCACTTATCTCTCTAGATTAAGAGCACAATCTTGTAATCACTTTACTTTGGAATCAAAGCTTTAGCATTTTCAACGGTTTTTGTAAGTACTCTTGTCTTTACTTTACTGTCTTTTCAATTCAGCAACTTTATTTTCCTGTACTTACTTTTGAAAACTTTACTTTACTGTCTTTCAAAGTACTTTACTTTCCTATCTTTATCTTCGAAAACTTTACTTTACTGTCTTTCAAAAACCTTTACTTTTCAACGCACTTAGATATAATGTCCTGTTCCATGAATAGTCGTAGCTAAACCCTTCATTCGGTTGAAGGGGTGTACTTGTATCATACAATGTTTTAGACCCTTCTCTTAGTGCCTCTTTGTGTTCAACTTGTTCTAGGTTCCATATATTAGGTCAGAATTCCATTGGTTGAGTGGATGCTCGGAAGAGCAAAGCTCTGCCATGGGTTCGTGATCTTCCGTGGATAAGTGGAGGCTCGGAAGAGCACAGCTTATCTGTGGAAGTCAACCTCTTTAAAACACCATTTGGTTTATCAGGAATGATGATCAAATGGATGCACATACTAGAACAAGAGTTCTTTGTCTTGCAAAAGACTAGACGGTGTGGCAAGTCATGTGCTAGGAATAGCCTTGATTCACTTTTGAACACTTAGTATGATCATTAGAGGTCAATGATAAACAGAAGATGATACAAAGCCCCTAAAACCGAATCTTTCCTTTAATTGTAATATCACTGTTCCTTTACTTTTAGTTTTCAAAGCACACTCAAACCCAACCCCAATCGCACTTTAATTTATGTGTAAGCTTCATTAAAGAACAACTAATCCACACTGACTCTCATGGGTTCGACCCCTACTTACCACTTGCTACCCAGTAGTGAAGTCGCGAGTAGCGGACTTATAAATTTATTTGTACATTTGCTCGGACGACAAGCATCTGTCATATAGCTTGGAGACGTTAAGCCCATAGCGCAGAAAGGGTGAGGATAAACGTTCGACTATTAAGTAAAATAAACGTTACGAACATGGTGACTACGAGAGTGGCCTGAGATTGTGACGGGAAAGGCTAGAATTACGACAAGGACTCCCCATGTTTACTCAACGAAAGTTGGTAAACATCAGCGAGTTACTTGATTCGAACCAATAGCGCCGAAAGAGTGAGGTTCGTAGTTTAAGGTACAACTCTAATTTGAACCAATAGTGCCGAAAGGGTGAGGTTCTTACTTGGATTATGCGGCTATTTTCCAATCAATATAGGCAAATCCTTGCATGCTAGTTAATAAACTCAATTCTAATGTTAGGTAAGTGAAGTGGTTCCCCGAAATACTTCTCGAAATTTGCTAAAACCTTTTCTTTCTTGCATATTTAGATTGATTAGATTTAAAACCAAAACAAACACTCGTTTTAGACTAGGATAAATAGAAACACAACCTTACATAGTGCACAAGTTTACAATTGCTCCCTTGGACGACTCGGTTCTTACCGGTATTATAAATTGTTTTTGACGATCAAAATACTACACGTCAATCAGCTAGGTTAGTTTAGTTTATTTAGATCTGGCGGGAAATTTTTGTTGTAACTGTTTTTGTTTCAGTTCGAATGAGAACATTGTATTTCTGTAATCAATGTGCTTGACTGGCGTTCGATTGCTGAGCGACGTCGTATCGCTCATCCTATTTAATATGGCTTTTCCCACTTCAATATATAACATAAAATAAAAGATTTGAAATGCAACCCTAGACTCGTTTTTTGCTAATTCATCTCGTCCAATTCTCGATCTCGATCACTCTGATCTTCTCCGTCATCTAATCAGTGCTTCGGTGACACCTTTTCTCATGGTATCAGAGCAGGATCGTCGACGAGGTTAGTTTTCTCTGCTCTGCATTTCCATTTGTGTTGTATTGGTAGTCAATGCGAGTTTGGGTAATTCTGAGGCGAGTGCGAGTAGGCTTAATGTTTGTTCGGATGGTTCAGGTGCTGGAGATAATGCTGATGATCCATATTACGTGAACATCACTGAGTTGACTGGTAATTCGATCGTTAGTATGGTGTTGATTGGCCAAGAAAATTATGGTATTGGCAAAAATCCATAGAAATAGCCTTGTCGGTACGTCAAAGTTGGCCTTCATTTTTGGTGAGTATCCCAAATCGACAAATGCGATTATGAAGGCGAAGTGGCAAAGGTGTAATGACGTTGTTATGTCATAGTTGATCTGCTCTGTTTCGGAGAAGATTGTAGGTGAAATCTTACATGCAAAAGATGTAATGACTGCCTACAAAAATCTAGATTCCAGTTATGCTGGTACCAATCTTGCAAGAGGTCAGCCTTGATATAAGAATTAGGTGTTCTGGTTCAAAATGGAATGCCCGTGTGTGAGTATAATAGGAAGCTGAATTCATTGTATCAAGAGATATTTCCAATTAAGACATTCAATGTTTTGCAACTAGTTCAAACGGTTTGTGTTGTAAACAGACCGATGAAGGCAGACAAGAGGATAGAGTAGTGAAGTTTTTTATGGAACTTGATGACTATTATGTCTCAGTTAGAGCTCATGTGTTTGCCATGACAGAGGTTCCCAAGATGGTGACGGTATATGGTTTAGTCTTGACAGAAGAATCTACAAGAAAAATCACTAAAGAAAGCAAGTAGAAGCTTCAACTATTTTCAAAACAGTAAATCTGGTAACAATCGGATAAGCCAAGACAAAGGTAGAGACACTAGTAGAGGAGGATTTGTCAAGAATAAAGGAAGAATATTTTGTACTCACTGTCAGATGCATGGTCATTTGAAGGAAAATTGTTTTAAGTTGATTGGTTATCAACAATAACAAGTTCCAGAAACCATTTGCAAGGTTCAATAATGGAGGCAAGTTTTCATCAAATTTTGTCACTGTTACAGATGAACCCAGCACATCAGAAGATGTTAACAAAGGCAGCAATGATAAGTCTGAGCATCAATTCACCAACAACCAACTATAGCAGATCATGACCATGATCAAAGGACTTGCAGGTAAGTTTGATGGACAAGTTCATATGGCAGGTATAGCTCATTCCCAATCTCTTGTTATTAATAATGAGTATTAGCTGATTGATAATGGAGCTATTAGTCACTTTACTTACAAGATGTTCATGAGATAAAAGAAAAATGTAGAGTAACCTTACCAAGTGGAGAACATATAGTTGTTAAACACAAAGGAAAGTGTTGGTTGAAAGACAACATTTTGTTGCATGATGTTCTTTTGGTTCCTAAGTTCAAAGTCTGTTTGATTTCAGTAAGCAAGCTAGTGACATACCTTAATTGTAGAGTAAATTTTACTCAGTCTCAGTGTGTGATACAGGACCATGTCTTCAAGACCATCCTAGAGATTGTTGAGCCTGTTGAAGATCTTTATCAAATGGAAGCAGAAAGGTGGAATAAACAAGAGACTAAGGCTTGCAGCTTGGAAGTGAGGAACCTACAAAATGAAGTTTAACTATGACATAATAGATTGGGTCATGCTCCCTTTGGTGTCTTAGACATGTTGTTGAAAAATAAATCACCAAAGGTGAATTGTAGGCAGTCCAAGTATAGTTGTACAGTGTGTCCTATGGCAAAACAAACCAAACTATCTTTCCATTTGAGTAATCACATGTCAGTTGCTTCATTTGATCTATTGCATTGTGATGTATGGGGGCCCTTTCATGAACCTACCCTCACAGGTGACAAATATTTCTAAACTATGGTTGACGATTTTTCAAGAGTAGTGTGGACATTTCTAATGCAGCAAAAATTAGAGGCAGCTGGTATACTCACTGATTTCTTTGCCATGATACATACTCAGTTTGGGAAGACTATCAAGGTTTTAAGGTCAGATAATAGGGGAGAGTTCTTTAATGATAGATTGACTAAATTTTTGCAGAGCAAAGGATGCATTCATCAAAGAAGTTGTCCTCATACTCAACAAAATGGAGTAGTTCAGAGAAAACATAGGAATCTGTTGAATCTGGTTTACCCAAAGTTTTCTGGGGAGATAGCATCCTTACTGTAACTCACATTATAAATAGACTTCCCTCACCTACTTTTCAAAGGAAAAGTCCATGAGAAAAATTCTTGAATGAAAAATTATTTATTAACCATTTGAGAGTCTTTGGAAATTATTGTTATGTCAGTACCAACAATCATTTGAGGGACAAGTTTAATCCTAGAGTTTTGGAGTGTGTGTTCTTGGGTTACCCTACAGGACAAAAAGGATACAAAGTTTATTGTACATGACAATACTAAGACTCCGTTAAATATGCGTCGACATAATGCGTGGGATATTGTAGGGGTGTGCATTCGGTAATTTACCAAATTTACCGACTTAAAATTTTTATTCCGATTACCGAACCGAATTTACCAATATCGGTTAAACGGTAAATTCGGTAAATTTACCGAATTATTTTTTGATAATTTTCTTCCTAATTTTAAAATTATTAAAAAAATAATAAGTAATCATTTAACAACAACAACAAACACAAAAAAATTCAAAATTCTAATCTACACAGTTATATCACAAAGCTGTCCAAAAATTGTGGCTTAAAATTGAAGTTTAAACAATATGTCATTTAAAAAAATTTATTTTTAAATAATAAATTCTTATTCGGTAAATCAGTAAATTACCGAATTAGAAAATCTATTCTGATTACCGACAAAAATTTACCAATTTATCAAACCAAATTAATTCGGTTCGGTAAATTAATTCGATAAAATCAGAATTTATCGAATAGTGCTCTGCCCTAGTTTTTACCACGCAGACTCTCTTATTAGATGACTTGTGTTGACTTCTATCTGGGATTTCAGTTCAAAAAATGAAAGTGGACCATGGAATGCTTACATCTATGATTTAAAGGTGGATGTCTGAGAACCACACATTGTACTTACTACAGGGAGAGATGACTAACACCCTTTAAGATGTAGTGGTCATCATCGATATGCCCGTGGATGCAGGGACAAAGCAAGGACGTAAATATATATTGACGAACTATTCTTTTTCACCTCTAAATAGTATCAATGAAGAGAGGATCGAATGTAGTAGGTCAAAACATTTATAATGACCGGTAAAGTAACGGGTCGAACCTAAAGGACCAAGCCAAGCACATGCACTATTTAAGATTTTGTTTATGTTTGGCTATTCTAAACCAAAAATGTATAAAGGGGTATGTATCTAAATCCTATGTGGTGAGTAATTAAGGATAAACGATAGATAAGAGGTGTTTCGAGGGGCTACTCCCCTCCTTAGCAATTTCCCATTGATCATGTATACAAGAGTTATGCAAATCAAGGTGTCAAATAGTTTAGAACCTAGATTAGACTAAGGTAGACCAATGTTCATGTAAATCTATTCTTAGTCAAGCTCTCTTAATTAGAACCTCACTTTATCAAGATATTGGTTCACTCTATAGCACTATTATCATTGGAACATCTCCCAAGGTAATAAATGATATAGGCTTAGGGGACTAGTTCACTTGAAATCCATAGCAAAGATCATATTCACTACATCTAAACCATTCCTAAGGTCAATCGATACTTAGGTCAAGTTTTAAGATCAACATGTCACTTAGGCATTTCATCAAACACTTAGTAGCATATCATACATGAACAACATAGTGAATATGAATTTAACACCATAGATTGTTGAATTAAATGTATATACATGATCCTAGAGTACCAAGGAGGGTTACAACACCCTCAAAACACAAGATCACTACTCACACATCATGTAAGACAACATGGTGTGAGTAGGGTTTATAGCACACAACAAAAGAGAATGGAAAAGTGTAGCAGGTCCAGCCGTTCGGCTGGACTGATGACCGAAATCCCAGCCGGTCGGCTGAGAATGTTCTTGGGCAAGCAATCTGGAAAACTTAGTCAGCCGACCGGTTGAGATGTAGTTCAACCGGCCGGCTGAGAATATGCTTAAGGCAGGCCAATCTGGAAACTTAGTCAGCCGGTCGACTGACTGGCCCAGCCGACCAATTCAAGGTGGACGATTGCCATCAAGTTCTACTCCTTTAGTTAGCCGACCGGCTGGTTCAGGGGAGATTCCCAGCCGGTCGGCTGGGATGCTTTTTCTGCCCACTTTTGCTCTAAATCTTCGATTTTTCTTCGAATTTTCGTATTTAGGCCTTGACCAAGAGGGAGACTCGTTTTCTACCTGAAACGTAGAGATAGAGGTCAAATGTCATAAAAATATCGTCGGAAACGCCTCAAAGCTATAGTGAGATATGACCGTTAATCTGTCGAAAATTCGACTAATCATAAATAGGACTAAATTTTTTTAAAGCAATGACGGACGACATAGTTTGCCACATAGGGACTTTTGCAGTCTGCAAGCTTTCGGCATGGAGTTGGCTGTTGGCTGTTGGCTGCTGCTTCATTTTTAGTGTAATATTTCACCAAAAGGAACAAGTGTCGACTAAAAAACTGATTTGGGCCGCTAAAACCCAACTTACTTTTGTAAAAATGTTTGGACATTTTTTTTAATTTGGCGCAAAGTTACTAGTGGTGTAGCCCATGTTGCGTTAGGCTGCCTCCGTCTTGGTGTGGATAGAAGTACGTTATCGAGATCGAGAGCGTCCCTGATTTGGATGAGCTATGTATTCAGACGTTGGGTTGTCTCCCCTCGTTAGAATGAAAGTATTCAGTTAAACACAACATTAATTGTTCAAGAATAATATGCAAGATGTTCCAGAGGAAGCTGATGATGAAATTTTACAGAAATGTATCCGAACTTACATTTTATGCATGCTTGGTACCTCACTTATGTCATCCGATTCTGGCAATGATCTCTCGCTGCACTATATGCAGTTGTAAGAAGAACTGAACTCGATAAACTTATACAGCCGGAGACCCGGAGTAATGTCGTGTTAGGATTTCTTTAATTTACATGCAACTTTGTTTAGCATGCTTGATCGGTTTTAGACAAATGACAGGCCACACTGTACATTTATAAATATTGTTGTTAAAGCATATGTTGTGGTTCCATCCTAGTAATTAGATGCAGTAGAAGCGTACGTAAGAACTAATGAATAAAGCCTAGTCACTAACATGCACACACTCAGACTACACGGAAAAGATAAAGAATAAAAAGGAAGAGGATCGATCGGACTTTTTCCCATGGTTCCGTCACCTTCACCTTCACTTTCACTACACCAAATGGACATTTTAATCACTGACCAAAAAATGCCGCGTAAGGACTTTTCCAGTCACATAAGACCTTCTGCGACTACATCAACTCGCATAAAGTATGTGACATAAGGTCACATGCGACTAACCTAAAACACACAAGTGACATAAAAAAATGCCGCATAAGGACTTTTCCAGTCACATAAGACCTTCTGCGACTACATCAAGTCGCATAAAGGTATGTGACATAAGGTCACACGCGACTAACCTAAAACACACAGGTGACATAAGGATCCTTATGTGACTGGGTATTTGTAGCCGCTCTAGGACTTGTGTAGTCGCGTAAGGGAGATAATGTCATATTATTGGAACACCATTGTCTTGTCTCAAAAATATGTCACACAAGCAGGGGCGGAACCAGACCCATTTTAGGGTGACACTTGTCACCCCCAGTGTTATTAAAACCGGACCGGTCCTCGAACTGGTCAAGTCACTGGGTCGATGGGTCAGTGGTTCAATCGGGTCGAACCGGTTTGACCTGCACGAATTAAAGATAATAAAATAATATACTTATATATGATATTATAATTTAACATATTTATGACTTGAATAAATATTACATGTTTATGATCTGATTACAATAACATACCATAACAAATTTAGAATTTACTAAAGTACAAATCAATAATACAATAATAACAATTTTAGTCTTAATTTGTAAGTCACAACAATAAGGGATTTCTAAGACTAATTGAATTTTTAGCTAAATTGATAGTCAGTAATAAATTTTATAGATTTGATAAATGAATATACATTATTGAAACAAATAATAAAATAAGAATCATGTTTAGCTTGGTGGAAGGAGAGGGGATAATTATAGAGGAAGACTAGGTTCGAGTCTTGTCCAAGTCAAATTAAATATATATTTTTTCAAACCAAATCGAACCGATTGAACCGATCAAATCACGTTTTAATGAAAAATTGGATCAACCGGGTCAACCCACCGGGTCAACCGGTTCAACCGACCGGGTCTTGACCGGTTTTAACCGGGTTTGACCGGTTCTTGACCGGGTTTAACCGAGTCATTGCATATCCGATCCAATTACATAACCGGACCGGTCACCGGACCGGTTCCCGGTCCAACTGGTCAAACCGACCGGTCCGGTCTTGTTTTCACAACACTGGTCACCCCGAAGGTTTTTGAGATTAAAAATATTCATATACTAAACTCAAACAAATTCAATAAATGGATATACATATAATTAAGTTAATTTCATATTTTACAACTTAATAATCTATGCCATATAGTTTATTATCTAAATTTAAATTTAATACGTTGTCGTCAATGTAATTACAGCCTTTATAATTTAATCTCATAAAATCAGCATTCCATTGAACATGTCTCTCCATTTTTAAGGTTATTTTCTTTTTTCTTTGTTCTTTTTTCAGTTCATGAGATTTTTAACGAATTGGTGCACTGTGAAGCTCCACGTATGTTCAACCCGTCTTTGTGAGTTTCGTGGGCATTTAATGACAAATAACTTAAACATTAAGAAAAATACTATTGATTTATTCTATAAAAGAGAAACTATTGAAATTTTTGAGCATGACATTTGTTTGAATAATAGATGATTTTTATGGTATGTTAATTTTTTTTAGTGATAGTTTTGGTTTGTCACCCCCAACTTAATTCCTGGTTCCGCCCCTGCACACAAGTACATATTTTACAATGTTAGACGCGTTAGTTTTGTATTATATGTATAATGTTCAGACACATAAGTACATTTGTCATCCTTAATCAGTCGCGTAAGTGATCCAATTTATTTTCCGCATGACGCATAAGTTTATTTTTGGGTGATTATTTGTAATTTTAGTCGCATAATACAATGTAAATTGTACCTGTTTTGTAAATTTAAATACCAAAATCAGAAACCATTATTACAAACTTGTTTCATACAATACCACAAACAAGTTGAAAGATTTAAACAGTACCAACATTCAGTACACAAATTAAAAGTTAGTGATGACCATCCAAAAAACAGGGTTCATAAGAGTCATCATTCAAAAACCTTAGTAACTTTCTTTAAATTCAGAGAGTCCCCAACCTGAAGCTCGCACCTTCTGAAACATTGGACCCAATTCCCGTGCCCCCTCCGCCACCTCGGACCATATCCTCAAGTGCATGCCTTCAGTCTCTCTTCAAACTCAACATCTTTTTTGGCGGCTTCCTCCCGAACCTTAATAAGTTCTTCTTTGAGTGCATAGTTTGACGCCCCACCTCTGGGGCGAGGAAGCCTCCTCAGGCTTCCACCCACTCCCGATATATGAGTGCCCTTCTTTTGGCCGAATACTTTTTTTTATGATGTCTAGCTGAACATCAGTGGGTAGGATCAGCGATCATGCTGAAGTCATCGGATTGTTCATCCATTATCTGCTTCAATTCAGTATTCATTTTGTCTTGTGTATAAGTCCAATTAAGATCATAAATCAAAACTCAATGCACAAATAAAATGCACATAACTACACTCAATTAAGTTGTACAATGAAACTGCACAACAGTATAATCAGAATCACTTCACATCATTTATGTAAAGTTTAAGACAAGAATTACAAAATACCTTAAACAACATTCACTTCATCGTCACTTAAGCAGTCATGTAGATCATCACAAAACTATATTCACATTTTTACACAAGACACCAAACAGTTTTCACAGAAGCACAAAACTATAGACACATTGTTAATCCACAGTCCAAATTCCCACAGGAATAATCCATAATTACATCAACATACAGTAAATTGTACAAAAATATAAATTACAAAAGTAAGTTTCGGAAAATTACCACAATTATATCACTTCCAGGCTCCTAAGAGTACACTTCTGCATTTGTAGCTAGGGGTGGGAAAAAACCGCTCCGAATTTAAAAATCGCTTGAACTGCTCCGCAAAAGTGTGTTTGGTTAACCACACCGCTTTTGGAAAAAACCAATTTGTTAAACCGCACCGCAACCAAATATAGCGGTGCAGAAGCGGTTCCACATATCAAACCACCCGCTTTGAACCGCACCGCATATATCATTAAATAGTTAGAAATTCAAAGTTATCACAAAAAAACAAAAAAGTTTTTAAGGAACAAGCCTAATTTAAAACTAAGCCGGAATAAAACAAGTGCAAATTTGATTTCCTCGTTCCGTTGTTTGTTCTTCGGGACATCGTATCTTCTTCTTCCCCAAGCGACCAAGCCACGAGAGTCTCGATCGTTGTTGGTTTGGTCTTGTCTTTGTTCTTGAATTATGAAATCTGTAAATATTTTAGTTCACAAATTAATTAGCTAGATTTGAGTTGGCTCTTATGTAGATGTTGTTGTTTAGGGATTTGACAATCCTCTAATTTAGGTTACTTGTCTTACTGATATTTTTATGGTTTGTTCTAAATTCAATTACGAACTAAAAAATGTTTATATCAATATTGTTTGATTTGTTCATATTTTCTCATATGAATTGTTCAACATTGTTTATAGGGGTGGGCAAAAACCGCTCCGAATTTAAAAACTTTGAAAGAAGAAGTCTCTATTGTGCAACTTACAATTTTTTTTGTAAACTTGGAAAATC
Source organism: Rhodiola kirilowii (assembly GCA_033675215.1). Classification (NCBI taxonomy): domain Eukaryota; kingdom Viridiplantae; phylum Streptophyta; class Magnoliopsida; order Saxifragales; family Crassulaceae; genus Rhodiola; species Rhodiola kirilowii. Next base: position 27,854,258 of record CM066196.1, on the reverse strand, counting down.
GGTTTTTAAACCAAATGGCACTGCACCAAATAAAGCGGTGCAGTGCATATTTGGTTTTAACTTTTCTAATGCGGTTTACAAAATTTTCAAACCAGTTAATGTGGTGCGATTGCGGGTTTACTCCTAAACCGCACCAAACCGCACCGCGCCCACCCCTATATGTAACAATGCGGGGTGCTTTGTGTCCTTTCTGAAGGTGCTTCTTAGCTCGCATGCCGAACGTAGTTTTACCCAAATGGTGGTTCATTTTTTGTTCCTTGCATCCTTCTAGGGATGCACAACCGGTCTGACAAGGACCGCACCTGATCAGAATTTACGGTCCGGGTCAGTTCGATGGACCTGATAAAAATATGGACCATGGACCGGACCAGGGTTTATATGGACCAGACCAGACTGGTGTAACATATTTTTTTTGTAAAAAGTTTAGTGGACTAGAGTGAACAAGATTACTTAAATTTATAGTCCGGATCGAACCTAATTTTTACAGACCGGGTCAGACCAAAATTTTTCAAAAATATGGATAGTGGACTGGACCAGACCATAAAATTTTGATCCGGTACGATCCGGTCCAAATTTGTGCACCCCTACATCATTCATCCTTTGAGAAAAGGCCTTCATGAAAAACTAAATAATTATCTATATCAGTAGCATACACAATAAAGTTCAATAATTATAACTGAACCTATTAAATTATACATCACCAGCTGAGCGGGCTCTTGAAAGTGGCTCACAAGCCATGTCCATTGTTCCTTCCGGTGCGTGAACTCTTTGGGTACCTTATCTCCATGTAACAGATAATGATCAGTGTGGCAATCCGACTTCCAATCTTTGTAGCGACTGTTTGCACTCCTACTAATGAATTCCTATAGCAATGTGTCATCTTTTGGCAGGCAAAAATGAGTGTCCGCACCATGCGTTACCTTTCATGCCCTTCAGGGCCGAGCAACACCTTGCACCCTTTGTTTTCAAGCGACGATTCACGGCCAACTGGTCCTCGTATTGGTCGACAGCGGCTCCACACATAAATTCGTCCAAACGAGAGTTGCTCGCTTCCTTAAGCTTTCGATCGAACCCCTAACCACCTCAGCGTCACAGTTGGCAATGGAGACGAGATGTAGTGCGAGGGTGTATGCCGCAAAGTCCCAGTCCAGAATGAGGGCAACACCTTTCCGATTGAAGCTCATCTGTTACCTGTCTTCGGGGCAGACTTGGTATTAGGCGCCCAATGGTTGGCAGACATAGGCCCCACAACCTTTTGTTACAAAAACATGTGGATGAGTCTTCAAAGAGATAATCAGCACATACAACTTTTTGGCCTAAAGCCCTTGACCCATCTATCTCAAACAACCGCAGCACAAATGCAGAATACAGCTCACCAGAAAGGCGCTCTATGTTTTGTCCAACTCTTTACCACTTAGGCACCGTCCATCTCTACACAGACTTCTCCTACGCCAGTCCCGGAACTCACCCTACCCTAAAATCTTCCTCCTGATTTCCACAACAGCCTTACCTGCTTATTACAATCCTATTCCACAGTCTTCACTCCACCTCACGGCCTTCCACCCAAGCGCTCCACTGATCACACTATTCCACTTATCTCATTGAATAACCCTATTACTATTCACCAGACCCATGAACTGCACTCTCGGTTCCGAACTCTTGCTCTATGGTTATACTTCATTGCTTTCTCTTGCACGTGATTGATTCGAGCTTCAAGGTGTTTGAGTTCTTTTGGGATAGCTTTTGTAGTGACTTGACTTTTGATGTAACAGTGGTGTACTTCACTTTTGTTGCGTGTAAAACTTTAAAATTGACTCATTTTTTCTTCTCTTCTTGCTACTGATTGTGAACTGCTCGTCCGTGATTCATCTTCTTTGACGAAGGTCCAATCATCGCCCGTAAGCATATGGAAATACCTTCCTGCTCTCACTCATCCTCATCTTTTTGACGCGAGTGAAGTCGAGGGTCGCTCATCTATTTTCCTGGCTACTTGGACTAGAGATTGGACGGTGTGTTGTTGTCCCGTCCCACCTGACCGCATAAGTACTGCAGTGGCGGAGCAGACTCTTAACCATGTCGTCTCAAAGTGCTAGCCTACACGAAATCCACATAACCATATAACTTGAGATCCGGTCCTTTGAATGTTCTATCAAGTCTCTCTAGGACGTTTCTATCAACTCCACATCCCTGTTTATCTCAACTTACAAAGGCACGTAATGGGTTAAGTTCACATTTCATTGCACAATTCAATTTTCACAAGAGACATGCATGTAATCGGCTCTATCTATTTCACATCATCAAAATTCAATATCGCAATTCTAGGAAATAGAGAGAATTTGTACAATTTTTTTTAAAATTTAATGGAAACGTGCTGACTCTTATGCAATGTGTAGAAAATAAACGTGCTGACACAACGACTGACTCTCCCACCCCACACTTTTGAACAAAGCCGTGTCCTCACGACACGACTTAGACTTAAGACACAATATGCATGCAAACAAAAGGGAAAGGAAACGGCATAAAGAATAAGGGCAGAACAATACTCCCCTGATGGCGTCGTTGTGCGTCGTGGTTGCAGGAGCAAACGACAGGGCCTGGACCAGCCAGAATAAAACGAGGTCTGATGAAACTCGATTTGGAAGGCCTCGGCGCGGCGTGCGCTCGCACGGTTCCAAGCATGCGCTCGCATGAACTCGACCCGTCACATAAAACTGTCGTGCGTTCGCACAATGGCCTTGCGTGCTCGCATGCGGTCAATTTTCTCAAGGGCATGCGCTTGCATGGTCCACCCTATGCGCTTGCACAAACCCAACCCGTCGCATGAAATGTCGTGCGTTCGCACAATGGCCTTGCGTGCTCGCACTCGGTCGATTTTCTCAACATGCAGGAGACCATGCGAACGCATGGTGCAAGCATGCAAACGCATGGTGCGTAACTGTTCCCTGCATGAAAATCACTCCCTTTCCCAAGTACAATGTGATGAATGTGACTCAAACATAGTAAATATAAATGTCATAAGTAAATAAGACAGAAAACTAAAAAAAAAATACCGGGCTGCGTCTCTGCGAGCGCCTTTGTTTTACGTCATTGGCTCGACGGTACCTCATCTAAACATCGGTGGCTGGTTCAGCTAGGTCAATCTCTTCAGTGGTTGTGTCGATTTCGCCCTGGTAGTGCTTTACCCGCTGCCCATTCACTTTAAATCGGTTTCCATCCTTTGGGTTCGCCAGCTTGAGGGCTCCGTGGTTGAAGACATGTGTTACCGTGTATGGCCCTGTCCATCTGGATCTCAACTTCATGGGCATCAGTCGTAGCCATGATGAGAATAAGAGCACCTGCTGTCCGACCTCAAATGTGCGCCGAAGGATGAACTTGTCGTGATAGAGCTTGGTCCGTGCCTTGTAGTCTGTTTGGCTCTCGTAAGCCTCCAGGCGCAGCTCCTCAAGCTCGCATAGCTTCATCTTCCTATCCAGCCCGACTGCCTGCAAGTTCGGATTGCATCTCTTGAGTACCCAGAACGCCTTGTGCTCTAATTCAACCGGCAGATGACATGCCTTCCCATAGACCAACCGAAAAGGCGAGGTGCCAATCGGTGTCTTGTAAGCCATCCTATAGGCCCACAGTGCCTCATCTAGCCGCTGACTCCAGTCCTTCCTGTTCGGGTTCACCATCTTCTCCAGTATCCCCTTAATTTCGCGGTTGGAGATCTCCGCTTGTCTGTTCGTTTGCGGGTGATAGGTTGTGGACGTCCCGTGATGAACATGGTTGTGCTTGAGGGTTGCGGCCATCATCCTGTTGCAGAAGTGCGTCCCTTGGTCACTGATTATAGCCTTTGGTACTCCGTATCTGCAAAAGATGTGAGTGCGCAGAAAATCTATAACCGTTTTAGTATCATCACACCTAGTGGCATTCGCCTCTACCCATTTAGATACATAGTCCACAGCAACGAGAATATAAGTGTACCCACACGACACAGGAAAAGGTCCCATGAAATCAATGCCCCATATATAAAAAACAACATTCACTAAGATAGGCACTTGGGGCATCTCATTCCTAGCCGAGATATTACCTACACGCTGACATTTATCACATCTCTTACAATGATTGTAGGCATATCTAAAAACATGCGGCCAAAAGAATCCACTATCTAATATTTTCCTAGCCGTCCTCCTAGGACCAAAATGGCCACCACATGCATGCTCATGACAAAAACTAATCACCGAAGCAATCTCATTATCAGGAATACACCGCCTAAGAATCTGATCTACACCAATTTTCCACAAGTACGGATCATCCCACACATAGTATTTAGAATCATACTTCAGTTTCAAACATTGACCTTTAGAATAAGAAGGCGGGAACTTACCTCCGACCAGATAGTTCACCAAGGAAGCATACCATGGCGACTTCCCTGTGAGAGCATACAAGTGCTCGTCCGTGAACGTCTCAGTGATCTGCCCGGCCTCTTCCTCTCGGACACGTCGGCTCAAGTGGTCAGCCACCGTGTTCTCTATGCCCTTTTTGTCCTTGATCTCCAAGTCGAACTCTTGTAGGAGTAGAATCCACCTAATGAGCCTCGGTTTTGCCTCCTTCTTCGTCATCAGGTAACTAATTGCTGCATAGTCAGAATAAACAACAACTTTGGTACCGAGTAAATAAGATCTGAGTTTTTCCAAGGCAAAAACGACGGCTAGCAATTCCTTCTCGGTGGTTGAGTAGTTTCTTTGGGCCACTTCTAAAGTCCTTGAAGCGTAGTAGATCACTACGGGCTTTTTGTCCATCCTCTGGCCGAGAACCGCTCCTACTGCATAGTCGCTCACGTCGCACATAATCTCAAAGGTTGTTCCCAGTCCGAGGCTTGGATGATTGATGGACCATAATTATATGAATCGTAAACACAGTTAAACCCACCAAATTAGACTCTTTTGTCTATTTAACTTTTGCTTGTTAGTTCCGATATTTATCTACAGGGTATTTTGAAGTCTAGAGAGAATACAGGCTAAGGAGGAGTTTTTAAGCTGAAAATATATTACGAGTCATTCCAAGGTCACGACCAGATGCCGACTGTACAAATCTCATGATCCTGACATGGAATCACTCAAAACAAATCCAACCGAAGAGCAACCAAAGTCAGTCCGGAGCTGAAATGGACCGATGGCTTTTGGGAAAGATCACAAAAATCACAAACAACTCCCCTCATGCCACCTAGCCGGCGGCTTTCTCCTCCCTTCCACACCCTTCCACAAGCTTCTCCTCTCTTCCACACCACATGGGGGGGGGGGGGGGGGGGCGGCTAATTGAAGAGGATGACATCACCGATGTCTTTCTCCTCCTCCTCTTCCCTTGTGACAAGTGGACTCATCTCATCCACAAAACTCACCTCCCTTAGCCTATAAATACCATGCCTCATTCCCTTTGTACATCATCCACAATTCCAACATCACAAACACAAGTCACTTATCTCTCTAGATTTTGGGCATTATTGTAAACACTTGTTTTAAATCTATAATACTCCTGTTGGTTCTTGAGTATTCTAGTAGTTCTTGAGTACTCTTGTCGGTTCTTGAAGTACTCAAGATTGTCTTTACTTTTCACTGTTCTTGAGTACACTTGTCGGTTCTTGAAGTACTCACCCCTTTCCTTTACTGTCTTTTACTTTCGAAACCTTTACTTTCCTGTCTTTCAAAACTGCAACTTTACTTTCCTTGTCTTTACTTTCAAAACATTTACTATTCCTGCCTTTCAAAACCTTTACTTTTTAAGTACTTAGCTATGATGTCCTCTTCCAAGGATAATTGTAGCTAAACCCTTCATTCGGTTGAAGGGGTGTACTTGTGTCATAAAATGTTTTAGACCCTTTTCTTAATGCCTCTTTGTGTTCAACTTGTTCTAAGTGCCTTATATTAGGTCCGAACTTCATTGGTAGAGTGGATGCTCGGAAGAGCAAAGCACTATCATGAACTCGCGACCTCCGTGGATAAGTGGAGGCTCGGAAGAGCACAGCTTATTTGTGGAGATCAACCTCTTCCAAAAACCATTTGATTTATCAGGAATGATGGTCAAATGGATGCACATATTAGACAAGAGTACTACGTCTTGCAAAAGACTAGACGGTGTGGCAAGTCTTGTGCTAGGAATAGCCTCGATTCACTTTTGAACACTTAGTATGGTCATTAGCGGTCAATGATAAACGGATTATGATACAAGGCCCCTGAAACCAAATCTTTCCTTAACTTAGAACTTTACCTGCATTTTACTTTCTCAATATCAACTGCAATATCAACCGCTACTCTCCGAAAAACTTGCCGATCACGCAACAACCACTGTAAGTCTTCTCTTTTATTTTTAGTATTTACTTTTCTGTCATTTACTTTTCCGCACTAAAACCTCAATCAACCTAAAACACGCTCCCTCCCTGTACGATCCCTCAAAGAACAACTTATCCCATTAATTCCCTTGGGTTCGACCCCTACTTACCACTTGCTACCCAGTAGTAAAGTCACGAGTAGCGGAGATATAAATTTATTTTGCACAGAGAATATCGCACGTCTCGATGAACCTTGTGCTCAACTATGAGAAGTGCCATTTCATGGTAACTCATGGAGTGGTCTTAGGGCACGTCGTCTCACAAGAAGGCATAGAGGTGGATAAATCTAAGATACACCTGATCATGACTTTACCATATCCCTCCACTGTCCGAGACATCCAATCCTTCCTTGGGCATGCGGAATTTTACCGACGGTTCATCAAGGACTTCTCCAAAAAGGCTTTGCCTCTATCCACTCTCCTCCAAAAAGAAGTCCCTTTTGAATTCACCAATACATGCAAGGAAGCCTTCAATGAGCTCAAAAAGGCCCTCACTAGCACCCCCGTCATCCAAACTCCGGATTGGAAAAAACCTTTTGAAATCATGTGCGACGCAAGCGACTTTGCTGTGGGGGCAGTTCTCGGCCAAAAAATTGATAAGAAGGTGGGAGTGATCTACTATGCCTCAAGAACCCTAGATCCTGCCCAACGAAACTACTCCACCACCGAGAAGGAACTCTTGGCAGTGGTATTCGCTCTGGAAAAATTTAGATCCTATTTGCATGGAGCAAAAGTGATAGTTTATTCTGACCATGCTGCCATCCGTTACCTAATGAAGAAAAAGGAGGCCAAGCCAAGGCTCATTCGGTGGATCTTGCTACTGCAAGAATTTGATATGGAGATAAGGGACAAAAATGGGATTGAGAATACTGTGGCAGACCATCTAAGCAGGATTGTCTGGGAGGAAGAAGAAGGGCACATAACCGAGTCATTTCCAGACGAGCACCTATACGCCGTCTCAACCAAGGTGCCGTGGTATGCCTCAATCGTCAACTACCTTGTAGGAGGTACATTTCCTCCCTCTTTTACTAAAGCACAATGCATGAAACTTAGGCATGACGCTAGACATTACTTATGGGATGATCCCTATTTATGGAAAATAGGAGCAGATCAAATACTTAGGAGATGCATCCCCGATAATTAAATAGCTTCTGTTATTAGCTTTTGCCATGAGTTTGCATGTGGAGGATACTTCGGGCCTAGGAGAACCGCTAGAAAAATCCTAGATAGCGGTTTTTTCTGGCCAAGTATATTTAGAGATGCATATGAAAAGTGTCAAAAGTGCGATAGGTGTCAAAGAGTAGGAAATGTGTCAGCTAGAAATGAGATGCCTCAAGTACCCATAATGGTCAACGATGTTTTTGACATTTGGGGCATTGATTTTATGGGACCATTCCCAGTTTCATGCGGGTATACTTACATTTTAGTTGCTGTAGATTATGTGTCAAAATGGGTAGAAGCCAAGGCCACAAGGTGCGACGATGCAAAGACTGTCATAAAATTGTTGCGCACTAACCTGTTTTGTAGGTACGGAGTACCCAAGGCCATAATCAGCGACCAAGGAACTCATTTCTGCAACCGCATGATGGCTTCCACCTTAAAACACTACCATATCCACCACCGGACGTCCACAGCATATCACCCTCAAAGCAATGGTCAAGCGGAGATCTCCAACCGCGAAATCAAGAGTATTCTAGAAAAGATGGTGAAGCCGGCAAGGAAAGATTGGAGTCAAAGGCTGGATGAAGCTCTTTGGGCTTATCGGACGGCATACAAGACACCAATTGGGACCTCTCCATTTAGACATGTTTATGGAAAAGCATGCCACCTTCCGGTGGAATTAGAACATAAAGCCTATTGGGCGCTCAAGCAGTGCAATCCAGATTTAAAAGCTGCCGGACTAGATAGGAAGCTTAAGCTATGTGAACTTGAAGAATTGCGGCTTGAGGCCTATGAAGGGCAAACGGACTACAAGGCGCGGACAAAATTATATCATGACAAATTCATCCTCCGGCGCTCATTTGAGGAAGGACAACAAGTACTACTCTTCTCCTCACGGTTGAAGTTTATGCCAGGCAAACTGAAATCAAGATGGACCGGTCCTTATACCGTGACTAAGATATTCAACCATGGGATGCTTGAGTTGGAAAGCATGGAGGATGGATGACGATTCAATGCGAATGGACAGCAAGTCAAACACTACCATGGCGAGGTCAACTTGACAACAGAAAAATATGACCTAAGTCACCCATGGGATCTGACCTTATGATCCATGATTGAGGTATCGTCGAGCCAACGACGTTAAACAAAGGCACTGGTCGGGAGGTAACCCGACACCTATCTTACTTTCAGTCATTTTATTTTATGTCATTTAGTTTTTGCCTTGTGCCATTCTCACCTTTCCTGTAAATATTTGCTTGCAATCGGCTTTTGAACTAAGTCGTGCTGTGAGGCACGCCTTCGTTCAAAAGTGTGGGGTGAGAACCGCCTTTGCACATAGATAATTATCATGCTTTCTTTTTTCCTTTTCCCTTAATATTATCGTTTTGAAAATATGAACTTGAGAATGTGAAAAAGATAGATCATAATTCATGCATTTACCTTGTGAAAATTCAACTATTTAAAAACTTAGGATGTAACTTCTCATTTGTCCCTTTGTGCTGAGATAAACAGGGGATGTGGAGTTGATAGAAAATGCCCTAGAGGGGCTTGGCAAGCAATCGAAGGACTGAATTTTGCTATATGGTTTTCGAAGTCAGTGGAGGCTGCACTTCGGGTTTCAGTAAAGATTGAAGTCATCTCCACCGTGCAGCGTTTATGCAAGAGGCGGGACGGGAATCAAACCGTCCTATCTCTAGTCCTAGTAATCGGGAAAATAAATGAGCGACCCTCATTTTGACCCGCGCGAAACGGCGAGGATGAGAAAGAGCGGGGAGGTATTTCCATATGCTTGCGGGCGACGATTGGACCTCCCAAAAAAGGCTTGAGAAAATGGACTAGCAAGCCACAAAAAGGCAAAAGCTCAAAGAAGCTAATCAAAGGCCAAAGGCCAAAGTTGTGAAGGTTTTAACCGAATAAAAGTGAAGTACTCAAAGAGTCAAATCAAAGGCCAAAGGCCAAAGGCCGATTCACTACAAAAGCTGTCCCTCGCCAAAAAGAAATCAAAAGGCTCAACTCAATGAAACCCGAACCGAATCACGTGCTAGAGAAAGCTACAAGGAAACCATATAGTGTGAGACAGTCCCGAGAATGCAGTCCAGGAGCCTGAAAAGGGCTATCTCCCGAAACATCCAAATTAATTTGCATCTCGGCGCGAAGGTACAAGTATCAAGTTTCTTCTAAGTATTTACACGGTTTAATTTGGTAATAAGTAAGTAATGCATGAATTAGGATAAATCTAGTCCCACAGTCTCACTTTCATATTTTAAAAGTTTACTTAGATAGTGTGTGCCGCCCTTTAATAGCGTTGTTCGGGACGAACAACTAAAAGTGTGGGGTAATCTGATGGACCATAATTATATGAATCATAAACACAGTTAAACCCACCAAATTAGACTCTTTGTCTATTTAACTTTTGCTTGTTAGTTCCGATATTTATCTATAGGGTATTTTGAAGTCTAGAGAGAATACCGGCTAAGGAGGAGTTTTTAAGCTGAAAATATATTACGAGTCATTCCAAGGTCACGACCAGATGCCGACTGTACAAATCTCATGATCCTGACATGGAATCACTCAAAACAAATCCAACCGAAGAGCAACCAAAGTCAGTCCGGAGCTGAAATGGACCGATGGCTTTTGGAAAAGATCACAAAAATCACAAACCACTCCCCTCATGCCACCTAGCCGGCGGCTTTCTCCTCCCTTCTCCTCCCTTCCACAAGCTTCTCCTCTCTTCCACACCACATGGGGGGGGGGGGGCTAATTGAAGAGGATGACATCACTGATGTCTTTCTCCTCCTCCTCTTCCCTTGTGACAAGTGGCCTCATCTCCTCCACAAAACTCACCTCCCTTAGCCTATAAATACCATGCCTCATTCCCTTTGTAAATCATCCACAACTCCAACATCACAAACACAAGTCACTTATCTCTCTAGATTTTGGGCACTATTGTAAACACTTGTTTTAAATCTATAATACTCCTGTTGGTTCTTGAGTATTCTAGTAGTTCTTGAGTACTCTTGTCGGTTCTTGAAGTACTCAAGCTTGTCTTTACTTTTCACTGTTCTTGAGTACTCTTGTCGGTTCTTGAAGTACTAACCCCTTTCCTTTACTGTCTTTTACTTTCGAAACCTTTACTTTCCTGTCTTTCAAAACTGCAACTTTACTTTCCTTGTCTTTACTTTCAAAACATTTACTATTCCTGCCTTTCAAAACCTTTACTTTTTAAGTACTTAGCTATGATGTCCTCTTCCATGGATAATCGTAGCTAAACCCTTCATTCGGTTGAAGGGGTGTACTTGTGTCATAAAATGTTTTAGACCCTTTTCTTAATGCCTCTTTGTGTTCAACTTGTTCTAAGTGCCTTATATTAGGTCCGAACTTCATTGGTAGAGTGGATGCTCGGAAGAGCAAAGCTCTATCATGAACTCGCGACCTCCCTGGATAAGTGGAGGCTCGAAAGAGCACAGCTTATTTGTAGAGATCAACCTCTTCCAAAAACCATTTGATTTATCAGGAATAATTGTCAAATGGATGCACATATTAGACAAGAGTACTACGTCTTGCAAAAGACTAGACGGTGTGGCAAGTCTTGTGCTAGGAATAGCCTCGATTCACTTTTGAACACTTAGTATGGTCATTATCGGTCAATGATAAACAGATTATGATACAAGGCCCCTGAAACCGAATCTTTCCTTAACTTAGAACTTTACCTGCATTTTACTTTCTCAATATCAACTGCAATATCAGCCGCTACTCTCCGAAAAACTTGCCGATCACGCAACAACCGCTGTAAGTCTTCTCTTTTATTTTTAGTGTTTACTTTTCTGTCATTTACTTTTCCGCACTAAAACCTCAATCAACCTAAAACACGCTCCCTCCCTGTACGATCCCTCAAAGAACAACTTATCCCCCTAATTCCCTTGGGTTCGACCCCTACTTACCACTTGCTACCCAGTAGCAAAGTCACGAGTAGCGGAGATATAAATTTATTTTACACAGAGAACACCGCACGTCTCGATGAACCTTGTGCTCAACTATGAGAAGTGCCATTTCATGGTAACTCATGGAGTGGTCTTAGGGCACGTCGTCTCACAAGAAGGCATAGAGGTGGATAAATCTAAGATAGACCTGATCATGACTTTAACATACCCCTCCACTGTCCGAGACATCCAATCCTTCCTTGGGCATGCGGAATTTTACCGACGGTTCATCAAGGACTTCTCCAAAAAGGCTTTGCCTCTATCCACTCTCCTCCAAAAGAAGTCCCTTTTGAATTCACCAATACTTGCAAGGAAGCCTTAAATGAGCTCAAAAAGGCCCTCACTAGCACCCCCGTCATCCAAACTCTGGATTGGAAAAAACCTTTTGAAATCATGTGCGACGCAAGCGACTTTGCTGTGGGGGCAGTTCTCGGCCAAAAAATTGATAAGAAGGCGGGAGTGATCTACTATGCCTCAAGAACCCAAGATCCTGCCCAACGAAACTACTCCACTACCGAGAAGGAACTCTTGGCAGTGGTATTCGCTCTGGAAAAATTTAGATCCTATTTGCTTGGAGCAAAAGTGATAGTTTATTCTGACCATGCTGTCATCCGTTACCTAATGAAGAAAAAGGAGGCCAAGCCAAGGCTCATTCGGTGGATCTTGCTACTGCAAGAATTTGATATGGAGATAAGGGACAAAAAGGGGATTGAGAATACTGTGGCAGACCATCTAAGCAGGATTGTCTGGGAGGAAGAAGAAGGGCACATAACCGAGTCATTTCCAGACGAGCACCTATACGCCGTCTCAACCAAGGTGCCGTGGTATGCCTCAATCGTCAACAACCTTGTAGGAGGTACATTTCCTCCCTCTTTTACTAAAGCACAATGCATGAAACTTAGGCATGACGCTAGACATTACTTATGGGATGATCCCTATTTATGGAAAATAGGAGCAGATCAAATACTTAGGAGATGCATCCCCGATAATGAAATAGCTTCTGTTATTAGCTTTTGCCATGAGTTTGCATGTGGAGGACACTTCGGGCCTAGGAGAACCGCTAGAAAAATCCTAGATAGCGGCTTTTTCTGGCCAAGTATATTTAGAGATGCATATGAAAAGTGTCAAAAGTGCGATAGGTGTCAAAGAGTAGGAAATGTGTCAGCTAGAAATGAGATGCCTTAAGTACCCATAATGGTCAACGATGTTTTTGACATTTGGGGCATTGATTTTATGGGACCATTCCCAGTTTCATGCGGGTATACTTACATTTTAGTTGCTGAAGATTATGTGTCAAAATGGGTAGAAGCCAAGGCCACAAGGTGCGACGATGCAAAGACTGTCATAGAATTTTTGCGCACTAACCTGTTTTGTAGGTACGGAGTACCCAAGGCCATAATCAGCGACCAAGGAACTCCTTTCTGCAACCGCATGATGGCTTCCACCTTAAAACACTACCATGTCCACCACCGGACGTCCACGGCATATCACCCTCAAAGCAATGGTCAAGCGGAGATCTCCAACCGCGAAATCAAGAGTATTCTAGAAAAGATGGTGAAGCCGGCAAGGAAAGATTGGAGTCAAAGGCTGGATGAAGCTCTTTGGGCTTATCGGACGGCATACAAGACGCCAATTGGGACCTCTCCATTTAGACTTGTTTATGGAAAAGCATGCCACCTTCCGGTGGAATTAGAACATAAAGCCTATTGGGCGCTCAAGCAGTGCAATCCAGATTTAAAAGCTGCCGGACTAGATAGGAAGCTTAAGCTATGTGAACTTGAAGAATTGCGGCTTGAGGCCTATGAAGGGCAAACGGACTACAAGGCGCGGACAAAATTATATCATGACAAATTCATCCTCCGGCGCTCATTTGAGGAAGGACAACAAGTACTACTCTTCTCCTCACGGTTGAAGTTTATGCCAGGCAAACTGAAATCAAGATGGACCGGTCCTTATACCGTGACTAAGATATTCAACCATGGGATGCTTGAGTTGGAAAGCATGGAGGATGGAAGACGATTCAATGCGAATGGACAGCAAGTCAAACACTACCATGGCGAGGTCAACTTGACAACAGAAAAATATGACCTAAGTCACCCATGGGATCTGACCTTATGATCCATGATTGAGGTATCGTCGAGCCAACGACGTTAAACAAAGGCACTGGTCGGGAGGTAACCCGACACCTATCTTACTTTCAGTCATTTTATTTTATGTCATTTAGTTTTTGCCTTGTGCCGTTCTCACCTTTCCTGTAAATATTTGCTTGCAATCGGCTTTTGAACTAAGTCGTGCTGTGAGGCACGCCTTCGTTCAAAAGTGTGGGGTGAGAACCGCCTTTGCACATAGATAATTATCATGCTTTCTTTTTTCCTTTTCCCTTAATATTATCTTTTTGAAAATATGAACTTGAGAATGTAAAAAAGATAGATCATAATTCATGCATTTACCTTGTGAAAATTCAACTGTTTAAAAACTTAGGATGTAACTTCTCATTTGTCCCTTTGTGCTGAGATAAACAGGGGATGTGGAGTTGATAGAAAATGCCCTAGAGGGGCTTGGCAAGCAATCGAAGGACTAAATTTTGCTATATGGTTTTCGAAGTCAGTGGAGGCCGCACTTCGGGTTTCAGTAAAGATTGAAGTCATCTCCACCGTGCAGCATTTATGCAAGAGGCGGGACGGGAATCAAACCGTCCTATCTCTAGTCCTAGTAGCCGGGAAAATAAATGAGCGACCCTCATTTTGACCTGCGCGAAACGGCGAGGATGAGAAAGAGTGGGGAGGTATTTCCATATGCTTGCGGGCGACGATTGGACCTCCCAAAAAAGGCTTGAGAAAATGGACTAGCAAGCAACAAAAAGGCAAAAGCTCAAAGAAGCTAATCAAAGGCCAAAGGCCAAAGTTGTGAAGGTTTTAACCGAATAAAAGTGAAGTACTCAAAGAGTCAAATCAAAGGCCAAAGGCCAAAGGCCAAAGGCCGATTCACTACAAAAGCTGTCCCTCGCCAAAAAGAAATCAAAAGGCTCAACTCAATGAAACCCGAACTGAATCACGTGCTAGAGAAAGCTACAAGGAAACCATATAGTGCGAGACAGTCCCGAGAATGCAGTCCAGGAGCCTGAAAAGGGCTATCTCCCGAAACATCCAAATTAATTTGCATCTCGGCGCGAAGGTACAAGTATCAAGTTTCTTCTAAGTATTTACACGGATTAATTTGGTAATAAGTAAGTAATGCATGAATTAGGATAAATCTAGTCCCACAGTCTCACTTTCATATTTTAAAAGTTTACTTAGATAGTGTGTGCCGCCCTTTAATAGCATTGTTCGGGACGAACAACTAAAAGTGTGGGGTAATCTGATGGACCATAATTATATGAATCATAAACACAGTTAAACCCACCAAATTAGACTCTTTGTCTATTTAACTTTTGCTTGTTAGTTCCGATATTTATCTATAAGGTATTTTGAAGTCTAGAGAGAATACAGGCTAAGGAGGAGTTTTTAAGCTGAAAATATATTACGAGTCATTCCAAGGTCACGACCAGATGCCGACTGTACAAATCTCATGATCCTGACATGGAATCACTCAAAACAAATCCAACCGAAGAGCAACCAAAGTCAGTCCGGAGCTGAAATGGACCGATGGCTTTTGGAAAAGATCAGAAAAATCACAAACCACTCCCCTCATGCCACCTAGCCGGCGGCTTTCTCCTCCCTTCTCTTCCCTTCCACACCCTTCCACAAGCTTCTCCTCTCTTCCACACCACATGGGGGGGGGGGGGGGGGCGGCTAATTGAAGAGGATGACATCACCGATGTCTTTCTCCTCCTCCTCTTCCCTTGTGACAAGTGGCCTCATCTCCTCCACAAAACTCACCTCCCTTAGCCTATAAATACCATGCCTCATTCCCTTTGTAAATCATCCACAATTCCAACGTCACAAACACAAGTCACTTATCTCTCTAGATTTTGGGCACTATTGTAAACACTTGTTTTAAATCTATAATACTCCTGTTGGTTCTTGAGTATTCTAGTAGTTCTTGAGTACTCTTGTCGGTTCTTGAAGTACTCAAGCTTGTCTTTACTTTTCACTGTTCTTGAGTACTCTTGTCGGTTCTTGAAGTACTCACCCCTTTCCTTTACTGTCTTTTACTTTCGAAACCTTTACTTTCATGTCTTTCAAAACTGCAACTTTACTTTCCTTGTCTTTACTTTCAAAACATTTACTATTCCTGCCTTTCAAAACCTTTACTTTTTAAGTACTTAGCTATGATGTCCTCTTCCATGGATAATCGTAGCTAAACCCTTCATTCGGTTGAAGGGGTGTACTTGTGTCATAAAATGTTTTAGACCCTTTTCTTAATGCCTCTTTGTGTTCAACTTGTTCTAAGTGCCTTATATTAGGTCCGAACTTCATTGGTAGAGTGGATGCTCGGAAGAGCAAAGTTCTATCATGAACTCGCGACCTCCGTGGATAAGTGGAGGCTAGGAAGAGCACAGCTTATTTGTGGAGATCAACCTCTTCCAAAAACCATTTGATTTATCAGGAATGATGGTCAAATGGATGCACATATTAGACAAGAGTACTACGTCTTGCAAAAGACTAGACGGTGTGGCAAGTCTTGTGCTAGGAATAGCCTCGATTCACTTTTGAACACTTAGTATGGTCATTAGCGGTCAATGATAAACGGATTATGATACAAGGCCCCTGAAACCGAATCTTTCCTTAACTTAGAACTTTACCTGCATTTTACTTTCTCAATATCAACTGCAATATCAACCGCTACTCTCCGAAAAACTTGCCGATCACGCAACAACCGCTGTAAGTCTTCTCTTTTATTTTCAGTATTTACTTTTCTATCATTTAATTTTCCACACTAAAACCTCAATCAACCTAAAACACGCTCCCTCCATGTATGATCCCTCAAAGAACAACTTATCCCCCTAATTCCTTTGGGTTCGACCCCTACTTACCACTTGCTGCCCAGTAGTAAAGTCACGAGTAGCGGAGATATAAATTTATTTTGCACAGAGAACACCACACCTTAATGACAGTGCGGTGGGCTCCATCAATGATAGGCGTGCTGGTGAGGGCCTGTTTTAGCTCATCGAATGCTGTCCTGCACTGATCTGTAAACTCAAAAGGAACATCTTTTTACAAAAGATTAGATAAAGGCAGCACCTTTTAGAGAAATCCTTTATGAACCTACGATAGAAACCAGCATGCCCTAGAAACGACTTAATATCACGGACTGTAGAAGGATAGGGCAGAGTAACAATCAAGTCTATTTTGGCTTTATCTACCTCTATGCCCTCATGTGAGACTATGTGACCGAGGACTACACCATGAGTAACCATAAAGTGACACTTTTCATAATTGAGTACTAAATTCATAGAAACACACAGTGCTAAAACCGTACTCAAATTATCTAAGCATGCATCAAAAGTGTCACCTTGCATAGTAAAATCATCCATGAACACCTCTATGAACGAACCTATCATGTCAGAGAAAATACTAGTAACGACCCGTTGGAAAGTACCGGTTGCGTTACACAAACCAAATGACATTCGGCAAAAAGCAAACGTACCGAATGGACATGTGAAGGTCGTTTTCTCCTGATCCTCGGGTGTTATGGGAATCTGGTTATAGCCCAAGAATCCATCTGGAAAGTAGAAATAGGGCTTACCTGCCAACCGGTCGAGCATCAGATCAATGAATGGAAGTGGGAAGTGGTCCTTGCGTGTGACGGCGTTCAGCTTTCTGTAATCTATGCACATCCTCCTCCATCCATTCTTCACTCGGGTTGACCATCTCTCCTTCGGCATTCTTCTCCACTGTGATCCTGGTCTTCTTCGGGACGACATGAACCGGGTTGACCCATTGGCTGTCTGAGATCGAATATATCACGTAGGCGTCTAACAGCTTCTGGATCTCCTTCTGAATGACATCCATCATGATTGGGTTCAGTCTCCTCTGAGGCTCCCTAGAAGGCTTCGCTCCATCCTCCAGCAGAATCCGGTGCATACAAACTGCCGGGCTTATCCCCTTGATGTCCGCCAAGGTCCACCCGATGGCAAGCTTGTGACGACTCAGCACCCCGAGCAACCATCACTCCTGGTCTGCTCCTAGATCATTCTTTATGATGACCGGCAGCGTATCGTTCTCTCCTAAGAACGCATACTTCAAGTGACCGGGTAGAGGCTTCAATTCCACCGTGGGTGCCTGCACAACAGAAGGCAAACACACTTTAGATTTAAATAACCGAACTTCATTAACCTCATACCTCGGTGTGAGTGGTCGTGCAATCTCCAACTGAGCCAGAGTATCGAGAATGGTCTCGATGATCTCGTACAAGTCCTCGAGTGAGTACATCGCTCTCTCAAGTGTGAGCTCGAGCGAGTCTGTTCCTCTCTCGGGTTGCACCTCCTGTATGAGGTCATCCAATGTATCTAGGGCATGTACTGCTTCGTGCTCCACTGGATGCTACATGGCCCGGAAGATGTCAAAGCTGAATACTTCCCCTTCGACTTCCATGGAGAGAGTGCCACTGCCGCAGTCTATCTTCATCTTGGACGTCTTCAGGAATGGTCGGCCTAGTAGGATAGGGGCATGGTCTGTCGGGACGCAGTTCTCCATCTTGAGCACGTAGAAATCTGCTGGGAACACAAGCTCTCCTACTTGCACGAGCACATCTTCAATCTTTCCCTCGGGCTGCTTGCATGATCGGTCCGCCAACTGTATAGTGCGTCCTCCAGGTTCTAGAGGACCAATGCGAAGATAGGAGTATATAGAATATGACAAGACATTAATAGATGCGCCGAGGTCAAGCATGCAATTCTCTATTCTAATATTACCAATCGTGCAAGGGATAGTGTAGGTGCCTGGATCACCACATTTAGGAGGAACCTTGCGCTGGATGATGGCTGAGATGTTTCTGCTCATCATCTCCTGGTCGTTCCTAGTGCCTCGTCTCCGGTTGGTGCAGAGCTCTTTCAGGAACTTCGAGTATCTGGGAATCTGCTTGATGGCCTAGAGAAGGGGAATGTTGATTTCCACCTTGCTGAATAGCTCCCATACCTCCTTGTCCACCACGTACAGCTTGGGAGCTCCGATATGCACAGGAAACGGAAGAGGGGCATTCATATTAGAGTTGTCGGACACAGGTACTGGGTCTGGTCGAGAAATCTCGGTCACTGGGGTCGGGCCTGGTACTGATGCGCCGAGCGTGTCCGGTCCACTGGTTCTGAGAATTTCTGGCCCGGCTGGTTCTTTTTTCAGTCGTTGGCGGGCTGTCGTTCTCTGCTGGCCCGGTGGACGTTGCTGTCATGTGCTTTCCGCTCTTCAGTGTCACTGCATTGACGTTCCCCCTTGGATTTTGAATTGTCTGCGATGGGAGTCGTCCTGGAGATCATTCTTGAGCTCTGAGACTGTGGTGGCGATCTGGGACATCTGTTTGGACAGATCAGCAATGGCTCCGTCGGTCTTGGCTTGGAATTGATGCACTGAGGTGGGAAGGTCCTTCACAACATCCTCTAGGGACTTGCTCGATCCTTGCTGGTTCGGGACCGATTGGTTGCGGTCCTGTCTCTGCTGGTATTGGCCTGACCCGTTTGGTCCTCCTTGCTGTTGTCGGTATGGCGGCCGCTAGTACTGTTGGGCTTGTTGAGGTGGGGCCGGCTGTGCTGGCTCCCTCTGGGCGTGGATGTGCTGATTGTCGTTCCTCCAGTTTTGCCCATTAGCCCCTTACCCGATCGCGGATGGTCCATATTGTCGAACTGGCCCGGCTCGGTTCCCATCGCTCTGGTAATCGCCCACTGCATTGACTTCTCCCTGTTCGTCCTCCACTAAAGTCGGGCAGGAGTCTGTTTTGTGATCTGTGGCTCCATAGAACTCGCAAGGCCTGACTTGGACCGGCTACCTTCTGGTGACCCGTTGCATCATCTCTTTGAGCTGTTTGATTTCTTCGACCATGGAACTGGATGGGGGCTCGACCTTTGAGACGTTCCTGGTCCGGCTGAATTCTTCCTCCTTGTTGGACTCGTCCTGGAATCTCGCATTCTCGGCCACTTCCATAATTTTTCTTATCACACCGGCTGGGGATAGGCTCATGATGGTTCCTCCAGCCGAGGCGTCTAGTAACTTCCTGTAGAGTCGCCTTAATCCATCGAGCATATATTCCACTATCAGCTTCTCTGGAAGCCCGAGATTACAGCAGCTCTGCTCCAAAGCGTTGAATTTCTCCACGTATTCATACATCGTCTCGTTCGGCCCTTGTCTGAGGTCCTGTAATTGCCTGCGAACCTGCATCGCTCTTCCCGCTGGGTAGTATTTGTTCAGGAACCTCTTCTGCATCTGGTCCCATGTATGTATGCTACCTGAAGGCAGAGATAAAAACCAGTCGTTAGCTGCATCAATGAGGGAGAAATAAAAAGCCTTTAATTTAAAGTCGTCCACTTCGACTCCGTATGGTTTGAGGTTTTGGCAGATGCCATATAGGCACTGAAGATGTGTGGTGGCCGACTGTCCTTGGCGTCCCGAGAACTTGGGCAGATGATGCATGACTACCGAGTTGATGATGCACCATGGTTGATTCTGGAAGTTCGGTGCACACATCTCCCCCATGGTGGGCTCTCGGTAGTAGTTCTCTCCTTGGTACTCTTCCCTGATGAGCTGTGGTGGCGGAGGTGGCCTTGGCTGTTATAGAGGTGGTGGAGGCTGTTGTTGTCGAGGTGGCTGAATTGGTGGTGGAATGTTTTGGTTGACCTCATTATCGTCTAAGTTGTCACCAAAGTGACTACCTGCATGAGACATGGTGAAAGAACAGAAAATTTCCAAAAACAGAAAATTTCTAAAAACATAAAAAATTCAAAACAAAATGGTAAACGATCTCGGATGGCCAAAAAATACCCTATGACACAAGCAAAGCTGGTGATTTGTGATCTCCTCGTCGTTCCGCTCAGAACAAGGTATTATGGGCTGTAATCGGACACCTGTAGCTCGAATCCTGTCGTTTCGCTGTAAAACCAAAAAAACAAAAAAAAACAAAAAAACTGAAAACAAAAAAGAACAACTTCACCGTGCGTAGCTCCCCGGCAACGGCGCCAAAATTTGACAGGTCGTCGTCGGTACCTGTAAATTTAAATTTATAGTTCCACTTACTCTTGGCTAGTATAGCGGCAAGCCAGGGGTCGAACTCAAGAGAGCTAGAGCGGTTACTTGTTGTTCTGTGAAAAGAAAGACAATTGGGTTGTGAGAGATTTAGAAACAATGCAAAAATAGGAAATTAACTGGGAGTTATCAATCAGGGAGAATATTCAAACTAGGGTTTCGTATTGTGACTTGTTATCATCGACTGCTAACAATCTAATTCAATGTTTCTAAGTGTGGTCGTCCCGACAAAGGTGACTTCCCAAATAACCCGACAAAGGTGTTATGACACGACCTAGCCCGACAAAGGTGCTAAGCTTCTAGTTCCCTAAATCAAGCAACCCGACAAAGGTGTTATTTGACCTAGATGTGCTATCTACCCAAACGACAAAGTAATAGGCAGAAAATAATGATAGGAATATTGATCAACTAAGCTTTGCGACAAAGCATCCACCTAGTCTAGAAACAATTCAGAATATAGGCACGAGAACTAGTGAAACATGGAATAGCATTAAGAATGAAGTCTCAAAAGATAGTCACGATACATGAAACCCTAGCTCGAATAGAGGGCTTAGCTACACATGGCCATTGAAACAAAAGACAATAAAAATAAAGGAAAGATGTTCTTCTCTATTGCCGAACGAAGGAGGGCCGGAGCCGGAATGTTGGAAAGCGCCGAGGAGGACTTCGGATCGAGAGGAGAGGAGAGCTCGAATTCTGTGTTGTGGGATGCTTGAAACCCTTGATATAAGGCTGTATTTATAGAGGAGACTAGGGCTTCCAAGTTTCCAAATTGAGGTTGGCCCATAAACGGTTTTAGGAAACATGTCCTAAAACCGACTTTGCTTGGCTTGTAAGTTTACTTGCTTTGCAAGTCTTCCAAATTCTTCCAGGACCTTCTAGAAGCCTCTAAACCGCCAATGAAGGAGGAGAAGACGAGCCGATATTTGTGACTTCGAACTCGGCTTGGGCCGGCCTTGACTCGGTTTTAGACGGAACTAGGCATTTCTCGGGCATGCACTGGTTTTACTCATGCGTTTTGTGTGGAAATGAGATCGTCCGAGTTTTTGGGTATTTCAAACAACTTGGTCGAGCCGGATTTGCCAGATTTTACCGTCTGGTCGAGCAACTTGGTTTCGGTGCCTATCACTGCGCGCGGGACCTTTGGAATTGGGCCACATACCTATCTGCTCGGGCGTTCTCCTTGGGTTTCCGACATTGTCCACCTTATTTGCTATTTTGATCACTTTTTGCTCGAGGTGGATTCGTCAGATCAGCTCGTTTGCCCGAGCAACTTGAGTTTGGTTCTAGACGGCTCGGCTGGGGCCTGCTGCTCGACTGGGGCCTGGATCTGCTCGGGACTCCTCTGGCGCTTGTCGAGTTTTCTCGGGCTCCCCTCCAATTTCCTCGGACATTCCTTAGGTCAAGTGTAGATAGGTTGGTCCTCAACTCCTTGTGATGTTTTTAGCTCAGAAAGCCATCTTTTAAGCACGATTCCCCTTAGAGCTTCCAAATCACCTGAAATACAAAACAACACTAAGAAGTAACTGTTTGTATAATAAAGTGTTGGAATTGGTGGGATTTGTTGACTCGATGAGTCGTATAAATGCGGCTCATCAATCACGCTGCCACTCACTGAAGCCATCACTCTGATTCCTACTTATGCCAAATTATGAAGGAGATTCTGACTGGGAAAAGAAAAATTGACGGGACCGAGACAGTTGCCCTGACCGAGGAGTACAGTGCAGCCCTACACCAGCCTATGCCACCGAAACTTCAAGACTCAGGGAGTTTGTCTATCCCCTGTGATATTGGTGATATTATTGTTCGTCGTGCTCTGTGTGATCTAGGTGCTAGTGTGTCTATCATGCCATATTCTTTGTATGCTACTAAATTTGGGTGATCTCTGTCCTAGTAATGTCACTAATCGCCTTGCGGATCGTTCTTGTAGACTCCCGAGAGGGGCTCTAAAGGATGTACCCGTTAAGGTGAAGCACATTTACCTTCCAGTCGATTTCATAGTGCTAGACATATCTAAGGATGTAGATATCCTAATTATTCTTGGTAGGCCATTTCTTTACACGGCTAAGGCAGTCATTGACATGGATAGAGGTTCCTTAGCCTTGCCAGTAGGCAGTGAAAGAGTTGTTTTTACTTTGCCTGACATGTATAAGAGTCCTAGTCTGTTTGCTGGTTGTGATATACTCTCTACTGATGTTGATGATCCTATTCCACTGACCTCTATTGAGCCTTACAGAGTTGTACCAGGCTGCCCAATACCGATGAATATATGCGCAGGAAGCATTGAGGAAGCAACTAAAGCTGAACAGACCACCAGAAGAGGTAAGGAACCTTGCAGCGTAGTGCTGAAACGCCTTCTTGACCTCGGAGATATCTATAAGGAGAGGACAAAGACCTGGCATGATAAGCGAATGGTGCGCAGAAAATTCAGTCGAGGTGAGCGAGTTCTTCTCAATAAGTCACGCCTTAGTTTATTTCCTAGGAAGCTGCGCACCAAGTGGAGTGGTCCGTACGCAGTGGAGAGAGCATACCCAGACGGCCACGTGGAGCTTAGTACCAAGGAAGGAAAATCAATGGTGGTTGACGGGCAACACCTTAAGCATTATCACGTCTTGAAGCACCGGGAACCACCTGACGACATTGATGATAACATGCTTCTTGGGAAGGGATCTCAGCAAGGGACTTCCCGAGAATGCTTCTAGTCCTCCTTACTATGTCTAGCCAAGACGTTAAACTAGGCCTCTTCGGGGAGTAACCCGCACTGTAAGTATTTAGCTAGTTTTCATCTGCATTTGCATTGCATGATTTCATGTGTGTGCAATAGTTTTAAGTGTGGAGTGCCAGCGCAAGGATAGACCGAACCAACTCAGCAACTCCCGTGACAGCCCGTGACACTAGGACTGTCATGGGACAATGGACCTATCACGGGACCCAGTCATGGCAACGCAATTTTCAAGGGGTCCGTGACAGCCTGTGACACTAGGATTGTCACAGGATAATGGAATTGTCACGGGACCAAGCCATGATGATGACAAAACCAAGTCCCGTGATGTCCCGTGACACCCGGTGACAGTTAAGGTGTCACGGGACCTGCTCGAATCGTTTACCTCTTTATTCATTTGGCTTCCCTTATCCAGGTTTCTTCGGGATTATCGATGCTAACCTATCACTTGTGAAGCTCTATGTGTTTATCTATCTGTCTACCAGCTCACAAGTCGTGTTTAACTCACCGGTCATCGTTAAATCTCTATGGATATCAAGCTATCACACACGAGAAAGTTCCTATGCACCTTTTCTTATCTTTTACTTCTTCGCTTAGGGACTAAGCTCATTTTTAAGTGTGGAGTGGGTAGCGCATAGTCACACACATCGCACATCACGTTCACTCTTGCTTATGCTCAACTGTCTATGTATTATGATTGAAATCCTCATTTTCTACGATACTCCTTGACTGATTGTCATTATTTTGGATTCAAAGTCTAGGACTTGAAATAGTTTTATTCGTGTGTGTATTCCCTCGAGTCAGTATCATTGCTTGCCTTTGCCTATCACGTGTTTTACGTATTTCTTGAAGCATGTTTGAGACTTGATATTAGTAGGCACCGGTTCGAAATGTCAATAAAAAAAACTTAAATATGCATCTCTTTTTCTAGGTGATATTAGTACTAGCTTTACTCATACACTATGTCAAGTTTTAAGTGTGGAGTTAGAAAAAAAAGATTTTTGATCAAGAACAAAGTTTTGAATTTTCAAAACAGGGTGAAAAGTTGTTCCCCAAGCATAGTTGTTTTTGAGAGAAAGAAAATACCAAGGGCAAAGTGAGAAAAGTCACCCCTTGTGTATTAAAAAAATAGAAAAATACCAAGGGCAAAGTGAGAAAAGTCACCCCTTGTGTAAGAAAAAAAAGAGAAAAAAATTTTCTGCCCCCTTTTGCTTTATGTAGTGTAATTCCACCTTTTCATTGTATGAGATCATGACTTGTCTTGAGAATTCATGTACTAGAGTCTAAGGGACGATCCTTGTGCTTGCACAGAAATTTTGATGCAAATTTTTGTACTACTTTTCAGAAAATTCTGAAGCCAGGCTTCTCTTCTCTTACGGGTTATTGCCTAGTCCTTGCCACTTGAGAATGAGCTTTGCGCCAAGAACCCTTGGACTATCTCTAGATAGCATAGGTGAATGGCAATCATGTTTTGTGTAACTATTTGTGTTCTTTATACATTGCTATTGAACTATTTAGAACATGTGATTAGTCGCTTGCTAGCCGTGTGTACTGACCGTTTGAATGCATAACTCGTTTAATCTATGATTGTCTGAAAACTTTGATGAAAATGTTTGATTTGAGTTGAGGTACCACGATGAATCCGAGGTATGACATGACTTTACTGTGACTCGTTGAGCATCATTTCATGCATACGCGTCAGTTAGTTGTACATGGGATTTGTAGGTAGTCCCATTCCTGAAAACTTTCACGAGACTATACTCATCCTACTAGGGCAGCCTAGGGGTTTAAAGGCTTAATGCATATGCTAAATGCATTCGTGTCCTCTACGATAGTGAGTTATCTTTTTGTTTTTGTTTTAGTTAGAATTGATCACATGACACTTGAGTGGGTAGCTTAGAAACATATGGTTGTTGAGCCTTACATGGACTTGCATTTATTCTGCTATTTGTTCGACATTTGTTCAGGATGAACAAATCCTAAGTGTGGAGTGTTTTGATCAGTCGAGATTTTGACGAGTTAATTGCTCCATACGATGAAGGATATCACTTGTTCTCCCGGTAAATTGTCATTATTTAACCTCTTTTCCAGTGTTTCAGGTCATATATCACATACCTAATACTTTTGGATTGATCCAAAGCAAAGCAAAGCAATTGGTGAAGATTTGGGCAAAAAAACAGGACAAAACAGGGCAGACAGACCTTTGCAACATACTTTTCATGCCTAGAACGCATACGGTGTCCAAATGAGTCAAAATGTAGCTTGTCGGAAAGCTAATTCAAAGGGCTACAACTTTGTCGTTGACACCAGGAGCAGATTCGTAGGTTTAGACCTCCAAAAAGGCAACGGAAGTCAGGTCTCGTGACACTCCCTGCTGTCACGGGACAATAGAACTGTCACGGGACTTGGCCGCTTTGGGCCCCGTGACAGTTAAGGTGTCACGGGACTTTCCTAATTTCGACATTAGATAATTATGGAAATTCGGGCTATAAAAAGAGGCATTCGACCAGATTAAAGAGGGTGCTTAATTTGAGAGAAAAGAACCCTAACTTGGGAGAGAAGACAGAGTTCGAACGAGATCGAAGGATTCAACGAGCACCCACGTCATTACGGTTTCCACGTCCTTATTCTTTTCCTTAACACTACTTTTGGTTAATTTACCTTGAGTAGTGAGTAGTCATCTTATTCTAGGATTCTACGGATCCCGTGCTATGTACCCAACTCTTCATGTGATCAATTAACATTTTTATTTATGCGATTCGAATGTTCAATTTCATCGTGCTTAATTTTATCATTCCTGCATGTTTTACATTGAATGGGATGTTTGCATGCTAGAACATATTCAGGTTATTTAGCGAAAGATGGATGGGTCCTAGGTATTAATCGGATTACATGAAATTGATGTTAAGACATGGTAGCTACAATGGTAGTACATGAATTAATAGGAAAGTTGACTTTTGTCTGAAAAACCCTTTTGCTTAAATAATCGAGATAGTTGATAATCCGTAGATGGGCGGCGTTCAACGATTGAGATTAATCTAGACAATGATCCGTGGATGGGCGGCTTGTCTAGTGTTATTTCGGTTTATTTCCATATTCGATAGCATGAATAATTTACGTAACATGATTGCATGATTATTGGGTTGCACGGGTGAAGTACGGTGATGGACAAAAATTATACGAATCATAAACACAGTATAACCCCCTTATTTAGACATTTTGTCTATTTAACTTTTGCTTGTTAGTTCAGATATATTTTTGCAGGGTAATTCAGAGCTTAGAGAGAATACACATTAAAGAGGAGCTTTTAGAGCAGAAAAGATGTTACGAGTCAATCCAAGGTCAAGATCATATGCCGACTGAAGAAATATTAAGGATCCTGACGTTGAATCACTCATAACAAATTAATCAGAAGAATCAGGAGAGGAATCAAGACAGTCCGGGGAAGAAACACATTGACAGTTTTGTGAAAAGACTGCACAAAACTGTACAAAACTCACACATGGGCAAAGTGACCGGCCACTTGGGCAAGAGGTGGCCAAAGCCACCCCTCCTCCCTCCACCACCGGCAACCGGCGGCTCCTCCACACATGGTGACCGGCGGCTTTCCTCCTCCTCCATGTGGTGGCTTCTCCTCCCTTGATTTGCTCATCCAATCTCCATGCAACAAGTGTCCTCATCTCCTCCTCCTTCCATGGCTATATAAGGAGGAGCTCCTCCCCTCATTTTCATCATCCCAAAATCAATATTCACTTCTCTCTCTAAGTTTTGTAATTGTAAGTTTGGCTTTGGAAATAAAGGATAGCTCCCTTGGCGCTTCAACGGTTGTAAGTATTATTTCTAGTATTTATTCAACTGTTTTTATTTCCTAAGTTATAATGTTTAGCGCGATGAATAGTAGCTAAACTAATAGTTCGGTCTAAGGGGCGCACTTGTATTATAAAATGTTTTAGACTATTAACTAAGCGTCTCTCCTTAGTATTCAAAACTTATTCTATGTGCCATATATTCGGTTAGAACGTCCAAGGTAGAGTGGATGCTTGGAATGGCAAAACTCTACAGCGGGGTTCGTAAACTTGTACGGATAAGTGGATGCTTGGAATGGCAAAGCTTATCTGAGAAGTTTGACTTATCTTAAACACCATTTGGTTGATCGGGAATGATTGATCAAATGGATGCACATAGGCTAATATAACCAGGAATGGAGTATTAGTCTAAATAGAATAAGTGCTCTACGTCCTTGGAATAGGCTAGACAGTGTACGCAAATCGAGTGCTTGGAATGGCCTTGATACACCGTTTGAATACTTAGTAGAGTCACTAAAGGTCAATGATAAACAAGATATAATACAAGGCCCCTAAAACCGAATACTTTCCTCACAGTCCATTATCAATTATTGTAATTTACTTTCAGTTCTCAAATCACACTCAAACCCAACCCCAATTGCATTTAATTTCTGCATAAGCTTCATTAAAGAACAATTAATCCACATTGACTCCCTTGGGTTCGACCCCTACTTACCACTTGCTACCCAGTAGTATAGTTGCGAGTAGCGGACTATTATAAATTTATTCTTGACGTTTGCACATAACAACTGTGCATCCATCAAAATTGGCGCCGTTGCCGGGGAATCAGTCGTCGGATAGTTGTTCTTTCCCTCCCCTTTATTTTTCTTTCTTTTCCCTATGTCATCACCCATTACGCATGCATGGACAACGCGATTTCTGCCCCTGTTCGGAGGAACGGAGGGAGAAGACCCTGTACAGCACTGCCAAAACTTCCACGACGTCTGCCACCACATCAAACCTGAGAATGAAGTATTAGAGGAATTTAAGCTGAAATGCTTCAAATTTTCTCTAACCGACTTCGCCACGATATGGTACTACACATCCACCGCTTGCAGTGCAGAACGTTTCGTAGACCTCTGCGTTCCGTTCCTGAAAGAATTCTCCCCACCATCTTTACGCCAAGAAACCCGTGAGAAGATCATGAGCCTTCATCAATCCCGAGATGAGACTTTGGACGAATACTACATGAACTACGATGCCATCGTCTCAAGCTGCCCGCACCATGGATTTACGAAGAAAGTTCTTCTCCAAAAATTTCTTCGTGGGATGAGGGCCGAAGAGCTGGGAAGAGTTAACGAAGCTATGAGAAGGTCTGCCACAAACTTCACCGTTGTAGACATGTGGTGCCTTATAATCGGCCTGGCCGCTGCCACAAGACGAGTACCCCAAACTGACGAGGAAATGCAGACAGAAGAAGCTGACCCTGAGGCTGATGAAGAAGAAACCACCGAACCATCGGAAGAGACTCCTGAACCATCTGAAGAATCAGACATGGAAAGCACCGGAAGCAACGAAGTAGGAGTCCAGAACACCACTGACGAGCTGCCCAAGCCATACCTGACTATCATTACCCAGGCAGCTGAAACTATCTACGATCAGTTCCTCACGAACCAACATAACGAGGCAGAACCAAGCCTCATGAGGCCTTCCCGACTTTTCCCCTTAATCAATGAGCAAGTCGCCGCGAACTGTGCGATCAATGAAGAAGCTCAAAGGAGGATGGGAAAAGCACCTCTGCAGTATGACCCCTCGATGGAGCATTGCTATGCCGCAACCGGACTAGGCAGTCCCAAATACAAAAACTTCAAAAGGCTAGTAGTGAAAGGTCCCTCACCCCCTCCGGGGTATTGGAAGGAAAAAATCCCGAAACAAAGGAGTCCTGACCAGAACACAACATCCGGCAAGAAGTCAGGAAGAAGCAACACTGGAACGGTGGCGAAGTTTGACTTGAGCCACCCATGGGACCCAAACCAGTAATCCACAACGAGGTACTGTCGAGCCAACGACGTTAAACAAGTGCACTGGTCGGGAGGTAACCCGACACTATCTTACTTTTCTGCACTTTAATTTCTGTCATTTAGTTTTAAGCTTGCATGACTTTTGAACTAAGGCACGCCTTCGTTCAAAAGTGGGGGGTGAGAACCACCTATGTACATAAATAACATGCAGCTGTTTTTTCTTTTTTAGTAATAGTATCTTTTTGAAAATATGAACTTAAGAATGTGAAAAAGATAAATCATAATTCATGCATTAACCTTGTGAAAATTCAACTGTTTAAAAACTTAGAATGTAACTTTCCATTTGTCCTTTGTGCTGAGATAACTAGGGATGTGGAGTTGACATAAACTGCCCTAGAGAGGCTTGGCAAGCAATCAAAGGATCAGATCAAACTATATGGTTTTCGAAGTCAGTGGAGGCTGCACTTCGGGTTTTCAATGAAGATTGAAGTCATCTCCGCCATGCAGTGTTTATGCAAAAGGCGAGGACGGGAATCAGACCGTTCTATCTCCGGTCAAAGTAGCCGAGAAAATAGATGAGAGACCCTCATCTTGACCCACGCGAAACGACAGTCAAAGTAGCCGAGAAAACAGATGAGCGACCCTCACCTTGACCCGCGCGAAAACGGCAAAAACGAGAGGAGCGGGGAGGCATTTCCATAGGCTTGCGGGCGATGATTGGACCTCCCAAAAAGGCTTGAGAAAATGGACTAGCAGTCACAAAAAGGCGAAAAGCTTAATGAAGCAAATCAAGAGGCCAAAGGCCCAAAATTGTGAAGGTTTTAACCGAACAAAAAGTGAAGAACTCAAAAAGTCAAATCAAAGGCCAAATGCCGATTCACAACAAAAGCAGTCCCTCGCCAAAAGAAAATCAAAGTACTCAAACCATTGAAACCCGAACCGAATCACGTGCTAGAGAAAGCTACCAGAAAACCATATAGTGCGAGACGATCCCAAGATTGCAGTCCAGGAGCCTAAAAAGGGGCTATCTCCTGAGACATCCAATATAATTTGCATCTCAGCACGGAGGTACAAGTATTAAGTTTCTTCTATTTATTTACGCAGTTTAATTTGGTAATAAGTAAGCAATGCATGAATTAGGATAGATCGAGTACCACAGTCTAATTTTCATATTTCAAAGCCAACTTATAGTACAGCCCTTTAATAGCATTGTTCGGGACAAACAACTAAAAGTGTGGGGTGATCTGATGGACCAAAATTATACGAATCATAAACACAGTATAACCCCCTTATTTAGACATTTTGTCTATTTAACTTTTGCTTGTTAGTTCAGATATATTTTTGCAGGGTAATTCAGAGCTTAGAGAGAATACACATTAAAGAGGAGCTTTTAGAGTAGAAAAGATGTTACGAGTCAATCCAAGGTCAAGATCATATGCCGACTGAAGAAATATTAAGGATCCTGACGTTGAATCACTCATAACAAATTAATCAGAAGAATCAGGAGAGGAATCAAGACAATCCGGGGAAGAAACACATTGACAGTTTTGTGAAAAGACTGCACAAAACTGTACAAAACTCACACATGGGCAAAGTGACCGGCCACTTGGGCAAGAGGTGGCCAAAGCCACCCCTCCTCCTCCCTCAACCACCGGCAACTGGCGGCTCCTCCACACATGGTGACCGGCGGCTTTCCTCCTCCTCCATGTGGTGGCTTCTCCTCCCTTGATTTGCTCATCCAATCTCCATGCAACAAGTGTCCTCATCTCCTCCTCCTTCCATGGCTATATAAGGAGGAGCTCCTCCCCTCATTTTCATCATCCCAAAATCAATATTCACTTCTCTCTCTAAGTTTTGTAATTGTAAGTTTGACTTTGGAAATAAAGGATAGCTCCCTTGGCGCTTCAACGGTTGTAAGTATTATTTCTAGTATTTATTCAACTGTTTTTATTTCCTTAGTTATAATGTTTAGCGCGATGAATAGTAGCTAAACTAGTAGTTCGGTCTAAGGGGCGCACTTGTATTATAAAATATTTTAGACTATTAACTTAGCGTCTCTCCTTAGTATTCAAAACTTATTCTATGTGCCATATATTTGGTTAGAACGTCCAAGGTAGAGTGGATGCTTGGAATGGCAAAACTCTACAGCGGGGTTCGTAAACTTGTACGGATAAGTGGATGCTTGGAATGGCAAAGCTTATCTGAGAAGTTTGACTTATCTTAAACACCATTTGGTTGATCGGGAATGATTGATCAAATGGATGCACATAGGCTAATATAACCGGGAATGGAGTATTAGTCTAAATAGAATAAGTGCTCTACGTCCTTGGAATAGGCTAGACAGTGTACGCAAATAGAGTGCTTGGAATGGCCTTGATACACCGTTTGAATACTTAGTAGAGTCACTAAAGATCAATGATAAACAGGATATAATACAAGGCCCCTAAAACCGAATACTTTCCTCACAGTCCTGTATCAATTATTGTAATTTACTTTCAGTTCTCAAATCACACTCAAACCCAACCCCAATTGCATTTAATTTCTGCATAAGCTTCATTAAAGAACAATTAATCCACACTGACTCCCTTGGGTTCGACCCCTACTTACCACTTGCTACCCAGTAGTATAGTTGCGAGTAGCGGACTATTATAAATTTATTCTTGATGTTTGCACATAACGACTGTGCATCCATCATACGGTCCTGGAATTCTTTCTCTGATAAAGTCACAACCTTTTTATTTCTCGTATTTAATTTCTGCTAGTTTCATCACACCAAAACCTTTGTTAAATCGGAATAGCTAAATATGTAACTCGTTAACTAGTACTCACACACGTCTGTTCCTTGGATCGACCCTTGGCTTACCAAGGTTATGAATTTCGTTTGATTTCAATTCGACCCCTAAAACCCACAACTTGACGACTATAAAGGGTTAAAAATACGCATGTCAAAATGGCGTCGTTGTCGGGGAGCAGCGTTTAGTGTGATATTAGATTTAACGTGTGTAGTTTAGACTATTCCCTCTTCTTTTCGTTGCTCATCTTTGACTACTTTTTCTTGCTACATTCACTCTTCCCTTGGCTTTTTGCAGGTACTGCTTAGTACATGCCAAGGAAAACACCTAGGGGCAAGAAGAAGGCACGGGAAAATGATCAATACGACTCGGGGGATCAATACGACTCGGGTAGACAGAGAAGACGTCCCTTTGACAAGATTATGAGCTCGATAACTAAAAATGAATCAAAACCCAGCATTACTTGGGCTGGTCGGGGATGACCAGCAGCGTCCTGTCCAACAACTAGTGCGCATGACTCTTAGGGACTACACTGCCCCACGAGTCTCTGGATTTCAGTCTGCCATTGCCCCACTTGGTGTAGACAACAACTAGGAAAGCAAAACCGAGTTGATTCAGATGGTGCAGAATAACCTGTTTTCGGGAAGGATGAATGAAGACCCTCATCAGCACCTAAAGCGGTTTGTCTAGATGTGCAACACAGTAAAGACTAATGGTGTCCCTCCAGAGTCCTACTACCTGAGGCTATCCCCTTTCTCACTCTCTGATAAGGCTAGTAGGTGGCTCGACAGTCATTCAGAGGGCACTTTCACTACATGGGGCAAACTAGCCGAAGCATTCCTCCAACAGTACTTCCCGCCATCAAAGATAGCACATTTCAGGAAAAAGATCATCTCATTCCGTTCTATGGATGGTGAGACTCTCTACGAAGCTTGGGAGAGATACAAAGAGCTGATGAGACTGTGCCCTCATCACAATCTGGAGCTGTGGTAGATTATAGACACTTTCTATCAAGGAATTGACTAGGGGATGCGCACCTTGATAAATCAAGCAGCTGGTGGAGGACTCAATGGAGTCCCGCTGGAAGAGACCTATGATATCATTGAAAAGGCAGCTCAAGACTATCACTTCTGGACGAGTGATCGAGGTAATCCGAAAGACAAGAAGGGTGTACAAAATCTCTACCTTGCTGATAGCACCAATGCCATAGCTGAGTTGACCAACACGGTGAAGATGCTTGCAGCTGAAGTCAAAAATCTGAAGATAGACTCCTCTATAAAATCCTCTGTTGTTGCTAATATGGCTGTCTACTGTCAGATATGTGGCTCTCCTTCTCATTTCGTAGATAGTTGTCCGGTGATGGGACAAGATAATAACGGCAGAAACCAGGAGGATGCTAATTATGTAGGGCAATACAATGAAGGGAACGGTTTCTCCACCGGTTTAGGCATGAATAGGTGGGACAACCAGAACAGGAACAATCCTAGCCTCTCTTATAAGCCGCAGAATCAGGTAGCACCAGGATTCCCTTACAGACAGCAGCAAGACAATGCTCCCTACCAGCCGAGGAATCAGTACAATAACCAAGCTCAACAACAACAACAACAAAATCAGAATTTAGGGAGCTATAACAATCCAACATAGCTACAACAAGCTTAGAACTTCAGGTCGACGTCAAACATAGAAGACATGCTAGCTAGCTTCATAACCGAACATCGAAAGATGTCTGAGGATCAGCAGAGGGCATATGAGCAAACCACCACTGAGGTAAGAAACATGCAAAAGACTATAGAGCAGCTCGCTATTCATGGCAGAATGTTGGAAAATCAAATAGATCAGGAAGAAAGCTCGACAAGCAGGGAGCATGGAAACTCCCATCAAAACCAGATCCGAATCTTAGGGAGTCCGTGAATGCCATCACACTTCGAGGAGGAAAACATATTGAAATGGTGCCAGCTCAAGCCACTCGGTCTCCAGCTGCAAAATCAACATCTGATTCTACACCTGCTGAAGAGGAAACATCGAAGGAAGCTAAAAATCGAGCTAAAAATTCTGCGCAGATAGTGGAGCCAGCTCCTTATAGACCTCCAGTCCCATTCTTTCAGCGGCTTAAAGCTACAAGGAAGGATAAAGAGGTTAAGCAGTTCGTAGATAAGATTCGCACTCTATACATCACACTGCCACTCACGGAAGCCATCGCTCTAATTCCTACTTATGCCAAATTTATGAAGGAGATTCTGACTGGGAAAAGAAAAATTGACAGGACCGAGATAGTTGCCCTGACCGTGGAGTACAGTGCAGCCCCACACCAGCCCATGCCACCAAAACTTCAAGACTCAAGGAGTTTTTCTATCCCTTGTGATATTGGTGGTATTACTGTTCAAGTGCTCTGTGTGATCTAGGTGCTAGTGTGTCTATCATGCCATATTCTTTGTATGTGATAGCGCTAAAATATATGCATTTTAGGCAACCTCTATGCTTAGTGTTTCAATTGTTCTATTACAATTTCACTTGCTATTTGATGCTTTGTGGTTCTTTTTAGAAAAATTACAGAGTTTAAGCTGAGAACACAAGTAGGCAGTGATTTTGGGGCAAAACCGAGCATTTCGGAGCAAAAATATGGATTTTCGGGCAAAACAGGGCAAACCGACCTTGCCAGAGTATTTTGGACGCACAGATCGCATTTTGTGCCCGATTTGGTCGATTCAAAGCTTGTTAAAAAGATAACTCAAAGATATACAACTTTCTAGTTGACGTTGAGGCCAAATTCGGACGGGAAGACCTCAAAAAAGCCCCAAGAATTCGGAGCGCAAATTTCTCAAGGTCATGCGCTCGCATGGTCAAAAGCATGCGGTCGCATAAACCAGACCATGCGAACGCATGGTCAAAAGCATGCGAACGCACAACTCAGACCCGATGCATGAAAATCCCGTGCGCTCGCACGCGATCAAATTTCCCAGTCTATAGGAGGCCATGCATTTGCACCAATCAAACCATGCGTTCGCATGCTTTTGCGGAAACATAAAAATGGGATTTTTACTGTTGGACTATAAATAGAAACTTAGGGTTTTTGAACCGAGGATCGGTTTTTCTGGAGCCAAGCTGGGATTTTAGAGAAGAAGAACTTCAACAACATCACGATAGGATCCTCTAGTGTTCTTGAATCTCCATATTGGTTCTAGATTTCTAAACTCTACTTCCTACATGGTTGTTTGCACTTTTATTGTTGACCTTGTTTGTAAACTCACCATGAGTGACTAGTGACCTTGGTTGGGGATCTATGGATCCCCTAGACATGTTTGTGACATTGTAATTACCTTATGCTAATGATGAACGACTTTGCACATGTTTCTTCTTCATTTGAACCTAATGTCCCGAGTTGCCTATAAGGTGGTTGTGAAATGTCCTCAATAGGAATTCTGCTTGATTTCATGCTTGATGTAGCTTGCGTTGATCGTCATGACTTCAATGAACTAAATGAAGAAGCATAAGGATTTTTGTGTTACATGGCGACTCTCTAATCCTAATGAGAAGGGCTTGAACTTAACAAGAACATGATTATCTAGTCAATAAAGCGGAAGTGTGAGGCTAGACATTCATATTCTATAGTGCCAATAGAGCGAAAGTGTGAGGTACTATGCAAGATGTAACCTCTTTGTACTAAGTTGTAGCGTGAGTTGAACTTAGTACTAATGTTGCATAAGCCAATTCTTAAACATGTGCACGTGATTTCATCATTGGTGTCCTATATCATTGTCACAATAATTGTCTAGGTGGAGAAGTGATCCCTAGTCATCTTTTAATTGATAGTTAACCTCTTTTAATAGATATAATCTCACTTTTGGATAGTACCTTCTACTATCATCCTCTTAGAGGAACAACCCCCCCCCAAACCATAGACATTCTAATTAAATCGTTAGCATTATTGGTTTAATCACCTATCCTTTGGGTACGACCTCGGTTCACCCGAGTCATTACAAATGTTTTGATTACCGTGACTTCGCATAAGTGTTTGGATTCTATTTGAATACTTTAGCTATATTTACAAACAATCAAATGGCGCCGTTGCCGGGGATAGGTTAATTAACTAGGTGCTAATAGATAGTTTAGTTTGTCTACTCTTCCCTTACTTGATAGTTATTGCTTGTTTTGCGCTTAAATTGTGTTTATTTCTTTTGCCTTTCATTGCTAAGAATTTCCTTTGTTCTTGCAAACATTTGAATGAACACAGGATCCAAGGGACAAAAACATATAGAGCAAGGTTCAACGTCAAATACTTCTCACCCTTCTCACTCAACCGCTAAGAGAGGGAGAGGTAGACCTCGAAAGAATCCTCCGCCTCTTGCTCCTATTCCTCCTGCTTTCCAAAGTTCACGACCTCGTCCACCTCCACTCCTAAATCCGATACATTTTACACCACCCAGATTTAGAATGGAAGATGGGGTAGAGAATCCTCCCGACCGACAGAATAACCTTGATGGTCAGAATCCTTTACAGAATCCTCCCACTCCTGCAAGGAACCGGAATGACCGAAACTATAGATACGAAGATAAGGATGATGAGAGGCCTGTCGGGGATTACATGACCCCTACACTTGAAGGGAATGGTTCTGCTATAGTACCTCCGGAAGAGGATGCATTTGATTTTGATGTGAAGTCTTCTTTAGTCCACATGGTGACTAATGATCAGTACCGCGGAATTGGTAATCCTTCTACTCACTTGGCTAATTTCCAAGAGTATTGCCGTACTTACAAGCAAAGAGATGTGCCCACGGAGTACGTATATTTGAAGATTTTTCCCTCTTCGCTGACCGAAGATGCAAAAGAATGGTTGCAAAACCAAGAAGCGGGATCTTTTAGGGCTTGGAATGAGCTAGCGAATGCTTTTCTTGCCAAATTCTTTCCACCGTCGAGAATAAAGAAGTTCACAGATTATATATTGACCTTTTCTCAAAGGGATAATGAGTTATTTCATCAGGCTTACGACCGATTCAAGCATTATTTGAGGGAGTGCCCTCACCATAATTTTCGAAGGGCGGACCTTATGAGGTACTTTTATCTCGGCATGAACAAAGATGCCAAAAGCCAAATGGACACAGCTAGTGGTGGTGCAATCATGGATTTACCGGCGAGCCAAGGATTCAAAGTCATAGATAAGATCGCTACAAATTCTGATAGATACCAAGGGGTTGATCACAAGAAGATGGGTAAGTCTAGAGAAGATTCTTCCAATTATGTGACTAAAGATATGATAAGCATGGTTTATGCTTTGGATGTATCTAAACCGGAGAACGACAAAGGGAAGAATCCGAGCCAACAATCTTGTTTTCTATGCTCTAGTACGAAGCACTCTACAAAGGCTTGTCCCGATGGAAAATATGAAGATGATGAGGATGTTTGCGAAGAGACGCATTATGTAAATCAACAAAGGAATTATGCTTCAAATCCTAGTCCTCCTACGAGAAACTATGAGCCTCCTCAAAGGAGAATGTTCGACAATCCCGGTTTCCCTTCTAAGCCTCAAGGGCAAAACAACTACCAAGGGAATTACCAAAGACAAGGGTATAGCTCCAACCAAAATCAGGGGCAAAACTCTCAATATTCCAACCAAGGGAACTATCAAAGGACTTCTCATCAACAAGGACAAGCTTCTTCTAACACTCAAAGTAATTCGATGATGTCTATGATGGCGCAAATGCTAGAGAATCAAAAGGAAACTAACAAGAGGATGGAGCAATTAGAAGCTCATAACAAAATGCTTGAGAATCAAGTGGCTCAAAATGTCGTAGCTTTGAAGCATTTTGGGAAGCTCCCTTCTCAACTGGATGTAAATTCCACCGAGCATTGCAATGCCATCTTTCTTGAAGGTGAAAAGCCATCTCTCATGCATGTCAATGCCGTCACATTAAAGAGTGGAAGAGTCTTGCCTACTCCTCAAGGAAAACCGAGTTCTAAAGACAAGGAGATAGAAGCAGAAGTTGCCAACGACAATTCTGAAGTTGAACTTCAAGCTCCTACGGAAGAAGAGAAAAAGGGGGAAGAACCGGTTTTGACAAGGCATTATGTGCCAAAGATACCTTTTCCTCAAAGACTCAACAAAAGCAAGCTAGATGATCACTTCCAACGATTTGTGGAGATGTTGAAGAAGTTGTATGTCACTCTTCCATTCCATGAGGTGATCACTCAAAATCCTACTTATGCAAAGTTCTGAAAAGATATTGTGTCTAGTCGTAGAGTTATTGAAGAATCTAGCATGGTAGCCTTGAACCATGAGTGTAGCGCCCTCTTCTCCATTCCATGCTCTATTGGCGCCATGACCCCAGCCGATTCACCATTCCATGCTCTATTGGCGCCATGAGCTTTGAACACCCATTAGCCGACCTTGGTGCTAATGTAAGTGTCATGCCTCTAGCGACCTATTATAAGCTTGGGTTAGAAGGAATGAAAGCTACCAAGATGACGTTGCAACTCGCCGATGGAACCAAAAGGCAACCCAAAGGAGTAATCGAAAATGTTCCTGTCAAGGTAGACAAGTTCTACATACCCTGTGACTTTGTAGTGATGGATATGGGGAACAGTGGAAACACTTCTCTTATTCTTGGGCGCCCCTTATTGGCCACCGCCGGTTTTAAAGTTGATCTGGGGAAGGGGAAGTTGACCTTGAAGATTGGGGGAGAAAAGGTGAAGATAGAGAGGCCTATGAGCGAACAAGTGGCTATACTTGAACCTTGTGATTTGAAAGAGCAAGAGAATGTGGGAGCCGAGAATGTTGAGGTCCAGAAGGTAACTAAGAAGGTTTTGCAAAAGTTGGTTGATCGTGATAAGGACCCTTCTCTTGATCACTATAAGTTGCCCTCATGCCATGATGGGGTAAAAAGAAAAGTAAATGCTAAAAGGGCAAAGAACGAGAAGCAAACATCACTTTGGACAGGAGCTATTAAGCAAGTTGCTTGCAAATCTTCAAAGAACCCGGATTCACTCCTCCACTTCTCAACATATCCGCTTGAGGAGGGATCGTAGAAAAAGATTCCTCAAGTGTGTTTCTTATTTCCTAAAAGGAGAATCGGCTCCATCTTAGCCAAGACATTAAACTAGGCTTGTGAGTGGTTCTCCCCTGATCTTTAAGTATATCTATTTTGATTAAATTTTTATTTGCTTCAAGTGTGGGGTGTTGAAATTTTGTTCATGAGTGTTGATGTACGATTTGAGTTTGGCCTAGAAATTATTGTCCGTAACTCCATGCGTTCGGATAGTTTCATCCATTCATTCGCATAATTGGCTTTTTCTTCATTTCATTGTGCTTGCATAGATTTCATGCGCTCGCACATAAAATCAATGCCACTGCCCATTACTGTGCGTTCGCACAAGTCAATCCATGCGTTCGCATGCCTAGTTTATTTCCACTTTGTGCTTTGGTCGCATGAGTCCATGCGTTCGCACGAGAAATCCATGCTACTGCCCGCACTTGTGCGTTCGCACAAACCCAAGCATGCGTTCGCATGCTCATCTGATGCTTTCTTTTGATGAATTATGAGTTGACTTGCATGATGCTGACATGTGTACGATGATGATTTCTCTACCTTGTGTGCTTAACACTCTCATTTTTTTGTTTCTTGTCTTATAGAGGAAAAAGGGGAATCATTACTCGAATCTTTTGTGCAAGATCAGTCGCCCAAGAACTAGACACGCGAAGCAACATCTCTTACTTTGAAATGGCTACCTCCAAACGAGAGAAGTTTTTCTTAACTTTCTCTTTGCTTTTCATGCTATTCGTTGCTTAGGGACTAAGCAATTGCTAAGTGTGGGGTGCCTATGTTTTGACTACACGAGATGTTTGTGCTTGCTTGCTGTGCTTTCATGTTTAGAATCCAATCAATTCGCACGTTTAGAGGAAAACACTTACACTACTGTAACATTCATCCAAAAACTCGAATTTTTAATGAAAACAAAAAGTCTGGGCAAGGCTACATTTTCGAAAAATTTCATTTCTAATTCAACTAGTCGTGCATGATTTCATTTAATTGATCTTTTAGATGACTGATAGATTGGATTGTTGACTTTTATTCTTGAGGATCAAAGCATCTACTAGCACTTCTTTATCTTCTATTCTAAGCTTCTTCTTGTTGAGACTAGAGAGTTGATCTTTGAAAGCAAAAAAATAAAAAAATAAATTTTTTAAAAAAAAAACTTTTCGTGCCATGATTGCCTTTAGGTGACCTTAGTGACCTTGCTTATCTTGTGGATTTGTCTTGTTGGTTTGTCATGCTCCATTTTTAACACTTAACCCATTGTCAAAGTTCTAAGTGTGGGGTCAAAAGAGGGCAAGAATAAAAAAAAGAGAAAAAATGTGTAATAAGCCCCAAGCTTCTTCCTTATGATTGATCACCACTAGGAAGTGAGTTTAAAGAATTATGTGCTAAGAGCCGAGGGTTAGGAAGGTAAGTTCCCCCTCGAAAGTGCTTAGCACGGCCAAAGGCCTTGCTACCCCCTTAAAGTTGCACTTAGACTTGATAATCGGCTATTCCACCATTCTCTAGCATGAAAACTAATGACACAGTTGAAACTTTCTAGCAAGAATTCATTAAGGGACAAACCTCGTATTCTTTTATACTTAGGCATGATATGATTTGCAAGTGTATATAAAAGCTTTAATGTTGGAACTCCTCTTCTCTTATGACTAAGTGACCTTTGCGTCCTAGGCTTGAGAATGAGTTCAAAGTCACAAGCCAATGTACTAGCCTCCTTGCTAGCATTAGTGAGTGGTCCAACAAGATTTCTTTGCGACTATTAGATTGTTTTCTTGAAATCTTTGATATAGAAAATGACAAGAATCCTTGATTAAAGGTTTATTAGTCTTTGCTTTGATTTGCTTGAATGTCATTATTCATGAATTTCCATAAGGATTTGAAGAGGCTTCATGTAGTTGAAATGCACATATCTAGTTTGAATACATTATGAACTTCATGGAAAACACCTTGCCTAGTACTTTGACATTTGTGAACTTAAAATGCCTAATTGGATGGTTGTTCTTTTTGTGGGATTTGTGAGTATTCCCATGTCTGAAAACTCTCAGGACACTACAACTCCTCCACTTGGGTAGCTGATGGACCATAATTATACGAATCAAAAACACAGTAAAACCCACCAAATTAGACTGTTTGTCTATCTAACTTCTACTTGTTATCTCGATATATTTCTACAGGGTATTTTGACGCTTAGAGAGAAAACACGCTAAGGAGAGGATTTTACGCTGAAAAGATATTACGAGTCATTCCAAGGTCAAGATCAGATGCTGAACGAAGAAATCTCAAGATCCTGACATTGAATTACTCAATTCAAATTTAACCAAGGAACAATCAAAGTCAAACCGGGGCGAAATTGGATTGATAGTTTTGTGAAAAGATTGCACAAAACTGTCAAAACTCATCCATGGACCAAGTGACCGGCGGCTTTTGGCTTTGTGGTGACTCATGGGTGGCCAAAACCACCCCTTCCTCCTCCATGACTGGCGGCCCAAGGCAAAGGGTGGCAAAGCCACCAAAAGTCCCCTCCATTTGGACTTGAAACCGGCGGCTTTTGAGCCACCACAAGGTGGTGACATGTGGTGGCTCCTCCACCACATCTTCCTCCCCTCCTCCTCCACCTTTGGATCAAAAGCCACATGCCACCATCTCCACCCTCCATTCTCCTCCCCTTGTGGCTATAAAAGGAGAGCTCCTCCTCCTCATTTGTAACATCCCACAATCAACAATTCACTTCTCTCTCTAAGTTTATGTTACTTTGTAAGTTTGGTTTATGAAATAATACT
Organism: Rhodiola kirilowii; assembly: GCA_033675215.1. Lineage (NCBI taxonomy): Eukaryota > Viridiplantae > Streptophyta > Magnoliopsida > Saxifragales > Crassulaceae > Rhodiola > Rhodiola kirilowii. Next base: position 27,812,454 of record CM066196.1, on the reverse strand, counting down.
CCTGTTGGTTCTTGAGTATTATACTTTAGAGAATACTCCTGTTGGTTCTTGAGTATTCAGTAGGAATTGGGAATACTCTTGTTGGTTCTTGAGTATTCCACCCCTTCTCCTCTTACTGTTTTCAAAAACCCCCGAGTATTTAGCTATGGTATCCAACTCTATGGATATTCGTAGCTAAACTCTTTATTCGGTTAAAGGGGCGTACTTGTATTATAAAATGTTTTAATTCTTTTAGTTTCTTTTCTCTGTATTCAAAACTTGTTCTATGTGCCATATATTAGGTTAGAACTTCCAAGGTTGAGTAGATGCTTGGAATGGCAAAGCTCTTCCGTTGGGTTCGTAAACATACTCGGATAAGTGGATGCTTGGAATGGCAAAGCTTATCTGAGGAGTTTGACCTTTCTAAAACACCATTTGGTTGCTCGGGAATGAAAGACCAAATGGATGCACACAGGCTAATATACCTTGGAATGGGGTATTAGTCTAAGTAGAACAAGTGCTCTACGACTTTTGCAAAAGACTAGACGGTGTTGCAAGTTGAGTGCTTGGAATGGCCTCGATTCACTTTCGAACACTTTTGCAAAAGGCTAGACAGTGTTGCAAGTCGAGTGCTTGGAATGGCCTTGATTCACGTTTGAATACTTAGAAGGGTTACTAAAATAATAAACAGGCTATGATACAAGGCCCCTGAAACCGAATGTTTTCCTTGAATTACAAAACCCCCTGTATTTACTTTTATAAATTGCTCGATCATCTGCAATCACCAACCGCTCATCTACCGGAGGACTCACCAATCACGCATCACCCACTGTAAGTCTTCTTCCTTTAAATTCAGTATTTACTTTCTGTAATTTACTTTTCCGCACTCAAAACCAAAAACAACCAAAAAAGTCACTTAGTCATAACCGCTAAAATCTCAATCAAACCTAAAAATGCTCCCATCCTGTACAAATCCCTTAAAGAACAACGTATCCCCCTAATTCCCTTGGGTTCGACCCCTACTTACCACTTACTACCCAGTAGTGTAGTTGCGAGTAGCGGAAATTATAAATTTATTTGCACATAGAACATTGCACCTTAACGACAGTGCAGTGGGCTCCGTCAGTAGCCTAGGGATTTAAAGGCTTGGTGCATTCGCTAAATGCACTCGTGTTACCTACGAAAGTGGTTAGTTAGAAGTAGGATTTGTTTCTTAGTGTTTTAGTTAGTTTTCGTGACCGTATGGAGCTTTCTTTGAACCGATCCTGAGTGAGTGAAGTGCATTATTGTTGTTGATCTCTATGATTAGTTTGCTCGGGACGATCAAACATTAAGTGTGGGGTGATTTGATAGCGCTAAAATATATGCATTTTAGGCAACCTCTATGCTTAGTGTTTCGATTGTTCTATTACGATTTCACTTGCTATTTGATGCTTTGTGGTTCTTTTCAGGCAAATTATAGAGTTTAAGCTGAGAACACAAGTACGCAGTGATTTTGGGGCAAAACCGAGCATTTCGAGGCAAAAATATGGATTTTCGGGCAAAATAGGGCAAACCGACCTTACCGGAGTATTTTGGACGCACTGATCACATTTGGTGCCCGATCCCATAGCTTGTTAGAAAGATAACTGAAAGGTCTACAACTTTCTAGTTGACGCCGAGGCCAAATTCGGACGGGATGACCTCGAAAAAGCCCCAAGAAGTCGAAGCGCAAATTTCTCAAGGTGATGCGCTCGCATGGTCAAAAGCATGCGGTCGCACAAACCATACCATGCGAACGCATGGTCAAAAGCATCCGAACGCACAACTCAGACCCGACGCATGAAAATCTCGTGCGCTCGCACACGATCAAATTTCCCAGTATACAGGAGGCCATGCGTTCGCACAAATCAAACCATGCATTCACATGCTTTTGTGGAAACATAAAAACGGGATTTTTACTGTTGGACTATAAATAGAAACTTAGGGTTTTTGAACCGAGGATCAGTTTTTCTGGAGCCAAGCTGGGATTTTAGAGAAGAAGAACTTCAACAACATCACGATCGGATCCTCTAGTGTTCTTGAATCTCCATATTGGTTCTAGATTTCTAAACTCTACTTCCTACATGGTTGTTTGCACTTTTATTGTTGACCTTGTTTGTAAACTCATCATGAGTGAGTAGTGACCTTGGTTGGGGATCCAGACATGTTTGTTACATTGTAATTACCTTATGCTAATGATGAATGAGTTTGCACATGTTTCTTCTTCATTTGAACCTAATGTCTCGAGTTGCCTTTAAGGTGTTTGTGAAATGTCCTCAATAGGAATTCTGCTTGATTTCATGCTTGATGTAGCTTGCGTTGATCATCATGACTTCAACAAACTAAATGAAGAAGCATAAGGATTTTTGTGTTACATGGCGACTCTCTAATCCTAATAAGAAGGGCTTGAACTTAACAAGAACATGACTATCTAGTCAATAAAGCGGAAGTGTGAGGCTAGACATTCATATTCTATAGTGCCAATAGAGCGAAAGTGTGAGGTACTATGTGAGATGTAACCTCTTTGTACTAAGTTGTAGCGTGAGTTGAACTTAGTACTAATGTTGCATAAGCCAATTCCTAATCATGTGCACGTGATTTCATCATTGGTGTCCTATATCATTGTCACAATAATTGTCTAGGTGGAGAAGTGATCCTTAGTCATCTTTTAATTGATAGTTAACCTCTTTTAGTAGATATAATCTCACTTTTGGATAGTACTGACAGCGCGTCGTTGAACGCTGCAAAATTTACATTTATAAGTTCCACTACTGTGGCCTTACTATTGGATTAGTAAAGCGGTAAGTAGGGGTCGAACCCAAGAGAGTCAGTGTGGAGTAGTTGTTCTTGAAAAGAAAAGAAAAATGAAAGTAAATACAGGTTGGGTTTGAGTGAGTTTTAGACAGAAAGTAAATGACAGAATTGAAAGTGCTGAAAGTAAAGTGCTGAAAGTAAAGTGCGTAAAGTAAGTGCGAGAACAACCGAGTTCAATATCAACCATACAACATACGTTTTGGTTTGTCGCACGCTGTGTTTCAAGCGCAATACGTACCAAAATGTTATGTTTGATTGATGTTGAAAACTGCTGTAATGAAAGTAAAAGTGCGGAAAGTAAAGTACATGAAAGTAAGGTGCTGAAAGTAAGAACTGAATTTAAATGACAGAAAAGTAAAGTGCGTATAAGTAAGGATGAAAGATATTCAGTCTAGGGTCTCACATTGTGACACTTCCATCATAGACTTACTTTGTGTTCATAAGTGTGGGTTTATTCCATTTCAAGACATAAACCCTAAGGTAAGGCCATTTCAAGCACTTACGCCACAATCTACTCCAAAATCAAGACATAGACTTCTAGTTCAAAAGTGCAGCCACTTGATCTCTCATTTCCGATTAACCAAGCAACTTAAAGAGGGTTTGAATCACTCGGAAAAGCTTTGCCATTTCAAGCATCCACTTAACTTTGTTTTCCAAACCGAATGTATAGCACAAAAACTAGTTGACACACAAAGAAGCATTAAGCTCAAGTCTTAAGATGCATACACAAGTATGAACACCCTTGACCAAATAAGCTTTAGCTACTTGTATTCATGTCAAGGAATACAAGCACCATGCTTATAAAAGTAAAGGAAAACGAAAAGAAAACAAGGGAAACCGTGAGCATGTAACCGAGAGCTTTTTGTAACCGAAAACAACAAGAAAATAAAGGGAGAGGAGCTCCAAATCAAGTGCTTGACAAGAAAGTAAAGAGTGCTTGCTGGAAAGTAAAGAGCTTAGGAGCTCAAGAACAAGTGAAGAAAGCTTTGGAAATCAAGAACAAAATGAAGAACATGAACAAGTAAAATGTAGAGAGGTTTTGGTATTGAATTTTGGAGAAGAGAGATAAGCTCTCAACTACCTAATGTAGCCTACATGATTCTAAGACCAAGAGGTCTTTATATAGAGGAGCTAAACCGACTTAGGGGAGGAGATAAGCATTGGCTTTGAAAAATATCCCAAAAGCAACTTGGATAGGAAGAAGAGAAGAGCCAACCACTTGGCATCCCACTTGCATCTCCTCCAACCGACTTTGGCACTTGTTGAAGCCAAAGGGAAACTAGCTTGAGCCTTGGTTGAGCCACAAGCAAACCGACTTGAACTTGGTTGAGGCAAACCGGACTCCAAAACCAAACTGAAATGAATAGTAGAAGTTAACCGGAATATTGGGAATTCTGTTTTTGGTTGGAACTTCTTGGTCGGAACTTGGTTGGACTTAGTTGTGCTTGGCCTAAGCTTGATCGGAGCTTGGTCGGAGGTTGGCCGGAGTTGGCCGGAATATGGCCGGAATATGGTCGAAATTTTGGCCGGTGGTCTTTGGCTTTTGGATAGTGTATTCTGAACGACAAAGTCATTCTAAGATGATCTCAAGAAGGATGTTAAGCCAGATTCTGCCCGGAGCATGGTCGAAATCTTAAAACGGCCGGAATTGCCCAAGTTTGGCCTTGATCGGGCTTTAGCTGGTTCCACTCGGGCGTTTTGTCTGGGAAGTGAGATTGTCCAAGTTGTTGGGCATTTCAAACAACTTGGTCAAGCCAGATTTTCCAGATTCCATGGTTTGGTCGAGCGACTTGGTTTCAGTGCCTATGCGCGCGGGGCCTTTGCTTTGGAATTGGGCCAACTGCCAATCTGCCCGAGCATTCTCCTTGGTTTTCCGACATTGTCCACCTTATTTTCCATTTTGATCACTTTGCTCGAGGTGGATTCGTCAGATAAGCTTGTTTGCCCGGGGAATTTGAATTCAGTGCTAGACAGCTCGAGCGTGGCCTGGGCGATGCCTGGGCGGGGACCTGGTTTCTCGGACGCGGGCCTCGGCACTCCTGGACGCGGGCTTGGGTACCCGACTGAGCTCTCTCAGTCCTCGACTGGGGTCCTCGGTCCCTGGTTGGTTTTGCTCGGGCCCTGGTTGGTTTTGCTCGGGCCCTGGTTGATTTTCCTCGGGCCCTAGTTGCGACTTCTTGGCAAGAAATGCTTGGTGTGCTTTTTGGGCTCAAATCTCTCTTTTTAGGCGTGTTTCCTCTTTAAACTCCAAAATAACATATATACACAAAATGGCATTAACAAGCACTTGTTCGTATGACCAAATGTCTAATTTGCTGGGTTTAACTGATTCGATGAATCGTATAAATACGCGCCATCAAATACCCCCACACTTAATCTTGTTCGTCCCGAACAAGTCTAGTCAAAAGAGGAACAAAAACACCCTAAGTCTTAGATATGGATGTTAGATGCTAGACTAGATTTCACCTTAGCATGCATAACTTACTTGTTTCCAAACGAAATTGTGCTCAAACATATGAAAGTAACTAGATACTTGTACCTTTGAGCCGAGATGCAAACCAATTTTGGATGATTGGGAGATAGTCCTTTTTAGGCCTTTGAACTACATTCTCGGATCTGATCTTACTATATGGTTATGTTACTTGCTTCTTCTAGCACGTGATTGATTCGGGCTAATGGGTTGAGCAATTTGATTTTCTTTGGAAGGACAGCTTTTTGTAGTGACTTTGGCCTTTGATTTGACTCTTTGAGTACTTCACTTTTTTTTTCTTCGGTTTGGTTTCACCATTTTGGCTGATTTTTCTTTCTTTGAGCTTTGCTCCTTTGATGAGAATTGCATGTCCATTTTTTTCCTTTTGGGAGGTCCAATCATCGCCCGCAAGCATATGGAAATGCCTCCCCGCTCTTTCTCATCGTAGTCGTTTCGGCGCAGGTCAAGTTGAGGGTCGCTCACCTCTTTTCCCGGCTACTCGGACTAGAGATAGGACGGTTTGATTCCCGTCCCGCCTTTTGCATAGACGCTGCATGGCGGAGTCCGCTCTAAAACATCAAAAGCCCGAAGTGCTAGCCTCCACAATCTTCACATAACCGTATAGTAAGGGTCCGGTCCCTTGAGTGCTTGTCAAGCCTCTCTAGGGAGTTTCTTTCAACTCCACATCCTACATTTATCTCAGCACATTAAGACAAGTAGAAAGTTAAATACACATGTTTTTACATAATTAAGTTTTCACAAGGAAATGCATGAATCATATCCATCTAATTTCACATCATGAAAGTGTATATTTTCAAAAAGTGTTTGGCTACTATGTGCAAGTACTACTATGTGCAAATACTACTCAAATACCCCCACACTTTTGAACGAAGCCGTTCCTCTCGGAACGACTTAGTTCAAAACACAAAAAACAATTTTAACAATGGAAAGGAAATGACATGAAAGGTAAGGAACGAAGAGAACTCTCTTTATGGTGTCGTTGCTAAGTCAAGGCCATAGGAGCAAACGACAAGGCCTGGACCGGCCAGATTCGGTTGATGTTCGAGGGAGACTCGAGTTGGACGTTGTGGCGCGGCGTGCGCTCGCATAGGTTCAAGCATGCGCTCGCACAATATCGACCAGTTGAAATCTTCCCCTGGTAGATGAGATGTTGTTCTGGTCGGGTGCAGAACAATATCTAGAACAACTTATGCGAAATATAATTACAGTGCGGAAAATAAAAGACACGCAAAGTTGTTACCCAGTTCTGCGTTAACGAGCCTACGTCTGGGGGGCAGTTCCTTGCCCAGTGGATAGCAATTCACTATTGATGAGGTTGAGTAGCCTCGGACACTCTAGCAATTGCACTCTTGGTCTCCCCCTAGATCTTTGCTCCCGCTCCGTATCCACCAGTGAGATTCTCCGAGAGAATCAGCGCCTTCTCCCGAATGCACAGGTTGAAAAATTGTGCTTGAGCCTTCAGCTTGTTCCATGATCAATCTGCTGAGCACCAGTGCAGATTGAATCCGAGCGCCTTTGAGTAACCAGTGACGGTTAGCTCTCCAGCCGAGCGTCGTGAATAACCAGTTACGATTATGTCACCGCCTTAATCCTCCTCCTCCCTTCAATGAGTATGAGCGTGATTGTTTATCTCCGTAGCGGTCGAAACCCTAGAATGATTAGGGTTTCTGAGAATAAACCGCCTAAATCTATTAGGAAATCTTTCCTAATCTTTTGCGCATATCTTTGTAGATAATCTTCCAAAATATATCTTCAATCTTGATTAGGCAAGCTTCGATTATCTTCATAGCTAAGATAACTTTATGCGCAAGCAACCTCCTAACCGACTTTATGATATCTTTGATATGCATATGCACCGACTTGCCAAATCTGATCTCGGAAATATCCTCAGGCGAAGTTGTGCTACGTCGGCTGAGACAAGTTTCCAAATCTGAATTTTGGAAACTTCCATCTTCTGTCCACTGATGTGCAACCGTCTTGATCTTCCAACGGTCGGCTAGGTTTCCTAAACTGAATTAGGAAACACTTCTTCTGCTTCAATTTGTTCCAGGGACAGTTGTTTCACCTAGTCTAGAACATCAGCTAGAACAACTATTCTAAGTTTTGCCAAACTACATGCCATAAAACTAACAATCTCCCCCTTGGCATTTTTGGCAAAACTATCTACTGTAAACTACCTGCACTACTATTACAGTTGAATCTTTGAGGAGATTTCAAACTCCCTAGCTGTGCTACTTACTAAGCTACCAAGCGAATCTTTGAGGAGATTGCAAACTCCGAACAAGACAACCAAAAAACGCACAGCTGAATCTTTTAAGGAGCTTTCAAACTCCGCAATTACTCCCCCTTTTTGCCACAAAAGGACAAGGAAGAGATGGCGACACCGAATATTATCGAACCTTTAAGACTCTCGCCCTTCCTGCTAGGTCAACCTTTCATACATATGACAAGCTAGCTCGGGTTGACCACTTTGTACTGGAACAACTTAGTTGTCGATAACACACATACCCAGAGAGGATCTAAGTGTTTCGAACTGCAGGTTGTCTAAGGCTTTTGTGAAGATGTCTGCTAGCTACTTTTTGGTAGATACATGGGTCAGGGTGATTATCTTTTTCTCTACTAGCTCTCAAATGAAATGATGCCTGATGTCGATATGCTTTGTTCTGGAGTGTTGCACTGGATTCTTGGATATGTTGATAGCACTCATGTTGTCACAGTAGAGAGTCATCACATCTTGTTTTACTCCTTATTCTTCTAGCATCTGTTTCATCCACAACATCTAGGTACACGAACTTCTAGCGGCAATATATTCTGCTTCAGCAGTGGATAGAGATATACTGTTCTACTTCTTACTGAACCAAGAAACCAGGTTGTTTCCAAGAAAGAAACATCCTCCAGACGTACTTTTATGATCCTCTGCATTCCCAGCCCAATCTGCATCGCAATACCCCACTAAGCAAGAATTAGTGTCCTTAGTATACCACAGCCCATACTCGGCTGTTCCACAAACATATCTGATAATTCTATTCACATTCATTAGGTGACTCTCCTTGGGATTAGCTTGATATCTGGCACAGACTCCAACTGCATGAGCAATGTCCGGTCTACTGGCTGTTAGGTATAGTAAACTCCCAATCATACTTTGGTATAGGGTTTGATCTACCTTTGCACCAGCTTCATCCTTTGTAATCTTAATGTGAGTTGCAGCAGGAGTTCGCTTGTGTGTTGCTTTTTCGAGATCAAACTTCTTGATCAGGTTCCTAGCATACTTGCTTTGAGAAATAAAGATGCCATCCGCCTTCTGTTTCACTTGTAGTCCAAGAAAGTAAGACATCTCTCCCACCATGCTCATCTGGAATTCGTTCTGCATTTGTTGGACAAATTTATCGACCAGGTTGAGCCACATACGCTTCTTTGTTGAGAAGCCCATTCAAGAATGCGCTTTTGACATCCATCTGGAACAACTTGAACTTAAGATGACATGCAAGAGAAAGAAGTAGACGAATGGCTTCTAGGCGAGCAATCGGAGCAAAAGTTTCATTAAAGTCTATACCCTCAATCTGAGTGTAGCCTTGAGCCACAAGTCGTTCCTTATTTCTGGTTATGTTTCCGTGTTCATCCGACTTGTTCTTGAAAATCCACTTTGTCCCAATAACGTTAACACTGTCCAGTCGTGGAACAAGATCCCAGACATCATTTCGCTGGAATTCTCCGAGTTCTTCTTGCATGGTGACAACCCAATATTCATCATTGATGGCTTCTTTGATGTTTTTGGGCTCAATAGTAGATATGAAACACGTATAACCAGCCAATTGACGAAAGTTGACTTGTTTACCTCTAGTCTGTATGCCGTCCGTGGGATCACCAATCACTTCACTGACAGGATGATATTTTCAACAGCTCTTGAAGGATGAAGGATACAAGGAGAAGCAGGGGGTGTTGGATCAGTTTCTGCGTCAACATCCTCTTGTGATTGGTGGTCATGAGTCTTAGAGTGCTCTAGATCTTTATCTGTGGCGATCTCCTTGTCAGGAGGATTGACTTCAAGTTGTTCAGGATGAGGTGGGACATCATCATCATCTGCAGAATTTGTCTCAGACCCCCTGGCACAACATCTTGCACAACAACATTGATAGATTCCATAACGACTCCAGTGCGTTTGTTGTAGACACGGAATGCCCTGCTATTGATAGAATATCCCAGAAAGATCCCTTCATCACTTTTAGGATCCAGCTTCTGCTGATACTCATGATCTCTGAGAATGTAGCACTTGCTACCGAAGATATGGAAGTACTTGACTGTGGGTTTTTTGCCTTTCCACAGCTCGTAGCAAGTCTTTTCTGTACCAGATCAAATCATCACTCTGTTTATGACATAGCAGGCTGTGTTCATAGCCTCTGCCCAAAACTTTAAGGGAACCTTCTTTGCATGAAGCATAACTCGCGTCATCTCTTGTATGGTTCGATTTTTCCTTTCAACGACCCCATTCTGTTGTGGTGTGATTGGGGAAGCAAATTGTTGAGTTATCCCTCTTTTCGAGCAGAAGTCAGCAAGAGCAGCATTTTCGAACTCCTTTCCATGATCACTCCTTACTTGCACAATGTGTTCATTCTTGTCCTCTCTTTCACGCTCCAGGCAGGTGTATAGTTGGACGAAAGCCTGAGCCACCTCTGATTTTTCCCGCAGGAAACAGGACCAAGTGAACCTGGAGAAGTCATCAACGCAGACAAGGATGTACCTCTTCCCAGAGTAACTTTCCACCTGCATAGGTCCCATTAGGTCGATGTGAAGTAGCTCCAGGGGCCTATGAGTGTTGATCTGAGTGGTGCTCTTGTGGGGAACTTTAATTTGTTTTCCAGTGTGACAGTCTTCACAAACAATGCTTAGTTCTCCTTGAACTTTGGGGATTCCACGAACAAGACCATCGGAGGCAATTTTTTGCAGAGTCCTTAGATTCACGTGACCCATCCGCTGGTGCCATAAGTTCATTTCGTCAGTTTTGCTTAGAAAGCACGTGGTTTTAGCATTGGGTTTACCTAGATTTAGAAGATAACAGTTGTTGGAAGATCTTCTTCCAGTGAGGACTGATTCGTTGTCCTTGTTTAATACCACACACTCATCCTGTGTGAATTGAACATGGTGCTCTCCATCAAACAGCTGACTAATGCTAATCAGATTTGCCTGTAAACCTTTGACCAAAAAGACTTCTTTTAACCTGGGCAGTCCTTGAACATTTAAGATTCCTTTCCCAAGGACTCTTCCTTCGACTCCATCACCGAACGTCACATTTGAACTCCCTTTGTGTTCTTCAATGTTGGTCAAGAACTCGAAATTCCCTGTCATGTGTCTTGAGCATCCACTATCAAAGTACCACTTTTCTTTCTTCAGATGACTGGTAGAGCTGAATGCAACGAAGCAAGTCTCACTTCTTTGCTTGACTTTCCAAACTTGCATAACTCGTGGATTCTGAACATGCTTCATCTTCCTGAGAGACATGTGGAATTCATGACACCTCGATTTGATATGTCCAACTTGATTGCAGAAGAAACATCGTCGCCTGTCATGTTGTCTTGGGGGATGCCGAGTTGTTCTTCTTTGCGAGCGATCGTAGGCTAGAACAACGGTGGTCGAGTCTTGCCAAAAAAAAATTTTCGTGAGAAATCATTAGTAGACGCATCACGCGGTCGTGACACACCAAGGGTGTTTCTTTGCAGGCGATAATCAGTTAGAGCAGGCTGCAGTTTTGAAGTGGCTTTGACAAAGGTTGATTCACCAGAGCACTGTTCGCCGGAGAAACCGAGACCCTTGTGGCCGCCCCCAATCCTTTGTGCTCCCAGAATAGAGTCTAAGTCTTTTGTTCCAGAATTCAGCATTTTGACAGATTTCATCAACTTGTTCAGTTCCTCCGTTGTTTCTTGATGAGCGAGATTTTCTGTCTTAATCTCACATTTTAGGGCATCCACAATATTGATGAGATTCACCTCTCTTCGTTTTAGGGCATCATTATCCCGCTTTAGATCATCCACGAGCTCTGGCTGTTCTCCCTTCTCCCTTTCATTCTGATTTTTCAAGGATGAAATGACTACAAGTAGCTCTACTTTTTGAGATATGAGCTCAGCACGATCCTTCTTTGCTTCAATTAACTGAGCTTTAAGAACAGTGATTGTCTGAAGATGTTCCAGCTTCACCGCATCCGCAGTCCTGAGCGTTTCTTCCAGATTTTCAACTGACTTCTGAAGTTCTTTGTTTCGCTTGACTTCTACTAACCACGCCTGGTATAATTCTTTGTAGTTATTGGCAATCTCCTTATCAGTAATTTCTTCATTGTCACTGCAAGTGGAATGTAGGTTATGATCTACAGGAGGGTCCTTCTTTTCTTCTCTGCAGGATTGATTTTCTGCTGGAACAACACTGCTGGATAGTGCAACGAAATTGTTGGTTTCTCCTTCTGAGTCACTGTCGCTCTAGTTGACAGTATAGGCGTTTTTCGTCTTCTGCGTATTGATACATTCTGCCCGAATGTGCCCATAGCCTCTGCATTCTCTGCATTGAATCCCTTTGCCTTTGTTGTTAAGATCGGAGTCTCCAGATTGGTTCCTCTTATATGCTCTATCATTCTTCTGGAACTTTGAGTTAGATAGCTGATCGGACTCAGTCCCTTTACCGTAATGCTTCCTCATAAACTTCCCAAAGTTTTTGGCAAACATGGCATACTGTTGTTCTAACGCTTCATCTGTCTTATCTTTAACAACTTCAGCCTTCAGACCGAAGCTAGTGACCTTTGTAAGTTGGTATTCTTCATTCATGTCCATCTCATGGGTCTGAAGGGATCCCATCAGTTCATCCAGTCTCATGTTTTTCACATCATTGGCTTCTTTGATGGCAAGGGCTTTCATGGCGAATCGCTTTGTAAGAGATCTCAGCACTTTCCTTACCAGCGTTTCTTCGGTCATTGGTTCTCCAAGGGCGAATGCTTCGTTAGAGATATCGAGAATCCGAGTATTGAAGTCAGCAATGGTCTCATCCTCCTGCATTCTTAGATTTCTGAATTTTGACGTGACCGTCTCCATTCTATAAACTTTAACTTTGGTTGTACCTTCATGAGCAGTTCGCAGGATGTCCCAAGCTTTCTTAGCAATCTCACAGTTGGAGATCATCTTGAAGTTCTTCCCATTGACTCCTGAAAAAATAGCATTCATTGCTTTGGAGTTTGCTGCTTCAGCCATCTTCTGAGCATCTGTCCACTTGTCTTTGGTTAGAGGGCTGACTTCATCGTCTTTGGATACAACCAGCTGTGTCCACCCATTCTCAACAGCTTCCCAAACAGATTCATCCTGAGACTTTAGGAATGCCTTCATCCGTACTCTCCAATAGCCATAATTGTTTCCTTCTAGCAGTGGTGGACGAGTGATGTTCTGCCTTTCTCTTTAATCCATCTCAACCAACCTCTGGATCCTACTCTGTGTGTTGAGTATTTGCTCTGATACCAATTGAAATCTTCCCCTGGTAGATGAGATGTTTTTCTGGTCGGGTGCAGAACAATATCTAGAACAACTTATGCGAAATATAATTGCAGTGCGAAAAATAAAAGACACGCAAAGTTGTTACCCAGTTCGGCGTTAACGAGCCTACGTCTGGGGGCAGTTCCTTGCCCAGTGGATAGCAATTCACTATTGATGAGGTTGAGTACAGGATCTTACGTTTACAGAATCCCTCTTAAATCGCCTGAGCCTCGGACACTCTAGCAATTGCACTCTAGGTCTCCCCCTAGATCTTTGCTCCCGCTCCGTATCCACCAGTGAGATTCTCCGAGAGAATCAGCGCCTTCTCCCGAATGCACAGGTTGAACAATTGTGCTTGAGCCTTCAGCTTGTTCCACGATCAAGATGTTGAGCACCAGTGCAGATTGAATCCGAGCGCCTTTGAGTAACCAGTGACGATTAGCTCTCTAGCCGAGCGTCGTGAATAACCAGTTACGATTATGTCACCGCCTTAATCCTCCTCCTCCCTTTAATGAGTATGAGCGTGATTGTTTATCTCCGTAAGTGCTACTAATAACCGAGTATTAGCACTCCTTATATAGAGCGGTCGAAACCCTAGAATGATTTGGGTTTCTGAGAATAAACCTCCTAAATCTATTAGGAAATCTTTCCTAATCTTTTGCGCATATCTTTGTAGATAATCTTCCAAAATATATCTTCAATATTGATTAGGAAATCTTCGATTATCTTCATAGCTAAGATAGCTTTATGCGCAAGCAACCTCCTAACCGACTTTGTGATATCTTTGATATGCATATGCACCGACTTGCCAAATCTGATCTCGGAAATATCCTCAGGCGAAGTTGTGCTATGTTGGCTGAGACAAGTTTCCAAATCTAAATTTTGGAAACTTTCATCTTCTATCTACTGATGTGCCACAACCTTGATCTTCCAACGGTCGGCTAGGTTTCCTAAACTGAATTAGGAAACACTTCTTCTGCTTCAACTTGTTCCAGGGACAGTTGTCTCACCTAGTCTAGAACATCATCTAGAACAACTATTCTAAGTTTTGCAAAACTACATGCCATAAAACTAACAAGTCGCATGAAATCTCATGCGCGCGCACAAATGGCCCTGTGCACTCGCACGCGGTCGAATTCCCTAGCTTGCAGGAGATCATACAAACGCATGGTTAAGGCATGCGAACGCATGATGTGCATTTGTTCCCTGCATAAGAAAAAATACATCTCCTTTCCAAAATACAATGGGGGTGAGTATGAAAAAATGACATAAGAAAATAAAAACAGAAAAAACTGAATATGCCGGGTTACCTCCCGGCAAGTGCCTTTCTTTAACATCGTTGGTTCGACGGTACCTCACTCATGGATCATAAGTTCGGATCCCATGGGTGAGTGAGGTCGAACTTCTTCTCGGCTGCTCTTTTACTCTGCCCAAAGAACACAAGGAGTGATGTGCTCGGTTCTAGTCTCCATTGGTCCGGCGGTTTCTTTTCCACATGCTGCTGAGAAGATGAGGGCTCCTTGGCCATAGCTGCTGGTCCATTGAGCCGTGGTATCTTGCTACTCCATCCCGGCTTCCATTCTTTTGGGCCATGTCTTTGTCGCTTCTTCATGTTCAAATGGTTGGCACCTTTGCTAGTTTGGAAGTTCAACATTGTGCCATCAAGTGTAGGCGACATCAAGCATGCGCCCCTGCCAAACTTCTTCTTTGTGGCAGCGGAGATGGGTTGTCTTGGAACAAGTGAGTTTTCCGGGCTGCTTTGTTGGCTTGTGACGAGAGAGAGCTCCTTTGTTGGCTGTTTTGGCTCATGCTCCTCCTCCAGCTCCCTTTGCACCGCATCATTATTGATTTCATGATTTTCAGTGGCTATGATCTGCATAAAACATGAAGGGTTAAGTAGGGGCTTCTCGGCCATGAGGATCGGGTCTTTCTCGAGTAGCTCTTCAGTGAGGACCGGGCCTGATTTGGGCAGTTCTTCTAACTCCCAGGGGTAATCTTAGTATAGTTCTTCTTCAGGCAACCATGGGTCCTCATCCTTGTCATTCATAAGGTCTCCGGGGGCAATTACACTGAGGTGCAGGTCTGAATTAGGCAGCTCGGTAGTGAGGTTCGGTTCTGATTTGGGCAGCTCATTAATGAGGACTGGGACTTCCTCGGGTGCTTCTTCCTCGGGCTTGTTCTGCACTGAGTCTGCTTTCACCGTCGGTGCCTTATCTTCAGTTTGGTGCATTGGCCCTCATTTTAAGCTCTCGGCCAAATCATCAATGAGGTCCCAGATTTGAGACATGGTGAGATTCATCACCGAACCTCCCGCTGCATCATTAAGCATATACCGCTCAAGTGGCATCATTCCACCAAGGAACCTTTGAAGAAGAACCAAGTTCGTGAGTCCATGGTGCGGGTAGCGCGATACAATGGTATCAAAGTACGTGTAGTACTCATCCAATGTTTCATCCCGGGATTGCTCAAGGTTGATAATCTCCTTGCGGGTTTCAAGTCGGAGAGATGGCGGGGAAAACTCTTCTAGGAATTTGGCTCATAGATCCCCATAATCACCTTCATAAGCTGCACATGAGTAATACCACGCTATTGCGGAGTTAGTTAAAGAAAATTTAAAGCATTTAAGTTTAAACTCCTCTAGCGTTTCATCTTTAGGCTTCATGTAGCTGCATATGGAGTGGAACGTTTGTGTATGCCTCCCGGGATCTTCTCCAATGTCACCTCCGAATTTGAGGAGACGGCTAAGCTTTTCAAACATAAGGTTGCTGCCCCCATCATTCCAAGGTTCGCTGCCGTAGTAGGAGGACATAGCGAATCTGTAAAAAAAACAAATAAAAAGAAAAAAATAATAGAACAACTATTCCGAAACATAACTCCTAGGCAACGACGCCAAAATTTGACAGCGCGTCGTTGACCGCTGCAAAATTTACATTTATAAGTTCCACTACTGTGGCCTTACTATTAGATTAGTAAAGCGATAAGTAGGGGTCGAACCCACGAGAGTTAGTGTGGAGTAGTTATTCTTGAAAAGAAAAGAAAAATGAAAGTAAATACAGGTTGGGTTTGAGTGAGTTTTAGACAGAAAGTAAATGACAGAATTGAAAGTGCTGAAAGTAAAGTGCTGAAAATAAAGTGCTGAAAGTAAAGTGCGTAAAGTAAGTGCGAGAACAACCGAGTTCAATATCAACCATACAACATACGTTTTGGTTTGTCGCACGCTGTGTTTCAAGCGCAACACGTACCAAAATGTTATGTTTGATTGATGTTGAAAACTGCTGTAATGAAAGTAAAAGTGCGGAAAGTAAAGTACATGAAAGTAAGGTGCTGAAAGTAAGAACTGAATTTAAATGACAGAAAAGTAAAGTGCGTATAAGTAAGGATGAAAGATATTCAGTCTAGGGTCTCACATTGTGACACTTCCATCATAGACTTACTTTGTGTTCATAAGTGTGGGTTTATTCCATTTCAAGACATAAACCCTAAGGTAAGGCCATTTCAAGCACTTACGCCACAATCTACTCCAAAATCAAGACATAGACTTCTAGTTCAAAAGTGCAGCCACTTGATCTCTCATTTCCGATTAACCAAGCAACTTAAAGAGGGTTTGAATCACTCGGAAAAGCTTTGCCATTTCAAGCATCCACTTAACTTTGTTTTCCAAACCGAATGTATAGCACAAAAACTAGTTGACACACAAAGAAGCATTAAGCTCAAGTCTTAAGATGCGTACACAAGTATGAACACCCTTGACCAAATAAGCTTTAGCTACTTGTATTCATGTCAAGGAATACAAGCACCATGCTTATAAAAGTAAAGGAAAATGAAAAGAAAACAAGGGAAACCGTGAGCATGTAACCGAGAGCTTTTTGTAACCGAAAACAACAAGAAAATAAAGGGAGAGGAGCTCCAAATCAAGTGCTTGACAATAAAGTAAAGAGTGCTTGCTAGATAATAAAGAGCTTAGGAGCTCAAGAACAAGTGAAGAAAGCTTTGGAAATCAAGAACAAAATGAAGAACATGAACAAGTAACATGTAGAGAGGTTTTGGTATTGAATTTTGGAGAAGAGAGATAAGCTCTCAACTCCCTAATGTAGCCTACATGATTCTAAGACCAAGTGGTCTTTATATAGAGGAGCTAAACCGACTTAGGGGAGGAGATAAGCATTGGCTTTGAAAAATATCCCAAAAGCAACTTGGATAGGAAGAAGAGAAGAGCCAACCACTTGGCATCCCACTTGCATCACCTCCAACCGACTTTGGCTCTTGTTGAAGCCAAAGGGCAACTAGCTTGAGCCTTGGTTGAGCCACAAGCAAACCGACTTGAACTTGGTTGAGGCAAATTAGACTCCAAAACCAAACCGAAATGAATAGTAGAAGTTAACCAGAATATAGGGAATTCAGTTTTTGGTTGGAACTTCTTGGCCGGAACTTGGTTGGACTTGGTTGTGCTTGGCCTGAGCTTGATCGGAGCTTGGTCGGAGGTTGGCCGGAATATGGCTGGAATTTTGGCTGGCGGTCCTTAGCTTTTGGACAGTGTATTCTGAACAACAAAGTCATTTTAAGATGATCTCTTGAAGGATGTTAAGCCAGATTCTGCCCGGAGCATGGTCGAAATCTCAAAACAGCCGGAATTGCCCTAGTTTGGCCTTGATCGGGCTTGAGCTGGTTCCACTCGGGCGTTTTGTCTGGGAAGTGAGATTGCCCAAGTTGTTGGGCTTTTCAAACAACTTGGTCAAGCCAGATTTGCCAGATTCCATGGTTTGGTCGAGCGACTTGGTTTCGGTGCCTATGCGCACGGGGCCTTTGCTTTGGAATTGGGCCAACTGCCAATCTGCCCGAGCGTTCTCCTTGGTTTTCTAACATTGTCCACCTTATTTTCCATTTTGATCACTTTGCTCGAGGTGGATTCGTCAGATCAGCTCGTTTGCCCGGGCAACTTGAATTCAGTGCTAGACAGCTCGGGCGTGGCCTGGGCGATGCCTGGGCGGGGACCTGGTTTCTCGGACGCGGGCCTGGGTACCCGGCTGAGCTCTCTCGGTCCTCGACTGGGGTCCTCGGTCCCTGGTTGGTTTTTCTCGGGCCCTGATTGGTTTTGCTCGGGCCGTGGTTGATTTTCCTCGGGCCCTAGTTGCGACTTCTTGGCCAGAAATGCTTGGTGTGCTTTTTTGGCTCAAATCTCCCTTTTTAGGCGTGTTTCCTCTTTAGACTCCAAAATAGCCTATATACACAAAATGGCATTAAGAAGCACTTGTTTGTATGACCAAATGTCTAATTTGGTGAGTTTAACTGATTCGATGAATCGTATAAATACGCGCCATCAAGTACCGTCTACTATCATCCTCTTAGAGGAACAAACCCCCCAAACCATAGACATTCTAATTAAATCGTTAGCATTATTGGTTTAATCACCTATCCTTTGGGTACGACCTTGGTTCACCCGAGTCATTACAAATGTTTTGATTACCGTGACTTAGCATAAGTGTTTGGATTCTATTTGAATACTTTAGCTATATTTACAAACGATCAGTATGCTAAACTGAATTTGGGTGATCTCTATCATAGTAATGTCACTATTTGCCTTACGGATCGTTCTTGTAGACTCCCGAGAGGGGTTCTGAAGGATGTACCCGTTAAGGTGAAGCACATTTACCTTCCAGTCGATTTCATAGTGCTGGACATCTCGGAGAACGTAGATATCCCAATTATTCTTGGTAGGGCATTTCTTTACACGGCTAAGGCAGTCATTGACATGGATAGAGGTTCCTTAGCCTTGCGAGTAGGTAGTGAAAGAGTTGTTTTTTATTTTCCTGACATGTCTAAGAGTTCTAGTCTGTTTGCTGACTGTGATATACTGGACTCTGCTGATGTTGATGATCCTATTACACTGACCTCTATTGAGCCTCACAGAGTTGTACCAGGCTACCCAATACCGATGAATATATGCGTAGCAAGCACTGAGGAAGCAACTGAAGCTGAACAGACCACTAGAAGAGGTAAGGAACCTTGCAGCGTAGTGCTGAAACCCCTTCTTGACCCCGGAGATATCTATAAGGAGAGGACGAAACCTGGCATGATAAGCGAATGGTGCGTAGAACATTCAGTCAAGGCGAGCGAGTTCTTCTCTACAACTCACGCCTTAGGTTTTTTCCTAGGAAGATGCGCACCAAGTGGAGTGGTCCGTACGCATTGGAGAGAGCATACCCTAACGGCCACGTGGAGCTTAGTACCAAGGAGGGAAAATCAATGGTGGTCGACGGGTAACACCTTAAGCATTATCACGTCCTGAAGCACCGGGAACCACCTGACGACATTGATGATAACATGCTTCTAGGGAAGGGATCTCAGCAAGGGACTTCCCGAGAATGTTTTTAGTCCCCATTGTTATATCTAGCCAAGACGTTAAACTAGGCCTTTTCGGGGAGTAACCAGCACTGTAAGTATTTAGCTAGTGTTCATCTGCATTTGCATTGCGTGATTTCATGTGTGTGTAATAGTTTTAAGTGTGGAGTACCAGCGGAAGGACAGACCGAACCAACTCAGCAACTCCCGTGACAGCCCGTGACACTAGGACTATCACGGGACAATGGACGTGTCACGGGACCCAGTCGTGGCAACACAATTTTCAAGGGGTCCGTGACAGCCCGTGACACTAGGACTGTCACGGGACAATAGAATTGTCACGGGACCAAGCCGTGGCGATGACAAAACCAAGTCCCGTGACACCCCATGACAGTTAAGGTGTCACGGGACCTGCTCGAATCGTTTACCTCTTTGTTCATTTGGCTTCCCTTATCCAGGTTTCTTCGTGATTATCGATGCTAACCTATCACTTGTGCAGCTCTATGTGTTCATCTATATATCTACCAGCTCACAAGTCGTGTTTCACTCACCGGTCATCGTTTAATCTCTATGGATATCGAGCTATCACACACGAGGGAAGTTCCTATGCACCTTTTCTTATCTTTTACTTCTTCGCTTAGGGACTAAGCTCATTTTTAATGGTGGAGTGGGTAGCGCATAGTCACCCACATCGCATATCACATTCACTCTTGCCTATGCTCAACTGTCTATGTATTGGATTGAAATCCGTGTTTTCTACGATACTCCTTGACTGATTGTCATTCTTTTGGATTCAAAGTCTAGGACTTGAAATAGTTTTATTCGTGTGTGTATTCCCTCGAGTCAGTATCATTGCTAGCCTTTGCCTATCACGTGTTTTACGTATTTCTTGAAGCATGTTTTAGACTTGATATTAGTAGGCACCGGTTCGAATGTCAAAAAAAACACTTAAATATGCATTTCTTTTTCTAGGTGACCTTAGTACTATTATGTGTTTCTCTATACTTGTTGTGATTCGCATGCGCCCGCCTTTACTCATACACTATGTCAAGTTTTAAGTGTGGAGTTAGAAAAAAAATGATTTTCGATCAAGAACGAAGTTCTGAATTTTCAAAACAGGGTGAAAAGTTGTTCCCCAAGCATAGTTGTTTTTGAGAGAAAGAAAATACCAAGGGCAAGGTGAGAAAAGTTACCCCTTGTGTACGAAAAAAAGAGAGAAAATTTTTTTATGCCCCCTTTTGTTTGATGTAGTGTAATTCCACCTTTTCATTGCATGAGATCATGACTTGTCTTGAGAATTCATGTACTAGAGTCTAAAGGACGATCCTCGTGCTCGCACTAAAATTTTGATGCAAATTTTCATACTACTTTTCAGAAAATTCTTAAGCCAGGCTCCTCTTCTCTTACGGGTTATTGCCTAGTCCTTACCACTTGAGAATGAGCTTTGCGCCAAGAACCCGTGGACTATCCCTAGATAGCATAGGTGAATGGCAAGCATGTTTTGTGTAACTATTTGTGTTCTTTATACATTGCTATTGAACTATTTAGAACATGTGATTAGTCGCTTGCTAGCCGTGTGTACTGGCCGTTTGAATGCATAACTCGTTTAATCTATGATTGTCTGAAAACTTTAATGAAAAATGTTTGATTTGAAGTTGAGGTACCACGATGAATCCGAGGTATGACATGACTTTACTGTGACTCGTTGAGCATCATTTCATGCATACGCGTTAGTTAGTTGTCAAGGGGATTTGTAGGTAGTCCCATTCCTGAAAACCTTCACGAGACTATACTCGTCCTACTGGGGCAGCCTAGGGGTTTAAAGGCTTGATACATATGCTAAATGCATTCGTGTCCTCTACGACAGTGAGTTATCTTTTTGTTTTTGTTTTAGTTAGAATTGATCACATGACACTTGAGTGGGTAGCTTAGAAACATATGGTTGTTGAGCCTCACATGGACTTGTATTTATTCTTCTATTTGTTCGACATTTGTTCGGGACGAACAAATCCCAAGTGTGGAGTGTTTTGATCAGTCGAGATTTCGACTGTTAATTACTCCATACGATGAAGGATATCACTTGTTCTCCCGGAAAATTGTCATTATTTAACCTCTTTTCCAGTGTTTCAGGTCATATATTACATACCTAATACTTTTGGATTGATCTGAAGCAAAACAAAGCAATTGGTGAAGATTTAGGCAAATAAACAGGACAAAACAGGGCAGACAGATCTTTGCAACGTATTTTGCATGCTTAGAGCGCATAAGGTGTCCAAATGAGTCAAAACTTAGCTTGTCGAAAAGCTAATTCAAAGGGCTACAACTTTGTAGTTAACACCAGGAGAAGATTCGAAGGTTTAGACCTCCAAAAAGGCAATGGAAGTCAGGTCCCGTGACACTCCCTACTGTCACGGGACAATAGAACTGTCACGGGACTTGGCCGTGGCAACGACATCTTGGGGCCCCGTGAAAGCCCGTGACAGTTAAGGTGTCACGGGACTTTCCTAATTTCAACTTTAGATAATTATGGAAATTCGGGCTATAAAAAGAGGCATTCAACCAGATTAAAGAGGGTGCTTATTTTGAGAGAAAAGAACCCTAACTTGGGAGAGAAGACAGAGTTTGAACGAGATCAAAGGATTCAACGAGCACCCGCGTCATTATGGTTTCCTCATCCTTAGTCTTTTTATTAACACTACTTTTGGTTAATTTACCATGAGTAGTGAGTAGTCTTCTTATTCTAGGATCCTACGGATCCCGTGCTATGTACCCAACTCTTCATGTGATCAATAAACGTTTTTATTTATGTGATTCGAATGTTCAACTTCATCGTGCTTAATTTTATTGGTCCTGCATGTTTTACATTGAATGAGATGTTTGCATGCTATAACGTATTTAGGTTATTTACCGAAAGATAGATGGGTCCTAGGTATTAATCGGATTACATGAAATTGATGTTAAGACATGGTAGCTACAATGGTAGTACATGAATTAATAGAAAAGTTGACTTTTGTCTGAAAAATCCTTTTGCTTAAATAATCCAGATCGTTGATAATCCACGGATGGGCGGCGTTCAACGATTGAGATTAATCTAGACAATGATCCATGGATGGGCGGCTTGTCTAGTGTTATTTTGGTTTATTTCCATATTCGATAGCATGAATAATTTACTTAACATGATTGCATGATTATTGGGGTTGTGAGATGTGAATCTAGACTTCACCTTTTCATGCATAACTTACTTGCTTCCAAACAAAATTATGCTCACATATGAAAGTAACTAGATACTTGTACCTTTGAGCCGAGATGCAAACCAATTTGGATGATTGGGAGATAGTCCTTTTTAGGCCTTTGAACTGCACTCTCGGATCCGTTCTTACTATATGGTTATACTACTTGCTTCCTCTAGCACGTGATTGATTCAGGCTTCACGGTTGAGCGCTTTGATTTTCTTTGGAAGGACAGCTTTTTATAGTGACTTTGGCCTTTGGCCTTTGATTTGACTCTTCGAGTACTTCACTTTTTTTTTGCTTCGGTTTGGTTTCACCATTTTGGCTGATTTCTTCCTTTTCTTCTTTGAGCTTTGCTACTTTGATGAATTGCATGTCCATTTTCTCCACTTTTGGGAGGTCCAATCATCGCCCGTGAGCATATGGAAATACCTCCCCGCTCTTTCCCATTGTAGTCTTTTAGGCGCGGGTCAAGTTGAGGGTCGCTCACCTCTTTTCCCGGCTACTCGGACTAGAGAATGGATGGTTTGATTCCCGTCCCGCCTCTTGCATAGATGCTGCATGGCGGAGTCCATTCTTTACCAAGAAGCCACGAAGTTCTAACCTCCACAGTCTTCATATAACCGTATAGTAAGGATCCGGTCACTTGAGTGCTTGTCAAGCCTCTCTAGGGCATTTCTTTCAACTCCACATCCTACATTTATCTTAGCACAAAAGTACAAGCTGAAAGTTGAATTTTCATGTTTTCACACAGTTAAGTTTTCACAGGGTAAATGCATGAATTCAGATCTATCTATTTCACATCATGAAAGTTTATATTCTCAAAAAGTTTTAATTTTAAGGGAAAAGAAAAACATACTGAACTTTATGTGAACCGACTATCCTCATGGTATCAAAAGGGAAAGAAAAACAAAAAAGTAAAAAGAACAACTATTCTGATGCACAACTCCCCGGCAACGGCGCCAAAATTTGACAGAGCCCGTCGTTGAGGCACTGCAAAATTTACATTTATAAGTCCACTACTCGTGGCTCACTATGGATTAGTAGAGCGGTAAGTAGGGGTCGAACCCAAGACAGTCAGTGTAGAATAGTTGTTCTTTAAAAAGACTGAAAAAGAAAGTATAAACATTTGGGTTTTGTGGGTTTTTTGTGTGTGACGGAAAGTAAATAACTGAAAGAAAAGAAAGTAAATACTGAACTGAAGGTAAATACTGAAAGTAAAGTACTGAAAGTAAGTGCAAGAAAGTAAAGACTGAAAGTAAAGTGCAGGAAAGTAAGTGCGAGAAAGTAAAGGACTGAATGTAAGTGCTGAAAATAAAGTGCGTAAAGTAAGTGCGAAAAGTAAGACTGAAAGTAAGAAAGTAAAGACAATTGGGTTTGAGTTTTTAAGACTGAAAAGTAAATGACAGAAAAGTAAATGACTTGAAAGTAAAGTGCGAGAAAGTAAATGACTGAGTGTAAGTACTGAAAGTAAATGTGCTGATCATAAAGATGAAAGATATTTGTTAGTTTATATGGCATGTAGTTTGGCAAAACTTAGTATAGTTGTTCTAGCTGTTGTTCAAGACTGGAAGAGACAACTGTCCTAGAACAAGTTGAAGCAGAAGAAGTGTTTCCTAAATCAGATTAGGAAACCTAGTCGACCGTTGGAAGATCAAGGCGGTTGCACATCAGTGGACAGAAGTTGGAAGTTTCCATATTCGGATTTGGAAACTTGTCTAAGCCGACTTAGCACAACTCTGACGCAGCAGTGAATTTCCTAAATCATCTTTGTCGAGTCAGGAGCTTATGGTTTATTGGAAATATCCTTGGAGTCGGTTGCTTGCGCTTGAAGCTATCTTAGTCGAGAAGATAATCGAAGGTTGCTTAATCTAGTTTGAAGACTCGAACGGAGGATTATCTACAAGAGATATGCGCAAGAGATTAGGAAAGGTTTCCTAAAGATAGAGGCGGTTTAGTTTAGGAATCCTTATTATTTTAGGGTTTCGACCGCTCTATATAAGGAGTGCTAATACTCGGTTATTAGTAGCACTCACGGAGATACAATACACGCTCATACTCATTGAAGGGAGGAGGAGGCAAACGGCGGTGAATCAATCGTAACTGGTTATTCACGACGCACGTATACGGCTGGAGAACTAACCGTCACTGGTTAATCGAAGGCGCTCGGATCAATCTGCATTGGTGCTCAACAGATTGATCGAAGGACGAAGCTGAAGGCTCGCACTGAAGTTCTGTCACTGCGCATTTGGGAGAAGGCGCTGATTCTCACGGAGAATCATTCTGGTGGATACGGAGTGGGAGCGAAGATCTAGGGGGAGACCTAGATTGCAATTACTAGAGTGTCCGAGGCTCAGGTTGTTTAAGAGGGATTCTGTAAACGGTAAACCCTGTACTCGCAATACTCAATAATAGTGAATTGCTATCCACCGGGCTAGAGAACGCCCCCCAGACGTAGGCTCGTTAACGCCGAACTGGGTAACAACTTTGCGTGTCGTTTTATTTCCGCATTACTTATTTTAGCGCATAAGTTGTTTTAGGATTTGCTCTGGATCTCGACCAGAACAACATCTCATCTACCAGGGGAAGATTTCAATTGGTATCAAAGCAAATACTCGACTCACAGAGTAAGATCCGAAGGCTGGTGAGATGGATTTAAGAGAAGGGCAGAACATCACGAGACCTCCTCTGCTCGAAGGAAACAAATATGGCTACTGGAGGGTACGAATGAAGGCGTTTCTAAAGTCTCAAGATGAATCAGTCTGGGAAGCTGTTGAACAAGGATGGACTCACCCAGTGGCTACCGACGAAGAAGGTAAGGTTAGCCTTCTTGCTAAAGACAAGTGGACTGAGGTTCAAAAGAAAGCTGAAGCGGCGAACTCTAAAGCAATGAATGCCATATTCTCTGGAGTTGATGGAAAGAATTTCAAGATGATCTCTACCTGTGAGATTGCCGACGGCTTGGGACATTCTACAAACTGCTCATGAAGGAACAACCAAAGTTAAAATCTCTAGAATGGAGACGGTCACATCAAAATTCAAAAATCTGAGAATGCAGGAGGATGAGACCATTGCTGACTTCAACACTCGGGTTCTTGACATCTCTAACGAAGCATTCGCGCTAGGAGAACCAATGACTGAGGAAACACTGGTGAGAAAGGTGTTGAGATCTCTCACAAAGCGGTTCGCCATGAAAGCTCTTGCCGTCAAGGAAGCCAATGATGTGAAAACCATGAGACTAGATGAACTGATGGGCTCCCTGCAGACCCATGAGATGGACATGAATGAAGAAGACCGTCTCACAAAAGTCTCCAGCGTTGGTCTAAAGGCTGAAGTTCTTAAGGATAAGGCAGACGATGCGTCAGAACAACAGTATAACATGTTTGCCAAAAACTTTGGGAAATTTATAAGAAGGCAGTACGGTAAAGGGACTGAGTCCAGCCAGTCGTCTGACTCAAGATTCCAGAAGAATAACAGAACCAAGTTTCAGAAAGAAGAAAAAAATCACAAGAAAAATAGTGCTGAAGACTCCTTATCCGAGAACAAGGGCAAAGGGATCCAATGCAGAGAATGTGAAGGCTTTGGTCATATCCGGGCAGAATGTATTAACACATGGAAGAAAAAGAATGCATATGCTGTGAATTGGAGTGATAGTGACTCTGAGGGGGAAACCAACAACTTTGTTGCTCTCACCGGATGTGTCAAACCCAAAAAGGACCAAAGCATAGAAGAGGAGACCATGAAATCACCTGAAGATCACACTCTATATTCTAGCTACAGTGACCATGATGAAATTACTGACGAGGAAATTGCTAACAACTACAAAGATCTATATCAACAATGGCTGGTTGATATCAAGTGAAAAAAAGATCTATAGAACTCTCTAGAAGATCTAACTGCAGAAAAGGAGAAGCTCAGGAAAGAGGTTAGCACCTTAAAACTAAATTATCAGCAGACTATTACTGATCTCAAAGCCCAGTTGATGGCAGCGACAAACGAAAGAGCTGAGCTAAGCTCCCAAAAAACGGAGTTACTGGCAGTTATATCCTCCCTGAAACTTCGAAGTAACAACTACCAAGGAGATCATTCAGGAGATACAGATGACCTAAAGCAAGAAAATGATACTCTGAAAAGAAGAGAGGTAAATCTTACTGATATTATTGATTCCCTCAAATGTGAAATCGAAACAGGCAAACTTGCTCATGAGGCGACAATAGAAGAGCTGAATCACTTGAAAAAGACAGTCAAAATGCTGAACTCTGGAACAAAAGATCTAGACTCTATTCTGGGAGCACAAAGGATAGGGGGTGGTCATAAAGGGCTTGGATTTACTCGAGGATCAAGCTCCGGAAAGACGGCTTTTGTTAAGGAAGTGCCACAACTACTACCACAACTTGTTCCAGCTGAACATCGTACTCAAAGAAGATCTTTTGCTAAGCCAGAACCGGAAACTGTTCCAGCCAATCATTTCCCACAAAGAAAATTATCTTGGCTTACCACACGACATCTCACAAGACAGCGAGACAGACGAAGATGTTTCTTCTGTAATCAAATGGGACACATTAAGGCAAGATGTCATGAGTTTCATATGTCCTTCAGAAAGGTGAAACAAGTTCAGAAACCACGAATGAAGCAAGTTTGGAGAGTTAAGCAAAGAAGTGAAGTGTGCTATGTTGCATTCAGTTCGTCCAGTCATCTGAAGAAAGAAAAGTGGTACTTTGACAGTGGATGTTCGAGACATATGACTGGAAATCCCGAGTTTCTAACCAGTATAGAAGAATGCAAAGGAAGTTCTAATGTGACTTTTGGTGATGGTGTAGAGAGCAAAGTCATTGGGAAAGGAATCCTAAATGTTCAAGGTCTACCCAGATTGAAAGAAGTTCTTCTTGTCAAAGGTTTACAGGCCAATCTTATCAGCATAAGTCAGTTGTGCGATGGAGAGCATCATGTTCAATTCTCCCAGGATGAATGCGTGGTGTTAAACCAGAAGAATGAACCAGTCCTCACAGGAAGAAGGTCGTCAAATAACTGCTATCTTCTCAACCTAGGTAAACCCAATGCTGAAACTACATGCTTACTGAGCCGTACTGAAGAGATGAACTTATGGCATCAGCGAATGGGACATGTGAACCTTAGAACGTTACAGAAGATTACTTCAGAGGGGCTTGTTCGAGGCATTCCCAGAGTTCGAGGAGAACTTAGCATTGTTTGCGGAGACTGTCAGATTGGAAAACAAATCAAAGTCCCTCACAAGAGCACCACTCAGATAATACAAGCAGACCCCTGGAACTGCTTCATATTGACCTAATGGGGCCTATGCAAGTGGAAAGTTATTCTGGCAAAAGGTATGTTCTTGTTTGTGTTGACGATTTCACAAGGTTCACCTGGCCTTGTTTTTTGAGAGAAAAGTCAGATGCAGTTCAGGCGTTTGTTCAGCTGTGCACTCAACTGGAACGCGAAAGAGAGGATAAAGACGAGCATATAGTAAAAATTAGAAGTGATCATGGGAAAGAGTTTGAGAATGCTGCTCTTGCTGATTTCTGTTCAAAAAGAGGGATTATACAACAATTCTCTTCTCCTATCACTCCTCAACAGAATGGAGTTGTGGAGAGAAAGAATCGAACTATTCAGGAGATGACTCGAGTTATGCTTCACGCAAAGAAGGTGCCTTTAAAATTTTGGGCGGAAGCAATGAATACAGCCTGGTATGTCATTAACAGAGTGACGATTCGATCCGGAACAGAGAAGACTTGCTACGAGTTATGGAAGGGTAAATGACCTACAGTAAAGTACTTTCATGTCTTCGGAAGCCAGTGCTATATTCTCAGAGATCGAGAGTATCTGCAGAAGCTGGATCCTAAAAGTGATGAAGGGATCTTTCTGGGTTACTCTACTAACAGCAGGGCATATCGTGTCTACAACAAGCGCACTGGAGTCGTCATGGAATCCATTAATGTGGTTGTTCAAGATGTTGTGCCAGAAGCTCCTGAGACACATACTACAGATGATGATGATACTCCGTCCCTTCCAGACCAATTGGGAATCAATTGTCCCAACACAACTGTCATTTCTAACACAGATCCCAAACTTCCTACCTCGAATGACAATCAGCCAGAAGAAGATAATAATCCGGATACAACGTCTCCTGATTCCCCTCGTGTCCTTCATCCCTCAAGGGCCATCGAGAAGAATCATCCCATCAGCGAGGTGATTGGTGATCTAAATGAAGGCATCATTACTAGAGGTAAACAAGTAAACTTTCGAGATCTGGCTGGCTTTGCATGCTTCATATCTTCTATCGAACCCAAGAACGTCAAGGAAGCCATCAATGATGAATACTGGGTTGTTGCCATGCAAGAAGAACTTGGTGAATTTCAGCGCAATGATGTTTGGAACCTTGTTCCACGTCCTGATAATGTGAATGTCATTGGCACGAAGTGGATTTTCAAGAACAAGTCTGATGAGCAAGGAAACATCACTAGAAACAAGGCAAGACTTGTGGCTCAAGGCTATACTCAGATTGAAGGAATAGACTTTGATGAGACATTTGCCCCTGTTGCTCGTTTGGAAGCCATTCGACTTCTCTTAGCTCTTGCATGCCACCTGAAGTTCAAGTTGTTTCAGATGGACGTAAAGAGTGCTTTTCTCAACGGGTGCTAAATGAAGAAGTATATGTAGCCCAACCAAAGGGATTCGAAGATCCTCATCACCCGGAATATGTGTATCACCTAAAGAAGGCTCTATATGGTCTTAAACAGGCGCCCAGGGCCTGGTATGAGCGGCTTACAGAGTTCCTTGTCTCTCATGAATATGTGCGAGGGGGAGTAGATAAGACGCTGTTTGTGAAGCACACAGGGTCAGACTTCATCATTGCTCAGATTTACGTGGATGATATTGTGTTCGGCTCTAGCAGACAGACGCTGGTGGACAAATTTGTTGAACAAATGAAAAGTGAATTCTAGATGAGCATGGTAGGAGAGATGAGTTATTTCCTAGGGTTACAAGTTAAACAGAAGGCAGATGGAATCTTTATCTCCCAAAGCAAGTATGCAAGGAACCTTATCAAGAAGTTTAATCTGGAGAAAGCAACTCATAAGAGAACCCCTGCTGCAACTCATGTGAAGGTCACAAAGGATGATGCTGGTACTAAGGTGGATCAAACCTTGTACAGAAGCATGATTGGCAGTCTTCTATACCTAACAGCCAGTAGACCGGACATTGCTCATGCAGTTGGTGTCTGTGCCAGATATCAAGCTAATCCCAAGGAGAGTCACCTGATGAATGTGAAGAGAATTATCAGATATGTTTGTGGAACAGCTGACTATGGTCTATGGTATACCAAGGATACTAACGCATGTCTAGTAGGCTATTGTGATGCAGATTGGGCTGGGAATGCAGAGGATCGCAAAAGTACCTCTGGAGGATGTTTCTTTCTAGGAAACAATCTGGTCTCTTGGTTCAGTAAGAAGCAGAATAGTATATCCTTATCTACCGCTGAAGCAGAATATAATGCAGCCGGAGGTTGTTGTACCCAGGTGGTATGGATGAAACAGATGCTAGAGGAATACGGGGTAAAATAAGGTATGATGACTCTCTACTGTGACAACATGAGTGCCATCAATATATCTAAGAATCCGGTACAACATTCTAGAACAAAGCATATCGATATCAGGCATCATTTCATTCGGGAACTTGTAGAAAAGAAGACTCTCACCCTGACCCACGTATCAACGGAGAAACAGCTTGCAGACATATTCACAAAGGCTTTGGACAATCTTCAGTTTGAGACACTTAGATCCTCTCTGGGTCTGTGTGTCATTGACAACTAAGTGGTTTCGGATCAGGGTGTTCAAACGGTTCTCTCTTATCTATACGTGATAGGTTGACCTGGAGGCAGTATGGATAGAATGAGTTTCAAAGGATTTTCAAGGTATTTCATATTATCTGCATCTTGTGAAGTCATGGTACTCCCTAGTCACTTTATGGCAAAAAGGGGGAGTAAATTTGGAGTTTGAAAGCTCCTTAAAAGATTCAGTTGTGCTAGAGTGTTTATCATGTTTGGAGTTTGAAATCTCCTTAAAAGATTCGTTGTGCTTTTATTGTGTTTGGAATTTGAAATCTCCTCAAAGATTCAGTTGGTAGCTTAGTTAGTAGCACAGCTAGGGAGTTTGAAATCTTCTCAAAGATTCATCTGTATTAGTAGTACAGGTAGCTTCAAATAGGTAGTTTTGCCAAAAATGCCAAGGGGGAGATTGTTAGTTTATATGGCATGTAGTTTGGCAAAACTTAGTATAGTTGTTCTAGCTGTTGTTCAAGACTGGAAGAGACAACTGTCCTAGAACAAGTTGAAGCAGAAGAAGTGTTTCCTAAATCAGATTAGGAAACCTAGTCGACCGTTGGAAGATCAAGGCGGTTGCACATCAGTGGACAGAAGTTGGAAGTTTCCATATTCGGATTTGGAAACTTGTCTAAGCCGACTTAGCACAACTCTGACGCAGCAGTGAATTTCCTAAATCATCTTTGTCGAGTCAGGTGCTTATGGTTTATTGGAAATATCCTTGGAGTCGGTTGCTTGCGCTTGAAGCTATCTTAGTCGAGAAGATAATCGAAGGTTTCTTAATCTAGTTTGAAGACTCGAACGGAGGATTATCTACAAGAGATATGCGCAAGAGATTAGGAAAGGTTTCCTAAAGAGAGAGGCGGTTTAGTTTAGGAATCCTTATTGTTTTAGGGTTTCGACCGCTCTATATAAGGAGTGCTAATACTCGGTTATTAGTACCACTCACGGAGATACAATACACGCTCATACTCATTGAAGGGAGGAGGAGGCAAACGGCGGTGAATCAATCGTAACTGGTTATTCACGACGCACGTATACGGCTGGAGAACTAACCATCACTGGTTAATCGAAGGCGCTCGGATCAATCTGCATTGGTGCTCAACAGATTGATCGAAGGACGAAGCTGAAGGCTCGCACTGAAGTTCTGTCACTGCGCATTCGGGAGAAGGCGCTGATTCTCACGGAGAATCATTCTGGTGGATACGGAGCGGGAGCGAAGATCTAGGGGGAGACCTAGATTGCAATTACTAGAGTGTCCGAGGCTCAGGTTGTTTAAGAGGGATTCTGTAAACGGTAAACCCTGTACTCGCAATGCTCAATAATAGTGAATTGCTATCCACCGGGCTAGAGAACGCCCCCCAGACGTAGGCTCGTTAACGCCGAACTGGGTAACAACTTTGCGTGTCGTTTTATTTCCACATTACTTGTTTTAGCGCATAAGTTGTTTTAGGATTTGCTCTGGATCTCGACCAGAACAACATCTCATCTACCAGGGGAAGATTTCAATATTCACATAAGAAAGATATTCAGTCTAGGGTCTCAACTAGTGACACATCCATCATTGACTTCAAATGATCTATTTTGTGTTCATAAGTGTGGATTTATTCCTTTTCAAGACTTAAACCCTAAAGTAAGGCTTTTTCTAGCGCTTACACCACAAACCACTCCAAAAACAAGACATAGACTTCTAGTTCTGCCTAGACTAATAATCCTTTTCAAGATGTATTAGCCTATGTGCAGCCACTTGATCTCACATTTCCGATCAACCAAGTGGTTTTAAAGAAGGATTAGACTACTCTACCAAGCTTTGCCCTTTCGATGCATCCACTTGGTTTTGTTGTCTAATCTGGATTGAACTACCCGGCTAAGCTTTGCCCTTTCGATGCATCCACTTAGCCTTGTTGTTCAACCGAATAATGGCACGAGAACTAGTTGAACACAAAAAGCATTAAGTAAAAGGATCTCAAAACATTGTCATAGTATAATAGAACCCCTAAACCGAATATAAGCCTTAGCTACTTGTATTCATGTCAAGGAATACAAGTAACCGTAACTTGAACAAGGAAAACAAAAGGTAACCGAAAACAGGAACAAGTGAAGGAGAACAACAAGTAAGTAAGGGAAACCGTGAGCTTTTGTAACAAGAACAATAGCCTTAACTACTTGTATTCATGTCAAGGAATACAAGTAGCCGTGGCTGTGGTAACAAGACAAGAAAGTAAAGAAAGCATTAGCTACTTGTATTCATGTCAAGGAATACAAGTAGCCGTGGCTTTGAACAAGAAAGTAAAGGGGAGAGGAGCTCCAAATCAAGAACAAAGTAAAGTAAAGGAGAGCAAGAACAACAAAAGGAAAGAGAGCTTTGGAGAACAAGAACTTGAAAAGTAAAGTGTGTTTTCATTGAAGTGTGGAGAAGAGAGATAAGCTCTCTTCTCTCTAAAGTGAGCATGGGATGGTCCAACGATTTCTAAGGCTTAAGGCCTCTATTTATAGGAAAAGGAAGACTTGGGGGCTAAGTATTGCAATTGAAATATCCCAAAAGCTAGCCATTTGATTGGTTCTTCCAAAAGCCACCCCACATGGAGTGGAAGAGGATAAGAGCCACCCACTTGGACTTGTCACTTGCATTCCCAAAGGGAAACCAACCTTGGCACTTGGGAACATGTATTGGGTTCTCCAAAAGCCAACCAATCGACTTGGTTTTGGTTGAGGCAACCGGACTTGGATAGTTGAGGCAACCGGACTCCAAAAGCAAACCGAAGTGAATAGTAGAGGCCAACCGGAATATTGGGACTTTGGTTGGTTCTTGGCCGGAACTTGGTTGGGTCATGGTTGTACTTGGCCGGAGCTTGATCGGAGCTCGATCGGAGCTTGATCGGAGGTTGACCGGAGTTGGCCAAAATTTGGCCAGAATTTTGGTCGGAGGCCTTTGGCTCTTGGACTGCGGATTTGGAATGGGCAAGTGATTTTAAGACTAATGGCCGACGTCGTTTTGCCGGAATCTAGCCGGGATCTGGTCGTGGCCTACGTTCTCTCTGTCGGGCATGGGCTCCTCGGGCAATGCTCGGGCATTGGTTGGTTCAACTAGGGCGTTTTGTCTGGGAAGTGAGATTGTCCGAGTTATTAAGCATTTAAAAAACTTTGGCCGAGCTAGAATTACTAGATTCCATGGTTTGCCCGGGCAACTTGAATTCAGAGCTAGACGGCCTGGGCGCGGCCTGGGACTCTCTCGGGCGGGGACCTGGGCGATGCCTGAGCGCGGACTGGTGTTTCTCGGTACTCGTTCTCGGGCCAGGGACCAGACATTTACTGTTCCTCTTGGGACATCTTCTCGGACGGGGTCCGACATTTCTTGGACGCGACCCGGCTGGTTTTCTTGGTCCCAGGTCGAGACTTCTCGGGCCTGGCTGAATTTTCCTCGGGCCATGGTCGAATTTCCTCGGCCCTTGGCTGGCCAGAAATGACTTGGCATGCTTTTTAGCACAAATCTTCCTTTTTAAGCGTGTTTCTCTTTAGACTCCAAAATGGCCTGAAATGCAAAAACACATTAACAAGCATATGTTTGTGCACTCAAAGTGTCTAATTTGGTGGGTTTAGTGTACTCGATGAATCGTATAAATACGTGCCATCAGGTTGCACGGGTGAAGTATGGTCCTGGAATTCTTTCTCTGATAAAGTCACAACCTTTTTATTTCTCGTATTTAATTTCTCCTATTTTCATCACACCAAAACCTTTGTTAAATCGGAATAGCTAAATAGGTCACTCTTTAACAAGTACTCACACACGTCTGTTCCTTGGATAGACCGTTGGCTTACCAAGGTTATAAATTTTGTTTGACTGCAATTCGACCCCTAAAACTCATAACTTGACGACTATAAAGGGTTAAAAATACGCTTGTCAACCACCTCTTACAATAACAGGTTTTAAATTAAAAACCATTAAGGAGTAAGAAGAATTCTTAGAAGAAAATTTTAAGAATTTGAAAATAACCACTCTTGATAAGGAGTTAAGAAATAAATTAATTGAAAAACTTGATTATAAGGAAGTCTACAAAGACCAGATTAATAAAATTCACAAATGGGCAAATATAGGCCAACTACGGGAAAATATTATTACCCTAGACCAATACCAGCAGATGTTCTTATAGAAGAATCTAATGAGATTATAACTAATAGTTATAGTGGAGGCCATATCAATGAATGAAACATAGATGGTTATGCTGACAATTGTATTTTTTGTATAGTCAAAAGAATTTCTAAATGACCAGTAAGACCGGTGTCGAACCCAAGGGAGCAATTGGATTTTACGCTAGGTAGATCAAGTTTTTATCTCGGCTATTCCTTCAAATCAATTATAATAATAATTAACGATCAAGAAAACAAGTAATGAAATGTTTTCAAAGGGTTTCAATTCAATTAAAGAGAGTTTCGAGGGGTTATTCCCCTCCTTGGCAATTTCCCAACGATCATGTACACAAGAGTTAATTCATCCTTAGGAGTTGATTGGTTCAAACCTAGCTTGGGCTAAGGTAGACTAACTATCGTGTGATCTATCCTAGTCAAGCCATCTCAATTAGGACCTCACTTTGTCAAGATATTGATTCACTCTATAGCACTATTATCCTTGGAACATCTCCCAAGGTAATAAATGGTATAGGCATTAAGCTTTGGTTAACCACATACCCATGCATTTACTCCCGTAAACACTAGATAAGTTCATTTCCACATTATCCAAATCATCACTAAGCTCTTTCAACACTTAGATCATGATTCTAAGGTAAACATGTCACTTAGGCATTTTATCAAACACTTAGCAACATATCATGAATGGAACACTTAGTGAAAATGAAATCAACTCCATAGATTGCAAATAGAATGTGTATACATGATCATTGAGTACCAAGGAGGGTTGTAAATCCCTCAAAACACAAGGAGACTACTCACACATCATGTAAGACAACATGGTGTGAGTAGGGTTTAATGACAACACAAAGAGAATAGAAGAGGAATAGAAATAGGATGATTAATCCTAGAATCTCCCTTTGATCTTCACTCCTCCTTGGTTGGATGATGATGGATGACCTTGATTTGATCTCTTTTCCTTGTCTTTTCCCCCAGGATGACAGGTCCTAGGTCAAAACAACCTCTTTCTATTTATAGCCTTGGGTACTATTCGTCACTGTAGCAGATCTCAGCCGACCGGCTGAGTTGGAGGACAAGTCCAGCCGGGCGGCTGAGTTGGACCGATTGGCACGATTGTACAGGGCAGAGGCCAGCTGGGTGGCTGGGTAGTCAACCGGGCGGCTGAAAGTAGCCGGTTGCTTTGAAGATGAAGTGCAGGATCCAGCCAGGTGGCTCGACGGTCAGCCGGGCGGCTGAACTTGGCTGATTGCACCTAGCCTTGATCCTTAATCCAGCCGGCCGGTTGGTGTAGGGGTAATTGATGGATGCACAGTCGTTATGTGCAAACGTCAAGAATAAATTTATAAGTCCGCTACTCGCGACTTTACTACTGGGTAGCAAGTGGTAGGTAGGGGTCGAACCCAAGGGAGTCAGTGTGGATTAATTGTTCTTTAATGAAGCTTATGCAGAAATTAAATGCAATTGGGGTTGGGTTTGAGTATGATTTGAGAACTGAAAGTAAATTACAATAATTGATAATGGACTGTGAGGAAAGTATTCGGTTTTAGGGGCCTTGTATCATATTTGTTTATCATTGACCGCTAATGACCATACCAAGCATTCGAAATCGAGGCTATTCCTAGCACAAGACTTGCAACGTCGTGTAGAACACTTGAAATGATCATGCTAAATGTTCAAAGATGAATCGAGGCTATTCCTAGCACAAGACTTGCAACATCATTTAAAACACTTGTTCTAAGCAAAACTAATTCCTCCTTTCGAAGTATCTTAGCCGTAAGTGCATCCATTTGGTCCCTTTGGTCCAGTTTCCAAATGATTTTTAAGATAAGCCGAACTCCTCGATAAGTTTTGCTTGTTACAGCTTCCACTTACCGAGTATGTTCACGAATTCCCACGGAAGAGCTTATTGCTTGTCAGGCACTCAACCTTGGAAACTCTGACTTGAAATATGGCACATAGAACAAGTATCGAACATAAAGGTATACTAAGAGTAAAGTCTAAAACATTTATAATACAAGCACACCCCTTCAACCGAATAACTAGTTTAGCTACTATTCACCGCGCTAAACATTATAACTAAGGAAATAAAACAGTTGAATAAATACTAAAAATAATACTTACAACTGTTGAAGCACCAAGGGAGCTATCCTTTATTTCCAAAGCGAAGAACAATTTTATTGAAAATGAAGAGAGGAGGGTTAAGCCCTCTCTCTCTCTAAAGTGTGTACAAGTATGGGATATGGGATGATACAAATGAGAGGAGGAGCTCTCATATTTATAGGCTAAGGGAGGAGGAATGGAGGGTGGAGATGGCTCCATGTGGTTGTGCATCCAAGGGAGGAGGAGGAGGAGATGGAGATGTGGTGGAGGAGACACCACATGGCAAGCTCTCCATGGTGGAGCTTCTAGCCGCCGGCGGCTTTGGGAGGAGAGGAGGAGGAGCCGCCATGTGGAGGTGTGGGAGTGGTGGAGGGAAGGTGAGAGGGGGGAGCCGCCCATGTGAGGAGGAGGGTGGAGTTTTGTGAGTTTTGTACAGTCTTTTCACAAAACTATCAGTCCAATTCCGCTCCGGTCTGTCTTTGATTATTCCTCTGTTTGATTTAATTTGAGTAATTCAATGTCAGGATCTTGAGATTTCTTCATTCAGCGTCTGATCTTGACCTTGGATTGACTCTTGATATCTTTTCAGCGTAAAATCCTCTCCTTAGCCTGTATTCTCTCTAAGCGCCAAAATACCCTGTAGAAATATATCGAGACTAACAAGTAGAAGTTAAATAGACAAAGTGTCTAATTTGGTGGGTTTAATTGTATTTATGATTCGTATAATTATGGTCCATCAGTAATTCCCAGCCGGTCGGCTGAAATGCCTTTGGTCAATTTTTGCTCCAAAACTTCGATTTTTCCTCGAGATTTCGTACTTACGCTTCGACACTGAGATATCTTGTTTTGTACCTGAAACGTACGAAAAGAGATCAAATGACACCGAATTAATGCCGGAAACGAACCTAAGCTATAGTGATAAGCGGGTATTAATAAGTCGAAAACTCAACTTATAACCACTCCACACTTAAGCTTTGTTCGTCCCGAACAAAGTATGCAAATATGTCAAGGTTGTGCAAATGGCGAAATGCTAGTGGTGCTATGTTTTTCGTCTATTTGCCTCACTAGCTTTCACAAGGTCTCGATCATTATTGCTAAACATGTTATTGAAAAGTAAATGCAAGTATATACAACCTAACTAGCTCCTTTTCGTAGGCGTTACAAATGCATTTAGCATATGCATTAAGCCTTTACACCCCTAGGCTACCCTAGTGGACGAGTTATAGTCTCGTGAGAGTTTTCAGAAAAGGGAATACTAACAAATCCCAAATGCACTTATCCCATGAGAATTAATTCAAGAGTGTTCAACCAAGGCTAGGATTTCTCAAAACAACTTCCTCACCCCACGCTAGGACTACCATCACAATATCATCAAAAGAACTTTTGAACCACTTTGAGCACCCTTGAGGTTGTGCATTCAAGGTCATCAATACTAGAGCTATCAATCGTCTCATCCAAAAGTCTACTCATTTTCAAGGCAATACAATAGAAGTAAAGTATTTAGTTTGCACAAAAATTGTCAATCGCTCACCTATATGCTAGCTAGGGCTAGTCCATGGGTTTGCGACATGGAACTCATTCCCAAGTTTTAGGCGCTTAAGCATTAATCCATAAGGGAAGAGGAGTCCGACACTAGGGTTCTTTAATAAACAAGCATGGACCAAGTGATAACTCCCGTGCAAGCACATGGGTCGTCCAAAAATCATTCTAACAAGCACAAAATGCAAATGATGAATCCCGCACAAATGAAGAATGGAGGAAAAACATAGGGTCAAGTTTTAAGTGCTTCTTATTTTCTTTTTGAAACGGCCTTGGGCCTACAAATGCTTTCTGAGGGGGAACTTACCTTCCTAACCCCCGGCATTTGTATATTTTGGAGCAAAACTTCTCGTGATCATTGAGAAAGTTTTTAGTCGGGGCTTTGCCCTCTTTGACCGCAAACATCATTTTTTTTCTTTTGAATGGGGCCTATTTTTCGCCCTCTTTTGACTCCACACTTAAAACTTGACAATATGTTCAAAAAGTGTATGGAATGTGTGGGAATCAAACATGAACAAGGCACCGTGTTAGAGAACTCAAGTCACCAAGGAGTATTCAAAGGGTCTAAGTTTTTAACGAAGATTCTAAAAGGTGCTTGCTATAACTTGATCCAAGGTATTTCAACGAAAATACTTAGAGAATTGGATAGACGAAAGATAGCAATGATATTGGTTCTCAAGAATACACATTCAATGGACTAGGTTGGTTCTAAGCTCAAGATCCAATGAATGAGACAAATAGGCTAGATGTGATTTATAGGAATTTAGAATCGATAGTCATAAGCCTATGTGGTTAAAAATACTCTCTTGTAGGGATAAAGTGCAAAAGATGCAAGTGTCCATCTAACAATGATATGCATGGAATGAAAACATGTGAACTATGCGCATTAAACCACTCCACACTGAATTCAAGCTTAGTCCCTAAGCGCAACGAATGATAAAATAAAGGCAAAGGCGCATAGAAACTCCCCTCATTTGTAGAGCCGGTGACATAACTCTTTGGAGTAAGAAATAGCCGTTTGGTTGCAAGTGTAGATAAAGAAGGTGAATTTGGACATGGTAAGAATATGTAAGTGTATATCCTGTGGAGTGAGCAACATAAATGGTAAACACCGTCAATATCATATGAAATGTAGCATACAACCAAAGGCAAGTCAAGACTATAATCACCCAAAATGGCATACATCATCCAAAATTGCGCCAAAAGGCGACTTAACATCCAAAAACATCATCCAATGCAATAAGTCCATAAGAGATACATATGTGAAAAACCAAATGAAGCACGGACTCATGATGTAGCCTCATCGCCTCCCGAACTGGCATCTCTAGCAGAATCTCTATCATTCTCCAATGTTACACCCGGGAATAGCGGAGCATCATCCTCTCTGACTGAACTCTCTCGCTCCACTGTGCCACCAGTGAGTGGCGTGCCCACCTCCCCCGACTCTGGAAGCTGGCATGGTAGGCAACGGGGAGGCACCACGAGGAGCAGAAAACTCTGGAGCGACTGGCGGAGCTATTGAGCCACCGGAACCTCTGACTAAGGACAACACCGTAGATCGGAGCCACTCCCACTCCTGGAGAGCTCTTGCGTCTGACTCTTTAACAAAGTCCTCGAGTCTAGTCAGGCCACTCCTCAAGTCCGCGATATCGGAGGAGATCCTCTGCCTCCACTCGGCCGAATCACTTGTGGCAAGAGGAGGACTCTCAATAGCAGGTGCCATTGGGGGCAGCTCCTCATCAATAGGCTCCTCATCAATGGGCTCCTCATGCTCGTCAGCCGGAAGAGGGTAAGGGATAGGAGAGGGAGGGGGGAAGGGGTAAGGTTGAGTCGGCAATACCGGCTATTCTTCAATTTGTAGGCCTCCCTCTTCCTCCTTGCGGCAAGCGGAAGCTCTCTCTTGTGAGGCCTCTTGTCTTCCTCCCAAGTAACTAGACTTCATGGTTGCTAAATCAAGGATCCTCTTGGATGGCGTGGGGCATCCC
Organism: Rhodiola kirilowii; assembly: GCA_033675215.1. NCBI lineage: Eukaryota > Viridiplantae > Streptophyta > Magnoliopsida > Saxifragales > Crassulaceae > Rhodiola > Rhodiola kirilowii. Next base: position 27,772,471 of record CM066196.1, on the reverse strand, counting down.
TCAAGGCCAAAGGTGAAGTTACACCCCATGGCAAGTAAAGTAATGAAAGAACCCCCTCCCAAAGCAAGGTTACGTGAGGACTTGCTAACATAGCTCTCAAATTAGGAGCCAAGGATGTCAATCCACTGGATAGTGTGTCTAAACTCAATCTCCATCATTAAGTTAAGGTCGGGATAGGACACTGAGCGAGCTAGCTCCGAACGGGTATTGATCCCGATGGCGATAATGTGGTGGATCACCTTCCAAACTGGGGCAGTGATCGCTGAAGAGTTGTAGGAAGGGGCGAACCACTCTTGTCGTCCTGAGATCAGCTTCCAAAACCTACTCTGCTGGTGCTCATTGAATGACAGAGCCCGTCGTTGAGGCACTGCAAAATTTACATTTATAAGTCCACTACTCGTGGCTCACTATTGATTAGTAGAGCGGTAAGTAGGGGTCGAACCCAAGAGAGTCAGTGTGGAATAGTTGTTCTTAAAAAGAAAGAAAATAAAGTAAAGACAGGTTTGTTTTTTGTTGTTGTTTTATGACAGAAAGTAAATACTGAAAAGTAAAGAACTAAAAATAAGTGCTGAAAGTAAAGGACTGAAAGTAAAGTACGTGAAAGTAAAGAACTGAAATTAAAGTGCGTGAAAGTAAGTGCTTGAAAGTAAGTGCGAAAAATAAGATTGAAAGTAAGTGCGTAAGTAAGTGCGAAAAGTAAATACTGAAAAGTAAGTGCTGAAAGTAATGTGAGAAAGTAAGTGCTGAAAAGTAAATTGCTGAAAGTAAAGACGAAAGATATTCACATAAGAAAGATATTCACATAAGGAATATATTCAGTCTAGGGTCTCAACTAGTGACACATCCATCATTGACTTCAAATGATCTACTTTGTGTTCATAAGTGTGGATTTATTCCTTTTCAAGACTTAAACCCTAAAGTAAGGCTTTTTCAAGCGCATACACTACAATCCACTCCAAAAACAAGACATAGACTTCTAGTTCTGCCTAGACTAATACTCCTTTTCAAGATGTATTAGCCTATGTGCGGCCATTTGATCTCCCATTTCCGATCAACCAAGTGGTTTTAAAGAAGGATTAGACTACTCTACCAAGCTTTGCTTTTTCGAAGCATCCACTTGGTTTTGTTGTCTAATCTGGATTGAACTACTGACACGCGTATTTTTAACCCTTTATAGTTGTCAAAGTGTGAGTTTTAGGGGTCAAATTGTAGTCAAACAAAATTTATAATCCTTGGTAAGCCAAGGGTCGATCCTAGGAGCAATGCGTGCGAGTACTAGTTAACAAGTGACCTATTTAGCTATTCCGATTGAAAAGAGGTTTTTGTTGTTTGTAAATTGCAGAATTTAAATTGCGGAAAATAAATGTTGTGTTTTTATTCAGAGAGAGAATCCCAGAATCCTTCTTCACCCGTGCTAACCCACTAATCATGCGATCATGGCAAGTTAAATATTTATGCTATCGAATATGGAATAAAACCGAAATAACACTAGACAAGCCGCCCATCCACGGATCATTGTCTAGATCAATCTCCATCATTGAATGCCGCCCATCCACGGATTATCAACGATTTCGATTTATTAAAATAATGGGTTTCCTACCAAATCATGTAACATGACCTAATATCAATTTCATGCATTCCGGTTAATCCCTAGGGCCCATCCACCTTTCGGCATATAACCTAGATACGTTCTACCAATGCAAACATGCCCTTTGATGTAAATACATGCATAGAACGATAATATGAAGCACACATTGAAATTGAATAATCGAATTGCATAAACATAAACTTTAATTGATCACATGAAGAGTTAGGGTTACATAGCACGGGATCCGTAGGATCCCGGAATAGAGAGGACTACTCACTGTTCATGGTAATTAAACCTAAAACAGTGTATAATGAAAGTAAGGGACGAGTAAACCGTAAACGATGAAGCTCGTTAATCCTCACGATGAATTCTGTCTTCTCTCCCAAGTTAGGGTTTTTTTCTCTTCAAAATAGCACACCCTTTTTGATCTGGTCGAGCCCTCTATTTATATAAAAGCACTCAATATTTCCAAAATAAGCCCAAAAGTCGAATTTGGAAATCAGTCGAGATTCATTGACGGTCCCGTGACCCGGCTTCGTCACGGGCCAAATCGTCTCGTCACGGGTGGCCAAAGTCCTCGCGTCTCCTGAGTTTGCTCGAGCTGCCCGTAACGCCCGTGACCAGGGGGTTCGTCACGGGCGTGAGAAATCCATGCCGCTCCTGAACTACCTCAGTCTGCCCGTAACGCCCGTGACCGGGAGGTTCGTCACGGGCCTATGGTCTTTATGCTGGATTTTGACTGATTTCTCCATCTTTTCGTGCAATCAGGCTCATATCGAGTCATCGTGTAATTCAAACCTGAAACACTAGGAAAATAGATTAAATGATAACAAAATGTTCGGAAAACAAACCTAATCCATCATCGAATGAGGTGAATAACAGGTCAAGAACTTGACCGATCAAAACACTCCACACTTAGGATTTGTTCATCCCGAACAAAGTTAGGAATAGGGCCAAAAAATGCAAGTCTCATGAGGCATAACCAGTCTTAGAGGGATCGAACTACCTACTCAAGTGACATGTGATCAATCCTACATAGAATAGAAATAAAAGGATAACTCACTGTCGTAGAGGACACGAATGCATTTAGCGTATGCATCAAGCCTTTAAACCTATAGGCTGCCCTAGTAGGACGAGTATAGTCTCGTGAAGGTTTTCAGGAATGGGACTACCTACAAATCCCTTGTACAACTAACTAGCATGTATGCATGAAATGGTGCTCAACAAGTCATAGTAAAGTCATGTCATACTTCGGATTCATCGTGTTACCTCAACTTCAAGACAAACATCTTCATCAAAGTTTCAGACAATCATAGATTAAACGAGTTGTGCATTCAAACGGTCAGTACACACGACTAACAAACGCCTCATCAGAAGTTCTAAATAGTTCTATAGCAACGGGATAAGCATGAAGAGTTGCACAAAACATGCTCGCCATTCACCTATGCTATCTAGGGATAGTCCACGGGCTCTTGGCGCAAAGCTCATTCTCAAGTGCCAAGGACTAGGCAATGGCCCTTAAGAGAAGAGGAGCCTGGCTTAATAATTTTTCTGAAAAATAGAACGAAAAATTGCATAGGAAATTTCAGTGCAAGCACGAGGATCGTCCCTTAGACTATAGTATATGAATTCTCAAGATATGCTATGATTCGCACGCAGTGAAAAGGTGGATTTACACTACGCCAAGCAGAAGGGAGCAGAAATTGTTTCAAGAGTGTTTTCCAGATACCAGGGGTGACTTTTCTCACCGGGTCCTTGGTATTTTCTGCTTTCGCAGAATCAACAAAAGCATATATCGATTTTTTTTTGCATACTATGCTCGGGGCCAATGTTGCACCCATTTTCCAGAATTTAGAACTTTGCTTTTGAGGGGAAAACTTGAAGGTCAATTGTCTAACTCCACACTTAAAGCTTGGCATAGTGTATGAATAAAGGCGGGTGCATGCAAATCACGACAAGGGTAGAGAATCATATACTAGTACTAAGGTCACCTAGAAAAAGATATGCAATTTTAAGCTTTTGAAAGTTTTGAAACGGTGCCTACTAGTATCAAGTCTTAAACATGCTTCAAGAAATACGTAGAACATGTGATAGGCGAGGGTTAGCAATGATACTGACTCAAGAGAATGCACGTACGAGTAAAAATATTTCAAGTCCTAGATTTTGAATCCAAAAGAATGTCAATCAGTCAAGGAGTATCGTAGAAAACGAGGATTTCAATCGCAATACATAGACAGTTGAGCATGTACAATTAGTGAATATGATATGCAGTGCATGTGACTATGCGCTACCCACTCCACACTTAAGATCGAGCTTAGTCCCTAAGCAAAAAATATATAAAATAAGAGAAAGTTCATAGGAACTTCACTCGTGCGTGGTGGTGCGAAAGTCAGAGAGATTAAACGATGACTGGTGAGTGAAATATGACCTGCGAGCTGGTAGAGTGCGAATAAAAATATAGAGCTGCACAAGGTATAAGTTAGCATTGATAATCGCGAGATGAATAGAAAAAATGAACGATGTGAGTAAAGATGAACAACAATAATGGGATAACTCAAACATCGAATAGGAAGAAAGCAGTGAATAATATCCAAAAGTCAGTGTACAATGATGTGAAATGCAGCAAATACTGACAATATGGCAAAGAAAATTAGCATAATAAAATCCGAAAGGGGAGCTAGCTAGCCCCATCGTCAAAGGTATCCCCATTGGGGCCAAACAACCGCTCAATGCTGTCTGAGTCTGCAGGAGGAGCGGGAGCAGAAGGGCCAGCCCCGGGGTTCTGTGACCAATACTGCGCTGCCTGCATACGGAGTGCTGCAAACTCATCTTTGAGCTGATTATGGGAGACGGAAAGCTGGCTCTGAGTGGAAATCACGGGGGCTTGGTTTGCCAAAATCTGGCGCTGATAGGCCATCATAGCCCTCAGCTCATCTCGAAACTCATGCCGTGTGGCGATGATCTGCTGCTGGGTGTCGATGATCTGCTGATGGGAGGTCTCCAAGCGTGTGAAACGCTCTTCGAGCAAGAAAGGCATCTGATCGGCAGCAGGAAAGGGCTGAGGAGGGGGAGGGATGTGGCTAGCTGCTGGAGGTGAGCGCGCCCCATCCATGAAAGCATCCTCAAGTGGAGGCTGGGCTGCGACCTCGGGCTCATTCCCGGCAGGGTCCTCGAAATCAGGCTCTGGAAAGGGAGCATTGCTCGGTACTTGCTCCATGCGCTGTCGCTTCTTCTCAAGCCGCTTGCCCTTGACACCGGTGGTTGGAATGGGTTTGTGATCCCATGTCAAATCCTTCTTAAGCATCTGACAGTTAAGCATCTTCTTGGTGTCTAATTCCCAGACACGAGAGCTCTCAGGGGAGCCAAAATCAAAACCCAACTCTTCGCCCAATATAGTGACAAAGAGGCCACCGCTAACCGCTCCATTGACATTAACTCCAGTGAGCCTGCGCCCATCCAGAAAACGATCGGACAGGATAGCAAACCAATCAACGGGGAGGCTAGAGCTCATAGCGATCATAATGTTGATGTCCTTTTCATTGCACACCGTGCCCCCCTCTATTCGGACATTGATTGCCATGGCAACCAAACGGTGGACCACTTTCCACTCTCCATGCTGAATGCAGGCTGCTGGATGCGTGGCCAAGTACGGGTTGTCAAACCCTGAGATAAACTGCCAGAAAGCACTGTGCTCGTCCTAATAATAATGTTCATTGTGGCCATCCATAGGGAAACCCAATATACGACACACCTCAGCTTTATCTAATGAGAATGGGGTGCCATTCAACTGAAAATTCCATCCGGTAACACCCGAGTCATCCCGCACGGGATCAAAAGAAGCTACAAATTCATATAAAGCGACTGGATGCGTAGCAGCCTGACGAGAAAATATAATATCCAATCCAGAGGCAATAAATATATCCCGCACTGGGTCCAAGACACGAAGATCTCTTAATGACTTAAAATGTGGAACTAAAGTGGGTCTGCAGAATTTGAAAGTCCACAATTTGTCATATACCTGCTTCAGCTCTGGATCAGAAAATACGGGACTGCTCTCATGGTCAAAAATCCGACGAGCAAGGGATGCTGGCAGTGCAGGAAGAGCAGGGGGATCGGAAGCAGCGGTTGATGTCCTGGTGGCTCGCCTGCCTTTCGTAGGAGCCATAGGAGGATACGGATTTTTGGATTTAGGGTTTTGTGGAATAGGGGATTTGTGAATTTAGGGTTTATAGAAACCCTAAATTTAGACTAGGCGGGAGGTGGAGGACGGATTGAGGAGATGGTGGTGGCTGCTGGCGGACGGAGGACGGACGGGCAGAGGAAGGCGGCAGACGAAGGATTGGTCGGTCGGATCGAAAGGAGAGGACTTCGTCGGTTTCGGATTCGGGAGAAAACACTTTGAAAATTTTGGTTTTTTTTATTTCTCTCCCCGAACTGATATAAGAAGCAGATGCCCATTCCGCTCGTGACGAGTCCTTTGGTCACGGGCTGAACGGGTTGCATAATTGGGCAAACGTTCTGAAAGTGCGCGAAGACCCGTAACGCCTGTGACGAGTCCTTTGGTCACGGGCTGAACGGGCTGTCCAACATAAGCAAACCTTCTATCTTGGCACGAAACCCCGTAACGCCCGTGACGAGTCCTTTGGTCACGGGCTGAGCGGGCTGTCCAAAATAAGCAAACCTGCTGTCTTGGCACGAAACCCCGTAACGCCCATGACGAGTCCTTTGGTCACGGGCTGAACGGGCTATTCCAGATAAAACCTGACTTTTCAAACCCTAGTTCGCGATCGCCTTCGGCGATGAAGATCTTTCTGAACAGTCCTGCAATGGTCACACACATAACATACAATGCAAAAGAAACGAAAGAAAACTTACAGCGCGGGTTACTCCCCGGAGAGACCTAGTTTAACGTCTTGGCGAGACATAGCAAAGGTGATAGCACTAGGAGCATTCTCGGGAAGTCCCTTGCTGAGATCCCTTCCCGAGAAGTAGGTTGTCGTCAATCCCGTCAGGAGGTGCAAGATGCTTCAAAACGTGATAGTGCTTGAGTCGTTGCCCATTAACTACCATTGATTTACCTCCTTCCACACTGATTTCCACATGCCCGTCTGGATGTGCTCGTTCTACTGTATAAGGGCCACTCCATTTAGTGCGCAATTTTCCAGGAAATAATCTAAGACGGGAGTTGTAGAGAAGAACTCGCTCGCCTTCGTTGAATTTCGGCGCACTATCCTCTTGTCATGCCACTTCTTTGTTCTCTCCTTATAAATCCGAGCGTTCTCATATAAATCTAGCCGAATTTCATCAAGCTCGTGGAGCTGCAGTATTCGCTTTTCCCCTGCTGCTTTCATGTCCATATTCAGCTCACGAATAGCCCATAATGCCTTGTACTCGAGTTCGACCGGCAAGTGGCAGGTTTTTCCATAGACGAGTCTGAACGGACTCATACCGATAGGTGTTTTGTATGCAGTCCTGTATGCCCACAGTGCGTCATCTAGCTTGGACGCCCAGTCTTTCCTGTGGCTTGAAACTGTCTTTCCCAATATGCTCTTGATCTCTCTGTTAGAGATGTCTACCTGTCCACTGGTATGAGGGTGATAAGGGGTGCCAATTTTATGATACACGCCATACTTTTTCAGCAACGTCTCGAAGTTTCTTTCTTTAAAATGAGAGCCGCCATCGCTGATGACTGTTCTGGGTACTCCGAACCGAGGGAAAATCACCTTCTGAAACATTTTGATGACTACCTTGGCGTCGCAAGTAGGAGTAGCGACTGCTTCAACCCACTTAGAAACATAGTCGACTGCTACCAAGATATACTGATTTCCGAAAGAAGGTGGGAATGGTCCCATGAAATCAATCCCCCATACATCGAAGAGGTCCACTGCGAGGATGCTCTGCTGGGGAATCTCCTGCTGCTTCGAAATATTACCTGTCCTCTGGCACTGGTCACAGGCCTTGACGAAGTCATGTGCATCCTTAAATAGTGAAGGCCAGAAAAAACCGGATTGTAGAACCTTTGTTGCTGTTTTCGAACCAGCCCCATGTCCACCGTACTGTGAAGAGTGGCAACGCTCCAGAATAAACGGGATCTGATCCTCATCGACACAAGTCCTGTAGAGACCGTCAGCGCATAATCTATAAAGGAAAGGGTCATCCCAGAAGTACCTTTTAACGTCGGAAAGGAATTTCCTCTTCTGGTTGTGCGAGAGGTCAGGAGGGAGGATGCCACAGGCCAGGAAATTTACGAAATCTGCATACCATGGGACGTTGTCCACATCAATGTGCATCAGCTGTTCGTCCACTAGAGAATCATTTATCGGGAGCGTGTCCTCTTCGCGGTTGAGCTCTCCTAGCTCTAGGCGTGACAAGTGATCTGCAACCAGATTTTCAGCACCGTTCTTGTCCCTAATTTCAATGTCGAATTCCTGGAGTGGGAGGACCCATCGGATAAGACGAGGTTTGGAGTCCTTCTTCGACAGCAGATACTTGATAGCAGCATGATCGGTGTACACAATGGTCTTCGAACACAATAGGTACTGCCTGAATTTCTCGAACGCATAGACAACGACCAGCATCTCTTTCTCGGTCGTAGTGTAATTAACCGCTGCTCTGGCGAGGACCTTGCTGGCGTAGTAAACTACGTGTAGTTTCTTGTCAATGCGCTGCCCCAAAACTGCTCCTACTACAAAGTCACTAGCATCACACATTAGTTCAAACGGCAACTCCCAATCGGGAGGTTGCACTATAGGAGCGGAAGTAAGAGCAGTTTTTAGACTGTTGAAAGCATTTAAACAAGAATCGGTAAATTTAAACTCAGCTTCCTGACAAAGAAGATCAGTGAGCAGCTTTGCTGTCTTCGAGAAATCCTTGATAAATCGCCTGTAAAATCCAGCATGCCCAAGAAAACTCCTGATCCCTTTTACATCTTTTGGTGGGGGCAGCTTTTCAATCACCTCTATCTTTGCGCGATCAACTTCGATACCTCTGTGGGAAACCATGTGTCCAAGCACTATACCTTCCTGCACCATAAAGTGACACTTCTCCCAGTTCAAAACCAGGTTAGTGTCAACACAACGACGAAGAACATCAGTAAGGTTAGAGAGACACGAATCGAATGAGGAACCATACACCGAAAAATCATCCATAAATACTTCCATGGTGTGTTCCAAAAAATCAGAAAAGATAGCCATCATGCAACGCTGAAATGTGGCCGGCGCATTACAAAGACCAAATGGCATACGTCTATAAGCAAAGGTGCCAAAAGGGCAAGTGAAAGTAGTTTTCTCCTGGTCCTCGGGGTGTATGGGGATCTGGAAAAATCCACTATAACCGTCGAGGTAGCAGAAAAATTTATGCTTTGCTAGACGTTCTAACATTTGATCAATAAAAGGCAAAGGGAAGTGATCCTTAAGAGTAGCCTTATTCATTTTCCTATAATCAATGCACATACGCCAACCAGTCACAGTACGAGTAGGAATCAATTCATTTTGCTCATTTCGTACAACAGTATGACCTCCCTTCTTAGGGACTACGTGCACAGGACTAACCCACTTACTATCAGCTACAGAATAAATGATGCCGGCATCTAATAATTTCAGAATTTCTTTCTTAACAACATCATTCAATTTGGGGTTCAAGCGTCTCAAGGCATCCCTACTAGGCCTAGCATCGTCCTCAAGGTTAATTCTATGCATACACAAATCTGGGCTAATCCCCTTGAGGTCGTCTATAGAATATCCTAGGGCTGGTCTATGTTCTCGCAAGACAACAAGCAATTTCTGGGTCTCTACATCAGTCAAGGATGCATTAACAATCACCGGGTAGGTTGAGTTAGGGCCCAGAAATTCATACCTGAGACTTGCAGGTAGAGGTTTCAGCTCTACCGTGCAAGATTCCTTACCAGTGTCTCCTGCGGCATCAGCTGCGTCCGCACCCTCTATGCTCATGGCGTAGACATCCATCGGTATAGGGCAGCCTGGTATAACCTTGTAAGACTCAATAGAGGTCAGTGAAATTGGCTGATCAACATCAGCAGAGTCTAACACATCACAATCAGCAAGAAGACTAGGAGTTCTGCACATGTCAGGTAGATAAAAGACAACACGTTCGCTGCCTACTCGCAAAGCAATAGATCCCCTATCCATGTCAATAACTACCCTAGCAGTGTAAAGCAATGGTCTACCAAGTATAATCGGGATGTCGGTGTCCTCTGATATCTCTAACACGATAAAATCAGCAGGGATATAAATATTCTTCACCCTGACAGGTACGTCTTTCAGAATCCCTTTCGGGAGTCTGCAAGAACGGTCCGCAAGGCGAATAGAGATATTCGTAGGACAAAGATCACCCAAATTCAATTTAGCATAAAGATAATAAGGCATGATAGACACGCTAGCACCTAGATCACACAAAGCACGACGAATAGTAAGACCGCCAATATCACAAGGAATAGAAAAACTCCCTGAGTCCTTAAGCTTAGGCGGCATGGGCAGGTGCATGGCAGCGCTACACTCCTCACTTAGGGCCACTGTCTCGGTTCCGTCCATCTTCCGTTTCCCGGTCATGATCTCCTTCATGAATTTGGCATATGTCGGAATCTGCGTGATTGCATCTGTGAAGGGCATAGTGATGTACAGCGTACGGATCTTATCCACAGAATTTCATGAACTCTTTGTCTCTTCTAGCACCCTTGAGACGCTGAGGGAACGGGATCGGAGGCTTATAAGGAGCTGGCTCCACTGTCTGCGCAGAATTTTCCTTTCGGTTTTCAGCTTCTGGTGATGTTTCTTCATCAGCTGACGCAGAATTGAGCGCTGATTTTTCTGCTCCTGTTCGAGTGTCCTGGGCAGATATCATCTCTTGGTGTTTGCCACTTCGGAGAGTTATGGCATTCACCGACTCCCTAGGGTTATGCTCTGGTGTTGAAGGGAGTTTCCCATGTTCCCTAGTCGCAGAATCTGCCTGTTGAGCAACCTAATTACCTATCATCTGGATTGTCTGCTCGAGCTCTTTCACTCGCCTGTCCTGCTCTTGAGCTCGCTTATCTGCCTCTTGAGCTCGCCTATCAGCCTCTGCCATGAAATTAGCCATCATGGCCTCCAAGCTAGATGATCCGCTAGTCTCCTGCTGCTTGGGCTGCTGCGGCTGATATGAGTAACCACTTGAATTCTGATTTTGCTGCCCTTATGACTGGTTGTTGTACTGAGGCTTTGACTGATAGGAAGTATTGTTCTGTTCTTGAGTTCGAACGTTGTATTGGCCTCGTGGCTGATACGGTGCATTGCCTTGTTGCTGTTTGTACGGGAAACCAGTAGGCGCCGGGTTCTGGGGCTTGTAAGACAAGTTAGGATTATTCCTGTTCGGGTTATCCCACCTGTTCGTGGGTGGTCCATAGCCGGGACCAGCCCCCTGATTATTCTGCCCGACATAGTTTGCGTCCTCCTGATTACCGTTTTTGTCATCTGTTCCGATCACCGGACAACTATCTGCATAGTGAGAAGGAGAGCCGCAAATCTGGCAGTACACACCAACGTGAGCGACGTCTGAGGACTTCATGCTGTTTGCTAGCTTTATATTCTGCATCTCGGTGGAAAGTATCTTCATTGAATCAGCCAACCGGGCAGTGTCATTAGTGCTCTCAGCTTGGCAGAGGTCCTGCACACCTTTCTTGTCTCTAGGGTTACCTCGATCACTCGTCCAGAGGTGGTAGTCTTGAGCTGCCCTTTCTATAATTTCATAGGTGTCTTCTAGCGGGACTTGGTTCAGTCCCCCACCTGCTGCTTGATTGATTAAGGTACGCATCCCTTGATCGATCCCCTGATAGAAGGTGTCAATAATCTGCCACTGCTCTAGATTGTGGTATGGGCACATCCTCGTCAGCTCTTTGTACCTCTCACACGCGTCGTACAGAGTCTCACCATCAATAGACCGAAATGATATAATCTTATTTCTGAAATGAGCTATCTTTGATGGTGGGAAGTACTGCTGAAGGAAAGCTTCGGCCAGCCTATTCCATGTAGTAAACGTGCCCTCTGCATGGCTATCTAGCCATCTGCTAGCTTTGTCGGATAGTGAGAATGGGAATAGTTTGAGGTAGTAAGACTCTGAAGGGACCCCATTGGTCTTCACTGTATTGCACATCTGAACGAAACGCTTAAGATGCTGGTGGGGGTCTTCATTAATCCTTCCTGAGAATTGACTGTTCTGCACCATCTGAATGAGACCGGTTTTTAGCTCCCAAGTATTTGCTTCTATTCCAGGCGGTGCAATAGCGGACTGAAATCCAGTGACACGTGGAGTAGTGTAATCCCCAAGAGTTCTGCGCACTGGTTGTTGCACTCGTGGTGGTTGTCCATCTTCGATCCCTCTGTTCAACAAGTCTTGATTCATAGCCATTGCTGCAAAGTTACGGTTCAGTGCTCGTAGCTGCAGAGCTTCGTTCTGGGCCTGACGATTAAACTTTCGTTGGACCGGTGTTTCGTCGTCTGAAATCTGAATCTGCTTTTTCTGTTTGAGCGCTTTCCTTGGCATGAACTAGGTAGAACCTGCAAAAACCAAGAAAAACTGTGAGCGAAGAAATCACAACAGAAAAATCAGAAATCAAGTAGATGGAATAGTCTAAACTACACGAGTTAGATCTAATATCACACTAAACGCTGCTCCCCGGCAACGGCGCCATTTTGACACGCGTATTTTTAACCCTTTATAGTTGTCAAAGTGTGAGTTTTAGGGGTCAAATTGCAGTCAAACAAAATTTATAATCCTTGGTAAGCCAAGGGTCGATCCTAGGAGCAATGCGTGCGAGTACTAGTTAACAAGTGACCTATTTAGCTATTCCGATTGAAAAGAGGTTTTTGTTGTTTGTAAATTGCAGAATTTAAATTGCGGAAAATAAATGTTGTGTTTTTATTCAGAGAGAGAATCCCAGAATCCTACTTCACCCGTGCTAACCCACTAATCATGCGATCATGGCAAGTTAAATATTTATGCTATCGAATATGGAATAAAACCGAAATAACACTAGACAAGCCGCCCATCCACGGATCATTGTCTAGATCAATCTCCATCGTTGAACGCCGCCCATCCATGGATTATCAACGATTTCGATTTATTAAAATAATGGTTTTCCTACCAAATCATGTAACATGACCTAATATCAATTTCATGCATTCCGGTTAATCCCTAGGGCCCATCCACCTTTCGGCATATAACCTAGATACGTTCTACCAATGCAAACATGCCCTTTGATGTAAATACATGCATAGAACGATAATATGAAGCACACATTGAAATTGAATAATCGAATTGCATAAACATAAACTTTAATTGATCACATGAAGAGTTAGGGTTACATAGCACGGGATCCGTAGGATCCCGGAATAGAGAGGACTACTCACTGTTCATGGTAATTAAACCTAAAACAGTGTATAATGAAAGTAAGGGACGAGTAAACCGTAAACGATGAAGCTCGTTAATCCTCACGATGAATTCTGTCTTCTCTCCCAAGTTAGGGTTTTTTTCTCTTCAAAATAGCACACCCTTTTTGATCTGGTCGAGCCCTCTATTTATAGAAAAGCACTCAATATTTCCAAAATAAGCCCAAAAGTCGAATTTGGAAATCAGTCGAGATTCATTGACGGTCCCGTGACCCGGCTTCGTCACGGGCCAAATCGTCTCGTCACGGGCGGCCAAAGTCCTCGCGTCTCCTGAGTTTGCTCGAGCTGCCCGTAACGCCCGTGACCAGGAGGTTCGTCACGGGCGGGAGAAATCCATGCCGCTCCTGAACTGCCTCAGTCTGCCCGTAACGCCCGTGACCGGGAGGTTCGTCACGGACCTATGGTCTTTATGCTGGATTTTGACTGATTTCTCCATCTTTTCGTGCAATCAGGCTCATATCGAGTCATCGTGTAATTCAAACCTGAAACACTTGGAAAAGAGATTAAATGATAACAATGTGTTCGGAAAACAAACCTAATCCATCATCGAATGAGGTGAATAACAGGTCAAGAACTTGACCGATCAACTACCCAGCTAAGCTTTGCCCTTTCGATGCATCCACTTAGCCTTGTTGTTCAACCGAATAATGGCACGAGAACTAGTTGAACACTAAAAGCATTAAGTAAAAGGGTCTCAAAACATTGTCACAGTATAAGAGAACCCCTAAACCGAATATAAGCCTTAGCTACTTGTATTAAGGTCAAGGAATACAAGTAACCGTGACTTAAACAAGGAAAACAAAGAAAACCGAAACAAGGAAAAGTAAAGGTAATCGGAGAACAACAGAAAGTAAAGGGGACCGTGAGCTTTGGTAACAAGAACATTAGCTTTAACTACTTGTACTCATGTCAAGGAATACAAGTAGCCGTGGCTAGAACAAGGAAAGTAAAGTAACCAACAAGAAAGTAAAGAAAGCTTTAGCTACTTGTATTCATGTCAAGGAATACAAGTAGCCTTGGCTTTGAACAAGAAAGTAAAGAGAACAACAAGAACAAGAACAAAGTAAGAACAAAGGAAAGTGTGTTTGTATTTGAGGTGGAGAAGAGAGATAAGCTCTCTTCTCCCTAATATGTACATATGAGGACCTTGTTTCCTAAGGCTAATGCCTCTATATATAGGAAAAGGAAGACTTGGGGACTAAGTTTTGCATTTGAAATATCCCAAAAGCAACCACTTTGATTGGTTCTTCCAAAAGCATCCCACTTGGCTTCTCTTCTCCCAAGCCAACCCACTTGAACTTGCACTTGCATCTCCCATGAGCCACGACTTGGATCTTTTTGAAGCCAAAGGGCAACCAACTTGGCTAGTTGAGGCCAATCGAACTTGAAAAGTGAGCCAACCAAAATCCAAAAGCTAACCGAAATGAATAGTAGAAACCAACCGAAATATTGGGAATTCGGTTCTTGGTTGGTTCTTGGCCGAAACTTGGTTGGACTTGGTTGTACTTGGCTGGAGCTTGATCGGAGCTTGGCCGGAGTTTGGCCGGAGTTGGCCGGAATTTGGCCAAAATTTGGCCAAAATTTTGGTCGGAGGCCTTTGGCTCTTTGACTACGGATTTGTAATGGGCAAGTGATTTTAAGACTAATGGCCGAAGTCGTTTTGCCGGAATCTAGCAGGGACCTGGTCGTGGCCTACGTTCTCTCTGTCGCACATGGGCTCCTCGGGCAATGCTCGGGCATCGGCTGGTTCCACTCGGGCGTTTTCTCTGGGAAGTGAGATTGTCCGAGTTATTGGGCATTTAAAACACTTTGGCCAAGCCAGAATAGCCAGATTCTATGGTTTGGTGGAGCGACTTGGTTTCAGTGCCTATGCGCGCGGGGCCTTTGCTTTGGAACTGGGCCAATTGTCAATCTGCCCGAGCATTCAATTTGGTTTTCCGACATTGTCCACCTTATTTTCCATTTTGATCACTTTGCTTGAGGTGGATTCGTCAGATCAGCTCGTTTGCCTGGGCAACTTGAATTCAGTGCTAGACAACTCGGATGGGGACCTGGGCGATGCCTGGGCGTGGCCTGGGACTCTCTCGGGCGGGGATCTGGGCGATGCCTGGCCGGGGACCTGGGCGATGCCTGGGCGTGGCCTGGGCGATGCTCGGGCGGGGACCAGTGTTTCTCGGACGCGGTCCAGCATTTCTCGGTCCCAGGTCGAGACTTCTCGGGCCTGGCTGAATTTTCCTCGGGCCATGGTCGAATTTTCTCGGCCAGAATTGACTAGTGATGCTTTTTGGCACAAATCTCCCTTTTTAAGCTTGCTTCTTCTTAAGACCTCCAAAATGCCTGAAATGCAAAATGGAACTAACAAGTAGAAGTTATTAAGACAAAGTGTCTAATTTGGTGGGTTTAACTGATATAATGAGTCATATAAATACGTCTCATCACACCTCCACACTTAAACTTGTTCGTACCGAACAAGGCCCTTAGGTCAAAAGAGGAACAACTAATAAACAAAAAGTCCAAGATTTGGATGTTAGAATGCTAGTCTAGACTTCACCGTTCCATGCATAACTTGTTACCAACCGAAATTGTGCTCAAACATGAAAGCAACTAGATACTTGTACCTTTGAGCCGAGATGCAAACCAATTTGGATGATTGGGAGATAGTGCTTTTTAGGCCTTTGAACTGCACTCTCGGATCCGATCTTACTATATGGTTATACTACTTGCTTCCTCTAGCTTGTGATTGATTCAGGCTTCACGGTTGAGCACTTTGATTTTCTTTGGAAGGACAGCTTTTTGTAGTGACTTTGGCCTTTGATTTGACTCTTTGAGTACTTCACTTTTTTTGCTTCAGTTTGGTTTCACCATTTTGGCTGATTTCTTCCTTTTCTTCTTTGAGCTTTGCTCCTTTGATGAATTGTATGTCCATTTTCTCCACTTTTGGGAGGTCCAATCATCGCCCGAGAGCATATGGAAATACCTCCCCGCTCTTTCTCATTGTAGTCATTTCGGAGAGGGTCAAGTTGAGGGTCGCTCACCTCTTTTCCTGGCTACTCGGACTAGAGAATGGACGGTTTGATTCCCGTCCCGCCTCTTGCATAGACGCTGCATGGCGGAGTCCACTCTTTACCAAGAAGCCACGAAGTGCTAACATCCACAGTCTTCATATAACCGTATAGTAAGGATCCGGTCCCTTGAGTGCTTGTCAAGCCTCTCTAGGGCGTTTCTTTCAACTCCACATCCTACATTTATCTTAGCACAAAAGTACAAGCAGAAAATTGAATTCTCATGTTTTCACACAGTTAAGTTTTAACAAGGTAAATGCATGAATTCGGATCTATCTATTTCACATCATGAAAGTTTTTATTCCCAAAAAGTTTTAATTTTAAGGCAAAAGAAAAACATACTGCACTTTATGTGCAACGACTATCCTCATGGTATCAAAAGGGAAAGAAAAAAAAAGTAAAAAGAACAACTATTCCGATGCACAACTCCCCGACAACGGCGCCAAAATTTGACAGAGCCCGTCATTGAGGCACTGCAAAATTTACATTTATAAGTCCACTACTCGTGGCTCACTATGGATTAGTAGAGCGGTAAGTAGGGGTCGAACCCAAGAGAGTCCGTGTGGAATAGTTGTTCTTGAAAAGAAAGAAAATAAAGTAAAGACAGGTTGGTTTTTTGTTGTTGTTTTATGACAGAAAGTAAATACTGAAGAGTAAAGAACTGAAAAATAAGTGTTGAAAGTAAAGGACTGAAAGTAAAGTGCGTGAAAGTAAAGAACTGAAAGTGAAGTGCGTGAAAGTAAGTGCTTGAAAGTAATTGCAAAAAGTAAGACTGAAAGTATGTGCGTAAGTAAGTGCGAAAAGTAAATACTGAAAAGTAAGTGCTGAAAGTAATGCAAGAAAGTAAGTGCTGAAAAGTAAATTGCTGAAAGTAAAGACGAAAGATATTCACATAAGAAAGATATTCACATAAGGAAGATATTCAGTCTAGGGTCTCAACTAGTGACACATCCATCATTGACTTCAAATGATCTACTTTGTGTTCATAAGTGTGGATTTATTCCTTTTCAAGACTTAAACCCTAAAGTAAGGCTTTTTCAAGCGCATACACTACAATCCACTCCAAAAACAGGACATAGACTTGTAGTTCTGCCTAGACTAATACTCCTTTTCAAGATGTATTAGCATATGTGCGGCCACTTGATCTCACATTTCCGATCAACCAAGTGGTTTAAAAGAAGGATTAGACTACTCTACCAAGCTTTGCCCTTTCGAAGCATCCACTTGGTTTTGTTGTCTAATCTGGATTGAACTACCCGGCTAAGCTTTGTTCTTTCGATGCATCCACTTAGCCTTGTTGTTTAACCGAATAATGGCACGAGAACTAGTTGAACACAAAAAGTATTAAGTAAAAGGATCTCAAAACATTGTCATAGTATAAGAGAACCCCTAAACCGAATATAAGCCTTAGCTACTTGTATTAATGTCAAGGAATACAAGTAACCGTGACTTAAACTAGGAAAACAAAGAAAACCAAAACAAGGGAAAGTAAAGGTAATCGGAGAACAACAGAAAGTTAAGGGGACCGTGAGCTTTGGTAACAAGAACATTAGCTTTAACTACTTGTACTCATGTCAAGGAATACAAGTAGCCGTGGCTAGAACAAGGAAAGTAAAGTAACCAACAAGAAAGTAAAGAAAGCTTTAGCTACTTGTATTCATGTCAAGGAATACAAGTAGCCTTGGCTTTGAACAAGAAAGTAAAGAGAACAACAAGAACAAGAACAAAGTAAGAACAAAGGAAAGTGTGTTCGTATTTGAGGTGGAGAAGAGAGATAAGCTCTCTTCTCCCTAATATGTACATATGAGGACCTTGTTTCCTAAGGCCAATGCCTCTATATATAGGAAAAGGAAGACTTGGGGACTAACTTTTGCATTTGAAATATCGCAAAAGCAACCACTTTGATTGGTTCTTCCAAAAGCATCCCACTTGGCTTATCTTCTCCCAAGCCAACCCACTTGAACTTGCACTTGCATCTCCCATGATCCACGACTTGGATCTTTTTGAAGCCAAAGGGCAACCAACTTGGCTAGTTGAGGCCAACCGAACTTGAATAGTAGAGCCAACCAAAATCCAAAAGCTAACCGAAATGAATAGTAGAAACCAACCGGAATATTGGGAATTCGGTTCTTGGTTGGTTCTTGGCCGGAACTTGGTTGCACTTGGCTGGAGCTTGATCAGAGCTTGGCCGGAGTTTGGCCAGAATTTTGGTCGGAGGCCTTTGGCTCTTGGACTGCGGATTTGGAATGGGCAAGTGATTTTAAGACTAATGGCCGAAGTCGTTTTGCCGGAATATAGCAGGGACCTGGTCGTGGCCTACGTTCTCTCTGTCGGGCATGGGCTCCTCGGGCAATGCTCGGGCATCGGTTGGTTCCACTCAGGCATTTTCTCTGGGAAGTGAGATTGTCCGAGTTATTGGGCATTTACAACACTTTGGTCGAGCCAGAATTGCCAGATTCTATGGTTTGGTCGAGCGACTTGGTTTCGGTGCCTATGCGCGCAAGGCCTTTGCTTTGGAACTGGGCCAACTGCCAATCTGCCCGAGCATTTTTCTTGGTTTTCCGACCTTGTCCACCTTATTTTCCATTTTAATCACTTTGCTTGAGGTGGATTCGTCAGATCAGCTCGTTTGCCTTGGCAACTTGAATTCAGTGCTAGACAACTCGGATGGGGACCTGGGCGATGCCTGGGCGTGGCCTGGGACTCTCTCGGGCGGGGACCTGGGTGATGCCTGGCCGGGGACCTGGGCGATGCCTGGGCGCGGCCTGGGCGATGCTCGGGCGGGGATCTGTGTTTCTTGGACGCGATCCGGCATTTCTCGGTCCCAGGTCGAGACTTCTTGAGCCTGGCTAAATTTTCCTCGGGCCATGGTTGAATTTTCTCGGCCAGAATTGACTAGTGATGCTTTTTGGCACAAATCTCCCTTTTTAAGCTTGCTTCTTCTTAAGACCTCCAAAATGCCTGAAATGCAAAATGGTACTAACAAGTAGAAGTTATTAAGACAAAGTGTCTAATTTGGTGGGTTTAACTGATATAATGAGTCGTATAAATACGTCACATCATTGAACCAGACCGATCTACTCATCCAGCCACCAAAAGCACTCAGCCGATCGCTCAAACAGCTCAAAATCCTGCCGATTCCAAACCCCAGCCGTTGCATAGATGGGGAGGCTTCCGACGTTGATGGGGTGGCGAGGTGGTCTGGGTGGTCGAACTGAAGGTTGATGAAGATCAGGAGTCGAGGCAAAGTCGGATTCGGCCGGCTGGAGAATTGGGGGTGTATGAGAATGAAATTGGGAAAATTGGGATTGTTTAGATAAGCAGATTTCAGCCGGTCGGCTTGGAAGTGAGCCGCCCGGCTGAAACTGACCGAGTTTAATGAAATGGACTGATGATGGATATGAAAATCTCAGCCGGTCGGGTCAAGGCTCAGCCGGCCGGCTGAAACCAACCGATTCAATCAATTTAAATGTGTAATGTCAGCCGGTCGGCTGAATGGAAGTAATTTCTCAGCCGATCGGCTGGAAACTGGGCTTCAATGATTTCCCGACTTTTGATTTCAACGATCCTTCCATTCTAGTTCAAATCCAACTCCACACTTAAACCAAACCATCTGCAAATCGATACAAAATACAAATCCATCGAGAAATCACTAGCATTCATACGATTTTTGACAAAAGAACATGCTAGGATTACACACTCCACACTTAAAACATCACCATCATCTTGAATTTTCATGCAAGCACAATTCCACACCAAGCACACCTAATCATGCATTTTAGACCATCCTAGCACCAAGTTCACATTCAAATTCCAATGCACGCATGCCAAACATATATGAAATTAATTGTGCAAAGATGGACAACTCACAATTGGGTAACCTCCCGTTAGGGCCTAGTTTAACGTCTTGGCAAAGACCGAGCCGAATCTTTTCTCAAGGAACACACTTGAGGAGTCCTTTACTAGGATCCCTCCTCAAGCGGATTGGGAGCTCTTTCAAGGATCAATCAAAGAGTAAGTTGTATTATGCTCATCCCGAGCTTGCTCACGATAGTGCTTGAGCTTTTGTCCATTAGCCTTAAAGATAGTTCCTTCATCATTGAGTATCTCTACATGGCCATC
Source organism: Rhodiola kirilowii (assembly GCA_033675215.1). NCBI lineage: Eukaryota > Viridiplantae > Streptophyta > Magnoliopsida > Saxifragales > Crassulaceae > Rhodiola > Rhodiola kirilowii. Next base: position 27,752,261 of record CM066196.1, on the reverse strand, counting down.
TTCGTGAGGCTTGTGAACAACGAAAGGACCACTCCATCGGCTCCTTAGTTTTCCCGAGAAGAGCTTGAGCCTAGAATTGAAAAGTAGGACCTTGTCTCCCTCTTTGAATTCACGGCGGAAAATTCTCTTGTCGTGTCATTTCTTTGTCTTTTCTTTGTAAATTCTAGCACTCTCATAAGCTTCATTCCTTATCTCTTCTAACTCATGGAGTTGAAGGATCCTATTTTCTCCCGCCGTTTGTAAGTCCATATTCAAGAATTTGATTGCCCACATTGCCTTGTATTCCAATTCAACCGACAAATGGCATGGTTTCCCATATATGAGGCGATATGGAGACATCCCAATGGGGGTTTTGTAAGCGGTTCGGTAGGCCCACAATGCATCATCTAGCTTCGATGACCAATCCTTCCTTGAGCTTCCCACCGTCTTCTCTAAGATAGCCTTGATTTCCCGATTCGAGACCTCCACTTGCCCACTTGTTTGTGGGTGATACGGCGTTGCTACCTTGTGACTCACCCCATACTTGCGAAGCAAGGCTTCAAACTGTTTTTCCTTAAAGTGTGAACCTCCATCACTAATGATGGTTCTTGGAACTCCAAACCTTGGGAAAATTATCTTCTTGAAGAGCTTGGTGACCACCTTGGCATCACAAGTTGGGGAGGCGATGGCATCTACCCATTTAGAAACATAATCGACCGCGACCAACATTTATTGATTTCCGTACGAAGACGGGAAAGGACCCATGTAGTCTATACCCCAAACATCAAATATTTCCACCGGAAGAATGCTTTGTTGGGGCATTTCATGCCTTTTACAAATATTTCCTGACCTTTGGCATTGGTCATAAGCCTTGACGAAATTATAAGCATCTCTAAAGAGGGTAGGCCAATAGAATCCACTTTGTAGGACTTTTCATGCCATTTTTACTCCACTACCATGTCCTCCATATTGGGATGAGTGACAATGGTATAGGATATTCCTCATCTCCTCTTCGGCGACACAAGTCCTATATATCCCGTCCACGCAAAGCCTATACAAAAATGGTTCGTCCCAATAATACCTCTTGGCTTCCGATAAGAACTTCCTCCTTTGGTGATGATTCATGGCATGGGGTATGATCCCACATACCACGAAATTAACCATATCCTCATACCACGAAATTAACCATATCCTCATACCAAGGAAGGGCTTCCGCTTCTACTCTCATTAGTTGCTCTCCAACGAAAGAGTCATCCACGAGGGTGGTGTCTTCTTTGAGTTCCTCATTTCCCTCAAGCCTTGATAGGTGATCGGCAACTAGATTTTCCACTCCTTTCTTATCTTTGATCTCAATATCAAATTCTTGGAGCAAGAGGATCCAACTTATTAATCTTGGCTTTGAGTCCTTCTTTGACAAGAGATATTTGATGGCCGCGTGGTCGGTGAATACTATTGTCTTTGATCCCACAAGATATAGATGAAACTTGTCGAATGCATACACAATGGCAAGGAGTTCCTATTCGGTTGTAGAATAATTCATTTGAGCACCATTTAGGACCTTGCTAGTGTAGTTAATGGCATGAATTTTCTTGTCCACCCTTTGTCCAAGAACCGCTCCAATAGCATAATCGATTGCATCACACATGAGCTCAAAGGGCAATTCTCAATTTGGAGGTTGAATAATAGGAGCCGAGACCAATGCCTTCTTCAAATTTTCAAAGGCCATTAGTCAATCTTCATCAAAATGGAATTTGGTGTCATTGCATAATAGATTTGTCAACGGCCTTGCAATCTTTGAGAAGTCCTTAATGAATCTTCTATAGAAACCGGCATGGCGAAGAAAACTCATTATCCCTTTAACATCTTTTGGAGGTGGCAATTTCTCGATAACTTCCACTTTAGCTTTATCCACCTCAATTCCTCTCTTTGACACCAAGTGTCCAAGCACTATGCCCTCCTTCACCATAAAATGACATTTTCCCCAATTTAGCACAAGATTTGTCTCAATACACCTTTTCAAGACTTTTTCCAAATTGGCCAAGCAATCATCAAATGAAGAACCATAAACAAAAAAATCATCCATAAATACTTCCATAATTTCCTCAATAAATTCGGAAAATATAGCCATCGTGCATCTTTGAAATGTGCCCGGTGCATTACAAAGTCCAAAGGGCATTCGCCGATAGGCAAATGTTCCATAGGGACAAGTGAAAGTTGTCTTTTCTTGATCTTGTGGATGAATAGAGTTTGAAAAAATCCACTATATCCATCAAGATAGCAAAAGTAATCATGCTTGGCTAATCTCTCTAACATTTGATCAATGAATGGAAGTTGGAAGTGATCTTTCTTAGTGGCCTTATAAAGTTTTCAAAAATCAATGCACAAACGCCAACCGGTGACGGTTCTAGTGGGAATTAATTCATTTTTATCATTTTTCACAACAGTCATGCCTCCTGACGGAGCCCATGTTCTGATGCTTCCCGAAGGCAATGAATTGAACCAGTCGTTTGCCGAGTCAAAACGACTGGTTCCTTGAATCGATACTCGCTTTGAATCGATACTCGCTTCAAAACAACCATGTCTCGCGAAGGAAGCCACCATGACTACCAGGATGATGAAGAAATAAACCTGTACGATCGGAATGATGAGGTGCCACTTCCATTTGTCGACGATCCAGAACAAATCATCCGAGACAGAAGAGCTCGTGATAGGGAGGCCGCCCGACGAAACCAAGGACCACCCGAGGACCGAAATCCAACTGGTCCAGTGCAACCCCCTATACATCGCCCACACCCTCAACCTCGACAAATGCCTAGGCAAGAACCTATCTTTGACGACTACTATAAGAATAACAACTACCGCGCACATACGATGGGAGAGCTGAATGCCCCAGATTTCGAAACGCAACCATGGTGCATCTACGAGGGCCCTGAACTGGAATACAGTACCATCAACGCATCAGTGGCCCATAGCTTGCCCAAGTTCTCAGGAGCTCATGGAGAATCAGCAACAACTCATCTCCAACGCTTACACGGCATTTGCCAAAATCTAAAACCCAATCGAGTGAGTAAAGACGACTTCAAGTTAAAAGCGTTCTACTTTTCCCTCATTGACGTGGCGAACGACTGGTTCCTTTCATTACCTTCCGGTAGCATCAGAACATGGGCTCAGATGCTGAAGAAGTTCTTAGACAAATACTACCCAGCAGGAAGAGCAATGCAAGTAAGGAGGCAACTACAAGACATCAAGCAGGGGCCCAACGAAACCATGTACGACTACCTGGAGAAATTCAACCACCTGGAAAGATGCTGCTGTACCCTTGGACTGCCCGAGAAACTCATCATCGAATACCTCATTGATGGATTAAGACCCTTAGACAAAATGCTTCTGGATGCCTCAGCTGGAGGATCCATGATGAATCTATCACTGAGTGGCATAAGAAATATCATCACCAACGTTGCTGAAAATGCCCGGTTCAGAGAAGAGACAACTCGGCAGGAAGAATTTTCCCGAACAAAGAATGTGGCAAAAGCTGAAACATCAATGAGATCTATGCCAGAAGAGATGAAACAAATAAAGGAGATGATGATTCAGATCCAGCGAAGACAACCAGTTCAAGTAAAGCCTTGCGAATTTTGTGGTTCTACGGACCACAAGACTGACGCATGCCCGACATTAATAGAAGAGGAACCGGCAGAAGTGAATGCTATGGGAGGATACCAAGGATACAACAACAACAGCAACGACAGAGCCGGACAAAACAGACAGTATGGTCAAACAACCAACCCGAGCTGGCGTAACGCCAGCTATCCCCAGAAGGAAACACAACCAGCTGTCCCTCAACTAGCTCAGTCATTCTACCAACCCCCCACCGGCAGTATAACCAGAACGCTCCATCAACAAGCCAATACCAGCAAAGAGGATTGAATCAATACCACCTCAGCTCAAATAATCAGCAAGGACCAAGCAAGTCGCTTGAAAACGCAATGAAGGAAATCGCAAGAAGCGTAAATCAATTGGGTAATTCGTTTAACCAATTTCAGGCAAAAACGGACGGGGCAATCTCAGATTTGACCAAGCAAATGGCCCAGCTCGCCACCTAAATATCCGCACTCGTTAATGAGCCTGGCCGACAACCTTCCCAAACCGTACAAAACCCAAAGACGAATGTTAGTATGATGAAGAAGTCAAACATGAAGGTAGCACTAGAAAAAACATCACGATCCACAACTAACAGACCTACGGCCAAACAATTCATCCGTAGGTACCGACCTGATTGGAATCAAGAGGAAGATCGGCCCAATGATGGCAAAACATGGGTTACGCATGCTGACAATGGACGTTATGCATTCACCGTCACCATGACACCACCGCCAATTACCCACGTCAAAATACCAGCATCTAGATGGGATGACAATTATGATTTAGATGATCTCAATTGGGATTTCCCAACCGACATCTATGCATCAGAACAAAACATTTACTGAGAAGATTAGGAGTTGAAAGGGACCAATCATACAAATCCAGAGCCAAAGGATGAACAGAATGGCCCAATAATGGAAGAACCGTTCACTCCAAAACATGAGTCACAAAGGGATAAGGACCCGGGGGCTTTCACAGTCACCTGTGGGATTGGTGAAGCCCAAATTCATAAATGTTTAATCGATCTTGGGGCTGCTGTCAATGCCATGCCTTACTCCTTATATTTCTTATTGGGGCTTGGCCCATTGAAACCACCGAGGTCAAATATCGAGTTAGGAGACAAATCATGCATCAAACCAGTTGGAGTACTCGAAGATCTAATACTCGATGTAGGAGATCTCGTAGTCGCTGCGGACTTTTATGTAATAGAAACAAAAGAGACCAACGAAGACGGACCTCCGACGCTTATATTGGGACGACCTTTTCTCTACGCCACCAAAGCATGGATCGACATGGGCAAAGGCTTGTTATCACTTACATTTGGCGGCAAAAGTTCAGAGTTCTACATCGATGATTATGATGGCCGCCCAGGGACGTGGAAACCACCAGACATTGTGCCTATCTCAAATCTCAGTACACAGATTTCCAACCTACCAAGAGAAACCGAGAAGAACTCAGGAAAAATCAAGGCAAAAATCAACACAGGAACAGTGGCGAAATATGACCTAAGCCACCCATGGGATCCAAACCAGTAATCCAGGAATGAGGTACTGTCGAGCCAACGACGTTAAACAAGTGCACTGGTCGGGAGGTAACCCGACACCTATCTTACTTTCTGTCTTTTATTTTTCTGTCATTTAGTTTTTACCAATAAGTCGCTCTCACCCACTTGGTGCATAGAATGAAATGACTATTTAGGAATCGGTTTTTGGAACAAGACCGGATCAGCCAGGCAGCTTCCATGAATTACCGGGCCTGGGCTGAGAGTTCAAGGCCCCAGCCGAACTCCCTCGATTATCCAGCCTCATGCCATGTCATTCACTCGACACTTTAAAGGGAGTTCTGTTCTTCCCTTTTCCTTAATGTCATTTCCTTCTCATATAATATCTGCTTGCATGGCTTTTGAACTAAGTTGTGCTGAAAGGCACGCCTTCGTTCAAAAGTGTGGGGTGAGATCCACCTTTGTAAATAAATAACATGTTTTTCCTTTTTCCTTAATATTATCTTTTTGAAAATATGAACTTGAGAATGTGAAAAAGATAGATCATAATTCATGCATTAACCTTGTGAAAATTCAACTGTTTAAAAACTTAGAATGTAACTTCTCATTTGTCCCTTTGTGCTGAGATAAACTAGGGATGTGGAGTTGACAAAAACTGCCCTAGAGAGGCTTGGCAAGCAATCGAAGGACTGAATTTCGCTATATGGTTTTCGATGTTAGTGGAGGTTGCACTTCGGGTTTCAGTGAAGATTGAAGTCATCTCCGCCATGCAGTGTTTATGCAAAAAGAAAAAAAGGCGAGGACGGGAATCAGACCGTCCTATCTCTAGTCAAAGTAGCCGAGAAAATAGATGAGCGACCCTCATCTTGACCCGCGCAAAATGGAAGGATGAGAGGAGCGGGGAGGTATTTCCATATGCTCGCGGGCGACGATTGGACCTCCCAAAAAGGCTTGAGAAAATGGACTAGCAAGTCACAAAGAAGCAAAAAGCTCAAAGAAGAAAATCAAGTGGCCAAAGGCCTAAAATTGTGAAGGTTTTAACCGAAGAAAAAGTGAAGTACTCAAAGAGTCAAATCAAAGGCCAAAGGCCGATTCACTACAAAAGCTGTCCCTCGCCAAAAGAAAATCAAAAACCAAACCATTGAAACCCGAACCGAATCACGTGCTAGAGAAAGCTACAAGGAAACCATATAGTGCGAGACGGTCCCGAGGTTGCAGTCCAGGAGCCTGAAAAGGGCTATCTCCCAAAACATCCAAAATAATTTGCATCTCAGCACGGAGGTACAAGTATCAAGTTTCTTCTATTTATTTACACAGTTCAATTTGGTAATAAGTAAGTAATGCATGAATTAGGATAAATCGAGTCCCACAGTCTAACTTTCATATTTTAAAAGCTTACTTAGTGTGCCGCCCTTTAATAGCATTGTTCGGGACGAACAACTAAAAGTGTGGGGTGATCTGATGGACCATAATTATACGAATCAAAAACACAATTAAACCCACTAAATTAGACTATTTGTCTATTTAACTTTTGCTTGTTAGTTCCGATATTTATCTACAGGGCATTTTAGAGACTAGAGAGAATACACGCTAAGGAGGAGTTCTTACGCAGAAACGATGTTACGAGTCATTCCGAGGTCAAGATCAGACGCCGACTGAAGAAATCTCAAGATCCTGACATTGAATCACTCAAAACAAATCAAACCGAAGAGCAACCGAAGTCAGTCCGGAGCTGAAATACACCGATAGTTTTGTGAAAACTTCACAAAACTCACACTCACTCACATACATCCCCCCTAGCCGGTGGCTCCCCCCTCACACCTCCTCTCCTCCACTCCCCTTCCTCCACATGGGGGGGGGGCGGCTATGGCTTCTCCTCCAAGTGGGACCGGCGGCTTTGAGCTCCATCCATGGATGCTTGCCATGTGTGTTGATCTTCACCACACCTTCTCCTCCTCCTTGGCTATAACTACATGCCTCTTCTCATTTGTAAATCATCCTCAAATCCACATTCACAAACACTTATCTCTCAAAAGGTTTTGGTACTTTGTAAGCTTGGTTTGAAATCTATAATATTCTTGTTGGTTCTTGAATATTGTAGATCGTTCCTAAGTACTCTTGTCGGTTCTGGAGTACTCAAGCTTTACTTTATTATTCTTGAGTACTCTTGTCGGTTCTCGAAGTACTCACCCCATTCCCTTACTGTCTTTACTTTCGAAAACTTTACTTTACTGTCTTTCAAAAACCTTTTCAAGTACTTAGTTATGATGTCCTCTTCCATGGATATTCGTAGCTAAACTCTTTATTCGGTTAAAGGAGTGTACTTGTGTCATAAAATGTTTTAGACCCTGCACTTAGTGCCTCTATGTGTTCAAAACTTGTTCTATGTGCCATATAACAGGTTAGAACTTCCAAGGTTGAGTGGAAGCTTTAACGGGCAAAGCTCTTCCGTGGGGTTCGTGAACATACTCGGGTAAGTGGATGCTTTAACGGGCAAAGCTTATCTGAGGAGTTCGACATATTTCAAAAACCATTTGGTTGATCGTAACTGAAGATCAAATGGATGCACATAAGGCTAAGATACTTCGAAAGGAGGAATTAGTCTAAAATAAAACAAGTGTTTTAAACGATGTTGCAAGTCTTGTGCTAGAAATATCCTCGATTCATCTTTGAACACGTAGTATGATCATTAGCGGTCAATGATAAACAACTATGATACAAGGCCCCTGAAACCGAATCTTTTCTTGACTTAAAACACCACCTGCACTTTACTTTCTTAGTATAAACTGCACTATCAACTGCTGACGTTCCGCAAGACTTGCCGATCACGCAACAACCGCTGTAAGTCTTCCTGTTTATTTTCAGTATTTACTTTTATGTCATTTACTTTTCCACACCAAAAACCAAAACCAACCAACCAATCACTTAGTTGTTAGCATTAAAACCTCAATCAACCTAAAAACACGCTCCCTCGCTGTACAATCGCCTCAAAGAATAGCTTATCCCCCTAATTCCCTTGGGTTCGACCCCTACTTACCACTTGCTACCCAGTAGTAAAGTCGCGAGTAGCGGACTTATAAATTTATTTGCACATTTTGCTCCGACGACAAGCAATCTGTCAAAGGCTCCGCAGAAATTCATCGTGGATCATAAACTCTTCGAGGGTCGCCATAAAAATGACCTCCAAGGCTATGAACAGAAAAGGAAAGACATTTCAGAATCGTCAAGGAGAGGAGCCTCCAAGGGATTGACTTGGACTAGGCAAGACTCACTCCAGAAGGAGCTGGAGATCATCCTCGCTATTGACAAAGAACAACGGACACGTATCCACCACTTGGTGCGTATGCTCCGCTACCCAGTGATGATGAAGACGAAGATGATGCGGAAACTGTTAGCACCTCGGATGACCTCTCGTCTGCATAAAGGTCCATGCTTGCGAACTCTGAACTTGTTATATTACTAGTGCTTGTTCTGGCACAGTTTGCTTTGCTGTTCAAACTAGATTGGACCCCTTGCCAGTTTGTGGCAAAAAGGGGGAGTATTTTGAGGTGACCAATTTTCGTTCCCTCAACTATGTCTAAAGTCTAGATAGTTAGGTAGATCTAGGTATCTAGTAGATTTGGTTTTGCCAAAATGCCAAGGGGGATATTGATGTTCCCTTAAGTGGCATGTATCTGGCAAAACGTCTTTAGACAGTTCGAGCAGGAGTTCAGGGGGAGTTCGAACACATCTTGGTACTCATGTACAGCGTGTAGCAGACGCACAGATGTTTTCCGGAAGGTTCTAAAGATCAAAGATCTTTTCGATCTGAAGTCGACCAGTGAAGATTTTGAGCTTCAGATATTCAAACGAATAGCTACTTACCCGTTTAAAGAAGAAGGGCTGACTTGGCGTAGAAGAAACATCAAGATCTTCTCATAAGATTAGACACAGATACACATCGAATATTTAGGAATATTTCCTAAATATTTGATGAGATATCTGGAGCAGATTTGGAGAGCGCCCATGCATATAAATAGAATGCTAGGGCGTCCATAATCTGTATCGCTTCCTGAGAAAAAGAAGACACGAGAGCATTCGTGAGATTGGAGGAGGAGCGACGGCCGGTTGAGTATTCCACACCGGAATATCGACGACGAAGAAGCAGTACGTTCAGGGTGCTGTCCAGACTGCTCTTGAAGAACTACCTAGCGTACACACACAGTTATCAAGACACGTCTTCGAGAGAAGGCGACTGGGCTTCTGGGAGGTCCGAGACTTGGACAGAGGGAAGTCTCGTCCTACCCATAGGGGATCTAGGTGAGCTGCTGTGAACCAAGATCGCAAATCCGAGAGACGAAGTGGTAGAGGCTAGGCTATTACAAACAAGAAGGTGTTGTGTAAGTGTAAGTCTACAAATAGCTCTAAACTCGTAATAAGATTTGTGTCCCTTTTAGGGTGTGGGAAACCCCCCAGAATAGGCGAAGCCGGACTGGGTATCATTCTGTGTGTGCTCTTATTTTTGTCCTAGTTACGGTACTGTCTGCTAAAATGTTCCAGTATCTGGTGGAACACATCCTGGAACGTTTCTTGAACAGACAACAGAAATTCAATCATCTTTCCAGAAGAGCCAGATGTGGGAATTAGTGGGGTTACCCTGCGCAAAATGAGAAAAACCCAGAGTACGTACGAGCTTGGCTCTCGATGATTACACCACTGGCCTTTGGTTCGAGAATAGTTATCATGTTGGGATTGTGTAAGGTGAGCAAGAGTACCTGTATTAACCAGACCTCGAGCGTTCCAACAGATTTGTGTAATCATTGATCAACTGAGGGGGTTTGAGAAAGCGGTTGCTCCATGCTGGAGCTTGGTATTGCTGCGTTTGAGCTTGGTTTGGTGGGTGGACTTCATATTCCTCTAAGCGCCCTCCGGTATTATTATACCAAGAATTTCCACGAGGTTTAGCAAGCCGGTTGGATCTTCGGGTGTTAACAGCCGAAGGGGGAGGGAAAGCCGCTGACGCATTAGTGTTAGCGTTGGGCATGACCAGTTTCCCGATTGGCCACTCCCACCTCGATATCAGTATCCTGGGTGATAGACATATCCGAGTTTGTTTGGCCACCTTGCGGTTGGCTCTCCTCATTCACACGAGCCAATTTCCCATGCAGAGAGTCCATGCTACGAGATCTTCTCAAAAATGATAGGGTTTTGTTTTTTTGTCCTGTAGTAGGAGTAGAGATATCAGTAGGATTGTTATTAGGGTTATCACATGTGGAGAGAGGAGAGATGGTAGTATCAGCTGCTAAGGGAGACAAAGCAGGAGCCATCTCGTTCCCCGTGCCAGCCAAAGGACCCTTTAGGACGACTGAAGGACTGTTTGGATGTCCCTTTTTTTGTCCGGCTTCCAAGATATCCTGTTTTTGATTAAAATCAGAATAAGAAATCAGATAAAACAGATGAATAGCATTTATATAGAATGCAATCACAATTTCAAGATTTGGAAATTAATATGTTAAGCTTAAGATACGCTATGAAAATTCTCGAGGATATAAAAGATCCAGAGATAATATTAAAAATCATGTAGCAGCTTAATACACAGCTTGATACAACTTCAGAAACTTCTGAAAAACAAGAAGTTCATAAGAAAATCATTAACATTGAAAAGCCCTACTTAATGAATGAAGTCTATAGACGGATTAGGCAAAAGACTGAAGTAGAAAAACCTACTTCTACGCAAGATTTAATCATAGAAATTGATAATCTCAAAAAAGAAATTCAAGACATTAAAAGAAATAATAAACCCCTTGATCAAAGAATTTCTAAAATAGAAAAAAGGAAAAGAAGTCATAACTTTTGACAAAATTTCTGACCAGGAAATAAGTAATATATAGTAGACAACAAACAATTTTTGTCTACACTAGAAATGTTTATAACACAAAAATGACATATTAAAATTACTTTGTCAATAGACAATTACTACTCGAAAGAGTTTACTGCTCTTGTTGATAGTGGAGCAGACTTGAATGTTATTCAAGAAAGATTAATACCCACAAGGTATTTTTACAAGACGACTCATACGTTGTCTCTCATGCAGGAGGTTATAATCATCAGATTAATTATAAATTACCAAAAGCAAAGGTATGTATAGATAAAAAATGCATACAACCTAGTTTTTACTAGCAAAAGATATTACTAACCAAGTAATACTTGGAACACCTTTGCTTATATGAATCAGTGATTTTCTCAAAATTTGATTTAAAGTTAGGATATTGCCAAATACAAATTAATAAAACTGATAGGTATAAAACATCATATAATGTCCCATTAGGACAAGTTGAATGGAATGTAATGCCTTTTGGCCTAAAAAATGCTCTTTCTGAATTCCAGATGATCATGAACGATATTTTTACTCCTTATAGTGAATTTATTATTGTTTATACTGATGATATCTTAGTCTTTTCTAAAGAAATCGAAATGCATTTCAAACATTTAAGAATATTCAAAGAAATAATTAAAAATAACGGTTTGGTTATATCTAGGCAAAAAATGTCATTATTTCAAACAAATATTAGGTTCCTTGGTCATAGTATTGAAAAAAGCAGTATAATTCCAATTAATAGGAGTACTGAGTTCGCGGATAAATTTCCTGACATCATTATGGATAAAACTCAGTTACAATGTTTCTTAGGAAGCTTGAATTATATTTCTGCTCACTATAAAGAACTTGCTAAAGATATTGCTATATTATATGATAGACTTAAAAAACGACCGGTCCCATGGACTCAGCAGCACACAAAAGCTGTTAAGAAAATTAAGACCAAAGTAAAAACTTTACCTTGCCTAAAACTCTCTAACCCGCATTGGGAAAAAATTATTGAGACAGATGCCTCCGATATTGGCTATGGGGGAATTTTAAAACAAATCAATCCAGAAAATAAACAAAGAACATCTTGTCAGATTTTATTCTGGAAAATGGAACAATGCACAACAAAATTATGCTACTATTGCTAAAGAAATTCTTGCAATTGTAAAGTGTGTCTTGAAATTCCAAGATGATTTGCATAATATATCAGAAGTTATTACAAAAACTGATTGCAAATCGGCTAAATTTATGGAAAATAAAGATTTTAAACATGATGTCTCTAAACAAATGTTTGCAAGATGGCAAGCTCATTTAGCCCCATTTGATATTGATATTGTTTACAAAAAAAGGAGAAGACAATAGTCTTCCAGATTTTCTAACCAGAGAATATATTCAATGAATCTACATTTTGCAGGTATTACAGCACCAAAGGGAAAACGAATGATGAATATACCATCATTCGCTGATCTGGTAACTACAGAAACGAGGCATAATATGTCGTCGTATGATACTATTGAGACAATACAGGACATTGGTTTATATAACACTGCCTACAAAATAAATGACAAAAAAGAAATAATACTTCTTATTAATGAGAAAGACTCAAAAGGAGGTAATACACCATGGTCCTTAATACGGAACATCAATGGGTCATACCCATATGAGGTCTATGCAGATTTGGCATTTTATGAGGATATCCTCATAAAAATGATTGTGAAATATCGCACTTTTCTGATGGAAAACTAGAAGATTATATCTTCAGCAAAATAATTATTAAAAGGATTATACCCCTCCAACAATGGGGAAATTCACCTCTACAAACAAAAGCATTCTTGTATACTATAGATAATCATGTCCAACATCTAGTCAAATATGACGGGCCTGCAGGCGTAGCTAGTTCTCTCTCTAATTTCCATGCGTTTGCATAAGTCCCGCTGAGCCGTGAATAGGCGTTAGGGCTACGAGATACGTTGTGGGTTGATTAGAGAAGTAGAACTTACAGCTACGTAGTAAGCGGAGACCGTCATGAAACAACTGTAATCAGGGCTTGATGCCTTCTTCCCTTGGCAAACACGTTGTTCTATGTCGTCTGTACCGGTATCTGAGTTGGGATCCAGTTCTCTTTGTATGCTCAAAATTTGATTTAAAGTTAGGATATTGGCAAATAAGAATTAATAAAACTGATAGATGACAATGTCTATTTTTACCCTCCAGACGTGTCGGTTTGAAGAGGGTCGTCGTAGAGGTCAAAACAATTTATAATGACCGGTAAAGTACCGGGTCGAACCAAGAGGAGCAAGCCAAGCACATGCACTATTTAAGATCGTGTTTCCGTTCGGCTATTCTAACCAAAAATGTATAAAGGTTTGTATAGTCTAAATCCTATGTGGCGAGTAATTAGGGATGGAAGATAAGTAAGAGGTGTTTCGAGGGGTTACTCCCCTCCTTGGCAATTTCCCAATGATCACATACATGATATTCAAACATTTCATGGTAGTCAAATAGTATTGAACCTAGTTCACTTCAATCCCGTCGAAATGATCATATTCACTACATCCAAACTATCCCTAAGGTCGTTCGATTCTTAAGTCTAGTTTTAAGATTCAACATGTTACTTAGGCATTTCATCAAACACTTAGTAGCATGGCATGTATAAAGAGCATAGTGAACATGAATTTGACACCATTAATGGGATTAATTGATGATTTGCTAATTGACCAACTCCAATGATTTAAACACTCAATCCTTAGTCAAGCATCATATCATAAGGTTCACTATCATGCTTAAGATATGAACATTTTCTCCATCCTAGAACTATTCCCTAGCTCTCTCAAGTCATAGGTTCAAGTTTAGTCTAAGTTGTCACTTAGGCATTTTAACAAACACCTAGAGTGCATAACATTCATAACACAAGAGAAAATGAAATCAACAATCATCCATATGAATATCAATGTATATATGTGATCAATAGTACCAAGGAGAGTCATAAGACCCTCAAAACACAAGATCACTACTCACACATCATGTAAGACAACATAGTGTGAGTAGGGTTTATATCACAACAAGTAGAATGGAAAAGATGTATGACAGACGCACAGTCGTCGTGTGCAAACGTCAAGAATAAAATTTATAAGTCCGCTACTCGCGACTTCACTATTGGGTAGCAAGTGGTAAGTAGGGGTCGAACCCAAGGGAATTAGGGGGATAGTTGTTCTTTGAGGAATGTATTGAAGGGGAGCGTGATTTTAGGTTGATTGAGGTTTTAGCGATGAACAGTGAGTGGTTGGTTGTTGGTTTTAGTTTTAGTACAGAAAAGTAAGTGGGTTGGTTGTGATTTTAGTGCAGAAAGTAAAGTACTGAAAGTAAAAGGAGAAGACTTACAGCAAGTGGTTGCGTGAAGGACAAGTTTTGCGGAGAGTAAGCGGTTGATATTGTAGTTGATATTGAGACTGAAAGTAAAGTGCATGTGATGTTTTAAGGAAAGTATTCGGTTTTTGGGGCCTTGTATCAAAGTCTGTTTATCATTGACCTTTAATGATCCTACTAAGTATTCAAAAGTGTATCAAGGCCATTCCAAGCACTCGATTTGCCACACTGTCTAGTCCATTCCAAGACATAGAGCACTTGTTCTATTTAGACTAATACCCCATTCCAAGGTATATTAGCCTGTGTGCATCCATTTGATCAATCATTCCCGATCAACCAAATGGTGTTTAAAAGAGGTCAAACTTCTCAGATAAGCTTTGCCATTCCAAGCATCCACTTATCCGAGTATGTTTACGAACCCCACGGAAGAGTTTTGCCATTCCAAGCATCCACTCAACCTTGGAAGTTCTAACCTAATATATGGCACATAGAACAAGTTTTGCACACAAGAGGCACTAAGAATATGGTCTAAAACATTTTATGATACAAGTACACCCCTTCAACCGAATGAAGAGTTTAGCTACGAATATCCATAGAGGTGGATACCATAGCTAAGTACTCGAGGGTTTTTGAAAGACAGTAAGTAAAGGAGAATACTCAAGAACCAACAGGAGTAAACTCAAGAACTACTAGAATACTCAAGAACCAACATGAGTATTATAGATTTAAAACAAGTGTTTACAAGAGTAGTGCCCAAATCTAGAGAGATGCTAGAGCTTTGTGATGGAGGATGTTTTGAAATGAGGATGATATTACAAAGGGAAGGAGATGTCTTATTTATAGGCTAAGGGAGAAGAGGAGATCACAACACTTGGCACAAGATGGGAGGAAGAGCTCAAAAGCCATCGGGTGATGTCATCATCTCATCTAGCCGCCCCCCATGTGGCATGCAAGGAGAGGAGGAGAGGAGGATGGGAGGAGGAAGCCGCCGGCTAGGTGGCATGAGGGGAGAGGATGTGAGTTTTGTGATCTCATTCCAAAAAGCCATCTGTCCTTTCAGCTCCGGACTGACTCTGGTTGCCCTTCGGTTGGACTTGTTTTGAGTGATTCCACGTCAGGTTCTTGAAAGTCGGAATTTGGTCGTGACCTGGAATGACTCGTAATTCATATTCAGCTTTAAAAACTCTTCCTTAGCCTATATTCTCTCTAGACTCCAAAATACCCTGTAGATAAATATCGGAACTAACAAGCAAAAGTTAAATAGACAAAGAGTCTAATTTGGTAGGTTTAACTGTGTTTATGATTCATACAATTATGGTCCATCAATGTAGAAGGAGGATGGTTAATCCTTGAACTCCCTTTTGATCTTCTCTTCTTCCCCTTAGTTGGATCTTTTGATGATTGATGACCTTGGTTGAGCCTCTTTTCCAATCTTCTTCTCCCCAAAAACCTCCACACTTGGTCCAAAACCCTTGCTTTCTATCTATAGATTCGGCTGAAATCTGGACCTCAAATCTGAGTTTTTCATCCAGTCGGTTGACTGGGCTAAGCTTGACTCCCAGTCGGTTGACTAGGATGTGCAAGATCTGATGAGCTCCGAAAGTTTAATCGAGTCGGTCGACTGGACTTCTCAGTCGACCGACTTGGGCCTTTTTGGTAGTCTTCCCGTCCGAATTTGATCTTTGTGTAAACTACACAGTTGTAGCCCTTTGAAATACCTTTCCAACAAGCTAAAGATCAGCTAAATCGGACACCGTATGAGCCCTGGGCGTCCAAAACAAGTCGCAAAGGTCAATATGCTCGGTATTGCCCCGAAACTCCTTGTTTTGCGCCGAAACTTCTGTTTTTCAACCAATCTTCATATATAGGCCTTGACCATGGGGAAAACTTGTTTTCTACCTGAAATGTAGAGATAGAGGTCAAGTGACATCAAAATAATGTCGGAAACGACCCAAAACTATAGTGAAGAATGACCATAAATGAGTCGAAAACTCGACTCATCAACACTCCACATTTAAGTTTTGTTCATCCCGAACAAAGTATGAAAATATGTCAAGGTCATGAAAATGTCGAAATGCTAGTGGTGCTATATTTTTCGTATATTTGCCTCACTAGATTTCATAAGGTCTCGATCATTATTCCTAATCATGTTATTCAAAGGAAAATGAAAGGTAAGTACAATCTAACTAGCTCCTTTTCGTAGGCGTTACGAATGCATTTAGCGTATGCATTAAGACTTTAAACCCCTAGGTTACCCTAGTGGACGAGTTATAATCTCGTGAGAGTTTTCAGAAAAGGGAATAGTCACAAATCCCCAAATGCATCTATCCCATGAGAATGAATGCAAGAGTGCTTAACCAAGGCGAGGATTTTTTAAAACCAATCCCTCACCCCAAGCTAGGACTACCATCACAATATCATCAAAAGAACTTTCAAACCATTTGAGTACCCATGAGGTTGTGCATTCAAGATTATCAATACTAGAGCTATCAAATGTCTCATCCAAAGTTCCACTCATTTTCAAGGCAATACAATGAAGCAAAGTTGATAGTTTTGCACAAAAGAGTGTCAACCGCTCACATATGCTAGCTAGGGCTAGTTCATGGGCTTGTGACAAGGAACTCATTCCAAAGTTTTAGGCGCTTAAGCCATAATCCATACGGGAAGAGTAGTTCGACACTAGAGTTTCTTAATAAACGAGCATAGACCAAATGATAGCACCCGTGCAAGCACATGGGTCGTCCAAGAGTCATTCCAACTAGCACACAATGCAAATGATGAATCCCGCACAAATGAAGAATGGAGGAAAACATTGAGTCAAGTTTTAAGTGCTTCTTATTTCTCTTTTTGAAATGGCATTTGGCCTACAAATGCTTTCGAGGGGGAACTTTTCTTCCTAACCCCCGGCATTTGTATCATTTTTGAAGCAAAACTTCTTTATCTTTGAGAAAGTTTTTAGTCGGGGCTTTGCCCCTTTTGACCACAAACATTTTTTTTGGGGCCTATTTTTTGCCCTCTTTTGACTCCACACTTAAAACTTGCCAATATGTTCAAAAAGTGTATGGAATGTGCGGGAACAAACATGAACAAGGCACCATGTTAGAGAAACTCAAGTCACCAAGGAGCATTCAAAGGGTCTAAGTTTTTCGTGAAAAGTTCTAAAAGTGCTTGCTAAAACTTAATCCAAGGTATTTCAACGAAAATACTTAGAAAATTAGATAGACAAGGGATATCGATGATATTAATTCACAAGAATGCACATTCATAGGACTAGGTCGGTTCTAAGTTCAAGATCCAATAAAAATGAAAAGTAGGCTAGATGTGATCTATAAGGATTTAGAATCGATAGTCACAAGCCTACGTGGTTAAAAACACTCTCATGTTATGGATAAGGTACATGAATGCAAGTGTTCATTCAAAAATGGTAGGCATGACATGAAATGAGTGAACTATGCGACTACCCACTCCACACTTAAAGCATAGCTTAGTCCCTAAGCGCAAACAATGAAGAAAATGAGATAAAGGTGCATAGGAACTCCCCTCGTTTGTAGATGTGCCTCACCAATAGAAAAGACGCCATTGTGCTAAACGTGATTATACGTTGTGCAAATAACTTCCTTGATGACAAGAACACATGAGAGGTTAAAAGTAACAAGTGACATACAAGGTTATGCAAAACTCAAGTATGAGCAAGATAGCATCACAAGTCACATGATAACATCATGGCATAACTTTCATAGAATACAAGCAAGGAAAGTAATCTACATCCTTCATAATGTGCACAAGGTATCTTAAGTGCCAAGAAAACGTCAAACTAGAGTCATAGCATGGTATAACAATTTAGTTCCACTCTAGTAAACACCAATAAAGCACATGAGCACTAAGGGCAACATCATTAAGCATAGAAAGATCAAGGGAAAGTTGGAGGGGCTTGGCAATGTGAAGTGGAATTGGAGTGAGTAGACCTCACTCCACACTTAAAATTTGACCCACTAATCATACATTCCACATTCCATATTTAGAGCCTAGGCCACTCAAAATCATACCAAACATTTAAACATATAAAAGAACAAGAATGAAACACTTACAAATCGGGTTACCTCCCGTGAGGGCCTAGTTTTTCCCATCTTGGCAAAGACGTAGCAAAGCGCCCCATAGAATCACTCGTTGAGAAGTCCTTTGCTAGGATCCCTTCTCACGGGGCCTTGGACTTGGTCGTGTCAATCCACCTTCAAATCCCATTTAAATTTCTTCCCATCAAGTCTACAATGGACTTTCCTTTGGGATTTTGACCCCTTCAAATATGAAGATCCCTTAAGAAATAAGGGGTCATGGGAGCTTTTTCCAAATTATCTCTTGAAATAGGGCAAGAATCTCCAAAACTTGTCTCAAGACTTCGTAATGAAGAAAGGGTCTTCAAAATTTGTCTCGAGCTTGATGGGCATCCCTTCCTTAAGTTTATCAATGACATCCATGGGTGCCCACTCCTCAATATCCCTCATTGAACTTGTGTCTTCTTGCATGCGAGAATGCCCTTTAGCTTGGTCCATGTAAACCTCAACAAAGTCTTGATATCCTTGAAATCCTTTTGTCTCTATATGCGCTTCCTCTATGTTATTCTCACCAAGAAGTTTGGATTCACATTTAAGCTCGCTTGTATAGAGAGGGGGGAATTCTTCTTCATCAATGAAAGGTATTTCCTCTATGTAAGAGGCATCATCATTGAAGAATTCCTCATTAGAGAGCCAAGGCGTTGGTGGAATGGTGGATGGTTGTGTTCTCATCCAAACGATCTTGAGATGTGCTAATAGTGAAAGATGCTTCACATTTGCATTCTATCTCGTCTTTGATACAAGATTCACCATCCCGCCCCTCATTAAAAACTTGGGTAGCGACTCTCCAAAATGTATCTTCCCCTTCTTGATCCCATTCTTGTTTTGAGGCAATAGATTTCTTCTTCCGAGACCTCCTCTTCCTCACCCAAGTTCTCAATGTCAATTTCTTGTTGTGCCATCTTAGCTTGAAGCTTATCCATACAAGAATCCATCTCCATCACTTGAGCTTGCAAATTTTGATTGAATTCCATCAAGTCTCTATGCACCATCTCTTGGTTTGCAAGGAGTGTGGCAATCATTGATTCTATATTGGAGGGCTCACTTGAGGGTTAAGGAGGTTTAGGGTATTGAGGGTGGGAGTGTTCAACTTCAAAGCCTTGGCTATCGTCCCAATTTGGAGTGTAGGTATGTGATGAATGCCAAGAGTTTTCCCAATAGACGTTTGGTTGCTCCTCTTCTTGGTCATCTCCATTCAAATTATAATAACTAGTTTGATAGCCATGCTCTTGGTAATTCCAATATGGTTGCTCCTCCTCCTGATAGTATTCTCCATTAGAAAAGACTTGTTGGTTGTGGTTGTACATCCAATAGTCTTAACAATGGGCATTTGGTTGATCTTCTTCATAATAATCTCCATTGTGAATGACTTGTTGGTTGTAGTGATCCATCCTCGCAAAAAAAGATTAACTTAAGTTAGTGAAGGATATGAGAGAATAAGAAGAATATACAAGTATAAGAAAAAGAAAAATATTTACAAGAATAGTCGGAACTTTCACACAATCTAATCTAGGGATGTGCTAACTAGTTGCTCCCCGGCAACGGCGCCATTTGACAACGTCTATTTTTACCCTCCCGATGTGTCGGTTTGAAGAGGGTCGTCGTAGAGGTCAAAACAATTTATAATGACCGGTAAAGTACCGGGTCGAACCGAGGAGCAAGCTAAGCACATGCACTATTTAAGATCGTGTTTCCGTTCGGCTATTCTAACCAAAAATGTATAAAGGTTTGTATACTCTAAATCCTATGTGGCGAGTAATTAGGGATGAAAGATAAGTAAGAGGTGTTTCGAGGGGTTACTCCCCTCCTTGGCAATTTCCCAATGATCACATACATGATATTCAAACATTTCATGGTAGTCAAATAGTATTGAACCTAGTTCACTTTAATCCCGTAGAAATGATCATATTCACTACATCCAAACTATCCCTTACGTCGTTCGATTCTTAAGTCTAGTTTTAAGATTCAACATGTTACTTAGGCATTTCATCAAACACTTAGTAGCATGGCATGTATAAAGAGCATAGCGAACATGAATTTGACACCATTTAATGGGATTAATTGATGATTTGCTAATTGACGAACTCCAATGATTTAAACAGTCAATCCTTAGTCAAGCATCATATCATAAGGTTCACTTTCATGCTTAAAATATGAACATTTTCTCCATCCTAGAACTATTCCCTAGCTCTCTCAAGTCATAGGTTCAATGTTAGTCTAAGTTGTCACTTACGCATTTTAACAAACACCTAGAGTGCATAACATTCATAACACAAGAGAAAATGAAATCAACAATCATCCATATGAATATCAATGTATATATGTGATCAAGAGTACCAAGGAGAGTCATAAGACCCTCAAAACACAAGATCACTACTCACACATCATGTAAGACATCATGGTGTGAGTAGGGTTTATATCACAACAAGTAGAATGGAAAAGATGTATAAGGAGGATGGTTAATCCTTGAACTCCCTTTTGATCTTCTCTTCTTCCCCTTAGTTGGATCTTTTGATGATTGATGACCTTGTTTGAGCCTCTTTTCAAATCGTCTTCTCCCCAAAAACCTCCACACTTGGTCCAAAACCCTTGCTTTCTATTTATAGATTCGGCTGAAATCTGGACCTCAAATCTGAGTTTTTCATCCAGTCGGTCGACTGGGCTAAGCTTGACTCCCAGTCAGTTGACTGGGATGTGCAAGATCTGATGAGCTCCTGAAGTTTAATCGAGTCGGTTGACTGGACTTCTCAGTCGACCGACTGGGGACTTTTTGGTGGTCTTCCCGTCCGAATTTGATCTTCGTGTAAATTAAAAAGTTCTAGTTCTTTGTAATACCTTTCCAACAAGCTAGAGATCAGCCAAATCAGACACCTTATGAGCCCTGGGCGTCCAAAACAAGTCGCAAAGGTCAATATGCTCGGTATTGCCCCGAAACTCCTTGTTTTGCGCCGAAACTTCTGTTTTTCAACCAATCTTCATATATAGGCCTTGAACATTGGGGAAACTTGTTTTCTACCTGAAATGTAGAGATAGAGGTCAAATGACATCAAAATAATGTCAGAAACGACCCAAAACTATAGTGAAGAATGACCATAAATGAGTCGAAAACTCGACTCATCAATAAATATAAAACAGCATTTAATATCTCATTTGGACAATTTGAAAGGAATGTAATGCCTTTTGGCCTAAAAAGTACTCCTTCTGAATTCCAAATGATCATGAACGATATTTTTACTCCTTATAGTGAATTTATTATTGTTCATACTGATGATATCTTAGACTTTTCTAAAGACATTGAAATGCATTTCAAACATTTAAGAATATTCAAAGAAATAATTAAAATAACGATCTGGTTATATCCAGGAAAAAAACTGTCATTATTTCAGACAAATATTAGGTTCCTTGGTCATAATATTGAAAAAAGCAGTATAATTCCAAATAATAGGAGTATTGAGTTCGCGGATAAATTTCCTGATATCATTACGGATAAAACTCAGTTACAACGTTTCTTAGGAAGCTTGAATTATATTTCTGCTCACTATAAAAAAACTTGCAAAAGATACTGCTATATTATATGATAGACTTAAAAAACGACTGGTCCCATGGACTCACCAGGACACTGAAGCTGTTAAGAATATTAAGAGCAAAGTAAAAAGTTTACCTTGTCTAAAATTCTCTAACCCATATTGGGAAAAATTTATTAAGACAGATACCTCTGATATTCGCTATGGGGGAATTTTAAAACAAATCAATTTAGAAAATAAACAAGAACATCTTGTCAAATTTCATTCTGGAAAATGGAACAATGCACAACAAAATTATGCTACTATTGCTAAAGAAATTGTTGCAATTGTAAAGTGTGTCTTGAAATTCCAAGATGATTTGTATATTCAGAAGTTTATTATAAAAATTGATTGCAAATCGGCTAAATTTATGGCTAATAAAGATTTTAAACATGTTGTCTCTAAACAATTGTTTGCAAGATGGCAAGCTCATTAACCCCATTTGATTTTGATATTGTTTACAAAAAAGGAGAAGACAATAGTTTTTCAAATTTTCTAACTAGAGAATATATTTAATGAATCTACATTTTGCAAGTATTACAGCGCCAAAGGAAAAACCAATGATGAATATACCATCATTCGCTGATCTGGTAACTAAAGAAACGAGGCATAATATGTCTTCATATGATAATATTGAGACAATACAGGACAGTGGTTTATATAACACTGCCTACAAATTAAACGACAAAAAAGGAGTAATACTTCTTATTAATGAGAAAGACGCGAAAGGAAGTAATACGCCATGGTCCCTTAATAAGGAAGATCAATGGGTCATACCCATATAAGGTCTATGCAGATTTCGCATTTTATGAGAATATCCTCATAAAAAATGATTGTAAAATATCACACTTTTCTGATGGAAAACTAGAAGATTATATCTTCAACAAAATAATTATTAAAAGAGTTATATCCCTCCAACAATGGGGAAATTCACCTCTACAAACAAAAGAATTATTTTATACTGGAGATAATCATGTCCAACATCTAGTCAAATATGACTATTTGGATTATGTGGATGCCTTCAAAAAAGTTCTTTTATATGAGAACCCAAGGCGAAAACATTTTTGGTTTAAAACTATTTATTCGGAAATTAATAACTCCGAAATACCATCTTGGATTATAAAATGGTGGTAACATTTTGGCACCACGGAAGAAATTCTTCCGGAAAAAATGAAAATTATATTTTCAGAATTGGTAAAGATTTCATCACCAACCTTCCAGAAATATCAGGATAAACAATTTAAGCTAGAGGAATTATATTCCATCCTTTTTTTACAAAATTCTCTATTCCATATATATGGAAATGGGCACCAATTTTTGGTTATACCAAAACCCTGATACCTTGTATTGAAAAGGAATCTTACTTTTAGTTATGAGAAAAAACTGCTAATAGCAATATGGTCAAATTGACCTTTGAAGAAGACAATGAGATTATGCCATAGCATACAGAGAACCTTTATGGTTCCAATAATATTCTAGACAGTTATATTTTCAAAGATCATTAAGAAAAGATTGAAGATAGGAGCTTGCACATGAATAAAGAAGAATCTTCTTTCTCTCAAATGAGAGACAAGACCAAGTAATTGAGATATCAACTAAAGACAAGTGTCCACCATAGCTGGAGGCAAATGAATACCGACATGGAGCATCTCCACTATTCATAAATGGTACATTAGTAGTGGTGTTCGGGATGGAGGCAGACGGCGGCGCCACTCCGACGATCGCAATGGAGGACATCGAAAACATTCTAGCCGACAGCGCAGGAGGAGTTGCTCCTGGTTTCAGACTGCCTTTAGCTGCTGTCGGCATAAACCCTAGCCAAAAGAAGAACAGAGCCAGACGCAATACGATTTCATCGCTTCACCAATCATAATCCCTACCTTCCTCTAAAATCCCTGGAACTCAGGTCCGTTCCGACTTATTTTAGTCCACATTTTGCCTCCCATTATTGATCCTGTTTTTTTGTTCTTTCCATTTTTACAGACAATTTACATCAAGACTTTTGGATGCTCCCATAACCAGGTAAGTTCAATGATGTGTATAATCATAGTGGGAGTAACAATGGAAAGCTGAAGCCCTCGATACCGATATCATGCTGAAAACATTGTATCCTGCTTCTAGTTTTAGTATGAACCAAAAGATTTCTGTTTAGACATTGTCTATAAAAAAAAGTATAGTTGAAAATAGCTAAGGGCCAAAGCTCCTATCGGTAGAGCCTCTGGCAACAACTTCGTTACTTGATCTGCGATGCCATTTGATTGAACAACTCTATCAGGATTGTTATATGTTAGTTTTCTTGTCATACTTGTTATATGTTTTCCTTTTCTCTCTTATTAATCAATAATAGACGGATTCTGATGTTCTTTCTTCCCTAACATATAGGATGAGAAAGCTAAGTCTGAAATACTGTTATCTATTCAAGCCGAGATCCAGGTGGTGTTCACGCGGACCTTGAACACTTTAACAGACAGTAACTGGGACAGAATACGAAGCGGGCACTCAATGTAATTCCTAGTTCGGCAACAGCCTACTCTGGGGGGCTTCCTACGCCCTAAAGGGATATAAATCTTTATTGAATAGTATAGAGCTACACATAGACTTACTCTTACAATCTCCCGAATATAGATGCCTAGCCTCTATCACTACTTCACTCAGATTTGATCTCGGCTCCCCCAATCCCCTTTGTTCGAAACTCCCTTCCGAACGTGCTCGATCTTCTCCCAAAGTTTGGTTGCTTTCTCCCGAAAGCCAGCAATGGTCTTCTGTGTGTGCAGCGGTTAGTTTCACACGAACAGTCTGATCAGCACACTGAATATTACAGCACCGATGATTTTCCATTGGGGAAACTCAGTCGGCCGTCGCTCTCTCCTTCTCCGATCAACAAGATACACTCGTGTATTTTTCTCTCAGAAAGCGATGCAGATATGGATGCCCTAGCATTCTATTTATATGCATTGGCGGTTCTCAAATCTGACCTAGATAATCTGTCAAATATTTAAGAAATATTCCTAAATATTTGCTAGATATCTTTAAACCAATCTTTAGGCAGATCTCTAGATTTCTTCCACGCCAAGTCTTCTAAACTGACTTTCTTCTAACTGATGTGAGAATCTTTGTATGAATCTTTGATCTTCTATTTAGTCAATGACCGACTTTAACAGATCGGATCTTCGATCTTTAGAAATTTCCGATTTAGGAAACATACTTGCGTCTGTTCCACGCTGTACTTCAGTTCCAGTTCGCGGTTGAACTCCTCTTGAACTCCTGCTTGAACTCTCTAAAGATGTTTTGCCAAAACTATGACATTCATGGGAACATCAATCTCCCCCTTAGCATTTTTGGCAAAACCAAATCTACTAGATCTATCTATCTAGGCTTTAGAGACACTTGAGGGAACAAAACAGTCACCTCAAAAATACTCCCCCTTTTTGCCACAAATTGGCAAGGGGTCCAATCATAGTTCAAACGGAATGAAAAGTGTACCAGAACAAGTACTAGAACGAAGCCACAACGAAACAAAAGAAATGTCAAAGTTCAGAATTTTTTCAGAGCAACGACCTTTATGTAGACGAGATATCCTCGGAGTCACCTGCCTCAGCATCAGAGGCTTCATCCTCATCATCGTTGGGGTACAATAGCATACGAACCAAGTTGTTGATGCGTTTCCTTTGCTCCTTGTCCACCGTGAGGATGATCTTCAGCTCCTTCAGTAACTTTTCCTTCTCAGCAGGAGCCATCTTCAAACCACCACCAGCCCCTCTCATTGATGACTCTGGGATGTCCTTCCTTCTCTGTCCCGGATCCTTGAGATCATTCTTATGACGTCCTTTGTAGAGCTTATGATCCACAGTAAACTTTTGTGGGGCTTTAGAGAGACGATCATGTGGTGTCTTCAGTTCTGGATTCTTGTATATAGTCAGCTCATAGATGAGGGAAAGAAACGCAATCTGATGCAAAGACCGGCTTGAAGTGGCATGTTCAGCAATCTGGTTGAACATAACCCTCCCCAAATTGAAGTGCATCATGTTCCCAACTTGATATAGCAGTTGTCCCATCTCTTTGCTGACTGAAGAGCGGTGCGAAGTTGGCTTCTAATTGGCAATGGCAATGAAAAAGAGAATAGAGTAGAACGTGGTCAGATCTACAACAGAGTAGCCTGTCGTAATACAGTTGGCAATCTTGTCATAGTCAGGTTCCTCCTCGTCCACTGCTGGATCATTCATGGAGTAATAGATGTTGATGAGATCCGGATCCAGTTCAACTCTTTTTCCTAGAACGTAGACCACTCCATAGTCCTTGTCTCCCACGACTCCAAACTGTTTTGGCAAGTTTGCGATGACTTCTCGAACCAGCTGTTCATTAAGGGGTTCGCTTCTTGTTAGTGTCCAAAACAGACACGTCTCCTTCAGCACATGCACAACTTCTCTTCCCTTATAGCATTTCTCATCAAGGAGCTTCTCTGGGATAATCTTCCTTTTCAGTACTGTCTTCCACTTCTTCGCGGCATCCTTATCCACGAACCATATGCCACCTTTAATTATCTCAGCTGGAGCATCTGCTAATACAGGAGGTGGTACTTCTTGTTTTGTTTTCTTTGTTGCATCAACTCCCCCTGCAACTTGACTCACTTCAGCTTGCTCGGTATTGTCCTTATTCAATGGATCTTGAGGGACAACCTTATTCTTTCCCTTAACCTTCTCATTCTTTTTTAGCTCAGACAGAGGAATGGAATCATGAGGATCTTCCTGGGGAATGTCTGACTCAGGCTCTGCCTGATCAGCCTCTGCCTGATCAGCCTCCTCCATCTCTATGTCTTGAGTAACCAGAACTTCCACTTCCACTTCCACTCTAGCCTCTGACTCAATCCTCACTTGCTCATCATTTTGTACCTTAGCTTGTACATCATCTGGGATAGCTGGTGCCTGAGTCGCCTCAGCAATCTCAACGTCGTGGGGGCAGCATCTGTTCAACGTCGTGCAATCTCATCACCTCAACAAGTCTGACCGACTTCGGTTTCCAAGATATCGTGGAAGATAATCTTCAGTTTCCAAAAATAACTCAAGTTGATAATGATACAATTACCAAAAGATAAACTTGGACTATTTCGATAATTATGGAAACTGTTTCCAAAAAGATAATGGAAGACCAAATCGGTTTGGATTTTGGTTTAATGCTCA
The DNA here is from genome assembly GCA_033675215.1 of Rhodiola kirilowii. NCBI lineage: Eukaryota > Viridiplantae > Streptophyta > Magnoliopsida > Saxifragales > Crassulaceae > Rhodiola > Rhodiola kirilowii. The sequence goes on along the minus strand of CM066196.1, from coordinate 27,725,079 downwards.
AAAATCAAAATTGAATTTTGCAAAACCGAACCGCGCAACCCGCGGAGAAATCGATACTACATTCGTGTCCGCACACAAGCCAAGCCAAATTCGACGTCGTCGTCCACCGGATGATTCCCCCCCCTGGGCCCCCCCCCCTGGGCGCCAGCGTAGGCGTTGGGAGAGAGTTTCTTTTAACAACTTAATATCCTTGATATTGAAATCATATATGAACATATAATGTTCCCCTTTGGCTTCCAATGTGGGATATAAGCTTTCACTCATGTGAAATCAAACTACATATCCATTCCTACCAAAGTCATGTTTCCATGGGTTTTGGTACTACTTTGAGCATCAATTACTCATTCGATTTAACTTCGATTTTGGCATTTCCACGTTCGATTCTATACCTCTCATTGCAAGGTATTTTAATCCAATTTTTATCAACTCATTTTGAGGTGTTCTCCACACTCAAATTAGGTCTTAAAATGAGGCACGCCTCCATTTTCTTCACACATTCTAAATACATTTTTCAACAATCCCCCACATGAAAAAAAATCGAGTGCAAACGAAAAACAATCAAAATCAAAAATCATGACTCGACTCTATGTGGTGATAGCTTCTATGGTTGATATCTGCATAGGATAGGTAGGCATCGCCCTTGAACCTTCCCTTGGGAAAACATGTTCTCTTTACTGACTATTCGGTAGACGTGATTGTCCTTGAACTGTTCGTCTTATAATGTAAACGAAAGCCATGTGTCCCACAGATATCTTCCTGACCATACTTGGTTCTTACTGGTGGGTTCATTTTGGCCATGACACCCCGTTCCTGGTTCTGCAAGAGTTTTTAAAGAATTAAGCCCTTTGAATTCTCCTTTGAAGTGGCCCCACTTCTCTCTCACATAGGCGATTCTTTCTTAAGTAAACCCGCGTTACCCATTTGAATCTCATTATTCAAATTACTAGAATCATTAAAAGCTTCGAGCTTAGCCTCGTGCGGGAGTCACTGTTTGATCTGGGAATACGACTGGGGTGTTACCCCCACAGTGACCTGATAGTCCAAAATTGCGAGTAGCTCGTAAATACTTTAGTATTCTCACGATAGCATTCCAGTGTATCATTCCTGGATTACTCGTATATCTGGCAAGTCTACTCACGGTATAGGCCATGTCAGGTCTAGTACAATTCATTAAGTACTGCCTATCACTTTTGAGTACTCTACTTGGGAGATGCTCTCTCCTTTGTTTTTAGACAAGTGTTGAGTCATTTCTATAGGAGTCCAGCATACTCCTTGTCTGTCTTTTCCAAACTTGTCCAAGATTTTATCAACATAATGTGATTGGCTTAAAACAAATCCATCTGCTGTTCGTGTAATTTTAATCCCTAAAATTACATCAGCTCGTCCCATGTCTTTCATATTAAACCTTGAGTTTAATATGGCCTTAGTGGATTTGATCAATTTGTCATCGCTTCTTACAATGAGTATGTCATCGACATACAAATACAAAATCACATATCCGTGTTCAGTGTTTTTGATGTAAATTCATTTGTCACACTCGTTGATTTTGAATCCGTTTGACAACATTACTTTGTCAAATTTCTCATGCCACCATTTTGGTGCTTGTTTCAGACCATAGAGAGCCTTGACAAGTTCACAAACTTTTCTCTCTTGTCCTGGCAGTCTACAACCCTCAAGTTGTTCCATATATATTTCTTCCTCAAGGTCTCCATTTAAGAAAGCAGTCTTAACATCCATTTGATAAATTTCTAAATTGCGTAATGCTGCAATGACAATTATCATTCTAATGGATGTGATCCTTGTCACAGGAGAGAATGTATCGAAGTAGTCTAGACCTTCCTTTTGTCTATACCCTTTGATCACAAGTCTCGCTTTGTACTTTTCAGTAGTACCGTCTACTTTCAGTTTCTTAGTAAAAATCCACTTAGAGTCAAGTGGTTTACATCATGAGGAATATCAACTAGCTCCCATGTGTGATTTTGCATAATGGAGTCTAGTTCACTTTTTATGGCTTCTTTCCATAAAGAACCTTCAACCGAGCTAATTGCTTCATCATATGTACGAGGTCCTGCCTCAACCATAAAGGTTAGAAAATCAGGTCCAAATGAATTTTCGACTCTAGCTCTTTTGCTTCGTCTAAGTTCCTCTAAATTCGTATTCTCCTCGAATACTTCTTCTTCTTGTTGTTGAGACATTTCGGTGAGTTCTTCGCCTATCTCATCAGGTGAACTCTGTCTCAATTCCTCAGTTTTATAAGGGAACACTTGTTCAAAGAATGCAGCAGTTTTAGACTCCATAATGGTGTCTTTGTGTATATCAGGATTTTTTGATTCATACACGAGGAATCTATACGCAGTACTTTGGCTAAACACCCCCACACTCACAAGTGTGCGTAAGATGGCGTTCTCCCTATAAACAATTCATAAGGAGATTTATCTTTCTTCTTACGGGGTATCCGATTTAGTAGATAGTTAGCTGATAAAATGGCCTCCCCCCACATTTCCTGTGGTAGCCCTGAACTAAGCAACATCGCATTCATTATTTCTTTCATAGTGCGATTCTTACGTTCAACTATACCATTCGACAGAGGCGAATAAGGTGGAGTAACTTCATGTATGATTCCAGTTTGTGCACACAGTGCCCCAAACGGTTCAACATATTCACCACCACGATCACTCCGAAATCTTTTGATCTTTTTATTTAGTTGGTTTTCCACTTCCAACTTATACATGGCAAATTTCTCTATTGCTTCATCCTTGCTTTTTAGCAAGTATATTGAACAATATTTTGAACTATCATCTATGAAAGTTACAAAATATTTATTTCCACCTCTTGTTGCCATGAATTTCAATTCACATAGATCACTACTTTATTAAGTCAAGGGGTTCGGTATCTCTTTCAACACCATGAAAGGATATTCGTGTTAATTTTGCTTCAACGCAAATTTCACACTTATGTTAGGAATCAATTTGAAGTTTTGGTATACAATCCAATTTCATTAGATTCCTTATTGAGTCATAATTCACATGACCTAATCTACCATGCCATAAATTTGAAGATTCAAGCAAGTAAGCAGAAGAACTTTCTTTATTAATAGACTTGATGGCAATTACATTAAGTTTCCACATGCCATCTTTCACATAACCACGTCCCACATACATTCCGTTCTTTGAAAGAACCACATTCTGAGACTCAAATACTATCTTAAAACCATGCGCATCAAGCAAGGCTCCAGATACTAAGTTCTACCTAATGTCAGGCACATATGAGACATTAGTCAGCTTCAGCTCCTTCCCTGAGGTCATCTTCAAGACCACGCTTCCTTTCCCTTTGACTTCTGAGGTGGCAGACTTGCCCATGTATACCTTCTCTCCAGCATCAATTAGTTTCAACTCTGAGAAGGTATTCTTGTCAGAACAAATGTGGTGAGTTGCTCCAGTATCCAGCTACCACTCCTTGGGGATGGAATCCACCAGGCTTAGCTGAGAAATCACAGCCACTAGCAAATCTTCCTCTACCTCAGCAACATTCGCCTTTTTCTTCTTTTTCTGTGGCTTCTTATAGTCAGTAGCTCTGTGACCCTCTTTGTCATAGTTGAAGCACTTGCCAGTGAACTTTGGCCGCACCTTCTTCTTGATAGCCCCACTCTTGGGTCCAAGTTTGCCGAAGGGCTTCTTGGAACTGCCACCATGCTCCACCATGTTGGCTCTCCCAGACGGGAGCTTAATCCTCTTATCAGAGAGTCAATTATTTTCTTCATTCTTGAGGCAAATCATCATGTCATCCATAGACATTTCCTTTTACTTGTGCTTTAGGTAATTCTTGAAGTCCTTCCACCCCAAAGGCAGCTTCTCAATGACTGCAGCAACTTGGAATGGTTCACTGACCTTCATTCTTTCAGAGTTCATCTCATGCATGATCAGCTACAGGTCTTGCACTTGACTGGTCAAAGTCTTCGAATCCACCATCTGGAATTCGACGAAGCGCCCCACAATGTACTTCTTGGAGCCTGCATTCTTGTCGGAGCCCACTGCACTGTCGTTAAGGTGCAATGTTCTCTGTGCAAAATAAATTTATATTTTCCGCTACTCGCAACTACACTACTGGGTAGTAAGTGGTAAGTAGGGGTCGAACCCAAGGGAATTAGAGGGATACGTTGTTCTTTAAGGAATTTGTACAGCGAGGGAGCGTGTTTTAGATTGATTGAGATTTTAGCGCGATTTAACTAAGCTACTGTTTTTGGTTTTTTTGGTTTTTTGTGCGGAAAAGTAATTACAGGAATTAAAATACTGAAAATAAAGGAGTTAAGGGAAGAAGACTTACAGTGGGTGATGCGTGATTGCGATTCCTCCGGTAGATGAGCTGTTGATGGTTGTAGTTGATCGAGCGATTCGTAAAAGTAAATACAGGGGGTTTTGTAATTCAAGGAAAACATTCGGTTTCAGGGGCCTTGTATCATAGCCTGTTTATTGTTTTAGTAACCCTTTTAAGTATTCAAACGTGTATCAAGGCCTTTTCCGGCGCTCGATTTGCCACACTGTCTAGTCTTTTGCAAAAGTGTTCGAAAGTGAATCAAGGCCATTTCAAGCACTCGATTTGCAACACTATCTAATCTTTTGCAAAAAACGTAAAGCCCTTGTTCTACTTAGACTAGCAGCCCATTTCAAGGTATACTAGCCTATGTGCATCCATTTTGGGTTGTCTTTTCCGATTTACCCAAAATGGTGTTTGAGAGAGATCAAACTCCTCAGATAAGCTTTGCCATTTCAAGCATCCACTTACCCGAGTATGTTTGCGAACTTCCACGGAAGAGCTTTGCCATTTCAAGCATCCACTCAACCTTGGAAGTTCTGATCTAATATATGGCACATAGAACAAGTTTTGAATACAGAGAAAAGAAACTAAAAGAATTAAAACATTTTATAATACAAGTACGCCCCTTTAACCGAATAAAGAGTTTAGCTACGAATATCCATAGAGGTGGATACCATAGCTAAATACTCGGGGTTTTTTGAAAACAGTAAGAGGGAAAGGGGTGGAATACTCAAAAACCAACAGGAGTATTCCTAATTCCTACTGAATACTCAAGAACCAACAGGAGTATTCTCTAAAGTATAATACTCAAGAACAAACAGGAGTATTATTTCCAATCAGTATAATACTCAAGAACAAACAGGAGTATTATTTCCAAAACCAAACCAAACTTACAAAGTAACCAAATGTTTTAGAGAGATAAGTTACAAATTTTTGGATGTTGAAATGAGGAGGAGGAGCTCTCCTTCTATAGCCATGGAGGAGGAGAATGGGTGGTGGAGATGGAGGGCATGTGTTTTTGATCCAAGGGAGGAGGAAGGAGGAGCAAGGAGGAGATGACACATGGGGGGAGCCAAAAGCCGCCGGTTGGGGAGAGCTTGGGCCGCCGGTAGCCGGTTGCAAGGGGAGGAGATGGGTGGCTTTGGCCACGTCCAAGAAAGGTGGCCGGTCACCTTGGTCCATGGGTGCATTTTGACAGTTTTGTGCAGTCTTTTCACAAAACTATCAGTCCAATTTTGCTCCGTTTAACTTTGATTGTTCCTCGGTTGGATTTGATTTGAGTAATTCCTACGTCAGGATCTTGAGATTTCTTCGTTCAGCGTCTGATCTTGACCTTGGATTGACTCTTAATATCTTTTCAGCGTAAAATCCTCTCCTTAGCGTGTTTTCTCTCTAAGCGCCAAAATACCCAGTAGAAATATATCGGGACTAACAAGTAAAAGTTAAATAGACCAACAGTATAATTTGGTGGGTTTTACTGTGTTTTTGATTCGTATAATTTTGGTCCATCAGATCACCCCACACTTTTAGTTGTTCGTCCCGAACAATGCTATTAAAGGGCGGTACTCTAAGTTTGGTTTTAAAATATGAAAATTAGACTGTGGGACTCGATTTATCCTAATTCATGCATTACTTACTTATTACCAAATTGAACTGTATAAATAAATAGAAGAAACTTGATACTTGTACCTCCGTGCTGAGATGCAAATTATTCTGGATGTTTCGGGAGATAGCCCTTTTTTAGGCTCCTGGGCTGCAACCTCGGGATTGTCTCTCACTATATGGTTTCCTAGCAGTTTTCTCTAGCACGTGATTCGGTTCGGGTTTCACTGGTTTGAGTACTTTGATTTTTTCTTTTGGCGAGGGACTACTTTTGTAGTGAATCGGCCTTTGGCCTTTGATTTGACTCTTTGAGTACTTCACTTTTTGTTTGGTTAAAACCTTCACAATTTTGGGCTTTTGGCCTCTTGATTTGCTTCTTTGAACTTTTCGCCTTTTTGTGGCTTTGCTAGTCCATTTTCTCAAGCCTTTTTGGGAGGTCCAATCATCGCCCGCAAGCCTATGGAAATACCTCCCCGCTCCTCTCATCGTTGTTGTTTTGCGCGGGTCAAGATGAGGGTCGCTCATCTATTTTCTCGGCTACTTTGACTAGAGAGAGGACGGTCTGATTCCCGTCCTCGCCTTTTTTCTTTTTTGCATAAACACTGCATGGCGGAGATGACTTCAATCTTCACTGAAACCCGAAGTGCAGCCTCCACTGACTTCGAAAACCATATAGTTTGATTCGATCCTTCGATTGCTTGCCAAGCCTCTCTAGGGCATTCTATCAACTCCACATCCCTAGTTTATCTCAGCACAAAGGGACAAATGAGAAGTTAGGTTCTAAGTTTTTAGACAGTTGAATTTTCACAAGGTAAATGCATGAATTTCGGTCTATCTTTTTCACATTCTTAAGTTCATATTTTCAAAAAGATACATTAAAAAAGAAAAAATGTTTTTTATTTATGTACACATGCGGATCTCACCCCACACTTTTGAACGAAGTCGTGCCTTTCAGCACTACTTAGTTCAAAAGCCATGCAAGCAGACAATTATGAGAAGGAAATGATATTAAGGAAAAGGGAAGGACAGAACTCCCTTTAAGGTGTCGAGTGAACGACATGGCACGAGGCTGGATAATCGAGGGAGTTCGGCTGGGGCCTTGAACTCTCAGCGTAGCCCTGACTAGCTTAATGTTGCACCCAAGTCCGATTCCTGAATAGTCAAATCTTCTATGCACCAAGTGGGTGAGAGCGACTTATTGAAAAAGTAAAATACAGAAAATAAAAGACAGAAAATTAAAGTGCGGAAAGTAAGATAGTGTCGGGTTACCTCCCGACCAGTGCACTTGTTTAACATCGTTGGCTCGACAGTACCTTATTCCTGGATCACTGGTTGGGATCCCATGGGTGGCTTAGGTCAAATTTTGCCACCGTTCCTGTGTTGCTTTTTGCCTTGCCTTTACCTGATTTCTTGTGCGTGTTAGAACCCCATGGTTTTGGTATTTTTTCTCTCCATTGCTTCTGAGAAGGTGAGGGAACTTTGACCATAGCTGCTGGTCTTGTTACTTTTTCGGTCTCTTTTGGCAGGTCGGAAATCTACGTACCGCGATCTGAGATAGGTATTATATCTGGCGGTTTCTTCGCATCCGTGCGGATATTGTCAATGTAGAAATATGCAATTTTTGCCGCCGAACTTATGTGATAATGAGCCCTTGCCCACATCGATCCTTGCCTTAGTAGCGTAGAGGAATGGTCGTCCCAAGATTATTGTTGGAGGGTCGTCTTCGCTGGTCTCTCCCGTATGTATCACATAGAAGTCTGCAGCAATGACGAGCTCTCCCACATGGAGTATTACGTCTTCCAGCACTCCAATCGGACGGATGCACGATTTATCTCCTAGCTTGATATTTGACCTGGGTGGTTGACGGGAACGTCGGTTGCACTGTCGTTAGGGTGCAATGCGTCTCGTACAAATAAATTTATAATGTCCACTACTCGCGACTTAACTACTGGGTAGTAAGGGTAAGTAGGGGTCAAACCCAAGGGAATTAGGGGGATAGATTGCTCGTTACGGCTTACACGGTGCGTGATTTTAGGTCGAGTGTGGACTTACTGCTAATTACTAAACTACTGTTTTTGGGTTTTTTGGGTTTTTTGTGCGGAAAGTAAATACAGAAAATAAATACTGAAATTAAATACAGAAAATAAAGGAGTTGAGGGTTAGAAGACTTACAGTGGGTGATGCGTGATTGTTGATTCCTCCGGTATGTGAGTGGTTGGTGGTTGTGTTTGATTGAGCAGTTATACTAGGAAATTAAATACAGGGGGTGTTTGCAATTGAAAGAGCGTATTCGGTTTCAGGTATTCTTGTATTATCACATGTTTATTAGTTTAGTAAATCTTCTAAGTATTCAAACGATGAATCGAGGCTAGCGATAGCTCAAGACTTGCAACATCGGCTAAATCACACTTGTTCTATTTAGACTAGCGCCAGTACCAGTTAGGTACGCTAGTCTATGTGCATCCACCTGCTCTCCTGTTACGGTTTCCCATAATGGTTTTTTAAATATAGTCGACCTCTTTCAGATAGCTTTGTCTGTTACGACCTCCCCTATCCGGGTGTGATCACGAATATCTTAAGGAAGAACTTACGAAGTTGGACCCCTAATGGTCACATTCCCAAAATCGTTCACTCTACCTTAGAGACATTCTGACTTTTATATGGCACATAGAACAAGTATTGAATACTAAGAAAATAAACTAAGCTAATTAAACATTAAATAATACAAGATTATACCTTCCGCCGAATGAGGAGTTTAGCCTCGCCTGTCCATGGAGGAGGGCGCCTAGCCGAATATCGTAACTTTATTGATCCAAACCAACTTACAAAATATTACAAAATGTAGAGAGATAAGTGATTGTGTATGGAATGGTTTTTTGGATGATGAAATGAGGAGGGGTGAGCCTCCTTTTATAGGAGAAATGGGAGGAAATGGAGGGCTAGGATTGATTTGATCCAAGGGTGGAGGATGAGGCATGGATGAGCCAAGGAGGCGCCGCCACTTGGCGGCGGAGGAGTGGTGGAGGAGCAGCCGCCGGTAGGAGGTGGTGGTGGAGGAGCAAATGGTGGTGGAAGCCACCTCCCAAGCAAGTCATCAAGTCATCCAAGGAGGAGAGAGGAGGAACATGTGGTGGAGGAGCCACCACATGGCGGCGGCTCATTGGGCGGAGGAGAGCCGGTCATCCATGGAGGAGGAGGGAGGAGCCGCCGGTGGTGGGTGGTGGTTTTGGGGTGGTTTTCCTCTTTGGCCACCTCTTCTCCAAGTCACAAGTCATCTTGCCCATATGTGAGTTTTGTACAGTTTTGCACTGTCTTTTCACAAAACTGTCAGTGTAATTTGGCACTGGGTTGACTTGATTCCATCTCTGCACAATTTGTGATGAGTGATTCATCGTCAGGATCCTTGATATTTCTTCAGTCGGCATATGATCTTGACCTTGAATCGACTCCTTATATCTTTTCTGTGCTAAAAGCCTCTCCTTAACGTGTTTTCACTTTAATCTCTAAAATGCCCTGTGGAAATATATCGGGACTAACAAGTGGATGTTAGACAGACAAACAGTCTAACTTGGGGGGTTTATCTGTGTTTTTGATTCGTATAATTGTGGTCCATCAAATCACCCCCCACTTTTAGTTGTTCGTCCCGAACAATGCTTTATATGGGCGTCACTATGTAAGTTGGTTTGAAGTATGAAATTAAGTTTGCGGTACTCGATTTCTCCTAATTCATGCATTACTACTTATAGCCAATTTAAACTGTAAAAATAATTAGAAGTAACTTGATACGTGTACCTTCGTGCCGAGATGCGAATTATTCCGGATGTTTCGGGAGATAGCCCTTTTTAGGCTCTTGGACTACACCCTCGGGACCGTCTCGCACTATATGGTTTTCTTGTAGCTTTCTCTAGCACGTGATTCGATTCGGGTTTCAGTGAGTTGAGCCTTTTTGATTTTCTTTTTTCTACTTTGGCGAGGGACTAGCTTTTTTTTGTAGTGATTCTGCCTCTGTCTTTTTGAGTGCTTCACTTTTGCTCGGTTAAAACCTTCACAATTTTTTGGGCCTTAGGCCTCTTTTGATTTTCTTCTTTGAGTTTTTTGCTCCTTTGTGACTTGCTAGTCCATTTTGTCAGCCTTCTTGGGAGGTCCAATCATCGCCCGCAAGCCTATGGAAATACCTCCCCTCTCCTCTCGTCTTCGTCGTTTCGCGCGGGTCAAGATGAGGGTCGCTCATTTATTTTCTCGGCTATTTTGACTAGAGAGAGGACGGTCTGATTCCCGTCCTCGCCTTTGCATAGATGCTTCCTGGCGGAGTTTGACTCAATTGTTCACTGAAAATCCGAAGTGCAGCCTCCACTGACTTCGAAAACCATATAGTTTGATTTGATCCTTTAAGTGCTTGCCAAGCCTCTCTAGGGCAATTTCTATCAACTCCACATCCCTAGGTTATCTCAACACAAAGGACAAATGAAAAGTTACATTCTAAGTTTTTAAACAGTTTGCCTTTTCATAAGGTTGATGCATGAATCATGATCTATCTTTTTCACATTCTTAAGTTCATACTTTCAAAAAGATACTTTTTTTTTAAAAGAAAAAACATGCATTGGTTCTCACCCCCCACTTTTGAACGAAGGCAAGCCTTAGTTCAAAAGTCATGCAAATATATATAGGAGAAGGAAATGACTTTAGGAAAAAAGAAGAGCAGAACTCCCTTTAAGGTGTCGAGTGAACGACATGGCATGAGGCTGGATAATCGAGGGAGTTCGGCTGGGGCCTTAAACTCTCAGCGCAGGCCCGGTAAATTCACGGAAGCTGCCTGGCTGATCTGATCCTTGCTCCGAAACTTAATTCCTACATGTAAGACATTTCTTCTGGACAAAAAGATGGGTGAGAGCGCTTATTGAAAATTAAAATGACAGAAAGTAAGATAGTGTCGGGTTACCTCCCGACTAGTGCACTTGTTTAACGTCGTTGGCTCGACAGTACCTTGTTCTGGATCATTGGTTGGGATCCCATGGGTGGCTTAGGTCGAATTTTTTGATTCCACCGACCTTGATTCTTGCGGTGAGTCTTCCTGATTTTTGAGCAGATGACTGGTTGGGGTCCCGTTCCCCTTGTACTGGTGGTGCCTCCTTCCAACGTCTCAGGGGAGGTGAGGGACCTTTTACTACCAACTTCTTGAACCGGGTTTTCTGGTGTTCAGGGCTGGCTTGTCCGGTTATGGCGTAACAATGCTCTATTGGAGAATTATTCTGCATAGGCCCTTTTCCCATCCTCTTTTCAGCCTCTTCATTGATCACATGGTTTTCAGCGATTTGCCTATTGATCGAGGGGAAAAGTCGGGAAGCTTGCATCTTAAGGCTCGATTCTGCCTCGTCGTGTTTGTTTGTGATGCTAGCTGGGTATGGTTCTGGCAGCATGTTAGCGGTATTCCGGACTTTTTCTATTGCTGACACCTCATTGTTACTCCCGATACTTTCTATGTCTGACTCTTCAGATGGTTCAGGAGTTACTTCTGACGGCTCGGTAGTTTCTTCATGATCAGCCTCAGGGTCAGCTTCTTCTGTTTGCATTTCTTCGTCAGTTTGGGATGTTCGTTCTGTGACTGCAGCCAGGCCAATTATAAGGTTCCACATGCTCGCAATGGTGAAGTTCTCGGCTGATCTTCTCATTGCTTCGTTTACTCTTCCCAGCTCTTCGGATCTCATCCCACGAAGAAATTTTTGGAGAAGAACTTTCTTTGAGAATCCATGGTGCGGGCAGCTTGAGACGATGGCATCGTAGTTCATGTAGTATTCGTCCAAGGTCTCATCCCGGGATTGTTGAAGGTTCAGGATTTTCTCGCGGGTTTCTTGGCGTAAGGATGGTGGGGAGAATTCTCTTAGGAATGGTGCGCAGATGTCCACGAAACGTGCTGCACTACTAGCGGGTGATGTGTAGTACCAAATTGTTGCGAAATCCGTTAGAGAGAATTTAAAGCATTTAAGCTTAAATTCTTCTAACGTTTCATTCTCAGGTTTTATGTGGCAGCAAACGTAGTGAAAGCTTCGACAGTGTAGTACTGGATCTTCTGCATCCGTTCCTTTGAACAGTGGAAGGTGCCGTGTTGTCCATGCATACGAGGGTGGTTGAGTCATGAGGTCATGTGAGGTGAAGAACAACTATACGATGGCTAATTCCCCGGCAACGGCGCCAATTTGACGGGAACGTCGGTTGCACTGTCGTTAGGGTGCAATGCGTCTCGTACAAATAAATTTATAATGTCCACTACTCGCGACTTAACTACTGGGTAGTAAGGGTAAGTAGGGGTCGAACCCAAGGGAATTAGGGGGATAGATTGCTCGTTACGGCTTACACGGTGCGTGATTTTAGGTCGAGTGTGGACTTACTGCTAATTACTAAACTACTGTTTTTGGGTTTTTTGGGTTTTTTGTGCGGAAAGTAAATACAGAAAATAAATACTGAAATTAAATACAGAAAATAAAGGAGTTGAGGGTTAGAAGACTTACAGTGGGTGATGCGTGATTGTTGATTCCTCCGGTATGTGAGTGGTTGGTGGTTGTGTTTGATTGAGCAGTTATACTAGGAAATTAAATACAGGGGGTGTTTGCAATTGAAAGAGCGTATTCGGTTTCAGGTATTCTTGTATTATCACATGTTTATTAGTTTAGTAAATCTTCTAAGTATTCAAACGATGAATCGAGGCTAGCGATAGCTCAAGACTTGCAACATCGGCTAAATCACACTTGTTCTATTTAGACTAGCGCCAGTACCAGTTAGGTACGCTAGTCTATGTGCATCCACCTGCTCTCCTGTTACGGTTTCCCATAATGGTTTTTTAAATATAGTCGACCTCTTTCAGATAGCTTTGTCTGTTACGACCTCCCCTATCCGGGTGTGATCACGAATATCTTAAGGAAGAACTTACGAAGTTGGACCCCTAATGGTCACATTCCCAAAATCGTTCACTCTACCTTAGAGACATTCTGACTTTTATATGGCACATAGAACAAGTATTGAATACTAAGAAAATAAACTAAGCTAATTAAACATTAAATAATACAAGATTATACCTTCCGCCGAATGAGGAGTTTAGCCTCGCCTGTCCATGGAGGAGGGCGCCTAGCCGAATATCGTAACTTTATTGATCCAAACCAACTTACAAAATATTACAAAATGTAGAGAGATAAGTGATTGTGTATGGAATGGTTTTTTGGATGATGAAATGAGGAGGGGTGAGCCTCCTTTTATAGGAGAAATGGGAGGAAATGGAGGGCTAGGATTGATTTGATCCAAGGGTGGAGGATGAGGCATGGATGAGCCAAGGAGGCGCCGCCACTTGGCGGCGGAGGAGTGGTGGAGGAGCAGCCGCCGGTAGGAGGTGGTGGTGGAGGAGCAAATGGTGGTGGAAGCCACCTCCCAAGCAAGTCATCAAGTCATCCAAGGAGGAGAGAGGAGGAACATGTGGTGGAGGAGCCACCACATGGCGGCGGCTCATTGGGCGGAGGAGAGCCGGTCATCCATGGAGGAGGAGGGAGGAGCCGCCGGTGGTGGGTGGTGGTTTTGGGGTGGTTTTCCTCTTTGGCCACCTCTTCTCCAAGTCACAAGTCATCTTGCCCATATGTGAGTTTTGTACAGTTTTGCACTGTCTTTTCACAAAACTGTCAGTGTAATTTGGCACTGGGTTGACTTGATTCCATCTCTGCACAATTTGTGATGAGTGATTCATCGTCAGGATCCTTGATATTTCTTCAGTCGGCATATGATCTTGACCTTGAATCGACTCCTTATATCTTTTCTGTGCTAAAAGCCTCTCCTTAACGTGTTTTCACTTTAATCTCTAAAATGCCCTGTGGAAATATATCGGGACTAACAAGTGGATGTTAGACAGACAAACAGTCTAACTTGGGGGGTTTATCTGTGTTTTTGATTCGTATAATTGTGGTCCATCAGTGGTTTTAATGGACCAAGTCCTAACAAGTAATATAAGGAGGAGGGCATGGCGTTGACAGCAGCTCCAAGATCGACCAGGCACTTATGAATCTGAGTTTCACTAATACCGCAGGTGACTGTGAAGGCCCCTGGGTCTTTATCTCTTTCCGGTTGTGACTCATGATCTGAAGTGAGGGCTTTTTTAATTGTCGGGCCACTCTGCCCACTCTTTGACTTAGGATTAGTATAACTGGATCCCTCAATATTTTGCTCAGAAGCATAAATATTAGTTGGAGAGTTCCATCTTAAATTGTCAGTGTCATCCCATCCAGATGCTGGTATGTCAGAGTGTATGACTGGTGGTGGTGTTATGCAAACGGTAAATGCATATCGTCCATTGTTAGCATGCTTGACCCATGTTTTGTCATCATTGGGTCGGTCTTCCTCTTGATTCCAGTCAGGACGACGCCTACGGGTGAAGTGTTTGCTAGTAAGTTTGTAAGTTGGGGAACGTGCTACTTCTCCCAGTGTCGCCTTTCCATTTGACCTCTTTATCATGCTAAGATTCTTTGGGTTTTGGATGGTTTGTGAAGGAAGTCTACCAGGTTTGTTAGTGAGTGTTGACATTGCTGTGGTGAGATGGGACATTTGTTTGGTCAATTCTGAAATTGCCCCGTCAGTTTTCGCCTGGTATTGGTGTAACGAAGTACCCAATTGACTTATGCTTCCTGCGAGCTCCTTCATCATGTCATCAAGCGACTTGGTTGGTTCTTGCTGATTATGCGGGCCGGTTTGGTACTGATTTGGTCCTCTTTGCTGATATTGGCCTGCTGATGGAGCGTTCTGGTTATACTGCCGGTGGGGGGGTTGGTAGAATGACTGAGCTAGTTGAGGGACAGCTGGTTGTGCATCCTTCTGAGAATAGTTATTGTTACGCCAGCTCGGGTTGGTTGCTTGACCATACTGTCTGTTTTGTCCGGCTCTGTCATTACTGTTGTTGTTGTATCCTTGGTATCCTCCCACTGCATTCACTTCTGCCGGTTCCTCTTCTATTAATGTTGGACATGCGTCAGTTTTGTGGTCTGTAGAACCACAGAACTCGCAAGGTTTTACGGGAACTGGCTGCCTTCGTAGGATTTGAATCATCATCTCCTTTAGCTGCTTCATCTCTTCAGGCATAGAGCTCATCGACGTTTCCGCTTTTGCCACATTTTTTGTCCGGGAGAATTCTTCCTGCTGAGTTGTCTCTTCTCTGAATCGGGCATTCTCAGCAACGTTGGTGATAAGATCCCTTATGCCACTTAATGATAGATTCATCATGGACCCTCCAGCTGAGGCATCCAGGAGCATTTTGTCTAAGGGTCTTAATCCGTTAATGAGATACTCGACGGTGAGTTTCTCGGGCAGTCCAAGGGTACATCAGCTTCTCTCCAGGCGGTTGAATTTTTCCAGGTAATCGTACATGGTTTCGTTGGGTCCTTGTCTGATGTCCTGCAGTTGCCTCCTTACTTGCATCGCTCTTCCTGCTGGGTAATATTTGTCTAAGAACTTTTTCTGCATCTGAGCCCATGTTCTGATGCTTCCGGAAGGCAGTGAAAGGAACCCGTCGTTTGCCGCGTCAATGAGGGAAAAATAGAACGCATTTAACTTAAAGTCGTCTACGTTTACGCCATTCGGTTTGAGGTTTTGGGAAATCCCATGTAAGCGCTGGAGATGAGTCATTGCTGATTCTCCACGAGTTCCTGAGAATTTTGGCAAGTTGTGGGCCACTGAAGTGTTGATGACGATGTTTTCTAGCTCCGGGCTTTCATAGATACACCACGGCTGAACTCTGAAATCTGGTGCCGAGAGCTCTCCCAATGTAGGTTCGCGGTAGTTGTTGTTATCTCCGTAGTAGTCATCGAAAGCGGGTTCTCGTCTCGGCACTTGTCTATGTTGCGGGGGTGGTGGATATCTAGGGGGTTGTCGTACTGGACCAGCTGCATTCTAGTCCTCGGGTGGTTCTTGGATTCTTCTGATGGCTTCCCTATCACGAGCTCGTCTGCTTCGGATGAGTTGCTCCGGATCATCCATAAATGGAAGTGGCACCTCATTGTTTCGATCGTACAGGTTCATCTCGTCGTCATCTTGGTAGTCATTGTGACTTCCTTCGCGAGACATGGTTGTTTCGAGCGCGTATTGATTTAAAGAACTTATCCGATGGCTAATTCCCCGGCAACGGCGCCAATTTTGACGGAGCCCACTGCACTGTCGTTAAGGTGCAATGTTCTCTGTGCAAAATAAATTTATATTTTCCGCTACTCGCAACTACACTACTGGGTAGTAAGTGGTAAGTAGGGGTCGAACCCAAGGGAATTAGAGGGATACGTTGTTCTTTAAGGAATTTGTACCGCGAGGGAGCGTGTTTTAGATTGATTGTGATTTTAGCGCGATTTAACTAAGCTACTGTTTTTGGTTTTTTGTGCAGAAAAGTAATTACAGGAATTAAAATACTGAAAATAAAGGAGTTAAGGGAAGAAGACTTACAGTGGGTGATGCGTGATTGCGATTCCTCCGGTAGATGAGCGGTTGATGGTTGTAGTTGATCGAGCGATTCGTAAAAGTAAATACAGGGGGTTTTGTAATTCAAGGAAAACATTCGGTTTCAGGGGCCTTGTATCATAGCCTGTTTATTGTTTTAGTAAACCTTCTAAGTATTCAAACGTGTATCAAGGCCTTTTCCGGCGCTCGATTTGCCACACTGTCTAGTCTTTTGCAAAAGTGTTCGAAAGTGAATCAAGGCCATTTCAAGCACTCGACTTGCAACACTGTCTAATCTTTTGCAAAAAACGTAAAGCCCTTGTTCTACTTAGACTAGCACCCCATTTCAAGGTATACTAGCCTATGTGCATCCATTTTGGGTTGTCTTTTCCGATTTACCCAAAATGGTGTTTGAGAGAGATCAAACTCCTCAGA
The DNA here is from genome assembly GCA_033675215.1 of Rhodiola kirilowii. Taxonomy (NCBI): domain Eukaryota; kingdom Viridiplantae; phylum Streptophyta; class Magnoliopsida; order Saxifragales; family Crassulaceae; genus Rhodiola; species Rhodiola kirilowii. The sequence goes on along the minus strand of CM066196.1, from coordinate 27,708,279 downwards.
TAAGCTTTGCCATTTCAAGCATCCACTTACCCGAGTATGTTTGCGAACTTCCACGGAAGAGCTTTGCCATTTCAAGCATCCACTCAACCTTGGAAGTTCTGATCTAATATATGGCACATAGAACAAGTTTTGAATACAGAGAAAAGAAACTAAAAGAATTAAAACATTTTATAATACAAGTACGCCCCTTTAACCGAATAAAGAGTTTAGCTACGAATATCCATAGAGGTGGATACCATAGCAAAATACTCGGGGGTTTTTGAAAACAGTAAGAGGGAAAGGGGTGGAATACTCAAAAACCAACAGGAGTATTCCTAATTCCTACTGAATACTCAAGAACCAACAGGAGTATTCTCTAAAGTATAATACTCAAGAACAAACAGGAGTATTATTTCCAATCAGTATAATACTCAAGAACAAACAGGAGTATTATTTCCAAAACCAAACCAAACTTACAAAGTAACCAAATGTTTTAGAGAGATAAGTTACAAATTTTTGGATGTTGAAATGAGGAGGAGGAGCTCTCCTTTTATAGCCATGGAGGAGGAGAATGGGTGGTGGAGATGGAGGGCATGTGTTTTTGATCCAAGGGAGGAGGAAGGAGGAGCAAGGAGGAGATGACACATGGAGGGAGCCAAAAGCCGCCGGTTGGGGAGAGCTTGGGCCGCCGGTAGTCGGTTGCAAGGGGAGGAGAAGGGTGGCTTTGGCCACCTCCAAGCAAGGTGGCCGGTCACCTTGGTCCATGGGTGCATTTTGACAGTTTTGTGCAGTCTTTTCACAAAACTATCAGTCCAATTTCGCTCCATCTGACTTTGATTGTTCCTCGGTTGGATTTGATTTGAGTAATTCCTACGTCAGGATCTTGAGATTTCTTCGTTCAGCGTCTGATCTTGACCTTGGATTGACTCTTAATATCTTTTCAGCGTAAAATCCTCTCCTTAGCGTGTTTTCAATCTAAGCGCCAAAATACCCTGTAGAAATATATCGGGACTAACAAGTAGAAGTTAAATAGACCAACAGTCTAATTTGGTGGGTTTTACTGTGTTTTTGATTCGTATAATTTTGGTCCATCAATTCTCACTTTGGTACTTCCGATCAAGTGCCTCTCAAAGCTCCTTGGCTGAGCTCTTGGTGTAGTACACCTTGTACAGCACATCATTGAGGCTGTTAAGCACATAATTTTGGCAAAGATATTCAGCATCTTTCCAAGCATTGTATGCCTTGAGTACTTGATGATCAGACTCATTCTCAGCAACCTAGGTGTGTCCTCGGTCAAATATCGGGCAAACCCAAGTTGGGTTAGATAATGGTGCATCTTCGGCTGCCACGTATTAAAGATCTGTCCATTGAACTTCTCGGGCTCTTCAGCTGCCATTACCGCATTAGGCACTTTTGCCAGTGCGTTATTTGGAACTAGACCCGCAGGTCCATCCAGACCGTAGCCATCACAACTGGGGTTGTCGCGGCCACCTCAGCAACATCATGAGGAGGATTCTGGAAACCCTCCATGTTCACTGACTGATTGTTTTGTCCTTGTTCAGAATTCATTGTCTACACAGAGAGGCAGATCTGTTAGTAACTTCAAACGAACCAATCTTTCTTTAAGAACAGTGATGGACCATATTTATATAATTCATTAAGACGGTTAAACCCACCAAATTAGACGCTTTGGCTTAACAACTTTTACTTGTTAGTTTCACTTTTGTTCTACAGGATATTTCGAGGATTAGAGATGAAACGAGCTAAAAAGGAGTTCTTAAAGCTAAAAATGGATTACAAGTCATTCCAGGCCACGACCAGATTCCGGCTTTACAACCTTCATGAACCCAACGTAGAATCACTCAAACATGTACCAATGACTTGTTCCAAACCTCAACAAAGATCAAGAACTCAAGTCAATGCAAAGTCTAGCCACCCATGTGCAAGGCTTGTGCATTGTCTTTTGATTGCAACCAAGAAGCAACCAAGATGTAACCAAGCTCTAACCGGAGTTGTGAGGGAACCGATGGCTTTTGAAAGAAAATATCACAACCCACTCACACCCACTCCCTCCACCTCATGGCCGGCGGCTTTGAGGAGATGAAGCCACCTATGGCCGGCGGCTTTGGAGGAGATGATGCCACCTATGGCCGGCGGCTTTTGGCTCCTCCTCTCCCCCTTTGCCATGTGTTCTCCCCTCATCTCCCCCTTGCCTATAAATACTACATCTCCTCTTCCTTGAAAAAATGGTCTTTGGTCTTTGGTCTTTGGTCTTTGGTCTTTGGTCTTTGGTCTTTGGTCTTTGGTCTTTGGTCTTTGGTCTTTGGTCTTTGGTCTTTGGTCTTTGGTCCTTGGTTCTGGTCCCATTTTGGTCCTTTGATCACTTGTCATTGAGATAGAAATCTCTCTACAATCCATCCCACAATCCTTGTAAACACTTTACTTTGAATCAAAAGCTCCAAGTTTGTTCTTGAGTTTGAATGTGTTCTTGATATTTACTTTCAAAAACCTTTACTTTCCTGTCTTTCAAAATCAAAACCTTTACTTTCCTTGTCTTCGATTTCAAAACCTTTACTTTTCTAAGCACTTAGCTATGATATCCACCTCTATGGATACTCGTAGCTAAACCCTTCATTCGGTTGAAGGGGTGTGCTTGTATCATAAAATGTTTTAGACCCTTCTCTTAGTGCCTCTTTGTGTTCAACTTGATCTATGTGCCATATATTAGGTCAGAAAGCTATTGGTTGAGTGGAGGCTCGAAAGAGCAAAGCTCTTCCATGGGTTCGTGAACTTCCGTGGATAAGTGGAGGCTCGAAAGAACACAGCTTATCTGTAGAGTTCAACCTCTTTTAAACACCATTTGGTTGATCGGAAATGATTGATCAAATGGATGCACATAAGCTAAGATACTTCGAAAGGAGGAATTAGCCCAACTAGAACAAGAGTTCTATGTCTTGAAAAGGACTAGACGGTGTGGCAAGTCAAGTGCTAGAAATAGCCTTGATACATCTTTGAACACTTAGTATGATCATTAGAGGTCAATGATAAACGGACTATGATACAAGGCCCCTAAAACCGAATCTTTCTATTGATTAAAACATCACCTGTCACTTTACTTTCAGTCTCATTATCAACTGCTTATTTTCAGTCATTTACTTTCAGTACTTTAATTTCCGCACATTTACTTTCTAGCAATTTACTTTTCAGTAATTTACTTTCTATCGCTTATTACAGACCCTTTCAATATCAGTCCATACCAAAAGTATGTTGATTAAGTCGATATTGAATTCGACTGTTCCAGCAATTTACTTTCAGTATTTTACTTTCTGTCGCTTATTACAGACCCTTTCAATATCAGTCCATACCAAAAGTATGTTGATTAGTCGATATTGAATTAGACTGTTCCAGCACTTTACTTTTCAGTATTTACTTTCAGTCCTGTATTTACTTTCTTTACTTTCAGTCATTTACTTTTCAGTACTAAAATTACAACCAACCCACATTACTTTCAGTACTAAAATCACAACCAACCCCCAACTGTCTTATTTTCCATTTTCGAAAGAACAACTATCCACTAATTCCCTTGGGTTCGACCCCTACTTACCGCTTTACTACCCAATAGTAAAGTCACGAGTAGCAAACTTATAAATTAATTTTGTAGACATTGCCTCACGACAAGGCAGTGCTGTCAAATTGGCGACGTTGCCGGGGAATTAGCTATCTGATTAGTTGTTCTTTTCTTTCCCTTTTCATTTCTTCATTGCAATGCCCACTATGTATGCATGGATGGCTCGACATCTTCCTCAGTTTAGAGGTACATTTGGAGAGGACCCTGTAATACATTGCCAACATTTTCACCATATATGCCGCCACATGAAACCTGAAAATGAAAGGTTAGAGAAGTTTAAAATGGAATGCTTTAAACATACTTTAACTGACTTCGCGACAATTTGGTATTACTCGACAACTGCTAGTTGTGCAAGCTATTATGAGGATCTTCGTGCCCAATTCCTAAAAGAATTTTCACCGCCATCCTTACGACATGATACCCGCGAGAAGATCATCCGCCTTCAACAATCCCGGGATGAGACGCTGGATGAGTATTATACATACTTTGACACTGTTGTTTCGCGCTGCCCGCACCATGGATACACGAACGTGGTTCTTCTTCAAAAATTTCTTTGTGGGATGAGGCCGGTTGACCAATCAAGGATTAATGACGCAGTGGGAGGATCGGCCATGCACTTAACCATGACTCAAATGTGGGATGTTATTGATGACTTGGCCGAAGCCACAAAATGAAGGCCAATGCTCCAAGCTGATGGAAGAGCGTAGAAGGTAGAAGCTAATATAGACAGGAGTGGAGAAGACAGTGCAGAGGCCATGATGGTCGAATCAGATACAGAAAGCACCGGGAGCAACGAAGAAGAGCCTACATGGGAAATCACTCCCGAGCCATCAGAAGACTTAGAGCCAGAAACCGATACAGTGTGGGACGAGGAAAAGACTTCTTGGGAACTCACTACCGGGCCGGCAGAGGAGGAAGCCCGGAACGCCACTGGCGAACTGCCTGAAACATACCCTACCCTCACTACCGAAGCGGCCGTAGATATCAACCAAGACCAGGTCCTCACGGACAGGCTGGCCAATGCAGATCTGGTCCATCTAATGAGAGCTTCCCAACTCTTCCCCTTGATCAATATGCAAATCGCAGAAAACTATGTGATCAATGATGAGTCTGAAATAAGGATGGAAGAAAGGCTTAAGCAGAACGACTCCTTGATAGAGCATTTTTTCACCACGACTAGACAAGGCAGCCCTAAACATAAGAGAGCCCGACTCAAGAGACCAGCAGTGAAGGGTCCCTCGCCTTCTCAGAGGTGTTGGAAAGAGTGATGAGTCGTAGTTGTACGACTATTTTATATGTTGAAACCCCGTCTCTTAGTGTTACCTATATATTATTTCACTACCTGTGTGTAGTTTTCGTTCTCAGGTACACTCGGAGACCATGGAAGGAATACTGGCTAAAAGGAGCTTATTTGAAGATGTTTGGCGCGGAAAGAAATGAAATCCGAGGCGCTTGGAATTTTCGTCAGTGTAAACCGCGGAGGGCTTAAGCATTAGAGGCGCGGATGTCTTATGAATTCCCATAATTGATGAGACGTCCGCGGGTCGTAAATCAGGAGACGTCCGCGGATGACAGCTGGCAGTCGAATTTCGTTATTTCCAAATTGCATTATTGGAAAGCCCAAAAAGATAAATAAATAAGCACGAAACCCTAGCGACCAGACCTCGAATTTCAGAAGAGAAAAGAGACACGGATTCAAGTGTTAGAGTTGAGCTGCAGCTTGGTGGAGAATTCATCATAAGAGAAACCACCAGAACAATGGGAACAGGACCCGAGCACATCATCCCACAAGAACTCAGGGAGAGTCAAGGGAAGAATCAAGGTAGGCGCGGCAGAAAAGTATGACCCGAGCCACCCATGGGATCCAAACTTGTGATCCCATTCGTCGAGCCAACAACGTTAAACAAAGGCACTGGTCAGGAGGTAACCCGACATTTATCTTATTTTCAGTAATTTTATTTTATGTCATTTAGTTTTTACCTTAAGTCGTACTCACCCATTTTGTGCATAGAAAGGAATGACTACTTATGTAGGAATCGGTTTTGGGAGCAAAAGTTAGGCCAGCCAGGCCTGTGCCGAGAGTTCAAGGCCCCAGCCGAACTCCCTCGATTATCCAGCTCTGAGCCATGTCGTTTGTTCGCATGTCCACAACATGTAACGACACAGTAAATGGAGTTCAGTTCTTCCCTTTTCCTTAATGTCATTTCCTTTCTTGTAAATATTTGCTTGCAATTGACTTTTGAACTAAGTCATGCTGTGAGGCACGCCTTCGTTCAAAAGTGTGGGGTGAGAAACGCCTTTGTACATAGTTAATTAACATGCTTTCTTTTTTTTCCTTTTCCCTTAATATTATCTTTTTGAAAATATGAACTTGAGAATGTGAAAAAGATAGATCATAATTCATGCATTTACCTTGTGAAATCTCAACTGTATAAAAACTTAGGATGTAACTTCTCATTTGTCCCTTTGTGCTGAGATATACAGGGGATGTGGAGTTGATATAAAATGCCCTAGAGAGGCTTGGCAAGCACTCGAAGGATGGAATTTTACTATATGGTTTACGAAGTCAGTGGAGGCTGCACTTCGGGTTTCATTGTAGATTGAAGTCATCTCCGCCGTGCAGCGTTTATGCAAGAGGCGGGACGGGAATAAACCCGTCCTAACTCTAGTCCAAGTAGCCGAGAAAATAGATGAGCGATCCTCATCTTGACCCGTGCGAAACGGCGAGGATGAGAAAAGAGCGGGGAGGTATTTCCATATGCTCTCGGGCGATGATTGGACCTCCTGATGTTCCCTTAAGTGGCATGTATTTGGCAAAACGTAGCTTAGACAGTTCGAGCAGGTGTTCAGGGGGAGTTCGAACAATATCCTGGTACTCCTGTACAACGTGATCAAGACGCAAGGATATTTTCCGGAAGATATTGGCAACGAAGATTTCGACAAGTGGAAGTCGGCCTGCGACTTATTCGAGCATTAGATATTCGAATGAATATCTACATTGAAGATGGCGCGACTTACTTGGAAAGAAGACTTCGTATATTCTTCCGATCGATTTATAAAAGATATACATCAAATATTTAGGAATCAATTCCGAATTATTTGATGGGATTATCTTGTGCGAATTAGGGTTTCGCTCGAGCATATAAATACAATGCAAGGGCAACCCTAATTCTCATCGCTTTCAAAGATCAAATATACACGAGCATATCCTGCTGATTGGAGAAGAGGAAAGCGACGGCCGGTTGTGTTTTCTCATTGAGAATACACCGGTGCAAGTGCAGTCTGTTCAAGTGCAACACAGACTGTCTGAAGCGTATCAACTGCCGCACACAACAAAGGTGAACAAGCTTTCGAGAGAAGGCATCCGAGCTTCTGGAGAAGGTCGAGAACGTTCAGACTGCAGGTTCTGAACGAAGGGGATCGAGGGGAATTGCGGTGAACCTCGGTTGCAAATCTGAGAGACGGAGTATTGAGGTTAGGCTATTACAAGGTGTAAGTGTAAGTCCCTGTGGAAACCCTATACTCGTAATAAAGATTTGCTGTCCCTTTTTCGGGTGTGGGAAACCCCCCAGAGTAGGCGGAGCCGAACTGGGTTATCAATCTGTGTGTCTCTACTGCCTTTATCTGTTTGCTGAACTGTTGTGATAAGAGTTCAACCTCTGTGTGTTGAACTATTGTGCAAAGAGTCCCAGGTCTGTCGCAACACTACCTTGGACACAAGCTTGAACAGGGGACATAATTTCAATTGGTATCAAAGCAGATCACTCGACACACTGATTGGAATCCTGGACTGTTCAAGATGACTCTGAAGGAAGGACAAAGCATAACCAGACCCCCGCTGCTCGAAGGATCGAACTATGCCACATGGAAGCCTGTGATGAGATCTTTTCTGAAATCACTAGATGAAAAGCCATGGAAGGCTGTTCTGAAAGGGTGGACGGAACCCATAATGAACAACCTCACTGGAGAACCGATCGCCAAACCAGAAGCTCTGTGGACAGAAGAGGAGGACAAAGCTTCCATGGGCAACTCAAAGGCAATGAACGCAATTTTCTCGGCAGTAGATGAAAACGTCATGAAGCTAATCATCAACTGTGAAGTGGCTAAGGAAGCATGGGATATCCTCCAAACAGCGTTTGAAGGAACATACAAAGTACGCAACTCCCGCATGCAAGCTGTCACAACCAGGTTTGAAGAGATGAAGATGAAGGAGAGTGAAACCATCACTGAGTACAACACCAGAGTCCTGGAACTGTCCAACGAGGCATCTGCACTAGGGAAACCCATCGATGAAGAAAGATTGGCCAGCAAGGTCCTAAGGTCTCTTCCTCCGAGATTTGCCATGAAAGTCACGGCCATTGAGGAAATGCATGATATCACCACACTGAAGCTAGACGAGCTAATGGGTTCTCTCAGAACTTACGAGATCAATCATGACTTCCAAACTGGAGAAGGGAAGGGAATCGCTCTTAAAGCAGATATAACGGAAGACAAACTGGATTCTGGGTGCACCACTGAGCAACTAGCCATGATGGCACAAAACTTTGGAAGAATGGTGCGGAAAATCAACAGACATGGTCCAGAACAAGGTCAGTCTTCATCAACTGGTTACCGAAACTGGAAATCCAGCAGGCCAAGGTCTACTGATTCGAGGCAAGACTTGTCTGACAAAGGAAAAGAAGAGATTCAGTGTCATGAATGCAAGGGTTTCGGTCACATTGCGTCACAGTGTGCAAACACTTTCATGAAGAAAAAGGCGATGGTGGCGAGCTTCAGCGACAGTGAGTCAGACGAAGAAAAAGGTGAAACCACAAACTTTGTGGCCTTCGTCACAACTCTGGATGAATGCAGCAGCACAAGTGAAACTGTTCCACCTCAGTTGGAACTCCCAGGTGAAGACCCCTCGGACTGTGACAATGAAGAACTCACACAGGACTCTCTGGCTCAGACTTATAAAGATCTATATGAGAAGTGGCTGCTTCTGATCAAGATGAACAAAAAGCTAAATGACACAGTGGCAAGCGTCACTATGGAAAAGAACAAGGTATGGCAGGAGGTTGAGATACTACTGACACTGAAGGCAGAACTGGAAGGTACAATTAACTCACTGACTTCTCAACTAGCTGAGGTAAAACAGGAAAGGCTGGATCTTCTTGTTCAGAAAACGGAACTCCTGGGTACTGTCTCCTCCCTAAAAGTCGAAATAGAGAAGGATCGGGACACTCATCCTGTAGGCATGGCGGGCCTGAGAAAAACCATCATTGATCTACAGCGGAAAGAAATGTTCCAACTAAGGAGGGTGGAACAGCTGGAACTTCAGCTAGAATCCGAGAAGATGGAACACTCTGACACTAGAGAGGAACTCATTCACCTCAAACAGTCGGTAAGAATGCTTAACTCTGGCATTAAAAACTTAAATGATATTCTTAGATCCTAGAGAATGGAGTCCGGACACAAAGGATTGGGGTTCACATGAGAAGGCAGCTCAAAAGGTATGACGCTTTTTAAAACCAGATCGGTATCGGAACAGAAGACAGAACAAAAGGTAAGACAGCATCCCAGACGGAAAATAGACCTGCAACAAGAACAACCCAACAGTGGTCAAAGAAGGGATGGTACGATGCACTTTGGCTCTCATTCAGCGCAAAAGAAAGAATGGCGCACTTGCTGGTATTGTAATCGGATGGGACACATTAAACTAAAGTCTTGTACTAGACCAGAATGGCGATACACTGATGAAAGGAAAAAGGGTTGCCAACAACTGCTATACTATTAGGATGGGTCTGACGGAGTCAATGAACAATGAGAATCATGGCCAGCAACCGGTTGCTCTACTATGTGCAAACGCACCACCTAGTTTTCTGCGAGGGGGAGTGGATAAGACCTTGCACACAAGATCTGATTGTCGATGCGCAGAAATCAAGGTTGCCGGGTGTCCCATGAAGCTGTCGAATCAGACGGTGGTACAATTGCAACTGGAGTCCGTACACTGCCCAGAGAAATGTGCCTGGAGCCGTACAAGAAAATATGAATGCTCACGAAAGATGGTAACTCTGAGGAGCCATACTTGTGTCAAACCATATGGCAGGTCACGGAATGGAACACCCAGATCCCCAGGGGGTCTATGTGGTGTCAACCACTGAGAGCATCCGACGGTGGTCAGTCATAGTCGAATCTCCAGCTGAAATAGTTGGACTGACCATCTAATAAAGAGAGCTGGAACAGAAGTCTCAACAAAATATTTTTTTTAAAATATCCTTGAAGATTTTTTTCGGTTGACGGTTTTGGAAAGCTGAAGAGTCATATAGACAGATTTGATTTTTGAAAAATGAAAATCCTTCCCTAAGCATCGTCTTCTCTCTCTCAAAAACCCTAGCACAGAACTTCCCTCTCAACTGCTCTTTCCTCAACCGACAATGGTGAACACCAGGAAGTCAGCAAAATCCAGTGCCAAATCTGTGGAGAAAATCAAAGAAAGCATGCAGACCTCAAAGGCGTTGGCGGCGAAATCAAAGATTCCGAAATCAAAGACTGCGAAGATGAAAAAGGCGTCGCCTTTACACTCAGTCACCGAATCTTTGGCCAAAGAGAAGTCTGTTGAAGGAGTTACCGATGGAATCCCTCAGTCGGGCACAGTGGACTCAACTCCACAGATTCAGGTAAATCCCAATATTCCTTCTGTCTCTGCAAATATCCCCGTTGTTGAAAAATCTGTGCTGAATGAAGAAACAAGTATGGAGGGTGAGAAGGTTGTTGAGTTGATTGACGGTGTTGAAGCCAGAAGGGCTGTAATTGGCGATAATGGTGGTAAGGGTGTTAGTGGTGTTAAAGCCGATGGTGTTGAAACCAGTAGGGAGATTCTTGGTGGAGATAATGAGAGTGGTAGGGCTGTTGACAAAGCCGGTAGTGGGATTTCTAAGAAGAAGTCTGTCAAGAGTGTGGAAGAAGAGGAACCCAGCAAGGGGGCTGGAGGCTCAGGAATGTGGAGAGAAAAGATTTTCGCCACAGGATACATTCCTCCGAAGGCTGGTCGCAGGAAGAAGGTGAAGCGGGCCAGTGACTCTCCCAGAAAATATCTCGCCCAGATCTATGCAGCTCGAGGAAGGAAGATTACAATTTCCGATGAAGAAACAGAGAAGTTCATCGAGTCCTCGGGGAAGAGGAATGTGGTGATGAGTGATGCTGATCCGTCTGAAAATCAAGGAGGAATCACTGAAGAATGTTCCGGTTTGCATGATGAGGCTGTGGCAGAGGAGATTAACCCAGCAGAAAAGGATGATGAATTGGAGAAGTTATACAAAGACATTGATGATGTCATGGAAGACCTGGAAAAGGAGAAGGATCAGGGAGTGGCAAGTCTGGAAGAAGCTCAGGCTGTTAGGGAAAAAGAAGTTGATGTAGAAAAAGCTACAAGTGATCCACCTATGGAACCAAGTGTTCAGTCTGGTGTTGAGACTGGAAGAGCTACAGAGAAAGCTGCAAGCGGTTCAACAGTGGAACCCTCTGTTCAGACTGAAGCTCGAACAGCACCAGTTCCAGAGGATGGTCTGCGTAACCTGGGTGTTGAAGCAGAAGAGTCTGGTACTGGAAAGGTCTCAAGTGCTCCAACAGTGGAACAGAGTGTTCAAACCGAAGATAAGACTGGAGTAGTACTAGAGAAAGTAGTGAGTGAAGAAACAATGATAGCTCAAGATGATCATCGTCGGGATTATTTGAAGGAGGATGAACCATCCATTCGTAAGGATGCCCCTACACCAGCAGCAGAAGGTGTTACCCTTTCAGAAGATGACCAAGACAGTGTTCCCCTTGTCAACCTCAAGAGGACAACGAAGGGGAAGGAAAAGAAAAAGGTTGCCTTTGCTACGTCTACAAAGGAACCAGCTCAGAAGGTTGATGAGGTCAGCAGTGGTGCAGGGGGAGCTGGCTCTTCAAAGAAAAGAAAGCGCGTTGCTGCAGTTCCCATCTCTGAAGATGCTGGGAGATGTGAAGTCCCAGCCCCTGAATCTGAGGCTGTCCCAGTTGGTAAGGTCAAGAAAGGTGTGTGGTTCATGAACAAAGAAGCTGCGTTGAAATGGGGATGTGTGCAGAAGAGGAAAATCATACCGGAGAGACTACTGGATGCATCGAGTTACAAAGGGAAAGAAGTGATTAAGGTGCTCAAAGAGTCGGATCTATTCTGGACGTTAGACAGATGCAAGCCATTCAACGAACAGCTGGTGCGTGAGGCCATGGCAAACTTGCCTCCAAAGTTTGGGGTCATTGGAGAGGCTGAGTATGGGGTCTTCTATGTAAGAGGAAGAAGGATCAAGATTGATCCAGAACTGATCAATGTATACTTCTCCATGGACGACCCAGCTGTTGATGAAGAAGAATCCAGCCTCGAGAAGATAGTAAGCACCATCACTGCAGGCTCTGTTCAGTGGAGGCCTGAGTCAGTTGTGCATACGGCGGATCTGTCCACGTTCTATTCAATGCTGTTTTTCATAGCAGTGTTTAACTGGAGGCCGTCTACTCATCGCTCTACTGTCAACAAGGACATGGCCCAACTGATTTATCAGATAGAGAACAAGCTGAAGTTTAACCTGGGAAGAATAATGTTCAAACAGATTGCTGACCATGCTACATCGATGAGAACCCTGCACCAGATCTACTTTCCATCTCTGATCTATGAGCTGATTATTCATCAAGCCCCTGATTTGACAGCCTCGTCTGATTTTCTTACTAAAGCTCCCAGCAAATTCACAGTGGACCACAAGTTATACAAAGGGCGGCATGTGAATGATCTGAAAGGGGGGAGCAAGCCAGGTAAAGAAATTGGGGAATCCAGTCGAGGGGGAGCCAGAATGGGCGTGGATGAGAGGAGCAAACTACTGAAGGACCTCCATGTTATCATTGCTGCGGACAAGGAACAGCGCCGCCGAATCAACAGGCTTGCTCGAGCTCTCAGCTACCCCAGTGATGATGAATCAGAAGCTACTGCCTCTGAAGATGATTCCATTGAAGAAGCTTCTGATTGAAGGTCCTCTTCAAACTTTCTCCCTGAACTATTTGTTTAAAACTATCGTTCTTAGTGCATGTTCTGGCACATTTTGATTGTCTGTTCGAACTTGGATCGCACCCCTTGCCAGTTTGTGGCAAAAAGGGGGAGTATTTTGGAGGAGACAATTCTTGTTTCCCTCAAAGTTGTCTACTGTCTAGATAGTGAGATAGACTTAGTTATCTAGTAGATCAGGTTTTGCCAAAATGCCAAGGGGGAGATTGATGTTCCCTTAAGTGGCATGTATTTGGCAAAACGTAGCTTAGACAGTTCGAGCAGGTGTTCAGGGGGAGTTCGAACAATATCCTGGTACTCCTGTACAGCGTGATCAAGACGCAAGGATATTTTCCGGAAGATATTGGCATTGAAGATTTCGACAAGTGGAAGTCGGCCTGCGACTTATTCGAGCATTAGATATTCGAATGAATATCTACATTGAAGATGGCGCGACTTACTTGGAAAGAAGACTTCGTATATTCTTCTGATCCATTTATGAAAGATATACATCAAATATTTAGGAATCAATTCCGAAATATTTGATGGGATTATCTTGTGCGAATTAGGGTTTCGCTCGATCATATAAATACAATGCAAGGGCAACCCTAATTCTCATCGCTTTCAAAGATCAAATATACACGAGCATATCATGCTGATTGGAGAAGAGGAAAGCGACGGCCGGTTGTGTTTTCTCATTGAGAATACACCGGTGCAAGTGCAGTCTGTTCAAGTGCAACACAGACTGTCTGAAGCGTATCAACTGCCGCACACAACAAAGGTGAACAAGCTTTCGAGAGAAAACATCCGAGCTTCTGGAGAAGGTCGAGAACGTTCAGACTGTAGGTTCTGAACGAAGGGGATCGAGGGGAATTGCGGTGAACCTCGGTTGCAAATCTAAGAGACGGAGTATTGAGGTTAGGCTATTACATGGTGTAAGTGTAAGTCCCTGTGGAAACCCTATACTCGTAATAAAGATTTGCTGTCCCTTTTTCGGGTGTGGGAAACCCCCCAGAGTAGGCGGAGCCGAACTGGGTTATCAGTCTGTGTGTCTCTACTGCCTTTATCTGTTTGCTGAACTGTTGTGAAAAGAGTTCAACCTCTGTGTGTTGAACTGTTGTGCAAAGAGTCCCAGGTCTGTCGCAACATTACCTTGGACACAAGCTTGAACAGGGGACATAATTTCACCTCCCAAAAGGTTGAGAAAATGGACAAGCAAATCACAAAAGAGCAAAGCTCGAAGAAGCAAATCAAAGGCCAAAGGCCAGTATGTGAAGGTGTTAACCGAAACAAAAGTGAAGAAGCTCCAATTCAAAATCAAAGGCCGAAGGCCAATTCACTTCAAAGGCTGTCCCTCACCAAAAGGAAATCAAAGAACTCAACTCATTGAAACCCGAATCAAGTCATGTGCTAGAAAAAGCTACAAGATAACCATATAGTGCGAATTGGTTCCGAGGATGCAGTCCAGGAGCCTAAAAAGGGCTATCTCCCGAATCATCCGAATTAATTTGCATCTCAGCTCGAAGGTACAAGTGTCAAGTTTCTTCTAAGTATTTACACGGTTTAGTTTGGTAACAAATAAGTATTGCATGAATTAGGATAAATCTAGTCCCACATTCTCACTTTCCTATTTAAAGTTTTTACTTGGATTGTGTGTGCATCTTTTAAATAACATTGTTTGGGACGAACAAGTATAAGTGTGGGGTGATCTGACGGACCATATTTATATGATTCATTAAGACAGTTAAACCCACCAAATTAGACGCTTTGTCTTAACAACTTTTACTTGTTAGTTTCACTTTTGTTCTACAGGCTATTTCGAGGATTAGAGATGAAACGAGCTAAACAGGAGTTCTTAAAGCTAAAAATGGATTACAAGTCATTCCAGGCCACGACCAGATTCCGGCTTTACAACCTTCATGAACCCAACGTAGAATCACTAAAACATGTACCAATGACTTGTTCCAAACCTCAACAAAGATCAAGAACTCAAGTCAATGCAAAGTCTAGCCACCCATGTGCAAGGCTTGTGCATTGTCTTTTGATTGCAACCAAGAAGCAACCAAGATGCAACCAAGCTCTAACCGGAGTTGTGAGGGAACCGTGGCTTTTGGAAGAAAATATCAGATTCCAGATTTCGGGACGGCAAGAGTGGTTTGCCCCTTCCTACGATTCCTCAGCGATTACTACTCCAGTTTCGAAGGTGATCCACCACGTCGTCGCCATCGGATTTAATACCCGTACAGAGCTGGCCCGCTCGGTGTCTTATCCTGATATGGATCTGATGATGAAGATTGAGTTTAGGCACCAGATTCATTGGCTCGACATCCTTGCCTCCAGATTTGAGGTCTATGTTAGCATGTCCTCGCAGAACCTTTCCTTGGGAGGAGGATCCTTTATTACACTGATTGTCATGGGGTGTAACTTCACCTTTGGCCACGATGGATGCCCAAAGCCATCCAAGAGGATTCTAGATCTTCCGACTATGAAGTCCATGCACCTAGTCCACGCGGATGGTGTTACTTGGAAAGTGGACAGGAGGCCTCACAAGGGCGAGCTTCGACTTGCCACTAAAAGGAAGAGGGAGGCCTACAAATTGAAGAAAAGCCGGTACTGCCGACTCAACCTCACCCCTTCTCTTCCAGCCTCGCCGCCACCTTCCCCTCACCCTTCTCCTATCCATTCTCCTCATCCAGTCAACGAGCATGAGAAGCGTATTGATGAGGAGCGTATTGATGAGGAGCGACCCCGCGAGGAGCCTGCTGTTGATAGTGCCCCTCCTACAGCCGATTGGATCGAGTGGCGAGAGCGAGTTTCCTATGACATCTCCAATCTGAGGAGTGGGCTAGCTAGCCTTGATGCTTTTACTAGAGCTGAGGCGTTGAGATCTCGTCAGGAGTGGGAGTGGCTCCGTTCTACAGTCCCATCCTTCGCCGGAGGATCCAGCACTCTCGTCGTCCCTCCTTTAGCCCCAGAGTTCTCTGCTCCCCGTGGTGCCTCCCCATTGCCTACCACGCCAACTTCTATGGTAGGGGAGGCGGGTACACCACTTCCTGGAGGGACGCTCCCATATGTGAGTTCGGCTCGCGAGGATAGCCCACTATTCCCGGGTGTCACGGCCCCGCCTGAGGATGAGGATGTCTTTGATTCAGCTAGGCAGACCAGTCCCAGAGACGACGAGGCTACATCATGATTCCATGCTTCATCTAGTTTACACATGTGCATCTTTTATTTTGCTTGTTGCATTGGATGATTGTTTTGGATGTTAAGTCGCCCTTTGGCACAATTTTGATGATGTATGCCATTTTGATGCTTATACTCTTGACTTTCCTTTGGTTGGATGATTATTACTCTTATGATATTGAAGGTGTTTACCATTTATGTTGTTCACTCTACAGGATATCCATTTTCATATTCTTATCATGTCCAAAAACACCTACTTTATCTACAATCGCAACCAAAAGGTTATTTCTCACTCCCAAGAGTCTTATCACCGGGTCTACAAACGAGGGGAGTTCCTATGCGCCTTTGCCTTTATTTTATCATTCTTTGCGCTTAGGGACTAAGCTTGAATTAAGTGTGGAGTGGTTTGATGCGCGTAGTTCACATGTTTGCATGCCATACATATCATTTTGAGATGGACACTTGCATACTTGCACCTTATCCCTACATGAGAGTATTTTTAACCATATAGGCTTGTGACTATTGATTATTAATTCCTATAAATCTCATCTAGCCTATTTGTCACATTTATTGGATCTTGAACTCAGAACCGACCTAGTCCATTGAATGTGTATTCTTGAAGCCAATATCATTACTATATTTCGTCTATCCAATTCTCTAAATATTTTCGTTGAAATACCTTAGAACAAGTTATAGCAAGCACCCTTTTAAAATCTTCGTGAAAAACTTAGACCCTTTGAATGCTCCTTGGTGACTTGAGTTCTCTAACATGGTGCCTTGTTCATGTTTGATTCCCGCACATTCCATACACTTTTTGAACATATTGTCAAGTTTTAAGTGTGGAGTCAAAAAAAACAAACAAAACAAAAACAAAACAAAAACAAAACAAAAACAAAACAAAAACAAAACAAAAACAAAACAAAAACAAAACAAAAACAAAACAAAAACAAAACAAAAACAAAACAAAAACAAAACAAAAACAAAACAAAAACAAAACAAAAACAAAACAAAAACAAAACAAAAACAAAACAAAAACAAAACAAAAACAAAACAAAAACAAAACAAAAACAAAACAAAAACAAAACAAAACAAAAACAAAAAAACAAAAAAAACAAAAAAAAACAAAAAAAAACAAAAAAAACAAAAAAAAACAAAAACATAAAAAGAGAAAAGCCTCATTTTCATCGTCAAAAGAGGGCAAAGCCCCGACCAAAAACTTTCTCAAGTGCAAGAGAAGTTTTGTGCAAAAATATACAAATGCCGGGGGTTAGGGAGGTAAGTCCCCCCTCGAAAGCATTTGTAGGCCAAAGGCCATTTGAAAAAGAAAATAAGAAACACTTAAAACTTGACTCTATGTTCTTCCATCATCCTTCATTTGTGCGGGACTCATCATTTGCATTGTGTGCTAGTTTGATTAACTCTTGGACGACCCATGTGCTTGCACGAGAGTATTCATTTGGTCTATGCTTGTTTATTAAAGAACTCTAGTGTCGAACTCCTCTTCCCTTATGGATTACGGCTTAAGCGCCTAAAACTTGGGAATGAGTTCCATGTCACAAACCCATGGACTAGCCCTAGCTAGCATAGGTGAGTGATTGACAATTCTTGTGCAAACTAAAAACTTCACATCTATTGTATAGCCTTGAAAATGAATAGACTTTTGGATGAGACGATTGATAGCTCTAGAATTGATGACCTTGAATCCACAACCTCAAAGGTTCTCAAAGTGGTTCAAAAGTTCTTTTGATGATATTGCGATGGTAGTTCTAGCGTGGGATGAGGAATTTGTTTTGAGAAATCATAGCCTCGGTTGAGCACTCTTGAATTCATTCTCATGGGATAGGTGCATATGGGATTTGTGAGTATTCTCTTTTCTGAAAACTCTCACGAGACTATAACTCGTCCACTAGGGTAGCCTAGGGGTTTAAAGGCTTAATGCATACGCTAAATGCATTTGTAACGCCTACGAAAAGGAGCTAGTTAGATTGTACATACTTGTCATTTCTCTTTCAATAACATGTTTAGAAATAATGATCGAGACCTTGTGAAATCTAGTGAGGCAAATAGACGAAAAACATAGCACCACTAGCATTTCGATATTTGCACGACCTTGACATATTTGCATACTTTGTTCGGGACGAACAAAGCTTAAGTGTGGAGTGTTGATAAGTCGAGTTTTCGACTTATTAATGTCCGATTATCACTATAGTTTTGGTTCGTTCCCGACAATAATTCGATGTCATTTGATCCCTATTCATACGTTTCAGGTACAAATCAGGATATCTCAGTACCGAAGTCAAAATAAGAGAACTCGGGAGAAATCAAAGTTTTTGGGGCGAAAAATGTCTAAGGCATTTCAACCGACCGGCTGGGAATTCCCCTGCACCAGCCGGCCGGCTGGATCATTGCTAGAGAGCTTCATTGTGATCAGCCTAGTTGAGCCGACCGGTTGAAAGACCAGCCGACCAGCTGGATGGATCATCATTACTCAAAGCCAATCGGCCGATCTCAGCCGACCGACTGAAAGTCCAGCCGACCGGCTGGAAGAATTGTCAAATGCTCAAAGTAATCGGCAGAGTTGAGCCGCCCGGCTGAACATTGAGCCGACCGACTGGCTCTTCCCCTGCACCATCCATTGATTCGGCCCAACTCAGCCGACCGGCTGGATGGGAACCCTATCTCAGCCGGCCGGCTGAGATCTGCTACTCACACTTTTTCTGCCCGAGGCTATAAATAGAAAGTGTCATTTTTGACCTAGGGATCTGTGACTTTTGGGAAAAAGACAAGGAAAAGTGAGCTCAATCAAGGGATCCATCATCATCTAATCAAGGAGGATTGAAGATCAAGGGAGTTCATTAGGCCTAATCATCCTACTCTATTCCCCTTCTCTTCTCTTAGATTTTGTTAGAAACCCTACTCACATCATGTTGTCTTACATGATGTGTGAGTAGTCCCCTTGTGTTTTGAGGGTTTTATGACCCTCCTTGGTACTCAATGATCATTGTTTACACACTTACATGGATTTTATGAAGTTGATTTCATTTTACTATACTCTTCATTTTAGACATGTTGCTAAGTGTTTGATAAAATGCCTAAGTGACATGTTAGTGTTAGAACTATGATCTAAGTATTGAGAGAGCTTAGTGATGGTTTGGATATAGTAAAATGGACTTATCAAGCATTTATGAGAGTACTTGCATGGGTGAGAGGCTAACTAGAACTTTATGCATATAGCATTTGTGACAATAAGTGCAATATAGTGAATCAATAACTTTAATAGGTGAGATTCTAACTAAGATGGCTTGACTAGGATTAGACTTGCATGATAGTTTGTCCAATTCTAGCCTAAGTTAGGTTTTAAACCTATCAACGCTTAAACAATTGAAACTCTTGTATGCATGATCATTGGAAAATTACCAAGGAGGGGATTAATTCCCTCGAAACCCGCTTTAATTGAATTAATTCCCATAAAACCATTTCATTACTTGTTTTCATCATTGATAATCATCATCACACTTGAATTGAAGGAATAGCCGAGTTAGAAATTGATAGACCTAGCGCATAATCCGTTTGCTCCTTTGGGTACGACACCGGTCTTACCGGTTAAAATACTGAAGTTCCCTTGAAGTGGCATGTATTTGGCAAAACATAGTTAGACAGTTCGAGCAGGTGTTCAGGGGGAGTTCAAACAATATCCTGTTCTCCTATACAGCGTGATCAAGACGCAAGGATATTTCCCGGAAGATATTGGACAGCGAAGATTTCGACAAGTGAAAGTCGGCCTGCGACTTATTCGAGCATTAGATATTTGAGTGAATATCTACATTGAAGATGGCGCGACTTACTTGGGAAGGAGACTTCGTATATACTTCCGATCGATTTGTGAAAGATATACATCAAATATTCAGGAATCAATTCCGAAATATTTGATGGGATTATCTTGTGCGAATTAGGGTTTCGCTCGAGCATATAAATACAATGCAAGGGCAACCCTAATTCTCATCGCTTTCGAAGATCAAATACACACGAGCATATCCTACTGATTGACGGAGAAGAAAGCGACGACCGGTTGTGTTTTCTCATTGGAAATACATCGGTGCAAGTGCAGTCTGTTCAAGTGCAACACAGACTACCTGAAGCGTATCAACTGCCGCACACAACAAAGGTAAACAAGCTTTCGAGAGAAAGCATCCGAGCTTCTGGACAAGGTTGAGAACGTTCGGACTGCAGGTTCTGAACGAAGGGGATCGAGGGGAATTGCGGTGAACCTCGGTTGCAAATCTGAGAGACGGAGTATTGAGGTTAGGCTATTACAAGGTGTAAGTGTAAGTCCCTGTGGAATCCCTATACTCGTAATAAAGATTTGTTGTCCCTTTTTCGGGTGTGGGAAACCCCCCAGAGTAGGCGGAGCCGAACTGGGTTATCAGTCTGTGAGTTCTACTGCTATTATCTGTTTGCTGAACTGTTGTGATTAGAGTTCAAGTTCTGTCGCAACTGTATCTTGAACTGTTGTGCAAAGAGTTCAAGGTCTGTTGCAACAGTACCCTGGACACAAGCTTGAACAGTGGACATAATTTCAATTGGTATCAGAGCCGAACAATCGACACACTGAGTGGGATCCTGAACTGTTCAAGATGACTCTGAAGGAAGGACAAAGCATAACCAGACCCCCGCTACTCGAAGGATCGAACTATGCCACATGGAAGCCCGTGATGAGATCCTTTCTAAAATCTCTAGACGAAAAAGCATGGAAGGTTGTTCTGAAAGGGTGGACGGAACCCATGATGAATAATCTCACTGGAGAACTGATCGCTAAACCAGAAGCTCTGTGGACAGAAGAGGAGGACAAAGCTTCCATGGGAAACGCAAAGGCTATGAACGCAATTTTCTCGGCAGTAGATGAAAACGTCATGAAGCTAATCATCAACTGTGAAGTGGCCAAGGAAGCATGGGATATCCTCCAAACAGCTTTTGAAGGAACAGACAAGGTTCGCAACTCTCGCATGCAAGCTGTCACAACCAGGTTCGAAGAGATGAAGATGAAGGAGAGTGAAACCATCACTGAGTACAACACCAGAGTTCTGGAACTGTCCAACGAGGCGTCTGCACTAGGGAAACCCATCGATGAAGAAAGATTGGCCAGTAAGGTCCTAGGGTCTCTTCCTCCGAGATTTTCCATGAAAGTCACGGCCATTGAGGAAATGCATAACATCACCAAACTAAAGCTGGACAAGCTAATGGGTTCTCTCAGAACTTACGAGATCAATCATGACTTCCAAACCGGAGAAGAGAAGGGAATCGCTCTCAAAGAAGATATGATGGAAGACAAACTAGATACTGGCTGCACCACTGAGCAACTGGCCATGATGGCACAGAACTTTGGAAGAATGGTGCGGAAAATCAACAGACGTGGTCCAGAACAAGGTCAGTCTTCATCAACTGGTTACCGAAACTGGAAATCCGGCAGGCCAAGGTCTACTGATTCGAGGCAAGACTTGTCCGACAAAGGAAAAGAAGAGATTCAGTGTCATGAATGCAAGGGTTTTGGCCACATTGCTTCACAGTGTGCAAACACTCTCATGAAGAAGAAGGCGATGGTGGCTAGCTTCAGCGACAGTGAGTCAGACGAAAAAAAAGAAGGTGAAACCACCAACTTTGTGGCCTTCGTCACAACTCTGGATGAGTGCAGTAGCACCAGTGAAACTGTTCCATCTCAGTTGGAACTCCCAGGTGAAGACCTCTCGGACAGTGACAATAAAGAACTCACGCAGGATTCTCTGGCTCAGACATATAAAGATCTATATGAGAAGTGGCTGCTTCTGATCAAGATCAACAAGAAGCTAAATGACACCGTTGCAAGCGTCACTATGGAAAAGGACAAGGTATGGCAGGAGGTCGAGATACTGCTGACACTAAAGGAAGAAATGGAAGGTACAATTAACTCACTGACTTCTCAACTGGCTGAGATAAAACAGGAAAGGCTGGATCTTCTTGCTCAGAAAACAAAACTCATGGGTACTGTCTCCTCACAGAAAGTCGAAATGGAGAAGGATCTAGACACTCATCCTGTAGGCATGGCGGGTCTAAGAAAAACCATCATAGATCTGCAGCACAAAGAAGTGTTCCAACTAAGGAGGGTAGAACAGCTGGAACTCCAGCTAGAATCTGAGAAGATGGATCACTCTGACACTAAGAAAGAACTCGATCACCTCAGACAGTCGGTAAGAATGCTGAACTCTGGCACTAAAAGCTTAAATGATATTCTTAGATCTCAGAGAATGGAGTTCGGACATAGAGGATTGGGATTCACAGGAGAAGGCAGCTCAAAAGGTGCAACGTTTGTTAAAACAAGACTGATGTCAGAACAGAAGTCTGAACAGAAGGTGAGACAGCACCCCAGATGGAAAATAGACTTGCACCAAGAACAACCCAATAGTGGTCAGAGAAGGGCTGGTACGGTGCACTTCAGCTCCCATTCAGTGCAAAGGAAAGAGTGGCGAACTTGGTGGTATTGCAATCAGATGGGACACATCAAACTCAAGTGTCGCCTGTTTCTAGCCGAACGACGTGCTTTCCATCAACAAACCATACCGCAACAGAAACAAGTCTGGGTTCAAAAGGTAGATCGAACCGTTTGCATGGTGGCCTGTTACACCTCAAGCTACACATCGCATGATAGTTGGCACTTCGACAGCGGATGCTCCGCCCACATGACAGGTAACTCTCAATATCTTACCCATATTAGACCTGTTGAACAGATGTGGTTTGTCACCTTCGGGGATGGTGAAAAGGGTCAGGTGATCGGTTGTGGGACATTGATGGTTCCGGATCTCCCTGCACTCAAGAACACCCTCCTTGTCAAAGGACTGACCAGGAATCTTATCAGCATCAGTCAACTGTGCGACGATGGACGCCATGTGTCATTTTCCAGCTACTCATGTCTTGTACTAGACCAAAATGGTGATACACTGATGAAAGGAAAAAAGGATGCCAACAACTGCTACACTATCAGGATGGGTATGGCGGATTCAATGAACAGCGAGAACCATGGCCAGCAACCGGTTGCTCTTACATGTGCAAACACTCAACATAGTTTTCTGCGAGGGGGAGTGGATAAGATCTTGCCCACAAGATCTGATTGGAGATGCACACAAATCAATGTTGCCGGGTGTTCCAGGAAGCTGTTGAATCAGAAGGTGGCTCAGTTACGGAAGGAGTTTGTACACTACCCACGGAAATGTGCCTAGAGCCGTACAAGAAAATATGAATGCTCACAGAAGATGGTAACTCTGAGGCAGCATACCGTTGTCAACCCCTATGGCAAGTCACGGAGTGGAACACCCAGATCCCTAGTGGGTCCATGTGGTGTCAGCCACTGAAAGCATCCAACGGTGGTCAGTCATAATCGAATCTCCAGCAGAACAGTTGGACTGACCTCCTAATAAAAAGAGCTGGAACAGAAGTCTCGACAACTTGAAAAATACTTTTTAAATATCCTTGAAGATTTTATTTCGGATTATGCGGGAATAGACAGTTTTGGAAAGCTGAAGAGTCATATAGAAAAATTTGATTTTTGAAAAATCAAATTCATTCCCTGAGTATTGTCTTCTCACTCTCGTCCCCAAAACCCTAGAACGGAACTCTCCCTCTCAACTGCTCTTTCCTCAACCGACAATGGTGAACACCAGGAAGTCAGCAAAATCCAGTGCTAAATCTGTGGAGAAAAGCAAAGAAAGCATGCAGACCTCAAAGGCATTGGCGGCGAAATCAAAGATTCGGAAATCAAAAGCTGCGAAGATGAAAAAGGCGTCACCTTTACACTCATCACCAAATCTTTGGCCAAAGAGAAGTCTCCTGAAGGAGTTACCGCTGAAATTTCTCAGCCGGCCCCAGTGGATTCAACTCCACAAGTTCATCCGCAATCTAAGGTAAATCTCACTATTCCTTCTGACTCTGCGAATATCTCCGTTGTTGAAAAATCTGTGTTGAATGAAGAAGTAAGTGTGGAGGTTGAGAAGGTTGTTGAGTCGATTGACGGAGATGAAGCCAGAAGGGCTG
The DNA here is from genome assembly GCA_033675215.1 of Rhodiola kirilowii. Classification (NCBI taxonomy): domain Eukaryota; kingdom Viridiplantae; phylum Streptophyta; class Magnoliopsida; order Saxifragales; family Crassulaceae; genus Rhodiola; species Rhodiola kirilowii. Next base: position 27,684,400 of record CM066196.1, on the reverse strand, counting down.
TAACTGGCAATAATGGTGGTAAGGTTGTTAGTGGTGTTAAAGCTGATGGTGTTGAAACCAGTAGGGCAATACTTGGTGGTGATGTTGATAGAAATCTTGAGAGTGGTAGAGCTGTGACGGTTGACAAAGCCGGTAGTGCGGTTATTAAAAAGAAGTCTGTCAAGAGTGTGGAAGAAGAGGAACCCAACAAGGGGGCTGGAGGCTCAGGAACGTGGAGAGAAAAGATCTTTGCCACAGGATACATTCCTCCGAAGGCTGGTCGCAGGAAGAAGGTAAAGCGGGCCAGTGACTCTCCCAGAAAATATCTAGCCCAGATCTATGCCACTCGAGGGAGGAGGATTGCAATGTCCGATGAAGAAACAGAGAAGTTCATTAAGTCCTCAGGGAAGAGGAATTTGGTGATTAGTGATGCTGATCCATCTGAGAACCAAGGAGCAATTTCTGAAGAGGGTTCCGGGTTGCATGATGAGGCTATGGCAGAGGAGATTAATCCCTCAGGAGTGACAGATGTGTTGAAAGAATTAGACCCAGTAGAAAAGGATGAGGAGTTGGAGAAGTTATACAAAGACATTGATGATGTCATGGAAGACCTGGAAAAGGAGAAGGATCAGGGAGTGGCAAGTCTGGAAGAAGCTCAGTATGATCAGGCTGTTGGGGCAAAAGAATCTGATGCTGAAAAAGCTACAAGTGTTCCACCTATGGAACCAAGTGTTCAGTCTGGTGTTGATACTGGAAGAGCTACAGAGAAAGCTGCAAGCGATTCAACTATGGAACCCTGTGTTCAGACGAGAGCTCAAACAGCACCAGCTCCAGAGGAAGGTCTGCGTAACCTGGCTGTTGAAGCAGAAGAGTCTGCTACTGAAAAGGTCTCAAGTGCTCCGACAGTAGAACAAAGTGTTCCGACTGAAGTTAAGACTGGAGTAGTTCCAGAGTCAGTGATGAGTGGAGAAACAATGACAGTTCAAGATGATCGTCGTAGGGATCAGTTGGAGGAAGATGGTCCATCCATTCGTAAGGATGCCTCTATGTCAGCAGCAAAAGGTGTTACCCTTTCAGAAGATGACCAAGACAGTGTTCCACTTGTCAACCTCAAGAGGACAACGAAGGGGAAGGAAAAGAAAAATGTAGCCTTTCCTACGACTACAAAGGAACCAGCTCAAAAGGTAGCTGAAGTCAGCAGTGGTGCAGGGGGAGCTGGCTCTTCCAAGAAAAGGAAGCGCGTTGATGCAGTACCCATCTCTGAAGATGCTGGGAGATGTGAAGTCCCAGCCCCTGATTCTGAGACTGTCCTAGTCGGTAAGGTAAAGAAAGGAGTGTGGTTTGTAACTAAAGAAGCTGCGTTAAAATGGGAATGTGTGCTGAAAAGGAAGATCATTCCTGAGAGGCCACTGGATGCATCCAGCTACAAAGGGAAGGAAGTGGTTGAGGTGCTTAAAGAGTCGGATCTGTTCTGGACGTTGGACAGATGCAAGCCGTTCAACGAACAGCTGGTGCGTGAGGCCATGGCAAACTTGTCTCCAAAGTTTGGGGTCATTGGAGAGGCAGAGTATGGGGTCTTCTATGTAAGAGGAAGAAGGATCAAGATTGATCCAGAGCGGATCAATGTGTACTTCTTCATGGACGACCCGGCTATTGATGAAGAAGAATCCAGCCTTGAGAAGATAGTGAGCACCATCACTGCAGGCTCTGTTCAGTGGAGGCCTGAGTCAGTTGTGCATACAGCGGATCTGTCTACATTCTATTCAATGCTGTTTTTCATAGCGGTGTTCAACTGGAGGCCGTCTACTCATCGCTCTACTGTCAACAAGGACATGGCCCAACTGATTTATCAGATAGGGAACAAGCTGAAGTTCAACCCGGGCAGAATAATGATCAAACAGATTGCTGAACATGCCACATCAATGAGAACTCTGCACCAGATCTGCTTTCCATCTCTGATTTATGAGCTGATTATTCATCAGGCCCCTGATTTGAAAGCCTCGTCTGATCTTCTTACTAAAGCTCCCAACAAATTCACAGTGGACCACAAGCCATACAAAGGACGGCATGTGAATGATCTGAAAGGAGGGAGCAAGCCAGGTAAAGAAATTGGGGAATCCAGTCGAGGGGGAGCTAGAATGGGCATGGATGAGAGGAGCAAACTACTGAAGGACCTTCAGGCTATCATTGTTGCGGACAAGGAACAGCGCCGCCGGATCAACAGGCTTGCTCGAGCACTCAGCTACCCCAGTGATGATGAATCAAGAGCTACTGCCTCTGAAGAAGACTCCATTGAAGAAGCTTCCGATTAAAGGTCCATTGAAAAACTAAACCCTCTGAACTTTTTCAAACATTCTGCTCATATGTGCTTGTTCTGGCACAGTTTATTTTGCTTGGTTGTTTGAACTTGTAGGACCCCTTGCCAGTTTATGGCAAAAAGGGGGAGTAATTTTGAGAGGACAAATTGTGTGTTCCCTCAAGATGCCTAAGTCTAGATAGTTAGCTAGTTTTAGTTATCTAGATGATTTAGTTTTGCCAAAATGCCAAGGGGGAGATTGAAGTTCCCTTGAAGTGGCATGTATTTAGCAAAACGTAGTTAGACAGTTCGAGCAGGTGTTCAGGGGGAGTTCGAACAATATCCTGGTACTCCTATACAGCGTGATCAAGACGCAAGGATATTTCCCGGAAGATATTGGACAGCGAAGATTTCGACAAGTGAAAGTCGGCCTGCGACTTATTCGAGCATTAGATATTCGAGTGAATATCTACATTGAAGATGGCGCGACTTACTTGGAAAGGAGACTTCGTATATACTTCCGATCGATTTGTGAAAGATATACATCAAATATTCAGGAATCAATTCCGAAATATTTGATGGGATTATCTTGTGCGAATTAGGGTTTCGCTCGAGCATACAAATACAATGCAAGGGCAACCCTAATTCTCATCGCTTTCGAAGATCAAATACACACAAGCATATCCTACTGATTGACGGAGAAGAAAGCGACGACCGGTTGTGTTTTCTCATTGGAAATACATCGGTGCAAGTGCAGTCTGTTCAAGTGCAACACAGACTGCCTGAAGCGTATCAACTGCCGCACACAACAAAGGTGAACAATCTTTCGAGAGAAAGCATCCGAGCTTCTGGAGAAGGTCGAGAACGTTCGGACTGCAGGTTCTGAACGAAGGGGATCGAAGGGAATTGCGGTGAACCTCGGTTGCAAATCTGAGAGACGGAGTATTGAGGTTAGGCTATTACAAGGTGTTAGTGTAAGTCCCTGTGGAATCCCTATACTCGTAATAAAGATTTGATGTCCCTTTTTCGGGTGTGGGAAACCCCCCAGAGTAGGTGGAGCCGAACTGGGTTATCAGTCTGTGAGTTTTACTGCTTTTATCTATTTGCTGAACTGTTGTGATTAGAGTTCAAGTTCTGTCGCAACTGTATCTTGAACTGTTGTGCAAAGAGTTCAAGGTCTGTTGCAACAGTACCCTGGACACAAGCTTGAACAGGGGACATAATTTCAAATACTACATGCTAAAATCTACACGTCAAGATGGCGCCGTTGCCGGGGAGCAATAGCTAGATTATCCCTAGGAAAATCATTTAGTACTCCGACTATTCCCTGTTTTCCTTTATTTGCTTTGTTACTCTTGATTCTTGAGCTTATTCACTATTCTCACTTGTCTAGATTGTTTTCTCCTTGTAGGTGCATCTCGTTTATGCCACCGAAGACAAAGAAGCTTACCAAAATTGTGGATAGAGATTTGAATCAACCCATAATAGAATTCGTGAATCCTCACCTTACAAGGAATAAAACAACTAAGGAAAAAGGATCAACCTCGAACGTTCAAGATATCACTCATCAAGTCATGGGAGATAGAGATAATAGACTTCCTCCTCCACCTCCCCCGCCTCAAGGTCAACTACCACAAGGCCCTCAAGCTAGAAGGGTTCTCAAGGATTATGCCACTCCTACGGCCTATGGGTATCGTTCCCCAATCCTTGTACCGACGGTTGATAACCGAGATTTTGATTTGAAGACTTCCACAATCCCAATGGTCCAATCCAACCAATTCTCGGAAAGGGACAATGAGGACCCTAATTCTCACTTGACTACGTTTCTCGAAGTGTGTGCCACCTTCAAGATCAATGGGTTCTCGGAAGATGCTAAGCTTCTAAGGTTATTCCCCTTCACTACTACAGAACAGTCATTATGCATCGGTTAAAAAAAACGATAGGCATCGGTTTACCTTTATGCGTCGGTTTTTTAAAAAACCGATGCATATCGTTTACAATATGCGTCGGTTTTTTAGAAACCGATGCATATTGACCAATATGCGTCGGTTTTTTAAAAACCGAAGCATATTGTAAACTATATGCGTCGGTTTCTAAAAAACCGACGCATAATCTAAACGATATGCATCGGTTTTTTAAAAAACCGACGCATAAAGTGAGTTAAAACAACGACACTTAGGTTTATTTCAGAAACTCTTCAGTCCGCCTCTCATCTCAGTCGCAATTCTCAGCCGCCTCCGTCGCTCCTCGTCTTCGTTCGACGCCGCTCAATCACTGGCTCCTCGTCTTCGTTCGTTCGACGCCGTTCAGTCCGCCGCTTTACTCGCAATCGACGCCGCCTCCATCCTCGCCATTTCTCCTCCTCCTCCACTGGCCTCCGATTAAACAGGTAATTAGAGCTTCAACAGGTAATTAGGTTATTTTGCAGTTGAAATGTAAGGGTTATTAGGGCTCCATTTGTGAGAATCAACCGTTCGAATCAATCGCTAATAGTTAGGGTTATTTTGCAGTTGAAATTTTTGGCGTTATACGGTGGACGTGTACCTTGTTTATCCTCCAAACATCATATCAAGTAAGGTATTCTATTGTGTTAATTGTGTATAGCTTTCGAAATTGGACATTGTTGCTCTTTCATTATTGAATAATGTTAATAACTAGGTGAATTTAAGTATATTAATTTAATTGATGTTCTGTTGTTTAGGGTTAACATTTGCGATTGACATCATCTTCCCGTAGTTGGTTCTTCGCTTCTTCAATTCCTGGTATATGATGGTTATCAATCTATCTTATTTTCATATGAACATGGAGATTTTAATTTATTTTCCCTTTGTTTACTAATTCATTCTTGTTGTTTATAGCTCTAGTCCGTACTTGTTGCACACCCACCATTGAGATTCTTCTTCGCGAGCTTCTATTCTAAGGTAAACCGCAAGTTTATGTAACTCATTTACTACTTTTTAATTGTTGGAGTGCTTATAATTCACTCAAATATAAATGTTTGTTCGTGTAAATTAGTAGTAGTAACTAATAATATTTACACGTTTCATGTAGTGAAATTATAATGAATCGAGAATGGGTGTCCGGTAATAGGTTGAGCGATGAGTACGGATCATAGATTATGGATTTCTGTGCGTTTGCGTCGGCTTATGCGTCTAGAAACAACATTGAACGTGTCTTTTTTCCATGTATGGGTTGTTGGAATTTCAAAAAGGTCAAACCGAAGAAGTTACGTAAACACCTTTTGTTAAGGGGGATTAGCCCACAATATAAGGAGTGGTATTTGCATGGCGAGGGTGAACAACAAAACTATGAGCATCCACCCGTAGAAAGCTTACCGGAGGATAATGATGATTGGGAAGAGGATAATCTAATTGATATGGTTAACAACGTCGCCAATGATTTTGTTGATACGCCACATGTTTTGGAGTCGTTGAGGAATGACTCCGAATTACCATTGTATGAAGAATGTTCCAAATATACAAGGCTATCAGCAACGTTGAAGTTGTTCAATCTCAAAGCAAAAAATGGATGGAGCAACAAGAGTTTTACTGAATTATTGGCGCTGGTGAAGGATATGCTTCCTGAGGGTAACACACGACCTAATCGTACTTACGAGGCTAAAAAGGTTATGTGTCCCATGGGCCTCGAGTACAAGAAAATACATGCGTGTCCCAATGACTGTATCTTATATCGAAATGCTTTTAGTGAACTCAAAGAATGTCCGGTGTGCAAGGCTTCTCGCTACAAGCTAAACAAAGAACCGAAAGGTAAATCTAAGGGCACTCCTTCGAAAGTACTATGGTATCTTCCACCGATCCCCAGATTTCAGAGATTATTTGCTGACACAGAAGATTCCAATAATATGCGTTGGCATGCTGAGAAACGTGTAACTGATACGAAAATGCATCATCCTGCTGATTCACTGCAATGGGCTAAAGTAGATAACACATTCCCAGTGTTTGGAGCAGAGTCTAGAAATTTACGGCTTGGCCTTTCTACTGATGGGGTGAATCCACATGGAAATCTCAGTAGTCAGCATAGTACATGGCCTGTGATTTTGGTTATCTATAACCTACCTCCCAAGTTAACCATGAAGCGTAGATACATGATGCTTTCTTTATTGATATCGGGTCCACGGCAACCTGGAAATGATATTGATGTATACTTGGCTCCTCTGATAGATGATTTAAAGCTTTTATGGGATGAAGGAGTACGCACATATGACGCGTCGAGGCAAGAATATTTCAATATGCGTGCTATGCTGATGTGTACGATCAATGACTTTCCAGCCTATGGTAATTTGTCGGGATACAGTATTAAAGGGTACAAAGCTTGTCCTGTATGCGGGGAAGGGACATATGCACGCCATTTAAGCCATTGTCGAAAAATGGTTTATATGGGACATCGACGTTTCTTACCGAGACATCATCCTTATAGGCGGAAGAAAGCTGCCTTCAATGGTGAGACGGAGCACGGAATAGAACCGCAACCAGCTTCTGGCGATGAAATATTTCAAAAAATTCAGAATATTACAAATCGATTCGAGAAACCATATTCGCGCACTGAAAGTGCTCCATGGAAGAAGCGGTCGATATTTTTTGATCTCCCTTATTGGCATTCTCTTGACATCAGACATTGTATTGATGTGATGCATGTTGAAAAGAATATATGTGAAAGTCTGCTTGGTACTTTATTAAACATTCCAGGAAAGACAAAAGATGGAGTTAAAGCGAGACTCGATATGCAGGAGATGAATATTCGTACCAAATTAGCACCTGAACTTCGAGGGCAGCGTACATATTTGCCTCCGTCGTGCACCACACTCTCTAAGAGCAAGAAAACTAGTTTGTGCGGATGTCTGAAGGGAGTTAAAGTTCCATATGGGTTCTCTTCAAATATTGCCAGGTTGGTTTCAATGAAGGATCTGCGGTTGAATGGCTTAAAATCTCATGACTGTCATACATTAATGCAACAACTCCTACCTATTGCAATCAGAGGTATAATGTCCCCCAAAGCTCGGACAGCTGTACAAAGACTTTGTGTTATTTTTAGCTCCTTATGTTCTAAGGTTATTGACACATCGGAGCTTGATGGACTACAAGAGCAAATAGTTGTTACACTTTGCCAACTAGAGATGTTTTTCCCTCCCAGCTTTTTCGATATAATGGTGCATCTTACTGTTCATTTAGTGCGTGAGGTTCGAATTCTTGGACCAGTTCATATGAGATGGATGTATCCTTTTGAGAGGTATATGAAGGTTCTTAAGAGCTATGTGAAGAATAGACAAAGTCCCGAAGGATGTATAGTGCAAGGATACATAGCTGAAGAGGCTGTTGAATTCTGCACTAACTTTTTGGGAAATACAACTGCGGTTGGGGTTCCAAGGCCACGTCATTTTGATCGATTCTTGGGAAAAGGCACAAGTGGACATCAATTGATGCCTAAGTCATTTGATGAGTTAACGAAAGCTCATTTCTATGTACTGCAGCATATACCTGAAATAACACCGTTTATCGAGGATCACATGAACATACTGAGGAGTAAATATCGAGGAAAATCTGAGCAGTGGTTGCAAAAAGAACACAGTCGGTCATTTTGTGAATGGCTAAGGAGTAATGAGGTTTTAAATAATCAGAGCAACTCTGAAGAAGAAATTGATGACGTGGTCAAGTGGCTCCTGGCAAGCCCAAGACCTATTGTACAAACGTGGAAAGCTTATGATATTAATGGATTTTGTTTTCAAACAAAAGATCAAGATGAGCACACCGTTGTGCAAAACAGTGGTGTCACACTTGTTGCCGAAACCACTCATGTTTCTAGCGCAAGAGATCGGAATCCAATATCTGTGCCTGTGAAGTACTTTGGAATTATCCAAGAAATATGGGAGTTGGATTACGTAAATTTTTGAGTACCTGTTTTTAAATGTAAATGGGTTAACAATTCAGCGGTTCGTATCGATGAGTTTGGAATGACATTTTTCGATTTTCGAAGAGAGGGATCTAAGGATGAGCCATTCATTATGGCTGAACAAGCAAGACAAGTGTTTTACGTCAAAGACCCTTCGAACAACAATCAGTATGTTGTGATAAATGGAAAACAACAATTAATAAGTGGTACATCTGAAGAGATGAATGTGGATTGCCTACCCGTGTGTACGACAGTTCCAGTAGACAACGACGATAGCGAAGTTGATGATGAAGTACAGTTGCGAGACGATCATGGCGAAGGAATATGGATTGATAAAGAAACTTAATTTGTGCGTATGTTGTATATGCTACTTATTTCTAACAAGTAGCACACATCATTTTATTTGTTAAAGTAACACACATCATTTTATTTGTTTAATAAGTAGCAAGTAGCACACATCATTTTATTTGTTAAAGAAACACACATCATTTTATTTGTTTAATAAGTAGCAAGTAGCACACATCATTTTATTTGTTATAAACACACATCATATATTTAATGTGTTTAATTTGACATTTAATGCGACTTCTTTACAGGATCATGGCTACCAGCAGCAGCATCGGTGAGGATAATTTTTGTGAGCTAAGGATTGGTTGAGGAGTCAAACGCCGGATAGCTTCACCACTTGGGAGGAGCTCGCCGTAGCATTTCTCAACAAGTATTTTCCTCCTTCTAAGATGGCCTACTATAGGAATCAAATTACAAATTTCTCACAATTGGATGGGGAAAACCTCTATGAAGCATGGGAAAGATACAAAGAGTACCAAAGGCTTTGCCCCCATCACAACCTCGACCATCTCCAAGTCTTCCACACCTTCTACCACGGTGTAGATAGTGCCTCACGACTTGCACTTGACACCGCCTCGGGCGGAGCTATTATGGAACTAGAACCACATGAAGGGTTTGCGGTAATAGAGAAGATCACGAAGAACTACTTCATGTGGGGAAGTGAGAGGGGGAACCCAAGAAGGAGACATGAAAGGCATGAGGTGAAAGCAGTGAGCACAAGTGACTACGATGCCTTGAGGAAGGATTTTGATAGCCTCTCGGATGAAGTCTTCAAGTTGAAACACTCGGAAAAAGAACCTTCGACTAAGCAAGGGTGTGATATTTGTGAGGTCTATGAGCATGAGACCGTTTCTTGCCCCTTGGTTCAAAGGGATGTGCATAGACAAGGTTTTGAAGACGTGAATTTTGTGGGAGGAAACCAAGGAAGAGACTATGGAGGTAATGCCAACCAAGGGCAAAGCTCTCAAGCAAATTACACTACACCAAAGTTCTCCTCGGGATGGAGAAATCACCCGAATTTCTCCTACAAAACCACGAATCCTACTCGTCCCGACTTTGGATCCACACCTCCCGGATTTGGTCCCAAACCTACTCAATCCAATCAAACGTTCCAACCTAGGAACCAATATCAAAGTCAAGGACCGACTTTGCTTCAAAGGAACCAAACCCAAGGGCAACAATACCCAACTCAAGCTCAAAGGCCCTACCAACAAGTTGAACCTCCCCCACAACCTTCTAATGAACTCTCCGGGGTTGAAGCAATGTTTGCAAAGCTCCTAGCGAATCAAAATGAGATATGGCAAGAATTGAATGAGGTCAAGCAATCACATCAAAGGATGGAAATCCACAACAAGATGCTTGAGACCCAAATAGCTCAACAAGCCGAGGCATCTACAAGGGCACCGGGCAAGTTACCGGCTAGACCCGATCAAGTGAATAGAGAGCATTGCAATGCGGTGACTTTGAGAAGTGGAAAAGAGCTAGAGAGCGAACTACCGAAGAGGAAGAGAGTTTCTTTTGATCTTGGAGGCCAAGCTAGTGCCAAAATTGAAGAGTTGGATGAAGAGATTCCTAACCCTCAAGTTGAAAAAGAAAGAGAGGTGGAAAGGAGAAAGACGAACCAAGAGTATACACTCCTCCTATTCCTTTTCCCCAAAGGTTAAAGAAAAAGGGCAATGCCAAGCAATTCTCCAAGTTTGCCGAAATGATGAGGAAGCTTTATGTCACAATGCCCTTCATCGAGGTAATCACCCAAGCTCCTTCTTATGCTAGATTTCTAAAAGATGTTATTACTTGCAGGAGAACAATCGAGGATGTTGACACGGTGTCCCTCAATGGAGAATGTAGTGCCATACTCCAACCGCGCATGCCCCCAAAGCTTGAGGATCCCGGTAGCTTTTCCATTTCATGCTATATTAATGATATTAAGATAGAACGTGCTATGTGTGATTTGGGTGCAAGTATATCGTTGATGCCTTATTCTTTGTGTAAAAAGCTAAATATGGGTGAGCCTAAACGAACTCAAATGATTCTAAGACTCGCAGACCGCTCCTCAAGATTTCCTAGGGGAATTCTTAAGGATGTCCCGGTTAGAGTAGGGAATTTCTACATTCCGGGGGATTTTGTGGTGTTAGAGATGGAAGAGGACAATGAAATTCCCATTCTATTGGGAAGGCCTTTCCTCTACACCGCGGGGGCTATATTTGATACTACTAAGGGGTCAATTACCATGAGGGTAGGAGATGAGGAAGTTGAATTAAACTTAGAAAAGGCACAAAAAGGTCCTAATTCTACCATGAGTTGCAATTATCTAGACCTTGTTGATTCTTATGAGCTATATGATGTGCCTAACTTGATTGTGAACGAAATTGACCTTGATAATGAGCTTCCCGAGCATGTTGATTGTTGGGCTATCTTGGAGGGAGAAAGTGAAGAGGGAACTCAAAGCGACAAAGGTAAGGAGTCTTGTTCGGTAGAGTTAAAAGCTCTACCAACAAGCCTAAGGTATGAGTTCTTGGGCCCTAATTCTACATTGCCTATTATTGTGAGTGCCTCTTTGAATGATAATGAGACTTCAAAATTGCTTGATGTTGTTAGAGAACATAAGGATGCTATTGGCTACTCGATTGATGATTTAAAGGGAATAAGCCCAAACTTGTGCATGCATGAAATCAATCTAGAGAGTGATAGTTTGCCATCTAGGGAGAGAGCTAGAAGATTAAACCCAATTGTGGGCGAGGTTGTAAAAAAGGAGGTTTTGAAATTGCTAGATGCGGGAATCATTTTCCCCGTTGCGGATTCCAAATGGGTGAGCCCCATTCATGTAGTACCAAAAAAGGGGGGAATGACGGTGATTAAAAATGCTAAGAACGAATTAATTCCTACAAGAACCGTAACCGGGTGGCGTATGTGTGTGGATTATAGGAAACTTAACCAAGCCACTAAAAAATAGCACTTTCCACTTCCTTTTATTGATCAAATGTTGAAAAGACTAGCTAAGCATGACTACTTTTTCTATCTTGATGGATATAGTGGATTTTTCCAAATCCCTATTCATCCACAAGATCAAGAAAAAAACACCTTTACATGTCCCTATGGAACATTTGCCTATCGGCGAATGCCCTTTGGACTTTGTAATGCGCCGGGTACCAAGATGCATGATGGCTATATTTTCGGAATTTATTGAGGAAATCATGGAAGTGTTTATGGATGACTTTTCCATTTATGGTTCCTCTTTTGATGATTGCTTAGCCAATTTGGCAAAAGTGTTGAAAAGATGTATTTAGGCGAACCTTGTGCTTAATTGGGAAAAATGTCATTTCATGGTGCAGGAAGGCATAGTGCTTGGACACTTGGTCTCGAAGAGAGGAATTGAGGTGGACAAAGCTAAAATTGAGGTTATGGAGAAATTGCCACCTCCGAGGGATGTCAAAGGGATAAGGAGTTTTCTAGGCCATGCCGGCTTCTATAGAAGATTTATTAAGGATTTCTCGAAGATTGCAAAGCCTTTAACAAACCTATTATGCAATGACACCAAGTTCCGGTTTGATGAGGAATGCTTGGTGGCCTTCGAGAAGTTAAAAAAGGCATTGGTGTCGGCTCCAATTATCCAACCTCCTAATTGGGATTTGCCCTTTGAGCTCATGTGTGACGCAAGTGATTATGTCGTTGGGGCGGTTCTTGGACAAAGGGTGGACAAGAAACTTCATGCCATTCACTACACAAGCAAGGTTCTTAATGGGGCTCAATTGAACTACACTACAACCGAAAAAGAGCTCCTTGCTATCGTGTATGCCTTTGACAAGTTTCGTTCATACCTAGTGGGATCAAGGACTATTGTGTACACCGATCACGCGGCGATCAAGTACCTCTTAGCAAAGAAAGACTCCAAGCCGAGATTGATAAGGTGGATTCTATTGCTCCAAGAATTTGATATCGAGATAAAAGATAAAAAGGGGGTAGAAAATGTGGTAGCCGACCACCTATCGAGGCTTGAAAGAAATGAAGAGCTTGAAAAATATACTAGGCCCGTGGATGACTCATTCATTGGAGAGTGATGGACCATAATTATACGAATCATAAACACAGTTAAACCCACTAAATTAGACTGTTTGTCTATTTAACTTTTGCTTGTTAGTTTCGATATTTATCTACAGGGTATTTTGGAGTCTAGAGAGAAAATACACTAAGGAGGAGTTTTTAAGCTGAAAATGAAGTACGAGTCATTCCAGGTCACGACCATGCTACACTCAAAATCAGCCTTAACATCCTTCATGGAACCGACTTGGAATCACTCAAAAATGCTAGATCCATCACCCAAAGGTCAAGAACGCAATGCAAAGGGCCCAAGCCCGGTAAAGGCCAAACAAGGGCAATTTCAGCCGTTTTGGGATTTTGACCATGTTCCAAGCAGAATTTGGCTTAGGTTCCTTCTTGAGATCATCTTAGAATGACATTTTCATTCAGAATACACTCTCCAAAATCAAAGAAGCTCCGGTCAAACCGATGGCTTTTGAAATAAATATCTTCCGATGGCTTTGGGAGAAGAAGACAAGGGAGGGGCGGCTAAATGAACTCACCATGGGAGCTTGCCACTTGTCCCCTCCTCCTCCACATCCTTGCTCCTCCAATCATCTTGTGCCAAGTTTCATCTTCTCCTCCATCCTCCATGGCTATAAAAGGAGAGCTCCTCCTCCTCATTTCATCATCGCAAAATGTGGAGAGCTTCTCTCTCTACAAATTCCAAAATCACAAATCACTTATATCTCTAGATTAAGAGCAAAATCATGTAAGCACTTTACTTTGGAATCGAAGCTTTAGCATTTTCAACGGTTTTTGTAAGTCTTCTTTTTTTTACTTTACTGTCTTTCAAAGTACTTTACTTTCCTGTCTTTACTTTCGAAAACTTTACTTTACTGTCTTTTCAATTCAGCAACTTTACTTTCCTGCCTTTACTTTCGAAAACTGTACTTTACTGTCTTTCAAAAACCTTTACTTTTCAACGCACTTAGATATAATGTCCTGTTCCATGAATAGTCGTAGCTAAACCCTTCATTCGGTTGAAGGGGTGTACTTGTATCATACAATGTTTTAGACCCTGCACCTAGTGCCTCTTTGTGTTCAACTTGTTCTAGGTGCCATATATTAGGTCAGAATTCCATTGGTTGAGTGGATGCTCGGAAGAGCAAAGCTCTGCCATGGGTTCGTGATCTTCCGTGGATAAGTGGAGGCTCGGAAGAGCACAGCTTATCTGTGGAAGTCAACCTCTTTAAAACACCATTTGGTTTATCAGGAATGATGATCAAATGGATGCACATACTAGAACAAGAGTTCTTTGTCTTGCAAAAGACTAGACGGTGTGGCAAGTCATGTGCTAGGAATAGCCTTGATTCACTTTTGAACACTTAGTATGATCATTAGAGGTCAATGATAAACATAAGATGATACAAGGCCCCTAAAACCGAATCTTTCTTTTAATTGTAATATCACTGTTCCTTTACTTTTAGTTTTCAAAGCACACTCAAACCCAACCCCAATCGCACTTTAATTTATGTGTAAGCTTCATTAAAGAACAACTAATCCACACTGACTCTCTTGGGTTCGACCCCTACTTACCACTTGCTACCCAGTAGTGAAGTCGCGAGTAGCGGACTTATAAATTTATTTGTACATTTGCTCTGACGACAAGCATCTGTCAAATTGGCGCCGTTGCCGGGGAGTTGTGCATCGGAATAGTTGTTCTTTTTATTTTTGTTTTTTGTTCTTGCAATCCACCATGTCGTTGTACTATGAAAACGAGCCTTGGAATGATGAAGAATTTTCCCCACCACCCTTCGAACTTGAAGTCCGCGAGAAGATCAACAACATAGAGCAATCCCGGGACGAAACTTTGGACGAGTACTTATGGTACTTCGATTCCCTTGTAACGAGCTACCCGCACCATGGATTCACCAACCACGATCTTCTTCAAAGGTTTCTCAACGGGATAATGCCATATGAGTGGAATTGGCTTAATGACGCGGCAGGAGGCTCGGTAAATAACTTAAACATGGATGATTTGTGGAAATTGATAAACGATTTGGCCGCGAGGTCAAGAGAAGATCAGGCCATGCGGCGCGAAGAACTAGCCAACATGGTACACCAAAACCAGGCCGAACCCGAGAAATCTTGCGCAGAGACAAAGGCGGCTATAAAAAATTGGGAGATCAGGTCAACGAAATGCTCAACGCAAAGCCAAGGATTAGCGAAGAGGAGCCTAGATCAGATTGCACTGGGCCAACAAAAGGAAATGGCCCACTAGCGCCTGAAGAAGAGCCGGCCAAGCCACTTGAACCGGATCTCATTGCCAAGCCAGTCGAGACATACCCGATCCTAACTGCCGAGCCAACAGAAGTCCCGAACCTCTCTGCTGAAACGGCCGAAGAAATCAAGCCAGGCCCGGTCCTTGCGCTCGGAGCACCCGAGGAAGTCCCGGACCTCATTGCCGAACTGTCCGAGAAAGACCTGGTCCTCACTGTCGGAGCACCTGAAACAGAACCAGTCCTCATGGTCAAAGTGCCCCAACTTAACCCTTCGTGTTTTATGCCGATCATAGCCACCAAAGATCATATAATCAATGATGATGAGGTGCATGGGGAGTCAGAGGAGGAGCATGAGCCAAAAAAGCCGACAAAGGAACTCTCACTCGTCATAAGCCAAGGGAAACCGCCTGAAAACTCACTCGTTCCAAGCCAGCCATCCATCACTGCCACAATGAAGAGGATTGGCAGAGGCGCATGCTTAATGTCGCCTACATTTAATGGCACAAAACCAAACTTTCAAACTCGCAAAGGTGCCAACTATTCAAACATGAAGAAGCGGCAAAGACATGGGCCGAAAGAATGGAAACCCGGAAGGAGTAACAAGCAAGCACGACTCATTGGACCAGCAGCTATGGTCAAGAAAGCCTCACCCTCTCAAATCAAAAGAGCTACCGAGAAGAAGTTCGACCTCAAGCACCCATGGGATCCATACTTATGATCTAGAAATGAGGTATCGTCGAGCCAACGACGTTAAACAAAGGCACTGGTCGGGAGGTAACCCGACACCTATCTTACTTTCAGTCATTTAATTTCTGTAATTTAGTTTTTTCATTCTCACCTTTCCTGTATATATTTGCTTGCATGACTTTTGAACTACGTCGTGCTGAAAGGCACGCCTTCGTTCAAAAGTGTGGGGTGAGAACCACCTTTGTACATAACATGTTTTTTTTTCCTTTTCCCTTAATATTATCTTTTTTAAAATATGAACTTGAGAAAGTGAAAAAGATAGATCATAATTCATGCATTTACCTTGTGAAAATTCAACTGTCTAAAAACTTAGAATGTAACTTCTCATTTGTCCCTTTGTGCTGAGATAAACTAGGGATGTGGAGTTGACATAAACTGTCCTAGAGAGGCTTGGCAAGCAATCGAAGGACTGAATTTTGCTATATGGTTTTCAAAGTCAGTGGAGGCTGCACTTCGGGTTTCAGTGAAGATTGAAGTCATCTCCGCCATGCAGTGTTTATGCAAAAAGAAAAAAAGGCGAGGACGGGAATCAGACCGTCCTATCTCTAGTCAAAGTAGCCGAGAAAATAGATGAGCGACCCTCATCTTGACCGGCGCGAAATGGCAAGGATGAGAGGAGCGGGGAGGTATTTCCATATGCTCGCGGGCGACGATTGGACCTCCCAAAAAGGCTTGAGAAAATGGACTAGCAAGCCACAAAAAGGCAAAAGCACGAAGAAGCAAATCAAGAGGCCAAAGGCCCAAAATTGTGAAGGTTTTAACCGAACAAAAAGTGAAGTACTCAAAGAGTCAAATCAAAGGCCAAATGCCGATTCACTACAAAAGCTGTCCCTCGCCAAAAGAACATCAAAGACCAAACCATTGAAACCCGAACCAAATCACGTGCTAGAGAAAGCTACAAGAAAACCATATAGTGCGAGACGGTCCCGAGAATGCAGTCCAGGAGCCTGAAAAGGGCTATCTCCCGAAACATCCAAAATAATTTGCATCTCTGCACGGAGGTACAAGTATCAAGTTTCTTCTGTTTATTTACACGGTTTAATTTGGTAATAAGTAGTAATGCATGAATTAAGATAAATCTAGTCCCACAGTCTCACTTTCATATTTAAAACTTTTTACTTGATTGTGTGCCGCCCTTTAATAGCATTGTTCGGGACGAACAACTAAAAGTGTGGGGTGATCTGATGGACCATAATTATACGAATCATAAACACAGTTAAACCCACTAAATTAGACTGTTTGTCTATTTAACTTTTGCTTGTTAGTTCCGATATTTATCTACAGGGTATTTTGGAGTCTAGAGAGAAAACACGCTAAGGAGGAGTTTTTAAGCTGAAAATGAAGTACGAGTCATTCCAGGTCACGACCATGCTACACTCAAAATCAGCCTTAACATCCTTCATGGAACCGACTTGGAATCACTCAAAAATGCTAGATCCATCACCCAAAGGTCAAGAACGCAATGCAAAGGGCCCAAGCCCGGTAAAGGCCAAACAAGGGCAATTTCAGCCGTTTTGGGATTTCGACCATGTTCCAAGCAGAATTTGGCTTAGGTTCCTTCTTGAGATCATCTTAGAATGACATTTTCATTCAGAATACACTCTCCAAAATCCAAGAAGCTCCGGTCAAACCGATGGCTTTTGAAATAAATATCTTCCGATGGCTTTGGGAGAAGAAGACAAGGGAGGGGCGGCTAAATGAACTCACCATGGGAGCTTCCCACTTGTCCCCTCCTCCTCCACATCCTTGCTCCTCCAATCATCTTGTGCCAAGTGTCATCTTCTCCTCCATCCTCCATGGCTATAAAAGGAGAGCTCCTCCTCCTCATTTCATCATCCCAAAATGTGGAGAGCTTCTCTCTCTACAAATTCCAAAATCACAAATCACTTATCTCTCTAGATTAAGAGCACAATCATGTAAGCACTTTACTTTGGAATCGAAGCTTTAGCATTTTCAACGATTTTTGTAAGTCTTCTTTTTTTACTTTACTGTCTTTCAAAGTACTTTACTTTCCTGTCTTTACTTTCGAAAACTTTACTTTACTATCTTTTCAATTCAGCAACTTTACTTTACTATCTTTTCAATTCAGCAACTTTACTTTCCTGTCTTTACTTTCGAAAACTTTACTTTACTGTCTTTCAAAAACCTTTACTTTTCAACGCACTTAGATATAATGTCCTGTTCCATGAATAGTCATATCTAAACCCTTCATTCGGTTGAAGGGGTGTACTTGTATCATACAATGTTTTAGACCCTGCACCTAGTGCCTCTTTGTGTTCAACTTGTTCTAGGTGCCATATATTAGGTCAGAATTCCATTGGTTGAGTGGATGCTCGGAAGAGCAAAGCTCTGCCATGGGTTCGTGATCTTCCGTGGATAAGTGGAGGCTCGGAAGAGCACAGCTTATCTGTGGAAGTCAACCTCTTTAAAACACCATTTGGTTTATCAGGAATGATGATCAAATGGATGCACATACTAGAACAAGAGTTCTTTGTCTTGCAAAAGACTAGACGGTGTGGCAAGTCATGTGCTAGGAATAGCCTTGATTCACTTTTGAACACTTAGTATGATCATTAGAGGTCAATGATAAACAGAAGATGATACAAGGCCCCTAAAACCGAATCTTTCTTTTAATTGTAATATCACTGTTCCTTTACTTTTAGTTTTCAAAGCACACTCAAACCCAACCCCAATCGCACTTTAATTTATGTGTGAGCTTCATTAAAGAACAACTAATCCACACTGACTCTCTTGGGTTCGACCCCTACTTACCACTTGCTACCCAGTAGTGAAGTCGCGAGTAGCGGACTTATAAATTTATTTGTACATTTGCTCTGACGACAAGCATCTGTCAGAGAGCAACTTATGAGAGTCGAGGCGGAGGCCCTCCCATGGTATGCGGACATAGTGAACTTCGTGGTTTGTGGGATTATTCCTCATGACATGAACCACCATCAAAAGAGGAAGTTCCTATCTGAGACAAAGAGATATTATTGGGATGAGCCCTACCTATATAGGCTATGCGCGGATGGGCTATATAGAACTTGCGTCGCCAAAGAAGAAATGAGAGATATTCTATACCATTGTCATTCATCACAATATGGAGGACATGGTAGTGGAGCAAAAACGGCGTCGAAAGTTCTACAAAGCGGTTTCTATTGGCCTACCCTCTTTAGCGATGCATATGAATTCGTCAAGGCTTGCGATCAATGCCAAAGGACGGGAAATATATCCAAGAGGCATGAAATGCCCCAACAAAGCATCCTCCCGGTTGAGATATTTGATGTTTGGGGTATTGACTATATGGGCCCTTTCCCGTCTTCATATGGAAATCAATATATATTGGTCGCGGTTGACTACGTCTCCAAATGGGTTGAGGCCGTCGCTTCCCCTACTTGTGATGCCAAGGTGGTCACCAAGCTATTCAAGAAGATCATTTTCTCGAGGTTTGGAGTCCCAAGGACCGTCATTAGTGATGGCGGTTCACATTTCAAGGAAAAACATTTTGAGGCCTTGCTTCGCAAGTATGGAGTAAGTCACAAAGTTGCAACACCTTACCACCCACAAACTAGTGGGCAAGTGGAGATTTCAAACCGAGAAATTAAGGCAATCTTGGAGAAAACCATGGGGAGCTCAAGGAAAGATTGGTCATCGAAGCTAGACGACGCTCTATGGGCCTATCGTACGGCGTTCAAAACCCCTATTGGGATGTCTCCCTATCGTCTTATATATGGGAAACCGTGCCATTTGCCGGTAGAATTGGAATACAAAGCGATGTGGGCAATTAAACTCTTGAATATGGACATACAAACGGCGGGAGACAATAGGGTCCTACAACTCCATGAGTTGGAGGAAATAAGGAATGAAGCCTACGAGAGTGCTAGGATCTTTAAGGAGAAGACTAAGAAATGGCACGATAAGAGAATATTTCGTCGTGAATTCAAAAAGGGAGAAAAGATCTTGCTCTTCAACTCTAGGCTCAAATTATTCCCGGAGAAATTAAGAAGCCGATGGAGTGGTCCTTTCATTGTCCACAAGCCTCACAAAGATGGCCATGTAGAGTTTCTCAACAATGACGGAGCCATCTTCACGGCAAATGGACAAAGGCTCAAGCACTACAGAGAACAAATTCGGGATGAGCACAATGCAACCTATACTTTGACCGACCCATGAGAGAGTTTCAATCCGCTTGAGGAGGGATCCTAGCAAAGGACTCCTCAGGTGTGTTTCTTAAGAAAAGATTCGGCTCGGTCTTTGCCAAGACGTTAAACTAGGCCCTCACGGGAGGTACCCGGTTTGTGAGTTGTCCATCTATGCGCAAATTTCCCTCTTATGTGTTTGGCATGAGAATATTGAACTTTGAATGCGAACTTGGTGCTAGGATGGTCTTAAATGCATGATTAGGTGTGCTTGGTGTGAAATTGTTCATGTATGAAAATATCTAGATGACGGTGATGTCTTAAGTGTGGAGTGTGTCATCCTAGCTTGCTATTTTGTCAAAAATCGGTTGAATGCTAGTGATTTCTTGGTGGATCTGCCTTTTTGTATAGATTTGCAGGGATGATTTGGTTTAAGTGTGGAGTTGGGTTCAAGTTAGAATGAAAAGATCGTCGAAATCAAAATTGGAGATGGTTTAGCCCATTTCCCAGCCGACCGGCTGAGAAAATGATCCCATTCAGCCGACCGGCTGATACTTCCCAACGAAATCGTATTGACTCGGCAGCTTTGAGCCGGTCGGCTGACATTGGAACCGACCGGCTGAGATCGCATCTTCCACTGCATTTGACTCGGCAGAGTTCAGCCGCCCGGCTCACACCTCAGCCGACCGGCTGAAAATTCCTTAACCAAACCAACCTCTCCTTCTCTTTCGTTTCATTCTCTTCACAGCCGAAACCCTAAAAATCCTCCGCCGTTTCCAAGCCATCCGACCGCCCCCAGCCAACTTCACCCCGCCTTCGCCGTCCCGTCACCGTGCCACCCAGCACCATCCACCGCCCGTCCGACCGCCGCACGCCCCGCAACACCGATTCCGATCGGAAACACAACCAAGCTCCGATCTCCTTTTCCGGCCACCAAAACCTCCCATTTTTTCACTCAAACCACTCACCGGCCCCCCGATTACAAACCCCCATCATCGATTTCACCATTCGAGCCATTCCCGAAAACCCCCAAATTTCGAACCCTAAAACCCGATCCCAGCCGACCGGCTGAATTCACTGTCTCCCCAGCCGACCGGTTGAATTTCGTGCATCCTGAATTTCATTTTCCCTTTTGCCGTTCAATCATGCCTCAAACCAGATCATCGTCCAAATCCAAAGAAAAAGGCAAGGGGATCGCCCATGAGCCGACAAGAGACGTTCGGGTCGAAGAATCGTTCGATAGTGAGGAGGACGACGTGCCTCTCATCGCTCGAAAAAGGAAGCAATTAAGGGCTTCGCTGAGAGATTCCAGCGAGAGCGAAGAGGTGGAATCTCCCCCACCTTCGCCTCCACCGCCTAAGAAGAGCAAGTCCTCAAAAGGAGCTTCCTCCACTACCAAAAGGCCCACAAGGAAAGCTCCGGCTCCTCCTGCTCCTAGAGTACCACCACCACCACCATCCTTGCCTCGACTGCCCTCGCCGCCTCCAGTAGCTGCTCCCTCTACTGCCATTGTGCCCGTCGTGGCAAGAGAGGGCCCATTGAGAGGTCCACTACCATCCCCCACCCCTTTCTTTTTCTCCGAGCCCAATGCATTTACGAATGCCAAGCACGTCGAGAACTACGACCGGATCACAGAAAAGGGAAAGGAAGCTTTGGCGACCCTATACCTCGACATGAGCATACTTGGGGAGAAAGTAGCGAATGAGGTACGCGCCAAATTGCACTTTGTTGGTCTTTATTATATATTCCATGATGATCCGGGGACCTACCAGAGATTAGTGAAAGAGTTTTTGTGCTCTTTCGAAAAGGGGAGGGATGAGGATGATCATCGGGTTTGGAGATTTATTTTGGGGTGTAGGGAATTTCAGATTAAGGAGGGAGTGATTCGGGAATGCCTCCATTTTCCGGTTGCCTTTCGTGAGATCGCGCGATTTAATGAGCACCAGCAGAGCAGATTTTGGAAGCAGATTTCGGGACGGCAAGAGTGGTTTGCCCCTTCCTACAATTCCTCAGCGATTACTACTCCAGTTTGGAAGGTGATCCACCACGTCGTCGCCATTGGATTTAATACCTGTACAGAGCTGGCCCGCTCGGTGTCTGATGGACCATAATTGTATGAATCATAAACACAGTTAAACCCACCAAATTAGACTCTTTGTCTATTTAACTTTTGCTTGTTAGTTCCGATATTTATCTGCAGGGTATTTTGAAGTCTAGAGAGAATACAAGCTAAGGAGGAGTTTTAAAGTAGAAAATGGATTACAAGTCATTCCAGGACACAACCAGATTCCGACTGAACAACTTTCAAGAACCTGACGTGGAATCACTCAAAACAAGTCCAACCGGAGGGCAACCAGAGTCAGTCCAGAGCTGAAAGGACCGATGGCTTTTGTGAAAGATCACAAACACACATCTCTCACCCACCCTCCTCCACCTAACCGACGGCTTTTGGAAAAGCTCCTCCATGTGGATGGCTTGGATGAATACAAGCCACCCTTGTTCCCCCCTTGAAGCACATCTAGCCGCCCATGTGTCCCCTTGAAGCCAAAGCCGCCGGCGGCTCTTGTGTCCTCCACCCTCCATTTGACATGTGTCTCCTCCTCCTCCACATCTCTTCATCCCCTTAGCCTATAAATAGACATCTTCCCTTCCCTTTGTAATGCATCCCAAAGTGTGGAGAGCTCATCTCTCTACACATCCCCAAAATCAAAAACACTTATCTCTCTAGATTTGGGCACTACTCTTGTAAACACTTGTTTTAAATCTATAATACTCCTGTTGGTTCTTGAGTATTCTAGTAGTTCTTGAGTTTACTCCTGTAGGTTCTTGAGTATTCTCCTTTACTTACTGTCTTTCAAAAACCTTCAAGTACTTAGCTATGGTATCCACCTCTATGGATATCCGTAGCTAAACTCTTCATTCGGTTGAAGGGGTGTACTTGTATCATAAAATGTTTTAGACCATATTTTTAGTGCCTCTTGTGTTCAAAACTTGTTCTATGTGCCATATATTAGGTTAGAACTTCCAAGGTTGAGTGGATGCTTGGAATGGCAAAACTCTTCCGTGGGGTTCGTAAACATACTCGGATAAGTGGATGCTTGGAATGGCAAAGCTTATCTGAGAAGTTTGACCTCTTTTAAACACCATTTGGTTGATCGGGAATGATTGATCAAATGGATGCACACATGCTAATATACCTTGGAATGGGGTATTAGTCTAAATAGAACAAGTGCTCTATGTCTTGGAATGGACTAGATAGTGTGGCAAATCGAGTGCTTGGAATGGCCTTGATACACTTTTGAATACTTAGTAGGATCATTAAAGGTCAATGATAAACAGACTATGATACAAGGCCCCTGAAGCCGAATACTTTCCTTAACTTAGAACTTTACCTGCACTTACTTCCTCAATATCAACTGCAATATCAACCGCTTACTATCCGCAAGACTTGTCCTTCACGCAACCACTCACTGTAAGTCTTTCCTTTAATCAATTACTTTCTGTACTTTATTTTTCTGTCATTTACTTTTCCGCACTAAAATCCCAACCAGCCCACTTACTTTTCTGTACTAAGACTAAAATCAACAACCAACCACTCACCTTTCATCGCTAAAACCTCAATCCACCAAAAATCACGCTCCTTTTCAGTACACTCCTCAAAGAGCAACTATCCCCCTAATTCCCTTGGGTTCGACCCCTACTTACCACTTGCTACCCAGTAGTGAAGTCGCGAGTAGCGGACTTATAAATGTATTCTTGACTTTTGCACACGACGACTGTGCATCCGTCAAAATTGGCGCCGTTGCCGGGGAGTTGTGAATCGGAATAGTTGTTCTTTTTATTTTTGTTTTTATTCTTGCAATCCACCATGTCATTGTACTATGAAAACGAGCCTTGGAACGATGAGGAGTTTTCCCCACCACCCTTCGAACTTGAAGTCCGCGAGAAGATCAACAACATAGAGCAATCCCGGGACGAAACTTTGGACGAGTATTTGGCGTACTTTGACTCCATTGTGACGAGCTGCCCGCACCATGGATTCACCAACCACGATCTTCTTCAAAGGTTTCTCAATGGGATGATGCCATATGAGTGGAATTGGCTTAATGACGCGACAGGAGGCTCGGTGAATAACTTAAACATGGATGATCTTTAGAACTTAATAGATGATTTGGCCGTGAGGTCAAGACCAAGACAAGATCAGGCCATGCGGCGTGAAGAACTGGACAACACGATGCACCAAATCAGGGCCAAAACCGAATTATGGGTAGCAGAAAATGAGCTGGCAGCTAGCACCCAGCAATTGGCCGCAGACATACAGCAATTGAGTGCCTCGATGCACCAATTCACGGCTGAAACCGAATCATGGGCAATAGAAAGGACGGCTGAACCCGAGGAGCCGGCAGAGAATGAGGACCAATAGATGACCGAAGAGGAACCGGCCAAGACAGGCCCGGTCCTCACTGTCGGAGCACCCGAGCCACTCTAGGACAAGGAGGAAGAATTGGCAGCTAGCATCCAGCAAATGAGTGCCCCGATACACCAAGACGAGGTCGAAAATGAGGAATTCTGGGCGGCTACACAACTGATCTGGGACCGCATTGCCAAACTACCCAAATCAATTTCGGTCCTAATTGAAGAGTTGGTCGAGACATACACAGACCTCAGTACCGAACTGCCCAAAATAGACCCGGACCTCAGTATGATTGCCCCCAGAGACCATATGAATGACGAGGATGAGGACCCATGGTTGCCTGAAGAAGAGCTCCATTCAGATTATCCCTGGGAGTTAGAAGAAGAACTGCCCAAATCAGGCCCGGTCCGTATCACCAATCCATCCGAGGAAATCACAGTCCTAACTGCCGAGCCAACAGAAGTCCCGAACCTCACTGCCGAAGCGGCCGAAGAAATCAAGCCAGGCCCGGTCCTTACGCTCGGAGCACCCGAGGAAGTCCCGGACCTCATTGCCGAACTGTCCGAGAAAGACCTGGTCCTCACTGTCGGAGCACCTGAAACAGACCCAGTCCTCATGGTCGAAGTGCCCCAACTTAACCCTTCGTGTTTTATGCCGATCATAGCCACCGAAGATCGTATAATCAATAATGATGAGGTGCAAGGGGAGTTAGAGGAGGAGCATGAGCCAAAAAAGCTGACAAAGGAACTCTCACTCATCACAAGCCAAGGAAAACCGCCTGAAAACTCACTCGTTCCAAGACAACCATCCATCACTGCCACAATGAAGAGGATTGGCAGAGGCGCATGCTTAATGTCGCCTACATTTAATGGCACAAAACCAAACTTCCAAACTCGCAAAGGTGCCAACTATTCAAACATGAAGAAGCGGCAAAGACATGGGCCGAAAGAATGGAAACCCGGAAGGAGTAACAAGCGAGCACGACTCAGTGGACCAGCAGCTATGGTCAATGAAGCCTCACCCTCTCGGAGCAAAAGGGCAGCCGAGAAGAAATTCGACCTCACACGCCCATGGGACCCAATCTTATGATCCAGGAATGAGGTACTGTCGAGCTAACGACGTTAAACAAATGCACTGGTCGGGAGGTAACCCGACACCTATCTTACTTTCAGTCATTTAGTTTTGTGCCCTAAATCATTCTCACCTTTCCTGTATATATTTGCTTGCATGACTTTTGAACTAAGTCTTGCTGAAAGGCATGTCTTCGCTCAAAAGTGTGGGGTGAGAACCGCCTGTGTACATAGTTAACATGTTTTTCTTTTTCCTTTTCCCTTAATATTATCTTTTTGAAAATATGAACTTGAGAATGTGAAAAAGATAGATCATAATTCATGCATTTACCTTGTGAAAATTCAACTGTTTAAAAACTTAGAATGTAACTTCTCATTTGTCCCTTTGTGCTGAGATATACAGGGGATGTGGAGTTGACATAAACTGCCCTAGAGAGGCTTGGCAAGCACTCGAAGGATCGAATCTAACTATCTGGTTTTCGAAGTCAGTGGAGGCTGCACTTCGGGTTTCAGTGAAGATTGAAGTCATCTCCGCCGTGCAGCGTTTATGCAAGAGGCGGGACGGGAATCAAACCGTCCTATCTCTCGTCCTAGTAGCGGGGAAAACAAATGAGCGACCCTCATTTTGACCCGCGCGAAACGGCGTGGATGAGAAAGAGCGGGGAGGTATTTCCATATGCTTGCGGGCGATGATTGGACCTCCCAAAGAAAGGCTGAGAAAATGGACTAGCAAGTCACAAAGAAGCAAAAGCTTAAAGAAGCTAATTAAAGGCCAAATGCCAAATTTGTGAAGGTTTTAACCGAAACAAAAGTGAAGAAACTCCAATTCAACATCAAAGGCCAAAGGCCGATTCACTACAGAAGCTGTCCCATTTATTGGATCTTGAACTTAGAACCGACCTAGTCCATTGAATGTGTATTCTTGAAAGCCAATATCATTACTATATTTCGTCTATCCAATAGCAAGCACCCTTTTAAAATCTTCGTGAAAAACTTAGACCCTTTGAATGCTCCTTGGTGACTTGAGTTCTCTAACACGGTGCCTTGTTCATGTTTGATTCCCGCACATTCCATACACTTTTTAAACATATTGTCAAGTTTTAAGTGTGGAGTCAATAAAAAACAAAAAAACAAAAAAACAAAAAAACAAAAAAACAAAAAAACAAAAAAACAAAAAAACAAAAAAACAAAAAAACAAAAAAACAAAAAAACAAAAAAACAAAAAAACAAAAAAACAAAAAAACAAAAAAACAAAAAAACAAAAAAACAAAAAAACAAAAAAACAAAAAAACAAAAAAACAAAAAAACAAAAAAACAAAAAAACAAAAAAACAAAAAAACAAAAAAACAAAAAAACAAAAAAACAAAAAAACAAAAAAACAAAAAAACAAAAAAACAAAAAAACAAAAAAACAAAAAAACAAAAAAACAAAAAAACAAAAAAACAAAAAAACAAAAAAACAAAAAAACAAAAAAACAAAAAAACAAAAAAACAAAAGAGAAAAGCCTCATTTTCATCGTCAAAAGATGGTAAAGCCCCGACCAAAAACTTTCTCAAGTGCACGAGAAGTTTTGTGCAAAAATATACAAATGCCGGGGGTTAGGGAGGTAAGTCCCCCCTCGAAAGCATTTGTAGGCCAAAGGCCATTTGAAAAAGAAAATAAGAAACACTTAAAACTTGACTCTATGTTCTTCCATCATCCTTCATTTGTGCGGGACTCATCATTTGCATTGTGTGCTAGTTTGATTAACTCTTGGACGACCCATTGCTTGCACGAGAGTATTCATTTGGTCTATGCTTGTTTATTAAAGAACTCTAGTGTCGAACTCCTCTTCCCTTATGGATTACGGCTTAAGCGCCTAAAACTTGGGAATGAGTTCCATGTCACAAACCCATGGACTAACCCTAGCTAGCATAGGTGAGTGATTGACAATTCTTGTGCAAACTAAAAACTTCACATCTATTGTATAGCCTTGAAAATGAATAGACTTTTTGATGAGACGATTGATAGCTCTAGAATTGATGACCTTGAATCCACAACCTCAAAGGTTCTCAAAGTGGTTCAAAAGTTCTTTTGATGATATTGCGATGGTAGTTCTAGCGTGGGATGAGGAATTTGTTTTGAGAAATCATAGCCTCGGTTGAGCACTCTTGAATTCATTCTCATGGGATAGGTGCATATGGGATTTGTGAGTATTCTCTTTTCTGAAAACTCTCATGAGACTATAACTCGTCCACTAGGGTAGCCTAGGGGTTTAAAGGCTTAATGCATACGCTAAATGCATTCGTAACGCCTACGAAAAGGAGCTAGTTAGATTGTACATACTTGTCATTTCTCTTTCAATAACATGTTTAGAATAATGATCGAGACCTTGTGAAATCTAGTGAGGCAAATAGACGAAAAACATAGCACCACTAGCATTTCGATATTTGCACGACCTTGACAAATTTGCATACTTTGTTCGGGACGAACAAAGCTTAAGTGTGGAGTGTTGATAAGTCGAGTTTTCGACTTATTAATGTCCGATTATCACTATAGTTTTGGTTCGTTCCCGGCGATAATTCGATGTCATTTGATCCATATTCATACGTTTCAGGTACAAATCAGGATATCTCAGTACCGAAGTCAAAATAAGAGAACTCGGGAGAAATCAAAGTTTTTGGGAATTCCCCTGCACCAGCCGACCGGCTGGATCATTGCTAGAGAGCTTCATTGTGATCGGCCTAGTTGAGCCGACCGGTTGAAAGACCAGCCGACCGGCTGGATGGATCATCATTGCTCAAAGCCAATCGGCCAATCTCAGCCGACCGGCTGGAAGAATTGTCAAATGCTCAAAGTAATCGGCAGAGTTGAGCCACCCGACTGAACATTGAGCCGACCGACTGGCTCTTCCCCTGCACCATCCATTGATTCGGCCCAACTCAGCCGACCGGCTGGATGGGAACCCTATCTCAGCCGGCCGGCTGAGATCTGCTACTCACACTTTTTCTGCCTGAGGCTATAAATAGAAAGTGTCATTTTTGACCTAGGGATCTGTGACTTTTGGGAAAAGACAAGGAAAAGTGAGCTCAATCAAGGGATCCATCATCTAATCAAGGAGGATTGAAGATCAAGGGAGTTCATTAGGACTAATCATCCTACTCTATTCCCCTTCTCTTCTCTTAGATTTTGTTAGAAACCCTACTCACATCATGTTGTCTTCCATGATGTGTGAGTAGTCCCCTTGTGTTTTGAGGGTTTTATGACCCTCCTTGGTACTCAATGATCATTGTTTACACACTTACATGGATTTTATGAAGTTGATTTCATTTTACTATGCTCTTCATTTTTGACATGTTGCTAAGTGTTTGATAAAATGCCTAAGTGACATGTTAGTGTTATTGAGAGAGCTTAGTGATGGTTTGGATATAGTAAAATGGACTTATCAAGCATTTATGAGAGTACTTGCATGGGTGAGAGGCTAACTAGAACTTTATGCATATATCATTTGTGACAATAAGTGATATATAGTGCATCAATAACTTTAATAGGTGAGATTCTAACTAAGATGGCTTGACTAGGATTAGACTTGCATGATAGTTTGTCCAATTCTAGCCTAAGTTAGGTTTTAAACCTATCAACTCTTAAATAATTGAAACTCTTGTATGCATGATCATTGGAAAATTACCAAGGAGGGGATTAATTCCTTCGAAACTCGCTTTAATTGAATTAATTCCCCTAAAACCATTTCATTACTTGTTTTCATCATTGATAATCATCATCACACTTGAATCGAAGGAATAGCCGAGTTAGTAATTGATAGACCTAGCGCATAATCCGATTGCTCCTTTGGGTACGACACCGGTCTTACCGGTTAAAATACAAATTGTTTTTGACTACATGCTAAAATCTACACGTCAGTTCTAGTCCCATTTTGGTCCTTTGATCACTTGTCATTTAGATAGAAATCTCTCTACAATCCATCCCACAATCCGTGTAAACACTTTACTTTGAATCAAAAGCTCCAAGTTTGTTCTTGAGTTTGAATGTGTTCTTGAGTTTTACTTTCAAAAACCTTTACTTTCCTGTCTTTCAAAATCAAAACCTTTACTTTCCTTGTCTTTGATTTCAAAACCTTTACTTTTCTAAGCACTTAGCTATGATATCCACCTCTATGGATACTCGTAGCTAAACCCTTCATTTGGTTGAAGGGGTGTGCTTGTATCATAAAATGTTTTAGACCCTTCTCTTAGTGCCTCTTTGTGTTCAACTTGTTCTATGTGCCATATATTAGGTCAGAACGCTATTGGTTGAGTGGAGGCTCGAAAGAGCAAAGCTCTTCCATGGGTTCGTGAACTTCCGTGGATAAGTGGGGCTCGAAAGAGCACAGCTTGTCTGTGGAGTTCAACCTCTTTTAAACACCATTTGGTTGATCGGAAATGATTGATCAAATGGATGCACATAAGCTAAGATAGTTCGAAAGGAGGAATTAGCCCAACTAGAACAAGAGTTCTATGTCTTGAAAAGGACTAGACGGTGTGGCAAGTCAAGTGCTAGAATTAGTCTTGATACATCTTTGAACACTTAGTATGGTCATTAGAGGTCAATGATAAACGGACTATGATACAAGGCCCCTAAAACTGAATCTTTCCTTTGATTAAAACATCACCAGTCACTTTACTTTCAGTCTCATTATCAACTGCTTATTTTCAGTCATTTACTTTCAGTACTTCAATTTTCGCACATTTACTTTCCAGCAATTTACTTTTCAGTAATTTACTTTCTGTCGCTTATTATAGACCCTTTCAATATCAGTCCATACCAAAAGTATGTTGATTAAGTCGATATTGAATTCGACTGTTCCAGCAATTTACTTTCAGTAATTTACTTTCTGTCGCTTATTACAGACCCTTTCAATATCAGTCCATACCAAAAGTATGTTGATTAGTCGATATTGAATTGGACTGTTCCAGCACTTTACTTTTCAGTATTTACTTTCAGTCCTGTATTTACTTTCTTTACTTTCAGTCATTTACTTTTCAGTACTAAAATCACAACCAACCCACATTACTTTCAGTACTAAAATCACAACCAACCCCCAACTGTCTTATTTTCCATTTTCGAAAGAACAACTATCCACTAATTCCCTTGGGTTCGACCCCTACTTACCGCTTTACTACCCAATAGTAAAGTCACGAGTAGCGGACTTATAAATTAATTTTGTACACATTGCCTCGCGACAAGGTAGTGCTGTCAAACAGCGTCCAACGTGACTCGATCCACCCTTCGGTTTGCCATTGTTTCAATTCACTTTCATACTGTTTATGTTATTTTGTTGAATTGAATCTGTACGTGAATAAGTATTGCATATCTGTTTAATTAATAGTAACTTTATTAATATCCGCCTGTTATATCAGTAGATATATCCAACAGGGACAGCCAACAAGACTTGACTGGAACAACTTTGGACGAAGCTTTCACTTGCCAAATTCACTTTAGAATCTCTCACAAGTGCCTGGCAGGCGAAGGAAATATATAACATGATACAATATACCAGGACATTACTATTTAACATCATACACACGACTATTACATATTTTCCAAAAAACTTATGCTTATAAGTAATTAGTGGTAACTTACTGGAGTGTTAACAAGTTCATGGTTGACTGACAAACTTAAGCCCTCCTGCATGCCAATATTAGTGGTGGCATCCGTGGGTCGCTGGGCATAATCGTTTACAACACACTCTTCCCTCTACCATGCCACTGCAAGCCTGTTCTATACCAGCATCGAAGGGCATACGTGTCGTACATGGTTCTTCTCTTTCTTCTCAAACAATTGTACTGGCTCAGTAGTGGAATCAAGGTGCATTTCTTCTGACACGGAGTCCAGCTTTTGAACCCTCTTTCTCTGAATTTTTTTTATCTCTGGCACCTCGTATCCTACTTTAGAAAACTGCACTTCTCTCCTGCGTTTTTCTTTCACGATTTCACCATATATGGAATGAATGATGACACAAACACAACGATAACTTGACTGCAGACTGAAGAAGAAAAAACATGCACCAAATAGTAACCTGGCCAATGCTATGTGAAGGCTTTAGAAGTTTGTGTGCGTCTGCAGGAAGTTTATATGCCCTTAATAGAAATCAGAATAAGTAAAATAACAAATTAGTATCCCGGGAGGGGAATATTGAATTAGTGATAAGTAATAACAAAAAAGAACCGATCACATAAACAATGATGAAGCCACATTTAAGAAGAGCATACTCTAAGGTCTCATATGTCTTCGAAAGGAGTAAAGACTTAGCTTTCATGGATCTAATCCGTTTAATCCGTTTACTAATGGATTCTTAATGGATTTGGATTAGTTCAATCCATTAACTAAATGAATGGATAATGGATGTATTTTCGTGGATGGATAATGGACGGATAACGGATAATTTTGTCACCTCTACGCATACTCACATAACACTTTTTCAGAATGATTTTTTATTGAGGCGATACTCGTTAATTATCTTGGACGATGAGAAACGAGTTTGCCGGAACTCAAATCGCGCCTCTCCGACTGCAATTGCGTCAACGAACGCCGGACGACATGGATTGAATTGGGGGTAAAGCCTAGGGTTTCATTTTGATGTTCCCTTGAGTGGCATGTATTTGGCAAAACGTAGCTTAAACAGTTCGAGCAGGAGTTCAGGGGGAGTTCGAACATATCCTAGTACACATATACAACGTGGAGCAGACGCAACGATATTTTCCGGAAGGATATTGGACAGCGAAGATATCGCCAAGTTAAGTCGGCCAGCGACTTATTCGAGCATAAGATATTCGAATGAATATCTACGTTGAAGGCGGCGTTGCTTACTTGGGCAAGAAGACTTCGTATATTCTTCCATCCGATTTGAAAAGATATACATCAAATATCTAGGAATATTTCCTAAATATTTGATGGGATTATCTTGTGCTGATTAGGGTTTCGTCCTAGCATATAAATACAATGCTAGCTCGCCCTTATTTCGCATCGCTTTCAAGATCAAACATACCCGAGTATACACTATCGATTGGGAAGGAAGAAAGCGACGGCCGGTTGTGTTTCCCCACTGGAAACTCATCGGCGTAAGAGCAGTCTTGTCAAGTGCAACTGAGACTGCCTGGAAGCGATCAAACTGCCGCACACAACAAAGGTGAACAAGCTTTCGAGAGAAAGCATCCGAGCTTCAGGAGAAGTTCGAGAACGTTCGGACTGCAGGTTCGGACGAAGTGGATCGAGGTTAACTGCTGTAAACCTCGGTTGCAAATCTGAGAGACGTAGTGTTAGAGGCTAGGCGATTACAAGGTGTAAGCGTAAGTCCACTTGTAGCTCTAACTCGTAATAAAGATTTGCTGTCGCTTCTAGAGTGTGGGAAACCCCCCAGAGTAGGCCTGGCCGAACTGGGTTATCATTCTGTGCGTCCTTCTACTTTTGCTCTGTTGTCCGAACTGTTGTGATACGAGTTCAAGGTCTGTCGCAACTGAACCATGAACTGTCTGCTGAACTGTTGTGCAAAGAGTTCAAGGTCTGTCGTAACTGTATCTTGGACACAAGCTTGAACAGGGGATATAATTTCAATTGGTATCAGAGCCGACACTCGACACACTGAGTGGGATCCTAAACTGTTCAAGATGACTCTTAAGGAAGGATAAAGCATCACCAGACCCCCGCTACTCAAAGGATCGAACTATGCCACCTGGAAGCCCGTGATGAGATCCTTTCTAAAATCTCTAGATGAAAAAGCATGAAAGGCTGTTCTGAAAGGTTGGACGGAACCCATGATGAACAATCTCACTGGAGAACCGATCCCAAAACCAGAAGCACTGTGGACAGAAGAGGAGGACAAAGCATCTATGGGAAACTCAAAGGCTATGAACGCAATCTTTTCGGCAGTAGATGAAAATGTCATGAAGCTAATCATCAACTGTGAAGTGGCCAAGGAAGCATGGGACATCCTCCAAACAGCCTTTGAAGGCACAGACAAAGTTCGCAACTCTCGCATGCAAGCTGTCACAACCAGGTTTGAAGAGATGAAGATGAAGGAAAGTGAAACTATCACTGAGTACAACACTAGAGTTCTGGAACTGGCTAACGAGGCTTCTTCTCTAGGGAAACCCATCGATGAAGAAAGGTTGGCCAGCAAAGTCTTAAGATCATTCCCTCCGAGATTTGCAATGAAGGTCACGGCCATAGAGGAAATGCACGACATCGCCAAACTAAAACTGGACGAGCTGATGGGTTCTCTCAGAACCTATGAGATCAATCATGATTTTCAACCTGGGGAAGTGAAGGGAATCGCCCTAAAGGCGGACATGTCTGAAGACAAACTAGATGGTGGCTACACTACTGAACAACTGGCTATGATGGCTCAGAATTTTGGCAGAATGGTGCGGAAAATCAACAGACGTGGACCAGAACAGGGCCAGCCTTCATCAAACAGCTTCCAAAACTGGAAACCCGACAGGTCAAGATCCAGAGACATGAGACAAGACTCTTCTGACTAAGGAAAGGAAGAAATTCAGTGCCATGAATGCAAGGGGTTCGGACATATTGCCTCCCAATGTGCGAATACCCTCATGAAGAAGAAGGCAATGGTCGCTAGCTTCAGCGATAGTGAGTCAGACGAAGAAAAAGGTGAAACCACTAATTTTGTGGCTTTTGTTACTACTCTTGGAGATTGCAGCAATTCTAGTGAAGGAGTACCACCTCAGTTGGAACTCCCGATTGAAGACCTCTCAGACAGTGACGATGAAGAACTCACACCGGAGTATACGAGAAATGGCTGATACTGATCAAGGTCAACAAGAAGCTGAATGACACAGTAGCAAGCGTCACTATAGAAAAGGACAAGGTCTGGCAGGAGGTCGAGATACTGCTTACACAGAAGGTGGAACTCGAGGGCACAGTACACTCACAGAACACTCAACTGGCTGAATTGAAACAAGAAAGATTGTGTCTTCTTGCTCAAAAAACAGAGCTCCTGGGTACTGTCTCTTCACTGAAAGTCGACATGGAAAGGGACCGTGACACTCATCCTATAGGCATGGCAGGTCTAAGAAAAACCATCACAAATCTGAAGCGCAAGGAAGTGTTCCAACTAAGAAGGATAGAACAGCTGGAACTTCAGCTAGAATCTGAGAAGATGGATCACTCAGACACTGAAAAGGAGCTCAATCATCTCAAACAGTCGGTAAGGATGCTAAACTCTGGCACTAACGACTTAAATGATATTCTCAGATCTCAGAGGATGAAGTCTGGACATCGAGGCGTGGGATTTACGAAAGAAGGTACCTCTAAAGGCACTACTTTTGTTAAAGCGAGACTAGTGTCTGAACACCAGCCAAAACAGAAGGTGAGACAGCACCCCAGACAGAAAGTGGATTTGTCCCAAGAACATTCCAAAGGAAAGAACCGAGCTGATCATAAGGAGACGCATGGAACACTCGGTGGTGGAAAGACCCGTGGAACACCCGTCCAAAGCCGGGATTACTCACCAGTAAAACAAAGGATTGATCGGCGCACTTGCTGGTACTGCAACCAGATAGGACACATCAAACTGAAGTGTCGCATATTTCTTACTGAACGGCATGCTTTCCAACAACGAACCATACCGCGACAGAAACAAGTCTGGGTTCAAAAGGTAGACCAAACTGTTTGCATGGTGGCCTATTACTCCTCAAGCTACACAGCGCAAGATAGTTGGCAACTCGACAGCGGATGCTCCACCCACATGATAGGTAACTCTCAATATCTTACCCATATTAGACCTGTTGAGCAGATGTGGTTTGTCACCTTCGGGGATGGTGGAAAGGGTCAGGTGATCGAATGTGGGACATTGATGGTTCCGAATCTCCCTGCACTCAAGAACACCCTCCTTGTCAAAGGTCTGACAAGGAATCTTATCAGCATCAGTCAACTGTGCGACGATGGACATTATGTGTCATTCTCTAGCTACTCATGCCTTGTCTTAGACAAGAATGGCGATACACTGATGAAAGGAAGAAGGGATGCCAACAACTGCTACACCGTTGGGATGGGTCTGATGGGATCGATGAACGACGAGAACCATGGTAAGCAACTGGCTGCTCTTACCTATGCACACGCTCAACAGAAATTTCTGCGAGGGGGAGTGGATAAGACCTTGCACACATGGCCTGATTGGAGATGTGCACAAATCCATGTTGATAACTGTCCCAGGAAGCTGTTGAATTAGAAGGAGTTCGTACAATACCCACAGAAATATGCCTGGAGCCAAACAAGAAAATATGAATATGAAGGGCACCAGAAGATGATAACTCTGAGGCATACCAAGACCTCTGTCAACCCCTATGGCAGGTTACGGAGTGGAACACCCAGATCCCCAGTGGGTCTATGTGGTGTCAACCACTGAATGCATCCGACGGTGGTCAGTCAAAGTCGAATCTCCAGCTGAACAGTTGGACTGACCACCTAAGGAAGGAAGCTGGAACAGAAGGCACAGCGCGTGGAGACCAATATTTTTTGAATAATCTCGAAGATTTTTCATGCCGTTATTTGAAACAGGAGTTGACAAATTTGGGAAGTTGAAAAGGCTAGAGTATTTCTTTTAAAACACAAATCAGTTCGCAGTCTACTCCCTCTCTCGCCCAAACCCTAGAACGACTCTCAGCGACTTCTCTCTCAACCGCTCATCTCTTCAACAGCGATGGTGAACACCAGGAAATCATCTAAGTCCGGCGTCAAATCCGCTGAAAAGAACAAAAGCATGCAGTCCTCAAAAGCTCTGGCGGCGAAACCCCAAATCCTAAAATCAAAAGCTCCGAAGGTGAAAAAGGCGTCGCCTTTACGCTCTGACACCAAATCTTTGGCCGAAGCAAAGAAGATCCCTCAGTCGACCACGGTGGACTCGTCCGTCTCAATAGATGCTGGTACGTCTCAAGAAGTTCGTCCCCAATCTGAGGTATTTCTAACTATTCGTTCAGATTCTGTAAATACTCCGTTAGTTGAAAATTCTGTGAAGGAAGATCTGAATGTGGGTGTCGAGAAGGAGGGTAAGTCTGTTGAATGTGATGATGCCAGTAGGGCTGTTATTGGTGATGGTACTAGTAGTGTTGCTATTAGTGATAAGGCGATTGTTGGCGACAAGGCCGGTAGTTCTGTTACTGAAAACAATCCTGACAAGATTGTGGAAAGCGGCGAGCCCAGCAAAGCGGTTGGTGGCTCAACATCATGAAGGGAGAAGATTTTTGCCACCGGATACGTACCTCCAAAGGCTGGTCACAGGAAGAAGATTAAGCGGGCTCGTGACTCTCCCAGAAAATACCTAGCCCAGATATATGCCACTAGAGGTCGGAAGATTGCAATGTCCGATGAAGAACCAGAGAAGTTCATTGAGACCTCGGAGAAGAGAAATTTGGTGATTAATGATGCTGAGCCATCTAAGAATCAAGAAGGAGTCATTAATGAACGTTCCGGTAAGCATGCTGAGAATGTGTCAGAGGAGATTAATCCATCAGGGAAGACGGATGTGTTGAAAGAATCCATACATGAAGAATCAGACCCAGCAGAAAAGGATGAGGAGTTGGAGAAGATGTACAAAGACATTGATGATGTCATGGAAGATCTGAAAAAAGAAAAGGATCGAGGAGTGGCAAGATCAGAGGAAGTTCCACGTGATCAGGCCATTGGGGCAGAAGAGTATGTTGCAGAGAAAGCGTCAAGTGTTCCAACTGTGGAACCAAGTGTTCAGTCTGGTGTTGAGACTGAAAGAGTTGCAGAGAAAGCTACAAGTGTTCCAACTGTGGAACCATCTGTTCAGACTGAAGTTGAGACTGGAATAGCTCCCGAGGAAGTTGGTACTAAGGAGACAGTGACTGTACCTGTAGTTATTTCTCAAGATGATCATATAGAGAGGGATGGTGCATCAGTTCGTGAGGACACTGTGAAGCAAGTGTCGAAGGATGCTACCCTTTCAAAAGATGACCAAGACAGTGTTCCTCTTGTCAATCTCAAAAGGACAAAGAAGGACAAGGAAAAGAAGAAGGTAGATTTTGCAAAATCTACAAAGGGATCAGTTCAGAAGGTTGCTAAGGTCAGCATTGGTGCAGGGGGAGCCGGCTCTTCCAAGAAAAGGAAGCGCGATGCTGCGGTTCTCGTCTCTGAAGATGCTGGGAGATGTGAAGTCCCAGCCCCTGAGTCTGAGACTGTTCCAGTGGGTAAGGTCAAGAAAGGAGTGTGGTTCGTTAATAAAGACGCTGCGTTGAAATGGAGTTGTGTGCTGAAAAGGAAAATCATTCCTGAGAGGTTGCTAGATGAGTCCCGATACAAGGGAAAGGAAGTGATTGAGGTGCTCAAGGAATCTGATCTGTTCTGGACGTTGGACAGATGTAAGCCGTTCAACGAACAATTGGTGCGTGAAGCCATGGTAAACCTTCCTCCTGGGTTTGGAGTCATTGGAGAAGCAGATTATGGGGTCTTCTATGTTAGAGGAAGAAGGATCAAGATTGATCCTGAGCTGATCAATGTATACTTCTCCATGGACAACCCAGCAGTTGCTGAAGAGGAATCAAACTTTGAGAAGATAGTGAGCACCATCACTGCAGGCTCTGTTCGGTGGAGGCCTGAGTCAGTTGTACATACAGCGGATCTGTCGACGTTCTATTCGATGCTGTTTTTCATTAATGTTTTCAACTGGAGGCCGTCTACTCATCGCTCTACTGTCAATAAGAACATGGCCCAACTGATTTATCAGATAGGGAATAAGCTGAAGTTCAACCTGGGCAGAGTGATGTTCAAACAGATTGTTGAACATGCCACTTGGACGAGAACTCTGCACCAGATTTGCTTCCCGTCTCTGATATATGAGCTGATCATCCATCAAGCTCCAGATTTGAAGGCCTCGGCTGACCATCTCACAAAGGCACCCAGCAAGTTCGTCGTTGACCACAAGTTGTTTAAAGGGCGTCACGTGAACGATCTCAAGGAGGGGAACCAGAAAGGAAAGGGCGTTGCGGAGTCGAGTCGAGGGGGAGCCAGGATGGGCCGAGATGAGAGGAGCCAACTGCTCAATGACCTGAATGTCATCATCGAAGTGGACAAGGAGTAACGCAAGCGCATCAACAAGCTCGCTCGTGCCCTCAGCTACCCAAGTGAGGATGAATCTGATGATACTGCTTCTGAGGATGCCACTGATGACGGGTCGTCTGCATGAAGGTCCTCTAAAAAACTATCTCCCTGAACTATTTGTTTAAAACTTTCGTACTTAGTGCTTGTTCTGGCACATTTTGATTGGCTGTTCGAACTTGGATCGCACTCGTTGCCAGTTTGTGGCAAAAAGGGGGAGTATTTTGGAGGAGACAATTTTTGTTTACCTCAAAGTTGTCTATTGTCTAGACAGTTAGATAGACTTAGTTATCTAGTAGATCTGGTTTGCCAAAATGCCAAGGGGGAGATTGATGTTCCCTTGAGTGGCATGTATTTGGCAAAACGTAGCTTAGACAGTTTGAGCAGGAGTTCAGGGGGAGTTCGAACATATCCTAGTACACATATACAGCGTGGAGCAGACGCAAGGATATTTTCCGGAAGGATATTGGACAGCGAAGATATCGCCAAGTTAAGTCGCCCAGTGACTTATTCGAGCATAAGATATTCGAATGAATATCTACGTTGAAGGCGGCGTTGCTTACTTGGGCAAGAAGACTTCGTATATTCTTCCATCCGATTTGAAAAGATATACATCAAATATCTAGGAATATTTCCTAAATATTTGATGGGATTATCTTGTGCTGATTAGGGTTTCGTCCTAGCATATAAATACAATGCTAGGGCGCCCTTATTCCGCATCGCTTTCGAGATCAAACATACACGAGTATACACTATCGATTGGGAAGGAAGAAAGCGACGGCCGGTTGTGTTTCCCCACTGGAAACTCATCGGCGCAAGAGCAGTCTTGTCAAGTGCAACTGAGACTGCCTGAAAGCGATCAAACTGCCGCACACAACAAAGGTGAACAAGCTTTCGAGAGAAAGCATCCGAGCTTCAGGAGAAGGTCGAGAACGTTCGGACTGCAGGTTCGGACGAAGGGGATCGAGGTTAACTGCTGTAAACCTCGGTTACAAATCTGAGAGACGTAGTGTTAGAGGCTAGGCGATTACAAGGTGTAAGCGTAAGTCCACTTGTAGCTCTAACTCGTAATAAAGATTTGCTGTCCCTTCTAGGGTGTGGGAAACCCCCAAGAGTAGGCCTGGCCGAACTGGGTTATCATTCTGTGCGTCTTTCTACTTTCGTTCTGTTGTCCGAACTGTTGTGATACGAGTTCAAGGTCTGTCGCAACTTAACCTTGAACTGTCTGCTGAACTGTTGTGCAAAGAGTTCAAGGTCTGTCGCAACTGTATCTTGGACACAAGCTTGAACAGGGGATATAATTTCACATTTCACTATAAAATTTTGTACAAATAAACAAATGGGTATGGAGGGAATTTAAGCCAAGACAAGACGACATCGCTTTAGTCCAAACGCTAGTCTTTCACGTTTAGACAAAACGACGCCGTATCGCGGCATAATAGAATTACAAACAACAGCATAACTCCAACTCCCTCCAAACCTGTTTACATTGAAATGAAAACACCTTGCACAAAAACTAGGGGTGGCAAAACGGGCGGGCGGCGGGTATCGAGCGGGTTGTAAATGGTTAGCGGGTTAAGCGGGTCAAACCCGTTTAACGTTAACGGGTTTAACGGGCGGGTTCTTAACGGGTAGCAGGTTAAGCGGGTTTACCCGGTTAACCCGTTTAGCCCGTTTAACCTTTTTAGTCTAAAAATATTATACTTGGTTCATTGTCAAATAATAAAATTATAATGTGAGAGATTCCGCAATGTATGAAGACAATGATACATGCATCATCGTTGAACCAAGTCAATGTTGAATGATACAAGCGAAGAAACATGTCAACTTGCTCAGAGTTTGAATGGAAACCGTCAACAAGCAAATGAGAGGATATTATCTCGTTTAGCGGATTAAGAGCGTTATGCTGTTTAACCCACCTAACCTGTTTAACCCGGTTAACCCATTAACTTTTTTAAGCCTTTACTCTTTTCTTTAAAAAAATTTACCAATAAACAAATTTTCATTAATTCAAATAATGAAAATCCTGATGAACCAATCTGCATCAAATCAAATTATAGCCTGATAGATATGTTCATTTGTGCTCTTCTAGTATTTCGAATTTTTAATTTTCCTGATTTTGTTGTTGTTGAATAGCTAAACTATTAGAACACTTTTAGCTCATAAAATAATTGTAGATAATTTTTTTTAAAGGAAATTTACTGTACACATGTGAAGTTTTGTCTAATTCATTTTTCCGCACATCAAAATCAAACAAAGAAGCTTGTTTGCTCAATCAAAATCAAAAAGAAAATTTGTTAATTGTTAAGTTAAGCGGGTTGTTATAGGGTTGGACGGGTTATCCGGGTTTTACCCGGATAACCCGTTTATAAAAGGGTTGTTAATGGACACGGGTTTACTAAACCCATTTACTAATAGGGCAGTTAACGGGCTCGTTTTAGCGGGCGGTTAATGAGCTCGTTTTAACTGGCGGTTAACGGACGGATTCACGGATTTAAGGTAAAATTGCCGCCTCAAACAAAAAATCCCAACTAAAACAAGTTGGGCATTGACCCAATATGCCTTAGGCATAGATCCGTCCCTGCCTCTATTTCTCCACCCTTTCTAGCTGAAATTGCTCTGATAGAACTGACT
The DNA here is from genome assembly GCA_033675215.1 of Rhodiola kirilowii. Taxonomy (NCBI): domain Eukaryota; kingdom Viridiplantae; phylum Streptophyta; class Magnoliopsida; order Saxifragales; family Crassulaceae; genus Rhodiola; species Rhodiola kirilowii. Next base: position 27,643,451 of record CM066196.1, on the reverse strand, counting down.
AGCTAGACAGACTTCATGATAATTATAATAATAATGATAATAAATATCAATATAATGTGAAATTCATGAACTACTTGCCGTCCAGCCTTGATCTGTTATTGGCTACAGAAATTCATGAACTACTTGCAGAAACTCATTGATGACATATAAATGACAAAGGAGACAGGACATATATATTATTCCTAGAATCATCCTGGATCGGCAAAGAAGGTGCAAAAAGGCCGGATGATCATATTAATTTGTTGTATAATGGCGTCTCCTCCATCAGTCTCACTTATCGTTTGACCATTCTATATACAGAAATGTCCGTTGCTTTTGCTTTGGACATGAAAAAAAAATATAGTACGGTGTTCGAACACAAACCGTGATTGTACTTAATTTCTACATTCTTCTATACTGCTACCAGACAGTACAGTTTGCTGGATTTGCTGTAACAACTAACACTTTACTAAAATGCATTAAGCTATCAGCTATGGTATACTCATATTGACTGTGGGAATAAGACAGAACAACAAAACACTATATAACGTATCCTCCGGCAGCTTATTCGTAGGCTGCGAGCTTCTGGACATTGATAACATCAACGTTTATGTATTACAATGCTGGATTAGTTTATTCATGTGTAACCAAACTTAACTCATGAATTTATGTGCATTTTATGGTTCTGGAAATCCATCGACACTAATAACGGTTGGGGCTTTGGTTGGGCAGTTGAGTTTTGTTTCTTTGTGTTTTTGATGCAACAGATCAAATGATTTTGGAATCACAACAAAACAGATATATAATTAGACAGGCAGTTCAGAATCCAATGCACCCCCAACTGGATAAATACACAGAGTAAAATAAACCAACTCAAAATGAAAAATTGTTTCATTAGCAAGAAAAGCAGTTCAGCTGAGTTTAAGTACATGTACGAAATCTATATTGATCCCTAATGGTAAAAAATCAGATATCTGCTAACCAAAGCCCCGCCTGCTGATCGCATCCTTCATTTGATTTCGAATCTGAGAGTTTCAAACTTCCTCCACTTGCCAGGGTCTGTTGCACTACTTTGTAGTCAAACTGATGCACAAGGGAGTTTTTTTTTTTTTTTTTTTGATTATGAGCTCATGCTCTTAAGGTAGTATCTGCTCAATTTTGAGCTTGTAAGGACTTGAACCCTGGATCATTTTGATACAACAGGAGAGGTGCTCCACTGAGCCACCTCTTTGCCTCAATGCACAAGGGAGTTAAATGCATTTAGTTTTGTAATGATAGCATTGATGTGTATCTGATTTTTTTTTTTGAAAAATGTGGTTTAACAACACTAGTAAACTAGGATAACAAACAACTAATAGTAAACTACTAAAATCCCAAGAATAACAACACTAGTAAATTTAGCCAATTCAGCGGAACAACGAAGAATAAAAACAAAATATATTATGTAACCAATAAATATAATTTGTAAATACTAACGTTCTATCGATTAAGAATCTGCTTAAACCTACACAGAGTAGGGAGCCTAGATCACTAGGATTTTCCCTTAAATAACAGGTGGAAAAATAGTTAATCATAGCTAACAATATTTCCTACTTTTAGCTTTTTGTAAGTGCCTTATAAGCATAAATGATGCCCTTATAAGCATAAATGATTCTGGATTGCAAAGTTTAAAGAAAGTGAAAAGAGTCCAAATGTTATGTGTGTACCACCAGAGAAAAAAGTTGAATGTTTAAACTCACCAATTGAATTTCATCAGTTGCAAATTCGGTTATTCAAATTGTAACACCCCAAATTCTGAACGACTATTGTCCCACATAAAGTGGGAGTAATGCTTGTGCTAGCTTGATAAGCTAGCCTACTAGTTAACATGTTACCAATCTACCATGGTTTTTGTGATAGACTCTAGGTTGTGGTGACCTAGGGGAGGGCAGTGTCATGAAAGCTAGGACAGGCTAGACTTATAACGGCTGGTATCGGGTCCTCCGGTCGGGTCGTTACAGATGGTATTAGAGCCGAACCTCCGTAGTAGGTGACCGTGAACGGTTTCCGAATGGAGGGACGATCTTGTGTGTCTCTGTCCTGCTTGCTCCTAACGAGGACATTATGATTCTGTAAGTGGGGTGTATGTAACACCTCAAATTCTGAACGACTATTGTCCCACATCGAGTGTGAATAGTGTTCGTGCTAGCTTGATAAGTTAGCCTACTAGTTAACATGTCACCAATCTGCCATGGTTTTTGTGATAGACTCTAGGTTGTGGTGACCTAGGAGAGGGCGGTGGCATGAAAGCTATGACAGACTAGGCTTATAACGGCTCGTATCGGATCCTCCGGTCGGATCGTTACACAAATCCTCTCAGTTTTGCCTTCCATGCCAACATAAGGATTGAAAGATTCAAAGACAGTAGTCAACTCACGACTCCTCTGTTTTACAATGTTGCTTGGAACCTTTTTCATTCTTGCAGCAGGTGTACCTGAGTGAAACAATTGAAAATGCATGTCAATTAAACAAATCATATAATCACTCGTGAATCATGAGTTATGTTGCTAGTCACTTAATGAATAACTTCAAGTCTTGTTATTTTCTTGTGCAAAATACAGTTAAAGTGAAGATAACAAGCACGCTCAGCATTCCATACATGAGCAAATCTCTATATAGTTCCCTATGAAATACCCTTTTTCAATTTATATGCAATAATGGACATTAGAATATATGATAATGAAACATCACTTTTCCAAAACAATGGAAAGACAAACTACTTCAGTACTCGGTAGTTATGAATACCAGGTCGTGGATAGAACTGTACATGCATATTAGGTGTTTGAGAAAATGTCTAAGTGTATTGCTTTGAGACGTTAAGCCAATAGCGCCGAAAGAGTGAGGCTAAATGTCCGACTATTAAGTAAAATGCATGTTACGAACTCAGTGACTACGAGAGTGGCCTGCGATTGTGACGGGAAAGGCTACGATTATGACAAGTACTCCCCATGTTTATGCAAGGAGAGTTGGTAACCATCAGCGAGTTATTTGATTCGAACCAATAGCGCCAAAAGGGTGAGGTTCGTAGTTTAAGGTACAATTCCAATTCGAACCAATAGCGCCGAAAGGGTGAGGTTCTTACTTGGATTTTGCGGCTATTTTCCAATCAATATAAGCAAATCCTTGCATGCTAGTTAATAAACTCAATTCTAATATTGGGTAAGTGAAGTAGTTCTCCGAAATACTTCTCGAAATTCGTTAAATCCTTTTCTTACTTTCTTGCATTTTTCGATTTATTAGCCTTTAAAATTAAAACAAAAACTCTTTTCGGACTAGGATAAATAGAAACACAACCTTACATAGTGCATAAGTTTACACTTGCTACCTTGGACGATTCGGTTCTTACCGGCATTATAAATTGTTTTTGAAGCTCAAAATACTGCACGTCAGCTCTCCATGTCATATTTGTACTAATATGAGACACCTCACAATGATGTCGCGAAAATGTTAGCCAATACGACACCACCTATGTGACTATCAAAGATGTTGCGTATGTTTACCAGTACATTCAACTACATGTCGTATAAATATTTATCAATGGCACAAAAGAAATAGTTTACGCGGCAGTAATCTCCCATACGAGACAGTACAAATACTGTCCCGTTAGATTAATCTTCCCTGACAGTGCTTCACTGTAACTGTCGCATCTGACTTATGTGACTCGCCATATGCGACTTCGCAAATGCGACTGTGTGACAGTCGCATAAACCTTATACGACTCTTTTTCCACTTAGCCTACTAAAATTATAAAGTGGTATAATATGTATTCTGGTGTAGTGTAAGCAATTAGATAAGAAATCATATTTCATCTAATTGCGAAATGCGCTCTTCACTATATTCATTTTTACAAAGAACTGTGCGATAATACTTAATAACAATGGAAACCGAAAGAGTTAGGGTGAGAAATATCACCTTGTATAGTAAAAGAAATATTTTGATTTTCTTGTTCTGGATTATCATTGATATAGTTTAGCAATCTATGTCAAATATTGAAATATATAAGTTGTCAAACTAGTTCAAAATATTATAATTCATATGCTCATCGGTATCCTTTCATCTTCATCAAAATCTATTGGATAGAATTATATTTTTTATTTTAAAAATTTGCCCACTAATTATATTTACATTTAATTTCATAGTAGATTGATAAATTTAAATTACTATACTAATTCTATCATATATATTATAATAATTACATTACGTTAAAATAAAATTTGAAAAAACCAGGGAGTGACACATGTCACCCCCGGTTAAAGCTGCATCCATCCTTGCGAAGCAGGCATACTGCTTCGCCCAGGGGACAATGGCTGGGTGTATATCTATTCATCATACCGCACCGACTGGCCAACTCTGTCTTCTTCGTTTCCTCCGGATTGAAATCGTTGCTCAATGATGTTGTTTGCTGGCCAAACGACAATGTAATTAATCAATACTTTCTCTGTCCCACTATATTTGTCTTTTTAGCGTCACCTAATATTTTTTCCCTTTTTTATAATTATAAACCTAATAATTAATTCCAACCAATCATTTTCAAGTTGGTGATCCGTGTACTTAAAACTATTAATTCCTATTGGTTGAAACTAAAAACTTGACTGTACTATAATATCAATAAATGCACTTCATACCTTTTATTTTCTCTTAATAATGTTGTGATAGCCGCCTGCGAAAGGAATGATCCTCAGGGACGTCGACTTTCCCTTGGTGTTGGGGTTATCGGTATTCTTCTCGGATCATCTCCAACGAGTGACGTCAGTAGGATCAGACTAGGGCTGCAAGCGAGTCGATGTACTCGTGAACAGCTCGCGAGACTACTCGGTCAAAACTCAATCAAAGCTCGACTCGATTATAAACGAATCAAGTATGAGCATGATATTTAGGCTCATTTATTAAATGAGTCAAGCTTGAGCAAATTGATGCTCGACTCATTTAAACTCGTGATCAACTTGTTTATAAACTCGATTAGAACGCAATTGAAACTCGGTTAGAACTCGATTTATAACTCAATTGTATGCTTGATTGAAACTCATTTATAATTTATGTAACTAACTATCTAAAAGTCTTTACACAAAGACTTATTTTAATTGATTATTATGACATGTTTTGGCCTATTTGTTGGTTCAAATCCAATAAAACCATAATTTGATGCATGTTTAATTTTCTTTTACGTATACGATTAAATCAGATTGACCCCCTCATACCATCATTTTGTGTATTACATCATTCACATGGTCTCTCATTTTAAATGATTGCAATAAAAAAAATTTTATGACAGCAATAAAAATTGTTAAAGCATTATAAATTGTGACATTGCTTATGGGGTTTGTACTTTGTAGATGCCAGTTCAACATTTTTTCATCATCCGCAACTGATCTGTCAACAGCCTATATTCTATTTCTCTATTGTCCCACATCGACCACTAGATTTGTACTGTTTGGTTTGGAGATACAATAAAAAGAGGACGGATGCAGCCGGTGTATACGAATCAAGAGTCAATGTTATTGGGTTGACAATGTTTAGGGCTTTTGTCAAATATACAACGCCTATGTTGCCTGCTCGATTACAGCTTGAGCTACTCGTCTAAATCTCGATTGGGATTACAACTCGTTTAGACGATGAGTCAAGTTCGAGTTACATAAAAATATTTCGAATCGTGTTCGAACTCAGATTTCTAAGGCTCGCCGAGTATCGAGCTGAGTTGAGCTTGATAAATATGTAATCCAATCGAGTTTGAGCACCTTACCACTCGGCTCGAATCGACTCGTTTGCAGTCTTAGATTGGACCAAGCTATCTTGGGATTCCTTTCTCTTCATGACTTCATCATTAATTTTCTCAACGACTGAATTTAATTGGTATATTCCTATCATCATCAATCATGAAAACAGTCAGTGTAAGGTAAACTATTTTTCATACAAACTCAAAGACCTTCATGTATTTATTATCCGCTCTCTTTCTTCCAACTGTTCTAATTCTTCCAACTGTTCTAATCTAATACGGATGAATGCTTTTGTCATCTGTGTCTATAAACATCAACTAATGCTTTAAGATGGTTAGAAATTTTTTACAAAATTGGCAGAAATAATGTACAAGTAAACAGTGGGTACAATGTATATTTGTACCCATTAGCAAAATATAATTCATATTCATACCAAATAACAAAGAATATGAAACTAAAATGATACGGTTAAACCAAAATGAATTGTGGTTGAGGCGCTAGAGACGTTTTCCTTAAAACACACTACAAAAAATATGTTAATCTGCGACCAAAAATAGTGATGACTTAAAAAAGTCATCACATAATATTAACAAATGTGATGATTAATTTGAAGTTGTCACTGATTTCCAGTTAATGTGATGACCAAAAACAATTATCGCTGAAAATCACATTTTGCGACCAAAAAGAGTGATTACTTAAAAAAGTCATCACATAATATTAAAAATGTGACGATTAATTTTGTAATGCGGAATTAGGTTAAGATTAGGTTTTATTGATTGAGCAAAAATTACACAAGTGTTCAAGTGAGCTTATAAACCCTAAATCTCACTCAGTCCAAATTACACAGATCAAGCAATGAAAAATTGAAATTGACAACAGAGTAATCTTCCCTGAATCAATACGAACAATAGCCCTCTATCAATCGGCCGAAATCTCCACCGGAATCCCTCCGGCGACGCGATTCCTTGGCTGCGACTTCAGGCGACGCGACTTCAGGAAAACGCCTGCACTCGCTGCAACAATTCCCCGCACACGCACTTCGAATCTCTCTCGGTGTGTCACTCGCTGACTCTTGTGCTCGGAATCGCTCGAATTCGCTCTGTAATCGGAAAGCCACAAATTGAATCTGAAGAACCCTAATCTGCGAACCCAGGCGCTTAAATCCCGTGTTTGAGCTTTGAGAAAACGCTGCGTTTTGCTGTAACGAGAATAACGAACTTAGGCGCCTGATTTCCTTTAATAGAACGACGTAGTTTTGACTAAAACTCAAGTCTTCTTCCTTTAATGAAACGCTGCAGTTTCATCTTGGGCTGCACTGAAGTGACGCCGTTTTGCTTAAGGCTGTCTTGAGCTTTATATGCATTTGAGACAAAGTCCCAAAACCTGCATCTCAGAAACAGAACAGCACCAAAACAAAAAATACAATTCTGCCAAAACTTAAACTTAAACATTCAAAGCTTGATTTGTGTTTGCTCAATCATCATGTTAAGATTACATAAACTCAACAAATGCCCTCCTAATCTCAACATGACTAAACTTAACCATTTGAGGGACTAAACAACCAAAAACTGAACTGAAAACAATAGAACTGAACTGGGATGGAAAGTACCTGACCTTACCATTTAGGCCAGTCTTCAAGCTTATGTCACTGAGCCAATATGCAACATATCCCTGCAAAAACAAAACTTGGCAGCAGTGACAATTTTAGTACCAAAATCTGCCGGATTCTTATCACCTAAGATTTTTCTGATTTCAAACTCTTTTGATTCAACCATGTCCCTAATGAAATGATATCTAACATCGATATGTTTAGATCGTTCATGATAAACTGGGTCTTTACACAAACACAAGGCACTTTGGGAATCCATAAAAATAATAGGCATATAGGCATACTTGTCAATTTCTTTCAAGATACCTTTTAACCAAATAGCCTCCTTAGAAGCCTCAGTGGCAGCTATGTATTCTGCCTCAGTTGAGGACAGAGCTACAATGGGCTGCAACTGTGACTTCCAAGAGATGCAATTTCCTGCCCAAGTGAAGAAACAACCGGTAGTTGATTTCCTATTATCCTTGTTACTTGCATAATCACTATCAACATAGCCATATAACTCAGTTTTGGGAGCATGTGAACCATAAATCAATCCTAGGTTTCTAGTACCAGAAATGTATTTAAGCATATACTTCATAGCGGTCCAATGTTTATCCCCCGGATTGGACATAAATCTACTAAGTACACTAACACCAAATGCAAAATCAGGCCTAGTGCAAAGCATAGCATACATGATAGAACCAACAGCCACGTCATAAGGTACTTTGCTCATTTTCTGTTTTTCCGCATCAGTTTGCGGACAATCACTCTTAGACAATTCAAGATGCCCTCCTAAGGGGACTAAGGAATGTTTAGCATTTTTAAGTTGAAACTTATCAAGAACTTTGTCTAAGTAATCAGTTTGGGATAAAAACATAAGTCTTTTAATTCTATCCCTCATTATCCTAACACCAAGGATTCTTTGAGCAATACCCATGTCCTTCATTTCAAAACTCTTTTTCAGATCAGATTTAATGGCATTCACAGCAGTTCTGGACTCAGAAATGATCAACATATCATCAACATAAAGAAGCACAAAAGCGGGGAACTTGGCATTAACACCTTTCAAATAAAGACAATGATCATACTTGCTTCTATAGAAACCAAGCCTAGTCATGCATGCATCAAACTTCTTATTCCACTGTCTAGGAGATTGTTTCAAACCATAGATAGATTTTTTCAGATAGCATACAAAATCAGGGTGTTTTTTATCAACAAATCCCTTAGGTTGCTTCATAAAAATTGTTTCATCAAGACTACCATTTAAGAATGCAGTTTTGACATCCATTTGATCTATCTCCCAATCATATACAGCGGACATAGCAAGCAATAACCTCATGGTCTTATATTTAACAACCGGAGCAAATATGTCATTATAGTCTATTCCCTCTTTTTGTGAAAAACCTTTTGCAACAAGTCTTGCTTTGAACCTAGGAGGTTCAGCAGGACTATTACCTTCTTTTATTCTGAAAATCCATTTACAATCTATGGCCCTAGCATTTTTAGGCAAAGGAATTAAATCCCAAGTATCATTATCATGCATAGATTGTATTTCCTCTTGCATAGCATTTATCCAATCAGTTGCTTGTCTAGAATTAACAGCAGATTCAAAGGTTTCAGGCACATCATGCTTGACAGTTTCAGACACAAGAAGAGCATATTCAGTCACATTAGCAAAACTGTCATTGTACCTTCTATTGGGAATCCTAGTTCTAGGTTCCCTATCTCTAGACAACACATAATCACGCAAAGGATTATCATAAACAACTTGTTCAGCATCATCAGCAATCACAGTGGTTAAATTCTCAGTTTCATGATCAACATCAACATTTTCCGCAAAAACACCACTATTTTCCGCAAAAACAGCATTATGAGTAGTGGTATTGGACTGAGAATTTCTAACCTCTCCCCCACCTAATTGGTGAGGGTGCTGACCTTCATTTTCAGGAGGAGGTGGCTGAGGCACACCTTGATCAAAATCATCCTCATCAGTCATAGCATTATGAGCATCCAGCAGGTAATTACTGGGCACAAAATCAGCTTCACTGGAATTTTCAGCACCTGTCACTTGCTCATTTTCAGATGTTAGTCTAGACTTAAAAGTAAAATCACTTTCATTAAATCTAACCGATCTAGAGACAATGACCTTATACCCACCAGATTGAATTAAAAGCAACTTATAGCCTTTAGTGCCTTCCGGATAACCTATCATTACACACTTAAGTGCTCTCGGTTTGAGCTTACCCTCACTTACATGAGCATACGCTGTACAACCAAAAGGCCTTAAGTATGATAGATTTGGTTTCCTTCTATGCCACATTTCATATGGAGTCTTGAAATCAATAGAAGAACAAGGGCTTCTATTGATCAAGTAAGAAGCAGTGATCACTGCCTCTCCCCACATGGAATGCTTCATGCCAGAACTGAAGAGAAGGCACCTAGCCTTCTCTAGCAGCGTTCTATTCATCCTTTCCGCAACTCCATTTTGCTGTGGAGTGCCAGGAACAGTTAATAGTCTTTTAACACCATTTTCTTTACAAAACAAGTCAAAGGCATGGTTACAAAACTCAAGACCATTATCTGTTTTAAGGCTAACAAGTTTCAATCCAGTTTCAGTTTCAACCAAGGCTTTCCAGTGTTTAAAATACTCAAAAGCTTCATTTTTAGCCTTTAAAAGATATACCCAGATTTTCCGACTAAAATGATCAATAAGGGACAGAAAATAGTACCTTCCACCAACTGTTGGGACCTTAGAAGGCCCCCATAAATCTGCATGGACACATTCAAGAGGCTTGGCAGCCTTATAGTTAGATTTAGGAAATGGGAGAGCAGTAGATTTACCCAAAACACAGATTTCGCAAAAAGGCAAATCTGCAGGGGAAATTTTCAGAATTCCAGATTTTGCTAAATTACTCAATCCCTTATTTCCTATGTGTCCTAGCCTAGCATGCCACATTTTTGCTTCATCAATGTTCTTATTAGTGTGATGACTAACTGGATTAAGTTCATGTGAAGTAATAACATGGTAAAGTCCTCCCTCTTTCTTAGCTTTTATCACTACCTTGTCATTTTTCAGAACTTCTTTAATTCCATGGCAAGTATTAATTTTAAAAGCTTGATCATCAAAGACAGATTCAGATAGTAAGTTTCTCCTAAGGTGAGGAACCCGTCTAACATTTTGAATCACTCTAATGACACCATCAAACATAACCAAGGGAATTGAACCAATACCTTTTATTTTCAAAGTGGTATGATCACCTAAAATAACTTCACCACCATCACACAAAGTTAAAGATTCAAACAGATTTTTGCAAGGTGAAGCATGCATTGTACAACCAGAATCTAATATCCAAGTATCACAATCATTAGTGGAAGACACAACAAGCAATTCATTCTTATATTGTTTTCCTTGTTCACATATGTTGGAAAAGCCATTTTGCTTGGTGTTTTGACCATTATTCTGATCCCTATCATGCTGTTTTTTAGTACATGTATTAGCATAATGACCATTCTTTCCACAGTAAAAACACTTTACTTGGGAAAGTGGTCTAAAGTCAGCCTTCTCATTACCATCTGAGTTTGGCTTGGTAGCAGGGGTGGCTGAATGTTTCTTTTTATGTTTTTGTTTTGGTTTACCCTTAAACATCATCACCTCATTATTACTCTCAGATTTATGATCATTCCTATTAGTGCCTTTAGTCTTAAACACTTTTAAAGACTCATTTTTCTGCACAATAACCTCAGTGATTTTCGCAAGTGTAATTTCATCCCTACCATATTGTATAACATCTTTTACAATGTCAAACTGTGGAGGCAATGAATTCAACAGAATGACAGCCTTATGAGTCTCTTCTATCTTATCCTTACACCTAGACAAGTCTTGAGTCATTTTAAGAAATGTATCAAGATTTTCTTGAATGGACAAAGAGGTGTTCATTCTAAAATTAAACAGATTACTCAACAAAGAGATTCTGCTAGGTAAGGACTTAGTTAGATAGATGGTCTCAAGTGTATCCCATAGTTCTTTAGGTTCAGAAATGTTTACCACTTGTCGGAGAACTTCATCACTCAGTCTGATCATAATTTCTGAATGGGCAATGTCGGATAACCCCTGCTTCTTCGCAGCAGAAGTTGAGTCCAGCCACTCTTGAGTCACAGCTCTATAGCACTTCTCCTTTATTAGGATCGCCTTCATCTTGGCTTTCCACAGTGAAAAATATGTGGTTCCATCGTAGGGCTTCAAGTGAACACTATCAGCCATAAAAAACAAGGAACACAGATCAGTTCTTATAGAACTCAGTCAATAAGAAGAAATTCAGAACACTTGTAATGCCCAAGGATCACAAACTAATCAAGATCGAAAAATCAATCAAGATTTAACAAGCTACTGATACCAATTTGTAATGCGGAATTAGGTTAAGATTAGGTTTTATTGATTGAGCAAAAATTACACAAGTGTTCAAGTGAGCTTATAAACCCTAAATCTCACTCAGTCCAAATTACACAGATCAAGCAATGAAAAATTGAAATTGACAACAGAGTAATCTTCCCTGAATCAATACGAACAATAGCCCTCTATCAATCGGCCGAAATCTCCACCGGAATCCCTCCGGCGACGCGATTCCTTGGCTGCGACTTCAGGCGACGCGACTTCAGGAAAACGCCTGCACTCGCTGCAACAATTCCCCGCACACGCACTTCGAATCTCTCTCGGTGTGTCACTCGCTGACTCTTGTGCTCGGAATCGCTCGAATTCGCTCTGTAATCGGAAAGCCACAAATTGAATCTGAAGAACCCTAATCTGCGAACCCAGGCGCTTAAATCCCGTGTTTGAGCTTTGAGAAAACGCTGCGTTTTGCTGTAACGAGAATAACGAACTTAGGCGCCTGATTTCCTTTAATAGAACGACGTAGTTTTGACTAAAACTCAAGTCTTCTTCCTTTAATGAAACGCTGCAGTTTCATCTTGGGCTGCACTGAAGTGACGCCGTTTTGCTTAAGGCTGTCTTGAGCTTTATATGCATTTGAGACAAAGTCCCAAAACCTGCATCTCAGAAACAGAACAGCACCAAAACAAAAAATACAATTCTGCCAAAACTTAAACTTAAACATTCAAAGCTTGATTTGTGTTTGCTCAATCATCATGTTAAGATTACATAAACTCAACAATTAATGTGATTACCAATTAATGTGATGATCAAAAATAATTATCACTTAAAATTACATTTTGCGACCTAAACTAGTGATGACTTAAAAAAGTCATCATATAATATTTAAAAAATAATAACTAATTAAAGCTGGAAAGACCACATTTTACAAGACAAAAATTATAGCTGGAAAGACCACACTTTCCTAGAGAACTAATGAGGTGATATCAATCTCCATCCAGGGCCATGGTCTGGAGCACTTGAGATAACATCCAACGCCAAAGAAGCAATCCTTTCTAGCAGGAAGTCAAGTTTAAAGCACCGCTAACAATATCTGGCAACAGCCCATCAGAATACTTCCAATGTCACGCAATTAGCACACTGAGAACAAGAAAACTAGTCTTCAATCTCAAAAAGTACCCATCTTTTATCGTGCCATTGAATCTTATGAAACTAATAGGTCAGCCGCTTGCTAATTTATTGCAGTCTTGTGTTAAAACTGACATTACAGTGTGCAGGCTTGGCATCGCCTAAAATAAAAAAACAATAAGAGTAAAGCACATATAAATCAAACATGACTGAAAAGGGCAGCCGTTGCGGATAAAATAGCATCTCCATCAGAACTGGGAGTCTTGTTCAGTGATTTACAGATGCAAGTAATTTCCATGGCTACTACCGGTTGAGACACCTTAATTCAGCTGTAAACAAAAGCAAAACTAATTCAAATATCAGCAGTCACAAACCTAGTTTTATTAAAACCCAATCACACCGCCATCACCAATTTCCCAATTATAAGACGAAATTCGTAAGACGAAATTCATGGATCGAATATGCAAATTCACATTAGAATTTTGTAAAGCTGGCAGCTTTTTCACACAAAAATGGAGGTTGATCTGAAACAAATAACAAGCCCTGCACTCGGTGACAACGTGGTCGCCTCGCTATGCCGCGTAAGGCGCACCGCCTATTCCAAGTCTGGAAATTATTGGCGGGTTGCGGCTACAAAACAGATGAGTGTGAGAGAGGGAAATGATTTGAGTCGAGGGTATTTAATTTGCAAAAACATAAAAAATTGGGGTCAAGTTGGGGTCTTGGGCTGCTCACTAAAAACCATGGCCCTTTTTTTTAGGCCTCAGCATCTGGCCCAAGGCCAATAAAAGCCTTATCAAAGCCCGATAGCCCGACGACCCAAGACCCGGCCCGACCCGATAGCTGGGCTGAATTTCGCCCGATCCGACTTACATAAAAACGGGCTAGGGTCTAACCTGCAAAACCCGAACCGACCCGAAGGCCCGACCCGACTTAAGCTTGATATAAATATATAGTATCCAACAAAAAAACCCTACCCTAATTCAAGAGATGCAATACTCGGCTGCCGCACCTCTCTCTCTCAAGCCATCAATTTCTTTAGATTTCAGACGATCAAAGGTTCAAGGATCATCTGGTTAGTAATTCTTTCATCTCTGGCTTCAAGGTTCGTTGTTGAATGAGATTTTTTCCGTTTCTCATATTTTGATTACTTGAACGGATATGTACAAATCCGTCAATATCTGCCCAGATCTGTTCATATTTGTTTCAATCTTTTCAGATCTGCACTAAATTATTTTTTGTTAATTATTTCGGTCACAGCTCACTTGGTTGTTCAGATCTGTTTTGATATGTGGAAAGCTGCATAGATGTACATATTCATTTCGATCGGTTTACATATCTGTTATCATTTGTTTGCTATTTTTCTCTTAATTTTTCTGAATCCGACCCTTAGATTTTGTTATATACATTCATTTTAGAAACAATAGTCAAATTTATGTCCAAGGATTGATCCGTGAGCAGGTAATGATGTTAAGTGCTCCAGCTGCGTAATTGATTTATTTTATGTAGTCTCGTTTGAAAGTGTGGGATGACTGTGATTTTCTGAATCAGATGGTTTGGATATAGGATCCATTGAAAGTTTCTGACATGGTTTTATATTTATTTCTGCAAGCTATTATGTTTGAGTTTTAGATTTCTCCCTCATATAAGTGTTAATAGCTAGCAACTTTACAATCGTTTCATTTGATTTCAGATTACAAAAGAAATATGAAGCTTCTTTGCTCAGGATTTGAAGTATGCCAAACTCCCTGAAAGCCTCGCCTCCAGCCTGCTGCAATTATTGTTGCACTGTGGACAATGTTGCGGAATTAGCTTTATTAATTTTGTCAGCCGTTGCAATGTTTGCAACTATAGTTTGTAGTTTTTGTTAGTATTAGTCACCAAAAATGGGTATTTCATGCTTGAATCACATCAGAACAACAACAAATATTGATTTTATATGCTGATGGACCTCAAAAGCCCGAAACGGCCCGAATTTTTCGGGGCTTTTTTCAGCCCTAAGGCTTATGTTATTTTGCTGAATTCGACCCGATCCGACCCGATAAACAGTATTGGGCCATCTTATTTCTAGTAAGACCCGGCCCGAACCCGAATCCCATAGGGTCGGGTTGACCCGACCCGGCCCATTGCTGATGCCTACTTTTTTTACTCTTCATGTTTAGTCAAAACCTAGAAAAATTTCCAATTTGATCAAAATTGGAAATTCATTTCCAATTGTAGATCAATCTGAAATTCAATTCCCAATTTAGACTCAAACATTTGGGCGCTGTTGATAACAGCATTTATTGTCTAGTGGCACCCTAAAACGCTGCTGGTGAGAGCGCTTAATGTCCAGCGGCAGCAAAAACAAAAATAACATTAAATAAATAATCTGGTTAGGCGCTGTTCTACACAGCGCCTAACCAGATTATTTATTTAATGTTATTTTTTTTGAAAAATTTGATTAAACACTCATTTTCAATCATTATATTTATGAGCTTAACCTTTGAATTTCATTTTCGAGTAAACATGAAAGTTATAGAACTTTCAATTAGTTTTCTAACCATATAAAGAACATCTTAAACGAACACCGGATGGCGCCTCTATGAGCTTCCGAATGTTAGCTCGGACCCCTCGGTTTCGGCTAAATTTGATTAAACACCCATTTTCGATCACTATATTTGTGAGCTTAACCTTTGAATTTCATTTTCGAGTAAACATGAAAGTTATAGAACATTCCATTAGCTTTCTAACCATATAAAGAACATCTTAAACGGACACCGGATGACGCCTCTATGAGCTTCCGAATGTTAGCTCGGACCCCCTCGGTTTCGGCTAATTTCGATCGATCACCCATTTTCGATCACTATATTTGTGAGCTTAACCTTTGAATTTCATTTTCGAGTAAACATGAAAGTTATAGAACATTCAATAGCTTTCTAACCATATAAAGAACATCTCAAACGGACACCGGATGACGCCTCTATGAGCTTCCGAATGTTAGCTCGGACCCCCTCGGTTTCGGCTAATTTCGATCGATCACCCATTTTCGATCACTATATTTGTGAGCTTAACCTTTGAATTTCATTTTCGAGTAAACATGAAAGTTATAGAACATTCAATTAGCTTTCTAACCATATAAAGAACATCTCAAACGGACACCGGATGACGCCTCTATGAGCTTCCAAATGTTAGCTCGGACCCCCTCGGTTTCGGCTAATTTCGATCGATCACCCATTTTCGATCACTATATTTGTGAGCTTAACCTTTGAATTTCATTTTCGAGTAAACATGAAAGTTATAGAACATTCAATTAGCTTTCTAACCATATAAAGAACATCTTAAACGGACACCGGATGACGCCTCTATGAGCTTCCGAATGTTAGCTCGGACCCCCTCGGTTTCGGCTAATTTTGATCGATCACCCATTTTCGATCACTATATTTGTGAGCTTAACCTTTGAATTTCATTTTCGAGTAAACATGAAAGTTATAGAATATTCAATTAGCTTTTTAACCATATAAAGAACATCTTAAACGGATACCGGATGACGCCTCTATGAGCTTCCGAATGTTAGCTCGGACCCCCTCGGTTTCGGCTAATTTCAATCGATCATCCATCTTCGGTCACTATATTTGTGAGCTTAACCTTTGAATTTCATTTTCGAGTAAACATGAAAGTTATAGAACATTCAATTAGCTTTCTAACCATATAAAGAACATCTTAAACGGACACCGGATGACGCCTCAATGAGCTTCCGAATGTTAGCTTGGACCCCCTCGGTTTCGGCTAATTTCAATCGATTGAAATTAGCCGAAACCGAGGGGGTCCGAGCTAACATTCGGAAGCTCATAGAGGCGCCATCCGGTGTCCGTTTAAGATGTTCTTTATATGGTTAGAAAGTTAATTGAATGTTCTATAACTTTCATGTTTACTCGAAAATGAAATTCAAAGGTTAAGCTCACAAATATAGTGACCGAAGATGGGTGTTTAATCAAACTTTTCAAAAAAAATAACATTAAATAAATAATCTTGTTAGGCGCTGTTCTACACAGCGCCTTAATATTATTTTTGTTTTTGCTGCCACTGCACAGTAAGCGCTCTCACCAGCAGCGCTTTAGGGGTTCCACTAGACAATAAACGCTGTTATCAACAGCGCCCAAATGTTTGAGTCTAAATTGGAAATTGAATTTCAGATTGGTCTACAATTGGAAATGAATTTCCAATTTTGATCAAATTGGAAATTTTTTCCAAAACCTACTTGTATTTCAGAACCAGAGAAATATATTTTGTTTTTTTTTCCATAGAAATTCAATTGACAGAACCAGGAGGCAATCTCAAATTCAATTGACAGAAATTTGTAATTCCAACCAAAATAAAGGTATATAGGGTTCAAAAACATCGTAGTACAAGGACACAATAGTCTGTTGTCAATGGGTGTGAGTGTGATTCACATTTTTCCTTCATTTAAAAAGTTATATATAATTGATTGGAAATTATTTGGTTACAAACGACATAATAAAATATTATACACTTATCATATGAACATTTTGTAGCGTTATTTGGGTCTGTTTTTTTCTTCATCCTACCGTGACATGAATGGTTCTTTTTAATTGATTGTCCAATCGTTCTACACGCAAACAAACAAAAAATATAGACGACTTGGAGACTTGGAGTCAAAAGATCTTATTTTTGGCAAGCATCTCCATACAAATTTGGCCCAAAACAAAGTTAATCAAATCCAGGGACGGAACTAGGTAGCAATGGGGTGACACTTGTCCCTCCCAAATTTTTTTCAAATTTTTTGTGTGTAATATAATATAATTAATTCATATAATGTGTATAATTAGTTTAATTTATTATTTATATAAATAAATTGCATTGATTTTTATTTTTATAAGTGTACAATTTGCACATCTTCAAATTAGAAGAGTGTATCAAAATTTTATGCTGAAAGTTTATATTTGGAGCGAATTATATGGTTCTACTATTTGAATAAGATAATTATTTACATAGTGAATAATATCATGCTTCAAAATTCAAGAGCTCCAAACTTACAAAGGCAACAAGTGGTCGATGAATTTTTATGAGATTGCTTGGGTTGTTAATATTGACAAAAAATTAACTGAAATATTTAATACATATTAATTAGATAACTTTTGTGATATACGAAAAAAACATATATTTTTTAATATAATTGAACTCGTCACCCTCTATCCCAATTCCTGGGTCCGTCCCTGGTCAAATCTCTTGTCATTAACATAAAATGTAAGCAACAAACGCCATAAAACAAGGAGCAAAAACATAGTGATGCCCCCTTTTATGGTGTAGGGCGAACATAATGTCCTCTATAATGATGTGATTGATTTGTTGTTCGATGAAATATTTGTTCATGCTAGATATTTGTAGAGCTATAGTTTGTTCTAAAAAAGTTATATATTTGTTAAATTAAACTTGGTTTTGTGTTGATGCATAAACCAATTAGAAATGTGTAGGTTACTATTAAATCGTTACAATTCACAAGTATAGTTGGGTGTCGATCCAACAAAAAAAAATCTCTTAAAGCAAATTATATATTGTATTTAGAGATCAATATGAACCATTGGAACCAATAAGTTTTGGAAACTTTTAAAAATTAAAGATAGACGGTTACTTAAGAAAACTATTTCATAATTAATTCAAATTTGAAATAATCAGAAAATATAAAAATTTAAATAATAAAAGAATATACGCTGATTTTAGGGTGAAATATTCCATCCCCAAAGTTGGCGCTGAAGAGAAGTTTTCATCAAAATATTCGACGCTCAAATGAAAATTGCCGTCAAATTATTTGGCTGGAATAGGAATTCGCCAAATGAATCTCCCGAGCAATTCATCAAAGTTGAAAGCTGTTGGAAAAATGTGTGTTGATGGTTTGAAGAAAATAGAAACGTCAACAAAGACCAAAGACTAAGTTAGTCTTCGGCAGTTTAGATCATGGGGCAGTTCCCAGTGATCATGGGCAGTTCCCAGATTGTGGGTAGTGGGCAGTTCAGATCTGATCGCACTATAAAATGAAGCTCAGGTCTTCATTTCTAAAACACACGCAGAATCCAAATCACTCACACTCGACATCCTTTGTTTCCTTAGTTTTTGCTTTGGTCGGTGATAGCGAAAGGTCGAATAGGTTCGAACAGTAAGGCTACGGTGCTCGCGCTTACTGTGATTCTTTCATTCTGGGAAGCTCATTGCCATCGGATCCAGCACCTAAGGGAGGCAATACAGCTTTAAGGACAGCGTCATCGACGTGACTGAATCAACAACTCGGTTTTTGTTTGCTGTCCTCTACTTTAAGCTTTTCGCAATACTTGTTCTGATTCGCTGTCCTCTGTTACATATCAGATGCATGATTTTAGTCATTTGCATGCTCAGTTTATTTATATATGATTTTCGATTTGCTGCTGCATCCTCAAATTCATATATATATGTATAATCTGTGAATGTTCTGTTGCTTCGGTTTGCTGCTCTCGGCTGTTCCATATGTATAATCTGTTTTGAATTTCAGAACATGCTGCCTGCTGTTTATTTACAAATCAGTTTACATTGCGGTCTATTTTAGTTTATTCAGCAGCATGAAATCAGTTTGCTTTATTCAACCCACATGAATGTTATGTTCTGCTTCTCAGATTAGTTAACAATGCTTCATGTTTAATTAGTACTTAAATTACAAGTATATTCAGATACGTATATCCAACAATCTTAAAGCTGTATTTTGTAAGTTCTGAATATGCTTTTGAAGTTACTGATGAAAACACTAGGGTGTGTTTATAGACAGATTATGAAGATACAGATATGATTCGAAAAGTGATGAGAAGATCAAATCAGAATGGTTGGAAGAAAAATGGATCATTCTGATTGAAAAACAGGGAGTATTTTCAGTTAATACAAAAAATTTCTTCGGCACTTCTCTGACCATGTTTGTCTTGCTGATACAGATTAAACAAAAGATGACGAAGATGTATCAGGGTTGATAAGTTGAGGTAGAAAGAGAGCTAAGGTTCTGGTGGCTCACAACCTCGGATGATCAGCTCAAAGACACGATCCGTTAGTGGAGAAACTAACGTATAAAGATCTGATGTCTGAGATAAGAAGGGATTCGAGCCGTGTTGCTCCCATACCGACATCAAATGATGGTGGACAGGACGTTCTCAGAGGAGGCTGATTGGATCATGGACCAATTGGTTCAGGATGTGTGCACTGCCGGTTGTTGAACTAACACTGACGATGATTCGTTTGCCTATGCAGGCTAAGCCGTGGATGAGCACATCGATGATACCGTTGCTGCCGTCGATAGTGACCAGAATTTCGGTCGGTTCCTCCAGACAGTTTTTCCGAGCACCACGTTGTTCGCAGAATATGACTACGTGATGGAGAAACTGAAGCCATTTGCTTGGTCGTGGAGAGAATGGTGATAAAGTCGTGTTCGGTTAGAACAGAGACGTGACGCAGTTGTGGAGGTTGAAGCAACCGACATCACAGTTGAAAAAAATCCTAATTCGGGTTTATGAACTCAATTATCCAGCGGAGATTGGACTACAAAGATTGGGCTCAAATAATTTATGTCAGCCCAATATAATTTGGATGGTTTATTCGTGAGTACACTAATCTCACACTTCTAATTTGTGCAGCAAAAAGGTGTGGGACAAGTCAAATAGAACTGTCTGTTAGGATTCGTGGACTGGGGAGAGACCCTTCGATCTGGGCTGTGCAGTGGCAGTCGCTCGCGGAGAATTGCAAAATTACTGCTGAGACGGATGGTTAGCGATTGGGTGATGCCTGTCGCGGATTACTGGGTCAGGGATTTTTCCGGCGATGGCGTACTGGCTAAGGATGAGTTGAATCATTCCAGAGTTGTTCGGGATCTGGCCACCGATCTGATTTTGCAGAAGAGAGCGCGGCCGAGCATCGTGAGCCGATCGATCTGACCAAGACGTGGCCTGAGAGGGATGTGATGGAATATGGAGCAGTAAGCAGCTGCCATAGTGCGTGCGCGACTATGGTGGAATCCTTGGTTATTTTGAAGTCATAACAGAGTATGTTATGCCCCAATTTCGCTAAGTGATCTTTAGGTCAAAGCGATTATTGGATAAGAATGTGGGAGTGGAAATCGAACAAGTGTGTTCAATTCGCATGGAGATGTAGCCGTGCGTTGCCAATTCAAATCATTGATTTTGACTGGTCGGATTACATCTGATGATGTCGGCGGCAATGGTGGAAGCGCACAGCTATTGCTGCGTAAACCCTAATTGTTGGGTTGATCCATTTGGTTGATGGAATTTAATTTGGTTCAATCAGATGAGCACTGGTTCAAGTGAATTCTGATACACTCAGAACCTGTACATGGACATGCAACCTAAATACTTGTGCCAAATGTGGCAATGAAGTGGTTAGGTTTGATGCAACTGGTGGAAGTGTACTTCAGCGTGTCATTGAGCCATTCCTGTACTCTGGAAAGGCTGTATGCTTAGAAAAGGAAGCTCTTTGCCGAGGTCAAGTCATATACATGCTTTAGCAGATTAAGTACTGGAGCTAAGCGACATGTTGACTTGACAAATTTCATGTCATGAGAATGTTGTGCTGCAATATGAGATGACATCAGCCATGACTATTTGAGGACAAATGACTTTGTCTGATTCAAGCTTGAAGCTTAAGGAAAAGTTTGAGGAATTGGTTAATGGTGCCAATAAGGCTGCGGCTAAGCAACTGGATGTATGGCTGAGCATCTGCCTTCAAACAAGATGTAGTTGATCTTCTCAAAACTGTGTTTTGTTTGATGAGATTTTGGGAATGTTGGTCTGTTGCAGTGTCTTTCCAGCGGCAAGTCCAAGTGTTGTTCGGTTCAAAAGACATGAACCGACTTGATTAACAGCTAAAAGAGCACTCCTTGTGGTGAACAATCCGATGATTCCTAGTTGAAGTGTTATATCATATTGATGATAGTAACGACTAGGAATAGACCTGCGGGTTTAGTTCTAGGAATATACTTGCGAGTATACTTTCTACGGTTGAGGGACATGACTGTCCGCCGTGGTGCTTGATGAAATTGGATTCTGTATCCAAATGTCATTTTAAAAGCACAAATGTAAATTTGCATTGAAGCAAATGTAATAGCAAATCCTTTCATAGTGTTGAAAGTGTGAAATCCCTTGAGTTAATCCATAATGAGTTATGTGATTTGAAATATAAGGTGGTAACAAGTAATTTGTAACTTTCACTGATGATAGTACAGAATATTGTTATAAATATTTGCTTAATAGCAAAGCTGTGACAATTGAGGTATGTCATGGGAAGTTGAATATCAACTACAGAAGTTGAGTAGCAACATCATAAGTTGGGAAAAGTGATATTGGAAGTGAACATGATCACTCCATAATATTCTCCTCAGTCGAACAGTGTTTCGAAATGGAAAAGTTGCATTCGAAAGAGATGATGAATGTGATGATGGTAAGCTTCGAGTTAACCCAAGAAATGTGGGGGAGGCCATCTTATCAACAAAGTATCGTTTGAATAAGATACCTCGCAAGGAGTATAATCTCTTTATAAGTCATTTAAGGGAACGACGACTTCCCATAAATACTTGGAAGTGTGGGGGTGCCTACATATGGTAATGGTCATTGGTCCCAAGAGGATGAGGAAGAACCTGAACATGAGATCAATTCGGAGAAATTAAGCTAGGAAGGATAGATAAAATCATATGGACTTGATTTTCTAACCTATGCTTGAGACTGAACCTCAAATGTAGAAAGAGGTTGGCAGTCAGAGAGGTGGTCTCTTATGAAAGAAGCCATAAGATGTGATTGAGACTCCATCCTTGGGAACCATACTTGAGAGTTGGTTGACCTACCTCCTGGATGTAAACCACATGGTTCAAAGTGGATCTTCAAGAGGAAGATGAATGCAGATGGATCTGCATTTCAATATACAAGACGAGACTTGTAATAAGAGAGTATAGATAAAAGAAAGGTCTATACTATACTAGTTTGATACTTATTCTCTAGTGACGAGAATAACATCAAGGATTGTGGTCATTGTTGCTTTGCGCAATCTGGATATTTACTAGATGGAGGTAAAGACATGCTTTCTCAATGGAAAGTTGAGGAAGAGATTTACACTGAACAACCTGAGGGTTTAGTTGTTATTTGCCGGGCAAGAGAACAAAGGTTGTGAGTCTCACAAAAGCCTGAAGCAAGCGCCAAAGCAGTGACAGTTGAAATTAGACAATGTAATGATGTCTAATGTCTTAAAGTCCACCAAGTCATTATTGAACTGGAAGTTTCAGATGAAGGCTTTAAGACTTGCCGAAGTAATTTTAAGTATTAAAATTACACGAAGGTTAGAGGGACTTGTATTAAGTCAGTCACACTACGTTGACAAACTCTTAGACAAATTTGAAGAAGACAGTCCAGGACTGTCTAGAATCCCTGTTGACATGAATCAACACATGTCTAAGAATAAACGTGAATGCATCTCCCAAGTGGAATATGTCAGAGTGATAAGCAGTCTAATGTACCTGATGAATTGTACTATATTAGACAATGCTTACACTGTGAGTAGACTAGCGAGACACACGGGGAATCCAGGAAGTGCACACTGGAAGGCTATCGTGAGAGTACTGAAGTACCTACGATTTACTCGTAAGTATAGTCTACACTATACCAGATATTTGGAGGTCATTGAGGATTCAATGACTTTAGGCCACGAGTGGCTATGGGTTCACTGTGGGAGAGGCAAATGTGTATAGGAAATCCTCAAACAAATTGCGAGAACCAAATCCATTTTGGAGGCTGAGTTCGTCACACTAGATAAATGTGGCGAAGAAGTTTAGTGGTTAATGAATATAGAGGAGGATATTCCTAAAAGGACAAAACATGTGCCAACAATGTGTTTACATTGTGAGAATCAATCATCGATTTCTGGGGCACATATTATTATGTATGATGGTTAGTCTCGACGTATACATCGAGGACACAAAACCATTAAACAACTTCTCTGCACCTGAGTCATATTGACTAAATGAGGTCCAAAGAGAATAATGCGGATCCGCTAACCAAAGGGTTAAGTAAGGACCTAATAGAGAAGTTGTCCAAGGGAATGGGTCTGAAGCCTTTTGATTGTTAATATCAAAACATAGGCTTAAGCCCTTTTGGAAATAAAGTCGAGGCAACGGAAAACCCTACCATGATGACTGGAGATCCCAAGAACTTGGTTCAAAGGGACCACCTAACTGCTAAGACTATGAGGTCACTGTGGGGGTAACACCCCAGTCCTATTCCCTGATAAACAGTGACTCCCGCACGAGGCTAAGCTCGAAGCTTTTAATGATTCTAGTAATTTGAATAGTGAGATTCAAATGGGCAACGCGGGATTACTTTGAGAAAGAATCACCTATGTGAGAGAGAAGTGGGGTCGCTTCAAAGGAGAATTCAAAGAGCTTAATTCTTTAGAAACTCTTGCAGAACCAGGAAAGAGGTGTCATGACCAAAATGAGCCCACCAGTAAGAACTGAATAAGATCAGGGTAATATCTGAGGGAACATGATTTCGTTTACAGTATAAGACGAACAGTTCAAGGACATCACGTCTACTGAATAGTCAGTAAAGAGATCTTGTGATCCCAAGGGAAGGTTCAAGGGGGTAACCTACCTATCCTGTGCAGATATTATCCGTAGAAGCTATCACCACTTCAAGTCGAGGTTGATTATCGAGGATTATTGTTTTATTTGTTTTCACCACTCGATTTTCTTCATGTGGGGGATTGTTGGAAAAATGTGTGTGTTGATGGTTTGAAGAAAATAGAAACGTCAACAAAGACCAAAGACTAAGTTAGTCTTCGGCAGTTTAGATCATGGGGCAGTTCCCAGTGATCATGGGCAATTCCCAGATTGTGGGTAGTGGGCAGTTCAGATCTGATCGCACTATAAAATGAAGTTCAGGTCTTCATTTCTAAAACACACGCAGAAATCCAAATCACTCACACTCGACATCCTTTGTTTCCTTAGTTTTTGCTTTGGTCGGTGATATCGGAAGGTCGAATAGGTTCGAACAGGTAAGGCTACGGTGCTCGCGCTTACTGTGATTCTTTCATCCTGGGAAGCTCATTGCCATCGGATCCAGCACCTAAGGGAGGCAATACAGCTTTAAGGAAAGCGTCATCGACGTGACTGAATCAACAACTCGGTTTTGGTTTGTTGTCCTCTACTTTAAGCTTTTCGCAATACTTGTTCTGATTCGCTGTCCTCTGTTACATATCAGATGCATGATTTTAGTCATTTGCATGCTCAGTTTATTTATATATGATTTTCGATTTGCTGCTGCATCCTCAAATTCATATATATATGTATAATCTGTGAATGTTCTGTTGCTTCGGTTTGCTGCTCTCGGCTGTTGCATATGTATAATCTGTTTTGAATTTCAGAACATGCTGCCTGCTGTTTATTTACAAATCAGTTTACATTGCGGTCTATTTTAGTTTATTCAGCAGCATGAAATCAGTTTGCTTTATTCAACCCACATGAATGTTATGTTCTGCTTCTCAGATTAGTTAACAATGCTTCATGTTTAATTAGTACTTAAATTACAAGTATATTCAGATACGTATATCCAACAAAAGCTAATATCGATTTTAAGAACCCTAGCATGAGATGCCGTTTCATCCCCGCCTAATAGCAGTCACAAGCAATTCAATTTTAATCAGCGCGTCTGTCGCAATTGCACATCAAGTAGAAGGTATTTTGTTGTCTTTGTGATCTTCACGCTGTGTTGTTAGTTATCGGTTCATGATTTGTTTTGTTGATGGAGCTTTGTTGGCGTTTGTTTTTACTTGATGATTGTATCTGTGAGTGACCTCATAGTTTACTCTAATTTCGTGATGAAGATTATGTGGTTTTGCTAATATGACCGTCATCTATTGTCTTGTGTTTTGCTAATTCCAATTGCTATTAGAAGAAGTTATTTTAGTTTTTGTGATCAGGGTGCCCCAATGTCATTCCAATAATGTTTTCTTCATAGTGGCTGCAATGAGCACTCATTTCAGAGAGGACATGTCTGTTGAGGCCCTCGGCTTGGAAGCTGGGCACAACTTTCCATCAGTTGTTGCTGTCAAGAATTGGCTTGCTATCTATGTGTGGCCTAGGGTGCGTGCTCTCTATATTCTTTGATGCCGTGTATGTGTAGCATGCTCTATTATTTCCTAGTGAACATCACTGTCATTGTTGTATCATAAAAATTATTTTTTTGAAAGCAAACAACAAAGTGATATTTCATCACCTGTTCGTTAAGTTAAGTGGTATGAATTTGTGAATTATTTGTAGTTGTTGGATGGATTGGTTTGATATTGAATCTGTTTTTTCATATGTTATGATTCGCTGGTGTTGTTCAGTTGCCATTAATCTCATGGAAGAAACATGGGGATATAGAGATTTGTGTTGTTGTTCATTCTTTATGACATGTTTTTTTATGGCTTGAAAATTTTAGCAACCATTGGTGTCGAGGTTCATCCATTGGATTTCTGCACAAACTGCGAGAAGGTTGGGTGTTACTGATGGGACACTGCTGGCCATGAGAAGTTTGGTGGTCTTCATTATGGATACTAGTATGTTTGCTTTCTTACTAAGTCTTTAAAATACCATCATGTTATTATACCATAAATGTAGCTGGTAGATGCAATTTTGTTTTTTATAGGGTTTTTGAGAGTATGTCCTTTGTTTTGTGTGGAACAAGGTTGATTTGAAGAACAGGCAGGTGAAGACAAAGCAGGTTACTCTCAACGGGATGAAGCAGATGTAATTAAAGATGAGAAACCTCCTCTCAATGTGCACATAAACAACTTTTCAACTAGTATGATCTCTTTCAGCCTTTCGTATTGTCAAAGCTCCAATTTACATACTGAATCTGACAATTGGAGAGATTTTTTATTCTGTCAGGAAAGGCATCGGTCAATAAAGGTCTTTGCAGGAAAGGTTATTGAATATGGTCGCGGTGTTATAGCTTCTAAGATACTTTCTTCCTCTCGGAGTCGAGCCGCAAGTGAAGCACTAAATAAGGAGTAAGGAAGAGTTAAAAGAAAAGGTGCAACTTTTAACCTCACAAGTAAGTGAGATGAAAGAACTTGTATTAGCTTTGACGGGAATGCATCAACAATAAAACTATGACGTACTGTTATGCCTATAATAATTTATCTTCAGTTTAAACCATTGATTTATATTGACATATGTATATTTTTATGTAGGTGCAAATTCAAGCTAACGGGAAGATGATAGTGATGCTAAAAGCTTGGACGAATCGGAAGAGGATAGAGCATATAGCTGGTGTGACAAACAATATAGGGTTTTGTTTTGCCATGTTTAGCCTTTCCTGTTAAGCTATATTTGTATGAACTAGTTCAGAAAGTTTCAATTTTATTCAATCTTGTAACCTCTACTTAAAGCGATAATTTATATGAATTGGTAGTATAACAATGATGATTTTAGGATTTTACTAAATTTTTAAATGATTAATATTGCGATACTTAATTTAAATAAGATATTCATAAGTCTGATAGCATCTCTTATGTCGTCTTCCATCACTGATTAGTTTGTAAAACTCTCCATTGGCCTCTTTAAAAATAGTCTCCAACATCTAAATGGGTAAGACTCATATAGGTCCAAATGAGTGATATGCTTAGGATAATCACTTGTTCGTTGAAATTTATTTTGACGCCTTTTTCTTTCATAGAGACTTGATGAAAATCAAGATGTTCTGAAGTACGACAATTACGACCCCAATGTTATACTTTTTTTTATCTTTTTATTGATGATATTTTCATCTCATAACTTCACTTGTGAAGTGATTCATAACATTGCAAAATTATACTCATGTACATTTTTTTTAATTTTTCAATCTCTGAAGTGTATATAATCAAAGCAAGTTTTATATCATTACCTTTTGGTGATCGTACATCTCCTCAAATCCTTTCAAAGGAGAGAGGGATCATTGATTCTCAAATTTTCATATATAATCTCTCATGGAGAGTAGCCATCTTATTTGAACAAGTGCTTTATTTCCTTCTTTTGTAGTATCTTAGAGATACATGCACTACTACAGACGGGACATTATGCAACGGTTCCTCATCCGTTGCATAATCTACTGTTGCATAATGTCATGACATTACGCAACGGTTCAAGGATAACCGTTGCATGAAGTATGAAAAAAATATGGTAAATTATGGTGGTTTTATAGCTCAATTTCACTTGAAAAATTAATAAAAATACTTTCATTGTAGACGCGGTAAGCACGGCTGTTAGTGGAGTACCCCAGAAAGACTCCTTCATCACTTTTAGGCTCCAGTTTCTATATATACTCCCGGACTCTGAGGATGTAGCATTGGCTTCCAAAGATATGGAACTACTTCACCGTTGGCTTCTTACCTTTCCACAACTCGTAGCACGTCTTCTCTGTGCCGGACTGAATCGTCACTCTGTTGACGACATAGCAAGTTGTGTTCATGGCTTTAGCCCAAAACTTCAAAGGCACCTTCTTTGCATGAAGCATCACTCGGGCCATCTCCTGAATGGTTCGATTCTTTCTTTCGACAACTCCATTCTGCTGAGGGGTGATCGGTGATGATAATTGTTAAGCTATACCCTTTTGTGTGCAGAAGTCAGTAAGAGCAGTGTTCTCAACCTCCTTTCCATGATCACTTTCAACTCTCACAATATGCTCACCTTTATCTTCTCTTTCTCGCTCCAGCCGTGTGCATAGTTGAACAAATGCCTGAACAACATCTGATTTTTCTCACAGAAAACTGGACCAGGTGAAACGTGAGAAATCATCAACACATACAAGTGCGTACCTCTATCCAGAATAGCTTTCTACTTGCATAGACACCATCAGATCGATGTGTAGTAGCTCCAGGGGTCTCCTCGTGTTGATCTGAGTGGTGCCTTTGTGAGGGACTTTGATCTGTTTCTCAATCTGGCAATCTCCGCATACAATACTCATGTCACCTTGAACTTTAGATATACCACAAACAAGACCATCAGAGGCAACCTTCTGTAGTGTCCTTAGATTCACGTGACCCATTCGCTGATGCCATAGATTCATCTCTTCAGTTTTACCCAACAGGCATGTTGTTACAGCAGTAGGACGACCAAGATTCAGCAAGTAGCAGTTGTTCGATGATCTTCTTCTAGTGAGTACTGGTTCATTCTTATTGTTCAGCACAACTCACTCATCCTGTGTGAACTGGACATGATGCTCTCCGTCTCACAACTGGCTTATGCTGATTAGATTCGCCTGCAATCCTTTGACAAGAATGACTTCTTTTAATCTGGGTAACCCTTGAACGTTCAGGGTTCCTCTTCTAAGCACTCGACCTTCTACTCCATCTCCAAACGTCACATTTGACTTCCCTTTGAACTTTTCTACATTGGACAAAAAACTCATGATTGCCAGTCATGTGCCTAGAACAACCACTATCGAATTACCATCTTTCCTTCTTCAGATGACTAGTGGAACTGAACGCAACATGGCATACCTCACTCCTTTGTTTAACCCTCTAGCCTTGCTTCACATGAGGTTTCGGTACTTGATACATCTTTCTGAGAAACTTGTGGAATTCCTTACATTTTGACTTATGTGTCCCACTCGGTTGCAGTAAAAGCACCTTCGCCTATCTTGTCTTCTTGAGGGATACCAGGTTATTCTTCTTCGCGAGTGATGTTCAGCTGGGACATCGTAAGATCATGGCTCAGCTTTCACAAACATGTTAGTTAGTCTGCACATCGTAAGACTCTAACGTGTCTCAGCTTTTCACCGGGCTGGGGAGTCTCCCAGACTTAGGCTCGTTAACGCCGAACTGGGTAACCATATTGCGTCTTTATTTTCCGCACTGCACTTAAGTTAGTTAAACTTAATATTTTGCACAAATTGTTCTAGTCCACGTCCAGAACAACATCTCAACATACACGGAAATATTTCATCGTTAATCATAAACTGATTGAGTTACAACATTGTGTAAAGCCATCGCTAAAGCACGACTCTGCAACTGCAACAGTTATTCCAGATTAGGGAGAATGCCACAGCACCATTTTTTTTTTGCGATGCCGTCCCAAAACATAAATAAGTTGATGATCAATACAGATTACCTTCTTGTGTTGTTTTGGCGAATTGGAACAATCATCATTAGGTTCATTATCCACCTCATTCAGAGGGTCACTAATAACCTCTGCAGCAAGCCTCCGACTTCATATGCGTGCAGCAATAGTTCTAGTTCCAATTATCAACTGTTCATGTCTCTCTAAATGCCCTTCTATTTTATCATATTCCTTGAGCTGATATGACACAAGTTTATCTAGGACTTCAAATGAGACTTCATGGTCAGAACAAAAGGACTAGAGGGCTTTTACATCTTATATCGTCACGACTCAAAAAAATATAAATCGTGATCGGTGCTTGATCCTCTTGTCAAGCAAGTCTCCATGTCAATATTAACAAAATATAATTAATCATTTATTTAAATGAGACCGTGTAACTGAATAACAAATAATACTGCGGAGGTAAAATAACAACTGCATTTCTATACCAGAATCATACTCAAGTACAATGAATCAAAATTCTAACCTAAACATGACTCCAATGAGATAACTAGTTGGATGACACACTACGTGAAATATGTAACTCTCGCACGTTGAAATATAGGCAGTGAAATAGCACCTCATTCATCTTAAAAATATGGGGAAGATGGGGTGAGTTCAAAGACTCTACATGTGCATAACATACTTTATTAACAATAACATAACATACTTTATTATGGTGATTTTGTACTATTTAACATGTCTTTTCACTTTACATATATTATATTAATATTTCGGATAAACCTTATAATGCACACATAAATATGTGATGCACGATCATGCATTGTAAGGAACCAATCATACTATCTATGGTGGGTAATTGTCAATGCCGGTCCGAACCATCGTATTAATGGGCGGGCTGAACCTATGGCCAAGTCTCATATCATGTAAATGACATGCAATTAGTGTATGTAATATTGCATATGTAAAGTCATGTCAGTGATCATGCATGGCATATAAGCGTTAATGCAAAATTGTGCATATCAATCTGTCTCCATAAGTCATCGTGTACCTATATTATTAGCACATTGATGCACATTGCATCATTTAGCGTCTTTGTCAAGACGAAAAGGATTTGGTCTTTCATTAGTTTCATTACTATCCGAGCACTTTAACCGATAACTTGACAGTTCCGTTAATAATCTTGAGAACCTCCAACATTCACGGCATCTCCTCCATAAACAATGGCTAACTCACCTTCATGTCACCTCACAGTTGCAGGGACGGATCCAGGGGGTCCTGGGACCCCTCTAAAATTTCAGTATAAATTTTTTTTGAAAAAATTTAGTATTTTCCACAGGTCAAATTAGTTGTCCGAACCATCAATTTTTCGTTCGAATCGTCTCCTTTTGCTTTTCCTTTTCGTTCAGATCAGTGTGAGAAGGTTTTTGCTGGATTCGAGTAGATTGCCGCCTGCCAATTTAGGGTTCTTTCCTGGAGAAGACGATGACTAGTAGTCTGATTTTTAAAATTTTCGCTTTGACCCTTGAAGTTTGAAACTTTACTAATATATGTTTAGTTTTAAAAAAAAATTTGCACTAAAACTTGTATACGCATTAGTTAATCTTGACTACCATTTATCAAAAAAAATTTTATTGGTATCCATATTTGGGACCCCCCTCCAATTAGCTTCTGGATCCGTCACTGCACAGTTGGATGCACCATTTTTCACAGATTCATTCATCATGACATTCCATTCCATAGCATTTGTGTATTACAAGAATTCATCAATCCATCACACTTTCCCTATGCCCAATGACTTGATCCCATGCTCCTGCTCATCACCGATGTCTGGGTGTTCCGGAACCAAGCTCCTCCTCCAACTTCCTAGAGCAATCATCCAACATATACTCTCTTTTTTTCTTTTTCTTTTTTTTTGATGGAAGTCCATCCAACACATACTTGTCTGACCTAAACTGATGCAACTGTTGAGTATATTGCTGAGCAGCAGGTGGATTATAATGAAGTTATTGAACAAATAAGCACAGATGCAGATATGAATTTAAACAAAACAATTACAAATCGTAGGTTGTGGATCGAGTCACGTCAGACGCTGTCCTTAAAGCAAGATTGCCGCCCGTAGGTGCTGAGACTCGCTGACAATATGTCTCACATGATAAAACGGTCATCGGCAACAGACTGCACCAAGCTTTGCCGATCGAACAATTTATGATCGTCGGCTATCACCGACAGACTCAAACGAAAGGAAGAAAACACTGAGGAGGAGAGTTGTTTGTTTCTGTGTATTTTAGAAGTGAAGATCGAATTTCTTTATATAGGAGAGTTCTCATGAAGCCGAACCGCTCCGACTGCCCCCCATTACTCCAGGAAAGCAATCAGTCCAGCTGCCCCCATTACTTCAAGAAGGCAAACGGTTCAGAGACTAAGACTTTTCGTGTGTTGCAAAAGAAACCAAAGTCATTTGACTTGGTTTGATGATCAAAATAGAAATTAAAATGTGCAAAACCGAACCGACGCGAGTGCACATATTGGAAGCCAAATCCGACGCCGTCGAACCAGATGAGCAAGATATTTTAATCTAATTTTATCAACACATTTTGAAGTGTTCTCCGCACTCAATTTTAAATCTCAAGTGGAAAGCACTACCATTTCTTTACACATATTCCAACAGCAACTACCAATGTTATTCTCCTGAACCTTAAGAACTAGCCATTTGGATTTAAATTCAGAAGTGCCACATATACATGACAATCTCAACCAGTGTTATTAAAACCGGACCGGATCGGCCGGTTAGACCGGGAACCGGTCACCAGACCGGTTTGGTTCTCAAATCGGATCGGAAATGTCATTAACCCGGCCAATAACCGGTTGAACCGCCGGTTTCCGGTTGAACCGTGACCCGGACGGGTCAACCGGGTTGATGTTTAATGCACCAAACACAGCGTTTTGATGTTTAAAAAAACTTGAATTAAAAAAAGAAAAAAGAAAAACAGGACACGCATACGCAATACGCATCGCCCTTACCCTAATTCCAATTTGACGAAACACAGTCGGCGAGTTCCGATCCCGATTTCTTGTCTGGCGAAGTTCCGAATCCGATCTCTTGTCTTCTGCTCAAGTTCCTCATCATCTTCTTCGCCAGATATACCGATCGCCTCCCCATACTCATCATCTTCGTCATCATCCAGCTCATCGTCATCAGCTTCTTCATCAGGTAGAACCTCTTTGGTAGCTTGTTGATTATCTTCAGTTTCTTTGTCTACCATAATTTCTTTATGGACCTGTTTATCCAAAGATTTGTCAGGGTGCAAGTCACCCTCGATGAGATTCATCTTCGTCTTTTCAAACGTATTTCGACAGGTTTTCAGCAAATTTTCAGCTTCTGGGTCTGGACATTCAGAAAGAAACCTTACTTTAATTTTTTTGTCTCAGGTTATCAATCACATGGACAGAGAACCAACCTGCTGCTCGGCTGCAGGTTGACTCTTTTACTGGTTTCCTAATCTCTTGCTAGATGTAATCATCGTCAAGTTCACAAAGTTGCAATGAAATTTGACAGCCATAGGGGAAACACTTAAAGGCACACAGATCCGCCCATTTCTGTTCGTATTTTATCTCAGCATTAGCATCAGTGCATCACAATAACCTCTTAAAGATGGTGGCACCCGAAAATCAATTCTTTGGTATATGCAAGTACCAGGATCTTTCCGAGGATCATATCCTCTACGAATCTAGAACCTCTGGAATGGTCCATTTGAAAAGTAATATGCAGCATTGAATAGGAGTCTTCGCAGCAAATTGTGTTGGATCTTAAAACCGTTATCTCGCAAGCGTTCGGCTACAGAAAGCTTAGGCCATACATGCCGCTCATCAAACAACTTACAAAGAGCCATCTGACACTCCCTTTAATATGAGTTTCGAGCGGTGAACTTCTCCCTTTGATTTGTGACTTAAGACTAAAATTGCAATTGTTGTTTTGTTATTTTCGTATTAATGTGTGATATTCGAATTCTAAATGTGTTATAGTATTGTATACAGGTTAAATTTTATTAGGTTACAAAACAAGTAAATAAATATGCATATTATATATATATATATATTATTTTATTATTTTTAATTCGTGCGGATCAAACCGGTTCGACCCGGTTGAACCACTGACCCATCGACCCAAAGACTTGACCGGTTCGATGACCGATCCGGTCCGATTTTAATAACACAGATCTCAACTACCACCACTGCAAAGTAATTCAAACACTGCCAGCAAATGTTTAACTATTGAGCTTCTTAAGCAGCAGCTTAGAAGAACAACAACCAAAAATTTGCCGAGTATTTGGGTTCCATTCTAAGTAGACACTGGATATTTGCAAATGGGACGAGTAATTTTTATTCACAATGTTATTCAGAAATACAGAGGGCTGACACATACGAAGGCATGTGGCAATACAGAGTTCCAAGCATCCCTCTGCCGAGCTAAAAAGCAACTTTCGTAACAATTTTTCTATAGAACTGACATAAAATGTTGGCTCCTGATAGTTGCTGCAGAGTGCAGATTAGGCTGAGTGAAACAGTGCGATTTATCAGCTTTATTGGCCCCTTGGTTTGGTTGAGCAGGCTCGCTGTTTATTCAACTTTGTTAATAGGTACCCCATGGCAATCTTGGCTCCTAGAGAAGTGTGCCCACGAGTCAAACAGATGATGCCGCCAAGGAGGAGCAAACCCTTGGCCACCACTTGTCTGGAAGGCTTTTTTACAAGCTTTTTCTCTTGAGTTGTGATTTGGGTATCTTGTGTTGAACTCGCTGGGGTGGTTGAGGGAGTATTTGAAGGTGCATCAGTCATGACTTCCAATTCTTGAGGAACCTATAAACAAAAAAAAGTCGTGGTCGCTGTCATCAAGTATCAAATTGTTTTTGCATTACTTGGCTTATATACAACCTGTACAACCTAATGAGTTTAATAACGCACCTTCTGCACCAAAGTGATAGCGTTAAGGGATGTTTTTAGTTGTAGCCGATTAGCATCTGAGTACTTCTGCAGCGCTGACTCCATCTTGCATATATATCCCCAAACCCCCTTTGCAAAAGCCAGCTTTGCCATCTCAACATTCATGCCAGAATCTTCTTGATATATCATTTTTATCTCACTGGCATTTTTCCCAGGCACTAAAAGGACATATTGATAAATGATATCAGATATAAGATGGCGAGCATACTTAAAATGAAAGCTCTTAGAAAGACCTACCTTTTCGGATTCGCCAACCAGACTTATAAAAACCAACCCTGACATACTTCTTACTCCTTGGTGCCAGAGGATGATCACAATCCTAATATTGCAATATAAATAATTATGGGAAAGAGAATTTATACATCAAAAACAAAGAAACTAAAAGCCAAGCACATGACGGGATAACTTCAATCAGAAACGAAAAATCCAACGGCTGAATAGTTTCGACTATTGCTAGTTCGCGTTTTTTGTGGGATTTTCCTGTGTACGCATTTATGTACATCTATGCAATCCATAAATAATCACGGGATGTGAAAAACTAAATTGACACTGTTACTCTAGTCACGACATAAGGTGGATACAGAAAAATACTGCATAAGCAGTACTTAGGTGCTCGCCTTAAGATGAAAATAGATATCCAACCAATGACAAGGAAATGAAGGTTACGTTCGGTGAACTGTAAAATGGAATGTATATCGCTTAAGTTTACATGGGATAAGTTGTCAATGAACAGAGCCGCAACATCCAGACAGATTACAATTTTAGCATGACATCATTGTTTATGATTCAGCAAAGCATGAAAGAGTTATTAGAGATGCTTGGTGATGATGCTTACCTTAGTTACACAGTAATAAGTCTTGTCTGTACCCTCCCACAATCTCCACGCCAGCACATACTCCCTTGCTGTCAACAGTGGTAACTTCTTGATCGTACGACCCATCTCAGTTCCCGTAGCACTATCTACCTGCAACTGAACATGCTCAACCACAGTCTTATCCCACTGCGTCCTATACTCATTGTCCATGTAAAAGTCCCTCAGCATATCCGTAGAGTAATTGGCAAATTCCGTCACACTCAAGTACTTCCACGGCCCATCCTGAAATCACTTGAAACTCCATATAATATAACCACAAAAGCTTGAAACCAAATCAAACATACATATCTTGATCCAATTCATGCAATGAGCTCAAATTAAGAGAACAAATCACAACCTTGGGCTTGCAGCACGTGGCTTTGTAAGATAAGGTGGAGCTCCGTTTCTCGATAACATCGTCCCATCTCTCTTTCTGGATGGCGCTCTCTTCCAAACTCAGTATCAAGCTCTTCAAGTCATCTTCAGTTATCACACCACCAACCCTGCACATACAAAAATTAAAATCACATAAATGCAGCCTATAAAACAACTCCTGGATTCTTCAAGCAATAAGTTCAAATAAAACCCTAAAAAAACTTTTTTTTTAAAAGAGTAAACGATTTGTCGGAAAATGTAAATACTTTGAAGGTGGAGGAGGGCGGAGCGGCGTAGAAGGCGGGGGCGGAGAGCGATGAGAGAAGTTGGAGAGGTAGTGGAGGAGCTTCCAGAGGAGAATGAGGGAGATAGCGAGTAGGGTAGCCCAGCCACCGTAGGGATTGTGGCGCCAGAGAGCATCGGAAGATGCGAATATTCGATTGTGATGGAATATGCGGGGCCAGATGCCGAAATCGAACACAGCTGATGAAGCCGAAGACGAACTCATCTCCCCCCCTCTCTCTCTCTATCTTCTTCCGGTTGCTTCTGATTTGCTTTGCTGTAGATTTTTATCTTCGTCCTTGTTTTTCACATCCCCAGAAATTAATTGTCTTTTTTTATAATGAAAACTTTTGAATATTACTTAAAATAATCTTATATTATCACCTAGTGCTAAGTTCGGTTCAAAAACCGAACCGAACCGACATTTTGGTTTAAAGGAAAATGAAACCGAAAACCGAACCGATTTTTCGGTAAACCGACATTCGGTTTCGGTTCGGTTCAGTTTTACCGACATTGTCGATTTCAGTTCGGTTTTGTTAGTTTTTGTCGGTTCGGTTTGTCGGTTTTTGTCGGTTTTTATCGATTTCGGTTCGGTTTTGTCGGTTCGGTTTTTTTTGGTTCTCAAAATGAAAACCGAAACCGAATGTTATGTTAATTTAATTTATGTTATGTTATGTTAATTTATGTTAATTTATGTTAATTTATGTTATGTTATGTTAATTTATGTTATGTTATGTTAATTTATTTTAATTTATTATAGTTTATACCAACCTAACATTACATCATCATCATCATCATGTCACCGTCATCAACATCATCATGTCAACATCATCACATGACATTATCATCATCATCAGCATGTCATCATCATCATCATCAAGTCACCATCATGTCACCATCATCATCATCATCATCATCATCATCATCATGTCATCACCATCAACATCATCATCATCTCATCAACATCATCATGACATCATCATCATCATCTCACCATCATCATCATCATGTCAACTTGTCATCATCATCATCATGTCACAATCATCATCATCATATTACTACTATTCAGCATATTACTATTCAAAATATTACTATTCAAAATATTACTACTCATCAACATCATATTACTATTACTATTCATCATATTACGATTACTATTCATCATATTACTATTCATCATCATCATATTACTATTCATCATCAACATGACATCATCACTCATATTACTATTCATCATCATCATATTACTATTCATCATCAACATGACATCATCATCACCGTACTATTCATCATATTACTAATACTATTCATCACCATGATGATGATGATGCATCAAGATGATGATGATGATGATGACATGATAGTGATGATGATGACATGATGACATGATGATGATGATGATGGTGATGGTGATGATGATGACATGATGATGATGATGATGATGATGATGATGATGATGATGGTGGTGGTGGTGGTAATATGATGTTGATGATGATGATGATGATATGATGATGGTGGTAATTTATGTTATGTTAATTTATGTTATGTTATGTTAGGGCCTGTTTGATTGAGCTTAAATTTATGTTAAGTTAATTTAATTTATGTTAATTTGTGTTAATTTGTGTTATGTTAGCTGAATTTATGTTAATTTATGTTAATTTATATTAATTTATGTTGTGTTAATTTATGTTATGTTAATCATACCATCATCATCATGTCATCATCATCGTCATCATCATCATCATCATCATCATCATCATGCCATCATCAAACCATCATCATGTCATCATGTCATCACCATCATGTCATCATCATCATATTGCTATTCATCATCATATTACTATTCATCATCATCATATTACTATTCATCATCATCATATTACTATTCATCATCATCATATTACTATTTATCATCATCATATTACTATTCATCATGCATTATGTCACTATCATCATCAGCATATTACTATTCATCATCATCATGATCACCATATTACTATTCATCATCATGTCATCATCATCACATGACATCATCAACATCTTGTAACCATCATCATCATCATGTCGTCATCATCATCATCAAGTCACCATCATCACATCATCATCATCATGTCCCCATCATCATCATCATGTCATCACCATCAACATCATCAACATCATCATCATCATCATCTCATCATGTCATCATCATCATCATCTCATCATCTTACCATCATCATCATCATCATGTGATCATCATCATCATCATCATGTCAACTTGTCATCATCATCATGTTATCACCATCATCATATTGCTATTCATCAGCATATTACTATTCATCATCATCATCACCATATTACTGTTCATCATCATCATCATTACTATTCATCATCATGTCATCATATTACTATTCATCATCATCATCATATTACTATTCATCATAGTACTACTCATCATCATATTACTATTCATCATCACCATGATGATGCATGATGATGATGGAAGATGATGATGATGATGATGATGATGATGATGATGACATGATGGTGATGATGATGATGATGGTGATGATGATGACATGATGATGATGATGGTGGTAATATGATGATGATGATGATGGTGGTGGTGGTAATGTATGTTAATTTGTGTTAATTTATGTTATAGTAGCTGAATTTATGTTAATTTCTCTTTATCTCCGACTAGCAAGTGGTAAGTCGGGTCGTATCCACAGAGATCGGTATAAGAATCTGTTCACTAAGTAAAAGCGTGACAATGGGGGTTGTAAATTTCCAGCAAGTAAATAAAAACGCAAAAAAGTAACAATGATCAATTATCTAAAGAGCAATCGTCGCACAAATTCGAGTATAATATATTAAAGAGCAGTGCAGGCTAGAACTTTCGACTGTGATGCAAGACTAAATCATGGACTAAACCGTTTTGAATTCTAATGTTCTACAACTTAGAGCTCCCCGCTAGGTTGTACTCCCCGTTCTTATTCTAGTACTTAATCTCGCGCTAGCGATAATCAAGACCCTAACTCGCTAGAGTTGCATGAAGATTAAACAAGTTGTCCTAGGGTTTTTAATCCTAGTGGCATATTACTCGTGTCCTAGTTTACTATCCCCGCTAGGTTGCTAGTAAACTTTGACAATCGGAATCAACAAACAAACAGAAGCTCCCCCGCTAGGGTTCCACTTATGCTAGCACATCAATTCCATAAACACTGCATAATAATATAACGCAAAACATAGAAATCAATACAGGTCTCAAGTCAAAACATTACAATGTCGAGTTCTAGCCTACACATATGAGTTTAGCTACTCATCGCGAAGGAATACACCATCAAGTTGTTTGAATAGAATGAAACGAAATTACTAATGATGAATCCTCCACCAACTGCAGCTCAACTCTAATACTTGAATCCAGCAACGAATCCACGCTCAAGCTTCTTCCCCTCTCTATTTCATCCAGAACCAGCTTTTTTTAGGGTTTTGCTCGTCTTATTCTATTTATATCCTTCCCGAGAATGCAAATCCGAAATTAGGAAATTTCGACTGCCAGCTGTCACCCGCGGACGTCTCTTGATTTATATTCCGGGGAGGTCTCAATAATTATGGGAATTCAGAAGACCTCCGCGCCTTTAATTCTTCAGCCCTCCGCGCTTTGGCGCTCGCACAAATCAGATCAGTGGCATGAAAATAGTGTGCGTTCACATGGCCCTGACCAGGTGTCTTCCGCGGACGTCTCTTGCTTTATGATTCGCGGACGTCTTAATAATTAGGGAAATGCAGAAGACCTCCGCGCATAGTATTCTTCAGACGTCCGCGTGATTCATTGACTCAGACTTCGAGCATACCGGACTTCATTTCTTTCCACGCCAAACATCATCAAATAGGCTCCCTTTAGCCGATATTCCTTCCATGGTCTCCGAATGTACTTGCGAACGAAAACTACACACATGTAGTGAAATAATATACAGGCAACCACTAAGAGACGGGGTTTTAACATATAAAATAGTCGTACAACTACGACTCATCAAACTACCCCGCACTTGAACTTGTTCGTCCCGAACAAGAACAAAGCCATAGAACGAATTACAATGTACTAGTCATGCTAATCCTTACATGTCAATCTCAAATCCAGCCACTAATCTTATCATGTTTAAGATTCTAACAATGCGAGTAAAGATAGATTTTTCGATACTTGTTACCTCGCGAGTTGCAATCCAAACGACCTTAGATGTTTGGGAGATAGTCCCCTATAGGTACCACGGACATTGCATTCTCTTCTGAGTTTTGGTCTTTTGAATCGAGTCAGCGGCTTTCTCTGACACATGATTTATTCACTGCTTTCATACCGTTGAGTCTTGAATTCTTTAACTTGAACGGACTTTGATAAACGACACATCTTTCCTTGAGTCAATCAGATTTCTGATTTTTTCTTTTTTTTCTACTTGATGGTTTGCCTTCGGCTTTTGAATTTGTTTCCTGTCCACATAATCATTTGCGCCCTTGAACTACTCCAATCATACCCTCCGGATAACATCATAGGAGTGCATCCCGCTCTTTTCTCATCCTCGTCTTTTCTGCATGAGGCAAGGTAGGGGTTACCCACCCATTCCCAGCTACTTCGACTAGAGATGGACAGTTTGTTTTCTCTGTCCCATCACCATTGCGAACGCATGAATAAACTTGTATACTTGGTGACGGAGCTACTCTCAGGACTAGGCTAGTGAAGCGTCAACCTCCACCGCTTTTCTCAATCATCAGAACCAAAAACTCAAAACTTCCTGCAATTTGCCGTACCTTTCTAGGACATTTCTGTCAACTCCATATCCCTGCATATCACAACTCGAAAGAACAAAGCATCGAAATTTTTTGAAATTTTGCATTTTTAGTCAAATGAGCACAATAGTCATACAAAGCTAGAAATATGATTTTGACATATCAGAAAGCATAGCAGTACATCATCAGTTCATCACGACACATAACATGAAATCTAAAAAATTAAAAACAGACACAAATAAAAAATAAAAGACAATAAATAAAAAGCGAAGGGAACTGGTACTCCCCTAATAGTCTGGTGGTGGTGATTGTGCTCTGCGACGCACCGCGGACGTCTTCTTCGTTTACATCCACGGACATCTCTTGAATTAGCTTAATTGCTCAGGCGTCCGCGCTGATATTTGTTGAGACGTGCGCGAAATACACTGATGTAGAATTCTTTTCTTAATTTAATCACCTGAAACCACCAGAAATTGAAAAGAAATGCACTCGGGGCGCATTATCAGATTCTCAATTCCACTAATTAATCTAATCCTACATGTGTAAAGTGAAAACACACCGGGTTGCCTCCCGGTAAGCGCCTTTATTTTACGTCCTTGGCTGGACATTACCTCTTTAGGGATCACAAGTTAGGATCCCATGGCTGCTCCAAGTCAAACTTCTTTACTTCCTTGTGATACTCATAGCCCTTATCGAGTGGCGCTCTCGTGTCTCTCCATCCTGGTTTCCATCCAAACGTGCCATGTCTCGGTCGCTTCCTCATGTATGGACGGTCAGAATCCGCGTGAACATGGAAGTTTGATGTCTTGCCAGCAAACGCAAGTGACAGCATTTTTGTTCCCATGTCATTCTTGGTCCTTGTGGCAAAGAGGATTGATCGTCCCAAAATCAGTGCAAGAGGACCGTTATCGCTGGCATCTCCCATCTGCAAAATATAAGAGTCAACATCACGGGTGATGGTGAGAGTACCTGGGTCCTTACACTTTTTGGGTGGTGCCTCATGATTCGTAGTGAGTGGGCTCTCCATCGTTGGGTCGTTTTGCTCATTCCACACCTCCAATCTGCCTTCTAGCTCATCTTTGTCAATTGGGTGGTCCTTAGGAGCTATCACCTGCATTGAGATTGGTAGAAGAGTGTTAGAAATTGGAATTTCCTTACCTGAATTAGTGCAGCCCGCGGACGTCTCCTGTTTATATTCCGCGGACGTCTCTTGATTATTTTGTACTTCTTCAGGCGTCCGCGCATTAATTTGTGAGGCGTCCGCGTCCTGCACTGAGGTAGAATCTTCGTTCAGCTCTTCTTCTCGCCTTTCGTAAAATGCACTGGAAATTTGAGACGCTTGCTCCTTTAGCTCGTTAGTGACTTCAGCTTGTTGGCCTATCTTTTGAGTGAGTTCTTTGAACATTCCTCTCACTTCATCCTTAAATTCCTTGATCGGGTCCTCGTCCATCCTAATGCACCAAGGTTCCTCATCACTATACGGCGCATAAAGTCCTCTCATAGTGCGTCCCGAATCCCGACGCCTAGATAACTGTCCGTATCGGTTTCCTCCACCGAGGTATTCTCGATCCAACTCATCCTCGTAATCCTCGTGTCTAGCTGCACGAGGTCTAGCATACTCATTCACAAATTTCTGATTTCAGGGGGGTGATAGTCTTCGATTAACAGCGTCGTCATAAAATGGTTCACTATAATAAGAATACATAGCAAACCATAAAACCAAACAAAAACAAAATAAAATAAAATAAAACTAAAAGAAAGAAATACTTAGTGAGATTCTTCGTTACCAATCCCCGACAACGGCGCCAAAATTTGACGGGCGTCGTTGTACCCGTCAAAAATAATATTTCTCTTTATCTCCGACTAGCAAGTGGTAAGTCGGGTCGTATCCACAGAGATCGGTATAAGAATCTGTTCACTAAGTAAAAGCGTGACAATGGGGGTTGTAAATTTCTAGCAAGTAAATAAAAACGCAAACAAGTAACAATGATCAATTATCTAAAGAGCAATCGTCGCACAAATTCGAGTATAAAATATTAAAGAGCAGTGCAGGCTAGAACTTTCGACTGTGATGCAAGACTAAATCATGGACCAAACCATTTTGAATTCTAATGTTCTACAACTTAGAGCTCCCCGCTAGGTTGTACTCCCCGTTCTTATTCTAGTACTTAATCTCGCGCTAGCGATAATCAAGACCCTAACTCGCTAGAGTTGCATGAAGATTTAAACAAGTTGTCCTAGGGTTTTTAATCCTAGTGGCATATTACTCGTGTCCTAGTTTACTATCCCCGCTAGGTTGCTAGTAAACTTTGACAATCGGAATCAACAAACAAACAGAAGCTCCCCCGCTATGGTTCCACTTATGCTAGCACATCAATTCCATAAACACTGCATAATAATATAACGCAAAACATAGAAATCAATACAGGTCTCAAGTCAAAACATCACAATGTCGAGTTCTAGCCTACACATATGAGTTTAGCTACTCATCGCGAAGGAATACATCATCAAGTTGTTTGAATAGAATGAAACGGAATTACTAATGATGAATCCTCCACCAAATGCAGCTCAACTCTAATACTTGAATCCAGCAACGAATCCATGCTCAAGCTTCTTCCCCTCTCTATTTCGTCCAGAACCAGCTTTTTTAGGGTTTCGCTCGTCTTATTCTATTTATATCCTTCCCGAGAATGTAAATCCGAAATTAGGAAATTTCGACTGCCAGCTGTCACGCGCGGACGTCTCTTGATTTATATTCCGCGGAGGTCTCAACAATTATGGGAATTCAGAAGACCTCCGCGCCTTTAATGCTTCAGCCCTCCGCGCTTTTGCGCTCGCACAAATCAGACTAGTGGCATGAAAATAGTGTGCGTTCGCGGACGTCTCTTGCTTTATGATTCGCGGACGTCTTAATAATTAGGGAAATGCAGAAGACCTCCACGTATAGTATTCTTCAGACGTCCGCGTGATTCATTGACTCAGACTTCGAGCATACCGGACTTCATTTCTTTCCACGCCAAACATTATCAAATAGGCTCCCTTTAGCCGATATTCCTTCCATGGTCTCCGAATGTACCTACGAATGACAAGTACACACAGGTAGTGAAATAATATACATGCAACCACTAAGAGTCGGGGTTTTAACATATAAAATAGTCGTACAACTACGACTCATCACAGGCAGCCAGTTCTCGATAATTGATCTCCTTCCCTCGAGTCTTTATTCCTTCAGATGGTTCTCCAATAACTTCAGTGATTGGATGATTCTTGGCAATTCTCTTAGAGGGTTGCACAACTGGCGCAGTGTCATGCGTCACAGCAGGTGTAGTTGTGTCTTCATCTGCATCCGAGGAAGAATCTAAAGTGTTCTTGTCCTCAGCTAGGACTCCCA
This sequence comes from Rhodiola kirilowii, assembly GCA_033675215.1. Taxonomy (NCBI): domain Eukaryota; kingdom Viridiplantae; phylum Streptophyta; class Magnoliopsida; order Saxifragales; family Crassulaceae; genus Rhodiola; species Rhodiola kirilowii. The sequence goes on along the minus strand of CM066196.1, from coordinate 27,598,859 downwards.
CTGGAACGCCATCTTCCGTAGACGGGGTCTGAGAGGGTGTTTCAGATGATGTCCTACCGTAATCTTCATCATCTTCCGAAACTGGTTTCATGGCAACTTCTTCCTTCACCTTTACATTGATAGACTCCACAACTATGCTAGTGCGTTTATTGAACACCCGATAAGCACGACTATCTGGAGAATACCCAAGAAAGATTCCTTCGTCACTCTTCGGGTCAAGTTTCCATCTGTACTCTCAATCATTCAGAATAAAACACTCCCTACCAAAGATGTGGAAGTATTTTACTGTTGGCTTCTTTCCTTTCCATAACTCATAGCAAGTTTTGTTTGTACCAGTGCGAACCGTAACTCTGTTGATGATGTGGCAAGCTGTGTTTATTTCTTCCTACCAAAACTTAAGTGGAACTTTCTTGGCATGTAGCAAAACTCTGGTCATCTCCTGGATTGTCTGATTCTTGTGTTTTACCACACTATTTTGTTATGGGGTGATAGGGGATGCAAACTGATGAGCGACCCCGTGTTCAGCACAATAGTTAGCAAAGGTGATATTCTCAAACTCTTTGCCATGATCGCTTCTTATAGCCACCAAGTTTTTCCTTTGTCCTCTCTTTCCGTCTGAAGTAGAGTAGCAAGCTCAATTAACCTTTGTGCTGCTTCAGACTTGTAACATAGATATCTGGTCCAAGTGTACCTTGTATTGTCATCTACACACACAAAAACATACTTCTTACCTCCGTAACTCTCAACCTGCATTGGTCCCATCAAATCCATATGCACTAGTTCTAGTGGCCGACAGGTATTGATCTGAGTGGTCTTGGGATAAGAGGACTTCGTCCGCTTTCCAATCTGACACTCTCCACAGATGACATTGAGGTCTCCGCTAACAGAGGGCATTCCTTTAATAAGTCCCTATGTATATATCTTCATCAAGATTTTGAGATTTAGATGTCCCAATCGCATGTGCCACAACTCCATCTCATCAGTTTGACTCATCAAGTAGGCGGATACAGCTAATGTTTTATCAGTACCTAGAAGGTAGCAGTTGTTTGTTGACCTGCTCCCTTCCATCAGAGTGTCTCCATTCTTATCCAATACTTGACACGAATCATGGGTGAATTTAACGTGGTGTCCTCCATCACACAATTGACTACTACTAATTAGGTTCACCTTTAATCCATCAACCAGGAGGATATCCTCGAGCTCAGGTAGATCTGGAACCTTTAATGTCCCACAACCGATCACCTTACCCTTCCCCCATCTCCAAATGTAACAAACTGACGCTTACGAGCAGGTTTAACATTAATGAGATGATTTAGATTACTTGTCATGTGAGCGGAGCATCCACTATCGAAGTACCAGCGATCTTTCTTCGTGCGACTAGAAGAGCTAAAAGCAACCAAGCATACTTCCTCCCTTGCTTTTGGTTTCCAGACTTATCTCATTCGAGGGGTGACTCTGGATTCCATTACCTTTCACTCAGCTAGAAATAGACTACACCTTGGTTTGATATGCCCCACCTGATAGCAGTACCAGCAAGTACGATTGTCTCTCTTCCATTCAGGACAAAGTCTCCCACGGTTAGTCATGAACTGTTTCTTCCCTTGATTCCCAAACTGCTTCTCAGGGTAGTGGTCCCCTCTCTGTTCAGGTCTCAGTGCAAGCTTCAGTTTTGCTTTAACAAATGTAGCCTTACCTGAGCTACTTTTACCGTTATAGCCAAGACATCTATGTCCATCATCAACTCTCTGGGATCTTAGTATGGTCTCCAAGTTCTTTGAGCCTGAGTTCAGCATCTTCACTAATCTTTTGAACTTTCTTAATTCCTCCATGGTAGTAGTATTACTATCTCTCTCCGTCTCGATTTGTAGCTCCAAGGATTCTACTTTGTTCAGAAGATGAACTTCTCTACGGCTCAGGTCAATATTTTTCCTCCTTAGCTCCACCATGCCTGTAGGATGAATCTCTCTATTTTTCTCCATATCAATTTTCAGTGATGATACAGTGCCTAGGAGTTCCACCTTCTGGGTAAGAAGTGACGAGCGTTCCTGATTCATTTTAATCATCTGGTGCTTTAAAATAGTGAGTTCTTTCTGGTGTTCGACCTTCTGTGCAACTAGAACTTCAGCCTCCTGCCATATTTTATCCTTTTCTTCTGTCAGGCTCATCACGAATTCTGTGAGCTTCTTGTTTCGATCGATCACCATCAGCCACTTCTCATAAAGATCCTTGTAAGTTTCGGCCAAGGCCTTCTGAGTAAGTTCTTCATCATCACTGCTTGATGTGTAGTCAACAGGCTGTTCAGACAGTGCACTGGAGTACTGACTTCCACTTGTCTCACTGCAGTCTTCGATGGTGGTAATGAATGCAACGAAGTTGGTAGTCTCATCTTCCTCATCATCGGACTCACTTTAACTAAGGTTAACAGCTAGCGCCTTCTTCCTTTTGAGAGTTTTGGCGCACTTAGCTTGTATGTGACCAAAACCCCTGCATTCTCGACACTAAATTTCTGTGCTTTTGTCACAGAAGTACTCATGCCTATTTTCACCAGCCTTTGCTATTACTTTCTTCTAGTGCTGGAAGTTAGTCGAGGATGATTGACCTTGTTCTGATCCGCGTCTGTTGATCCTTGTCACCATTCTGCCAAAGTTCTGGGCCATCATTGCCAGCTGCTCAGTCGAGCAACCAGACTCATATTTGTCTTCAGACACTTTAGCTTTCAGGGTAATTCCCTTGCCTCCTCCCGGTTGAGCATCTTGAAGCTGATTCATCTCGTGTGTTATCAGCGACCCCATGAGGTTTTCTAGCTTTAGTATGGTGATGTCATGCATTTCTTCAATCGCGGTCACCTTCATAGCAAATCTTTGAGTCAGTGACCTTAGTACCTTGCATGCCATACTTTCTTCCTCGATGGGTTTTCTCAGTGCGACAGCCTCATTAGACAGATCTAGAACTCTTACGTTGAACTCAACAATGGTTCTTCTTCCTTCATTCTCAGATCCTCAAACTTCGTTGTGACCATCTGCATTCGTGAGCTCCTTACTTTGTCTGTTCCCCCGTAGGCCGTTCTGAGAGTGTCCCATGCCTCTTTAGCAACTTCACAGTTTGTGATCAATTTGAACACATTCTCATCCACTCCTAAGAAAATTGCATTAATGGCCTTTGAGTTACCTACTGCTGCTTTTTCATCTGCATCAGTTCACAGTGCTTTAAGCTTCGGCACCACCACTCCTCCAGGATTAGCCATCATGGGTTGCGTCCATCCAACCAATCAGCTCTCCAAGCCTTTTCAATGAGAGATTTCAGAAATGCTTTCATCTTGGACTTCCAGTAGCCGTAGTTTGGCTCTTCAAGCAATGGTGGTCGGTTAGTGCTCATCCCTTCCTTCAAACTCATCTAGAACAGTCGCAGGATCACACTCTGTATGTGGTGTGTCTGCTCTGATACCAATTGAAATCTGGTTGTCTTATTCAAGACGAGTTCCAGTAGGTGTTCAGACTGAGTCTCGAACACTTATCTGACAGTCACCGAAACAGAACAAATTACGCACACACGATATGATACCCAGTTCGGCAATAGCCTACTCTGGGGGGCTTCCCACACCCTAAATGGTAGCAAATATTTATTAAGAGTTTAGAGCTACAAGTGGACTTATGCTTACACAACTCCTGTTTGTAATGGCCTAGCCTCTAACACTCTTCTCTTTGATTTGCAATCCCGCCTCTCTCTCGATCCCCTATGGGTAGGACGAGTCTTTCTCCCAACATAGTCTTGGATCTCTCCCGAGTCCAGTCGCCTTCTCTCGAATGTGCGTAATGATGACCGTGTGTGTGCGCTTGGCTATTCAGCAAGAACAGTCTGATCAGCACACTGAACAGACTGCTTTTTCACCGTTGAATCTCCGATGTGGAAATATCAACCGGCCATCGCTCCTCCTCCTCTACTAAAGATCACTCTCATGTTTTCTATTTCTCCAAAAGCGATACTGATCAAGGAAACCCTAGCCTTGTATTTATAGTACACGGTTGGTTCCTAAATCAATTAGGATATTCAATCTCAAGTATTTAGTAAATCTACCCTAAATATTCAAAAGCTTCCAAATCTTCTATCTTCAAGTATCTTTTGATTATCCTCTTAAATATCTTGACATGTTTATAATGTAGCTCGAATATATTGCCAACCAATCTGATCTTCAACCGAATGTAGTCTCTAACCGACTCCAATCTGCATATCTTCGATATTAGGAAATTCCCAGATTGAGAAACTTCCGTGCTTCTGTTCCACACTGTATGCAAGTTCCAATCTTCGGTTGAACAGCTCCTTGACTTCTTCTGGAACATTCTGAAGACGTTTTTCCAAAAACCATGCCAAATGTAGGAACAACATAAACATTTTGCGACGGGTTGAAATCAAATCTTAACGACTCCAACAAAGTACAATTCAGAAAGGGAAAATGGTTCAAGTAACAATTGAATTCAACGGATACATGAAGAAACAAATCTCTTAGCTTATGGCACATTTCTTTCTTGCTATAAAGGTAAAAGTATAACTACGGGAAATATTCTCCTAAACGGCTCATCTTATGATTTAGAAAGTTCACATAAGACTTTGAAAATTTGTTTGATATTTATTTTTATATATTTAACCCTTTGAAGTAAATAGTATAGATGGAAGTGTTAGGCCTTGGAGTTTCATAGGATCTGTATTTTTCATTTTTAACTTCTACGTTTGGAGTTGTTTATTTCTGAAAGTCAATTAAAGAAAATTTTGAGGTCGGATATGTTGATAAATTAAGTTATTGATTCGTTGCTTGCTTTTCATTTTAAGTAGAGCTTGTGATAAGTCACCTGTTTCAATGCTATAAACAGTGTTCAAGAAATCGGCCGTATAGCCCGCCTAGGCACCCATTTTCGTGCTCCCGCCCCGATTTCTTCAAAACGGTATAATTAATCGGTGATTGGGCGATTGAACGAATTTATGACGTATTTACAAGCATTTTAGGCAAATTCTCGCTTGAAATGAATGTTTAAAGACAAAAAGCTTGCTGGCATGACAAATGCCTTCAATGGTGGTCGACTGTGTTAGAGTTTTTTTGGGGAGAGATGATGAACAGTAACATTTTATTTATTTTATTTAAATCCTTCAAGTTTTGAATATTACAATTGAACCCTATAATTTAGAAGAATATACTAAACCGTTTGTCTAAAGTATTGAATTCAAATTAAAGTCCAATTAGTCAAATTTATTAATACATTTATATTGAAAAATACAAAATTATAAAATCGATTAATCCCCCGCCTAGCCCCAGATTAATCCCCGATTAATCTTCAAGGACCCTTTCCGCCCTACTAGCGCCTAGCGTTTTTTACAACCTTGGCTATAAAGAGCAATGCTGGTGTTAATTTAATAATGAAGTTCGAACACTCACTAGTACAGAGAAGACTTTAGACATCGCTTATTTTGGATATTAGACAGTGCTTCTCTACGGCATGAAACTTCATGAGTTTAGATTTTTTAAAAATTTTAAGATAGTTCACGCATTGACTTCTTATGGTGATTTTGGAGTTATGAAGGCGAGGATAAAATAATGAATGTGATATGAGGATTAAACTCCTTTTTGAGGGGAAAATAATGTAATAACCCGATATCTTAAATGTCAAAAGAACAAATAAGTAATTTTTTTTAACGATGTAGTATTAAATAAGAATATGAAAACGAAGAGTTATGAGATTTAGGGTCTGTCCACTTGAACTGAACTGAATTGCAACTGTAACTGAAATGAAATTAACTTAAATTAACTGAACTTGACTGAAAGTAACTTAAACTTAAACTTAACTTAAGTTTGACATCAGCCAGAAAATATAATTTATTTGTTAATATTTGTACTTATTATTGAATATATAAGTATATTATTTACTGATGATGGTGACTATGGTGATGATGATGGTGTATTTAATAATGGGTGTGGTTAATATTTGAATGTTTTAGTTGGGAAGATTACTATCGACATGATGGGTGTTTTGGATATAATTTCCTCTCGTTTCTCAGGTACAAACCATGACTTACAAACCAGTTGTGTTATTCTGATTTGTGTTTAAGGTGATGATGATCAACTTTTGGGTGTTTTGGATATAATATTTTGAATTAGGAGTGTTTCATTGATAACATTGTTTTTATTGTTTTAGTTGTACGAATATGGCACTTTGGAGTACCGAATAAAGTCCCAGGTTTTACACGATTTTAATGAGTATATAAATGCCGGTAACAGTAGACCTTATGATTGGAAAAGGATTGAACGCAATTATAACTCACAAACTACAAATCCGAAGATTGTGAGAGACCTTAAAAACCATTATAGTGCTTGTAAAGGAAAATGGATAGCTTGGGTTGCAATGAATGAGATGATAGTAATAGAATTCACCATTGAAGGATTTCCTACTACAAAGGATCTTGACAGCGAAAATTTACGGCATTCTATGAGGTATAATTTACATTTTTAACCATTTATTTGTAAACTTTTTTCAAATTTCCTTCTAAGATTTGTACATTTTATTTTTTATGATGCAGATCTATGGATACTTTGGGAGGTATGTGACCAGGAACAAGCTGTCAGACACGGATCTCTGGGGTCTAGTAGTTTCAACAGTATAGGAATCACCATTAAGAGTTAAGATCATATGAGAAACAATAATTCTCATGAGAAATGAGAAATAATAATAGCAGTTGGATCTTTCATCGAACGGTCCTTAATTTTTAAAATTATTATCATATTTTTTTTACATTACACTCGCATTTAAGGGTAAATTCGTCATTTGTGCATTGTGAAATATTTTCGGAGAACAGCCGCCCCTCGTGTTCGGAAGGTCAAGTTTCCAAACACAGCAGAATGAAGCTTCGATCGCTTTCTCCGATCGGTGATCATACATCTTATGGTGCTCGTTTTCGGAAGGTCAAGTTACGAATTCGGCGTATTTTAGAAAAAGTTTTTACAACATCTCGTCCGGGATGGACGATAAGATGAGGCGGAATAAATTGGCATATGCCGAAGGAGGTAGTAAGGATGAGGAGGTGTTTGTTTATGCGCAGTGTATGGATGATTTGAACGAAGAGGATTGCAGTATGTGCTTTGCGGAGATGCGCACTTATGCCTGGTTGCTTCCCTTCGCCCGGCGGCCGCGTTTACTTGGATGGTTGCTACAGCCTACATTAGGGTTGATAATTATGATTTTTACAATGATTCAAAGATTTTGGATAATTTTGTGGTAGGAATTTTCTGTTTCTTGTGCTGATGATGATTATGTGTTGTATTTTGTGTCCTCAGATTTGGGGATTTTGAGATTTTTCTTTTTTCTTTCCACCAGGATGTGGCCATGTGGGGACGCTGAATTTGATAATGAGGAGTATATTGGTGATGTGAAGGAAATGTTAGCCGGACTTAAGACCAATGCGCCTGATAACAATGGATATGCGGCCCTGCAAGAGGCTGCAGTGTTGACAGGACAAGTACTACTTATACGTCTAGATGACCGGACAACTGGTTCATATTTACAACTAGCTGACCACATGAAGCAGGCAATGATGAGATTCAGATTCAAAACTAGCTGAGCACACGAAGGCAGTGACGAGGATGAAATCACAGCTTCACATTGGCACTGCACACTTGGCGCCCCTCATCAAATATCATTTCACTTGGCAGCACTATTGCAAAGTTGTCACATTGTGTGAGACCGTTATCAGCCTTGAAAGGAAAGGATATGTCATCTGCAACTAGCAGGCTATAATTATAATCCATTGGAACCAGTATTGGTATATTCTCATGACCTGCTGCAGACTCTCCTTGACCCTCACAGTACATCCTCAAATCCTTTGCTTCCAAGCACGAGCCACTGTCTCTGACATTCTCGTCCATTGGCAGCATGTCTATTTATTCATGGCATTTCATGTTGAAGTGGGTGCTGCCAGGCTTGCAGTAAAGTTGGAGCTGCTGGATCAGAGTCTGTATCGAGTAAAATATCTTTGTTTAGAGATGCGGTATGGAGATTCCTTAGGCCTCATACCATACGCGGAACAACACTAGGATCCAGCAGGCGATTGGTTTCTTCAGCACTAGGATCCAGCACTTTGTTTAATGGGCATGTGCGACTTCGCAACCGACCGAGGGGCGAATTGGCGGGGCATTTTTAGAGATGGCCGCATTATAAAGTTATGCATTTTGAATATAAGGATACACATTATAAAGTTATGCATTTTGAATATAAATATACGCATTATAAAGTTACTCATTTCTCATTGTTGGGTAGAACTGTGGGTCATGCTCGAGTAAGAATGTCGAACAATTTGCCTAAAGTCTCGATTTAAAAAGGGTTTAGTTCCGATCATCAAATTGCGAGCTTTCTGAATAAAAATCAAGAGTTTAGTCCAAATGTTTCTTGCTCCAATCCGTCACTGTCTTTGGAAATATGCTTGAACTGTAACAATCAGGCCACTTAGATTGAATCTTACGCATTTTACTTTAAATCTTACGCATTTTAATTTAAATCTTACGCATTTTACATTTAATCTTACGCATTTTATAATGACAAATACCTGTTATGATATTTCAATCACGAAAATGCGTAGTAATTGAAACTAAATGCATAGAAATTGAAACAAAATGCGTAACATAAAATCTGCAACATAATCCTTTTTTTTTCTAGAGAAGGGACTACAACAATGATAATTATAAATCTACACTAGGTAGAGGGACTACAGCACTGAGATTTCTCCAGGGTTTTTGCTTGGGCTTCAAACAAATCTGCACTAGGTAGATGAGTAGAATTGCTCTCTTTCTCCACCATTGTGAATCTTGTTTAACTTCCTGCATTGAGATTCAAGAAAATAATTGAAAGTGTAAGCTACCCAAATTGAAATGTATAGACGTACTAAATCTCATGAGAATCAAAAGTATTATATTAATCATCTGATGTCATTAGAGCGAAATAATTCTGAATTTTAATTGGACGTTACACATTTAAATTTTTTTTTTGCTTTGGTATGCTACACATTTTACAGTTACATTTTAACAATGTTCAAAAAAGTAACATGCGTAGGCACAACTGCAAGTGTTCAAATAAGATGTCCAAACAGATTATGTTGTATGCATTAGTAAGAGCAGCAGCAAGTGTAAATGTGATACTATGCACGTGATAGACAAATTTTACGCATTTAAGTATGAGTTGCTACGCATTTTGAATGCTATTAACAATGCAAATACTGTTACGATTTTTAAATGCAAAGCCAATTAATCTGCTAATGAATGAGAAGAATGTAACTTCTTTTTCAGAATGTGTGTAAGCACCAACTGTTTTCCAGATGCATCTGCAGCTTCTCTTTTGTTTTGGGAAGCACCAACTGTTATTAAATTAATACTAGTGTGAGTAACTAACTTCACTGGCCACAATATTTGATAAAAGATGATACACAGTTTAACTAAGTAATCATATAAACCCTAAAACAACTCTACGCATTTGAATAGGGAAGCTTCGCTTTTTTAAACGCTAAGACAATTAACTAGGACACACTCTTACACATTTTAAATAGTGATCAACAATGAAAACACTCGTACGCATTTAAATACATGGCTAATTAACCAACAAATTGAATGCTCTTGTCGTCAAACCCTAAAAAAAGACTGATTGAATGCTCTTACCGTCAATCATCCAACAGTCGACAGTCGATGAGCCAACAGCCGACAGTAATCAACCAACAAATTGAATGCTCTTACCGTCAATCAGCCCACAGTCGATTACCCTCAAACCCAAAAAAAAATTCAGATTCGTACGGGCTTGGATGCTCTTACCGTAAACGTGGTCGAATTTCATGGGGTTTGGATGCTCTTTATTCGTTTTGCAATTGATTTTGCTAATGTGGCAGGGAGTCTCCGAGGGTAGCCGCTTACCGGTCGAAATCGCAGTTCAGTACGATTAAATTCATAGAGGGATTGCGTTGATTAGGTCGAAATTATCATTTAATCGGATATTTTGCGTTCCCAATTTGCCCTTCACATCATAATTAACCGTGAAAATAATACGAATTTTGAAATAAATACGATTTAATCCGGACCTTAGATGGAGTAGGATAGACGAATGAGATTATTTCTTATTTCTCACCTAAGATAGTCTTCTCATGTGATCTCATCCCTCACCATTAATATTAAAAATGCTTATCTAAAGTAAAGTAATTGCTTATCTAAAGTAATTGCATATTTGTAATTCGTATGAACCATCATTTGATAATTTGCATTAAATGTGTGGTAAGAAATATATAGAAATACAATTAAATGGAAATGGAAATACAATTAAAATAAAACAATCAAAATAGAAATTAAAATTGATCATTCAATGAAAATGGAAATACATTAAAAAACAATCAAAATAGAAGAACAATTAAAATAATAAAAATGATAATACGGATGACCCAATTACAAATTGGTTCATTGTAATAATTACAAATAAAAAATATTATGATGATTATGTTGATAATGATATTTATGGTGATGACGATGATGATGATGATGTTGATGGTGGTGGTGGTAGTGATTATATTGGTGATGTGATGATGATGATGATGATCATCAACATGATGATGATGGTCATTAACATGATGTTGTTGATTGAATTGATGAAAAAATCAATTTAAATCAAAGTTGCCTTAACTTAACTGAAATTATATTAACGTACATTAACTAAAATTAATTGAACTAAACTTACATTAACTGAAAGTAATTTAACATAACTTAACCGTCAAAAATATAAGTACAAGTGATGACCCTATTTTCGATCAATAATCATAAATTGATTACTCAATTCATCCTCAACTCCTCAATCGTCTTCATCTTCTTTCATCTCTCCTTTGTTAATACAAAAAAATAAATCAAATGGTGAGAAAGGTTGAGTCTTCATCCGTTATTAGAGAAGAGAAAAAAAATTAGGTTATGGAAGTTGTGAAGGTAAAGTGTTTCTTGGCCTGCCTTTGTTGATGGGACAAAGAAATGTGAATCCTTCAAGTTATTAATTGACAAAGTCTGGAGAAGGATAAGTGATTGGAAGAGTAGGTTGTTGTCAGCAGCAGGAAGAGAAATTCTGGTGAAGGAAATTCTTCAAGCATTATCGGTGTATATAATGTCAGTGTATTTTTTTCCGCAGAAGGTGATAAGTAGCGTTTTCTAAATTGATATTACAATTCTGGTGGAATAAGAAGGGAGGTGGGAGAGGGATTAGCTGGATAAATCAGGATACACTGCAGAGAAAGAAGTGTGAGAGGAGGGGGGGGGGGGGGGGGGGGGGGGGGGGGCATTTAGTTCAAAGAGCTGAGGTGTTTTAATGACGCTATGTTAATGAAGATCATGTGGAGAGTGGTGAAACATCCCCAACTGCTTATGACAAAGATTATTCTAGCAAAGTACGGTCCTGGTGAAAATATTCTCAATGCGAGATTAGGCGCGTCCCCATCCAATGTCTGGAGGGGAATCATGAGATCGTTGTATCTGTTCCTTGAAGGGCTATGGTGGGATGATCATGGAAATTCATACAGATGGAGATTCTAAAGCAATGTCATCTTCTCAGTAGGTTTGCCTATTAGAAGAAGAGCTGAAATCCCACGGATAGATCAGGAAGAGCAATCTGATGCTGGTAAGATTAAGTGCTTTTGGAGGAAAGTGTGGTCCAGCAAAGTCCCTAACAAGATTATTTCATAATAGCCTGCCTGACGCGAAGAACTTATAGAGAAGCGGTATCGAGCTAGGAAGATTTTGCAGTGTGTGGATGCCCAGATGAGTCAGCGATTCATGTAGTCAAAGACTATTGGTGGGCGAGGATGGTGATGGATAAGTTTGGATTGAAAATATCTTAGTTCAGTGATGGTGTGAGCAACCCAGCAGGTTCGGGTCGGGCTCCAAAATTTTATACTAACCCTTACTCGAATAAAGCCCTAAATTATTTCGGGTCAGTCGGGTTCGGGTAGGGTACAACCCGATAGACCCGAAGAATGTTTAAATTGAGAAACACATATTTGTATAGTCTCTTCAATGAGATGTCTATCCTTTTTCCCCTATCCAAGCTCAATGTGGGATTAATGTAAACACAACGCTTGGTAGGGTTTGACAATGCTACGCTTTATACCTGATTGTTCTACTCCTGCATTCTTCTTATAACTTTCTTCTTATACTTTTTCATCTTGTTTGGGCGATGTGGGATGGTAACGTGTTAACACAAAATTCTTCCCACTGATGCATCCACAAGCAGAGCATAGAAGTTTATTCATGCATCCATCAATTGGCACTATTGCATTAACAGTTCAATGCGGTTAGTATGCCAACCATTTAGTTGGCAAGATACATATCTACCACACGCTAGATCACATCGAGCATAGATGATACATATCTCCAGCTCAATTAGGTCTCCATACTCCACAACTCTTAAGAATCTCGCTGTAGAAGTAGATTCCACCCGAGTCCAAGTGCTTAAGGTTGATCAAATCTGCCACCCCAGCTGGCAAAGTCTGGGAAAAGTTATTATTGTAAGCATCAAGGACTTGTAAGTTAGGCAAGGTTGAGTAGTTCCAATCCATGCCGCCATTGAACTGGTTGTTGAAGATGTTGAGGAATTGCAAGTGAGAAAAATGTGATATCTCAATGCTTCCAAGATTCATGTCTGTCAAGTCTAGCGAAATGACATGATTTTCATCATATTGGATTATTGCCTATGGGCTATGAGCAGACTTAGATGTGGTTTGAGGAGGAATCCCAAGTGGGCAACACTTGATGCTGCTCAAAACCTAGTTTGAGATTGAGGCATTGAGCAATGCATTGAAGTCACTCAGGAGGGAATAAGAGTTGCAGGAAGTAACCAAAAGACATGCAGATAGTGTCAACACTTGGGATTGGACCAGATTGATGTGGTGATATAAGGTTTCAAGTGACTTCAAATTATCATCACTTACTGTTTAAGCTTGTGTGTTCCCTCCTGGCACTAATTAATCCTAAAGGCTGAATATTGTAAACTTGATCATATTTTAAATAAAATCATTCATGTAGAAAGAACTCAAGAAGGCTTTGGCTTTGAATTAGACGCTTGTTATAGAAGCCTCACTATGCTTGGAGTGCTAACTAGCAAATATGTGCACTGACCGGCATATGCTCTCCTAACTTTTTTCATTCTATCGAGTCCCACACTGCTCATGTTAGGGGATTAAAAATGGTAGGTGCTAATAAGAGGTTTTGCCTGCTTTAATCATTCACGTAGTATGACTCGGGTCCAATTGGGCCAAATATTTCACCCGGCTCTAAACACTAAGCCTTTACCCGACCCTAGGGCTCTCGGGTTCGGGTCTAATGTCGGGTTTGCTCGGGTCTCGGGTCAGTCTTAGGGCTCCATGACCCGAAGGACTGTTTGCTGAGGCCTAATTCTGTCAGTAGAGGAATTTGAAATATTTATGATTGCATCATGGTTGTGTTGGAAAAGTAGGAACAGATTATGGCATGATCTGGAAGGTTGGAGTCCTCAGAATGCAGTCAATGTGGACAAAAGTTTCTGAAGCTTATGAATTCAGGTGACATGCCCAATCCCTTGGTGAATTATGATTTTTCTGGCAGGTGGATTCTCCCAAAAGAAAGCTTACTCAAGGTTAATTCATATGGCTCTTGGAAGGGTAATAGTAGAGAAGCAGGAATTCGAGTGGTGGCCAAAGACCATATGAGAGTTGTCTTATGGATGTGGTTAGAGCACATGAAATTCTGTTCTTATTCTAGTGAAGCTGAAGGTCAAGCTTTATTGATGAGTATGAGATTCGCGCGTCAGCTGGGGATTAAAAAGGCTATATTTGAGCTGGACTCTTTGGAAGTGTATAGGGTGATTGTCTCAGGAGATGGAGCTGCTGAGTGGACTGAACTATGGCTTGAGGAGACTGTGGATTTGCTTTGTCTTCAATCAAGTTGGTATGTCATCTATGCAACCAGGAAAGCTAACAGTGTAGCAGACCTTTTGGCGTATAGAGCAAGAACCCAAGGATGGCAATGGAAGTAGGCCTGGGCTCGGTTCGGTCCTTAATTTTGCGAAAACCGGTCCAAAAACCGAAAATTCGGTTCGGTTCGAGTTCGGGTTTTTTGAAAGTGAAAACCGACTAAAGCCCGATTTTTCGGGTTTCGGGGTTTTTTTGGGGTGATTTTTTGGTTTTTTTTTTGGGTTCGCGTCAGGTTTTTTTCCAGGTTTTCACAATTTTTCAATTTTTTTTCGGGCTCGGGTCGGGTTTTCACGATTTTTTGGTTTTTTTTTCGGGCTCGGATCGGGTTTTTTTGGGTTTTTTTCTGTAAATTGACAGAAAACAGATATTTTCGTTTCAGGTCGGACTTTCGGTCCGAGAAAAAAGAAAAACTTAGACCGTAATGTATATCACCATTCGGTTCGGTCTTTTTGTCGTTTCGGTTTTTGGTAAGAAGAACCGATCCGTTCGGGCTTTTTTCTATTCAGTTCGGGTCGGGTTTCGGGTTTTCGGGTCTGCACGCCCCGCCTAAATGGAAGTCCCTTTATGCTTTACCAAGATGTTGCTGTGAGTATTGTAATTTGTTTTTTTGGTCTTCCAATAAATAAATGCTTTAGAGTTTGTTCAAGGTGTTATATGCTATGGATTTGAGTTGTATACTGTTAATTTCTGAGCAGTCTTATGAAAATTGAACCGGAGACTAATCCGGTCAAGTAACCGGGTTAATGGGTGGTTCAACCGGGTAGATCCGGGTTGAACAGCACATTCTAAAAAAATAAATGAATGATATTTTTATATTTATGTCATAATTTGAATTAGGATCATATGAAAAGGGTATTATTTAATGAAAAATGAAAATTAATTTGAACCATTAGATCTTTCATCAACAACCCAAATAATTCTTATTTATTTAAATCTAAAAATTTGTTTTAAGAGCATATTAGTCAATCTTGCAACACAAATTTGGGCATTGAAATTCCCAATTGCTGCAACCCGACAATACAATTACTATCGCAAAACAGATGAAAACCCCCACTGGAAATCAATAATCGCCGTAGGTGCCATGCCGGAACTTCACTCATCTGTGAATACATCAGTGAATTCACCGTGAACTACATACACCGTCTATAGCAGCTTACAGATCTGTATGCACTTTTCTTGTTTAGAAATCTCATTTCAGTTTCGAGGCTATTGATTTTGATGCGTAGGCTGCTGTATTTTGGAAATGTTTTGTGTTTTATAGTATTATGAAGTGTATGTTTGTTGGTATCAAGTGAAGTTGATGTTTTGGTGGTGTAGCTGTTTGATGTCGAATTTTGAACATTAAGTCAAAATCAATCAGTATTGTCAGATGGATTTGCTAGATAACTATCTCCATTTTTGGTGTTAAATTTGACCTAATGATCAGTGATATTTCGACAGATTCCGACCTCTGACTCCTTAACTAAATTCTTTCCTATAGCTTTACGCATTTTCTGCAGGGTAATTAGTCAACGTTTTGCTTCTCAGATTGGAAGTTTTCATTTGTTTTGGTGTAGTAAATTATTTAGCTAGTTGGTTCTATATCAAGCAAGTAGCATAATCAATTGATTGTGACGGTTTCTAACTGTTATTGTGTGTTTACTAATTGCAGTTCAGTGGAAATGCGAAACCAGCAATTGCTTCCAGTTCTGTGCTTCAGAGATTTGGTTCTTTAGCCAGACCATTCAGGTAACTATCATGTTTATGCGACTCATGTAACATGTTTTGTTCAGCGACTGACGTTCTGAAGTTTTTGTTCTCTCTAACAGCTCTAGGCATGCTGGAAATGATGTTATTGAGATTGATTTGGGCACAACTAATTCATGTGTTGCTGTTATGGAAGGAAAGGTGAGATATTATGGGATCAAAATCAACACAGAGTCTGGAGAAAAAGTATGAAGAAGAACTCACATAAATGGTTATGAAGACATCCATTGATTCCTCATCTGTGAATACATCAGAAGCAGCTCCGCGATCATTACCATTCTGGTTACAGAACATAAAAGCAAACGAGGACAGTGATGCTAAGGCCACACCAACCTCGCAGGTTCTTACCACAATTATGTTATTTTAGTTTAGAAATAATTTTCTTTGTCATGTTATTTTTTTCTTAGCTGATTATGTTTTGTGAGGGTACACAGGGCAACAATGAAGAAAATGTTCCAAAGCTAAAAAGTCAGGATTTGCAGAAGAAATGGAATGATACATGCTTACGTCTCCATCCTACTTCCAATAACGGTCTCAGCTCTGGAAGTTCCATTGCTCCAATACCTCTCACAGTTAATGGCCTGTACGATTTCAAAGCTTCTGGGCGGCAAAACCAACCCTCAGTTTACTTGGAGGACATCTTTAGGCATTTCAATGTAAATGACATCTTTAAGGTGAAATGGAAATTGAACCTTCTTCATTTTGAAAGTTCCTCAGTTGAGGACATCTTTAGGCATTCCAATGTAAATGACCAACTTTCCTAAAAGGTGGGATCTAGGCATGTGTGAGAGTCTTGCAATGAGACCAACGTTCTGTCTAAAGCCTACAACTGGACAAGAATTATTTTTCTCATTTTTTTTTTGATTCATATGTGGTCAAGACCACCAAAAACAGTACAATGTCTCACTTGTTACTTCTACTTTGTTCTCTCCGCTTTTGTAACAACCACTTGTGACTACATTCCAACATATATAAGACTCTGAATTTTAAAACAACTTTCCTGTCTTGTGGCATGGTGATTGAGCTCAGCTTCACTTGGTTCTCTAGAATGAGCTTCTTCAGGCTAAAGTAAGAAGGAGCTTATGAGTTATCCCTCACCTCATCTAAACACCTTTTGATTGTCGTCACTGAGTAGGGGCATTTTGCGCTGCGATATTTAGCCCACCATGCTAGCCGAGCCTTCACCAACTCTCCCAATTCCTCCACTGATCTCTTCTTCTCCTGGAAACATCTCCTATTTCTTTCATCCCAAATGGACCATAAGGTTGCATAACCCAATATTTTCCAGAACCTTTTGTGTGATTTGGATTTTCCTTCCAGCGCCCAGCTTTCAAGAAGGGACTTTGCTGTTTGAGGAAACACCCAATATGATCCCCACCAACTTAGGCTGATAGCCCATAGTTTCCTGCTCCAGCTGCAATGAATTAGGAGATGGTCTGAAGTTTCCAGTTCCGTTTCACAGAGCACACATGATAAGTCTTGGCCCTCCTTCAGCACTCTTCTTTTTAACAAGTTCACTTTGGATGGCAGACTGTCCGAGTAGATCCTCCATATCAACATCTCCACTTTGGGAGGAGCTAGACCGGACCATAATTTAAAAGGAACTTCTTCCCACCCTTTCTTCTTTATTTTGACATCCATAGCTGCCTTCATTAATGAATTGGTGCTGAAACGCCCATCTGAAGAGAAGGACCAGACTACTCTATCATCTTCACTATCCTTCAGCTGAACATGCCTCAGTCCCTCTTCCAATTCTGTTTTATAAACTTCTTCCCATTGGTAAAGGCCTCTTCTAAACTTCAATTGCCACTGCCATACTCTTCCTATCCAACTTCCCATCTCCCTTACTACAGCTTGATTATCCACAGCTAGCAAATAGAGTTTTGGGTATTGGTCTTTGAGAGCTCTATCTCCTAGCCATACATCTTCCCAGAATTTTATCTCGTTACCTCTACCCAATTTCAATTTAACTCCTTCCCTGAAGGCTAAAGCCACTTCTGAGTTTTCTTTGACTGTCTTCAAGATATCTTTCCAGCTTTTGGATAATTTGTTTGGATTAATTGTTGCCTGGCTTGGATCATGAGTTCCCTTGATGCCATACTTTTCCAACACCATTTTTCTCCAAAGCCCGCCTTTTCCCGAGATCAACTTCCACCACCATTTAGCCAGAAGAACTAAGTTCTTTTCCACCAGTCCCTGGATGCCCAGTCCTCCAAACTTCTTCGGTTTCTTGATCTTAGACCATTTAACATAGTGTACTTTCCTCTTAAGCTCTGAGCTTCCCCATAGGAACTGCCTTTGTATTTTTTCCATCTCATGTGCTACCATGATGGGCATTTTGTACATGGAAGCGTAGTACAAAGGTAGATTGCACAGCGCAGACTTGATAAGGATGACTCTACCTGCCATTGAGAGATTAATACTCCGCCAAGTTTCCATCTCCTGTGCTGCCATTGAGAGATTAATACTCCACCAATTTCTTAAGCTAATTTCGACTTCCAGCTGCCAAATCCTTGTAATTTCAATTATTACGAATATTATCTTACGCATTTGATTCAATTACTACAAATATTATCCTACGCATTTTGATTCAATTTCTACGAATATTATGCTACAGATTTTGATTCAATACTACGAATATTATGCTACGCATTTTGATTAAATTACTATGCATTTTCAAGTTTCAAGTGCTTAGAAGGCAAGTTGAGAGCAAAATAAAATGAGAAATTCAATCTGTTTAGGTATGCATCACTTCTATTCATGTGTGTTGCTCATATTGATAGTTAAAAAGCAGATCTGCTGGCTTACTTTCAAGTGACTATAACTTCTATTTTTGTAGCTTGAATTGTAGTCCTGGGTTCGGTTAAAAAACTGAACCGAACCGACATTTACCGAACCGAACCGATTTTTTGGTTTTGTCAAAATCGGAACCGAAAACCGAACCGATCTGTCGGTAAACCGACAGTCGGTTTTGTGTTTTTTTTTTCAATTTTCAAATTTTTCACTACCTGTAAGTTGTAACGGTTAACTTAACGACAGTACCCTGAAAAAGGATACAAAAACAAAGTATGTTGTTTGTTCTTATAAATACAACAACAAACTTAAAAACAGTACCCTGAAAATAGATACAAAAACAAAAAGCATTACAATGGAACAAAAGGTTTGGGAAGACATCGTATTTAGGTCGAATGGAGGAAAGAAAACATAGATCTTCATGACTCAAAATTCAGTGCTGCAATCCTGAAAAAAAACCACGCAAAGCATTAGCATGATGACTGAAGAGCGCATACAACAATTAGCCTTGCAATAATAACTTGAGGCATATAAAGACAATCATATCACAGTATGATGGATGCATACATTTGAGGACATTCATATATCACAGTATGATGGATGCATACATTTAAGGACATTCAATAATAACTTGAGGCATATAAAGACAATCATATAAAGGTACATACTGAATATGATTATCAAGCAAGTAAATATGTTTATCACAAACCAAACAGCAGAATATAACAATATATATTATATACTAGTGCCTAACTTGACTTGGATCAGAATAGCCTTGACTAAAATAAAACCACAAGTTCTTACATCAGTTTGTGTGCACGACTATCCCAATAATTTGGTCCTCCAAGCAAGGTACATACTGAAATCAGAAAAGAGAACTCAGTTACACAAAATGATAAACATTGAAATGAACACAAAACAGAAGTGTGAACAAGTTGCATACCAATGATCCCAACCTGGCCTGCCGAGCTCATTGGCTAGCACCTTTGCCTCTACCTCGACCTCTACCTCTAGTACTAGGATCCATTGTTGATGGTCTTGGAGTAGGAAGGGGAGGCAAATTCATTGATGAAGTAAGACTCATTGAGGAACTACTCATTGAGGAACTACTCATTGATGAAGTACTTGCAACCGAAGAAGGTGTAGGAGGAAATGTAGGCAATTGAGTATAGTTCACATCTACAAAAAAAATAGAAAACATTAGTAAAATTTAGAAACATAAAAATTAAAATGAATAACAACTAACATATATAAAAACTCTTATAAATAAAATAATCCATTACTTACTTGTTTCAATTTCTTCAAGTTCCTTGTACATTTCGAACTCCGCATCCGTTGGCTCCTTGAAAAAATCAAATTCTTCAGCCCTAAGCCAATCACTAGTGCAAACTAGTGCCTCAACCATGAGTGGAGTCAAAGAAGCTCTAAACGGATCAACAACCCTCTTGCCTAAGCTAAATGCCGCCTCACTAGCAACGGTGGAAGATGGTATTGCAAAGATATCCTTGGCAATCTTTGACATGATTGGATATTTAAATTGATTTACCTTCCACCATTCCATTAGTTTGAACTCTTTGTTCAAAGCGGCCTCGGGAGCATCGGCAAAGTAAGAATCCAAGTCATTAGTTATCTCATCGGTTTGCATAGCATGCCTTTGCCTATCAAGTTGTCTCAACAAATCATTAGCACAATCATCATCATCATCATCATCAATGATGGCCACACTGCCAAAAGGTTGGGTAGTATCGGGAACACCTCCTTTATAGGCTTTATGTAAATCTTGCAAGATTGCTTTCACCATGCTAATAACACCTTCAACTTCGGTCCTTGATTGACCAAGACTAGACAAAGTCATCTCAAGCATTGAAAGTTTGAATCTTGGGTCAAGTACATTGGCAATAAACACGATCAAGTTTATTTATGGCCATTTCCTCCTCCATTGCTTTGTCCCCAATATTTGTCAAACTTTGTCTTCATTGATTGAGCCACCTTCCTCAAAATGGGATAACTCCAATCACGCATCTTCTTCTCAATAAGTTGTTGCAATGCCACCATTTCATTGAATATCAAATTTGAAGTAGGAGTTTTACTTGCACTAAGCTTTATGGTAGAATCATAAAACCTCTTAAGAAAAAGAGTAAAAGCTTGTGCATCC
Organism: Rhodiola kirilowii; assembly: GCA_033675215.1. NCBI lineage: Eukaryota > Viridiplantae > Streptophyta > Magnoliopsida > Saxifragales > Crassulaceae > Rhodiola > Rhodiola kirilowii. The sequence goes on along the minus strand of CM066196.1, from coordinate 27,578,170 downwards.
AACCAAGCTTCCTCCATTGGTGGCCCCATCCTTTTGACAAACACCCCATCCTTCTTAACCTCTTCATTAAAGTAAGCTCGAAAATTCACATCTTCATCATTCATCCTACTAAACACCACCTTATACTTGAATGCACCTTCAAGCATTTTATAAGTTGAATTCCATCTTGTAGGCACGTCCATGGGAATGTTTGACATGCTATCCATATTCTCCAAGATAGCTACATTTCTAAATGCATCTAACCTTGCCGATGAAGAGTGAATGTACTTGACACAATTCCGAATACCCTCAATTGCCTTCTCTAGTTCACCCAATCCATCCTTCACAATTAGATTGAGGATGTGACAAGCACATCTCAAATGCAAGTACTCCCCACTAAGTATTAGATTTCCATGTCTTTCAAGCTTCTTCTTCATATGTGCAACCGCCCCTTCATTTGCTGAAGCATTATCAACGGTAATGCTAAACACTTTCTCAACTCCCCAATCACGTAGACAATGCTCAAGGCACATGCCTATGTCTTCACCTTTGTGACTTGTGATTTTAGTGAAGTTGATGATCCTCTTGTGCAAGTTCTAAGAATCATCTACAAAATGGGCGGTAATCACCATATAGTTGATGTTTTGGATAGATGTCCAAGTATCCGTTGTGATACTTACCCTCTTATCACATATTACCGACTTTATTTTGCCCTTCTCAAGCATGTACAATTCCCAACTTCCACGAGCAACCTTTTTTCTATCAGGGATCTTAAACCTAGGTTGAAGCCCATGAAGCAAGTTCACAAAACCAGCTCCTTCAACCGCCCTAAATGGTTTCTCATCTCTTATGACGAACTCCACCGTCAAAAACTCACATTTCTTCTGATTAAAAACATGTGGGACTAAAGCTCCACCCATGGTCACATTAGTCAAGCTTGGTTGAGTAGATTTAGCTCCATCTCCTTCATAAAGAGGGCAAACTACATATTTTTTTCAAGTGATTGAGCAACCCTCTTGTCCCATTTTTTTTAGAATGGGCCGGCATCTCCAAATCGCAATAGTTGCATATCCCGGTAACCTCTATTTCGCCTTCACTATTTTTCTTTTCTTTTTTCGTACAATGCTCCCAAGCCGGTGAAGGTTTCTTCCTCTTCCTACCTCCTCCCGTCCCTATGGCCACCTACTCCTCGCCCTCCTCACCGCCATCCTCACCACCCACTACACCATCATCATCAGCCTCACCACCTGCTGCAATCTTCGCATCTACATAATCCTCTGCCAACATCTCATAGTCATGCGCTCCTTGGTCCATCTTTATATGTATACTACAATTGAAAAAAAACAAAGAACTATCACATATCGGAATATTCAATAGACAATCATCAAATCATGCATCCAACATTCACAATTTAATTAATTCACATTAAGAAAAAAAGAACAACTTATGCCAAGCAATTTCATTTTCAAGCATAGTGAAGATGAAATCAAACTTGAAAGTTCAACTTCAAACAATCAAACCTATGTTGTCCAATTTCAAAATCAAATGATTCAGAGTTCAATTCAAACCTATGAAATAGCAAAAGATGATGTTGCTGACCGAGAAGATGATGTTGCTGACCGAGTAGTTATTGTTGCTGACCAGGAAGTTGATGTTGCTGACAAAGAAGTTGAAGAACCGCATGGTGATGAATGCTCTGATGAGAATGAGGCTGTCCAGGAAGCAACTTCTGAAGAAGTTGTTGATGAACCCCTCAGCATACGATGCAATAATTCCTTAGCCACTGGTAATTATAGATTCATTTAAATTGATATATGACTATATATTGATCTTACACATTTGCTAAAAATTGGTATGTTTTATGACAAATTACATGTGCTTAATGATGTCATTGTCAACTTATTGTGTCAGATTCTACTGATGTACCCAGAAAAAAGCGGAAGCGTAGAGGTGTCGTATGTGGAGCTGACGGAGCCCACTGCACTGTCGTTAAGGTGCAATGTTCTCTGTGCAAATAAATTTATATTTTCCGCTACTCGCGACTTCACTGCTGGGTACTAAGTGGTAAGTAGGGGTCGAACCCAAGGGAATTAGAGGGATACGTTGTTCTTTGAGAACTATACTGGCGGGGAGCGTGTTTTTAGGTTGATTGAGTTTTAGCGCTAATTAACTAAGTGATTTTTTGGTTGTTTTTTGGTTTTTTATGCGGAAAAGTAAATGACATAAAATAAATACTAGAAATTAAAGGAAGAAGACTTACAGTGGGTGATGCGTGATTGGCGAGTCCTCCGGAAGATGAGCGATTGATGATTGCAGTTATACTAATATTAAAAGTAAATACAGGGGGGGTTTTGTAATCTAAAGAAAACATTCGGTTTCAGGGGCCTTGCATCATAGTTGTTTATCATCGACCGCTAATGATCATACTAAGTGTTCAAAGATGAATCGAGGCCATTTCTAAGCGCAAGACTTGCAACATCGTTTAAAACACTTGTTCTACTTTAGACTAATTCCTCCTTTCGAAGTATCTTAGCCTTGTGTGCATCCACCTGATCTTTCAGTTACGATCGACCGAGTGGTGTTTTAGATAAGTCGAACTCCTCAGATAAGTTTTGCTTGTTACAGCTTCCACTTACCCGAGTATGTTCATGAATCCCCACGGAAGAGCTTTGCTTGTTACAGCTTCCACTCAACCTTGGAAATTCTGACTATATATGGCACATAGAACAAGTTTTGAACACAAAGCGGCATTAAGTGCAGGGTCTAAAACATTTTACAATACAAGTACACCCCTTTAACCGAATAAAGAGTTTAGCTACGAATATCCATGGAAAAGGACATCATAACTAAGTACTTGAAAAGGTTTTTGAAAATAGTAAGAGGAGAGGGGGTGGAATACTCAAGAACCAACAGGAGTATTCCCAATTCCTACTGAATACTCAAGAACCAACAGGAGTATTCTCTACAGTATTATAATACTCAAGAACCGACAGGAGTATTATAATTTCAAACCAAACTTACAAAGTAACCAAATGTTTTAGAGAGAGAAGTGATTTACAATTTTTGGATGTTTGAAATGAGGAGGGGATGAGCTCCATTTATAGGGAGGAGAAGGGAGGAATGGATGGAGGAGATGATGGCATGTGGTTTTTGATCCAAGGGAGGAGAAGGAGGAAGAAGGAGGAACGCCACATGGGGGGGGGGGGGAGCAAAAGCCGCCGGTCACCATGGAGGGGGAAGGGAAAGCCACCGGTGGCCGGTCACCATGGAGGGGAGGCTTCCTCCCTTGGCCACCTCCAAGCAAGGCCGCCGGTCACCTTGGTCCAAAAGGATGAGTTTTGTGATTTTTGTGCAGTCTTTTCAGAAAACTATCAGTCCAATTTCGCTCCGGTCTGACTTTGGTTGTTCCTCGGTTTGATTTGATTTGAGTAATTCAATGTCAGGATCTTGAGATTTCTTCATTTAGCGTCTGATCTTGACCTTGGAATGACTCGTAACATCTTTTCAGCGTAAAATCCTCTCCTTAGCGTGTTTTCTCTCTAGAGTCCAAAATACCCTGTAGAAATATATCGGGACTAACAAGCAGAAGTTAAATAGACAAACAGTCTAATTTGGTGGGTTTTACTGTGTTTTTTATTCGTATACTTATGGTCCATCAGGAGCCAAGCTAGCAAACTTGGTGCACAGATTGGGAACGAGGATAAAGGTGTAGTACACCATTGAGGCAAATGGCCCTGTAAGTGACAAATTATGAAGCATGATGACCCACCAAATTGGCAGTTGTGTAAGAGACAAAGTGTCAATGCTAGCCCCTACCTATTCAGAACTCGACCCCAAGCACTGGGACTTAGTCACCAATTATCTCAGCGTAAGTTAATTTAAGTAGATTACTTATAACCATTACAAATTGTCATATTCCTTATGTTATGAGATGATTTTCAATTACATTTATTTATTTATTTTTGGTTTGTACAGCCTCATTTCTTCCTGCCCGAAGACGACACTTTGCTTTGGGAGTATATAACCAGAATTGCCAACAGCCGCTTCAAAGACTGGAAGTCTGATTGTCGCTCCCACTATCTGGCTCATGGAGAGAAAACACCCATAGAATTCACACACAGAGAAGAGGAATGGAAATGGCTCGTGAAGCACTTCCAAGAGCCTGCTCAGCTGGTGATGATACTTATGTTACAAGATTTTTTTTAGCCACAGTTCACTACTTTTTTGCGGCTAAAATTTTGTTTTGTTATGTAGGCAATATCTGCTAGAATGTAAGATGCAAGGAAGAAAAAGATGAACCACCATTCGGGTAAAACTCCATTCACCATCAGGGCGGTCAAGCACATGGAGAAGGGACATAAAGCGCCATTTGTTGCTGCATATGAAGAAGTGTATTCCCAAGAACCAGAGAATCGTCCTCTTATGGTAATGTTATATGTCCTGCTTTTCAATTGCATTATGTGTAAATGATAGAATTAGTTGGAATGTGAATATGTTGCTGATATATGTCCTGGTTTTCAATTGCATTCCTGCTCCGTACTATGAGTATGACATACAAACTGTTTATGTTGCTGATATTGTGTAAATGATAGAATTTAAGTTATTTCAGTTATTTGTTCAGTGTTAATAAGGTTATGTTTTATTTTATGACTCTATTTGTACTTGTACTTAGGAGAAAATGCAAGCCGATGTAAGGTTGCTGACGGATGACCATGATTCCGATGACCCTGCCAGCATGATTGCTAATGATCCCCTCCCAACAAAGATACAACTAGACATTATTTACAAAGCTGTTGGACAAAAGAAAGGGGCTGTGGTGTCTGGAGTGGGTGGCAATCTTAGGAGGCCTCCTCGCCCTAGAGGTGGGGCATCTAACCATGCCCTCAAGGAAGAGCTGAGTAAGGCGAAGGAAGATGTGGCTAAAAAAGATGCTGAATTCGAGTGCATGCTAAGGTGTTTGGAGGAAATGGTGAAACGGGGATTAGGGGCTTCAGGACAAGGGGGTAATGCATCTGATGGTGCTTCATTTGGTTTGGGTACTCTGTGAAATCTCGTTGCAGCTAATTAACAATGACTTTCATGTGGGTTAACTTTTGAATACACCTTCGATAAGGTGTATTATGTAATGTACTATGTGTTAAACTTGTTTATCTTTTTGAACTTGTTGGTGACTGTTTCTGATAGTTCATCAATGTGTAAATTAGGGCTTTCTGAATGTGCTACATTTACAATTACTATTGCTATAAAATGCAGCCTTAAGCGACTAGAAAGCAAAAACATAACAACACCTAGGCGTACTTATGCGTCCGCAATATTGTTCTTATACGACTGAAAATAGCATAATATCAGTCGTCTAAGTTCAGTATATGACATATATAAACACATGTACTGAACTTAGACGACTGAAAAATAACATCGATGTGTACTTATGCATCAGCATATACATATAATATCTGACTTACTAACGCGACTGACATTGTAAAAATACACCTACGCGTCCAACCCAAACCGTAAAAACATCGTTCCACGAGAGGGCATCAATATACTAATGCGACTTACGGTTATCCTTACGCGGCTAAAATTACGATGTCACTCAAACACTCTTACGTGACTGATGTCAATTAGTGAGTCACAATCAAACTTATGTCACATTCTTTAAATGACTAGTCTTTACGTCACTGACCCTAGTTGCATAAGACCTTATGCGACTAAAAATGTCCTTACGCGGCTATTTTTAGTTAGTGACCCCAGATGCAAAATGGTGTAGTGCTTGCAACTTCTCGCTCGCGTCAGAGCTTCCGCTTGCAGTTTGTCATTCTCTGATTGGGGACAGCCTCAAGCTTCCAGTTTGGTGTCCTCCTTGATATTTTTGGCCCCTATTAGTCCCATGATATCGTTTTCAATTCCTTGCATTGTGGCTGCGTCGAGTTCCTTTGTTTCCATTAGTATCAGCTTGATTCTTTTGTTAAGGGTTATTGACCTAGGAGGCTTTGTACTTGCCTGTCTAAGGCTATTTTTGGTCCCTTTAGTTTTGATTAAAACGTTGGCTCTGACCAGTTAACAAAAAAAAATATAAAAGGTTAGCAAAATATAGATGTAAACACATATGGTAAGTCTACAATATGGACTAAAGTTGAATATGAGAGTCATTCAATCAGTTTCCATATTCTTAACAACGAACCACTAAAGGGAAAAGATCATTTGAGAAGTGGCAAATTTGGTGAGAAATGAGAAGTAATCTCAACATTTTGATTTTTAATCCAATGACCCTTATTTTTCGATTTTTTTAATTTTAAATAACTATCACTACAAATTTTGGCTCAAGTTTACGACTACGCAAATTCAACATAAAACAGTTGAAAATAAGTCGTATGTACGACAAGTATGTGACGCTTTATGACTGTATCGCACAAACAACCGTTGCAAGAAATGTGCGACATTCTTGCATTACAGATCTGCGACAACAATACAATAGTATTGCGTCAAAAGACCCAAAGCGTCGCACAACGTCATAAAGACCAGTGCATCGCACGCCTGTCGTAAATCTGTGTGCGACGACTGTGAGACACACATGCATCAGAAACTCAATTCTTAATTATTTATATTCATTAATTATAATAATATATAAATAAGTTTGAAAAATAATATTATTTTATAATAAAATCACAGAATATATGAGAAAAATTTGCACATCAAATTTGATGCAGTTGATTAGAAAGTTTACAACATGTGGTTGATAAAGTTTACAACCATTGAACATCAAAGATAACAATGGAACTAGTTCAACAAACCGCCAAAAAAACTTCCACAAATTTCCACTAGTGTGGAACATAACAAAAAACTTTCCCTAAAAGACAATTCAAACAAGATAAAAAAACAGAATTTTAATTAGAATCTTCATCCGAGCTCACCTCGTCATCATCAAGTGACCGGATGGAGTTGGTACTCCCGGCATGCTTAAGATCAAGTAGCTGTGCCGCAACTACCGCGCGAAGATCCTGGAAGTATCCCGAGAATCGGTGTTGAAACCTCAAGATCCTCGGCTTCTGTTATGGGCTGGCCATTATGTTGTAGCGCTCAAAGGGTAGCCTCGAGCTGTGCCTGAACCAAAAAATATTACAAATTAAGAGTTACATCTTTTGTAGAGAATTAAAGAGAAGATAGTAAGAGAACATACATCTTTTTAAACACATGACATAGTCAATTATAAATAAAACTAATATATGAATCGATATGTTTAGAATTTGTGAAATGTACTAAGAAGTACCTTCATATCAGCACCATTAATGTCAAAGTATGTCCCGCCTTTCCCAATCTTGAGACGTTTGTACATTTAAGTACAGTTAGGAATCCTCTTCAAAATTATTTCCTGCACATAAGCCAATAAAAGTAGTCAAAGAATAATAAAACAACTATATTATTACATAACAAAACATTAGACATTAGTGGTCACTAAATAAGTAGATGCTATTTAAGGTCCTCATCTTCAGTAAAACAAATAGCCAAAATATGCAGTTCCATTATGCCAACTCTGAAGAGGTCATGTAAACATCCAAATCCACCAATTTTACTTGAACTCAATGCATAAAGAAACAACTGCCTATGTAAACTATAAGTGATTGAAACATCAGACATAATTAAAAAAACCATTTTTTCCAGTGAACAAAGGGTGGATAACGACCGCCTCGATGTCTAAACGTGTTATCTTTCTTGCCCCTTCGATTCTTTTTGTTTTGGTCAGACGTGGCCTTCAATTTTGCATCATGCCTGAAAATCTGAAGGAGATGATGATATTTGGGTTGTAGAGGATGATGAATGGATCAGATAGGATTGTAGAGGATGAGGAAGTAGGTGAGATAAGGAGCAATCAATAATATCGGAGGAGTGTCGGCAGTGAGGGACATACTTTAGTGCGACGTAAAAGCATCATAAATGCGTCGTACATGAAGAGACAAAAACTAAGAAGTGTCGTATGATCGTCTTAAATATGTCGCACATTTCGTACGACAGCTTGCGTCATCTTAAATAATGCGTAGTAAACTTGAGCCAAAATTTGTAGTGTATATTATATGTTTGTAAGGGCATTGTTGTAAATTCCTATCCATGTAATTCCCGATCTTACGGATTTTGTTCTTTAAGCTACGAATTTTGGTTCATTAGTTATACTATTATCGCACTGCAAATTTTGTTCTTTAAGCTACGAATTTTGGTTCTTTAAGTTATACTATTTTTACATTACGAATTTTGTTCTTTAACTCTACGAATTTTGATTCTTTAAGTTATACTATTTTTGCATTACAAATGTTATTCTTTAAGTCTACGAATTTTGATTTTTTAAGTCTACAATTTATACATTACGAATTTTATTTTTAAGTTTTACGATTTTTACATTACGAATATTATTTTAAATTCTAAGAATTAAGTCGACCGATCCTCTTCCATTTTCGATTTCTAATCATCCGTAGCTCCAAAGCCGATCCTTTTACATCCCTCCGCCGCCGATTAGATCGGTAACCGAATAGGTTGATCGGCAACTTGAATTTTGCGATGCTTTGAGGCACTCAACTTTCCACATATGTTGAACTCGGACCAGCATGGATGCAATCGAGTTTAGAATTCATCAGCCTCGCCGTTCAAAGCCGACATCTTGAAAGGTAAAGTGGCACTGGTGGCTGGTGATGTAAACTTGTTCGTCCCGAACAAGAACTAAGTCATAGAAGGAACAAAAAAACATCACACTCGTTCTTCGATGTCTTGAATAAATGCACATGAATATGAGTTGCTAGTCTAGACTTGCTTTTCTACGCATAGCTTAATCATTACTCAAATCATCATGCTCAGTCATGGAATTAACTTGATACATGTTACCTCAGAGCTGAAATCCAAATCAATTCGGATGTCTGGGAGATAGTCCTTTTTAAACCCATGAACTGCACTCTTGGTTCCGAACTCTCGCTATACGGTTACGCTTCATTGCTTCTTCTTGCACGTGATTGATTCGAGCTTCAAGGTGTTGAGTGTTTTTCGGCCAGCTATAGTGTCATCTGATTTGGGATTTCAATGATGCTTTCACATGAGAAACGTGTGGACTATCACAATGGTGGTGGATTTGTTGCCTTGAAGTGCGGATTGTGACTTGCTCAAACCGTGGTTCCTTCTCCTTTTGACGCGAGTCAAGCCGAGGGTCGCTCGTCTATTTTCCCGGTTACTCGGATTAGAAACCTTACTGCTCTCACTCATCCTCGTCCTTTTGACACGAGTCAAGTCAAGGGTCGCTTGCCTATTTTCTCGGCTACTTGGACTAGAGATTGGACGATGTGTGCCACCGTCCCGCCGAACCGCAAAAGTACCGCAGTGGCGGAGCAGACTCGTAACCATGTTGCCTCGAAGTGCTAGCCTCCACGAAATCCACATAACCATATAACTTGAGTTCGGTCCTTTGAATGTTCTGTCAGGTCTCTCTAGGACGTTTCTATCAACTCCACATCCCTGTTTATCTCAGCTCAGAAGACACGTAATGGGTTAAATTCACAAGTAAGAGCATAATTCGAATTTCGCGAGAGAAATGCATTTAATCAGCTCATCTATTTCACATCAACATTCAATACTGCATATTCAAGAACGGAAGAGAGATTTCATGCTTTAATTTTTTTTAAATGAAACGTGCTGACACAGTGCATATGCAAGGAAAATAAACGTGCTGACACGACTGACTGACTCTCCCACCCCACACTTTTGAACCAAGCCGTGTCCTCACGGTACGACTTTAGTTCAAAGACAAACAAACAAATGCAGACACAACAAAAAAAAAGAAAGAAAAGAAATAAAGAACAGCAGGACTCCCCTAGTCTGAGTCTGAAGATGGCGACTGTGGTGGAATCAGGTACGCTGGGGGAATGGGCTGATCCGGCGTCCATCCTGATGGGGCTGGGACTGGCTGAGCTCCCGGCATTACGTGGTGAAGCACTCTATAAATGTTGAACGTAATGTCCAACTGGTCCTGTGGGAGCTGTGCTGGCTGGGGAGCGGGCTGTGGCTGAGGCTGCTCTTGAGTGCGGCGACGGCGAGGTTCGGACGGACCTGCCTCCTGTGCACGAGTGCGTCGCCTCTCAGCAGGTAACGGCTGACGATACTCAGCCACTGCATGGTATGTCTAGGCAAACTGATCCGGGACGGTGGGTCTCTTCTTGATCGCCTTCATGGCGGAGAAGGCCCTCATAGTCAGAAACTCTGCAGGAATGATCTGATGGTCCAAAGCAGGCTGCCCGTGCAGACGGCGCAGCAAATACGTGATCATCCCGCCACAAACGATCGGTCCTGAGGGTGAACGACCATCCCAGAAGAGGCATAGCAAATGGCAAAAGTTTATCTGCCTCCCCTGGTCCATAGCGCTGAGGCAGATCATGTCGGTGAAGGTGAGCTTGTCTATCCCATTCACCCTAGCAAAGACAGCATTCCCCAGCAGCTTCTGAATGTAGAACAGTACTGGGTCTCGTATGAAATTCACTTTCGTCTTGCTCGGAATGAATGTACCTGTATCTGGGATTCGGAGCCTTCCCCAGGCATGCATCAGCGCAACCTCGTCGCGAATCCATTCTCCTCCTGCCTCCCATCCGAACACCTCTCTGATCTGTGGAGGAGTAGTGGTGTGCCACACTCCTCGATGTCTGTAAGCGATCCCCTCATGATCTTGCTGCCCGATGTAGCGAAAAGAGGCTAGGAACTCACAAGTATCCTCTACATCGGTCTCGCTGTGGAGGGTCAAAAGTCCTGGCCAACCACTGACTGTCAGCAACTCGCGGACTCGGTCCTCGAATCCGGTCATCCCAAGAAATTCGGCGTCCACAAATCTGCTCGCCGCATGATCGCGGGCCACGAACCCCGCGTATAACTCTTCGAATGTGGGTTCTCGGGGTGCCATGACACTGCAAACAAGAAACAGGGACACAATTAAACCAGGATAGGAAAGTAAACCAAAAAAGAGAACGGTCAACACTGGTCAACGCATGCCGCGGATCATGCACACTTTAAGTGTGTCATCCGCGGACGTAAAATTGTCTTCATCCGCGGCGGTAAAATAGGCGTGGTCCGCGGCAATCCTGCAGATTCAATCCCAGATCGTCGATCGAGTCCTTCGACCGAAATTCTCAAATCCAAGTCACAATCGAGCACGTAGCAACATAATATACTCCAGGATGATTCAAACACCGCAAATCCAACACCAATTGTCCATGATACGAAGTAAATCCTCCTAAGTTTGAAAATCCTAGAAATCCTACTACAAAACCCAAAAATACCTCACTCCGGCTGAGTTTGGTGGTGGATCGGGCAAGGATGAGGCTGGGCGAAGCTCTGGAGGCGTGGGTTGCAGCTGGGCGACGGCTGGAAGCGGTGGCGCATGGTTGTAAGAGGCGGCCGTGAGTTGTGGTTTGGGGGAGGGAAAGGGGAAACAGTGTGAAATTGGGTATTAGGGTTTCGAGTCAAACTACTCCGCGGGTTGTGACCATTTTAGCTCCGCGGTCCAACCATAAACTGTTCTTCGTCCGCGGCTCTAACATTCGAATGGTCCGCGATCCCCTCTGAGAGAAAACTGTATTTCCGGTCAAACCTATTCCGCGGACGAAGTGCATTTTTTCGGCGCGGTCGTTGCTTAATCTCTTCATCGTCCGCGGGTTTAACATCTTCGTAACCCGCGATCTCGTCTGAGGAAAACGCCTCTTCCTGCAAAAAATAAATTTCTTTCCCACAAGACAATGTGTAAACACGATTTAAGACTCAAATAAACAGAACATGAAATAAAAGTGAAAGGAAGGAAAAATAAAATAAAAAAACGAAAAATTTGCCGGGCTGCCTCCCCGCGAGCGCCTTTGTTTTACGTCGTTGGCTCGACGTTACCTCTCTTATGGTTCAGTGGGAGGTTCGGCCAGGTCGAACTGCTGAGTGGGCAGTTCGGCGTCGCCGTGATAGTGCTTCACCCGTTGTCCATTGACCTTAAAACGGTCGCCATTCTTCGGGTTCTCCAGCTCAAGTGCTCCATGGTTGAAAACCTTCGTAATTATGTGGGGACCTGTCCATCTAGAACGCAATTTGCCAGGCATTAATCGTAAATGTGATGAAAATACTAGTACCTGCTGGCCGACCTCGAAAGTGCGTCGTAGAATGAACTTGTCATGGTACAGCTTAGTGCGCGCCTTGTAGTCTGATTGGCTCTCGTAAGCCTCCAGGCGCAGCTCCTCAAGCTCACTGAGCTGTAATTTCCTGTCCAATCCTGCAGCCTTCAAGTCCACGTTGCACATCTTAAGCGCCCAGAAGGCCTAGTGCTCTAGCTCGACTGGAAGGTGGCATGCCTTTCCATACACTAACCGAAAAGGTGAGGTGCCTATCGGTGTCTTGTAGGCGGTCCTGTACGCCCACAGAGCATCATCTAGCCTCTGACTCCAGTCCTTCCTAGTTGGCTTCACCATCTTCTCGAGAATCCCCTTGATCTCTCGGTTAGAGATCTCTGCTTGTCCATTCGTCTGGGGGTGATAAGCTGTAGAGGTGCGGTGATGAACGTGGTAGTGCTTCAAAGTTGCTGCCATCATTCTGTTGCAGAAATGTGTCCCCTGATCACTGATTATGGCTTTAGGCACTCCGTATCAGCAAAATATATTAGTGCGAAGAAAGTCTACAACCGTTTTAGCATCGTCGCATCTAGTAGCCTTAGCCTCTACCCATTTAGACACATAATCTACTGCAACAAGAATATACAAATAGCCAAACGATGCAGGAAAAGGACCCATAAAATCAATCCCCCATATGTCAAAAACATCATTAACCAAAATAGGCACTTGGGGCATCTCGTTCCTAGCAGAAATATTGCCTACCCTCTGACATTTATCGCATTTCTTACAATGATCGTAGGCATCTCTAAACACATGTGGCCAGAAAAAACCACAATCTAAAATTTTTCTGCTAGTCCTCCTGGGGCCAAAATGACCACCACATGCATGCTCATGACAAAAACTAAGCACAGAAGCAATTTCATCATCAGGAATACACCGTCTAAGTATCTGGTCTACGCCAATTTTCCATAAATACGGGTCATCCCACATATAGTATTTAGAATCGTGCTTGAGTTTCAGACATTGAGCTTTCGAGTAAGAGGGTGGAAATGTACCTCCGACCAGGTAGTTCACGATGGGAGCATACCATGGTACTTTACCTGTAAGAGCATACAAGTGCTCGTCTGGGAAGGTCTCTGTGATGTGCCCCGCATCCTCTTCTCGTACTAATCGGCTCAAGTGGTCAGCTACAGTGTTCTCTACCCCCTTCTTGTCCTTGATTTCTAGGTCGAATTCCTGTAGCAGCAAAATCCATCTAATCAGCCGCGGCTTTGCCTCCTTCTTCGTCATCAGATACCTGATAGCTGCATGATCAGAGAAAACAACTACTTTAGTACCAAGCAGATAAGACCGAAATTTCTCCAAGGCGAACACTACTGCTAGTAATTCTTTCTCAGTGGTCGAGTAGTTTCGCTGAGCTGCATCCAGCGTTCTTGAAGCGTAGTAAATCACTACAGGCTTCTTATCCATCCTTTGGCCTAGTACAGCTCCCACAGCATAGTCGCTGGCATCGCACATAATCTCAAATGGCTGGTCCCAGACTGGTGCTCGAATGATAGGCGTGCTGGTAAGTGTCTGTTTCAGTTCGTCGAAGGCCTCCCTGCATGAATCTGTAAACTCAAAAGGTACATCTTTCTGCAAAAGGTTAGATAAAGGCTGAGCCTTCTTCGAAAAATCCTTAATAAATCGACGGTAAAAACCAGCATGCCCAAGAAAAGATTTTATATCACGCACCGTAGAAGGATAAGGCAGAGTAAGAATTAAGTCAATTTTTGCTTTATCTACCTTAATACCCTCGTGCGAAACAATATGACCGAGGACCACACCATGAGTAACCATAAAATGACACTTCTCATAATTGAGCACTAAATTCATAGAAACGCAACGCTCTAGTACTCTACTCAAGTTATCCAAACATGCATCGAAAGTGTCACCATACACAGTGAAATCGTCCATAAACACCTCAATAAAAACACCTATCATGTCAGAAAAAATGCTAGTAACCACCCGCTGAAAAGTACCGGGTGCGTTACACAAGCCGAAAGACATACGTCAAAAAGCAAACGTACCGAATGGACATGTGAAGGTGGTCTTTTCCTGGTCCTCAGGTGCAATGGGAATTTGATTATAACCAGAAAATCCATCGAGAAAACAAAAATAAGGCTTACCTGCTAGCCTGTCAAGCATCTGGTCAATAAACGGAAGAGGAAAGTGATCCTTACGCGTCACGGCATTCAGCTTCCTGTAATCGATGCACATGCGCCATCTGTTCTTGACTCTCGTAGTCACCAACTCACCCGCAGCATTCCTCTCAACTGTGATTCCTGTCTTTTTCGGGACTACGTGCACTGGACTCACCCACTGACTGTCAAAAATCGGGTAAATCACGTCCGCATCCAGCAATTTCTGAATTTCTTTCTGCACTACCTCCATCATAATCGGGTTTAGCCTCCTCTGAGGCTCTCTGGAAGTCTTAGCTCCATCCTCCAGCAAGATACGGTGCATGCACACAGTTGGGCTGATTCCTCTGATATCGGCAAGCGTCCATCCAATAGCGAGCTTGTGGCTGCTTAGCACCTCGATCAATCGCCTCTCCTGGTCTGTTTCTAGCCCGTTTTTGATGATGACCGGCAGCGTGTTATTCTCCTCCAAAAATGCATATTTCAGGTGCTCAGGTAGAGGTTTCAGTTCCAGTTTCGGTGCCTGCACAGTAGAAGGCAAAAACACGTTAGACTTAAATAAACGAACCTCATTAACTTCATACCTGGGTGTGAGAGGTCCCGCGGTCTCCAGTTGAGATAGCACATCAAGAATCGTCTCAGCGAACTCGTAGGAGTCCTCATGTGAGTAAATTGCATTTTCTAGCAGGAGCTCGAGTGGGTCTGCTCTCCTTTCCGGTCTCACCTCCTGGACTAGATCATCCAGTGTATCTAGCGCGTGTACCGATGCAAAATCTGGTGGGTGCTTCATGGCTTGAAATATGTCGAATCGAATCACTTCACCCTCCACCTCCATAGACAGTGTGCCACTGTCGCAGTCGATCTTCATCTTTGACGTCTTTAAGAATGGGCGACCTAATAAAATAGGAGCGTGATCCGTCGGGTCGCTGCTGTCCATCTTAAGCACGTAGAAATCAGCGGGGAACACCAGTTCCCCCACCTGCACTAGTACATCCTCAATTTTACCTTCCGGTTGCTTGCATGATCTGTCTGCTAGCTGTATGGTAAGACCTGCAGGTTCTAATGGACCAATACGAAGACAGGAATAGATAGAATATGGCAATACATTAATTGAAGCACCAAGATCGAGCATGCAATTCTCAATGCGAATATTACCAATAGTGCAAGGGATGGTGTAAGTACCAGGGTCACCGCATTTAGGAGGTACCTTTCGCTGAATAACGGCTGAGACGTTCTTACTCAGTAGTTCCTGGTCAATGCCAGTGGAACGTCTCCGGTTGATGCACAGCTCCTTTAAGAACTTCGCGTAGCGCGGAATTTGTTTGATCGCCTCGAGGAGTGGGATGTTGATTTCCACCTTGCTAAATAGTTCCCAAACTTCTCGATCAATCATATGTTTCTTTGAAGCTCTGACCTGCACAGGAAACGGAAGAGAACGATCAGATTTGAAATTTTCGTCAGATCCGGTCGCGGGCGATGTACATTTTATTTCCATCCGCGGACCGTTAAACTCTTCTTGGTCCGCGCCTGTAACTTGGTCTTCATCCGCGGAAACCTGTTCCACCGCGGGCTCTTTGCATTTTATACCCGCGGGCGCTGAGCATTTTATCTGACCGCGGAAGGCATTAAAATGCTCTTCGTCCGCGATCCGGTCTGAGGCGGACTCCTTTGTTGCGTCATTCAAATCTCTCCCACTACGCAGTGTGACTGCATTCACGTTTCCTCGAGGGTTAGGTATGGTCTGTGACGGTAGCCTTCCCGGTTCATTCTTGAGCTCAGAAACTGTAGTGGCTAGCTAAGACATCTGCTTGGATAGCTCGGAGATTGCGCCATCTGTTTTGGCCTGATTCTGCTGTACCGTGGCGGCCAGTTGCTGGGTGCTAGCTGCCAGCTCCTTCACGACGTCCTCCAGAGATTTGCTGATGCTCTGACTAGTAGGACCTGCCTGGTTGTAATTCTGCCCACGCTGCTGATACTGGCTCTGATTATTATAGTTGTTGTAGCCTCCATGTTGCTGGCGGTTTGGTGGACGGTAGTAACTGGCCTGCTGGGCTTGTTGAGGGGATGTCTGCTGTACTGGTTCCCTCGGTGCATTGTTATCATTCCTCCAGCCTTGACCGTTGGCTCCTTGCCCGTACTGTCTGCTCGGTCCAGTCCGATTGCCATAGTTCTGGTAATCGCCCACTGCATTGACTTCACCCTGGTCATCCTCCACTAAAGTCGGGCACGCGTCCGTTTTGTGGTCTAGTGCTCCACAAAACTCACATGGTTTGGCTTGAACCGGCTGCCTCCTGATGACCTGCTGCATCATCTCTTTGAGTTGTTTAATTTCCTCGGCCATAGTACTGGATGGGGGCTCGACTTGTGAGACGTTCCTGGTCCGACTGAACTCTTCTTCGTTGTTGGACTCATCTTGGAACCTTGCATTTTCAGCCACTTCCACTATCTTTCTTCGCACACCCGCTGGAGTAAGTCTCATGAGGTTTCCTCCTGCCGAGGCGTCCAGCAGCTTTCTATCCAGCTTCCTCAGTCCATTGAGCATATATTCTACGATTAGTTTCTCTGGGAGTCCGAGGTTGCAACAGCTTTGCTCCAGGTCGCTGAACTTTTCCACGTACTCATACATCGTCTCGTTCGGTCCTTGCCTGAGATCTTGCAGCTGCTTGTGTACCTGCATTGCTCTGCCCGCTGGGTAATACTTATCCAGGAACTTCTTCTGCATCTGTTCCCATGTCTGGATGCTAGCTGAAGGCAGAGATAAAAACCAATCGTTAGCAGCATCTACAAGTGAGAAATAGAAGGCTTTTAATTTAAAGTCCTCCACTTCGACTCCATGTGGCTTGAGGTTCTGGCAGATTCCATGATAGCGCTGCAGGTGTGTAGTTGCGGACTCTCCTTGGCGTCCCAAGAACTTGGGCAGGTTATGGATAACCGCCGTGTTGATGGCTATTTCCTCAAGTTCCGGTCCCTCTAAAATGCACCAAGGCTGATTCCGGAAGTGTGGAGCAGACAGCTCTCCCATGGTGGCCCCTTGAAGGTAATCCTCTTCCTCTCTGAAGACCGGCTGTTGTGGAGGCCGCGGAGGCCGTTGATACTGCTGTTGAGGTGGGTATTGTGGGTAAGGCTGAGGTGGGTATTGTGGATATGGCTGTGGGGTGTATTGTTGATATTGCGGGTATGGTTGCTGTTGATATGGTTGTGGTTGATATGGTGCGATCGGGGGTCTTTGGTTTACTGGGGCAGCCCCCCTGTTTTCTCCGTTCTGAACCATCTGATTCTGATTTTCATGCTGTGGCAGTAGCCCTCCCATGTCATGCATGCCCTGCTCGACTTCCTCGTTGTTTTCACCGACCTGGCTACTTGCATGAGACATGGTGAAACAAGTAGCAAGCACGGAAAATAACTAAATAAAAACAAACAAAAAATTAAAACAAAAAAGAATAGCTTCACCGAAGCGCAGCTCCCCGGCAACGGCGCCAAAATTTGACACGCGTCGTTTGACGCGTCAAACTTAATTATTTATGTCTCCTGTTATTAGCTAGTAAAGCGGCAAGCGGGGTCGAACCCAAGAGAGCTGGTGTGGTTCAGTTGTTCTGTAAACAAATAAATTGGGGGTTTGGTGTGAGCAATTGTTGTAAAACGCAAGGGAAATAAAACGAAAAGTATTCAATCAGAGAAAGCATTCGGTCTAGGGTTTTCTATTGTGACTCGTTCATCATTGATTTCTAATAATCTAATTTTGTGTTCCTAAGTGTGGTCACTCCGTTTCAGGTTATAACCTAAGGTAAGGCCGTTTCAAGCACTTACACCACAATCTACTCCGTTTCAGGTTATAGACTTCTAGTTTTAGCAAACCTAATACTCCGTTTCAGGTTATATCAGGTTAACGTGCGACTACTTGTCCTAACGTTTCAGTATCAAACAAGCAGCAAAAATAAGGACTGAATTGCTCGGCTAAGTTTTACCGTTTCAAGTCTCCACTTAGCTTCGCAATTCAAACCGAGATAAATAGCACAAAAACTAGTGGAACATAAAATAGCATTAAGCAAAGAATCTCAAAACTTCGTCACAATATATTGAACCCTAAACCGAATAACGAAATTAGCTACTCATAGTCATGACAAAATAACAGAAGTATTTTTTTGAGTGAAAGCAGTAGAAATTCTCTTCTTCGGTTGAAAACTTGATCTCCTCTCGAGCCGTCTTCTCCTCTGCGAATTATCTGTCTGGGAATAATGGCTGCTGAAACTGATGTCGAAAACCTAATTTATGAGAAAAGGTTTCTAATTTCGTTTTGGGCCAGATTTCCAATTTCGATTTGCTGACGTCAGCCACGGACGCTGAGGAGATTAGAGCCGCGGATCATTAAGATATTACCATCCGCGGAAGCCACCGATAAAATGGCCTGCGTCCGCGATCCGGTCTGAGATGCATTTCTTCTTTTCCTCGTCAGTCTTGACTTTGGCTCTCGATTCGACTCCATGAACTCCATGTGATGATTTTAGCACCGAAATGCCGTCTTTGAGTGCATTTTCCTTCCAGAGCTTCCGAAACACCTGAGATGCAAACAACACTGAAAAGTAAATGTTCGCATCAAAGAAGTATCGAAATAGACGGGATTAGTTGATTCGACGAGTCGTATAAATACGACTCATCATGATGCGATTGAGTTTGGAATTCATCAGCTTCGCTGTTCAAAGCCGACATCTTGAAAGGCAAAGTAGCATTAGAGGCTGGTGGCTAGTGGTGGATCCGTGATCGGTGGGAGATCTGCATCTAGTTTAATAAGCATGGAGGTTGGATTGCTGTCATGGGTCGTGTCAGTAGGATTTTTGGATTAAAAAACATAATTAATAGTTACTCTAAACCGTAGAGATAATGAGATCAACAGATTCAAAATATTCTCATTTCTCATGAGATTTAAGCTTCTCATGATATCTGAACCCAATTATAGATTCTATTTTGTTTGATATGGTTTTCTTATAAGAATGTCACGATTTCACACATGAATTATCCTCTCATGAAAAAAAAAACACATGTATTATCCATCAATTGTCGGTAAGACACAAATGCCTCATGAAACATCTTTTAAAGAGTAAGCAAGTAGCAAGTAGCAAGTAGCAAGTAGCAAGTAACAAGTAAGCAAGTTAATAATAAAAAAAGTCAATAACTTCTTTATTATATTTACGATGACTAAAGAAACCGTTGAAATAAATAAATTAAATACAAAACCGATAAAAGTCTTCTGCATTATCCGAACTTCAGTTCCATGCCCTAATTTTGATTCTTCGCAGCTCCGCCCGACCGCCATTATCGTCGACGACTCAGTGACGACCGAACCTTGGTTCTCCGACATCGATACATTTCGGATCACTTTCATCAGATCCAACCGTCGAATTTCACTTCCTCGGCTCCGATCTCTCCATCTTCGTCTCCGTTCCGGTATCAAGCTTTCAAAGGTTCTCCAACCGTCTGACGTAGTGATAACATTGAGGTTAGTGTTATACGATGTGCCACTTCTGTCATGGCATCATTTTGCGTAATGTGAACATTGCTTGATAGGTTTCGTGATCGTCTTGTAAATTGTGATTAACTGTTTATATGACTGGGCTGTTTCATCTTGTGGATTTCATGTTGTGTAATCCCAATTCAGAAATGTGAGTAGTTGCTTTGTATTTGAGAAAGCTGGGAGTTAAAATGTCTACAACATGTGTATGAGGAGGTTTAGGAGGTGCTCAGAGTTTTTTTTGAATGAATGATGTTATCATTAATCAAAAGGATGTACAACCTACAACTCAAAACTTAACTGACAAATCCTACCTCAAAAACCAATAAAACAAGGCCCTGCAAACAAAAACGCAACGCCTCTTACAAAAAGAATACCTGTAACTGAACCTAAGCAGAAAACCTGTAACAAACCTAAACAGAAACTTATCATTCTTCAATAATTCTCATAAGCCTCAGCCATTTGATGTCTTCCTTCGAACAGGCCTCCTTCTTGATCGCTCCTAGCTTCATCTTCAAGTACCATATACTTTCTTGGACTATCGTATCTGTTGAGCTAATATCTTCTCTAAAGATCTTCAAGTTTCTAGCTTTCCAAACACCTATCATGACTCTCGTAATCGCTGCTGCTATCATCCTTGTCTTTAGCCTGGTTTGTTGCATCCCTTTGAACCATGGAATCAGGAGCTCCCATTGATTACCAGCCGGCTCAGCCAGCAAGAACTGCAGCACCCTCTTCCACACCTCCTTCGCAAATTTGCACTTAAAGAAGAGATGATCTCTACTCTCGTCTGCCGACTCGCACAACACACAGGATTTATCTCCCTAAAAACCCCAGTGGCTCATCCGGTCCCTCGTTATCAGTTTATATTGAACCACCAGCCACGCTTTCAAGAAATCCCTTGGCGCATTAAAATCTTTCCACACCATCTTGTGCCATTCTACTTCCTCTTTGTGCTCTATAATAGTTTTGTAAGTGTCTTTCACTTCAAAATCGTCACCTTTCCCTCTCCACCTAATTGTGTTATTAGTGATGCTAACACATCGAAGACCGATCTCCTTGCACTGCATCAGGCGCTTGAGAACCCAAGAGCTATTGGATTTGACTCCTTCCCACCAATGCTTGCCTTTGCTTCAATACTTATCAAGCCAATCTGTCCACAAGCTAGCCCTGCTCTCCTTTTTCCCCCACATTTGGCAGATAACCATAGCATAATTCATACATTCAATGTTCTTTAGACCCAGACCTCCCTCTTCCTTATCCCTACACACATCAGCCCACTTCACAAGATGCCCTCCCTTCTTATCGCAGTTCCCGCGTCACAGAAACCTGGCACAAGTTGCATTGATCGCATGAATCACTGTTTTTGGCAGAAGGCAGACTCTTGCCCATTAAAAAACCATGGCTTGTAAGAGGACACCAATACTCTCCTACCAGCACGGGAAAAGAATCTATTGCTCTAGCACTCCAAGCGAGAAGTAATCTTCTCAATAAGGATGTCGCACTCCTTCCTACTGAAACTTCTTAAAGTGAGTGGAAGGCCTAAATACCACACTGGAAGAGGGGAGGATTTTGTGCCTATAATACCTTCCACCCAGGCCACTTCCCTTCACCCATACCTCCCGTAAAGAGGTTACTCTTTTGAAAGTTAATAGAAAGCCCTGAACACTCAAGAAACTAAGAAACCACCTCTTGAATGGCTCCAATCGCAGAATTTCTACCACTACTGAAAAGAATGAGATCATCCGCAAACATAATATGCGTTAACTTGATTCGATGGCACTTCGGATGAAAATAGAAACCCTCTGCCTTATTCAGACTCTGCATCATTCTAGATAAACATTCCATGGCAATAGTGAACAAAAAGGGAGATATAGAGTCACCTTGCCGGAGGCCTCGCTTCCCTTCAAAGAAATCGAACATCTCTCCATTGATCATAATTGAGTAGCTTGTAGACTGAACACACATCACCAGCCACGCAATAAACTTACTTGGAAATTTCAGATTCTCTAGCATAGATTTGAGAAAGTTCCAATCGATCGTATCATAAGATTTCCGAAGGTCTATCTTCCACGCCATCCTCTCGCTAATATTCCTTCTGCTATACCCATTAAGGAGCTGCTGAGCCAAACAGATGTTACCCACTATCGATTGATCTTTAACAAAAGCACCCTGCGCTGAATTAATGATGTTTGGGAGCACCTCCTTCAGTCTAC
Organism: Rhodiola kirilowii; assembly: GCA_033675215.1. Classification (NCBI taxonomy): domain Eukaryota; kingdom Viridiplantae; phylum Streptophyta; class Magnoliopsida; order Saxifragales; family Crassulaceae; genus Rhodiola; species Rhodiola kirilowii. Next base: position 27,556,185 of record CM066196.1, on the reverse strand, counting down.
TAGCTAGCAGAGAAGAAACAAATCTTGTATGTAACATTACAGCAGGAGATAGGGCGATAATCTTCGGGCTTGCAGGCCTGGCCACTCTTAGGGATTAAAGCAATATAAGCAGCATTCACACCTTTGGGTAGGACATTGTGTCTAAGACAGTGTCTAACTGCTTCACAAAGCTCCTTTCCTAGAATGCGCCAGTTACTCTTGAAGAAACTAGATGAGAAGCCGTCTGGACCAGAAGATTTCTCTTCACCAATGCTGTTCAGAGCAGTCCAAATCTCTTTGTCTATAGCTCCACGGACTAAAGATCTGCACTGCTCGCTGCTGACCAAAGGCCCTTGCGCAACTGCCTCAGGGTCAATACTACTACACGTTCTGGCTTCTCCTAGAATCTCCCTGAAATACCTCGAGAATTCCTGCTTGATACTCTCACTGTCAGAGGATACAATGCCATCTCCTAAAGTGATTTGAGTAATAGTGTTCTTAGACCTGCTTTTGAGTAAGCTGTGAAAGAACTTCGTGTTAGCGTCTTCTTCTTTGATCCACTGAGCTTTAGTCCTTTGTTTGTTGAAAAGAAACTGGTTATATTTAAGCTTCCTGAACTCCAACGCCAGCTTTCTCTCTATATCACAAAAACCAAAATCTCTTGGGTTACTTTCCGAATTACTTTGAGCTTCCAGCAGGGCTTCTCTAGCTAAATTGACCCTCTTGTCCATACCTCTCGTGCTTCCCACAAATCTCTGCTTCAGCATGCATTTCATACTTTTCAACTTTTCTTGAATCATAAAGAGGTTCCTGCACTTGTTCCCCTCGCACAAATTGCGAGTTGTTAGTTCACGAAGTTGCGCTATTATATCTTCATCTTTGATCAACGAAATATAAATGCAGATCCGCAAATGAGGAAATTATGATTTATTTACTAATAACCATATGTGGTCTGGTTTATCTTTTTGCATTTTTTATATACAGGCTATCTTACCTCAACAGTTATAGGTGGAAGGGGCTGCAGTTAGTTGTGAGGTTCTAGTGTCCATCTTGCCTCTGAGCTTATTGAGACAGTTTCATTGTTCGAATCACATTATTTAAAAATACACCGTCTAGGCTCAGGGGGTGATTTACCCCCGGTTGCTGAGTTGAGCACCTCTTCAGTAGCAAGGAGGATCAATTCTTTTCACACTGTTGCAATGGATGACATGGAAAGTGGAAATCTGGGGCCTTTTCAAGATAGGCCAAGGACATTCCCTTTTATGCGCAGCAAACCATACTCTCCTCTTGTAAGCGTTGAAACATCTTATACATTGATCGTTTTTGTGAATGTCTAGAATTCTGAACTTGTTGAGCCTTTGATGATTTTTATTTACAGGTTTTCCGGCTTCTCATGGGGATAAACAGCCGTGTCCTGTTACTATTCTGTAGAACAAATCTCTTTTTAAGCAATTTTTTTTATCATCATAGATATCAGATGCAATACGTGATGGGGCAGAAGGTTTCTTCAGGACCCAGTATGGATCTATTTCAAAGATGGCGGTGGTATTATCTCTAGTAATTCTCAGCATCTATCTGTTTCGCAGCACAAGTCCTCAGCAGGAATCATCTGGAGTGGGGAGGTAACAAGAAAGTTTAAAGTCAACATTTGATAGTTAGGCAACTGACTGTAGTCTATTTGTGATGCAGGACCGAATCGGCGTTTATCACCGCTGGTGCATTTATTTTAGGGGCTTTATGCTCAGGTGTTGCTGGTTATGTTGGGAGGTGGGTGTCTGTACGCGCAAATGTTCGAGTATCGAGTGCTGCAAGACGCTCTACAAGAGAAGCATTGCAGGTCTTTGTTGATTTTATTGTATCATAATAATGACAAGTATCTGGTGACCATAATAATAATTATCCTCTTGTTTCTGATTTTGTACAGATAGCTGTTCGTGCTGGTGGATTTTATGCGTTGATTGTTGTTGGAATGGCAGTCATTGGTGTTACAATTCTTTATGCTACATTTTATGTTTTCTTGGGTGTGGGCTCTCCTGGGTCAATGAAGGTTACGGACTGTAAGTTTACCGCTATGGCCGCAATAAGTGCCACAATGTTTAATTCCACTGATTTGAGTTTTTAACCTCATCATGATTTTTACACGTGAGCCATTTTAATTTTCATTTCTTAAATCAGTTGTCGACTTTAAAGAAATTACATTATTTCCAGTTAGGACAAATTTCGAAAGCAAAAGATTTAGTGAACCACAACAGTAGAGTAATGGTTAAGCCTCTTCTGCTTGTGGGATATGGTTTTGGAGCTTCTTTTGTTGCTTTGTTTGCTCAGTTGGGTGGTGGGATATACACAAAAGCAGCAGATGTTGGAGCTGACCTTGTTGGCAAAGTTGAACAGGGAATACTGGAGGATGATCCTCGAAATCCTGCTGTTATTGCAGATTTGGTAATCCAAATGTTTTCTTCGATATATTTTTTTTTCTCATGATGAAAGTAAACGGATAAAAATGATAATGTATCTTATGATTGTCAACAATGCGAAGATGACTTGCTAAAAGAAGGCAAGATGAAATAAAACAGTCATCATCTTTTATATATAACCATAGCAGAAGACAAGATCTCAATCCATAAGCTGAAAATTGTTGGGAATGTATAAGCTAATTATATTATTCAATGCATTAAAGGTTGGAGACAATGTTGGTGACTGTGCTGCTCGAGGAGCTGATCTGTTTGAAAGCATCGCAGCAGAAATTATCAGTGCTATGGTCCTCGGAGGGTCAATGGCCTCAGCGCTGTAAAATTGAAGGTTGGCAAGCGTCATTGTTCCCTATTATTGTTGAGGGTGATATGTTCTGAGGATCACCAATTATGATCATATATTACAACTTCTCAGTATGGAAAGAAATTTTCTACTGAAGGATTGGCCGTCTCTAGTGTACCCACATACTTTATGCTTTTTTTTATTTATAGAGTTTGGTTGCTATGGTTCTGGGTTTAGGGGCCTGGGATTATCATCAATCATGTTACCTGGCAACTGAGAATTCAATTGGCCCTAGTAATAAGTTATTCTCGTTACCAGTTCCTTTAGCAACTTTTCAAATTTGTATAGGGAATATATTGTATTTCTTAATATTTGTGAACTGCTCGCATCTGATGGTTAGTCTTATTCACATGCTTAACAGCCTCTTCTTAAGCTTTGACGTGTCCTCTTCCTAGTCAAAAATTGATCTAGGACATTTTGTTATCAGGATTCGATTCAGACAGATCTTTGTGCTGTGAGCATTCCTTATTTAAATTACATGAATATATGAAAGCTCACATCTCTTTGTTGCAGATCCATCTGGCTTTATCCTTTTTCCTCTGGTGGTCCATTCATTTGACCTAATTATATCATCCATTGGAATTTTTTCGATAAAGGGAACTCGTGATCCTTCATCAAAGAGTATTGTTGAGGATCCTATGGCTGTTCTTCAGAGAGGATATTCAATCACAATTTTATTAGCCATTCTGACCTTTGGTGCGGTAATGCTTGTCACTGTATTCGGTTCCTTTTTTATCTTTTGAAAAAATAATTAAAACTTTCATTAACCGCCAAATTTCCTCCCAAAGATCCAGTGAATAAATATACTTCCATTACCTTTTCTTTTGTTATGGCACCTGCTCGGGAGTTTTTTTTTAAAAATGACTCTTTTGAGTTTGGCCATTTCAAAATTGCCCCCTCGAGTTTCATATTTCAAAACTGACCCTTTTTTAATAAAACCAGATTTTCAGTATCCGGTTTTCTGTATTTTTCAAAACACCGGATCCCCAGGATCCGATTTTCTGTATTTTTTACAAAACCGGATCTCCAGGATCCGGTGTTATGTGCAAACGCAACACGTGGAGTTCTCTCATTCGAACACGCACATAACACCAGATCCTGAGGATCCGGTTTTGTAAAAAATACAGAAAATCGGATTCTGGGGATCCGGTTTCATATAAATGGGTCAGTTTTTAAATGTGAAACTCGAAGGGGTCAGTTTTGAACTGGCCAAACTCAAAATGGTCATTTTTTAAAAAAACTCCGTGCTCGGAAGTACATTTGATATGTAATGTAATGTATGGTGGCTCTTTGATTTTTCCTTGTTGCAGTCTACTCGCTGGTTATTGTATACAGAGCAAGCACCTTCAGCTTGGTTTAACTTTGCCTTGTGTGGGTTGGTTGGGATAATCACAGCATACCTTTTTGTTTGGATAACTACGTACTACATTGATTATAAGTATCAACCTGTACGAACTTTAGCTCTTTCGAGCTCAACAGGTCATGGGACAAACATTATTGCTGGCATCAGCTTGGGATTAGAATCTACTGCCCTTCCTGTTCTTGTCATCAGCGTTTCTATAGTCTCTTCCTATTGGTTGGGCCATACTTCAGGATTGGTAGATGAATCTGGAATTCCAACTGGCGGGCTTTTTGGAACTGCTGTGGCAACCATGGGGATGCTTAGCACTGCTGCCTATGTTCTCACCATGGATATGTTCGGTCCAATAGCTGACAATGCCGGTGTCATTGTTGAGATGAGTCAACAGGTAATATTTAATATTATTTAAATGTTAAAGCTGCTGGCGACATTCCCTAGATTTTTTATTTTATAATTATTAAAACATCATTTGCAGCCTGAGACTGTCCGAGAGATAACTGATATTCTTAATGCTGTTGGCAACACTACAAAAGCAACTACCAAAGGATTTGCCATAGGATCTGCTGCTCTTGCATCTTTCCTATTATTCAGTGCTTATATGGATGAGGTGGCTGCATTTGCTCAGCAATCATTCAAGCAGGTAATGAAAGACACTGCATGTTCAGTGTGAACCATAATATTTAATGTTCATATTCTCATCAGCTGCTCAACATTTTGTGGGCTCAAACAGGTCGATATTGCCATTCCTGAGGTATTCATTGGTGGGCTGTTAGGGTCGATGCTTATTTTTCTTTTTAGTGCTTGGGCATGTGCTGCAGTTGGTCGAACTGCTCAAGAATTTTTTTTTTGATGGGGGGTTAGAATTAGTGTGTTAGTGTAAATGAAGGAGGCAATTTACTGAAAGGCCAGGGATCATGGTAAGAGTGTAAGTCATGCTTGGTCTGTCAGCAGATCTGATTTGGGTCTTCTCATATTGATATTAATTCTTTGCAACAGGATTATCGTGAAAAGCCAGACTACAGCCGCTGCCATGCCATTGTTGCTTCTGCGTCCTTGAGAGAAATGATCAAACCTGGAGCACTTGCCATTGTATCACCCATGGCAGTTGGTGAGCTTCGTGCTCTGTTGTAGTTCTAAAACAATACAGGTTCTAAGATAAACTGCTGACAAGGATCTGTTTGCGCACACTTCGCTCGACCTCTCTGTGGATTATTGATCTGAATTTACTTTAGCTAATATTTGTTAAGCCAAGGGTGGATGGGATGTTAAGGTTTGCTCGATGAATGAAGATTGTTTGCTTGGTTTATTTGCGCAAGGTTCTGTTTGCAGGGTAAAGGAGGCTAAGGAAATCAGCCGATCGGCCAGCCGACCGGCCAGCCGAGCTCAAGTTTCTTTCGTGAAACGGCGTCGTTTCATTAAGTTCTCTAATGTTAAGATACGCGCGTTAGGAAAACGCGGTCGTTCAGCTTCAGGCGCGAAGCGTAAATGGAACGCTGTCGTCTTGGTTCGGTTTGAGCTCAGTATAAAACGCAGTCGTTTCCCTTCGTCTCCTTCAATCTGAATTTCTGGAAATCGAAAGCAATTAGGGCTCAGTTCAGTTTAGGGTTCTTGAGCTCCGAAATTGGGGATTTCTAGTTCTGGCAATTTCGTTTCAATTCCGTTGTTGTAATTCATTCATTCGATCATTCCGATCAGTTCTGTACATTCAATTGCCATTGGGCTTAATAAAATCTCTCATATTGGTGCTGGAGTAGGAACAGGAGGTTCCGAACCAGGGTAAAATTGATTGTGTTTTTTCATTTTCGTTCTTCGATCCATTGTGTGTATCGGTCACTTCCGCATAGCGATTCTACAATTGGTATCTAGAGCTTGGGGTGCACTCATGGGTCCGATGAAGATCGAGATCGATCGGTTCGACGGGAAAGGGGATTTCAGCCTGTGGCGTCAGCGGATGCGAGCGATTCTCGTCCAGATGAAGGTGGTCAAGGCTCTTGATGGTGAAAAGGCTTTCCCGGCTACAATGACGCAAGATGAGATTGACGAAGCCAAGGAGCTGGCCTACAGTTCTATAATCCTTCACCTAGGCGACAAAGTACTCCGGGAGGTGGCTAAGGAGAAGACATCTGCGAAAGTATGGCTCAAATTGGAGTCGCTGTATATGACCAAGACATTGACCAACAAAGTCTATCTCAAAGGTAAGCTTTTTGGTTTCAAGATAAGCGAGGATAAGGATCTTGATGAGAGCCTATATGAGTTTGCAAAGATTATACTTGACTTAGAGAATATTGAGGTCAAGATTGATGATGAAGATCAGGCCATTATGATCCTTAATGCCCTGCCCCCTTCATATCATTCTTTTGTGGAAACTATGAAGTATGCTAGAGAGTCCTTATCCTTAGAAGAAGTCATATCAGCGCTGAAGTCCAAACAGATGGATGGGAGTTCATCTAATGCAGCTGCTGAAGGGCTGAGTGTACAAAGGAAGTTTGGAAAGAAGAATTTTCAGAAGAAAGGGAAAGGAGGATTCAAGGCTAAACAATCAGATTCTCAGCAGCAGTCTGGTGCTAAGAAATTAAAGTGTTTCCTGTGCCATAAGGAGGGACACTTTAGGAGGGACTGCCCTGAGAAAAAGAAGCAAGGTTCTCAGAAGAATGGGGAGAAAGCTGAGGCAGCAGTTGCGGAGGAAGAGGGCTATGAAAGTGCTGATGTCCTGGTTGCAACTGGGGCTGCTGGAGCAAATGGCTGGATTCTGGATAGTGGTTGCTCTTACCACATGACTCCAAATAGAGCCTGGTTCCAAGAGTTCAGACATATGGATGGAGGAATGGTGCTGCTGGGAAACGACAAAGCTTGCAGAATGCAAGGAGTTGGATCAGTCAAGATCAAGGCTGCTGATGGGCAGGAGACCATCCTCCAGGATGTCAGGTATGTCCCTGATCTAAAAAGAAATTTGATTTCCTTAGGTACTTTAGATAAATCAGGATATGTGTTAAGGCAGAAAAAGGCATAATGAAAATATCCATGGGATCCTTAGTTGTATTAAAAGGTAAGAGATCAAATGGTGTTTATGTTTTATTGGGTAACACAATTACTGGATCAGTTGATAGTATAACTGATGAATCTGATGATAAAGTAAACCTATGACATTTGAGATTAGGACATGTTAGTGAACTTGGGCTAAAGAAACTGCATGAAAATGGTTGTTTGGGTAATGACTGTTTGGGTAAACTAAAATTCTGTGAAAACTGCATTCTTGGTAAGGCTAACAAGGTTAGTTTTAGTAAAGGCATTCATAGAACTTCAGATAAATTAGAATACATACACTCAGATTTATGGGGTCCTTCTAGAGTTCCTTCACATGGTGGTAGGAGATATTTTGTGACTTTTATTGATGATTATACTAGAAGAGTATGGGTGTATGTTTTGAAATTGAAAAGTGATGTGCTAACTGTGTTTAAAGAATGGAAAGTTTTAGTTGAAAATCAGACAGGTAAGAAGATTAAAAGGATGAGAACAGATAATGGGTTGGAGTATTTATCTCATGAGTTCCTGAATTTACTCAAAGAGTCTGGGATTTCAAAACACCACACTGTGGCAGGTACCCCTCAGCAAAATGGACTTGCTGAGAGGTACAACAGGACTATATTGGAGAGGGTAAGATGCATGTTGATTCAGGCTGGTCTTCCTAAGATTTTTTGGGCAGAGGCAGTAGCTACAGCTTGTTATCTGATAAACAGATGTCCCTCTTCAGCAATCAGCTTCAAGACTCCAATGCAAATGTGGAGTGATCATGCTGAAGATTATGGAAAACTCAGAGTGTTTGGGTGTAGTGCTTATGCTCACATAAGGCAAGACAAGTTGGAACCAAGAGCTCTTAAATGCATATTTTTGGGTTACCCAGATGGGGTAAAAGGATACAAACTTTGGTGTCTGGAAAATATTGGGAAGAGGTCTATTATCAGCAGGGATGTTGTATTTAATGAGTCTGTTTTTTCCTTACAAAGAGTCAGTTAAAAAGGGTAAGGATGTGGAGCAGGAAAAGCCAGTTGAAATACAGAAATTGGAGATTGAGGTGGAGCCTAAAGGGAAGTCTGCTACCACTGCCCCTGACCAAGTAACTGAAGAGGCCACAATGAGTTCTAGTAGTGATGAGTCAAATGATGATGAGGCAGGCCAACAAGAAGATCTCACAAGTTATTTGTTAACAAGGGATAGAGCAAGAAGAACAATAAAGCCAGTTGCCAGATTTGGAATGAATAATATGGTGGCATTTGCCTTTAATATTGCTACAGAAATATCTGATGAGGAGCCTAACTCATATCATGAAATGATGAGGTCAACTGATAAAGCTCAGTGGTTACAAGCAATGAAGGAAGAAATGGATTCTGTTATGAAGAATGAGACATGGGAACTGGTTGATAGGCCTAAGGGACAGAAACTAGTGGGCTGTAAATGGATTTACAAAAGGAAGGAAGGTATACCTGGTGTAGAGAAGCCTAGACTGAAAGCCAGACTTGTGGCCAAGGGATTCACTCAAAGAGAAGGTATAGACTTTACTGAAATCTTCAGTCCAGTGGTAAAACATAGGTCAATCAGAGTTGTTCTATCCATGGTAGCTCAGTTTGACTTTGAGTTGGAACAATTAGATGTGAAGACAGCTTTTCTTCATGGGAAAATAGATGAGGAAATTTATATGAGGCAGCCTGATGGATTTACAATTGGAAATAAGGAAGAAAAAGTCTGTTTGCTCAAGAAATCTCTATATGGTCTTAAACAGTCTCCAAGATTGTGGTATAGAAGATTTGATGAATTTATGATCAGTCAAGGTTATTTAAGGTCTGCTTATGATTGGTGCATCTATGTGAATAAAACTGAGAAGGAAGAAGATAGAGTCTATCTACTCTTGTATGTGGATGATATGTTGATAGCCAGCAGTAATAAAGGGAAGATTAAGCAGTTAAAAGAACAGCTGAACTCAACCTTTGAAATGAAAGATTTGGGAGCTGCTCAGAAGATCCTTGGTATGCAGATCATTAGGGATAGGAACAAAGGGACCTTGTTCTTAAGTCAACAAGACTACTTGGAAAAGGTGCTAACCAAGTTTGGGATGAGCAATGCAAAATCTGTTCTAACACCTATGGCCCAGCATTTCAAGCTACATAGACTGCAGAGTCCTCAGACTGATGAAGAAAAGAAGCAAATGGAGGATATCCCTTATTCTAGTGCAGTTGGGTCACTCATGTATGCCATGGTCTGCACCAGGCCTGACTTGGCTCATGCTGTCAGTATGGTGAGCAGATTCATGGCATCTCCTGGGAAAGAGCATTGGCAGGCAGTTAAGTGGATATTAAGGTACCTAAGAGGCAGTTCTAGGAAGGGTCTTCTCTATGGTTGAGCTAAGGATGAATCTGAGATGATTACAGGATATTGCGATTCAGACTATGCTGCAAGTATAGACACAAGGAAATCCCAGACTGGTATTGTTTTTACAGTATTTGGTACTGCTATAAGCTGGAAGGCAACCTTACAATCGGTGGTGGCCTTGTCAACAACAGAGGCAGAATACATTGCCATTACTGAGGCTGTTAAAGAAGCTTTGTGGCTGAGAGGGTTGCTTGGTGAGCTTGGTTTGATTCAAAACACTGTCAAGGTTTTCTGTGATAACCAGGGAGCTATACACTTGTCTAAACATCAAGTATTCCATGAAAGATCAAAACACATTGACATAAAGATGCATTTTGTGAGGAGCATTGTGGAACAAGGAGAGGTAAGTATTGAGAAAATTCCAACTGAGGATAACCCTGCGGATATGCTAACTAAACCAGTGAATTGGGACAAATTCAGGCATTGCCTGAACCTAATTCACATGGCAGATTAGTCCAGCTGTAGGGGCCAATATGAGAGGGTAATGGACCAGTTAAGGTAAATAAAGATCAAGGTGGAGATTGTGGATTATTGATCTGAATTTACTTTAGCTAATATTTGTTAAGCCAAGGGTGGATGGGATGTTAAGGTTGCTGGATGAATGAAGAGTGTTTGCTTGGTTTATTTGCGCAAGGTTCTGTTTGCAGGGTAAAGGAGGCTAAGGAAATCAGCCGATCGGCCAGCCGATCGGCCAGCCGAGCTCAAGTTTCTTTTGTGAAACGGCGTCGTTTCATTAAGTTCTCTAATGTTAAGATACGCGCGTTAGGAAAACGCGGTCGTTCAGCTTTAGGCGCAAAGCGTAAATGGAACGCTGTCGTCTTGGTTCGGTTTGAGCTCAGTATAAAACGCAGTCGTTTCCCTTCGTCTCCTTCAATCTGAATTTCTGGAAATCGAAAGCAATTAGGGCTCAGTTCAGTTTAGGGTTCTTGAGCTCCGAAATTGGGGATTTCTAGTTCTGGCAATTTCGTTTCAATTCCGTTGTTGTAATTCATTCATTCGATCATTCCGATCAGTTCTGTACATTCAATTGCAATTGGGCTTAATAAAATCTCTCATATTGGTGCTGGAGTAGGAACAGGAGGTTCCGAACCAGGGTAAAATTGATTGTGTTTTTTCGTTTTCGTTCTTCGATCCATTGTGTGTATCGGTCACTTCCGCATAGCGATTCTACACTCTCAACTTGCAGGTGTTGTGTTCAGAATACTGGGTTCCTACACAGGACAGCCTTTGCTTGGTGCTAAAGTTGTAGCTTCCATGCTAATGTTTGCAACTGTCTCGGGTATTCTTATGGCTCTCTTCCTCAATACCGCTGGTGGTGCTTGGGATAATGCAAAGAAGTACATAGAGACTGGAACATATGGAGGAAAAGGGAGTGACTGTCACAAAGCGGCTATTACTGGTGATACGTGAGTGTTTTCATTAACTGGCTGCAATGGGTTTACAGTCCAGTAATTAAGCTACTCAAAAACCTGCAGATATGTTTTGTTGTTGTTGTAATTACCGTGCCATTACTCATTACTACTTCATATAACTTTTGGTTTGGTGTTTTAATACTGGCAGTGTTGGAGATCCGTTCAAAGACACGGCTGGCCCATCTCTCCATGTGCTCATCAAGATGCTTGCAACAATCACCCTTGTCATGGCTCCAATATTCTTATGAGATGGGTTTTCCAGCAATACAACACAACGATTAATCAGTTGTCGTTGCCCAGGGGACTATTAAAATCAGTTTTTCTTGGGGTGATGATGATAGTAATAAAATATTAATGAACAGATATTTTGAAACTTATATTTACACTTGTGTGAACTGCATCAACATCTTATTGACAATTTCTTATTGGAAAATTAAAATTGGGATCTTAGATGAAAATATAAAATTAAAATTGGGAAAACTAATATTGGGACTATCCTCTCTTCCCGTATCTGGCTTTAGACCAAGAATATGATAAAGTCACGATGAAGAGAATTTAGTGATTAGCGAATTTATGTCACTTTCTAGGCTCCTTTACTTATAGATTTTGTTACGGTTTTAAGTGAATTTTGTCGATTTGATGTTCTTTTTGAGTGTTTTAGCTCACGTGAATCAGAAGAGAGTAAGAACACGAAAATAGGTGAAAGCGGACCAAAATACACCAAAGTTGAACAGAATTGAGCAGTAGGTGCAGCCTCCCTTAAAGACGAAATGAAGGGTCAAAATATAAAGAGCAACGAAGGTGCCACCCAGGCAGGGGTCCGCCTCCTCTCGATTACCATAACTATAAACAGAACGTTAATAGGCTCATTCTAAACCACCTTGAATTTGATCGAAATCACTTCATCAAATACAACGAGCAAATTCCAGACAAGGCGAAGAATTCGGAAGCACTGAAGAAGCGCCCGGGCAAGGAGTGGAGAGTAATCCCAGCGACGGCATGTTGCAGGAAAGAAAGTAGTCCAATAGTTAGTAGTGACAGAATTAGTTGCGCTTTACTCGCCGCTTTGTTGTTCACTAGAACTCATTGCTGGTAATCATATGAATGTAATACATGGTATGTGGACGAGAAATATTTGCCGACAACAAATGAAAAGAACTTCAGGATTGAGACTCTCAACCTTGGGAATAGTCAGCCCTAGCTCCTCCAGCAAGCACTTAGGGACAGCTGATCTCTTATAAAATAAATTGTACCTTGGAGTACACAATTTTAATAATTGACGCTGTTGTATGTTATTCGGTTAAAAATAATTTACTATATATAGCGTACGTAAGTCTAGGGTCGTCAAAGGAGCTACTAATATGCACATTAAGGTAGTATTAGTTTCTACTAATGTATTCTTACTGAATTTTTTGGATTTGGTTGGTTTTGGCTAAACAACTAAGAGTTTAGTACGGAAATCACTAGGCAAGGGTAAGTGTCACTTAGATTGTCCACATTGACCTAGTCTAAGATATGTTTCGGTAGTCTGCCTTTGGTGTTATTTCTTATTCTCATCATGTCCATATGAGCTAAAACACTCGACAATAATATTAAAACAATAAAAGTCGTACGGAAATGGAGCATAATCTGTAAGTAAGGGAGCCAACAAAATGATATAAAATTCTAAAGAAGTTTTCTCCGCCATCCTTTCGATTTGAAATCCGTAAGAAAATTTCTACCATTAAGCAATTCCAGGGTGAAACATTATATGAGTACTATTTGCGCTTCAATGACCTTGAGGGAAGCTGTCCACACCATGGATTAACATATTTATTTCTTCTTGAGAGCTTTCTTGATGGGATCATTCCATTAGAGCGTTCTATGCTTGATGCTGTAGCAAGAGGTTCAGTAATGAATTTAGACATTTATGACATCTGGGACATGATAGATGATATGGCATAGAGATCGAGACGGAGTCAGATGCACAAAACGGATGATAAGTCGCAGACAGTAGAAGCTGATTCAGTGCAGATCGTGCTCGACATCACATGCAACACCTCCATCACAACCTTGCCCGCAACAGAGACTCAAGCTTCAGATGAAGAGAATAAATCCACCACTACCAGAGAGCTGCACACAGAGAAAGAAATAATAATGCTTGCGGTAATCTTTGAACCACCTAAAAGTATACAAAATTTTGATACCCTTCTTCCACTTCTTGTGCAGGATAACATCATCCAATATGATCATAAAGAGCCAGAATAAAAAGAAGCATGAGAAGAAGAAGATGAGAATAAATTCAACCAAATAGTGCAAGTCACATACGAGGAGGCAATATGTTCTAGCGAAGAAAACTCCACTCCTTACCTTTGCACAGACTTGATTACTGAAAATTCTGAGGTAAGCGCTGAATTTAATATGGAATTACATATGCCTCTTGTGTTGTACTTGCAGGATGGTGAACCTAAAAAATTACAAGAAAAGGCGTTTGGTTCACTTTACAATGTGGCTGCTAGTACCTATTGTGCAAGACTAGAAACTGGATCACCAACTACAAACTGTCATTCAAAACCACATTCGTGAGTTTGAAGCATCATTAAGAGAAAAAAACAAGCTAGGTCTTGCAAGCATGTCTCTACAGTGGTTTTATTCGAGCTACCGAGACATGACACATGTGGATGGAACCCAGGATGGAGAGACAGGAGCACACCATTCTATGAGGGCTTTGAGCAGAAAGACAGAGTCGCTGAGGAGAAATTTGACCTCACACGCCCATCAGATCCTAACTTGTGATCCCTAAAGAGGTATCGTCAAGCTAGCGACGCAAAACAAAGGCACTTACAGGGAGGCAGCCTGGCAAAATTTGTGTTTTTTTATTTCATTTTATGTTTGTTGAGTCTTGAGTTGTGTTTTGTATATTGTTTTTTGGGAAAATAAATATTTTGTAGGCTAAACAGGTGCGAAACAATGCCATCTGTGAGTGGTTCACACTTTAAAGCCGCGGATGTAGTGTATTTTAGGACCGCGGGTGGAGCATTTAAGGTGTTCTTTACCCACGGGACTCGCGGACCGGCGTTGACCGAGTTGTTTCAGCAACATCCATCACCCGACGATGAGAACTAGGGGAGTACCTGTTTACTTTTGCCACTTCTTTCCCTACTTGTGTGTCTTGCATTGTCGGTGTCTTTGAACTAAAGTCGTGTCGTGAGGACACGACTTGGTTCAAAAGTGTGGGGTTGGAGAGTCAGCACGTTTATTTTTCTTGCATATGTACTGTGTCAGTACGTTTCCTTTTTTTAAAAATTGAAAGTATGAAATTTCTCTTCTATTCTTGAATATGCAGTATTGAATGTTGCTTTAAAATAGATGAGCTGATTATATTGTATTTCTCTCGTGAAATCTGAATTGTGTTGTTACATGTGAATTTAACCCACTACGTGTCTTTTGAGTTGAGATAACAGGGATGTGGAGTTGATAGAAATAACATAGAAAGACTTGACAAAACATTCAAAGGACCGGATTTCCAGTTATATGGTTATAAGAATTTAGTGGAGGCTAGAACTTCAAGACTTTATGGTTCAGAGTTTGCTCCGCCGCTGCAGCGTTTATGTAGGTAGGCGGGATGGGAAAATAGACCGTCTTATCTCTAGTCCGAAGTAACCGGGAAGAGGTGAGTGACCCTCATCTTGACTCGCGTCAAAAAGGGCGAGGATGAGAAAGAGCGGGGAGGTATTTCCATATGTTTACGGGAGAAGATTGAACCTCCTTCAAAATAAAAAGAAGAAAAATGGACAAGCTACTCACAATGAAGGAGCAAAGCTCAAGAAAAATCAGCCACGTTGTGAGTTTTTATACAACAAAAAGTGAAGTACATCATTCATACATCAAGAGCCAAAGGCCAAAGAAAGTCACTACATCAAAAGCTGTCCAACAAAGAAGAAAGAAAAAACTCAAAGCCTTGAAGCTCGAATAAATCACGTGCAAGAAAAAGCAATGAAATATAACTATATGGCTAGAGTTCGGGACAGCGAGTGCAGATCATGGGTCTAAAGAGGACTATCTCTCATTCACCGAATTAGTTTGAATTTCAGCTCAAAGGTAACATGTATCAAGTTACTTCTGTGTTAAGCATGATGACTTAAGTAACGATTGAGTTATGCATAGAAAAGTAAATCTAGACTAGCAACTCATACTCATGTGCATCTATTCAGGACGTCGAAGAAATTGTAGTGTTACATTTGTTTTCCTGCTATGATTTGTTCTTATTCGGGACGCAGGCCATTTTATGAACAGTGGTCGTGGATGCTAAAATGTGCATGGTCCGCGGAGCTAATATGCACAGCGTCCACGACCGAGTCAGCAAAACTGAGATTTGGAAGTTCAGCAAAAAAATCAGACTTGGAAACCCAACTTTTGCTATAAATAAGATGTTTGGGTTAGGGTTTCCACTTTCCAACACTCAATACTAATCAATCATTCGGAGTTTGAAGAATCAGGAGAAGGGGCTCGAGAGAAGAACAAGCTTTCGACAAGAGAGAAGAGATTTATCTACTTTCATCATTCATGGATATGAGTAGCTAAATTTCTAGTTCAGTTTAGGGTTTTGTCATTGGGACATACGTTTTGAGACTTTATTCTTAATGCAATTTCTTGTTCTCTAGTTCTTGTGCTTAATTTCAAGGATTGAATTTTGAAGCTAAGTGGATACTTTGCCGTAAAGCTTAGCCTAACAATTCAAACCCTATAGTTAATACTTATTTGTTACTTTGCCGTAAAAATAAGTAGTGACACCTAAAAAAGGCAATACATTTTTCGGATTATCGTGTTTAGGAAAGAACTAGGCGTTTAACACTTTTGCCGGGTTAAACGGTGGCGTATTACCGTTGCCGGGATACTTGGGTTATTACCTTTGAAGGAATAACCACACTTAGAAACTTTAGATTTGATTATTAGCAGTCAATGATAAACATGTCACGATAGAAATCCTAAGCTGAATGCTTTCTCTAATTGAAATCTTCGTTATTCTTTTCTCTTGTGCTTTACAAATAATTACTCACAACCCCCCCTTTCTTTATTGTTTACAGTTACAGCTTCAGCAAACCAGCTCTCTTGGGTTTAACCTTGCTTGCCACTACACTAGTTGTACGCATGAGAATATAAATATTAAGTTTGACGTGTAATACGACGCGCGTCAAGAAGGTACACCCTCTTAAGGATGTGATCCATCGACCATCTCCTGTTGATTGGGCGAACAAGAAAGTAGATCCAACACGACTCAACTATATCGGCCCATGCTCGATCGAGTAACCTAAACAACCATGTCCCATCATCGCCCGATCATACCCTTCACCATTTCATGCCCGACCGATCATAAATTAAAAGCGTACAGTTTTACCTTCTGCTATAAATAGAAGAATCCGAGCTTGGGAAAAGAGAATCCGAGCTTGGGAAAGAAAGCCAGAGATTGCATATCAATAGCAATCCATGCGAATTTGAAGTGATCAAGAGTTCAAGGAGGCTACCTACACCCATTTGGTTACTTCTTTTCTTACTTTTCTACTCAATCTCCATTTGTAAACTCGAACCCTACTCCTATTTGTCTATAGATATGAGTAGTGAGTAGTTTCTTTGTATTTTGGGGTCATGGAATGTTTGGTGAAGTCATGAATATATGGAATGAGATCATTTTTTATGGGAGTGTCATGATTGCCTCACCATGAGATCATACCGTTCAAACTTTTGAACGGTGTGATCTCATTGGATGTTTGGTCATGGAAGACGCATGTCGGGGCTGTATCTGGCGCAAACATTAACATAACCATATCACATATCACTACACCATTTTACATCCTACGCGACAAACTTTGAGCATTGTCGCAACAGTTTTGTCGCATATAATGGGTAATAGGACACCGCTTTGATTTGTTTGTCGCAAAAACTACAATATGCGACAAAAATAAAGCGACACCATAAATGTTGTCACATAAAGGGGTTTACCCGACTTCTTTTTAAGTGACACGTTATTTATGTCACATTATTATCTTTAGGCAACCTTTGTTTAGGCGACGGACTCAATATGTCACGTTAAATGTATTACGCGACGTTAGTGTAGCGACAACTTGAATTATGTCACGTAATCATAAAAATTAGAACGACCCATACGTAGTTCACATTGATACACGCCTTTAAGTTTGAAATTGATTCGCCGTAAAAGAGGGCACCTACCATTTTAGTCTTACACGACGTTGGTATCCAATGTATGTCGCGTAAACATAAAAAAGTTAAATGCAGAACAGAGTACTCTAAAGTACACCCATGCCTTAAATTCGAGTTCACCTACCTTAAATCTCTACTGAAACCGAACCAACGGACCCATTTGTTGGGGAACATCTTCAGCAGCTTCGAGGGATGAGTTTTCAAAGGGATTTGGTGAAATCTTCATGTGAAAAGCACATTTTCAAGAAGATGATCCTTATCAGCAAATGCCGACTAACATAACAAGTGATGTACAACCTTATAACTACTATATGGACGACAATGAGGAGCAAATTCCAAGGGCAAGAAGACAATTAAACTTGGATGAAGAAGTTGATTTGTTTGAGATATGGGATGATGATAGTGGAATTGATGAAGATGATGAAATGATGTTGGACGATGAAGATGATGATTATGGGGATGATGATGAAGTGGACCAAAGTGAGGATTATGCAATGCAAGAAACGGATGATGAGGCTTGATCAATCAATGGAAGATGTTGTCCGTTTGTTCATTTCAGTTTGTTTGTTGTAAAAAATTGGGCATGTGTAGGTCTCAAAATGTTGTCAAAATCTCATTTTCCTTGTAACGAAAGTCATGGGATTGTTTTGTGTTTAAACTTGTCTGTCCATTTTATGGGACACAATTAGTTACAAGTTGTCGCGTAAAACTTCGTGTTTTGAGGGAAGGTCTTTTCGATATTGGGGGGAAATAAAATTTTGGAGCGGGAGGAAATCTGAAATGTATTTCGACAGGTTTAAGCGACGCATATTAGCGTTAAGGTGCGTTTTGGCCCAAATAAATGGCCAGGCCATTTGACAACCCTACGCGTGTCTATTCCGATCGACCCCGGCCTCGCTATTCTCAATCGATCCCCAAATTCTCAATCAACTTCTTCACACCACCGATCGACCTTGTTCACACTACCCTCCAATCGCGCAGAACCGTCAATCGACCTTCACTCTACCTCCAATCAACTTCTATGGCGAAATCGAAGAAGTGACAGCGTTACCAGTGATCTGATTAGCTTCGACTTGGCTGACATGACCAACGAAGCCAAGAATCTTGCACTTCATGCAGCCCAGCTCGGTAGCCTTGGATTTGGAACCTCATTCCTCGAATGGGTTGCCTCGTTTGCCGCCATGTAAGCATCCACAAACCAATGTTTAGAGCACTAAACTTTTAACTTTTAGTAACCATTTTTGTAACCTGGATGTAGATATTTGCTTATATTGAATCGGACTAACTGGAAGACAAACATCCTCACTGGCCTCTTGATCCCTTATATCTTCTTCAGCCTTCCTTCAATCATCTTCAACATATTCATGTCTGAATTATTTCCATTCAAATTTCTTACCTCAATTTTATCATCTTTGAACTAAAAGTCCAATATATATTCATCTGCAGGGGACAGGTTGGGAGATGGGTCACTTTTATTGATGCCATCCTTCGCCTGTCTCCCATAAAGAGTACATCTCATTCATGTTTTATGTGACTAATTAAAGGCAATGCCTGACAGGCGTCGTTTGACCTGCAAATTTAAATTTATAATTTCCTTGCGAAACACTAGTAAAGCGGTAAGCAAGGGTCGAACCCTAGAGAGCTGGTGTGGTTCAGTTGTTCTGTAAACAAATAAATTGGGGGTTTGGTGTGAGCAATTGTTGTAAAACGCAAGGGAAATAAAACGAAAAGTATCCAATCAGAGAAAACATTCGGTCTAGGGGTTTCTATTGTGACTCGTTTATCATTGACTTCTAATAATCTAATTTTGTGTTCCTAAGTGTGGTTACTCCGTTTCAGGTTATAACCTAAGGTAAGGCCGTTTCAAGCACTTACACCACAATCTACTCCGTTTCAGGTTATAGACTTCTAGTTCTAGCAAACCTAATACTCTGTTTCAGGTTATATCAAGTTTAGTGCAACTACTTGTCCTAACGTTTCAGTATCAAACAAGCAGCGAATATGGGGATTGAATTGCTCGGCTAAGTTTTACCATTGCAAGTCTCCGCTTAGCTTCACAATTCAACCCGAGATAAATGAGCACAAGAACTAGTAGAACATAAAATAGCGTTAAGAACCAAGTCTCAAAACATTCGTCATAATAAAATAGACCCTAAACCGAATAAGAGTTTTAGCTACACATAATCATGAAAAGACGCATAATTAAAAGTAGAAAATCTTCTCTCTCGTCGAAATCTTCATCCTCTCCTCCAGAGCCGTTTCCGAATGTTGGATGATGAGATGATATTAGAAACCTGCCTCTGGTCTAAATATATATGCTCTAGGGTTTCTAATTCAGTTTATGGGCTAAAAACGCAATTAAGAAATAACCCCGAAAACACTGTTCACGACCGGAAATACTATTCACGACCTGAAATACTGTTCATCCGCAAACACTGTTCACTTTAGCGTCCGCGGACACTGTTCACTTTAGCGTCCGCGGTCGTGAACAGTATCCGCGATCTGGTCTGAGTTGCGGTTCTCCTTCTTCACGCCAATTCTGACTTTGACTCTAGATTTGACCTTCTATACGACTTCAAATGCTCTCGGTGTGAACTAGAGAGTTGTAGGGAATTGAGGCAGCTGCGCGACGCCATGTAGCTCGTATTTTTCTGATCAACGGTCCATTCCCAGCGCTACGCGGAACGTCCAAAGGTCTGATCTGCCATTGTGATGTTTTCGGCATAAAATGCCATCTTTTATGCACGTTTACTCCTAGAGCTTCCGAAACACCTGAAATGCAAAACCATACTAAAAAGTAATTGTTCGCATATAAAAGTATCGAAATAAACGGGATTAATTGACTCGACGAGTCGTATAAAGACGACTCATCAAACCACCCCACACTTAAACTTGTTCGTCCCGAACAAGAACTAAGTCATAGAAGGAAAATAAATGCAACACCACAATTTCTTCGACGTCCCAGATAATGCTACATGAATATGACTTGCTAGTCTAGATTCGCTTTTCTATGCATAACTCAATCGCTACTAAAATCATCATGCTCAACATGGAATTACTTGATACGTGTTACCTCAGAGCTGAAATCCAAATCAATTCGGATGAGTGGGAGATAGTCCTCTTTAGACCCATGATCTGCACTCTCTGTCCCGAATTCTAGCTATATGGTTATACTTCATTGCTTTTTCTTGCACGTGACTCATTCGAGCTTCAAGGTTTTCTGAGCTTTTCCTCTTTCTTTTCTTTTCTTTTTGTTGGACAGCTTTTGTAGTGATTTTCTTGGGCCTTTGGCTCTTGATGTAACATTGGTGCACTTCACTTTGTTGTATGAAACTTCACAATGTGTCTGATTTTTCTTGAGCTTTGCTCCTTTATTGTGAATTGCTTGTCCTTTTTTTCCTTCTTTTGAAGAAGGTCCAATCATCGCCCGCAAGCATATGGAAATACCTCCCCGCTCTTTCTCATCCTCATCCTTTTTGATGCGAGTCAAGCTGAGGGTCACTCACCTATTTTCCCGGTTACTTCGGACTAGAGATAGGACGGTCTGTTACGTCTCCGTCCCGCCTTCCTACATAAATGCTGCAGTGGCGGAGCAAACTCTGAACCATGTCGTCTCGAAGTGCTAGCCTCCACAAAATCCATATAACCATATAGTTTGAATCCGGTCCTTTGAATGCTTCGTCAAGTCTCTCTAGGACATTTCTATCAACTCCACATCCCTGTTTATCTCAACTCAAAGGACACGTAGTGGGTTAAATTCACAAGTAAGAGCATAATTCGAATTTCACGAGAGAAGTGCATTTAATCAGCTCATCTATTTCACATCAACATTCATTACTGCCTATTCAAGAACAGAAGAGAGAATTCATGCTTTCAATTTTTTCAATTTTTTTTAATGAAACGTGCTGACACAGTGCATATGCAAGGAAAATGAACGTGCTGACACAACTGACTGACTCTCCCACCCCACACTTTTGAACCAAGCTATGTCCTCACGGTACGACTTTAGTTCAAAGACAAACAAACAAATGCAGATACAACAAAAGGGAAAGAAAACAGAAATAAAGAACAGTAGGACTCCCCTAGTCTGCGTCTGAAGATGGCGACTGTGGTGGAATCATGTACGCTGGGGGAATAGGCTGATCCAGCGTCCATCCTGGTGGGGCTGGGACTGGCTGAGCTCCCGGCATCACGTGGTACAACACTCTATAAGTGTTGAACGCTATGTCCAACTGTTCCTGTGGAAGCTGTGCTGGCTGGGGAGCGAGCTGTGGCTGAGGCTGATCTTGAGTACGGAGACGATGAGGTGCAGAAGGACCTGCCTCGTGTGCATGGCTGCGACGCCTCTCAACAGGTAACGGCTGACGATACTCAGCCACTGCATGGTATGTCCAGGCGAACTGATCCGGGACGGTGGGTCTCTTCTTGATCGCCTTCATGTCTAGATATGCTGCTGGAATGATCTAGTGGTCCAAAGCGGGCTGCCCGTGCAGACGGCGCAGCAAATATGTGATCAAACCACCACAGACGATCGGGCCGGCAGTCGGGCGGTGCTCCTAGAAATAGCACATCAAATGGCAGTAGTCGACACGTCTCCCCTGATCCATAGCATTGAGGCAGATCATGTCACTGTAGTTGAACTTGTCGATCCCATTCACCTGAGCAAATATAGTGTTCCCTAACAGCTTCTGAATGTAGAACATCACTGGGTCCTGAAGGAAGTTCACCCTCGTCTTGCTTGGTGTGAATGTGCCTCCACCGGGAATTCTGAGCC
This sequence comes from Rhodiola kirilowii, assembly GCA_033675215.1. Lineage (NCBI taxonomy): Eukaryota > Viridiplantae > Streptophyta > Magnoliopsida > Saxifragales > Crassulaceae > Rhodiola > Rhodiola kirilowii. The sequence continues at coordinate 27,534,224 of CM066196.1, read as the reverse complement.
TGGCCCAGGCATCTACCAGAGTGAACTCATCACGAATCCACTCTCCTCCTTCTTGCCATCCAAATACTTCTCGAATCTGAGGAGGAGTGATGGTGTGCCACTCTCCTCGGTGTCTGTAGGTGATTTCCTTGTGATCGACGTAGCGAAAGGAGGCCATAAATTCACATGTGTCCTCTACATCGGTCTCACTATGGAGGGTCAGGAGTCCTGGCCAACCGCTAACCGTCAGCAGCTCTCGAACTCGATCCTCGAATCCGGCAAGTCGCAGAAAGTCTGCATCCATGAACCTACTCGCTGCATGTTTGCTAGCCATCAGTCCCGCGTACAGTTCTTCGAATGTAAGTGCTGGAGGCGCCATAACACTGCAAATAATAAACACGGAAACAATTAGATTATCAATAGGAAATGAAGCCAAAAATTGAACCGGTCAACGCTGGTCAACGGGAGCCGCGAGTCATGCACACTTTAAGTGTGCCATCCGCGGATGTAAAGTGCAAGCCATCCGTGGCCATAAAATGTGCATTACCCGCGGTCTGGGAAATCTCGCCGTCGATCGATTCCTTCGATCGGGATCCGTCAATGCAAGCCGAAATCGAACACATAGAAAAGTTATACACCTCAAGATGATTCAAATACTGCAAATTCAACGCCAATTGTCCATGGGACGAAGTTTATCCACCTTAGTTCGAAAACCCTAGAAATCCCACTAGAAAACCCCAAAAAATACCTCACTCCGGCTGAGTTTGGTGGTGGATCGGGCTAGGATGAGGCTGCGGGAAGCTCCGGTGGCGTGGACTGCAGTGGATTGGTGGTTGAAAGCAGCGGGGCTTGGTTGTGAGAGGCGGCGCTGGCGGGTTGAGTTGGGAGAGGAAAGGAGGGGAGAAGTGTGTGAGATTGGGTTTTAGGGTTCGAGTCAAACAACGCCGTGGGTAAGGACCATTTTAAGTCCCGCGGTCAACCCTTAACATGTTCTTCGTCCGGGTCACTAATATTCAAATGGTCCGCGATCCTCTCTGAGAAAGGCCAGTTTGTTTGGTCAATGCATATGCCGCGGGTGACGCCCATTTTATTGGCGCAGTCAAAACTTAAACTCCTCACCGTCCGTGGCTGTTAATATCTTCATCACCCGCGATCCCGTCTGAGCAATACGCCTCTTCCTGCGCAAAATAGATTTCTTTCCCAAGACTGTGTAAAATGCGACTCAAGACTCAAATAAAATAGAAAAATGAAATAAAAATGAAAAACAAAAAAAATTGCCGGGCTGCCTCCCTGCGAGCGCCTTTGTTTTACGTCGTTGGCTCGACGTTACCTCTCTTATGGTTCAGTGGGAGGTTCTGCCAGGTCAAACTGCTGAGTGGGTAGTTTGGCGTCCCCGTGATAGTGCTTCACCCGTTGTCCATTGACCTTAAAACGGTCGCCATTTCTCGGGTTCTCCAGCTCAAGTGCTCCATGGTTAAAAACCTTCGTAATTATGTGGGGGCCTGTCCATCTAGAACGCAATTTGCCAGGCATTAATCGTAAACGTGATGAAAATACTAGTACCTGCTGGCCGACCTCGAAAGTGCGTCGTAGAATGAACTTGTCATGGTACAGCTTAGTCCACGCCTTGTAGTCTGATTGGCTCTCGTAAGCCTCCAGGCGCAGCTCCTCAAGCTCACTGAGATGTAATTTCCTGTCTAATCCTGCAGCCTTCAAGTCCACGTTGCACGTCTTAAGCGCCCAGAAGGCCTTGTGCTCTAGCTCGACTGGAAGGTGGCATGCCTTTCCATACACCAACCGAAAAGGCGAGGTGCCTATCGGTGTCTTGTAGGCTGTCCTGTACGGCCACAGTGCATCATCTAGTCTCTGACTCCAGTCCTTCCTAGTTGGCTTCACCATCTTCTCGAGAATCCCCTTAATCTCTCGGTTAGAGATCTCTGCTTGTCCATTCGTCTAGGGGTGATAAGCTGTAGAGGTGCGGTGATGAACGTGGTAGTGCTTCAAAGTTGCTGCCATCATTCTGTTGCAGAAATGTGTCCCCTGATCACTGATTATTGCTTTAGGCACTCCGTATCTGCAAAATATGTTAGTGCGAAGAAAATCTACAACAGTTTTAGCATCATCGCATCTAGTAGCCTTAGCCTCTACCCATTTAGACACATAATCTACTGCAACAAGAATATATAAATAGCCAAACGATACAGGAAAAGGACCCATAAAATCAATCCCCCATATGTCAAAAACATCATTAACCAAAATAGGCACTTGGGGCATCTCGTTCCTAGCAGAAATATTGCCTACCCTCTGACATTTATCGCATTTCTTACAATGATCGTAGGCATCTCTAAACACATGTGGCCAGAAAAAACCACAATCTAAAATTTTTCTGCTAGTCCTCCTGGGGCCAAAATGACCACCACATGCATGCTCATGACAAAAACTAAGCACCGAAGCAATTTCATCATCAGGAATACACCGCCTAAGTATCTGGTCTACGCCAATTTTCCATAAATACGGGTCATCCCACATATAGTATTTAGAATCGTGCTTAAGTTTCAGACATTGAGGTTTCGAGTAAGAGGGTGGAAATGTACCTCCGACCAGGTAGTTCACGATGGGAGCATACCATGGTACTTTACCTGTAAGAGCATACAAGTGCTCATCTGGGAAGGTCTCTGTGATGTGCCCCGCATCCTCTTCTCGTACTAATCGGCTCAAGTGGTCAGCTACAGTGTTCTCTATCCCCTTCTTATCCTTGATTTCTAGGTCGAATTCCTGTAGCAGCAAAATCCATCTAATCAGCCGCGGCTTGGCCTCCTTCTTCGTCACCAGATACCTGATAGCTGCATGGTCAGAGAAAACAACTACTTTAGTACCAAGCAAATAAGACCAAAATTTCTCCAAGGCGAAAACTACTGCTAATAATTCTTTCTCAGTGGTTGAGTAGTTTCGCTGAGCCGCATCCAGCGTTCTTGAAGCGTAGTAAATTACTACAGGCTTTTTATCCACTCTCTGGCCTAGTACAGCTCCCACAGTATAGTCGCTGGCATCGCACATAATCTCAAATGGCTGGTCCCAGACTGGTGCTCGAATGATAGGCGTGCTGGTAAGTGCCTGTTTCAGCTCGTCGAAGGCCTCCCTGCATGAATCTGTGAACTCAAAAGGAACATCTTTCTGCAAAAGGTTAGATAAAGGCAGAGCCTTCTTCGAGAAATCCTTAATAAATCGACGGTAAAAACCAGCATGCCCAAGAAAAGATTTTATATCACGCACCGTAGAAGGATAAGGCAGAGTAAGAATTAAGTCAATTTTCGCTTTGTCTACCTTAATACCTTCGTGTGAAACAATATGACCAAGGACCACACCATGAGTAACCATAAAATGACACTTCTCATAACTGAGCACCAAATTCATAGAAACGCAACGCTCTAGTACTCTACTCAAGTTATCCAAACATGCATCGAAAGTGTCACCATAAATAGTGAAATCATCCATAAACACCTCAATAAAAACACCTATCATGTCAGAAAAAATGCTAGTAACCACCCACTGAAAAGTACCGGCTACCGGGTGCGTTACACAAGCCGAAAGACATACGTCGAAAAGCAAACGTACCGAATGGACATGTGAAGGTGGTCTTTTCCTGGTCCTCAGGTGCAATGGGAATTTGATTATAACCAGAAAATCCATCGAGAAAACAAAAATAAGGCTTACCTGCCAGCCTGTCAAGCATTTGGTCAATAAACGAAAGAGGAAAGTGATCCTTACGCGTCACGGCATTCGGCTTCCTGTAGTCGATGCACATGCGCCATCCGTTCTTGACTCTCGTAGTCACCAACTCACCCGCAACATTCTTCTCAACTGTAATCCCTGTCTTCTTTGGGACTACGTGAACTGGGCTCACCCACTGACTGTCTGAGTTCGGGTAAATCACATCAGCATCTAGCAATTTCTGAATTTCCTTCTGTACTACCTCCATCATAATCGGGTTCAATCTCCTCTGAGGTTCTCTAGAAGGCTTAGCTCCATCTTCCAACAAGATACGGTGCATGCACACAGCTGGGCTGATTCCTCTAATGTCTGCAAGTGTCCATCCGATAGCCAGCTTATAGTGACTCAGCACCTCGATCAATCGCCTCTCCTGCTCTGTCTCCAGCCCGTTTTTGATGATGACTGGCAGCGTGCTGTGCTTCCCCAAAAATGCATATTTCAGGTGCTCAGGTAGAGGTTTCAGCTCCAGTTGTGGTGCCTGCATAGTAGAAGGCAGAAACACGTTAGTTTTAAATAGACGAACCTCATTAACTTCATACCTGGGTGTGAGAGGTCTCGCGATCTCCAGCTGAGATAGCACATCAAGAATTGTCCTAGCGAACTCGTAGGAGTCCTCATGTGAGTAAACCGAATTTTCTAGCATGAGCTCGAGTGGGTCTGCTCCCCTTTCCGGTCTCACCTCCTGAACTAGATCATCCAGTGTATCTAGAGCGTGTATCAATGCAAAATCTGGTGGGTGCTTCATGGCTTGAAAAATGTCAAAGCGAATCACTTCATCCTCCACCTCCATAGACAGTGTGCCACTGTCGCAGTCGATCTTCATCTTTGAAGTCTTTAAGAATGGGCGACCTAATAAAATAGGAGCGTGATCCGTCGGGTCGTTGCTGTCCATCTTAAGCACGTAGAAATCAGCAGGGAACACCAGTTCCCCCACCTGCACTAGTACATCCTCAATTTTACCTTCTGGTTGCTTGCATGATCTGTCTGCTAGCTGTATGGTAAGACCTGCATGTTCTAATGGACCAATACGAAGACCGGAATAGATAGAATATGGCAATACATTAATTGAAGCACCAAGATCGCGCATGCAATTCTCAATGCGAATATTACCAATAGTGCAAGGGATGGTGTAAGTACCAGGGTCACCGCATTTAGGAGGTACCTTTCGCTGAATAACAGCTGAGACGTTCTTACTCAGTAGTTCCTGGTCAATGCCAGTGGAACGTCTCCGGTTGAGGCACAGCTCCTTTAAGAACTTCGCGTAGCGCGGAATTTGTTTGATCGCCTCGAGGAGTGGGATGTTGATTTCCACCTTGCTAAATAGTTCCCAAACTTCTCGATCAATCATATGTTTCTTTGAAGCTCTGATCTGCACAGGAAATGGAAGAGAACGATCGGATTTGGAATTTTCGACAGACGGGATCGCGGACGGTGCACACTTTACTGGTGCTGTCCGCGGACCGGTAATCTCTTCATTGTCCGCGCCTATAACCTGTTCTTCGTCTGCGGATGATTGTTCCACCGCGGGTTCTTCAAAGTTTATATCCGCGGGTGAGGGGCATTTTAACTGACCGCGGACGGCATTAAAATGCTCTTCGTCCGCGATTCTCTCTGAGGCAGGCTCCTTCATTACTTCATTCAAATCTTTTCCATTCCTCAATGTGACTGCACTAACGTTTCCTTTTGGGTTAGGTATGGTCTACGACGGTAGCCTTCCCGGATCATTCTTGAGTTCAGAAACTACAGAGGCTATTTGAGACATCTGCTTAGACAGATCGGAGATCGCTCCATCGGTTTTGACCTGAAATTGGTGCACCGAAGCAGTTAGGTCCTTTACGACGTCTTCTAGAGATTTGTTTTGCTGACTCGGGCCTGCCTGGTTCTCATACTGTGCTCGCAGCTGGTACTAGGGTGGTCTGTTGTGTCCTCCCCGTTGCTGGCGGTACGGAGGACGGTAGTAACTGGACTGCTGAGCTTGATGAGGGGCTGTCTGCTGTGCTGGTTCCCTCGGCGCATGGTTATCATTCCTCCAGCCTTGACCGTTGGCTCCTTGCCCGTACTGTCTGTTCGGTCCAGTCCGGTTGCCATAGCTCTGGTAGTCGCCCACTGCATTGACTTCACCCTGGTCATCCTCCACTAAAGTCGGGCACGCGTCCGTTTTGTGGTCTAATGCTCCACAAAACTCACATGGGTTGGCTTGAACTGGCTGCCTCCTGATGACCTGCTGCATCATCTCTTTGAGTTGTTTAATTTCTTCGGCCATAGTACCAGATGGGGGCTCGACTTGTGAGACGTTCCTGGTCCGACTGAACTCTTCTTTGTTGTTGGACTCGTCTTGGAACCTTGCATTTTCGGCCACTTCCACTATCTTTCTTCACACACCGGCTGAAGTAAGTGTCATGAGGCTTCCTCCGGCCGAGGCGTCCAGCAATTTCCTGTCCAGCTTCCTCAGTCCATTGAGCATATATTCTACGATTAGTTTTTCTGGGAGTCTGAGGTTGCAACAACTTTTCTCCAAAGCGTGGAACTTTTCCACGTACTCATACATCGTCTCGTTCGGTCCTTGCCTGAGATCTTGCAATTGCTTGCGTACTTGCATTGCTCTGCCCGCTAGGTAATACTTATCCAGGAACTTCTTCTGCATCTGTTCCCATGTCTGGATGCTACCTGAAGGCAGAGACAAAAACCAATCGTTAGCAGCATCTACAAGTGAGAAATAGAATGCCTTTAATTCAAAGTCCTCCACTTCGACTCCATGTGGCTTGAGGTTCTGGCAGATTCCATGATAGCGCTGAAGGTGTGTAGTTGCGGACTCTCCTTGGCGTCCCGAGAACTTGGGCAGGTTATGGATAACTGCTAAATTGATGGCTATTTCCTCAAGTTCTGGTCCCTCATAAATGCACCAAGGCTGATTCCGGAAGTTTAGAGCAGACAGCTCTCCCATGGTGGCCCATTGAAGGTAGTCCTCTTCCTCTCTGATGACCGGCTGATGTGGAGGCTATTGATACTGCTGCTGAGGTGGGTATTGTGGGTAAGGCTGAGGTGGGTATTGTGGATATGACTGTGGAGGGTATGGTTGCGGTGGGTATTGTGGATATTGTGGGTATGGTTGCGGTTGATATGGTTGTGGTTGATATGGGATTGCTCCGTGTGGTGCGACCGGGGGTCTTTGGTTTACTGGGGCAGCCCCCCTGTTTTCTCCATTCTGAATCATCTGATTCTGATTTTCATGATGTGGAAGTAGCCCTCCCATGTCCCGCATGCCTTGCTCGACTTCCTCGTTGTTTTCACCGACCTGGTGACGGATGCATAGTCGTCGTGTGCAAAAGTCAAGAATAAATTTATAAGTCCGCTACTCGCGACTTCACTACTGGGTAGCAAGTGGTAAATAGGGGTCGAACCCAAGGGAATTGGTGGATTAGTTGTTCTTTAATGAAGCTTATGCATAAATTAAATGCGATTGGGGTTGGTTTTGATTTTTAGTATTGAAATGTAAAGTGACAGTTGCTATTGCAATTAAAGGAAAGATTCGGTTTCAGAGGCCTTGTATCATATTTTCGTTTATCATTGACCTCTAATGATCATACTAAGTATTCAAAAGTGTATCAAGGCCATTCCAAGCACTTGATTTGCCACACTGTCTAGTCCATTCTAAGACATAGAGCACTTGTTCTATTTAGACTAACACCCCATTCCAAGGTATATTAGCCTTGTGTGCATCCATTTGATCAATCATTCCCGATCAACCAAATGGTGTTTTAAAGAGGTCAAACTTCTCAGATAAGCTTTGCCATTCCAAGCATCCACTTATCCGAGTATGTTTACGAACCCCACGGAAGAGTTTTGCCATTCCAAGCATCCACTCAACCTTGGAAGTTCTAACCTAATATGTGGCACATAGAACACATTTTGAACACATAGAGGCATTAAGAGTAGGGCCTAAAACATTTTATGACACAAGTACACCCCTTCAACCGAATGAAGAGTTTAGCTACGAATATTCATGGAACAGGACATCATAGCAGAGTGCGTTGAAAAGTAAAGGTTTTTGAAAGACATTAAAGTAAAGAAGAGAGTACTTACAAAAACCGTTGAAAGTGCTAAAGCTTCGATTCCAAAGTAAAGTGATTACATGATTGTGCTCTCAATCTAGAGAGATAAGTGATTTGTGATTTTTGGAATGAATTTTACAAAGGAGAAGGCATGGTATTTATAGGCTAAGGGAGGTGTGGTTTGTGGAGGAGGATGAAGACACTTGGCATGGAATCCATGGAGGAGGAGAAAGCCATCGGAGGTGACTAATCACTCCAAAAGCCGCCGGCCACATGGAGGAAGGGGAGAGGTGGAGAGCTTAGCCGCCGGCTAGGTGGAGGAGGGTGAGTGGTGGAGTGTGTTTTGTGATCTTTTCCAAAAGCCATCGGTCCTTTCAGCTCTGGACTGACTCTGGTTGCTCTTCGGTTGGACTTGTTTTGAGTGATTCCACGTCCGGTTCTTGAAAGTCAGAATTTGGTCGTGACCTGGAATGACTCGTAATTCATTTTCTGCTTTAAAACTATTCATTAGCCTGTATTCTCTCTAGACTTCAAAATACCCTGTAGATAAATATCAGAACTAACAAGCAAAAGTTAAATAGACAAAGAGTCTAATTTGGTGGGTTTAACTGTGTTTATGATTCATACAATTATGGTCCATCAGATCACCCCACACTTTTAGTTGTTCGTCCCGAACAATGCTATTAAGGGCGGCACACAATCAAAGTAAACTTTTAAATATGAAAGTGAGACTGTGGGACTAGATTTATCCTAATTCATGCATTACTTACTTATTACCAAACTAAACCGTGTAAATACTTAGAAGAAACTTGATACTTGTACCTTCGCGCCGAGATGCAAATTAACTCGGATGTTTCGGGAGATAGCCCTTTTCAGGCTCCTGGACTACGTTCTCGGGATCGACTCGCACTATATGGTTTCCTTGTAGCTTTTTCTAGCACGTGATTTGGTTTGGGTTTCACTGAAGTTGAGTACTTTGATTTCTTTTTGGCGAGGGACTGCTTCTGTAGTGAATCGGCCTTTGGCCTTTGATATTGAGTTGGAGTTTCTTCACTTTTGTTCGGTTAAAACCTTCACAATTTTGGCCTTTGGCCTTTGATTAGCTTCTTTGAGCTTTTGCTTCTTTGTGACTTGCTAGTCCATTTTCTCAGCCTTTCTTTGGGAGGTCCAATCATTGCCCGCGAGCATATGGAAATACCTCCCCGCTCTTTCTCATCCTCGCCATTTCGCGCGGGTCAAGATGAGGGTCGCTCATCTATTTTCCCGGCTACTAGGACTAGAGATAGGACGGTTTTATTCCCGTCCCGCCCCTTGCATAAACGCTGCACGGCAGAGATGACTTCAATCTTCACTGAAACCCGAAGTGCAGCCTCCACTGACTTCGAAAACCATATAGTTAGATTCGATCCTTCGAGTGCTTGCCAAGCCTCTCTAGGGCAATTTATATCAACTCCACATCCCTTGTTTATCTCAGCACAAAGGGACAAATGAGAAGTTACATTCTAAGTTTTTAAACAGTTGAATTTTCACAAGGTAAATGCATGAATTTAGATCTATCTTTTTCACATTCTCAAGTTCATATTTTCAAAAAGATAATATTAAGGGAAAAGGAAAAGAAAAAGCATGTTAATTAACTATGTACAAAGGTGGTTCTCACCCGACACTTTTGAACGAAGGCGTGCCTCACAGCACGACTTAGTTTAAAAGTCATGCAAGCAAATATATACAGGAAAGGTGAGAATGAAAAAACTAAATGACAGAAATTAAATGACTGAAAGTAAGATAGGTGTCGGGTTACCTCCCGACCAGTGCATTTGTTTAACGTCGTTAGCTCGACGGTACCTCATTCCTGGATCATAAGGTTGGGTCCCATGGGCGTGTGAGGTCGAATTTCTTCTCGGCTACCCTTTTGCTCCGCGAGGGTGAGGCTTCATTGACCATAGCTGCTGGTCCAATGAGTCGTGCTCGCTTGTTACTCCTTCCGGGTTTCCATTCTTTCGGCCCATGTCTTTGCCGCTTCTTCATGTTTGAATAGTTGGCACCTTTGCGAGTTTGGTTTTGTGCCATTAAATGTAGGCGACATTAAGCATGCGCCTCTGCCAATCCTCTTCATTGTGGCAGTGATGGATGGTTGTCTTGGAACGAGTGAGTTTTCAGGCGGTTTTCCTTGGCTTGTGACGAGTGAGAGTTCCTTTGTCGGCTTTTTTGGCTCATGCTCCTCCCCTAACTCCCCTTGCACCTCATCATTATTGATTATATGATCTTTGGTGGCTATGATCGGCATAAAACACGAAGGGTTAAGTTGGGACACTTTGACCATGAGGACTGGGTCTGTTTCAGGTGCTCCGATAGTGAGGACCAGGTCTTTCTCGGACAGTTCGGTAATGACGTCTGGGATTTCTGTTGGCTTGGCAGTTAGGACTGTGATTTCCTCGGATGGATTGGTGATAAGAACCGGGCCTGATTTGGGCAGTTCTTCTTCTAACTCCCTGGGATAATCTGAATGGAGCTCTTCTTCAGGCAACCATGGGTCCTCATCCTCGTCATTCATATGGTCTCCGGGGGCAATCATACTGAGGTCCGAGTCTATTTTGGGCAGTTCGGCACTGAGGTCTGGGTATGTCTCGGGCAACTCTTCAGTTAGGACCAAAATTGATTTGGGCAGTTTGGCAATGCGGTCCCAGATCAGTTGTGTAGCCGCCCAGAATTCCTCATTTTTGACCTCGTCTTGGTGTATCGGGGCACTCATTTGCTGGATGCTAGCTGCCAATTCTTCCTCCTTGTCCTCGAGTGACTCGGCAATGTGGACCTGGGCTTCCTCGGGCATTTCGGAAAAGTGTACCGGTACTGATTTGGGCAGCTTGTTAATGAGGTCCCAGAGCTGGTATGATGTTTCTTTTTGAGCCACCCATGATTCGTCGCTTTCGACCTGAATTTGGTGTACCATGTTGGCCAACTGCTGGTTGCTAGATGCCACCTCCGTTATAACGTCCTCGAGTAGCTTGGCCTGATCTTCTCTTGGTCTTGACCTCGCGGCCAAATCGTTTATCAATTTCCAAAGATCATCCATGTTTAAGTTATTTACCGAACCTCCTGCCGCGTCATTAAGCCAATTCCACTCTTGTGGCATCATCCCATTGAGAAACCTTTGAAGAAGATCGTGGTTGGTGAATCCATGGTGCGGGCAGCTCGTTACAGGGGAATCGAAATACCATAAGTACTCGTCCAAAGTTTCATCCCGGGATTGCTCTATGTTGTTGATCTTCTCGCGGACTTCAAGTTCGAAGGGTGGTGGGGAAAACTCCTCATCGTTCCAAGGCTCGTTTTCATAGTACAATGACATGGTGGATTGCAAGAACAAAAACAAAAATAAAAAGAACAACTATTCCGTTTCACAACTCCCCGGCAACGGCGCCAATTTTGACTGATGCACAGTCGTCGTGTGCAAAAGTCAAGAATAAATTTATAAGTCCGCTACTCGCGACTTCACTACTGGGTAGCAAGTGGTAAGTAGGGGTCGAACCCAAGGGAATTGGTGGATTAGTTGTTCTTTAATGAAGCTTATGCATAAATTAAATGCGATTGGGGTTGGTTTTGGTTTTTAGTATTGAAATGTAAAGTGACAGTTGATATTGCAATTAAAGGAAAGATTCGGTTTCAGGGGCCTTGTATCATATTTTCGTTTATCATTGACCTCTAATGATCATACTAAGTATTCAAAAGTGTATCAAGGCCATTCCAAGCACTTGATTTGCCACACTGTCTAGTCCATTCCAAGACATAGAGCACTTGTTCTATTTAGACTAACACCCCATTCCAAGGTATATTAGCCTTGTGTGCATCCATTTGATCAATCATTCCCGATCAACCAAATGGTGTTTTAAAGAGGTCAAACTTCTCAGATAAGCTTTGCCATTCCAAGCATCCACTTATCCGAGTATGTTTACGAACCCCACGAAAGAGTTTTGCCATTCCAAGCATCCACTTAACCTTGGAAGTTCTAACCTAATATGTGGCACATAGAACAAGTTTTGAACACATAGAGGCATTAAGAGTAGGGCCTAAAACATTTTATGACACAAGTACACCCCTTCAACCGAATGAAGAGTTTAGCTATGAATATTCATGGAACAGGACATCATAGCTAAGTGCGTTGAAAAGTAAAGGTTTTTGAAAGACAGTAAAGTAAAGAAGAGAGTACTTACAAAAACCGTTAAAAGTGCTAAAGCTTGGATTCCAAAGTAAAGTGATTACATGATTGTGCTCTCAATCTAGAGAGATAAGTGATTTGTGATTTTTGGAATGAATTTTACAAAGGAGAAGGCATGGTATTTATAGGCTAAGGGAGGTGTGGTTTGTGGAGGAGGATGAAGACACTTGGCATGGAATCCATGGAGGAGCAGAAAGCCATCGGAGGTGACTTATCACTCCAAAAGCCGCCGGCCACATGGAGGAAGGGGAGAGGTGGAGAGCTTAGCCGCCGGCTAGGTGGAGGAGGGTGAGTGGTGGAGTGTGTTTTGTGATCTTTTCCAAAAGCCATCGGTCCTTTCAGCTCCGGACTGACTCTGGTTGCTCTTCGGTTGGACTTGTTTTGAGTGATTCCACGTCTGGTTCTTGAAAGTCAGAATTTGGTCGTGACCTGGAATGACTCGTAATTCATTTTCAGCTTTAAAACTCCTCCTTAGCATGTATTCTCTCTAGACTTCAAAATACTCTGTAGATAAATATCGAAACTAACAAGCAAAAGTTAAATAGACAGAGTCTAATTTGGTGGGTTTAACTGTGTTTATGATTCATTCAATTATGGTCCATCACCTGGCTACCTGCATGAGACATGGTGAAACAAGTAGCAAGCACGAAAAATAACTAAATAAAAACAAATAGAAAATAAAAACAAAAAAGAAACAGCTTTACCGAAGCGCAGCTCCCCGGCAACGGCGCCAAAATTTGACAGGCGTCGTTTGACCTGCAAATTTAAATCTATAATTTCCTTGCGAAACACTAGTAAAGCGGTAAGCAAGGGTCGAACCCTAGAGAGCTAGTGTGGTTCAGTTGTTCTGTAAACAATTAAATTGGGGGTTTGGTGTGAGTAATTGTTGTAAAACGCAAGGGAAATAAAACGGAAAGTATCCAATCAGAGAAAGCATTCGGTCTAGGGTTTTCTATAGTGACTCGTTTATCATTGACTTCTAATAATCTAATTTTGTGTTCCTAAGAGTGGTTACTCCGTTTCAGGTTATAACCTAAGGTAAGGCCGTTTCAAGCACTTACACCACAATCTACTCCGTTTCAGGTTATAAACTTCTAGTTCTAGCAAACCTAATACTCCGTTTCAGGTTATATCAAGTTTAGTGCAACTACTTGTCCGTTTCAGTATCAAACAAGCAGCGAATATGGGGATTGAATTGCTCGGCTAAGTTTTACCATTGCAAGTCTCCGCTTAGCTTCACAATTCAACCCGAGATAAATGAGCACAAGAACTAGTAGAACATAAAATAGCGTTAAGAACCAAGTCTCAAAACATTCGTCATAATAAAATAGACCCTAAACCGAATAAGAGTTTTAGCTACACATAATCATGAAAAGACGCATAATTAAAAGTAGAAAATCTTCTCTCTCGTCGAAATCTTCTTCCTCTCCTCCAGAGCCATTTCCGAATGTTGGATGATGAGATGATATTAGAAACCTGCCTCTGGTCTAAATATATATGCTCTAGGGTTTCTAGTTCAGTTTCTGGGCTAAAAACGCAATTAAGAAATAACCCCGAAAACACTGTTCACGATCGGAAATACTGTTCATCCGTGGACACTGTTCACTTTAGCGTCCGCGGTCACTGTTCATAAAGTGAACAGTATCCGCGATCTGGTCTGAGTTGCGGTTCTCCTTCTGCACGCCAATTCTGACTTTGACTCTAGATTTGACCTTCTATACAACCTCGGATGCTCTCGGTGTGAACTAGAGAGTAGTAGGGAATTGAGTCAGCTGCGCGACGCCATGTAGCTCGTATTTTTCTGATCAACGGTCCATTCCCTGCGCTCCGCCGAACGTCAAAAGGTCTGATCTGCCATTGTGTTGTTTTCGGCATAAAATGCCGTCTTTTATGCACGTTTCCTCCTAGAGCTTCGGAAACACCTGAAATGCAAAACCATACTAAAAACTAATTGTTCGCATATAAAAGTGTCGAAATAATTGGGATTAATTGACTCGACGAGTCGTATAAATACGACTCATCAATGCCGCATAAGAGTAAAAACATTACGCGACAACTGTGATTTTAAAAATTTCGCGCGACATTACACTACTAGGCTTTCTGTCATTACGTGACAGAAAAAAACTATCTCTTAATCTGCAAAATGGTGTAGTATATCAATAGATTGCTGAGGTTCAGGTCCGTAAAGCAAACCCACTCACCATCTTTGGTTAGTTGGGCATCATAACACAAAATTGTATCGGGTGAGCTATTATTCGAAGCGAATGCATAGGAATAATAACTGGAATCAGAACAGAGCCCTGAGAATCCACCGCCCGTAACAAAAAAAGACACATGCCCTATGTTAATAACAAATGTGATAACTCACATCACAAATTTAAATAATTGAGTGGACTAAACAAAAATGTAATATATAAATCATAATCAAGCAACCAATTTTGTTACAAAAATCGTTGAAGATTTCTCACAACACACCACTAGACTGTTTTTTCCACAGCCCTAATTAACATAATTAGGTCTTAAAACTCAAAAACATTATGGGAAATTTCACAAGCAAGAGTCCCATGAAGTGTCATCTAAGAGTTGTTGCTGCTGATATAAGCAAAAGCTACAAAAGCGGAGCAGAAGATGAAATTATGTCATCTATACCAAGATGATATCTAGGCGATGTTCTGACAGTTTCTGGAACATCTTAACAGAAAGCTTGCAGAATAGAAAAAATGGCACACACGATGTAATACCCAGTTCGGCATCCAGTCTACTCTAGGGGTTTTCCTAAGCCCGGTGAAAAGCAAATCTTATAATCAGAGTTTAGAACGAACTTACATTTACAAGACGCCCTCTTTAAATCACCAAACCTCTAACACTCTTGAAGACTTTGCGATCTAGGCTGCGCCTAGATACGAGACTCCCTCCCGTTGATCACCATTGGATCTTCTCTCGAAGATTAGAGTCTTCTCTCGATTGCGCAGTAGCAAACAACGTGTGTGTGCATCGAAATGTCTCCCTTAGTCAATCTCAAACAGCACACTGAACAGACTGACTCATCGGCTTTACTTTTTGGTGAGAAAAGCTCAGGCCGATCGTCTAACGTCCACCTCTACATAAGAAAAGTTACAGCCTGGATGCTGGTAATTTCCACACAATCTAGCTTTGATTCACATATTACTTAATTAATTGATTTGTATTGTTGGGTTGGAATAATGCTACTCGCATCTAATCCAAATACTTACAAACTGCCAAAAGATTGAAGGAGAATTACTTTGTTACTTTTACGCATTCTTCTTATTGTTTTAGGTTGGATATTATTGGACTTTAAACTAGCTCATCGACCATGAAAGGAGTGAGAGATCAATATCTAAACGACGTCATTTTGCTGAGGCGCGAAGTATTTAACGGAGCGGCGCCATTTTGTTCTAGCGCGAGGAGTTCGAGTTTGGCAAAGACGACATCGTTTGGTTCTAGGTCTTCTTTGTAATTTAGTTTTGGTTTGATTGTACTTTTGTTAACTAAGGGGGTCAGTTTGTATTTAGGGTCTAGTACAAAACGCAAGAAATGCACGTATCAATCTAATTCGAATTTCCCCCCAAATACTCTCCCCACTATTCTTTCTGGCCTTCTCGCTTAAGCTCCGATCACCGTCGATGGGACTCCGGGTGATCTTCTTCATGGTATCAGAGCGGAAATCGTTATCCGTTTTGTTTCTTGAAGATCGCAGTTCATTTGGTGCAAGTTTTACATTTTTGATTCTTGACTGAATATGGCTAGGGTTCGTGAAGAAATACAACCTGAAAATGCAATTTGGTCTTAGAATGTTGTCCGACTTGATCATTTGGTGGATGATCCTTACCATTTTAACAGTAATGAGATCACCGGTTCCTCAATTGTGAGTGAAGTTTTACTCGGTAGACATAATTTTGTTTCTTGGGCGAAATCCATGGAGATAGCACTCTCATTTCGATCCAAACTTGAATTCGTTTTAGGTGAGCATCCTAAACCGACTGATCCTATTTTACGTGCTAAATGGAAGCATTGCAAAGATGACAAGTATCAGATGTTTGCTAACTGTTGTTGCTATCAGACAATGGCCCATTTTTAAATTTGATGTAGACAATGCCTTCTTACATGGATCTCTTGAAGAAGAAGTGTATATGAAACTTACTACTGGCTTCTATGAGAATGAAAGAGCAGCAGGCAAAGTGTGTAAAATGACAAAGATTAGCTATGGATTAAAACAATCATCTCGCCAATGGTTTTCCAAATTTACCGAGGCAATGCACCAATTTGGCTTTGTTCAATCCTTTACTGACTTCTCTCTTTCACTCTACAATCTGGAGGTGACTTTATCTTACTACTGGTATATGTAGATGATGTGGTCCTTACAGGCACATCATTGAAAATCATTGAAGAGATCAAGGATTTTATACATAATAAATTCAGAATCAAGGAATTGGGCACACTAAAGTACTTCCTTGGGCTTGAGGTTGCAAGAAATTCCACTGGAATATTTCTCCATTAGAGGAAGTATGCTCTTGATCTCTTAGCTGACAATGATATGCTAGTATGCAAACCCCCCAAGACACCACTACTTGTGAAACATCAACTCGGCCTTTCCATATCTGAGCATCTACCTAATCCTATGGTGTACAGGAAACTAGTTGGCAAATTGATCTACCTCACCATTACAAGGCCTGATCTATCACACTCAGTCCACATTCTAAGCCAGTACATGAATACTCCTAATGAAGATCACCTAAAAGCAAGTCATAGACTATTGAGATACATCAAGAAAGCTCCAGCTCAAGGCCTTTTCTTTGATGCAACTTCTCAGCTCAAGATGACAGCTGACGTTCAGTCACTGAGTTTTGTGTTTTCATTGTAAATTCACTGGTTTCATGGAGAACAAAGAAACATGCCATAGAATCAAGATCATCAGCTGAATGACCAATGGCCGCAGTTTGCTCTGACATTTTGTGGCTTGTAAGACTCCTTTTAGACATGCATGCTGAAATTCCTACACCTGTGCATCTGTACTGTCACAATCAAGCCGACATTCACATTGCAAAGAACCTTTATTCCACGAGAGGACGAAACATATAGAGCTTGACTGCCATTTTGTTCACCTTCACATCAGCAACAAGGTCTTACTCCTTTTCATGTGTCGACTCAAGAAGAACCAGCACACCTTTTCACCAATCCACTGACTTCCGAACAACTTCAACATCTCCTCTGCAAGCCGGTAGTGTCCAATTTCCTCCACTCGCTAGCTTGAGGGGGGTATTAGAGCTTAAACCTAGTTGACCGTCCATGGAAGGAGTGAGAGATCAGTATCTAAATGACAGCGTCAACGGAGTGGCGTCGTTTTTTCTAGCGCGAGGAGTTTGAGTTTGGCGAAGACAACATCGTTTGGTTCTGGGCCTTCTTTTTAATTTAGTTTTGGTTTAATTGTACTTTTGTTAACAAAGGGGGTCAGTTTGTATTTAGGGTCTAATATAAAAATGCACCAAATGCTGCATATCAATCTAATTCAAATTTTCGCCTAAATACTCCGCCCGCCATTCTTTCCGGCCCTGTCGCCTGAGCAACTATCGTCGTCGATCGGACTCCGGATTGTGATCTTCTTCAGTTATTAAACGAATAAAAGGAACAAGGACCTCTACTTACAAGATTTATCATATTCCAAATGTTTGTTTCCTTTCTTTCATTTATTTTTTTCATTGATATGGAATTTATCATTATTATTTCCACATTACTGTAAAGTAGGGACGCACAATTTGAGATTGGACCGGATAGGATTTTACGGGTCGATCCAAGACCGGACCGTAAAAATTTAGGTCCGGATCGGTCCGGTCCTCGGTCCATAATTTTCATAAATTTAGATCCATCAGTCTGACCCGGACCGTAAAATTCCGGTCCTGCCTGAACCGTAAAATTAAGGGTATTCGGTTCGGTTTGGTTCACTTTTTACACAAAATCCAGTCCACGGTCCGGTCACGGCCATATATACCCCGGTCCGATCCACGGTCTAAAGTTTTGAAAAATTCCGGTCCACCGGTCCAGACCGGTTGTCAGGGAAGAAGCCAGGAATTCAAACTTACCAGGGCTGGAAGTTAGTGACGTAAAATTTTTTTTTGACTACCAAATAGTGCTCACCACCACTTTCTTCACACACATATACCCAATTTTCCAACTATCCCTCACATGAAGAAAATCGAGTGGTGACAATCAAAATCAAACTCGACTCAACGTGGTGGTAGTTTCTGCGATCTATATCTGCATAGGATTTGTAGGCATAGCCCTTGAATCTTCCCTCGAAGAGATATTCCTTGTTTGCTGACTGTTTAGTAGACACGTTGTCTTTGAACTGTTAGTCGTATAATGCAAACAAAGTACATATCCCCCACAGATATATTCTTGACACAATTTTGGTTCTCATGGTGGCCCTCGTTATGGCCATAAAACCCCTGTCTGTTTCTGTGAGATTTATCCAAGAATTATGCCCAATTAATTCTCTTAAGAAGCGGCCCAACTTCTTCTCACATAGGTGATTCTTTCGCGTCGCATAGGTGCAGAGCACAATATGTGATTATTCAAGTAGTCCCGCACTACTCGTCGGAATCCCAGCCATCCGATTTCTTCCTGAATTTTTTAAGAGCTTTTAGGCTCAACCTTGTGCGGGAGTCATTGTTTAGTAAGGAATGAGATAGGGTTTTTAACCTCATGGAAAGATAGTCAACCCCCACAATGACCACACTCAGTCTCAGCAATTAGGTTGTCCCTTTGAACAACGTGCTTGGGATCTCAAGTCATCATGGTTGGGTTTTCCTTTGCCTCGACTATATTTCCCAAGGGGCTTAAGCCTGTTGTTTGATGTTATCAATCAAAAGGCTTACGTCTCATTCCTTTGGACAACTTCTCTATTTGGTCCCTACTTAACCATTAGGTCAGCAGATCCGCAATTAATATTCTCTTTGGACCTCACATAGTCAATAGTAATGACTTATGTGTAGAGAAGTTGTCTGATGGTATTATGTCATCGATGTATATGTCGAGACTTACCATAACACATGTGCCCTACCAATCAATGATTGATTAACGCTGACAAAAGTTTTATCCATCCAGGAATATCCTCCTACTCAGCTTTTTCGCTACATTTACCAAATGCGACGAATTCAGCCTCCAAATGGATTGGGTTACCATAATTTGTTTGGAGGATTTCGAAGGCATATTCGCACATCACATATAGCCACTCGTGGCCTAAGAATGTTATATATCAAATATCTAAATGACATCATTGAAACCCTCAATGACCTCCGAATATCTGGTATAGTGTAGATAATAATTATGAGTAAATTGTAAGTACTTAAGTACTCTCACGATAGCCTTCCATTGTGCATTTCATGGATTACTCGTGAATCTCACCAGTTTATTCACAGTGTAAGCAATGCCTTGTCTAGTACAACTCATCAAGTACATTAGACTGCCTATCAGTGTAGTATATTCCACTTGGAAGATGCATTCACCTTTATTCTTAGACATGTGTTGATTCACATCAACAAGAATTCTGGACAATCTTGGACTATTTTCTGCAAATTTGTCCAAGAATTTGTCAATGTAGTATGATTGACTTACGAGTCTATCTGACCTCCGTGTAATTTTGATGCCCAAAATTACATCGGCCACTCTCAAAGCCTTCATATCAAACTTCCAGTTCACTAAGGACTTGGACTTTCTCATATTCTCATTGCTACCCACAGTAAGCATGAAATCAACGTAAAGACATTGAACCTCGTATCCGTGTTCAGTGTTTCAAATGTATACACATTTTCGACACTCGTTTATTTGACATCATTTCACTATCAAATTTGTCATGTACTGCTTTGGTGCTTGCTTTAGGACACAAATAGTCTTAACAAGTTTACAAACTTTGGTCTCTCGCCCAGCAACAACTAAACGTTAGGGTTGTTTGTAAACCTCTTCCTCAAGTACTTTATTGAGGAATACTATCTTTACATCCATCTAGTAATCTTCCAGATTGCGCAACGCAGCAATGCCCACAACCATCCTGATTGATGTTGTTCTCGTCACCAGATTAGATATCAAAGTAGTATATACCTTTCTTTATATATACTTTGTCATTACAAGTCTCGTCTTGTATGTCGCTGTAGATCCATTTACATTCATCTTCCTCTTGAAGATCCACTTCGAGCCAAGTGATTTACTTCCAAGAGGAAGGTCAACCAATTCCCAATGGTGGTCTTATAGGATGGAGTCTACTTCACACCTTTTGGGATCCTGCACCGAACTGAAAACCTCTTTATATGTTTGAGGTTCAACCAAGCATGTAGGTTAGAAAATCAGCTCTAAATGATTTCTCTATCCTACCTCGCTTATTTCATCTAAGGTTCCTCCGAGTCAATCTCGAGTTTAGGTTCTTCCTCATTATCTTGTTCTTGAGGTATTTCTTTAATATCCTTCAATAACTGAGAGGAACTCAACATACCTCCCTTATTGTTATAAGGAAATACTGATGGACCATAATTATACGAATCAAAAACACAGTTAAACCCACTAAATTAGACTGTTTGTCTATTTAACTTTTGCTTGTTAGTTCCGATATTTATCTACAGGGCATTTTAGAGACTAGAGAGAATACACGCTATGGAGGAGTTCTTACGCAGAAAAGATGTTACGAGTCATTCCGAGGTCAAGATCAGACGCCGACTGAAGAAATATCAAGATCCTGACATGGAATCACTCAAAACAAATCAAACCGAAGAGCAACCGAAGTCAGTCTGGAGCTGAAATACACCGATAGTTTTGTGAAAACTTCACAAAACTCACACTCACTCACATACATCCCCCTAGACGGCAGCTCCCCCCTCACACCTCCTCTCCTCCACTCCCCTTCCTCCACATGGGGGGGGGGGGGGGGCGGCTATGGCTTCTCCTCCAAGTGGGACCGGCGGCTTTGAGCTCCATCCATTGATGCTTGCCATGTGTGTTGATCTTCACCACACACCTTCTCCTCCTCCTTGGCTATAAATACATGTCTCTTCTCATTTGTAAATCATCCACATTCACAAACACTTATCTCTCTAAAGGTTTTGGTACTTTGTAAGCTTGGTTTGAAATCTATAATATTCTTGTTGGTTCTTGAATATTGTAGATCGTTCTTGAGTACTCTTGTCGGTTCTTGAGTACTCAAGCTTTACTTTATTATTCTTGAGTACTATTGTCGGTTCTCGAAGTACTCACCCCTTTCCCTTACTGTCTTTACTTTCGAAAACTTTACTTTACTGTCTATCAAAAACCTTTTCAAGTACTTAGTTATGATGTCCTCTTCCATGGATATTCGTAGCTAAACTCTTTATTCGGTTAAAGGAGTGTACTTATGTCATAAAATGTTTTAGACCCTGCACTTAGTGCCTCTATGTGTTCTAAACTTGTTCTATGTGCCATATAACAGGTTAGAACTTCCAAGGTTGAGTGGAAGCTTTAACAGGCAAAGCTCTTCCGTGGGGTTCGTGAACATACTCGGGGTAAGTGGATGCTTTAACGGGCAAAGCTTATCTGAGGAGTTCGACCTATTTCAAAAATCATTTGGTTGATCGTAACTGAAGATCAAATGGATGCACATAAGGCTAAGATACTTCGAAAGGAGGAATTAGTCTAAAATAGAACAAGTGTTTTAAACGATGTTGCAAGTCTTGTGCTAGAAATAGCCTCGATTCATCTTTGAACACGTAGTATGATCATTAGCGGTCAATGATAAACAACTATGATACAAGGCCCCTGAAATCGAATCTTTTCTTGACTTAAAACACCACCTGCACTTTACTTTCTTAGTATAAACTGCACTATCAACTGCTGACGTTCCGCAAGACTTGCCGATCACGCAACAACCGCTGTAAGTCTTCCTGTTTATTTTCAGTATTTACTTTTATGTCATTTACTTTTCCACACCAAAAACCAAAACCAACCAACCAATCACTTAGTTGTTAGCATTAAAACCTCAATCAATCTAAAAACACGCTCCCTCGCTGTACAATCGCCTCAAAGAATAGCTTATCCCCCTAATTCCCTTGGGTTCGACCCCTACTTACCACTTGCTACCCAGTAGTTAAGTCGCGAGTAGCGGACTTATAAATTTATTTGCACATTTTGCTCTGACGACAAGCAATCTGTCAAATACATTCTCAAAGAACGACGCGTTCTTTGATCCCACTATGGTATTCTTGTGTTTAATTGGATTTTTCAATTCATACACAAGGAATCTATTCACATTACAATTTTGCACATAACCAATTAAATCATAGTCAACGGTTTTTGATTCTATCCTTATTCTGTTAAGACCAGGGGCCATTACCTTAATTAGGTAACCCCACACTCGCGAGTATTTATAGGAAAGTGTCGGACACTTACGCTCTTTGTGACATATCTTATTCAAAAGATAATTTGCTGATAAGAAGGTCTCCCCTCACATTCCCTGGGGTAATCCAGAGTTTACCAACATTACATTCATTATCTTATTCCGAATGTAATTTTCCAATTTCGAAACATTGTTCGACTGAGGAGAGTATGATGGAGTGATCAGGTTTACCTCCGTCATCATTTTTCTCAACTCATCAAGTTGTTACTCAACCTCTCAAGTTGGTATTCAACTCCACATGACAATTTTCTTCAATTGTCACAACTTTGATATTATGCAAATATTTGTAATAATATTTTGTACTATTATCAATGAAAGTCACAAAATACTTGTTACCACCTCATATTTTAAATCACATAGCTCACTATGGATTAGGATTCCACATCACTTTCAATACTGTGAAAGGATCACATTTGCTTCAACGCAAATTTACATTTGTGCTTCTTAAATGACATTTGGATACGCAATCCAATTCGTTAAGCATCACGGCGGGCACTCATGCCACTTAACCGTTTGAAACTATACCCGTAAGTATATTTCTAGAACTAGACTCGCATGGCTGTTCCCGGACATAGCCAACTTCACGAGATGTAACATCTCGTGACATCACAGAGAGCCACTACCGGCTACCGCACCCGCTTGAGCTTTTTCCTCACTTGTACCGACCTGATCGGAGGACACGATCCGAGCCGTTATAAGCCTAGCATGTCCTAGCTTTCATGCCACCGCCTTCCCCTAGGTAACCATAATCTAGAGTCTATCACAAAAACCATGGTAGATTGGTGACATGTGTTAACTAGTAGGCTAGCTTATCAAGCTAGCACACGCACAATTCCCACCGATGTGTGACAGAATGGGATGTTACATACACCCCCACTTACATAATCCTAACGTCCTCGTTAGGATCAAGCAGGACAGACAAAAATACAGGATCGTCCCTCAATTCAGAGACCGCTCATGATCACCTACTGCGGAGGTTCAGCTCTCATACCATCTTTAACGACCAGGCCGGAGGATTTGATCCGAGCCTGTTCTAGCTTTCATGCCACCGCCCTTCACTAGGTCACCACAACCAAGAGTCTGTCACAAAAATCATCGTAGATTGATGACATGTTAGCTAGTACGCTAGCTTATTAAACTAGCACAAACACAATTCCCACCGATGTGGGACAGAATGGGATGTTACATCACCCATTGCTTTCAAGAAAGTCTTTGGTCTGGGCGCCTAATTAGCCAGCAGCGTGACATTGCTTCCACCAAAAAGTCCTCTTTGATTCTGATGAACCAGTCATACAGGTTCATCTCTTTTTAAGCTAACAACATTGAGACATGTTACTGGAAAGATGCAGCATCCACATCCTTGCTCCGAAATGCACTAAATTTATTCCAGAGGTTTTCAATGTGAAAACACAATTGTGCAGTAATGTGTCGCGCCGATCTATGGCTTCGCCTGTAAAGCAATCGGATCGTCATCAGTAAATGGATTTGTTAAATAGTCATACCATGATTGAAGCAGATGACTAAGAATGGAGCAAGATATCAGATTCAGGCTCGTCGTCGTCATCATCCCTGACTTTCCTGATTGTTCATAAACCCTAAAATCCCCAACATACTCATTTCATTTGCGGGTGTAAATATTGCTCCTTGATGTGTATTCCACATGAGAATTTAGTTGCCGAAATGTGTTTACAAGTGTTTGACATGCAATGGAGACCTTACTTTCGCTTAAACTCATTGGGTTGAAGCGCTTAAACTCATTGGGTTGAAGCTCTGGAAAGTCTTTCATATACAGAAATATCACTAGGGTAATGTGCATTCAGACTTCCTTATATGTAGCAAAAAGGAAAATTTACCACAAGCTACAAACAATACTTGATGAGTGCTTGTTGCTTGATGAGTGCTTGTTGCTTGATGGGTATTCGTGTTACTTACATCTCCCAAGGCCTTTTCCCTTGTATGATGGCACATTATTTAGGGGTGTGCATTTAATGGAGATGTTCTGAAGCAGACAGATTAGCGAAAAATCAGGATTGTGGTGAAATAGCTGGATTGGAGTTGTCGGTGTACGGTTTCAACCCATAATACCTTATTTTGAGTGGAACGGCGTGTCGATCAGAAATCACGAGCTTCGCTCATTAAGTATGGGCTTTTTGAGCCATCCGGGATCGTTTCCTATTTTATTTCGAATTTTTAATGTTTTTAGAAATTTTTGGTTTTTAGTAATTTCCGTATTAGGGTTTCGTTTTATTTTCCTATTTAAGTAAACTTATGTAATTTCATTCGGGAGCTTTTGAATAATGAAAAAACAGAATTAGGGGTTTTCCTAGTCCCGGCTTTCTCTGCGTTTGCTCTGCATTATCTGGTATCAGACTACGGTGGTCCTGCGCGATGGCTAGAGGTAGACCCAGAGGCGGTGCTGCTGCTGTGGATCGTGATATCGAAGATTTCGGAGTTCGTGAGATTGCTGACCTGCGCCGGCAGGTTGACTATCTAACTCGCCGTTTGGGCGAACTTGAAGCCCATCATGTCGATGCCGACATCGTGGCTAAGGATAACCTGTTCGCGGAGCCAGACATTCAGCGTGACCGACGGTGGGAGCTTGGGTTCCGAGTTGATATCCCTGTCTTTGATGGCCGGAGAGATGGGGCATCGTCAAGCGGAGTGCTCCCAGGGCTGCGGAGAGATTGGGCATCGTCAAGCGGAGTGCCCTAAAGTTTCGAGTTCCCGTGGACTGTTTACGCATGATGCTCCCGAGGATGTCCCTGTTCCAGAAGGAGATCCTGTTTTTGATGTATATGGTGATGACGTGGTTGAGGAAGCGCATGATCAAATAGAAGCTGAAACATTGTCAGAAAGAGCACTGCAAGCTCCTGTCCTGAAGGTAAATACTGTTGAAGATTTATCAGAGAGTATCATACAACCCAATGTGGAAGGTATAGACCATACAGCTATGGTAAACGATGTGCAAGCGGATGACTCTGAACCAGAGGGAGAAACAGTTGAAGGTGTCAATGGTGATTTACCATCTATGGTGCCTCTCGAATCAGATATGAATTCGGGAGGTCTATCGGGTCCTATAGGAACAGGTAATGATCATCTGAAAGTGCAATTTGGCTCTTCGCCCAAGGGGCATCATGATTATCATTCAATGGAGCTATGCCTTGGCCAGGTAGATGCCTCAAGTCACGCAGAAAATTGCAAATATGGGAGTGACAATCATGTTGACGCTGTTGCACACAAAGGCTCAAATTTGGCGTTGGAAGGTGGATTGGTGTATGGTGCTGTTCCCCGCGAGCGTTCGGACTTGTTGGCCCTGCCTAGCCATGTTCGCACTTCGGATGTGTTCAAGGTTAAGCATTTGATTCGGTTTCAAGGTGCGTCTTCTGATACGGGGATGGGTTTGGATTCGAGGACGAATCTTTTCGACCCGGGAGGGGATGATGCAGACAGATTAGCGAAAAATCAGGATTGTGGCGAAATAGCTAGATTGGAGTTGTCGGTGTACGGTTTCAGCCCATAATACCTTATTTTGAGTGGAACGGCGTGGCGATTAGAATCACGAGCTTCGCTCGTGAAGTATGGGCTTTTTGAGCCATCCGGGATCGTTTCCTATTTTATTTCGAATTTTTAATGTTTTTAGAAATTTTTGGTTTTTAGTAATTTCCGTATTAGGGTTTCGTTTTATTTTCCTATTTAAGTAAACTTATGTAATTTCATTCGGGAGCTTTTGAATAATGAAAAAATAGAATTAGGGTTTTTCCTAATCCCGACTTTCTCTGCGTTTGCTCTGCATTATGTTCATAGCTTTGTTGTTCTCTTTTTCCCTTGCTCTGTAGTTGTGTCTTTTCCTTGGGAAACTGACTCGTTTGCCCCTTTTTGAAACTCAATTCACCCGTTTGCCCCCTTTCAAACTCAAATAACTGGATTGCCCCTTTTTGTTAAATTCCGGCTTACAATATACCGGTAATATCAATTTTGCACATTCTCGGTTTATTAGTCACCGGTAATAATATTCTCGGTTTTTTGAAAAATTTGATTAAACACCCATCTTTGGTCACTATTTTTATCAGCTTAACCTTTGAATTTCATTTTCGAGTAAACATGAAAGTTATAGAACATTCAATTATCTTTCTAACCATATAAAGAACATCTTAAACGGATACCGGATGACGCCTCTATGAGCTTCCGAATGTTAGCTCGGACCCCTTCGGTTTTTTGAAAAACCGATCGATCGAAATTTGCCGAAACCAAGGGGGTCCGAGCTAACATTCGGAAGCTCATAGAGGCGTCATCCGATGTTTGTTTAAGATGTTCTTTATATGGTTAGAAAGATAATTGAATTTTCTATAACTTTCATGTTTACTCGAAAACGAAATTCAAATGTTAAGCTGATAAAAATAGTGACCAAAGATGGGTGTTTAATCAAATTTTTCAAAAAACCGAGGGGTCCGAGCTAACATTCGGAAGCTCACAGAGGCGTCATCCGGTATCCTTTTAAGATGTTCTTTATATGGTTAAAAAGATAATTGAATGTTTTATAACTTTCATGTTTACTTGAAAATGAAATTCAAAGGTTAAGCTGAAAAAAATAGTGACCAAAGATGGATGATTGATCGAAATTTGCCGAAACCGAGGGGGTCCGAGCTAACATTCGGAAGCTCATAGAGGCGTCATCCGGTGTCCGTTTAAGATGTTCTTTATATGGTTAGAAAGCTAATTGAATGTTCTATAACTTTCATGTTTACTCAAAAATGAAATTCAAAGGTTAAGCTCATAAATATAGTGATCGAAGATGAGTGTTTAATCAAATTTTTCAAAAAACCGAGAATATTATTACCGGTTACTAATAAACCGAGAATGTGCAAAATTGATATTACCGGTTACTAATAAACCGAGAATGTGCAAAATTAATATTACCGATATATGGTAAGCCGAGAATTAACAAAAAGGGGCAATCCAGTTATTTGAGTTTGAAAGGGGGCAAACGGGTGAATTGAGTTTCAAAAAGGGGCAAACGAGTCAATAACCCCTTTTCCTTTGTATGTCATAAGCGTCTGACCCTTATGTAATAAACCAAAGTGTGTCATTTAAGCTGTCGTAGGTGAATGACCCTTATGTGACAAATAAAAGTGTATCACTTAAGAGACACATGCGATTAATTTTAGCATGTTAATATTAGTCAGTTAAGTATCATAATTCGGATGTCACGTTTACATATTAGATTTCAAAAAATACTCATTAACAATTCCCAACAACCTCGTATGATTAACCCAACAAACAAGATTTAGGTGACTAACAATGGAAAAGTTAGTCGCTTAAGAATTTGCACATTTCATGACCAATGAAGCAACCTTTAACAACCAAATACTTTCAGTACTTTTATCCTTTCCGTCATCCATTTTCTCCATGGCTTGCACATTCTTCATGGAGAGAACTTTTGGAGAGTAAGGTAACTCTAATTCTTCCATTTTGAGTTAGTGATCAGTTTTAAAGGTGTGATTTATGTAATGTGTGCGATTTGTTTTTATTTCCTTTGATTTGTGTTTATATTTTCACTTCATTTACACTCTAGTTTTAGGGGGAGCGCTCGGTTGAGAATCCTTAAAAATTTGAGAACTTGAGAACCAAAATCTCACCATTAGATCATGATGCATATATGAATCTGCATGTGACACATGTCCAAAAAGCAAAGTAAAAAAATGTTGCTTTGACTTTGCATTAAATGTATCTTGGAAAATGCACATGAGACACATGTCACCACCAAAATGCAACTTAGAAAATGCATCTTGCATTTTGGAAGGTGAAGATTGGGGTCTCAAGCAGTGGCGGATCCAGCATTTTTTTTGACTGGGGGCAAAAAAAATTATTCAGAAGTGCTTTTGTCGCAATGGAGCTTTTCGAGGATTTTTTTTGTCAAATTCGCCTATGCAGGATTTGATACGTGTGAAAAACGAGTTTTTGTTAATAAAATTTGATTTTTCTTTTAAGTGATTTTTAATCTATATTGAACTCGGCTGAAAGTGGACTGAAACTAAGTAACATTTTTACATAATTAAGAGTATTATAATAAATTTAAATTTATTCTTAGATTATTGGGGGCATGGTATAAAAATCATTGGGGGCAAATGTTAAAATTATTAATGCATTAAGCCAATTATCCTACTAAAATTGAGAAATTGAAAAAAATGAGTGGGGGCAGCTGCCCCCATTAGCTTCAATGTGGATCCGCCCATGGTCTCAAGTTATCAAAAAAATAAGGGGTACTCATTTGAGCGCTCCTCCTAGTGTTAGTATCAACTTGTGTTTCTTTTTGTATGTGCGTGATGATTGTGTTTTGGTTGTTTAAAAATATGGTGTGTTTTGTGTTGATTTCTTATAAAAATATTTAGTTATTTTGAGCGCAATATGACATTGAAGTCGAAGATAGTAAAGATCAGGAGGATCATTTGAACTATGTATTTGTATTATTTTTATTTTGAAAGCAATGCAGAAATTTTGGTTCTCTTAGGCAATGCACCATCAGTCAGATAAGTCGTCCTTGGGCGAATATTAGTGAACTTAGGTGACGCATTTTGTTCAGTCGTCAAAGAGGCAAAATGGCATAGTGGATGATTATTGGACATATATCTATGTTTATGATTTTCATTTTTAAGTTTCTGTGAGAACCTCAGCCATCTGAGCTGCATTAGTAAATTTATTTCCAAATTCCTACATGGAGTATTTTTTTGCCTGGTCTACATTTAAAAAGGCGTTGCTTTTAGTGTACTGTGGCTGAGACTGAGTATATGCAATCAGTTTCAGCAGTAGTTGAGATCACCTATTTATGGGTAAGTAATAAGTTGGTGTAATATTGATCTTAAATAGCTGTTGGAATTTAATTGAGCTTGAGAAGTTGGAATTGGAATTGTGCTTGATTCTGCAGGTCGGACGCACGATCGGCCATACGGGATGTGTCACTCGGACACACGACCGGCTACACGAGCTCAGCTCGGACACTCGAGCGGACACTCGATCGGACACTCGGGCGGGCACTCGGACTCTCGATGCCAAATGGAACGGCATCATTTCATTTACAGCTGTGCGGTTTCATTCAGTTGCAACTGCAATTGAAACGGCTTCGTTTGGTTTACAGCTGGCTTACACCGACGTCGTTTTATTCTAACTGATATAAACAGAGATCCGCGCCTGGGTTTGAATATCTCAGTCTTCTGAAAAAATTAGGGTTCTTGAGGGAAACACAATTGGGGCTTTTAGCGTCGAGTAGAAATTGATCAATTGATCGGTTGTAATAGCTTCGCATTAGTCTACTGAGTGTATTTCTGTACATTGATTCGATTCCAAAAGCTCAATAAAACGTCCTCATTCTTGGTGCTGGAGTAGGGGAGGAAGTCCCCGAACCAGGGTAAATCTGTTTGTCATAGTTTCGTAGTTGTTTGTTCATTCTTATTCCATCATTTCGATTGTCGATCCGCATCCGCATCTCTACAATTGGTATCAAGAGCTTTGAAGATCGGAGTGATGGGTCCAATGAAGATAGAGCTGAACCGGTTTGATGGCCATGGCGACTTCGGCTTATGGCGTCAGCGTATGAGGGCAATCCTAGTTCAGATGAAGGTCGTGAAGGCCCTGGACGGCGAGAAGGACTTCCCTGCGACGATGACCCAAGACGAGAAAGAGGAAGCCCAAGAATTGGCCTATAGCACCATTATTCTTCATCTCAGTGACAAAGTCCTGCGAGAGGTGTCCAAGGAGAAGACTGCAGCAAAGGTGTGGTTGAAGCTTGAGTCACTCTACATGACAAAGACACTGACCAGCAAAATCTACTTGAAAGGTAAACTTTTTGGGTTCAAGATTAGTGAAGATAAAGACCTTGATGAACAACTAGATGAGTTTTCAAAAATCATTCTGGATTTAGAGAATATAGAAGTAAAAGTGGATGATGAGGATCAAGCCATCATGCTGCTAAATGCTCTACCTAGTTCTTATAGTTCATTTGTTGAGACAATGAAATATGCAAGGGAATCCTTGACCTTTGAAGAGGTTCTCACTGCCCTCAAGTCAAAACAAATGGATGCTGGTTCATCAAAGGGTGTTGCAGAAGGTCTGTCAGTTCAAAGAAAATTTGATAAGAAGAGCTACAACAAGAAGGGATCAAAAGGCAACTTCAAGCAAAAATTTCAGCAAGGTGGACAACAGACTCCAAACTTAAAGAAGCTGAAATGTTTTTTATGTCATAAAGAGGGTCATTTTAGAAGGGATTGTCCTGAGAGAAAAAAGCAAGATGGTGGTAAAGGAGGTGATAAGGCTGAGGCAGCAGTGGTGGAAGAGGCAGAAGAGGGCTATGAAAGTGCTGATGTCCTTGTGGCCACAAATGCTGCAGATGGGAGTCACTGGATCCTTGACAGTGGCTGCTCTTATCACATGACTCAAAACAAGGCTTGGATACATGAATTCAAGGAGTTGGATGGTGGTAAAGGAGGTGATAAGGCTGAGGCAGCAGTGGTGGAAGAGGCAGAAGAGGGCTATGAAAGTGCTGATGTCCTTGTGGCCACAAATGCTGCAGATGGGAGTCACTGGATCCTTGACAGTGGCTGCTCTTATCACATGACTCCCAACAAGGCTTGGATACATGAATTCAAGGAGTTGGATGGAGGCATGGTGCTGCTGGGTAATGATAAAGCATGCAGGATGCAAGGAGCTGGATCAGTAAAGCTCAAGACTGCTGATGGCCAAGAAGCAGTCCTCCATGATGTCAGGTATGTTCCTGATCTTAAAAGGAATTTAATCTCCTTAGGCACTTTAGATAAACTTGGATATGTGTTTAAAGCTGAAAAAGGCATAATGAAAATAACCATGGGATCCTTAGTAGTCATGAAAGGTAAGAGGTCAAATGGTGTATATGTTTTGCTTGGAAACACTGTGACAGGGTCAGTCTCAAATGCTACTGAGAAAATGCATGATAAAATGAATTTATGGCACTTAAGGTTAGGACATGTTAGTGAACTTGGCCTTAAGAAATTGCATGAACATGGTTGTCTTGGTGATGAATGTCTTGGTAAACTGAAGTTTTGTGAAAACTGTATACTTGGTAAATCTAACAGAGTTAGTTTTAGTAAAGGCATACATAGAACCACTGATAAGCTTGAATATATACATTCAGACCTTTGGGGTCCTTCTAGAGTTCCTTCACATGCTGGTAGGAGGTATTTTGTGACTTT
Source organism: Rhodiola kirilowii (assembly GCA_033675215.1). Classification (NCBI taxonomy): domain Eukaryota; kingdom Viridiplantae; phylum Streptophyta; class Magnoliopsida; order Saxifragales; family Crassulaceae; genus Rhodiola; species Rhodiola kirilowii. Next base: position 27,502,562 of record CM066196.1, on the reverse strand, counting down.
TATTGATGATTATACTAGAAGGGTATGGATATATATATTGAAGTTAAAAAGTGATGTTCTAACTGTGTTTAAAGAATGGAAAGCTTTAGTTGAAAACCAGACAGGTAAGAAGATCAAGAGGATGAGAACAGATAATGAGCTTGAATATTTGTCAACTGAGTTTATAAATTTGTGTAAGGATGCTGGGATTTCTAAACATCATACAGTGGCAGGTACCCCTCAGCAAAATGGACTTGCTGAGAGGTACAACAGAACAATTTTGGAGAGGGTCAGATGTATGCTCATTCAGGCTGGATTACCTAAAGTTTTTTGGGCTGAAGCAGCAACTACAGCATGTCATTTAATCAATAGATGCCCATCCTCTGCCATAGAGTTCAAAACACCAATGCAGATGTGGAGTGATCATCCAGAAGATTACAACAGATTGAAAGTATTTGGATGTGCAGCTTATGCTCACATCAGACAGGACAAGTTGGATTCAAGGACCTTAAAGTGTTTATTTCTGGGATATCCTGATGGAGTAAAAGGCTACAAACTGTGGTGCCTAGAAAACATTGGGAAGAAGTCAATTATTAGCAGAGATGTTGTGTTCAATGAGGCCATTTTTCCTTACAAAGACAAGAGTGAAAATTCTGATCAGTTAAACAAGAATTCTGATGAAAGTGATAAAGTCCACATTGAGGTGGAGCCATCCAGTAAAATTAAAGAGACTATTACTGAGCAACAACAAGTTGAGAATGCCAGAAATTCTGATAGCAGTGATGAAGCACAAGAAAATGAACAAGCTGGTAATCAAGAAGACCTCAGCAATTATATGCTTACAAGGGATAGGCAAAGGAGGACCATCAGGCCTGTTGCAAGGTTTGGGATGGACAACATGGTTGCTTTTGCATTCAATACTGCAGCAGAAATTGCAGATGAGGAACCAGTTTCATATCAGCAGGCTGTTCATTCAGCTGATAAAGACTTGTGGATAAATGCTATGAATGAGGAAATGGATTCTCTACTGAAGAATAATACTTGGGAACTTGTGGATAGACCAAAAGGGCAAAGGCTAGTTGGAAGTAAGTGGATATTTAAGGGAATACCTGGTGTGGAGAAACCAAGGCTTAAAGCAAGGCTTGTGGCCAAGGGGTTCACACAGAAAGAAGGCATAGACTTCACTGAAATATTCAGTCCAGTGGTCAAGCACAGATCTATCAGAGTTATTTTAGCAATTGTTGCAAAGTATGGCTTATTTCTGGAACAGTTAGATGTGAAGACTGCATTTCTTCATGGAAAATTGGATGAGACTATATATATGAGGCAGCCAGATGGATTTGTGATTGGGAATAAAGAAGAGAAATTCTGTTTGCTCAAGAAATCTTTATATGGTCTGAAACAGTCTCCAAGACAGTGGTATAGAAGGTTTGATGAATTTATGATCAAACAAGGGTACCTGAGATCAGCCTATGACTGGTGCATATATGTGAGCAAAGAGGAAAAGCAGAATGAAAGGGTTTATCTACTCTTATATGTTGATGATATGTTGATAGCAAGCAGAAATTTCAATCAGATAAAGAGATTGAAGGAGCAGCTCAATTCAGATTTTGAAATGAAGGATCTTGGTCCTGCTAAGAAAATACTTGGTATGCAAATATTGAGGAATATGCAGCAGGGCACTTTGTTCTTAAACCAGCAGGGTTATATTGAAAAGGTTCTTACAAAATTTGGAATGGGAAATGCTAAGTCAGTCCTGACACCTATTGCCCAACACTTCAGACTTCATAAGAATCAGAGTCCTCAGTCTGAAAAAGAAAGCAGTTATATGCAGGAAGTTCCATACTCAAGTGCAGTTGGGTCTCTAATGTATGCAATGGTGTGTACTAGACCAGACCTAGCTCACTCAGTCAGTTTGGTAAGTAGGTTCATGGCAAACCCAGGGAAGGATCATTGGGCTGCTGTGAAATGGATCCTAAGGTACCTAAAAGGAAGCACTGGAATTGGTTTAAAATATGGTGGAGCAGATCAAGGTGGAGCTGAGAAGGAAGCCAATATGATCATGGGATTCTGTGACTCAGATTATGCTGCAAGTATAGACACAAGAAAATCTCAATCTGGTATAGTCTTTACAGTTTTTGGAACTGCAGTCAGTTGGAAAGCAACTTTACAACCAGTTGTGGCCTTGTCCACAACTGAAGCAGAATATATTGCTATAACTGAGGCAGTGAAGGAAGCATTGTGGTTAAGAGGCTTGCTGGGAGAACTGGGATTCGAACAAAAGAGAGTTAAGGTTTTCTGTGATAAACAAGGAGCAGTCCACCTATCTAAACACCAAGTCTTCCATGAGAGGTCTAAACACATTGACATCAGGATGCACTTTGTCAGGGATATTGTGGAATCAGGGGAAGTGGGCATTGAGAAGATCTCAACTGAGAACAATCCTGCAGATATGTTAACAAAGGCAGTTACTTGGGAGAAATTCAAGCTTTGCTTGGATTTGCTCCAAATTGGAGTTAACTAGTTTGCAGGGCAGCCAAGATGAGGAAGGACTTTAAAGCTATTCTGAGATCAAGGTGGAGATTGTAATATTGATCTTAAATAGCTGTTGGAATTTAATTGAGCTTGAGGAAGTTGGAATTGGAATTGTGCTTGAATCTGCAGGTCGGACGCACGATCGGCCATACGGGCTGTGTCACTCGGACACACGACCGGCTACACGAGCTCAGCTCGGACACTCGAGCGGACACTCGATCGGACACTCGGGCGGGCACTCGGACTCTCGATGCCAAATGGAACGACATCGTTTCATTTACAGCTGTGCGGTTTCATTCAGTTGCAAATGCAATTGAAACGGCTTCGTTTGGTTTACAGCTGGCTTACACCGACGTCGTTTTATTCTAACTGATATAAACAGAGATCCGCGCCTAGGTTTGAATATCTCAGTCTTCTGAAAAAATTAGGGTTCTTGAGGGAAACACAATTGGGGCTTTTAGCGTCGAGTAGAAATTGATCAATTGATCGGTTGTAATAGCTTCGCATTAGTCTACTGAGTGTATTTCTGTACATTGATTCGATTCCAAAAGCTCAATAAAACGTCCTCATTCTTGGTGCTGGAGTAGGGGAGGAAGTCCCCGAACCAGGGTAAATCTGTTTGTCATAGTTTCGTAGTTGTTTGTTCATTCTTATTCCATCATTTCGATTGTCGATCCGCATCCGCATCTCTACAGTTGGGTTTTTTTTGACCTAGTTATACATTGTATGAAGTTCTCAATCTTGGTATGGATAAATTGTGGAGTAACATAAGATGGTGCAAATTATAACTTTTTTTATTCAGATCAAAATTATATAGTTTATTCAAGGGCACTTGGATTTTCCTTCCTTTGTTTTCCAGTTGTTGTAGCAAGGACACTCTTCCTTGTGGTCATAAGTCCGCGATGGAACGCAGAGGTACTCGAGACAACACATGTTGCAGTATAAGAGACATGGCTTCCTGCGCGATGTTTTTGAACATCGTTAATCACAAGCGCCAGGACACTCTGCAAGACAAGACACCAGAACAAAGGACCAAAATTAGAAGTTCACACATACTTTAAAAAACCACTTAGTCCAATCTGAAATGTATAACAACATTCACGATCTGGTGTAAGAGATCCTTCACCTCCAGCCTGGTGATAATTAAGAGAATCGCAAGTCAGAAACGTCTTCATATTGAAACAGGTTCTCTGACAAGGTGCCTTTTTTTGTTTGCCTTTTTTCTAACTTTAATTAGCCTACTTCAATTAAAAGATTAAATATGTTTATCTTTGATTTGTTAAATTCGGCATCGTTAAACTTTTGTACATTTCATCAATTAAATTTTTTTTGGACATTTGTGTATAAGTGAAAAAAGAGAGAGAGATCACATTACTGGTTTTTTTTCCTGTAAGAAACAGCATAAACCATAAGAAATCTTTGGCCTTTAATTCATTTTTCACTTTTTAAAAGTTTATTATGAAGCAATATGTAAACACAAAAAGATCAAAGAGATTGCAATGCATGTTTGACTCTAAAAAAACAGAATCATAAAGTTGAGATATATTACCTTTTCTGGGTTAGGATCAAATGAGAAGTTGTATGTTTCATGAAAAATGAGAATTAATCTTAGCCATATAATTTTAATATCAACGACCCTAATAATTTCTGTTTATTTAAATCTAAAAGTTTATTTTACAAGTTATTAAGGGCATATTGGTCATTTAATCGCCGTAATAACTCATCGCTCGCTATGCCGCGATGTCGGCTGTACACAGGCTTCGATCGACGACCGGAGACTTGTTCGCTCACGGATTCAAAAACCAAGTTGGTAACAGAATCATCAAGAAAAGAATTCATGTTCGAATTGAGCATGTTCAACCCTCAAGGTGCGCTGAGGAAATCAATGGTTGAAGCTGGGTCAGGGTTCATGGTTGAAGGTGGCCACTCTAGAGACCGTCACTCCAATTCCATATAATGTCGTGAATGACTTAAAGGGTGGATACTAGTTCTTTTTTTCCATGATTGATTTGATTAATGTTTTCAAATGTTTCAAACTTCTCCAAGTGTAGCTATGAATTTAAATTTTTAAAACAAATTTCATTCAATGTGTTACGAATTTTGGTCACAGTGACTGTTACGAATTTAGTCATTGGTCACTGCTACAAATTTTGTTTGTAACTGTTACGAATTTTGGTCACATTGACTGCTACGAATTTTGTTCGTAATTGTTAAGAATTTTAGTCATTAATGACTGCTACGAATTTTGTTTGTAACTGTTACGAATTTTGGTCACAGTTTGTTCGTTAATCCTACAAATTTTGTACTTTTAAGTCTATGAATTTAACATTACAAACTTTGTTCCTTGTTGCGGATATTGTTCTTTAAGTCTACAAACTTTATTCTTTGAATCTACGATTTTTACATTACAAACTTTGTTACTTGTTACCAAGATGAGAGTAGTGCCAACTTTTCCTCCACTACTGACCATGACCGCCGCCACTGCCCCTTCTCTCATCTCATCCTCCTCACCAACTCCACTCCGCCCCGTAAATCCATCTACTCCCCCTCACTACAACCTCTCAAACTCACTACTACCACACTCAGACCAAAACTATCCAAATCCAACTACAGATGCTTTGCCATCGCTCCCAAATCTAACAACACCGACTTCGCAGCTCAACCTGACCGCGTCATCTCCGCCGTCTGCTACTTCTACCCCTTCTTCGATGGCGTACAAAATGGCAAGTACAATACAATGCTATCAGAGGCGATGCGCGATGTGTCTTTCACTGGAACGACTTCGTGGAAAGATTACGAGTACCAAATCAACGGGATTCGATTTTTTCAGGAATATTACGTTGACCGAATTACTTGTAACTCGTATATTGGTTGTCTAATTAGCGATTTTGAATTTTAATTTGATTTAATCCTAGCCGTGAATCAATTAAGATGAAGGGCTTAGAATATTTCTTATTTCTCATCACATATGGGCTTCTCACCCAAACCGCACTCTACCTTTTCTAAACTCTCATTCTCTTGCATTATTACAAAAAAGTCAATTCTTCATTATGATCGGTGTTGTGAAAACTGATCCAGTGGTCGTTTCGGTTAGGTCAGTGGATTAATGGGTCAGAGGTTCACTCGGATTGATCAAAATTTGAGCCGCTTATACTAAATAAAATAAAATCCATATATATGATTGATGAGTCGTATTTATACGACTCGACGCACTAACTAATTCCATCTATTTCAACACTTTTATATGCGAATATTTACTTCTTAGTACGGTTTTGCATTTCTGGTGTTTCGGAAGCTCTAGGAGGAAATGCAATAAAAGATGACATTTTATGCCAAAAATCACCACAGTGACGAATCAAACCTTTGGGGGGTTTGACAGAGTGCTAGGAGGTAATAAATGGTCCAAAAAATACAAGCTAGGTATCGTTGCGCAGCTGACTAGTTGCACTGCAACTCTCTAGTTCACACCGAGAATAGCAAAAGTCATTTGGAAGGCTTATGGAGGGTCGAAGTTAAGATTGATGCGCAGAAAGAGGAAAACCAAGTCAGACGCTGCCGCACCCAACGAAGACATTAGCAATGTATTAATGTCAAGGCAGGAGTCGGAAAATAATAAAGTCAATGTTGGATGCGGTGACGTCAACATGCGGCAGTGATGACGTTAGCAATCCGAGATTCGGAATTAGGGCCTAAAACAGATTTGGAACCCAAGCAACATATATATATGGTTCTATTCTGATTTCCATTAATTGGACACACATCTCGGCTTCCAAGAATCAATACGACCACTCTAAAGAAAAATGTGAAGCTTTCGACGAAGAGAAGAGTTTTCTACTACTTTCATTCCCAAATATACTTGTGTTTTTCATTCCCAAACATGACCGCTCTAAAGAAAAATGCGAAGCTTTCGACAAAGAGAAGAATTTTCTACTACTTTCATTCCCAAATATACTTGTGTTTTTCTGTTATGGCTATAAGCAGCTAAACATTTATTTCAGTTTACGGCCTTGTTCATTGTGACAAACGTTTTGAGACTTTTTACTTAATGGACTTTCTTTTTTCTCTAGTTCTTGCTCTTAATTTCAAGGATTGAATTGTTAAGCTAACTGGATACTTTGTCGTAAAGCTTAGCTTAACAACCAATCCCTATCGTGAATACTTGTTTGACATTTTGCCGTAAAAATAAGTAGTAACACCTAAACACGGTAATACCTTTGCCGGATTATTGTGTTTAGTAGAATTGGAAGTCTAACACTTTTCCCGGTTAGGTTGTGGTGTACCACCTTTACCGGGATACTTTAGGTTATTGCTTTTGAGGAATAACCACACTTAAAAATTTGAAATACGATCATTAGTTGTCTATGATAAACGTGTAACAATAGAAATCCTAAGCTGAATGTTCTCTCTGATTGAAAACCTTTTTTCATTTTACTCTTTTACACTCGCAATCACTAAAACCCCCCCAATTCTTTAATTGTCTTCAGATTCAACTTCTACAAACCAGCTCTCTTAGGTTCGACCTGGCTTGCCACTGACTAGTTGATTGCAGGAGAAAATTAAATACAAATTTGACGCGTCAGACGACGAGCGTCAAATTTTGATGTCGTTGTCTGGGAGCTGCGCTTCGGTGAAGTTGTTTTTCTTATTCTTTTTAAAAAAATTTACCATGTCATTTTATTATAGTGCAATGTGACGATGAGGAAGATGATGGCAGCGAGGGTAAGTGTTGGATGATTAACCGTCTCCCGAAATTTAGAGGTGTCGTCGGAGAAAATCTTGTGATGCATGTGAAGAAGTTTCACTACGTCTGCTACGCAATGAAGACTAAAGAAGAATCATTGCAGAGGTTTAAGTTAAAAATCTATTTCTTTTCTTTAACTAACTATGCAAGATCTTGGTATTTTTCATCATCTACAAGTTGTAAAAGTAATTGGAAAGATCTACGAGTTCGATTTCTAAAAAAGTTCTTCACCGTTCTTTTGTTTTGGGACTCGGTTTTCAAAACTTGCGTGCATAAAGAAGAGACAAAAGGACATTTATAGGCTCTAAAGAGATCAGGTTTCTTCCATAAAGAAATTGTACTTTATTGTCATTTTCAACTGTTAATAAACTGTATTCAAAATTAATACTTATCTAATAAAACAAGAAACATTATGTTTAATACAATTACAATGTCAAGTTCTAAAGCATATATAATGCTTTCAATCTCCCACTGAACTTGATATGTATTAAAACTTGCATCTTTACATGAACTCAAACTGTAGGACTAGGTGGGCATTTGAGTTCAATATTGTAGATAGTTTTGAATTTCATGAATTCTGTCAAAAGAATCTAAGAACAAAATGATGAATAGGATAAACATCAATGTTCCTAAACCACTCTGTAGACAAATTAAAATCAAATGAGTTATATAGTTGAAACACATATTTGTGAAATGATGCATTTAAACATAAATACTTTCAATGTCTAACTAAAATTTCTAACTCAATAGAAATAAAGCAAATTATACTGTGCTAAATTCAACTTAATAATCTGCAGATTTTTCTTCATCACGTGAACAATTGCTAACTAAAACAGTACAACTTAATGCAATTTCAAATGATAAAATCAAATAGTATAAATGCACTGTAGTGGTCGGCAATGGGCAGGGTATGACCATTTTTCGTGACCCAATGAACAATACATGACAGGGTAAGGGCAGTTTTTCTATGCCCGCAGGGTACTTATGTGCACGGTAAAATTAGGGTAAGGTAGGGTAGGGTCGGGTAGAGTCCGATAGGATAAATTTAAGCATAATTTGAGGAAAAACTTATAATATGAATGAAAATAGTAGGGTAAGATAGGGTATGATAGGGTAGGAGGGCAGGGTATGAGGTTAGGTTAGTAGGGCAAGGTAGGGTCTATTTTTTCATGATCTTTACCTTGCCTTAGGCTTTGTGGGCAGGGTACAAGGATAGGGCCAAGCAGAGTACGGTCGGGCAGGGTAAGGATGATCCTATGGACATTTTGACCCTAGGGTCTACATTGCACTGAAGTATCATTTCGGAACTAAATTTTAAACTTAGATGCATACCAAGTGTTGATCCGTAACTCAGAAATATACATCAATGATCCTGGAAATCTCTCCTTCAGTCTAGCTTCTCCTTCACGCCCATATTTTCTGCATGCTTCATAAACTCGGAGACTGGTCAAGCTTTTGTCAAAGGATCTGCAAGCTGTTCTTTGGTACCAAAGTTTACAACTTCAATTCCGCCTTCTTCAACACTCTCCCTTACAGCAAAATACTTAACATCGATATTTTTGGAACCTGATGACCTTTTGGCTTTTATTGTTCTTTGAAAAGAACATAGCTGATGCATTATCACAGTACATCACTATAGGCAAGGTTGCACTTTTCCATCAATTTTTTTAAAACCAACATATGATCTCTAGTCTTCTTCAAGTATCTAAGTACTTTCTTTCCTGCTGTCCAGTGTGCATGTCCGGCATTAGACTGAAATCTTGACAACAAATTCACTGCAAATGAAATGTTGAAATTCTGATGTCTGTTCAAGACCAGTTCCAGGTTGTGTTCTACCAGAGACTAGAACACCTTAACAGACAATATCCGAAATAAAACAATGTAGGCACACACGATATAATACCCAGTTCGGCAATAGCCTACTCTGGGGGGCTTCCCACGCCCTAAAGGGTAGAAAATCTTATAAAAATACTTAGAGCTACAGATGGTCTTACACTTAGAATCTCCCGAATGTAATCGCCTAGCCTCTAACATTTTTCTCCAAGATTTGCGATCTCGGCTCCCCCTCGATCCCTGTGGGTAGGTCCGAGACTCCCTCCCGACCTATGTTGTGACCTCTCCCGAAGTCCAGAGGCTTCTCCCGAAGCTCAGTGCCTTCTCCCGAAGACAGAGCGTTCTCCCGAATGCGTAGCAACAATGGTGGTGTGTGCAGCAGTGTGTTCAGCAGGAACAGTCTGATCAGCACACTGAACAGACTGCTTCTTCACCATTGGTTTTCTAGTGGGGAAAACTCATACGGCCGTCGTTCTTCTTCTCTCCAATCTCACGTATGCTCTCGTGTGTATTTCTCTTAGAAAAGCGATGCTGATGTCGACGCCCTAGCCTTCTATTTATATGCATTGGCGGATCCGAATTAGCCCTAGGAAATCTATCAAATATTTAGAAAATATTCCTAAATATTTGCTAGATATATTTCCTCCAATCTTCAAGAAGATCTCGATCTTTCTTTCTCGCCAAGTCATTCCGAATCTTCATCTAACTGATGTGAGAATATCTACTTGAATATTTGATCTTCTTAGTTTGTTAGCCGACTTCAACTAATCGGATCTTCGATCGTCTAGATTAGGAAACGTCTTATCTTCAGATCTGCTGTATGCGAGTTCTAGTAGTCGGTTGAACAGTTTTTGACCTTCTGATTGAACACACTGATGACGTTTTGCCAAAACCCATGCCACATAGGAACAACAATCTCCCCTTGGCATTTTCGGAAAAACCATATAGACTTCAGAGATCATTCTCCCCCTTTTGCCACAAAATAGGCAAGGAGGGTTCAAACCGACCAGCTTAGTCTCCTCGGCATCTGGAATCTTGTCAACTCCCCCTCGAACATTGCCTGGGTTAATGACACATACTGTGAGTCTTTCAGAACATGGTGTCTCAGCAGCTGTTCGACCGCGGGTCAGCAAATAACAGGTTTTTGTTGATCTGGTTCCCTCTATCAGAGATTCTCGGCCCACGTTCTCTTTTTGCTTCACTCTCCATTCTCGTGTCATCCTTCGAGTAGTTTTCTGCTGCAACTTTTTGCGCACAGCCATGAACTCGTGACACCTTGGCTTGATATGCCCCTTCTTGTGGCAGTATCAACAAGTTCTTGAGTCTCTTCTCCATTCTCTGTTGGAACTCATCATGTTTGCCAGAGGGTACATGTTCATCTCTCTGTTCAACTTTGACAAACTTAGGGGCTGTTCTTTTGAGCTTTATGGAATTGGAATTTTATTGTACTGAACTTTATTTAACTGTATCGAGTTTAATTTAACTGTACTGAACTTAATTAAAATGTATCGAGTTTAATTTAACTGTACTGAACTTAATTAAACTGTATCGACTTTAATTTAAATGTACAAAACTTCATTTAACTGTATCGAGTTTAATTTAACTGTATTGAACTTAATTGAACTGTATCGAATTTAATTTAACTTAACTTTGCTGAATATATATATATATATATTCATTTTTTAAAAAATTTACAGCTTATTAATTTAACTTGCTAAAAAATATACACTTTTTAAAATTTAAGTATATTTTTGGGATTATATATATTTTTGGGATAAATTTTGTGATTATATTTTAGAAAGTATAACATATAATATTATGTAATAAAGTATTGCACATGAGTCATGCCTCAAGTGTCAGATGAGCGCCAAAATGATATAATTACAGCTACCTTCACTTTGCACAACTTCATTCGCATGCATACTTTTTCAATTCCCATTTTAGCTAATGAGACCGTGCTGGGAAGAGCTGATTCAAATTTATTTGATAAATAGAAAAAATAGCAGATGAATCAAGTACGCGACATGATAGCGTTTCAAATTATTGATGATTGTCAAGATGATGTAGTGGAAATGAATATGGATGAGGATGATGATATGTATATGTTTCCATTTGTATTGCACATGAATGTCATTGTACGTTTCTATGTAAAATATATATTGTATTCATATGTTTATTTCCACATGTTCTTTAAATTCATATCAAGTGCGGCAAAATTTACTTCTATTTTAAAACGGATGCAATAGTTTCCGAAGAGGTGTGGACACAAACTTGAAAAACCGTTAGATCATATATGTCTTGCGGTTTTCCAAAAATTATTTAAAAAATTTAAAAAATAAATTAAAAGTTTTGAATAATATGGTTGGAAACTATAAAAACTGAATTGACTTGAAAATAATTATATAAAATTTTTTTACTTAAATTAATTTAAAGTATATTTAACTGTACTGAACTTAATTAAACTATATTGAACTTAATTTAACTGTACTGAACTTAATTAAACTGTATCGAGTTTAATTTAACTGTATTGAACTTAATTAAACTGCATCGAGTTTAATTTAATTGTACTGAACTTAATAAAACTGTATCGAAGTGCAAAAGAACATCCCCTTAATCTCTCCTGAACTACTCCCATCAGTGTAGCCAATGCCTCTACGTCGTCCATTCATTCTTTGGGACTTCAAAATCGTATCTAGGTCTTTTGATCCAGAGTTTAGCATCTTCACTGATTTCTTGAACTGATTCAGCTTGTCCAGTACTGCCGCGTGGTAGTCCTTCTCCATCTCAATTTGTAATTTCAAGGAATGAACTTCGACTAGAAGACATATCTCTCTTTGGCTCATGGCAGCATGTCTTTTCTTCAGTTCTTCCATGTCTCTAGCGTGCATGTCTTTTCTTTCTCCATCTGCATCTTTAACGACAAGATAACATCAAGGAGTTCTGCCTTTTCTTCAATCAGGACATCAACTCTCTCCCTTGGTTTTTCCGTCGTATCCTTCATGCTTGTCATGTTGAAGTTAAGTCTATTATTCAGATCTATCTCTTCCTCGCACTTCTCATATAGAGCCTTGTAGTTTTTGAAGACACATTCATCTGTGACTTCTTCATCATCACTGCTGCTGGAATGGTCAGCAGACTGTTCAGACATCATTCTAGAACAAGTGTTGTCAAGCTCTTCACCTCTACGATCAGTTGCGCTGGTGAATGCAACGAAGTTGTTTGAGTCATCCTCCTCCGAGTCGATGTTGCTCCGGTTAATAGTGTAAGCCTTCTTCTTCAGTGCGTTGGTGCATTCAGCTTGAATGTGACCATAGCCTCTGCATTCTCGACACTAGATTACTTTGCCTTTATCACCCTTGAACACGTTGTTGTTCTCTCCAGGCACGTTTCTCTTCTGAGAGTTTTCTCCTCTTCGATTCTGCGAGTTAGACGTTGATTGCTGTTCCTGATTATATCCTCGTCTATTAAGCCTTTTCACAATCCTTACAAGGTATTTGTCTATTATGGCAAGCTGTTCAGACTCGTCCTTGAAGCTGTTCCACTCTTCAGTTACATCAGCCTTCAGTGCAATACATTTTAATGTCCTTCTTTGGAAAATTATCTAGAAAATTCATCTCATATGTCCTTAGTGACCCCATGAGATCGTCAAGTTTCATCTCGGTTATGTCTTGCATTTCCTCAATGGCAGTCACCTTCATAGCAAATCTTTGGGGCAAGGATCTCAGGACTTTACCAGCCAGTCTCTCTTCCTTGATAGGTTTTCCTAGTGCCACAGCTTTATTAGCGAGATCTAGGACTCTAGTGTTGAACTAAGCAATTGTCTCTTCCTCCTTCATTTTCGAACCCTCGAATTTTGTGGTGAGCATCTGCATCCGTGAGTTCCTCACTTAGTCTATCCCTTAATGAGCTATTCTGAGAATCTCCCATGCATCCTTGACGATCTCACAGTTAGCAATCAGCTTGAATACATTCTCGTCCACGGCTGAAACAATAGCATTCATAGCTATTGAGTTTTCGACAGCATTCTTGTCGTCAGTCTTAGTCCAACGCTCTTCCCGTTTTGGCACCAACTAGTACAGCTTTCCATGCCCTTTCATCAAGAGTTTTCAGGAGTGCCTTCATCCTAATTTTCCAGTAGCTATTGTTTGGCCCTTCTAACAGTGGTGGTCCGCTGGTGTTCTGCCATTCCTTCATACTCATCTTGAACAGAATCCGGATCACACTCTGTGTATCGAGTGCCCGCTCTGATACCAATTGAAATTCTGATGTCTGTTTATGACCAGTTCCAGGTTGTGTTCTACTAGAGATTAGAACACCTTAGCAGACAATATCTGAAACAGAACAACGTAAGCACACACGATATAATACCCAGTTCGGCAATAGCCTACTTTGGGGGGCTTCCCATGCCCTAAAGGGTAGCAAATCTTATAAAAAAGCTTAGAGCTACAGATGGTCTTACACTTACAATCTCCCCAATGTAATCGCCTAGCCTCTAACAATTTTCTCCACGATTTGCGATCTCGGCTCCCCCTCGATCTCCTGTGGGTAGATCCGAGACTCCCTCTCGACCTATGTTGTGACCTCTCCCGAAGTCCAGAGGCTTCTCCCAAAGCTCAGTGCCTTCAAACGAAGACAGACGCGTTCTCTTGAATGCGTAGCAACAATGGTGGTGTGTGTAGCAGTGTGTTCAGCAGGAACAGTCTGATCAGCACACTGAACAGACTGCTTATTCACCATTGGTTTTCTAGTGGGGAAAACTCAAACGGCCTTCGCTCTTCTTCTCTCCAATCTCACGTATGCTCTCGTGTGTGTATTTCTCTCAGAAAAGCGATGCTAATGTTGACGCCCTAGCCTTTTATTTATATGTATTAATGGATCCGAATCAGCCCTAGGAAATCTGTTAAATATTTAGGAAATATTCCTATATATTTGGTAGATATATTTCCTCCAATCTTCAAGAAGTTCTCGATCTTTCTTTCTCGCCAAGTCATTCCGAATCTTCTTCTAACTGATGTGAGAATATCTATTTGCATATTTGATCTTCTTAGTTCGTTAGCCGACGTCAACTAATCGGATCTTCGATCGTCTAGACTAGGAAATGTCTTATCTTCAGATTTGCTGTATGCAAGTTCCAGTAGTCGGTTGAACAGTTCTTGACCTTCTGCTTGAACACTCTGAAGACGTTTTGCCAAACCCATGGTACATAGGAACAACAGTCCGGTCTAGGACAAATTTGAGCATACATTAGACTTCCCACAAGTCTTGCATAGGGTATACTCTGCATTCCTTTTGCCTCCAATGCAGTTTGTGGACATTGGCCTTTGTGTAATCTATCACATTTAGATATGGGAGCATCACGGACTTTACAATTTTGCATTCCAAATCTCTGCAGTATCTTATCAACATAATTCTTTTGAGACAAGCCCAAACTATATTGATTTCTGTCTCTTGTGATCTCAATGCCCAGAACATAATGTGCTTCTCCCATGTCCTTCATATCAAACTAACTTAAAAGAAATGATTTTGTTTCTTTCATTAAACACATACTGCTACTTGCAAGTAAGATGTCATCTAAATAGAGAATCGGTAAAATAAAATTGCTCCCACTTGTCTTGACATAAATGCATTCATCTAGCTTATTTTCCCATAAACCAAATTTAGTAAATCACCTTATCAAACTTGAGATACCATTGCCTTGATGCTTGCTTGAGGCCATATATTGATTTCTTGAGCTTGGATACCTTGTTTTCATTTTCTGTGAAACCATCTGGCTGTAACTTACATATTTCCTCGTGTAGATCTCCATTTAGAAAGGTAGTCTTAACGTCCATTTGGTGAAGTTCAAGATTAAAGTGAGCAACCAAGGCCATAATGATTCTGAAAGAGTCTTTGGTTGAGACGGGTGAAAAAGTCTATTAGACGAGATATTATCATCTACGATATACTGTATATATGATTGTTATCGTATTGATATGATAGCGTATATTCTAGATCCTATTTTTTTTATAGAGAATTTGTGTTGTGTTTTCTTATTGAAAAACCTTGAACATATATACAACGCAGCAAACTTGGAGGAGAAGTCTAGATCCTATGAAATAGCAATTAGAATATACGCTATCCTATCAATAAGGTAACAAGCATATATACAGTATATCGTAGATGATAATATCTCGTATAATAAAGTCACATTATAATCAACACCTTCCTTTTAATTATAACCCTTGGTCACCAATCATGCTTTGTACCGCTCAATCTTCCCTTCCGCGTTTGTCTTTGTCTTGAATATCCACTTACAACCAAATGGGCTTATAATCTGATGGCTTATCAACCAAAATCCATACACCATTTATCTGAATTTTTAGATTGTATTGCTTCTTGAATTCATGTAGGATCATTTTCATTATCAATATCCGATTCAGCTGCAATCAAATAAACAAGATAATCATTCGATATTGCAGATTTCCTTACTCTGGTAAATTTTCTTACTGGCATAGGTTGTTGTTGCACATCTTCATGTATCAGGTCTTTTTCTTGCACATGAATCTCACTTACATTTGCATCGGCACAAACCTCCGGATCTCTTGAAACTATATCATCTGTTTACTCAACTTCTGGAACATTGGTAATTGTCAAAATTTAACTAGTGTTACAGCCCTCACCTTGACGAGATGAATCAACCAAGTTTTGAGTTTTAATGGTAGTTGAATCTGCTTCATCTTCGTACACGAACCAGGTCTGAAAAGCTGAATCTGTTTCATTTTCTATCTCCGATCCATCAACATCTTCAGTCACTTTCTTTACATCATTTGCAAATATCTCATCATAAAATACTACTTTATGTGATTCAACAATTCTGGTAGGTGTCGGAAATGGGCAGGGCCGGTCCTGCCCTTACAGAAAGGATTTAGGGCAGAACAAATGACATTTCTGGAGGGCTTTAAAAAAAATTAGGGTCGGGTCAGGCTTGGCTCAAAATTTTGACCCTAGGGCCGGCCTTAGGGCCTAACACTTAAAGGGCCTTTAGGGCCGAACCGGCCCTTAATTTTAGGACCGAACTTCGGGCCGGGCTTAAAATAATTATTTATCAAGCATATCAATAAAAAATAACAATTTGTTATGAAGCACATCAATAAAGAAATAACGAAGTCACAAAATATCCGCAGCAACAACTTCATCCTATTCTTTTTTGGCTGAAGTTTTCTTTACATTATGTACTTGTTATGGACGCTTAAGTGATAGATATTAGATAGTATACTTATATACAAATTTAAACTTACGTAGGTACCTCGTGTTATGTCACGGGTTATAGAAACTACTGCCATAGCCAATAAATATAAATGATAGCATAAACAAGCGGTATGAACTTGCATGACTTCAAGCAAATTGTCAATCCACTATTTTGCTAGTAACTAGACTTTGGAGAATGTCTCATAGACTCTGAATGATTAAGCTTACCGTATGAACATCTTGTCATTTGTTAATCCTTAAATTCAAGACTAAGTGTATATTTCAAAAAAAATTGACTAAGTGTATATTTCAAAAAATATATAAAAATTAATCTAATCGACTAAGTGTATATATATTTCAAAAAAATTGACTAAGTGTATTGTAAATTAATTTACAGAAGGTAAAATATGGAAGGGCTAAACGGTCGGGCTTTTTTAGGTTGTACCGGGTAGAACATTATTAGGTCATAATTAGGTCGGGCTTTTTTAGGGCGGACAGGACCGAGCTTAATTAGATCATAGTTAAGTCAGGCTCGAGGGCCGAACAGGGCTTTGAAATCATGGCCTTTGTTCTTCTTTGAGCCTTTAGGGGTTAGGGCTTGAGGGCTTCAACTTAGGGTCGGGCCGGCCTTAATGCTCGTAGGTCATAGGGCTTTGTGCAGGGCTTTCGAGCCCTAGGGCTGAATGATGACCCCTAAATTCTAGTGGCTCTCTTTGGACAGTAAAACTTGAATTCCTTAGATTTTTCACAATATCCATAAAATATCCACTTATCGATTTGGAATCAAGTTTACCATTTTCAGCATCATAAACTCTGATTTCTGCATTACAACCCCATACGTGAAGATGATTTAGGATAGGCTTGTATCCACACCATAACTCAATGGAGTTTTAATAACAACATTGCTTGGAGTTATGTTGCATATATAATTTGTTGTTTTCAAAGCTTCTACCCATAGAAATTTTGGAAGTTTGGATCTGACAATCATGCTTCTCACTAGAGACATTAGCATTCTGTTTTTCCTTTCTCAAATCCGTTCTATTGGGGTGTATGCGGAGTGGTGTACTGAGCTACTATGCCACATTCATGCAAAAACAAGGCAAAATGACTCTTTCTTTGGCCTTGTTCAGTATATCGAACATAGTATTCACCTCCTCTATCCGATCTGATAAACTAAATAAATCTACCAGTTTGCTTTTTCACTTCAACCTTATAGATTTTGAAAAATTCCAAAGCGTGTGATTTTTCAGACATTAAATAATATACATAACAATACGATGAAAATCATCTATAAAGGTAATATAATAACAATTTCCATATATTGTATTGATTAGAAAAGGAACACAAATATATGTATGGATTAAATTGAGAACTTGTTCGGTTCTCTTTGATCCCTTTTTGCTGGAATTGGTCATTTTTCCTTTTAGGCAATCAACACAGGTTTCAAAATCACTGAAATTAAGACTAGGTAAAATTTCTTGCTTAACTAGTTCCATCAACCTTTGTTTTGAAACGTGACCACGTCTTTTATGCCATAAAAAAGATGACGAATTTGTAAATTTCCTTTTTGATGTGGAGTTGTTAATTAAGAAAACTTGCTTATTATTTTAAGTAGACATATTAAAATAATTTACACGCCAGTAACCTCAGATTAGACAAGCATCTCCAAAACATTTTGAATAATAATAAAACTGTATGGATTTATTATTATAACTAGAAAATTTAAAACTTGAATCTGACACAAATTTATATCCAGAAATCAAATTTCTAGTGATACTTGGTATACAATACACATCATTAAGTTCTAAAATAAACCATTTTTGAACTCAGTTTGACAACTCCTATAGCTTTTACAGCAACTCTTTGGCCACTTGATGTGCACACCTTTCTCTCATTCCTTTTTGGGATTGTTACACAAGATAATGCCTGTAATGAGTTGACAATATGAATAGGTGAGCAAGTGTCAAAGTACCAGGATTTGTCAGTTGAAAAATCATTTGACTCTAAACTGAAAATAGATTTTAAAACATTGTTACCTTTCTTTTTTAACCAAGCTTTGAAACCCTCACAATCTTTCTTGAAGTGGCCTTGTTTTTTTACAAAAGAAACACTTCATGCCACCTGCAGATTTTCAGTTATGCTTTGCTGTTGACATGAGGTTCACATAAAGAACTTTTTCCTTCCCTTTATTTGTAGTTTCCTCTTCAACTTCCACACATAATGAAATAAGTTCATTAATAGTCCACTGCTCTTTCTGAGTTTTTTAGAGTGACTTAAAATGATTGAAGTGATCAGGAAGTGTATTCAGCAGCATATGCACTAGAAAAGATTCCTCCACATTCATCTTTAGATCCTTGAGTTCCGCAACAATGTATGAGCCCTTCATGATATATTCTCAAACACTGCTCTTGCCATCATACTCCATCCCCATGAGAGATTTTATCAACTTTCATGTTTCTGCTTTGTTGGAAGTAGTATATTTTGCAGCAATGGACTCCATAAAATCTTTGGCTAACTCTGCATCTGGAAAGCTGCATCTCACACTGCTGCCATACTCTTATTGATCACAATGAGAGTCATCTTGTTATGCTTGAACCACTTCTCATAGTTATCCTTAGCCTCCCTATTTGCATTTTCAGGTAATGCTGCTGGTGGATTCTCCTTAAATACATGATCATAGTCTAAAATTCCCAAACTTAGTTCCACATCAGCATTCCATTTGTGAAAATTGTTTCCATCCAAAAGCTCAATGTTATTGACACTCATAGCACTACAAATTTGGGCAATTTATGCGGTGGAATTATGCATTGGTAAGACCACCACTGAAAAAGTTTACAAAGGTTACACATAAGTTTTGCGGTGGTTTTTTGAAATCTTGAATATGCGATGACTGCTTCAGTGGTATTTTAGTGATTTTTTCCCAATTAGATATTTGCATTGACATTTTCGGTGGTTTTGTGGCATTTTTTGCATTGTCCAGAATGCAGCGGTAAAAACCACCACAAACATAAAAAAAGTAGCAGTAATCTTACGATGGTTTTACAGTGGGTTTTTACGTAAATTATTTACCCTCGCATTACTATTGGAACACCATCGCAAATCCTCTGCAATAGTCAATATCAGGATTTCGCTTCATTTATGGCCTTGTGTGGTGGATAAGAAATATATGGCTTCGTGCTTATCGTTATCTATGTTCAGATTTTCTCTATGTCTACATTTCAAGTGTATGTTCTCATATAAAATGATCATATCTCTCTAGTAAGATTTCCACATTTTTGAAAGCCATCCTACCTCTAAAATAAGGTTTGTTCATCTTTCATTTTTTTCGAACTGAAAACCTATCATGATTGACCAAATAGGCAGTGCCAATAATATATTTTTGTTTTGACAGTTACATTTTCAACAATTTAGTAGAACACTTCTCCTTTATCATTTCCATCTTCAAGCCTTAATCATGTCTTTACTACTCCCTTTATCTTCTTCGATTGGTTTGTCCTCAGGCACAAGACTGACCCTCCTCTCTGCCAACAGTCCGGACTCCAGTTCCCACCTTGTTCATCTTTCAGTAAGACTAAATTCTCTATCTTAGGGTATGATTCTACACCAATTAGTATTGTGCACATCTTTTTTGGACTTTATTGTGTAATGGTGTTGTTCTGAAGTAGTCATAACTTAGCTTTTCTCTGTACAACATGGTCACTATGGAAGAGTTAGTTCGGGAACGACAGTGGATGTACAATCAACGTAATCCCTCTGAAACAATGAATACCGATGTTTTCATGTACGGGGTTGGATACTTTTTAGAAGTGGTGATCAGAAATGGTCAAATATGTGACGAAAACAAGGTGTGGTGTCCGTGTAGTAAGTGTAAGAACAAACATTTTCGTGAAATCAGTTTGTGCGAGACTCATCTATTTGCATAAGGTGTACAACAATATTAATAACTTTCAAGATTACCGCGGTGAGTATTTTGGACAAGGAATTGATAGTCGGTTCGGTGATATGGTAAGCGACATAGCTGGGCCAAGTACTAATTACAATAAACCTCAATCAGCAGAACCGGAGGCGCCAAATCAAGCAGCATCCCAGTTATACAATTTGTTTAAATCCAGCTGTGAACCTATGTTCGAAGGTTGTACTTCATAGATGCAACTTTCTATTGCGATGAAGATGTTACAAACCAAGACTGATCATGGTTTTTCAGAAGCTGCATATGATTCTATATGCGCTACAATCGGTAACTTACTTGACCGTGAACATCGAATGCCGACTACGTTTCAAGAAACAAACAAATTCGTCAGTGGATTGGGTATGGGGTATATTCAAATTGATGTATGTGTGAATGGATGCATGATATATTACGGTGAGGATGATAATTCATTCACTTGCCGCTTTTGTGGCGACCCCCGATACAAAGAGGCACGTAAACAACAAAGCTCTAGGAGTTACAAAGGATTTCTAGGTCTCAAATGTATATCTTCCAATCATACCTCAAATTCAGCGGTTGTACTTGAACGAAATAACATCCGAACACATGACATAGCATGCAAATACTCATAGGGACCCAAATGTTATGGTTCACCTTGCTGATGGAGAATCATGGAAACATTTTGATAGAATCAATCCGAATTTTAGTTCAGAATTACGAAATGTAAGGCTGAGATTATGCTCTGATGGTTTCAGTCCATTTGGTATGTCAGCTAAGTCTTATTCATGTTGGCCAGTTATGCTTACACCTTATAAATTTGTGATAGTCGATTCCAAAGTTACATACAACAAAATCATCCTCAAATAAGCTTCGAAAATATGGATTACATGATGGTCAACAATTTTCCAACATGGATGCAAAATTATGTAAGTCCTGTATTACATTGTAAACATGTACAACAACATATGTATTCTTACTTACATACATTTGTAGGTTTGGACTAACTATTCAAAAGAGCTGATTCCGGATTGGATTCAGGAGATTTCAACAGGTTTGATTGGTCCATCCGGTGCATGTCTTCCTATAAAGAGAATAACTACAAGTTTATCACCGAGTTTCACATTGAAGGAAGGAAAACCAAAAGTTGTCATGTCCATGTGAAGGGAACGGAGGACGTACAATGACAAGCTATTTTTATTGACCTCTAAAATAACGTCAAGCAAAAGAAGGTCGGTAGTATGTCAAAACATTTATAGAACCGGTAAGACCGGTGTCGAATCCAAGGGAGCAATTGGACCGTACGCTAGGAGATATCAAATTTTCAACTTGGCTATTCCTTCGAATCAATTATGAGGTGATTGTCACTTAAAAACTAGCAATAAAGTGGTTTCAAGGGGTTTTAATATATATTCAAAGAGAGTTTCGAGGAGTTATTCCCCTCCTTGGCATTTCCCATGATCACGTATACAAGAATTATGCACATTCAAGGTGTCAAATAGTTTGGAACCTAGCTAGGGCTAAGGTAGATCAATTTTCATGTGAATCTATTCTTAGTCAAGCTCTCTTAATTAGAACCTCACTCAATCGAGAATGTTGGTTCACTCTATGGCATTTCTTAGCCATGGAACATCTCCCAAGGCAATAAATTATACCATAGGCTTAAGGGACTACTTCACTTCCTAAACATGAATTTATCATCATAAACACTATATAGGATCATATTCTCTACATCTAAACCTTTCCTAAGGTCATTCGATACTTTGGTTAAGTTTTGGGATCAACATGTCACTTAGGCATTTCATCAAACACTTAGTGGCATGTCATACATGAAAAACATGGAGAATATGAATTTAACACCATGGATTATGATTTCAATGTGTGTATACATGATCAAGAGTACCAAGGAGGGTTACAACACCCTCAAAACACAAGGAGACTACTCACACATCATGTAAGACAACATGGTGTGAGTAGGGTATAGAGAACACAACAAGGGAATAGAAAAGATGAAGAGAAAGTAGGATGGTTAATCCTTGAACTTCTTATTGATCTTCCTTCTTCTCCTTTGGTTGGATCCTCCTTAATGACATTGATTTGATCTCTTTTTCTGAGTATTTTTCCCCAAGATGCCCGCCCTCTAGGTCAAACAAGCCACTTCCTATTTATAGCCTCGGGTAGAAAATCCATCACTGTAGCAGTTCCAGCCGGTCGGCTAGTCCTGAAGCTTGATTCCAGCCGGTCGGCTGGTAATCTTCCTGAAGCTTGATTCCTGAAGCTTGATGCGCTTGGGCAAGCATCTGTAATCTTCTTCCAGCCGACCGTGGACTGGCCAACCGACCGATTGAATATGTTCTTGGGCAAGCAGTCTAGTAACTCTTATCCAGCTAACTGGATTGGCCAGCCGACCGGCTCGAAGTGGATGATTGCTAAGCCTCTTGATGTATTTAGTCAGTTAGTCGATTGAAAGTGCCAACCGACCGACTGGATTTGGTCAATTGCTTCAACATCTACTCCTTCATCTAGCTGACCGACTGGTTCAGGGGAGATTTTTAACCGGTCGGCTGGGAGTCCTTTTTCTGCCCACTTTTGCCCTATATCTTCAGTTTTCCCCGAGTTTTTGTAATTAGGCTTTGACCTTGAGGGAGACTCATTTTCTACCTGAAATGTAGAGATAGTGGTCAAATGACATCAAAATATCATCGGAAACAAACCAAAGCTATAGTGAAAAATGGTCATTAATGAGTCGAAAACTCGACTCATCATACATACTATGGAGTTCTTTAAGATATAATATTTGTTGTTCTGCTGTTGATAAATGATTCCTGATTTGCCAGAATTGCTTGGCAAACCAAGGACCAGAGTTTGTTTGATTTATTTCCTCTCTGCTTTTTTTCTGTTGTTGAACATCAATTTTATTTTTTGTTGCCCTTTTATACTTAATGTAGGCATTGGAGCTGGGACGAAATCCGACATCACGAGAAATGTTTAATCGCTTGGAGCAAAAACCAGATGGGGGATACCTTAATCCCGAGAGACGTCGAATAATGGTACTCAGTTATTTATTTTCTACAGTACATTAAATACAATATTTGATTATCTAATTTATGTGTTTCATTTCTTATTTAAAGAAACGTTATGAGAAGAAGCTGAAGGCTAGGATTAAAACCAGCTTAACGTTATTCAAAGAAATGTCTAATCCAATGATCTACTCATTTTCAAGGCAATACAATAGAGTGATAGTTTAGTTTGCACAAGAGTGTCAATCGCTCACCTATGCTAGCTAGGGCTAGTCCATTGGTTCGCAATATGGAACTCATTCCCAAGTTTTAAGCGCTTAAGCCATAATTCATAAGGGAAGAAGAGTTTGACACTATGAGTTCTTAGAAAACGAGCATAGACCAAATGAATAGCTTCCGTGCAAGCACAAGGATTGTTCAAGAGTTACTCCAACTAGCACACAATGCAAATGATGAATCCCACACAAATGAAGAATGGAGGAAAACATAGAGTCAAGTTTTAAGTGTTTTTTTCTTTTTCAAATGGCCTTTGGCCTACAAATGCTTTCGAGGAGGAACTTTTCTTCCTAACACCCGGCATTTGTATCATTTTTGAATTAAAACTTCTCTGGGCCCTCGAGAAAGTTTTTAGTCTGGGCTTTGCCCTCTTTGACCACAAATTTTTTTTGTTGGGGCCTATTTTTCACCCTTTTTTGACTCCACACTTACAACTTGACAATATGTTCGAAAAGTATATGGAATGTGTGGGAACAATCATAAACAATGCACTATATTAGAGAAACTCAAGTCACCAAGGAGCATTCAAAAGATCTAAGTTTTTCGTGAAATTTTTTAAAAGTGCTTACTAAAACTTAATCCAAGGTATTTCAACAAAAATGCTTAGAAAATTAGATAGACAAGAGATAGCAAGGATATTGATTTACAAGAATGCACATTCGTAGGACTAGGTCGGTTCTAAGTTCAAGATCCAATAAAAATGAAAAGTAGGCTAGATGTGATTTATAGGGATTTAGAATTGATAGTCACAAGCCTATGTGGATAAAAATACCCTCATATTAGGGATAAGGTGCAAAAGATGCAAATGTCCATCTAAGAATGATATGTGTGGCATGAAAGCATGTGAACTATGCGCATTAACCCACTCCACACTTAATTCAAGCTTAGTCCTTAAGTGCAAAGAATGATAAATAAAGGCAAAGGGGCATAGGAACTCCCCTCGTTTGAAGAACGGGTCAAACATCCAATGATGTAACTCTTGGGAATGAGAAGTAGTCTTTTGGTTGCATATGTAGATATATAAAGAAGATGAATGTGGCATGAGAAGAGCATGTATATATATATATATCTTGTAGAGTGCACCCACATAAATGTTAAAACACCTTTAATATCATAAGAATGTAGCAGACAACCAAAGATAAGTCAAGAGCATAACACAAAAATAGCATACATCATCCACAATTGCGCCAAAAAGTGACTTAACATCCAAATACATCATCCAATGCAACAAGGCAACAAAGTAATACACATGTGAAAACAAAATGAAGCATTGACTCATGATGAGCATCATCGCCTCCCGGAGTGGTCTCTCTAGTGGTGGTCAGACGGTATGAAGGTTGAGGTCGGTTGGAGTGAGGGTAGAGATCAACCGGTCGGGTGAAGTGTTTGGGGTTAGGTGAAATGAGTTTGAAAAGTGAAATGAGTATATGGGATAAACAGATTTCAACCGATCGGCTGGAATGTCAACCGACCGACTGAAACTGGGCGGTTAGAGGACAATCTGAGTGATGGTGCGAGCCGGTCGGCTGAGCACATGCTACTTCCCAGCCGACCGGCTGGAGACAGGGTTTCAACATATTTTTCCACGCTTTGACTCCAACGATGTTTCGATTCTAGCTTGAACCCAACTCCACACTTTAAAAAATTTACTTCACAAAATGAACGAGCATCACTCAAGATTCACGCAAAACTCAATATGAACTCGAGGCATGCTTCACCAAGAAATCGCTAGCATACATATTATTTTCAACATAAGAAAATAAGCTAGGATCAAACACTCCACACTTAAGACATTGCCACCATTTAAAAATTTCATGCAAGCACCATTCCATACCAAGCACACGTAATCATTCATTTAGATCATTCTAGCACCAAGTTCACATCCAAGGTTCAAAACACGCGTGCCAAACATATATGAAATTCATTTGTGCATAGATGGACAACTCTCAAACCGGGTTACCTCTCGTGAGAGCCTATTTAACGTCTTGGCAAAGACTGAGCCGAATCTCCTTTTAAGAAACATACTTGAGGAGTTTTTTGCTAGGATCCCTCCTCAAGCGGACTTGTAGAATATTTGAGGAGTCAATCCGGATTCTTTGAAGAGTTGCATGCAACTTTCTTATTAGTATTTTCCCAATGAGAACCTTGCTTCTCATCCTCGATCTTTTATCATTGGCTTTTCTTTTCATCTCATCATTGCCTGAGGGTAGCTCGTGGTGATCAAGGGAATGGTCTTTTCGGGATCAAGCATCTTATGCAACTCCTTCTTTGTTGCTTTCTTGGTCTCAACATTTTTGGCTCCCACACTCTCTAGCTCCTTCACATCACAAGTTTCAAGTATAGCCACTTGTTCTCCACTAGGCCTTTCAATTCTCACCTTTTCTCCACCAATCTTCAAGGTCAACTTCCCATTCCCCATATCAATTTTAAAACCGGCAGTGGCCAAGAAAGGCCGCCCAAGGATCAAAGAAGAAGTGCAATTGTCCCCCCCATATTGATCACCACAAAGTCGCATGGCATGTAGAATTTGTCGACTTTGATTGGAACATTTTCAACTATCTGATCAGTTGATATTTTGACTAGTTAATTGCTCCATGCGATGAAGGATAGCACTCGTTCTCCCAAAAAATTGGCTGTATTTGATATCTTTTGTTGAGCGTTTCAGGTTAAAAGTAGCTATCCATCAAAACCATGGCCTGAGACCAAGACTCGGAGAAAAACCAATCATTTGGGGTGAAAGAGCACCAAAGGGAAACCAGTCGGTCGACTGGGGAGCTGAGTCAGTCGACTAGAGTTGCCCGCAATGCAACGCTTCTGAAGTCTCTATCGAGTCGGTCAACTGGGAAGTTGAGTCGACCGATTGAAGCTGCCATGCGAGATAGTGCTTCTGGAGTTTCATCGAGTCGACCAACTGGAGAGCGGAGTCGGTCGATTAGGGCAGCCACGCGAGATGATGCATCTGAGTTTCTATCGAGTTGGTCGATTGGTGAGTTGAGTCGACCGACTGGATTCAACATCGAAGCACAGCCTATGGAGCATCCATCGAGTCAGTCGACTGGACTTCTTCACACATCCAGTCGACCGACTGGCCGTCGGGGATAGAATTTTCAGCTTATTTCCAAAAATCATTTTTGGGCTTTTGGTCTTTTTGGAAAGCTATAAAGAAGTGACCAGCAGGTTGATTGAAGGTGTGCGACATTAACGAATAGTGCTTACTAAGAGAGAAGAGAACCCTAACTTGAGAGAGAAGATGGAGAACATCGCAAGAGATTGAGGATTCAACGAGCTTCATCGTCACTACGGTTATCTCGTCCTTAATTTCATATCAACACAATTCGTGGTTAACTTACCATGAATAGTGAGTAGTCTTCTTTATTATGGGATCCTACGGATCCCGTGCCATGTACCCAACTCTTCGTGTGATCAATTAAATTTTTTCAGTAAGGCGATTCGAATATTCAATTTCATTGTGCTTAATTTTATCGTTCTTGCAAGTTTTACATTGAATGGGATGTTTGCATGCTAAAACGTATTTAGGTTAATTGTCAAAAGATGAATGGGTACTAGGTATTAACCAGATTGTATTAAATTGATATTGGGTCATGGTAGCTATAATGGTAGTACATGAATTAATAGGAAAGTTGACTTTTGTCTGAAAACCCCTAAGTTTAATAATCGAGATCGTTGATAATCTGTGCATGGGCGCCGTTCAACGATTGAGATTAATCTAGACAATGATCCGTGGATGGGCGGCTTGTCTAGTGTTATGTTGGTTTATTTCCATATTCGATAGCATGATGAATTTACGTTGCATGTTTGCATGATTTGTGGGGTTGGCACGGGTGAAGTTTGATCCTGGGATTCTTTCTCTGATCAAGCCACAACCTTTTTATTTTCTGCATTTAATTTTTGCGATTTGTTTCACCACACCAAAACCTTTAATCATTCGGAATAGCTAAATAGGTCACTTAGCTAGTACTCACACACGTTGTTCCTTGCATCGACCCTTGGCTTACCAAGGTTTATAAATTTTGTTTGACTGCAATTAGCCCCATTAAACATATAACTTGACAACTATAAAGGGTTAAAAATATGATTGTCAAAATGGCGTCGTTGCCGGGGAACAACGCTTAGTGTGATATTAATTTAACGAGTGTAGTGTAGACTATTCCATTTTTTACTTCCTTTTACATACTCTATATACGTCTGACCTTCACTAATCACTTTTATTTTGAATGTTGAGAGGATGTCTCTTTTGGTCATCAAGACGCCCACCCAAGGGAAGAGCCTTATTGTGAGACATATTCATATGATACAACTTGGGAAGGAAATCAAAATCAGTTCTATGATCAACCCTGTTACCAAGATGACCACTATTATGAGAGTTACCAGGACCAGTCACAGCAGCAACAACATCGGTTTTATGATCAACATTATTATCAAGATGATCCTTATTATGAGAGCTACTAGAATCAGACGCAGCCACATCGAGATCTGAACTCCGAGACACCGTCGAACATAGAAGCCATGCTAGCTAGCTTCATAGCAAAACAACGAGAGTCATTTCAAGAGACATCTCAAGAGACGGCTTCGATGATAAAAGACCTTCTAAAATGGTAGAACAACTTGCAATGAGGCAGAAAACATTGATGGATGAGTTAGAGCAACAAGCCATTGCAGCCATTAGAGCCACAGCGGGATCTGAACTCCGAGACACCGTCGAACATAGAAGCCATGCTAGCTAGCTTCATAGAAAAACAACGAGAGACATTTCAAGAGACATCTCAAGAGACGGCTTCGATGATAAAAGACCTTCCAAAATGGTAGAACAACTTGCAATCAGGCAGAAAACATTGATGGATGAGTTAGAGCAACAAGCCATTGCAGCCGCCAATGCATGTAGAGACGAGGACATCGAGATGGTAATGGGCAATCATCAAGAAGTTCAAGTCTATGAATCACATACATCTTGAGTTTTATTTACAATCCACATGGAAGATGATCAGGATAAGGGAATGCCATCTAAACCAGAACAATTTGTTTGTGAGGATGGTTTTGAGGTGTTGAGAATGGTTGCCAAGCCTTACACTGAGTTGGAGGATGATAATTCTTGTACTGAAGATGTCTCGGAACATAGAGATCCATCTCCTTCCACTAAAGGTCATTTACATGAGCAGATAGAAGAGAACTTCATTCCATCAGTTTCTCTAGACGCTGAAGAGCCATCAAAGGATCATAAGTACGAAGACTTTGTTGATGTGTACTTGAGTTCAATCAAAGAGGACCCTCGCATACGCATACATACGATAGTGAAGGGAAATTCCGAAGTATACGCACATGAGATATTATCTAAAGAGTATAAAGGAAGTGTTCTTGCTGGGGCTGGCTTTGAAGATATATATCTTGCTACATCGCCTCCAGACAAGTTTCGACAGTTCTTGCCCTACGCCTTGAAACTGTTATTAGGGAGCTTCTACAGTCCCTTGATTCTTAAGGATCTCAAATTTTTGAAGGGACTTCTTGCCCTACTCAACGTTCATGTCAATTTTCTGCCCCCCTTTTTGCTTGATGTAGTGTATTTCCACCCTTTCATTGCGTGCAATCATGACTTGTCTTGAAAATTTATGTATTAGAAACTAAGGGACGATCCTCGTGCCTGCACTGAAATTTTGATGTGATTTTTGTACTATTTTTCAGAAAATTCTTAAGCCAGGCTCCTCTTCTCTTACGGGTGACGGAGCGCACTGCACCGTCGTTAAGGTGCAATGTTCTCTGTACAAATAAATTTATATTTTCCGCTACTCGCGACTACACTACTGGGTAGTAAGTGGTAAGTAGGGGTCTAACCCAAGGGAATTAGAGGGATACGTTGTTCTCTATACTGGCGGGGAACGTGTTTTAGGTTGATTGAGATTTTAGCGCGATTGACTAAGTTACTGTTTTTGGTTTTTTTGGTTTTGAGTGCGGAAAAGTAAATTAAAGAAAATAAATACTGAAAATAAAATACTAAAAGTAAAAGAGTTAAGGGAAGAAGACTTACAGTGGGCGATGCGTGATTGCGATTCCTCCGGTAGATGAGCGGTTGATGGTTGTAGTTGATCGAGCAGTTTATAAAAGTAAATACAGGGGTTTTTTGTAATTCAAGGAAAAGTATTCGGTTTCAGGTACCTTGTATTATAACATGTTTATTAATAACCGTTAGTAACCTTTCTAAGTATTCAAAGATGAATCGAGGCCCTTTCGCAGCGCAAGACTTGCAACATCGTTTAAAGCAACACTTGTTCTACTTCAGACTAATTCCTCCTTTCGAAGTATCTTAGCCTTTTGTGCATCCACCTGATCTCTCAGTTATGATCGACCAAATGGTGTTTTAGATAAGTCGAACTCCTCGATAAGTTTTGCTTGTTACAGCTTCCACTTACCGAGTATGATCACGAATCCCCACGGAAGAGCTTTGCTTGTTACAGCTTCCACTCAACCTTGGAAACTCTGACTATAAATGGCACATCAAGTTTTGAATACAAAGAAATGAAACTAAAAGAAATTAAAACATTATATAATACAAGAAAATACCTTCGACCGAATGAGGAGTTTAGCTACGAATAAACATGGAAAAGGACATCATAACTAAATACTCGAGGGTTTTTGAAAACAGTAAGAGGGAAAGGGGTGGAATACTCAAGAACCAACAGGAGTATTCCCAATTTCCTACTGAATACTCAAGAACCAACATGAGTATTCTCTAAAGTATAATACTCAAGAACAAACAGGAGTATTATTTCCAATCAGTATAATACTCAAGAACAAACAGGAGTATTATTTCCAAAACCAAACTTACAAAGTAACAAAAACTTAGAGAGAGAAGTGTTTAAAATTTTTGGATGATACAAATGAGGAGGGGAGGAGCTCCTTTTATAGCCAAAAGGGGAGGAGATGGGTGGTGGAGATGGTGGCATGTGGCTTTGCATCCAAGGGTGGAGGAGGAGGAGCAAGGAGGAGGTGCCACATGGGGGGAGGAAAAGCCGCCGGTTTGGGGGAGCTTTGGGCCGCCGGTAGCCGGTTGCAAGGGGAGGAGAAGGGTGGCTTTGGCCACCTCCAAGCAAGGTGGCCGGTCACCTTGGTCAATGATTGCATTTTGACAGTTTTGTGCAGTCTTTTCACAAAACTATCAGTCCAATTTCACTCCGTCTGACTTTGATTGTTCCTCGGTTGGATTTGATTTGAGTAATTCCTACGTCAGGATCTTGAGATTCTTCATTCAGCGTCTGATCGTGACCTTGGACTGGCTCGTAATATCTTTTCAGCGTAAAATCCTCTCCTTAGCGTGTTTTCTCTCTAAGCACCAAAATACCCTATAGAAATAAATCGGGACTAACAAGCAGAAGTTAAATAGACCAACAGTCTAATTTGGTGGGTTTTACTGTGTTTTTGATTCGTATAATTATGGTCCATCAGATCACCCCACACTTTTAGTTGTTCGTCTCAAACAATGCTATTGAAGGGCGGCACTCTAAGTTTGGTTTTAAAATTTGAAAATTAGACTGTGGGACTAGACTTATCCTAATTCATGCATTACTTACTTATTACCAAATTGAACTGTGTAAATAAATAGAAGTAACTTGATACTTATACCTCCGTGCCGAGATGCAAATTATTCTGGATGTTTCGGGAGATAGCCCTTTTTAGGCTCCTGGACTGCAATCTCAGGATCGTCTCTCACTATATGGTTTCCTTGTAGCTTTCTCTAGCACGTGATTCGGTTCGGGTTTCAATGGTTTGAGTACTTTGATTTTCTTTTGGCGAGGGACTGCTTTTTGTAGTGAATCGGCCTTTGGCCTTTGATTTGACTCTTTGAGTACTTCACTTTTTGTTCGGTTAAAACCTTCACAATTTTGGGCCTTTGGCCTCTTGATTTGCTTCTTTGAGCTTTTTGCGTCTTTGTGACTTGCTAGTCCATTTTCTCAAGCCTTTTTTTTGGGAGGTCCAATCATCGCCCGCAAGCCTATGGAAATACCTCCCCGCTCCTCTCATCCTTGTCGTTTCGCGCGGGTCAAGATGAGGGTCGCTCATCTATTTTCTCGGCTACTTTGACTAGAGAGAGGATGGTCTGATTCCCGTCCTCGCCTTTTTTTCTTTTTGCATAAACACTGCATGGCGGAGATGACTTCAATCTTCACTGAAACCCGAAGTGCAGCCTCCACTGACTTCGAAAACCATATAGTTTGATTCGATCCTTCGATTGCTTGCCAAGCCTCTCTAGGGCATTTCTATCAACTCCACATCCCTAGTTTATCTCAGCACAAAGGGACAAATGAGAAGTTACGTTCTAAGTTTTTAGACAGTTGAATTTTCACAAGGTAAATGCACGAATTTTAGATCTATCTTTTTCACATTCTTAAGTTCATATTTTCAAAAAGATAATATTAAAAAAGAAAAAGAAAAACATGTTATTTATTTATTTACACATGCGGATCTCACCCCACACTTTTGAACGAAGTCGTGCCTTTCAGCACTACTTAGTTCAAAAGCCATGCAAGCAGACAATTATGAGAAGAAAATGACATTAAGGAAAAGGGAAGAACAGAACTCCCTTTAAGGTGTCGAGTAAACGACATGGCTCGAGGCTGGATAATTGAGGGAGTTCGGCTGGGGCCTTGAATTCTTAGCGTAGCCCTGACTGGCTTAATGTTGCACCCAAGTCCGATTCCTGAATAGTCAAATCTTCTATGCACCAAGTGGGTGAGAGCGACTTATTGAAAAAGTAAAATACAAAAAATAAAAGACAGAAAATTAAAGTGCGGAAAGTAAGATAGTGTCGGGTTACCTCCCGACCAGTGCACTTGTTTAACGTCGTTGGCTCGACAGTACCTTATTCCTGGATCACTGGTTTGGATCCCATGGGTGGCTTAGGTCGAATTTTGCCACTGTTCCTGTGTTGCTTTTTGCCTTGCCTTTACCCGATTTCTTGTGTGTGTTAGAACCCCATGGTTTTGGTATTTTTTTCTCTCCATTGCTTCTGAGAAGGTAAGGGAACTTTGACCATAGCTGCTGGTCTTGTTACTTTTTCGGTCTCTTTTAGCAGGTCAGAAATTTGCGTACCGCGATCTGAGATAGGTATTATATCTGGCGGTTTCTTCGCATCCGTGCGGCTAGTGTCAATGTAGAAATATGCAATTTTGCCGCCGAACTTAAGCGATAATGAGCCCTTGCCCACATCGATCCTTGCCTTAGTAGCGTAGAGGAATGGTCGTCCCAAGATTATTGTTGGAGGGTCGTCTTCGCTGGTCTCTCCCATTTGTATCACATAGAAGTCTGCAGCAATGACGAGCTCTCTCACATGGAGTATTACGTCTTCCAGCACTCCAATCGGACGGATGCACGATTTATCTCCTAGCTCGATATTTGACCTGGGTGGTTTTAATGGACCAAGTCCTAACAAGTAATATAAGGAGGAGGGCATGGCGTTGACAGCAGCTCCAAGATCCACCAGGCACTTATGAATCTGAGTTTCACCAATACCACAGGTGACTGTGAAGGCCCCTGGGTCTTTATCTCTTTCCGGTTGTGACTCATGATCTGAAGTGAGGGCTTTTTTAATTATCGGGTCACTCTGCCCACTCCTTGACTTAGGATTAGTATAACTGGATCCCTTAATATTTTGCTCAGAAGCATAAATATTAGTTGGAGAGTTCCACCTTAAATTGACAGTGTCATCCCATCCAGATGCTGGTATGTCAGAGTGTATGACTGGTGGTGGTGTTATGCAAACGGTAAATGCATATCGTCCATTGTCAGCATGCGTGACCCATGTTTTGTCATCATTGGGTCGGTCTTCCTCTTGATTCCAGTCAGGACGACGCCTACGGGTGAAGTGTTTGCTAGTACATTTGTAAGTTGGGGATCGTGCTACTTCTCCCAGTGTTGCCTTTCCATTTGACCTCTTTATCATGCTAAGATTTGCCTTTGGGTTTTGGATGGTTTGTGAAGGAAGTCTACCAGGTTCGTTAGTGAGTGTTGACATTGCTGTGGCGAGATGGGACATTTGTTTGGTCAATTCTGAAATTGCCCCGTCAGTTTCCGCCTGGTATTGGTGTAGCGAAGTACCCAATTCACTTATGCTTCCTGCGAGCTCCTTCATCATGTCATCAAGCGACTTGGTTGGTTCTTGCTGATTATGCGGGCCGGTTTGGTATTGATTTGGTCCTCTTTGTTGATATTAGCCTGCTGATGGAGCGTTCTGGTTATACTGCCGGTGTGGGGTTGGTAGAATGACTGAGCTAGTTGAGGGACAGCTGGTTGTGCATCCTTTTGAGAATAGTTATTGTTACCCCAGCTCGGGTTGGTTGCTTGACCATACTGTCTGTTTTGTCCGGCTCTGTCATTACTGTTGTTGTTGTATCCTTGGTATCCTCCCACTGCATTCACTTCTGCCGGTTCCTCTTCTATTAATGTTGGACATGCATCAGTTTTGTGGTCTGTAGAACCACAGAACTCGCAAGGTTTTACCGGAATTGGCTGCCTTCGTAGGATTTGAATCATCATCTCCTTTAGCTGCTTCATCTCTTCAGGCATAGAGCTCATCGACGTTTCCGCTTTTGCCACATTTTTTGTCCGGGAGAATTCTTCCTGCTGAGTTGTCTCTTCTCTGAATCGGGCATTCTCAGCAACGTTGGTGATAAGATACCTTATGCCACTTAATGATAGATTCATCATGGACCCTCCAGCTGAGGCATCCAGGAGCATTTTGTCTAAGGGTCTTAATCCGTTAATGAGATACTCGACGGTGAGTTTCTCGGGCAGTCCAAGGGTACATCAGCTTCTCTCCAGGCGGTTGAATTTTTCCAGGTAATCGTACATTGTTTCGTTGGGTCCTTGCCTGATGTCCTGCAGTTGCCTCCTTACTTGCATCGCTCTTCCTGCTGGGTAATATTTGTCTAAGAACTTTTTCTGCATCTGAGCCCATGTTCTGATGCTTCCGGAAGGCAATGAAAGGAACCAGTCGTTTGCCGCGTCAATGAGGGAAAAATAGAACGCCTTTAACTTAAAGTCGTCTATGTTTACGCCATTCAGTTTGAGGTTTTGGCAAATCCCATGTAAGCGCTGGAGATGAGTCATTGCTGATTCTCCACGAGTTCCTGAGAATTTTGGCAAGTTGTGGGCCACTGAAGTGTTGATGACGATGTTTTCTAGCTCCGGGCCTTCATAGATACACCACGGCTGAACTCTGAAATCTGGTGCCGAGAGCTCTCCCAATGTAGGTTTGCGGTAGTTGTTGTTATCTCCGTAGTAGTCATCGAAAGCGGGTTCTCGTCTCGGCACTTGTCTAGGTTGCGGGGGTGGTGGATATCTAGGGGGTTGTCGTACTGGACCAGCTGCATTCCGGTCCTCGGGTGGTTCTTGGTTTCTTCTGATGGCTTCCCTATCACGAGCTCGTCTGCTTCTGATGAGTTGCTCCGGATCATCCATAAATGGAAGTGGCACCTCATTGTTTCGATCGTACAGGTTCATCTCGTCGTCGTCTTGGTAGTCATGGTGGCTTCCTTCGCGAGACATGGTTGTTTCGAGCGCGTATTGATTTAAAGAACTATCCGATGGCTAATTCCCCGGCAACGGCGCCAATTTGACGGAGCGCACTGCACTGTCGTTAAGGTGCAATGTTCTCTGTACAAATAAATTTATATTTTCCGCTACTCGCGACTACACTACTGGGTAGTAAGTGGTAAGTAGGGGTCGAACCCAAGGGAATTAGAGGGATACGTTGTTCTTTATACTGGCGGGGAACGTGTTTTAGGTTGATTGAGATTTTAGCGCGATTGACTAAGCTACTGTTTTTGGTTTTTTTGGTTTTGAGTGCGGAAAAGTAAATTACAGAAAATAAATACCGAAAATAAAATACTAAAAGTAAAAGAGTTAAGGGAAGAAGACTTACAGTGGGTGATGCGTGATTGCGATTCCTCCGGTAGATGAGCGGTTGATGGTTGTAGTTGATCGAGCAGTTTATAAAAGTAAATACAGGGGTTTTTTGTAATTCAAGGAAAAGTATTCGGTTTCAGGTACCTTGTATTATAACATGTTTATTAATAACCGTTAGTAACCTTTCTAAGTATTCAAAGATGAATCGAGGCCCTTTCGCAGCGCAAGACTTGCAACATCGTTTTAAGCAACACTTGTTCTACTTCAGACTAATTCCTCTTTTCGAAGTATCTTAGCCTTTTGTGCATCCACCTGATCTCTCAGTTACGATCGACCAAGTGGTGTTTTAGATAAGTCGAACTCCTCGATAAGTTTTGCTTGTTACATCTTCCACTTACCGAGTATGATCACGAATCCCCACGGAAGAGCTTTGCTTGTTACAGCTTCCACTCAACCTTGGAAACTCTGACTATAAATGGCACATCAAGTTTTGAATACAAAGAAATGAAACTAAAAGAAATTAAAACATTATATAATACAAGAAAATACCTTCGACCGAATGAGGAGTTTAGCTACGAATATCCATGGAAAAGGACATCATAACTAAATACTCGGGGGTTTTTGAAAACAGTAAGAGGGAAAGGGGTGGAATACTCAAGAACCAACAGGAGTATTCCCAATTTCCTACTGAATACTCAAGAACCAACAGGAGTATTCTCTAAAGTATAATACTCAAGAACAAACAGGAGTATTATTTCCAATCAGTATAATACTCAAGAACAAACAGGAGTATTATTTCCAAAACCAAACTTACAAAGTAACAAAAACTTAGAGAGAGAAGTGTTTACAGTTTTTGGATGATACAAATGAGGAGGGGAGGAGCTCCTTTTATAGCCAAAAGGGGAGGAGATGGGTGGTGGAGATGGTGGCATGTGGCTTTGCATCCAAGGGTGGAAGAGGAGGAGCAAGGAGGAGGTGCCACATGGGGGGAGGAAAAGTCGCCGGTTGGGGGGAGCTTTGGGCCGCCGGTTGCAAGGGGAGGAGAAGGGTGGCTTTGGCCACCTCCAAGCAAGGTGGCCGGTCACCTTGGTCCATGAGTGCATTTTGACAGTTTTGTGCAGTCTTTTCACAAAACTATCAGTCCAATTTTGCTCCGTCTGACTTTGATTGTTCCTCGGTAGGATTTGATTTGAGTAAATCCTACGTCATGATCTTGAGATTCTTCTTTCAGCGTCTGATCGTGACCTTGGACTGGCTCGTAATATCTTTTCAGCGTAAAATCCTCTCCTTAGCGTGTTTTCTCTCTAAGCGCCAAAATACCCTGTAGAAATAAATCAGGACTAACAAGCAGAAGTTAAATAGACCAACAGTCTAATTTGGTGGGTTTCACTGTGTTTTTGATTCGTATAATTATTGTCCATCAACGGTCATTGCCTAGTCCTTGGCACTTGAGAATGAGCTTTGCGCCAAGAGCCCGTGGACTATCCCTAGACAGCATAGGTGAATGGCGAGTATGTTTTGTGTAACTATTCATGTTCTTATTATGTTGCTATAGAACTATTTAGAACATGTGATTAGTCGCTTGCTAGCCATGTGTATTGACCATTTGAAGGCATGACTCATTTAATCTATGATTGTGTGACAACTTTGATGAAGATGTTTGACCTGAAGTTGAGGTAACACGATGAATCCGAGGTATGACATGACTTTACTGTGACTCGTTGAGCATCATTTCATGCATACACGTTAGTTAGTTGTACAAGGAATTTGTAGGTAGTCCCATTCCTGAAAACCTTCATGAGACTATAATCGTCTTACTAGGGTAGTGACAGCGCGCCGTTGTGCGCTGCAAAATTTTAATTTATAGTTCCACTACTCGTGGCTCACTATTGGATTAGTAGAGCGGTAAGTAGGGGTCGAACCCAAGAGAGTCAGTGTGGAGTAGTTGTTCTTGAAAAGAAAAGAAAAATAAAGTAAAGACGGATTGGGTTTTTGGTTGTTTTTATACAGAAAGTAAATGACAGAATTGAAAGTGCTGAAAGTAAAGTGTTGAAAATAAAGTGCTGAAAATAAAGTGCGTAAAGTAAGTGCGAGAACAACCGAGTTCAATATCAACCATACAACATACGTTTTGGTTTGTCGCATGCTCTGTTTCAAGCGCAATACGTACCAAAATGTTATGTTTGATTGATGTTGAAAACTGCTGTAATGAAAGTAAAAGTGCGGAAAGTAAAGTACGTGAAAGTAAGGTGCTGAAAGTAAGAACTGAATTTAAATGACAGAAAAGTAAAGTGCGTATAAGTAAGGATGAAAGATATTCAGTCTAAGGTCTCACATTGTGACACTTCCATCATAGACTTACTTTGTGTTCATAAGTGTGGGTTTATTCCATTTCAAGATATAAACCCTAAAGTAAGGCCATTTCAAGCTCTTACACCACAATCTACTCCAAAATCAAGACATAGACTTCTAGTTCAAAAGTGCAGCCACTTGATCTCTCATTTTCGATCAACCAAGCGACTTAAAGGGGGTTTGAACCACTCGGAAAAGCTTTGCCATTTCAAGCATCCACTTAACCTTGTTGTTCAAACCGAATAAAGGGCACAAGAACTTGTCGACACACAAAGAAGCATTAAGCTCAAGTCTCAAGATGCATACACAAGTATGAACACCCTTTGACCGAATACACTTTAGCTACTTGTATTCATGTCAAGAATACAAGCACCATGCTTATGAAAGTAAAGAAAACCGAAAAGAAAACAAAGGAAACCGAGAGCATGTAATTGAGAGCAATTTTGTAAAGAAAACCGCGAGCTTTTGTAACAAGAACAATAGCCTTAACTACATGTATTCATGTCAAGGAATACAAGTAGCCGTGGCTAGAACAAGGAAAGTAAGCAAACCGACAAGAAAGTAAAGAAAACAACAAGGAAAGTAAAGGGAGAGGAGCTCCAAATCAAGAACAAAACAATGAATAAAAGATCACAAGAGCAAGAAGGAGTAGAGAGCAATTCGGAAATAACAAGAACAAGTAAAAATGTAGAGAGGTTTGTATTGAGGTGTGAAGAAGAGAGATAAGCTCTCAACTTCCTAATGTGTACATGATGGATTCTAAGGCTAAGGTGTTGTATTTATAGACAAAGGAAACTTGGGGACTAAGTTTAGCTTGAAAAATATCTCAAAGACTAGCCATTTTGATTGGTTCTCCATATGACACCCCACATGGCTTGGAAGAGGATAAGAACACATCCACTTGCATTTTCCTCCTCCAACCACAAGCCACCACATGCCTCCCCACTTGCACTCCCAACCGACTTGCCAAACGCCTTGGAGCTAGTTCCTCCCCAATGGCGCCGCCTTGGACTCGGTTGAGTCCAACCGAGTTGGTTTGGTTGAGGCTAACCAAACTAGTAGAAGCCAACCGAGTTTGAATAGTACGTAACCGGAATAATGGGACTCGGTTGGTTCTTGGCCGGAACATGGTTGTGACTGGTCGGAGCATCACCGGAGGTTGATCGGAGCTCGCCAGAGTTTGGCCGGAATCTTGGCCGGAGCTTCTTGGCTTTTGGATAGTGTATTCTGAACGACAAAGTCATTCTAAGATGATCTCAAGAAGGATGCTAAGCCAGATTCTGCCCGGAACATGGTTGAAATCCCAAAACGGCCGAAAGTTCCCTAGTTTGGCCTTGATCGGGCTTGAGCTGGTTCCACTCAGGCGTTTTGTCTAGGAAGTGAAATTGTCCGAGCTATTGGGTATTTAAAACACTTTGGTCGAGCCAGATTTGCCAGATTAGCTGGTTTGGTCGAGCGACTTGGTTTCGGTGCTTATCAGCGCGCGCGGGACCTTTGGAATTGGGCCAATTGCTAATCTGCTTGGGCGTTCTCCTTGGTTTTCCGACATTGTCCACCTTATTTTCTATTTTTATCACTTTTCTTGAGGTGGATTCATCAGATCAGCTCGTTTGCCCAGGCAACTTGAATTCAGAGCTAGACAGCTCGGGCGTGGCTTGGGCGATGCCTGGGCGCTGATGGACCAAAATTATACGAATCATAAACACAGTATAACCCCCTTAATTAGACATTTTGTCTATTTAACTTTTGCTTGTTAGTTCAGATATAGTTTTACAGGGTATTTCAGAGCTTAGAGAGAATACACACTAAAGAGGAGCTTTTAAAGCAGAAAAGATGTTACGAGTCAATCCTTGGTCAAGATCATATGCCGACTGAAGAAATATCAAGGATCCTGACGTTGAATCACTCATAACAAATTAATCAGAAGAATCAGGAGAGGAATTAAGACAGCCCGGGACAAAACATATTGACAGTTTTTGTGAAAAGACTGCACAAAACTGTACAAAATTCACATTTGGGCAAGATGACCGGCCACTTGGGCAAGAGGTGGCCAAAGCCACCCCTCCTCCTCCCTCCACCACCGGCAACCGGCGGCTCCTCCACCCATGGTGAACGGCGGCTTTTTGCTCCTCCACATGTCTCCTCCTCCTTGCTCCTCCTTCCTCCTCCCTTGGATCAAAAGACATGTGGTGGCTCCTCCACCCTCCATTCTCCTCCTCCATGGATGGCCTCCACATGAAACCATCTCCACCCTCCATGGCTATAAAAGGAGGAGCTCCTCCCCTCATTTGAACACACCTCAATCATCCATAATTCACTTCTCTCTCTAAGTTTATGTATTTGTAAGTGTGGCTTTGGAAATAAAGGATAGCTCCCTTGGCGCTTCAACGGTTGTAAGTAATTCTTAGTATTTATTCAACTGTTTTTTATTTCCTTAGTTATAATGTTTAGCGCAATGAATAGTAGCTAAACTAGTAGTTCGGTAGAAGGGGCGCACTTGTATTATAAAATGTTTTAGACTATTAACTTAGTGTCTCATATTAGTATTCAAAACTTATTCTATGTGCCATATATAAAGTTAGAATTTCCAAGGGTGAGTGAACCATTTGTAACTGGACCAAAGGGACCAAATGGGTAAGCTTGTCCTTAGGGGTTCGTGATCATATTTGGGTAAGTGGACCATTTGTAACTGGGCCAAAGGGACCAAATGGACAAGCTTATCTGAGGAGGTCGACTTATCCTAAAAACCATTTGAAAACTGGGCCAAAGGGATCAGATGGATGCACACAGGCTAGCGTACCTTGAAATGGGTACGGGTGCTAGTTTAAGTAGAATAAGTGCTTTACGACCTTGAAAAAGGCTAGGCAATGTTGCAAGTCTTGAGCTAGGAATAGCCTCGATTCATGTTTGAATACTTAGATGATTCACTAAAGGTCAATGATAAATAGGATATAATACAAGGCCCCTGAAACCGAACATTTCTCTTTAATTATAAACTGCAATTTACTTTCCAGTACTAAAACCAACCAACCAACCAATCAATCAATCAATCACTTAGCTGGTAGCTTTAAAACCAACCAACCGACCTAAAACACGCTCTCTCGCTGGACAACCCCCTCAAAGAACATCTATTCCCCTGATTCCCTTGGGTTCGACCCCTACTTACCAAGTACTACCCAGTAGTATAGTTGCGAGTAGCAGACTATTATAAATTTATTTGCACAAATCGCTTTGACGACGAGCGGTCTGTCAAATTGGCGCCGTTGTCGGGGAATTAGCGAATGGATAGTTGTTCTTTTTTCTGTTATACATAATCCGCCATGTCTTCCTACTACGAAAACGAGCCTTGGAACAATGAGGAGTTTTTCTCGCTACTCCGCGAAGAGATCATCAACATTAAGCAATCCCAGGACGAAACTTTGGACGAGTACTTGGCGTACTTTGACTCCATTTTGGAGAACTGCCCGCACCATGGATTCACCAGATCCAATCTTATTCAAAGGTTTCTCGGTGGAATGATGCCACTTGAGCGGAAAAGGTTTAACGATGCAGTGGGAGGCTCGATCAAGAAGTTAACCGTGGGTGAAGCCTGGCGCCTCATAAATGATTTGGCAAAGAACACAAAACAGGGTCAGTGGCACCAAACTGACGATAAGGCACCAACGATGGAAGTGGACTCAGTACAAAACAAGCCCGACACCACACCCATTACGAGCTTGCCCGCAACAAAGCCGAGAGAAGACATCAGTACAAGGGTAGTAATGGACGTGAAGGAGGCTCTAAAGGAGCCAATATTGGAGCCCACGGAGCCAACTGAGGATGAGGACTCGCAAATAACCGAAGAAGAACCGGCCAAATTAGGCCCGGTTATCATTGCCAAACCAGCCGAGCCACTTGAACCGGTCCTCATCACCAATATGCCCGAGACACACACGGACCCCACTGCCGAATTAACCGAAGAAATCACAGCAGGCCCGATCCTTGCGCTCGAAGCACCCGAAACATGCCCGATCCTCACTATCGAAGCACCTAAGGCAGGCCTGGTCCTCATTATCAAACTGTCCAAGAAAGACCTGGCCCTTATGGTGGAAGTTCCCCAACTTTTCCCTTCGGTTTGTATGCGGATCACAGCCCCTGAAAATGAAGTGATTAACGCTAAGGTGCAAGGCGAGTTTGAGGCAGAACAAGGGCAAGAAAAGCGATCAATGGAGCTCTCACTCACCACGACTCAACAAAGCGGCCCTGAAAATTCGCTCGTGCTAGGACGACCATTCGTCGCTGCCACAAAGAAGAGGCTTCACATGGAGACATGCTTAAGGTCACCAATGCTCAATGGCACAATACTGAACTCCCAAACTTGCGAAGGTGCCGACTACTCATACATGAAGAAGCGGAAAAGACATGGGCCAAGAGAATGGAAACCCGGAAGGAGAGGCAAGGGAGCCTCACCTTCTCGAAGCTAGAAAAGAAGAACCTACCAAACCTATGGAGAACCAAACCGAGCACATCACTCCTTGAGTTCTTTGGACGGAGAAAAAGAGCGGCCAAGAAGAAGTTCGACCTCAAGCACCCATGGGATCCCAACCAGTGATCCAGGAATAAGGTACTGTCGAGCCAACGCCGTTAAACAAGTGCACTGGTCGAGAGGTAACCCGACACTATCTTACTTTCCGCACTTTTAATTTCTGTCATTTAAATTCAGTATTTAGTTTTAAGCTTGCATGACTTTTGAACTAAGGCACGCCTTCGTTCAAAAGTGGGGGGGGGGGTGAGAACCACCAGTGTACATAAATAACATGCTTGCTATTTTCTTTTTCTTTTTTAGTAGTAGTATCTTTTTGAAAATATGAACTTAAGAATGTGAAAAAGATAGATCATAATTCATGCATTAACCTTGTGAAAATTCAAACTGTTTAAAAACTTAGAATGTAACTTTTCATTTGTCCTTTGGGCTGAGATAACTAGGGATGTGGAGTTGACATAAACTGCCCTAGAGAGGCTTGGCAAGCAATCAAAGGATCAGATCAAACTATATGGTTTTCGAAGTCAGTGGAGGCTGCACTTCGGGTTTCAGTGAAGAATTGAAGTCATCTCCGCCATGCAGTGTTTATGCAAAAAGAAAAGAAAAGGCGAGGACGGGAATCAGACCGTCCTCTCTCTAGTCAAAGTAGTCGAGAAAATAGATGAGCGACCCTCTTCTTGACGATCCCGAGATTGCATATAGTGCGAGACGATCCCGAGATTGCAGTCCAGGAGCCTAAAAAGGGCTATCTCCCGAGACATCCAATATAATTTGCATCTCAGCACGGAGGTACAAGTATTAAGTTTCTACTATTTATTTACGCAGTTTAATTTAGTAATAAGTAGTAATGCATGAATTAGGATAGATCAAGTACCACAGTCTAATTTTCATATTTCAAAGCCAACTTAGAGTACAGCCCTTGAATAGTATTGTTCAGGACGAA
Source organism: Rhodiola kirilowii (assembly GCA_033675215.1). NCBI lineage: Eukaryota > Viridiplantae > Streptophyta > Magnoliopsida > Saxifragales > Crassulaceae > Rhodiola > Rhodiola kirilowii. The sequence continues at coordinate 27,459,296 of CM066196.1, read as the reverse complement.
CAACTAAAAGTGTGGGGTGATCTGATGGACCAAAATTATACGAATCATAAACACAGTATAACCCCCTTAATTAGACATTTTGTCTATTTAACTTTTGCTTGTTAGTTCAGATATAGTTTTACAGGGTATTTCAGAGCTTAGAGAGAATACACACTAAAGAGGAGCTTTTAAAGCAGAAAAGATGTTACGAGTCAATCCAAGGTCAAGATCATATGCCGACTGAAGAAATATCAAGGATCCTGACGTTGAATCACTCTTAACAAATTAATCAGAAGAATCAGGAGAGGAATTAAGACAGCCCGGGACAAAACATATTGACAGTTTTTGTGAAAAGACTGCACAAAACTGTACAAAATTCACATTTGGGCAAGATGACCGGCCACTTGGGCAAGAGGTGGCCAAAGCCACCCCTCCTCCTCCCTCCACCACCGGCAACCGGCGGCTCCTCCACCCATGGTGACCGGCGGCTTTTTGCTCCTCCACATGTCTCCTCCTCCTTGCTCCTCCTTCCTCCTCCCTTGGATCAAAAGACATGTGGTGGCTCCTCCACCCTCCATTCTCCTCCTCCATGGATGGCCTCCACATGCAACCATCTCCACCCTCCATCTCCACCCTCCATGGCTATAAAAGGAGGAGCTCCTCCCCTCATTTGAACACACCTCAATCATCCATAATTCACTTCTCTCTCTAAGTTTATGTATTTGTAAGTTTGGCTTTGGAAATAAAGGATAGCTCCCTTGGCGCTTCAACGGTTGTAAGTAATTCTTAGTATTTATTCAACTGTTTTTTATTTCCTTAGTTATAATGTTTAGCGTGATGAATAGTAGCTAAACTAGTAGTTCGGTAGAAGGGGCGCACTTGTATTATAAAATGTTTTAGACTATTAACTTAGTGTCTCGTATTAGTATTCAAAACTTATTCTATGTGCCATATATAAAGTTAGAATTTCCAAGGGTGAGTGAACCATTTGTAACTGGACCAAAGGGACCAAATGGGTAAGCTTGTCCTTGGGGGTTCGTGATCATACTCGGGTAAGTGGACCATTTGTAACTGGGCCAAAGGGACCAAATGGACAAGCTTATCCGAGGAGGTCGACTTATCCTAAAAACCATTTGAAAACTGGGCCAAAGGGATCAGATGGATGCACACAGGCTAGCGTACCTTGAAATGGGTACTGGTGCTAGTTTAAGTAGAATAAGTGCTCTACGACCTTGAAAAAGGCTAAGCAATGTTGCAAGTCTTGAGCTAGGAATAGCCTCGATTCATGTTTGAATACTTAGATGATTCACTAAAGGTCAATGATAAATAGGATATAATACAAGGCCCCTGAAACTGAACATTTCTCTTTAATTATAAACTGCAATTTACTTTCGAGTACTAAAACCAACCAACCAACCAATCAATCAATCAATCACTTAGCTGGTAGCTTTAAAACCAACCAACCGACCTAAAACACGCTCTCTCGCTGGACAACCCCCTCAAAGAACTCTATTCCCCTGATTCCCTTGGGTTCGACCCCTACTTACCAAGTACTACCCAGTAGTATAGTTGCGAGTATCGGACTATTATAAATTTATTTGCACAAATCGCTTTGACGACGAGCGGTCTGTCAGGCGCGGTCTGGTTTTCTCGGTCCCCGACTGGGTTTCTCGATCCCTGGTCGAGACCTCTCGGGCTAGGCTGAATTTCCTTGGGCCATGTTCGATTTTCCTCGGGCCCTAGTTGCAACTTCTCGGCCAGAAATTCTTGGTGTGCTTTTTGGGCTCAAATCTCCCTTTTTAGGTGTGTTTCCTCTTTAGACTCCAAAATAGCCTATATACACAAAATGGCATTAACAAGCACTTGTTCGTATGACCAAATGTCTTATTTGGTGGGTTTTGTAGTACTTTATGAGTCGTATAAATATGCCCTATCAGGTAGCTTAGAGGTTTAAAGGCTTAATGCATACGCTAAATGCATTCGTGTCCTCTACGACAGTGAGTTATCTTTTTGTTTTCATTTTAGTTTGAATTGATCACATGAAACTTGAGTGGGTAGCTTAAAACCATATGATTATTGATCCTCACATGAACTTGCATTTATTCTACCATTTATTCGACATTTGTTCGGGATGAACAAATCCTAAGTGTGGAGTGTTTTGATCAGTCGATATTTTGACTAGTTAATTGCTCCATACGATGAAGGATAGCACTCGTTCTCCCGAAAATTGTCTGTATTTGATGTCTTTTCTTGAGCGTTCCAAGTTAAAAGCAGCTATCCATCAAATCCATGGCCTAAGACCAAGTCTCGGAGAAAAACAAGCTTTTTGGGTGAAAGAGCACAAAAGGGAAACCAGTCGATCGACTGGGGAGCTGGGGAGCTGAGTCGGTCGACTGAAGTTACTCACAATGCAACGCTTCTAAAGTCTCTATCGAGTCGGTCGACTGGGAAATTGAGTCGACCAACTAAAGCTACCATGCGAGACAGTACTTTCGAAGTTTTCATCGAGTCACCGACTAGAGAGCTGAGTCGGTCGATTGGGACAGCCACGCAAGATGACGCATCTGAGTTTCTATCGAGTCGGTCGACTAGGGACCTGAGTCAACCGGCTGGATTCAACATCGAAGAGCAGCCTCTGGAGCATCCATCGAGTCGGTAGACTGGACTTCTTCACACAGCCAGTCGACCGACTGGCCGTCGGGGACACAATTTTTAGCTTATTTCCAAAAATCATTTTTGGGCTTTTGGCCTTTTTGGAAAGCTATAAAGAGGCGACCAGCAGGTTGATTGAAGGTGTGTGACATTGATGAATAGTGCTTAATAAGAGAGAAGAGAATCCTAACTTGGGAGAGAAGACGGAGAACATTGCAAGAGATTGAGGATTCAACGAGCTTCATCGTCACTATGGTTATCTCGTCCTTAATTTCATATCTACACTATCGTGGTTAACTTACCATGAATAGTGAGTAGTCTTCTTTATTCTGGGATCCTACGGATCCCGTGCCATGTACACAACTCTTCGTGTGATCAATTAAACGTTTTTCATTAAGGCGAGTCGAATATTCAATTTCATTGTGCTTAATTTTATCGTTCTTGCAAGTTTTACATTGAATGGGATGTTTGCATGCTAGAACGTATTTAGGTTAATTACCAAAAGATGAATTGGTCCTAGGTATTAACCGGATTGTATGAAATTGATATTAGGTCATGTTAGCTACAATGGTAGTAAATGAATTAATAGGAAAGTTAACTTTTTTCTGAAAAACCCTGAGTTTAATAATCAAGATCGTTGATAATCCGTGAATGGGCGGCATTCAACGATTGAGATTAATCTAGACAATGATTTGTGGATGGGCGGCTTGTCTAGTGTTATTTTGGTTTATTTCCATATTCGATAGCATGATGAATTTACGTTGCATGATTTGTGGGGTTGGAATGGGTGAAGTTTTATCCTAGGATTCTTTCTCTGATCAAGCCACAACCTTTTTATTATCTGCATTTAATTTCTGCAATTTGTTTCACCACACCAAAACCTTTAATCATTCGGAATAGCTAAATAGGTCACTTGTTAGCTAGTACTCACACACGTTGTTCCTTGGATCGATCCTTGGCTTACCATGGTTTATAAATTTTGTTTGACTGCAATTAGACCCCTAAAACATATAACTTGACAACTATAAAGGGTTAAAAATACGCTTGTCACTATCCCCAAGGGTGTCTTATTGTCCCATCCGCGAGTTGTAGTGTCATTTTAGTGGTCTTCACCCCTTTCAATCCAAGCTTGTAGTAGTTGGCTAGGGGCATAACACTCACACTAGCCCCAAGATCAGCTAGTGGACTTGTGAAGTTCATGTCACCTATTGAGCAAGGGATAGTGAATTTGTCGGGATCTTTTGCCTTTTTGGGAATTTGTGTTGAAAAGAGGGCACTACATTCGTGATTGAGGGGATGGGGATCATCATCTTCAATGGTCCTCTTATTGGACAAAATCTCTTATATAGGATCATATTCTCTGCATCTAAACCTTTCCTAAGGTCACTTAGGGGACTATTTCACTTCATATACATGCATTTATCATCATAAACACTAGATAGGATCATATTCTCTACATCTAAACCTTTCTTAAGGTCATTCGATACTTAGGTTAAGTTTTGGGATCAACATGTCACTTAGGCATTTCATCAAACATTTAGTGGCATGTCATACATGAAAAACATGGAGAATAGGAATTTAACAATATGGATTATGATTTCAATGTGTGCATACATGATCAAGAGTACCAAGGAGGGTTACAACACTGATGGACCATATTTATATGATTCATTATGATAGTTAAACCCACCAAATTAGACACTTTGTCTTAACAACGTTTACATGTTAGTTCCATTTTTGTTGTACATGCTATTTTGAGGTTGAGAGAGAATACGAGCTAAAAGGGGGGTTCTTAAACCAAAAATGGATTACAAGTCAAGAGAGCCCAGCCGGGAACCAAGTCCCGAGTGCCGAGAGCCCGAGTGCCGAGTGCCGATAAAACCAGGGCGCGTCCGTGGCCCGCATCAGAGAAAGTCCGGACGCTTACGTCTGCGTCCAAGTGCGCCCGAGCGCCTGTGCCGAGCCCGGTAGACCAAAGCCGGAAGCGAGCTTCATTTCAAGCCACGACCTATCTCCGGCGGCGTTCCAACAAAACCAACTTGAGCATTCAATTTCAAAGAAGAATGTCGTTCCAAATCAACACTCAAAAGGAAAGGAACGCATGGTCCAAAATTCAAGCCATCATAGGCCAAGGGACCACGTTCTAGGCCATTCAAGGACACGACCACGCTACGATCAAATTCAACCTTAACAACCTTCATGGACCGGGACTCAAATCACTCAAAAAGGCTAGAACCATCGGTGTTTGGACAAGAACGCAAGGCAAAGGACCCGAACCCGGTCAAGAATAATCAAGGACAAATTCGAATGTTTTGGGATTTTGGCCATTCTCCGGCCAAAATTCGGCTTAACTTCCTTGACAAAACATGCTTGTATTGATCTTGTCATTTAGAATCAACGATCGTCGACCCAATCTACTCCGGTCAAGATTCCGGCAGCTCCGGCCAACTTCTGGCGCTCCGGCCATACTCAGGCGAGCTTTCGACGATGCTCCGATCATGCCACATCCAACCACCACCTCGCTCCGGTCATTCTAGCCCAACTCCGGTCAAAATCCGGCGAAGTCCAACCAAACTACTTATTTCCCGATTAGGGCATACTATTCACTTCGGTTGACCTTTGGGAAGAAACTAAGCCACAACTAAGTCCCAGTGACTTGTTCCAAGCCTCAACAAAGATCAAGGCTCAAGTGGATGCCCTTTGGCTCAATCCACTCCATAGCCGCCCATGTGCAAGGCTTGTGCACCCTTTGGTGTCAAACAAGTCCAACCGAAGAGCAAACCAAAGTCTAACCGGAGTTGAGGGAGAACCGAAGGCTTTTGGGAGGAAATATCCCACTCCACTACCACCTCTAAACCGCCACATTTGGCTATAAAAGGAGGAAGAGCCCTCCTTGAAACACATCTCCTAGACACAAAAAACCTCATGTCACTTGTCCTTGGTTACTTATCTCTCTTGTTTTGTACTAACAATCCTTGTAAACACTTTACTTTGAATCAAAAGCTCTTGTTTGTTCTTGAGTTTGAGTGTGTTCTTGATCCCAAACCCTCTTTATTTCCTTGTCAGAAACCGAAACCCTCTTGTCCAAAACCGAGCCCTCTCTTTACTTTTCTTGTCTTAGATTTACTTGTTCTTGAGTACTCTTGTTGGTTCTTGAGTACTCTTGTTGTTCTTGAGTTTTTACTTTTCAAAACCTTTACTTTCTTTGTCTTTCAAAACCAAAACCTTTACTTTTCTAAGCACTTAGCTATGGTATCCACTTCTATGGATACTCGTAGCTAAACCCTTCATTCGGTTGAAGGGGTGTGTGATGAGACGTATTTATACGACTCGTTAAGTCATTAAAACCCACCAGTTACGACATTTGATCATAAGAACGTTTACTTATTAATGTCGTTTTGGATTTCAGGGCCTTTTGGAGTGTAAAGAAGAATCGAGCTTAAAAGATAGCATTTTCATGTCAGAAGCATCGCAGTTGAAGAACAAAGCTAGAGGAGAGTCGTGAACAGTAATTCCGGCGTGAACAGTAATTCCGGCGTGAACAGTAATCTCGGCGCGAACAGTAATCCCGGGATGAACAGTAATTTGGTCGTGAATAGTAACTTCGGGAAAAATCCAAGAAGCATCTCAACATTTGCAATTGCCAAATCACTAATGCCACTCAACTTGGGCATCAAGTTTGGCATATTCCTTTATCCCTTTCCTATAAAAAGAGGACCTTGGCCTCATTGTAATCCATTCGAAAATCTCTCTAAATTCTACAAGTTGTTACTCTTGTCATTTGGCTTGAAGCAATCCAACTTCTCTCTATTCTTTCCCTTACTTTGTTACACATTTTACTTTCTACTCTACACATTTTTGGGTTGTACCTTCCTTATTCCGACTATGCTCCTTAGCTCTCATATTCATTTCTTGAATATGAGTGGCTAAAACCTCCATAATTCGGTTTGGGGTCCCCTAAATGTTGTAGCAAGGCTTTGAGACCTTGAATCTTCATACTATCTTGTATTCATTTGCTAGTTGTGACAATAGATTGGGAATGAGTACCTAGGCTAAACTAATGCTTGGAATGGCAAGGTTTAGCCGTGTGGTCTCTTCACAACTATTGAGTTTGTTTTCATTGGAATGTGGAACAAACCTTGCACCTAGTTTAGCATACCTTGGAATGGGGTGTTATTCTTTAGTACACTAGTGATTTGTTCTTGGAATGGAATGAATCATGGAACAAGTGCTTGGAATGGCCTTGTTAGGGTGATCTCTTGGAATGGAGTAACCACACCTATGGATGCAAGATAGATCATTAGAAGGTCAATGATGAGTTGAGCTATAACAAAGGCCCCTAGACCGAATTCTATTCTATCAATCACAATCCCTTTGCATTTACTTTTAGTTTTACTTTACAAAACCACTTTCAAAACCCCAAAACTTGTATTTACTTTATTTACATTTCGCGCAAAAGAACAATGAGTAGTTGATCTATTTTGATGTTCCCATTAAGTGGCATGTATTTGGCAAAACATAGATTAGACAGTTCGAGCAGGTGTTCAGGAGGAGTTCGAACAATATCCTGGTACTCCTGTACAGCGTGATCAAGACGCGAGGATATTTTCCGGGAGATATTGGCAACAAAGATTTCGACAAGTGGAAGTCGGCCTGCGACTTATTCAAGCATTAGATATTCGAATGAATATCTACATTGAAGATGGCGCGACTTACTTGGAAAGAAGACTTCGTATATTCTTCTGATCGATCTATGAAAGATATACATCAAATATTTAAGAATCAATTCCGAAATATTTGATGGGATTATCTTGTGCGAATTAGGGTTTTGCTTGAGCATATAAATACAATGCAAGGGCAAACCTAATTCTTGTCGCTTTCAAAGATCAATTATACACGAGCATATCCTGCAGATTGGAGAAGAAGAAAGCGACGGCCGATTGTGTTTTCTCATTGAGAATACACCGGTGCAAGTGCAGTCTGTTCAAGTGCAACAACAGACTGTCTGAAGCGTATCAACTGCCGCACACAACAAAGGTGAACAAGCTTTCGAGAGAAAGCATCCAAGCTTCTGTAGAAGGTCGAGAACGTTCAGACTGCAGGTTCTGAACGAAGGGGATCGAGGGGAATTGCGGTGAACCTCGGTTGCAAATCTGAGAGATGGAGTATTGAGGTTAGGCTATTACAAGGTGTAAGTGTAAGTCCCTGTGGAAACCCTATACTCGTAATAAAGATTTGCTGTCCCTTTTTCGGGTGTGGGAAACCCCCCAGAGTAGGCGGAGCCGAACTGGGTTATCAGTCTGTGTGTCTCTACTGCCTTTATCTGTTTGCTGAACTGTTGTGATAAGAGTTCAACCTCTGTGTGTTGAACTGTTGTGCAAAGAGTCCCAGGTCTGTCGCAACACTACCTTGGACACAAGATTGAACAGGGGACATAATTTCAATTGGTATCAAAGCGAACACTCAACACACTGAGTGGGATCCTGAACTGTTCAAGATGACTCTGAAAGAAGGACAAAGCATCACCAGGCCTCCTTTGCTTGAGGGATCTAACTATGCCACCTGGAAGCCCGTGATGAGATCATTTCTGAAATCACTAGACGAGAGGGCCTGGAAGGCAGTGCTGAGAGGTTGGACTGAACCCACGATGAATAACCTCACTGGAGAGCCGGTTCCAAAACCAGAAGCTCTGTGGACAGAAGACGAGGATAAAGCTTCCATGGGAAACTCAAAGGCTATGAATGCAATCTTCTCAGCAGTGAATGAAAACGTCATGAAACTGATCATCAACTGTGAAGTCGCCAAGGAAGCATGGGACATTCTCCAGACAGCCTTTGAAGGTACAGACAAGGTTCGCAACTCTTGCATGCAGGCTGTTACAACCAAGTTCGAAGAGATGAAAATGAAGGAGGATGAGAATATCTCTGAGTACAACACCAGAGTTCTGGAACTGTCCAACGAGGCGTCTGCACTGGGAAAACTCATTGATGAAGAGAGATTGGCCAGTAAGATCTTGAGATCACTTCCTCCAAGATTCGCCATGAAAGTCACTGCCATTGAGGAAATGCACGACATCACCAAACTGAAGCTGGACGAACTGATGGGTTCTCCCAGAACCTACGAGATCAATCATGATTTCCAAACCAGTGAGCAGAAAGGAATCGCCCTTAAAGCAGACATGACGGAAGATAAGCTGGACGCTGGCTGCACCACTGAGCAGCTGGCTATGATGGCACAAAATTTTGGAAGAATGGTGCGGAAAATCAACAGAAACGGTCCAGAACAAGGTCAGTCTTCATCAACTGGTTACAGAAACTGGAAATCCAGCAGACCAAGGTCAAGCGATTCGAGGCAAGACTCGTCTGACAAAGGAAAAGAAGAGATTCAGTGTCATGAATGCAAGGGTTTTGGTCATATTGCTTCACAATGTGCAAACACTCTCATGAAGAGAAAGGCAATGGTTGCTAGCTTCAGCGACAGTGAGTCAGACGAAGAGAAAGAAGAAGGTGAAACCACCAACTTTGTGGCCTTCACTACAACTCTGGGTGAATGCAGCAGCACTGGTGAAACAGTTCCATCTCAGCCTGAACTCCCAGCTGAATATCCTTCAGACAGTGATGATGAAGAACTCACACAGGAGTCCCTCGCTCAGACATACAAAGATCTGTATGGGAAGTGGCTGCAACTGGTCAAGATCAATAAGAAGCTGAATGACACAATTGCTAGCGTCTCTATAGAAAAAGAAAAGGTCTGGCAGGAGGTTGAGATTCTACTAACACAAAAGGCAGAGCTCAAATACACGCTGGACTCTCTGAATACTCAACTGGCTGAGATGAAACAAGAAAAAGTGGATCTCCTTGGTCAGAGAACAGAACTCCTGGGGACCGTCTCCTCACTGAAAGTCGAAATGGATCACGACACTCATCCTGGAGGCATGACGGGTCTAAGAAAAACCATCACAGACCTGAAGCGGAAAGAAGTGTTCCAACTGAGGAGGGTAGAACAGCTGGAACTTCAGCTAGAATCTGAAAAGATGGATCACTCTGACACGACGGAGGAACTCAATCACCTCAAACAGTCGGTAAGAATGCTTAACTCCGGCACCAAGAACTTAAATGATATTCTCAGATATCAGAGAATGGAGTCCGGACATAGAGGATTGGGGTTCACAGGAGAAGGCAGCTCCAAAGGCACTATGTCTACTAAAACAAGACCAGTGTCTGAACAGAAGCCAGAACAGAAGGTGAGACAGCATCCGAGATAGAAAGTGGATTTGTCCCAAGATCAGTCCAAAGGAAACAACCGAGCTGATCACAAGGAGACGCATAGAACACTCGGGGGTGGAAAGACTCGTGGAACTCCTGTCCAACGCCGAGATTTCTCACCAGTAAGGCCAAGGGGAGAATGGCGCACCTGCTGGTATTGCAATCAGATGGGTGATGGACCAAAATTATACGAATCATAAACACAGTATAACCCCCTTAATTAGACATTTTGTCTATTTAACTTTTGCTTGTTAGTTCAGATATATTTTTGTAGGGTACTTCAGAGCTTAGAGAGAATACACACTAAAGAGGAGCTTTTAGAGCAGAAAAGATGTTACGAGTCAATCCAAGGTCAAGATCATATGCCGACTGAAGAAATATCAAGGATCCTGACGTTGAAGCACTTATAACAAATTAATCAGAAGAATCAGGAGAGGAATCAAGACAGCCCGGGGAAGAAACACACTGACAGTTTTGTGAAAAGACTGCACAAAACTGTACAAAATTCACATTGGACCAAAGTGACCGGCCACTTGTTGAAGAGGTGACCAAGGGAGGAGCTCCTCCCCTTCCACCACCGGCAACCGGCGGCTTTTGCTCCTCCATAGGTGGCGGCTCCTCCTTGCTCCTCCTCTCCTTCCTCCATGTGTTGGCCATCTCCTCCATCCATTTTCTCCTCCAATCACCATGGGACACTTGTGGCCATCTCCTCCTCCTCCCATGGCTATATAAGGAGGAGCTCCTCCCCTCATTTTCATAACCACCTCACTTGTAAAATTCACTTCTCTCTCTAAGTTATGTATTTGTAAGTTTGGCTTTGGAAATAAAGGATAGCTCCCTTGGCGCTTCAACGGTTGTAAGTATTATTTTTAGTATTTATTCAACTGTTTTAATTCCTTAGTTATAATGTTTAGCGCGATGAATAGTAGCTAAACTAGTAGTTCGGTAGAAGGAGCGCACTTGTATTATAAAATGTTTTAGACTATTAACTTAGCGTCTCGTCTTAGTATTCAAAACTTATTCTATGTGCCATATATCAAGTCAGAGTTTCCAAGGTTGAGTGGAAGCTGTCACAAGCAAAGCTCTTCCATGGGAATTCGTGATCATACTCGATAAGTGGAAGCTGTCACAAGCAAAGCTTATCGAGGAGTTTGACTTATCTAAAACACCACTTGGTCAATAACGTAACTGGGAGATCAAGTGGATGCACATAAGGCTAAGATACTTCGAAAGGAGGAATTAGTCTTAAGTAGAACAAGTGTTGCTTTAGCCGATGTTGCAAGTCTTGCGCTACGAAAGGGCCTCGATTCATCTTTGAATACTTAGATGATTCACTAAGGGTCAATGATAAACAGGATATAATACAAGGCCCCTGAAACCGAACATTTCTCTTTAATTATAAACTGCAATTTACTTTCCAGTACTAAAACCAACCAACCAACCAATCAATCAATCAATCAATCAATCACTTAGCTGGTAGCTTTAAAACCAACCAACCAACCTAAAACACGCTCTCTCGCTGGACAACCCCCTCAAAGAACATCTATTCCCCTGATTCCCTTGGGTTCGACCCCTACTTACCAAGTACTACCCAGTAGTATAGTCGCAAGTAGCGGACTATTATAAATTTATTTGCACAAATCGCTTTAACGACGAGCGGTCTGTCAATGGGACACATTAAACTAAAGTGTCGCCTGTTTTTATCCGAACGACGTGCTTTCCAGCAACGAACCACATCGCAACAGAAACAAGTCTGGGTTCAAAAGGCAGACCGAACCGTTTGCATGGTAGCCTGTTACACCTCAAACTACTTATCGCATGATAGTTGGCTCTTCGACAGCGGATGCTCCGCACACATGACAGGTAACTCTCAATATCTTACCCATATTAGACCTGTTGAGCACATGTGGTTTGTCACCTTCGGGGATGGTGAAAAGGGTCAGGTGATCGGCTGTGGGACATTGATGGTTCCGGATCTCCCTGCACTCAAGAACACCCTCCTTGTGAACGGACTGACCAGGAATCTTATCAGCATCAGTCAACTATGCGACGATGGACACTATGTGTCATTCTCCAGCTACTCGTGTCTTGTTCTAGACCAGAATGGCGATACGCTGATGAAAGGAAAAAGGGATGCCAACCACTGCTATACTATTAGGGTGGGTCTGACAGAGTCGATGAACAATGAGCAGTCGCACCATGGCCAGCAACCGGTTGCTCTCCCATGTGCATACACACAACCTAGCTTTCTGCGAGGGGGAGTGGAGAAGACCTTGCACACAAGATCTGATTGTCGATGCGCACAAATCAAGGTTGCCGGGTGTCCCAAGAAGCTGTTGAATCAGTCAGTGGTACAGTTGCAAAAGGAGTTCGTACACTGTCCACAGGAATGTGCCTGGCCCCGTACAAGAAAATATGAATGCTCACGAAAGATGGTAACTCTGAGGCCGCATACTTGTGTGAAACCATATGGCAGGTCACGGAGTGAAACACCCAGATCCCCAGGGGGTCTATGAGGTGTCAACCACTAAAAGCATCCAACGGTGGTCAGTCATAGTCGAATCTCCAGCTGAAACAGTTGGACTGACCACCTAATATATAGAGCTGGAACAGAAGGCACAGCGCATGAAAATCATTTTTTTTAAATATTCTCGAAGATTTTTCCTGCCGTTATTTGAATCAAGGGTTGGCTAATTTGGGAAGTTGAAAAGGCCGGAGGATATTTTTGAAACACAAAACAGTTGAGTGTGTTCAATTTCTTCTCTCTCTCTCGTCCCCAAAACCCTAGAATGGCATCCTCTCTCTCTCAACCGCTCATACAATCAACGGAGATGGTGAACACGAGGAAATCAGCGAAATCCGGCGTCAAAACTGCAGAGAAAAGCAAAGAAAGCATGCAGACCTCAAAGGCGATGGCGGCGAAATCAAAGATTCCGAAATCAAAAGCTGCGAAGATGAAAAAGGCGTCGCCTTTACACCCAGCCACCAAATCTTTGGCCAGAGAGAAGTCTGCGGAAGGAGTTACCACTGGGATCCCTCAGCCGGGCACAGTGGATTCATCTCCAAAGGTTCAGGTAAATCCCAATATTCCTTCTGTCTCTGTGAATATCTCCGTTGTTGAAAAATCGGTGTTGAATGAAGAATCAAGTATGGAGGGTGAGAAGGTTGTTGAGTCGATTGACGGCGATGAAGCCAGAAGGGCTGCAATTGACGATAATGGTGGTAAGTCTGTTAGTGGTGTTAAAATTGATGGTGTTGAAACCAGTAGGGTGGTTCTTGATGGTGATAATGAGAGTGGTAGGGCGGTTGACAAAGCCGGTAGTGCGGTTTCTAAGAAGCAATCTGTCAAGAACGTGGAAGAAAAGGAACCCAGCAGGGGGGCTGGAGGCTCAGGAACGTGGAGAGAAAAGATCTTCGCCACTGGATACATTCCTCCGAAAGCTGGCCGCAGAAAGAAGGTGAAGCGGGCCAGTGACTCTCCCAGTAAATATCTAGCCCAGATCTATGCCACTCGAGGTAGGAAGATTGCAATGTCCGATGAGGAAACAGAGAAGTTTATCGAGTCCTCGGGGAAGAGGAATGTGGTGTTGAGTGTTGCTGATCCGTCTGAGAGTCAAGAAGGAATCACTGAAGAAGATTCTGGTATGCATCATGAGACTATGGCAGAGGAGATTAAGACAGATGTGCTGAAAGAATCAGACCCTGCTGGAAGAGATGAGGAATTGGAGAAGTTATACAAAGACATCGATGATGTCATGGTAGGCCTAGAAAAGGAGAAGGATCAGGAAGTGGCTTGTCCGGAAGAAGCTCAGGCTGTTGGGGGAAAAGAATCTGATGCAGAAAAAGCTACAAGTGATCCATCTATGGAACCAAGAGTTCAGTCTGGTGTTGAGACTAGAAGAGCTACTGAGAAAGCTACAAACGGTTCAATAGTGGAACACTCTATTCAGACCAAAGCTCAAACAGCACCAGCTCCAGAGGAAGGTCTGCGTAACCTAGGTGTTGAAGCAGAAGACCCTGGTACTGAAAAGATCTCAAGTGCTCGAACAGCAGAACAGAGTGTTCAAACTGAAGTTAAGACTGGAGTAGTTCCAGAGAAAGTAATGAGTGAAGATACCACGATAGTTCAAGATGATCGTAGGAATCATTTGGAGGAGGATGAAGCATCCATTCGTAAGGATGCCCCTATATCAACAGCAGAAGGTGTTACCCTTTCAGAAGATGACCAAGACAGTGTTCCCCTTGTCAACCTCAAAAGGACAACGAAGGGGAAGGAAAAGAAAAAGGTTGCCTTTGCTACGTCTACAAAGGAACCAGCCCAGAAGGTTGCTGAGGTCAGCAGTGGTGAAGGGGGAGCTGGCTCTTCCAAGAAAAGAAAGCGCGTTGCTGCAGTTCCCATCTCTGAAGATGCTGGGATATGTGAAGTCCCAGCCCCTAAATCTGAGGCAGTCCCAGTCGGTAAGGTCAAGAAAGGAGTATGGTTCGTAAACAAAGAAGCTGCATTGAAATGGGAATGTGTGCTGAAAAGGAAAGTCATACCGGAGAGGCTGCTGGATGCATCGAGTTACAAAGGAAAAGAAGTAGTTGAGGTACTCAAAGAATCGGATCTATTCTGGACATTAGACAGATGCAAGCCGTTCAACGAACAGCTGGTGCGTGAGGCCATGGCAAACTTGCCTCCAAAGTTTGGGGTCGTTGGAGATGCAGAATACGGGGTATTCTACGTCAGAGGGAGAAGGATCAACATTGATCCTGAACTTATAAATGTCTACTTCTCCATGGATGACCCCGCTGCTGATGAGGAGGAACCCAGCTTTGAGAAGGTAGTAAGGACTATCACTGGAGGTTCTGTTCAGTGGCGGCCTGAGTCAGTTGTGCATACAATAGATCTGTCAACATTCTATTCAATGCTGTTCTTCATTGCTGTGTTCAACTTGAGGCTGTCTACTCATCGCTCTACTGTCAACAAGGACAAGGCCCAACTGATTTATCAGATAGGAAATAAGCTGAAGGTCAACATGGGCAGAATGATGTTCAAACAGATTGCTGAACACGCTACTTCTACGAGAACCCTGCACCAGATATGTTTTCCTTCACTTATCTATGAGCTGATCATCCACCAAGCTCCTGATTTGAAAGCCTCATCGGACCATCTTACCAAAGCTCCAAGCAAATTCACAGTGGACCACAAGCTTTTCAAAGGGCGTCATGTGAATGATCTGAAAGGGGGGAGCAGGAGAGGTAAAAAAGTTGGGGATTCCAATCGAGGGGGAGCCAGAATGGGCGTGGATGAGAGGAGCAAGCTGCTGAAGGACCTCCAGGCTATCATTGCTGCGGACAAGGAACAACGCCGTCGGATCAACAGGCTCGCTCGAGCCCTTAGCTATCCCAGCGATGATGAATCAGAAGCAACAGTCTCTGAAGATGATTCCGTTGAAGAAGCTTCTGATTAAAGGTCCATTGAAAAACTGAACCCTCTGAACTTTTTGTTTAAAACTATCGTTCTTCGTGCTTGTTCTGGCACATTTTGATTGTCTGTTCGAACTCGGATCGCACCCCTTGCCAGTTTGTGGCAAAAAGGGGGAGTATTTTGGATGAGACAATTCTTGTTTCCCTCAAAGTTATCTACTGTCTAGATAGTTAGATAGACCTAGTTATCTAGTAGATCTGGTTTTGCCAAAATGCCAAGGGGGAGATTGATGTTCCCTTAAGTGGCATGTATTTGGCAAAACATAGCTTAGACAGTTCGAGCAGGTGCTCAGGGGGAGTTTGAACAATATCCTGGTACTCCTGTACAGCGTGATCAAGACGCGAGGATATTTTCTGAAAGATTTTGGCAACGAAGATTTCGACAAGTGGAAGTCGGCATGCGACTTATTCGAGCATTAGATATTCGAATGAATATCTACATTGAAGATGGCGCGACTTACTTGGAAAGAAGACTTCGTATATTCTTCTGATCAATCTATGAAAGATATACATCAAATATTTAGGAATTAATTCCGAAATATTTGATGGGATTATCTTGTGCGAATTAGGGTTTCGCTTGAGCATATAAATACAATGCAAGGGCAAACCTAATTCTTGTCGCTTTCAAAGATCAATTATACATGAGCATATCCTGCAGATTGGAGAAGAAGAAAGCGACGGCCGGTTGTGTTTTCTCATTGAGAATACACCGGTGCAAGTGCAGTCTGTTCAAGTGCAACAACAGACTGTCTGAAGCGTATCAACTGCCGCACACAACAAAGGTGAACAAGCTTTCGAGAGAAAGCATCCGAGCTTCTGTAGAAGGTCGAGAACGTTCAGACTGCAGGTTCTGAACGAAGGGGATCGAGGGGAATTGCGGTGAACCTCGGTTGCAAAGCTGAGAGACGGAGTATTGAGGTTAGGCTATTACAAGGTGTAAGTGTAAGTCCCTGTGGAAACCCTATACTCGTAATAAAGATTTGCTGTCCCTTTTTCGAGTGTGGGAAACCCCCCAGAGTAGGCGGAGCCGAACTGGGTTATCAGTCTGTGTGTCTCTACTGCCTTTATCTGTTTGCTGAACTGTTGTGATAAGAGTTCAACCTCTGTGTGTTGAACTGTTGTGCAAAGAGTCCCAGGTCTGTCGCAACACTACCTTGGACACAAGCTTGAACAGGGGACATAATTTCATATTTCCTTTGGGTTCGACCCCTACTTGCCGCTTTACTAATCTCATAGTAAGCTAAGGGTAGTGGACTATAAATTTAGGTTTGATTTGCACACTACGACTTGTGCCCATCAAATTTTGGCGCCGTTGCCGGGGATCTAGATAAATCATTGAAAGTTGTTCTTGTTTTTACTTTTTGTTACTCTTGTTCTTAGTGAACCATGTCTCACCATAGTGACAATTTTGGTGAAGACGAGGTGAACAATGATATGCACCATTATGGTCGCGACGGTGCACCACCTCTATTCTATGAGGATCCCGAGGTGCTAGTCCGCCAAGGAAACTTGAGGCGTAGGCAAGCAATGGGGCAAAACCATGGGGTGCGAGAGGATCAAGTCCCAAATGATCCTAGGCAACCGGTTATACCCCCGCGTAGACCTCACCCTCAACAAGTTCGTAATGAAAACTTTGATAATGTGTTCTACCAAGAACCTACCTTTGAGGAACTCTCGGCACCTAATTTTATAATCCAATCTTGGTGCATCTATGAGAGCCCGGAACTAGAGGATATATTGGTTAGCACCAGAGTTGTGCACAATTTGCCTAAGTTCGCGGGTACTCAAGGAGAGTCCGCTACTTCTCATATCAAACGTTTTCATGCAGTGTGTCAAAATCTCAAGCCCCATGGAGTACGTAGAAGTAGAAGTCTTCAAGTTGAAAGCCTTCTACTTCTCTCTAATGGATTCGGCCACCGATTGGTTTCTCTCTTTGCCTTCGGGTAGTATCCAAACTTGGGCTCAAATGCAAGCTAAATTTTTGGCCAAATACTACCCTATTGGCCTAGCCTCACGAGTGAGGAGGCAATTGCAAGAATTGAAACAAGGGCCGAATGAGTCGATGTACGACTATCTTGAGAAGTTCAACCAACTCGAGGGGAGTTGTTGTAATTTAGGGCTTTCCGAGAAGCTCTTAATTGAGTACTTGTTGGATGGATTCAAGCCCTTAGACAAAATGCTTTTGAATGCCTCGGCCGGAGGATTGATATCTAGCCTTACGTTGAGAGAAATAAGGGCCTTGATCGGAAAGGTGGCCGAAAATGCACGTTTTGAGGAGGCTAATAGCCGTCATGAGGAGTTCACCCGGACTAGAAGTGTGGCCAAAGCGGAGGTCCCTATGAGTCATATATCCAAGGACGTAAAGCAAATGAAAGAAATGATGATGCATTTGATGAGAAGGGAACCGGCGGCTAAGACCAAGCCATGTGAGTTTTGTGGGTCTATGGACCACAAGACGGACTCTTGCCCGGCGTTGCTAGAAGAGGACCATGGAGAGGTGAATGCCGTGGGGAACTATCAAGACTACCAAAACCAAGCCGGACCTAGTCGCCCCTATGGACAAGGACCGGCCGGGCAGAATTGGCAAAACAATGCTCCAAGGGACTTAGCTCCTCAAGCTCATCAACAAACCGCTCCTCAAGCTATCCAACAATTCTATAGGCCTCCCCAACGCCAATTTCAGCAGCAAGGACCTATCCAAAATAGGCCAGGACCGAACTATACTCAGTCGGGACCGAGCCCGGTGGGACAAAACCGGGCCTTGGAGGACATGATGAAGGAGTTGGCCGCTAACCAGTTGCAAAATCAGGCCGAGACCAAGGGCCAAATAGCTGAGATCCAAAAGCAAGTGTCCCAACTTGATGCAACCGTGTCCCAACTTGCTACCACGGTGTTCGAACTAGCAAGAACGCCCGGTCGATTTCCTTCACAAACCGTCCAAAACCCGAAGGCAAATGTGAGCATGATGGAGGTGATTATGATTGATGATGACAAGCTAGATGGATTGGACGAGTTGCCCAAGCATGATGGACCTATGATAGAGCGTGCCCTCACTACAAGCCACAAGGTTAGAGACCCGGGAGCTTTCACGGTCACATGCGGTATAGGAGGGGCTCAAGTTCCTCATTGCTTGATCGATCTTGGTGCTGCCGTTAATGCCATGCCCTACTCCTTATACAACTCGTTGGGACTTGGTCCATTGAGCCCGCCAAAATTAATGATTGAGTTGGGGGGACAAGTCATGCATTCGACCGATTGGATTGCTTGAGGATGTGACACTCCAAGTGGGAGACCTTGTTATTCTTGCAGATTTCTACGTCTTGCAGATGGGCAATGCTAGAGACAATGAGCCTCCTACTCTTATATTGGGACGGCCATTTCTCTATGACACGAAGGCTAGGATTGACATGGGCGAGGTTTTATTATCACTTTCATTCGGCGGTGGAATTTCAGATTTCTACATCTGTGATAATGATGACCGTCCGGGCACAAAGAAGCCGCCGGACATTCTGCACACCTCGGATTTCAGTACCCTAGTCCCTGACCGACCAAGAGAGACCGTATGCATGACTGGGGCAGCAGCTATGGTGAAGACTTCCTCGCCGACATGGAGGAATGTGAAGGCGAACCCGCCCGACTATTGGATACCAGAACCGTGCACACCAATCCACAAGGGCTTGTGGCGGATCAAAGGAGACACTGAGGCGAAGTTTGACCTCACCCGCCCATGGGACCCCAACGAACCTCCTTGAGGAGGTACCGTCGAGCCAACGACGTTAAACAAAGGCGCTCGCCGGGAGGCAGCCCGGCATTTTACAGTATTTTCTTGCATTTTATTTTCTTGCATTTTACCTTCTTGCATTTTATACTAACCCTCACCTCGTTATGTTTGGAAAAGAAAAGGTATGTGTTTTGTAGGTCGGGTCCAAGTGCTACGCACTTTGCTCTTAGTCCTACGCATTTTATGACAATCGGGCTTGACCCAAGAAGGATGGACGCGTCTGTGAGTCCCAGGCCCGACTAGCGGGATCTCTTCTATTCTGCATGATAACTCACCCACTATGCATTTTAGGCGGGCTAAGTCCACCTGAGAGGATCCCAAGGCGTCTGGACGCGTCCTAGAGGAGCAGCCGAGCCCGACCTGACTTCCCATGAGCTTTAGATGCTAGTCCACGCCTTGCCACTTCGTGGCATACGAGGGGAGTTCCGTTTCATTCTAGTACCTTGTTCTTTCCATTGATTGCGTGCATATTGTCTTGATTGAGTTGTGTCGTGAGGCCACGGCTCATTTCAAAAGTGTGGGGTGGGGTGTTTAGTAGTTTGTTGTGTCATCACATTTACTTTATTGCCATGCATGAGTCAGCACATTTCCCTTTGAAAATTTTAAATTTTTCGAATAAAATGAGTAGATTTGTGAATAAAATGCGTAGGAAAGGGGTGTTGAGCTTAAATGATGCGAAATAGATGGATCCTAGTACATGCATGACTCATATGAAATTATAATTGTGCGACTAACATGTGATCTAACTTCTTATATGTCCTTATGAGTTGGGATAAATAGGGGATGTGGAGTTGATAGAAATGTCCTAGTGAGGCTTGACAAAGCACTCAAGGATCGGGGATTCGAGTTACATGGTTATATGGACTTGTGGAGGCTGCACTTCGAGACTCGTGGTTGTAGTTGACTCCACCATTGCAGCGTTTATGCAAGTGGTGGGACGAGAATCAAACCATCCTATCTCTAGTCTTAGTAGTCGGGAAAATAGATGAGTGACCCTCATCTTGACTCGCACAAAATGACAAGGATGAGAAAGAGCGGGGAGGTATTTCCATATGCTTGAGGGCGATGATTGGACCTCCCAAGATGGAATGGACAAGAAAATCACAAAGGGAGCAAAGCTCAAAAGAAAGAAAAATCATCTCATGTGAAGTTCTAACCGAAGCCAAGTGAAGGATCATCAAAGTCATACAAAGGCCAAAGGCCAAAGTTCACTACAAGTATGTCCAAGAAAAGTATCAAAAGGACTCAACCCTTGAGCTTGAATTCATCTCGTGCTAGAAGAAGCAACAAATATAACCATGTAACAAGAACCGAATCCAAGAGTGTAGATTATGGGCCTAAAAAGGACTATCTCCCATTCATCCGAATTGGTTTGCATCTCGACTCAAAGGTACATGTATCAAGTTGAATTCCATGTTTTAGCAAAATACCTTGAGTAGTGATTGAGAATGCATGAAAAGGGGAAATCTAGACTAGCAATTATATAGTGGCCGAGAAGGACTTGTAATGTTTGCATGTGTTTTGCCTCTTGTGACTTAAGGCCTTGTTCGGGACGAACAAGTTCAAGTGTGGGGTGATTTGATGAGAGGTATTTATATGACTCGTTAAGTCATTAAAACCCACCAGTTACGACATTTGATCATAAGAACGTTTACTTATTAATGTCGTTTTGGATTTCAGGGTCTTTTGGAGTCTAAAGAAGAATCGAGCTTAAAAGACGGCATTTTCATGTCAGAAGCATCGCAGTTGAAGAACAAATCCAAAGAAGAGTCGTGAACAGTAATCCCGACATGAACAGTAATTCCGGCGTGAACAGTAATCCCGGGATGAACAGTAATTTGGTCGTGAACAGTAACTTTGGGAAAAATCCAAGAAGCATCTCAAAATTTGCAATTGCCAAATCACTAATGCCACTCAACTTGGGCATCAAGTTTGGCATATTCCTTTATCCCTTTCCTATAAAAAGAGGACCCTGGCCTCATTGTAATCCATTCGAAAATCTCTCTAAATTCTACAAGTTGTTACTCTTGTCATTTGGCTTGAAGCAATCCAACTTCTCTCTACTCCTTCCCTTACTTTGTTACGCATTTTACTTTCTACTCTACACATTTTTGGGTTGTACCTTCCTTATTCCGATTATGCTCCTTAGCTCTCATATTCATTTCATGAATATGAGCGGCTAAAACCTCCATAATTCGGTTCAGGGTCCTGAAATCTACTTGTCTTAGTCAAGACGAGTTCTAGATGGTGTTCGAACTACGTCTCGAACACTTGTTGGACAGTTTCAGGTTGTGTTCAAACAGAGACTGGAAACACCTTTGCAGACATTACCGAAAATAGAACAAAATAGGAGCACACACGATATGATAACCCAGTTCGGCCTCGCCTACTCTGGGGGGTTTCCCACACCCGAAAAAGGGACACAAATCTTATTACGAGTTTAGAGCTATTCGTGGACTTACACTTACACAACGCCTTGTTTGTAATAGCCTAGCCTCTAACACTCCATCTCTCGGATTTGCAATCTCGGTTCACCGCAGCTCCCCTCGATCCCCTATGGGTAGGACGAGACTTCCCTCTCGGCCTAGTCTTGGACTTCTCGGAAGTCCAGTCGCCTTCTCTCAAAGACGTAGCTTGATTACCGTGTGTGTGCGCTTTGTTGTCCTTCAAGAACAGTTTGAACAGCACACTGAACAGACTGTTACTTCCCCGTTGATATTTCGGTGTGGAATAATCAACCGGTGGTCGCTTCTCCTCCAATCTCACGAACTCTCGTGTTTGTTTCTTTTCTCTCAGGAAGCGACGCAGATTGTGTACGCCCTAGCTATGTAGTTATATGCGTGGACGCCATCCAAATCTGCTCCAGATATCTCATGAAATATTTAGGAAAT
Source organism: Rhodiola kirilowii (assembly GCA_033675215.1). Lineage (NCBI taxonomy): Eukaryota > Viridiplantae > Streptophyta > Magnoliopsida > Saxifragales > Crassulaceae > Rhodiola > Rhodiola kirilowii. The sequence continues at coordinate 27,437,259 of CM066196.1, read as the reverse complement.
ATTCCTAAATATTCGATGTGTATCTTTATCCAATCTTTAGGAAGATAACCTGATAACTTCCTCTGCAAGTCGGCGCTCCGATCTTCAATATGATGCGAAGATATTCTTTTGAATATCTGAGTCTCGAAACCTTTGCTGGCCGACTTCAATCAGAATATTCTTGTCAAATATTTTGGAGATACTCCTAAATATTTGATAGATATTCAATCTCTTCCATATCCAATCTTTGGAGATTACTTCCGTGCCAAGTCATCCAATATTCTCGAATCCAAGCTGAAGATATTCATTTGAATATCTAATCTTTAATGATGACTCGTCAATTGATCCCAATCAGATAATCTCGTCGATCTTCTGGATAGGCAAATCTTCCTGCGTCTGCTGTACGCTGAACTACAGTTCAAGACAGTGATTGAACTCTTATTGAACACCTGCTTGAACTGTCTAAAGCCGTTTTGCCAACAACATGCCATTCATGGGAACATCAATCTCACCCTTGGCATTTTTGGCAAAACCCAATCTAGGCTTTAGACACACTTGAGGGAACTAACCAGCCACCCCCAAAACACTCCCCCTTTTTGCCACAAATTGGCAAGGGGTCAGATAAACTAACCAGGTCTCCTCGGCATCTGGAATCTTATCAACTCCTCGGCATCTGGAATCTTATCAACTCCCCCTCAAACGCAGCCTGGGATAGTGACACATACTGTGAGTCTGTCGGACCATGGTGTCTCAGCAGCTGTTCGACCACGGCTCAGCACATGACATGTTTTTGATGAACTGGTTCCTTGAACTGATTCAGCTTGTCCAGTACTGCCGCGTGGTAGTCCTTTTCCAGACATACCTCTCTTTGGCTCATGGCAGCATGTCTTTTCTTCAAGCAGGACATCAACTCTCTCCGTCTTCTTTATCATCACTGGGATATCACAGAGTGCACGCCAATTTATTAATTCTTGTCCTCTGCGCTTATTCGACCTTCAGTATAGTCTTCACCTCCTCTAGTAGCTGTCCGCGTTCAGCTCGGGACAACTTCTCACCAGCAGCTCTCGTTATGGAAGACTCAGGTGCGTCCTTCCTCTTCAACCAGGGGTCCTTTAGATCATTCTTATGTCGACCCTGACACAACTTGTGGTCAATTACCAACTTCAATGGAGCACTTGATAGTCTGTCCTGGTCAAACATAGTTCTTCTTATGTCAATGAGCATCCTGTTTCCAATCTGGTACAGCAGCTGTCCCATCTCCTTACTAGGAGTACAGTATAGTCAGATCTGTAACTGGGATGGAACTGTCTTCTCATTAAGAAGCCTTTCAGGGACGATCTTTCTTTTCTGGACTGCCTTCTACTTGGCTGCTGCTTCTGTACTGGCACACCATACTCCATTTTTCACAATTCCAGTTGGAACATGGGCAGGAACAGGATCTGGACAATACCTTTTCCACTTCTTAGACGCACTTGCTCCCCCTGCGTCTGTGTTCCCATTCATCTTGATAGTTGCCTTAGATGAGCATTCTTGGAAGGTCACTATCTTCTTGGGTTTCTTCTTTTCAGCTTTCTTGAGCTCAGACAGTGAAACTGTGTCCTGATCCTCCTTCTGAGTGTTCTCATTCTCAGCCTCTTCTTGATCATATAATTACATCTCTACATCTGTATTAGTTGGATGTTCCAACTCAGTCGGCACAGTCGGTGCGTCAGATGCTTTTTCTTCAACATGTTTATTTTCTGATTGTGCTGCAGACCCAATATGCACATCTCTTTCCTTCTATTTTTCTTTGCCTTCTGATGGACCATAATTATACGAATCAAAAACACAGTAAAACCCACCAAATTAGACTGTTGGTCTATTTAACTTTTGCTTGTTAGTTCCGATTTATTTCTACAGGGCATTTTAGAGACTAAAGTGAAAACACGCTAAGGAGAGGATTTTACGCTGAAAAGATATTAAGAGTCAATCCAAGGTCAAGATCAGATGCTGAACGAAGAAATATCAAGATCCTGACATTGAATTACTCAAATTAAATTCAACCGAGGAATAACCAAAGTCAGACCGGAGCAAAATTGGATTGATAGTTTTGTGAAAAGACTGCACAAAACTGTCAAAACTCATCCATGGACCAAGTGACCGGCGGCTTGTGTGAAGAGAATGACTCATGGGTGGACAAAGCTCCTCCCTTCTCCTCCATGACCGGTGGCTTTGGCAAGAGGTGGCCAAAGCCACAAGCTTCTCCTCCATGAAGACCTCCAACCGGCGGCTTTTTGGAGCTCCTCCTCCTCCCATGGATGAGCTCCACATGCTTACATCTCCACCCTCCATTTCCTCCTCCTTTAGCTATCAATACAACCCCTCACCTCTCATTTGTATCATCCAAAAATTGTAAAACACTTCTCTCTCTAAGATACTTTGTAAGTTTGGTTTGATTTTGAAATAATACTCCTGTTTGTTCTTGAGTATTATACGCTTTGAAATTATAATACTCATGTTGGTTCTTGAGTATTATAATACTGTAGAGAATACTCCTGTTGGTTCTTGAGTATTCAGTAGGAAATTGGGAATACTTCTGTTGGTTCTTGAGTATTCCACCCCTTTCCCTCTTACTGTTTTCAAAAACCCCCCGAGTATTTAGTTACGATGTCCTTTTCCATGGATATTCGTAGCTAAACTCCTCATTCGGTCGAAGGTATTTTCTTGTATTATATAATGTTTTAATTTCTTTTAGTTTCATTTCTCTGTATTCAAAACTTGTTCTATGTGCCATTTATAGTCAGAGTTTCCAAGGTTGAGTGGAAGCTGTAACAAGCAAAGCTCTTCCATGGGAATTCGTGATCATACTCGGTAAGTGGAAGCTGTAACAAGCAAAACTTATCGAGGAGTTCGACTTATCTAAAACACCACTTGGTCGACCGTAACTGAGAGATCAAGTGGATGCACAAAAGGCTAAGATACTTCGAAAGGAGGAATTAGTCTGAAGTAGAACAAGTGTTGCTTTAAACGATGTTGCAAGTCTTGCGCTACGAAAGGGCCTCGATTCATCTTTGAATACTTTGAAAGGTTACTAACAGTTATTAATAAACATGTTATAATACAAGGTACCTGAAACCGAATACTTTTCCTTGAATTACAAAAAAAACCCCCTGTCTTTACTTTTACAAACTGCTCGATCAACTACAACCATCAACCACTCATCTACCGGAGGAATCGCAATCACGCATCACCCACTGTAAGTCTTCTTCCCTTAACTCCTTTATTTTAAGTATTTATTTTCTGTATTTACTTTTCCGCATAAAAAACCAAAAAAACCAAAAACAGTAGCTTAGTAATTAGCAGTAAGTCCGCAATCGACCTAAAATCACTCACCATACGATCCCCTAAAGAACAATTATCCCTCTAATTCCCTTGGGTTCGACCCCTACTTACCACTTACTACCCAGTAGTGTAGTCGCGAGTAGCGGAAAAATATAAATTTATTTGTACAGAGAACATTGCACCTTAACGACAGTGCAGTGGGCTCCGTCAAATTGGCGACGTTGCCGAGGAATTAGCCATCGGATTAGTTGTTCTTTCCCTCCTATGTCCTCATGACGCAACCCCCTTCATATGCATGGACAACACGACATCTGCCACTGTTCGGAGGTACGGATGGAGAAGACCCGATACAACACTGCCGAAACTTTCATCACGTCTGCCACCTCATTAAACCTGCGAATGAAAAGTTAGAGGAATTTAAGCTTAAATGCTTCAAATTCTCTCTAACTGATTTCACAACGATCTGGTATTACACGTCAACCGCTAGCAGTGCTGTACATTTTGTGGACCTCTGCGTTCCATTTCTGAAAGAATTTTCCCCTCCATCCTTACGACAACAAACCCGTGAGAAGATCATGTGCCTGCAACAATCCCGGGATGAGACTTTGGACGAATACTACACGAGCTTTGACACCATCGTCTCGAACTGCCCGCACCATGGATTCACGAAGAAAATTATGCTTCAAAAAATTCTTCGTGGGATGAAGGCCGCTGATCTAGCAAGGATTAACGAGGCAATGAGGAGATCAGCTAGGAACTATTCCATAGCAGACATGTGGTACCTCATAAATGACCTGGCCGCAGCTACAAAATGAATACCCGAGGCTGACGGAGAAATGCAGAAAGAAAGAGAAGAGACTCCCGAGCCATCAGAAGAAACTCCCGAGCCATCAGAAGACTGTGATATAGAAAGTGTCGGGAGCAATGAGGAAGTATCAGCAATGGAAGAAGTCCAGAATACCACCGACATGCTACCCAAGCCATACCCAACTATCATCACCCAGGCAGCCGAAACCATCTATGACCAGTTCCTCACAAACAGACACGACGAGGCAGAACCGAGCCTTAAGATGCAAGCTTCCCGACTTTTCCCCTCGATCAATAGACAAATCGCTGAAAACTATGTGATCAATGAAGAGGCTGAAAGAAGGATGGGAAAAGGGACTGAGCAGAACGACTCCTCGATGGAGCATGTTTTCGCCATGACTGGACAAGGCAGCCCTGAACACCAGAAAACCCAGTTCAAGAGGCTAGTGGTCAAAGGTCCCTCACCTTCTCAAAGACGTTGGAAGGAGACATCACTAGAACAACGGGAACTGGACCCAAGCACATCATCTCGCAAGAAATCGGGAAAAGGAAAGGCAAGAAGCAACACAGGAACGGTGGCGAAATTCAACCTAAGCCACCCATGGGATCCCAACCAGTGATCCAGGAATAAGGTACTGTCGTGCCAACGACGTTAAACAAGTGCACTGGTCGGGAGGTAACCCGACACTATCTGACTTTCCGCACTTTAATTTTCTGTCTTTTATTTTCTGTATTTTACTTTTTCAATAAGTCGCTCTCACCCACTTGGTGCATAGAAGATTTGACTATTCAGGAATCGGACTTGGGTGCAACATTAAGCCAGTTAGGGCTACGCTAAGAGTTCAAGGCCCCAGCCGAACTCCCTCGATTATCCAGCCTCGTGCCATGTCGTTCACTCGACACCTTAAAGGGAGTTCTGTCCTTCCCTTTTCCTTAATATCATTTCCTTCTCGTAATTGTCTGCTTGCATGGCTTTTGAACTAAGTAGTGCTGAAAGGCACGACTTCGTTCAAAAGTGTGGGGTGAGATCCGCATGTGTAAATAAATAAATAACATGTTTTTTCTTTTTCTTTTTTTTTAAAATTTATCTTTTTGAAAATATGAACTTAAGAATGTGAAAAAGATAGACCGAAATTCATGCATTTACCTTGTGAAAATTCAACTGTCTAAAAACTTAGAACGTAACTTCTCATTTGTCTCTTTGTGCTGAGATAAACTAGGGATGTGGAGTTGATAGAAATGCCCTAGAGAGGCTTGGCAAGCAATCGAAGGATCGAATCAAACTATATGGTTTACGAAGTCAGTGGAGGCTGCACTTCGGGTTTCAGTGAAGATTGAAGTCATCTCCGCCATGCAGTGTTTATGCAAAAAAGAAAAAAGTGGAGGACAGGAATCAGACCGTCCTCTCTCTAGTCAAAGTAGCCGAGAAAATAGATGAGCGACCCTCATCTTGACCCGCGTGAAACAACAATGATGAGAGGAGCGGGGAGGTATTTCCATAGGCTTGCGGGCGATGATTGGACCTCCCAAAAAGGCTTGAGAAAATGGACTAGCAAGCCACAAAAAGGCGAAAAGCTCGAAGAAGCAAATCAAGAGGCCAAAGGCCCAAAATTGTGAAGGTTTTAACCGAACAAAAAGTGAAGTACTCAAAGAGTCAAATCAAAGGCCAAAGGCCGATTCACTACAAAAAGCAGTCCCTCGCCAAAAGAAATCAAAGTACTCAAACCATTGAAACCTGAATCGAATCACGTGCTAGAAAAAGCTACAAGGAAACCATATAGTGAGAGACGGTCCCGAGGTTGCAGTCCAGGAGCCTAAAAAGGGCTATCTCCCGAAACATCCAGAATAATTTGCATCTCGGCACGGAGGTACAAGTATCAAGTTTCTTCTATTTATTTACACAGTTCAATTTGGTAATAAGTAAGTAATGCATGAATTAGGATAAATCGAGTCCCACAGTCTAATTTTCATATTTTAAAACCAAACTTAGAGTACCGCCCTTTAATAGCATTGTTCGGGACGAACAACTAAAAGTGTGGGGTGATCTGATGGATCATAATTATACGAATCAAAAACACAGTAAAACCCACCAAATTAGACTGTTGGTCTATTTAACTTTTGCTTGTTAGTTCCAATTTATTTCTACAGGGCATTTTAGAGACTAAAGTGAAAACACGCTAAGGAGAGGATTTTACGCTGAAAAGATATTAAGAGTCAATCCAAGGTCAAGATCAGACGCTGAACGAAGAAATATCAAGATCCTGACATTGAATTACTCAAATTAAATTCAACCGAGGAACAACCAAAGTCAGACTGGAGCAAAATTGGATTGATAGTTTTGTGAAAAGACTGCACAAAACTGTCAAAACTCATCCATGGACCAAGTGACCGGCGGCTTGTGTGAAGAGAATGACTCATGGGTGGCCAAAGCTCCTCCCTTCTCCTCCATGACCGGTGGCTTTGGCAAGAGGTGGCCAAAGCCACAAGCTTCTCCTCCATGAAGACCTCCAACCGGCGGCTTTTTGGAGCTCCTCCTCCTCCCATGGATGAGCTCCACATGCTTACATCTCCACCCTCCATTTCCTCCTCCTTTAGCTATAAATACAATCCCTCACCTCTCATTTGTATCATCCAAAAATTGTAAAACACTTCTCTCTCTAAGATACTTTGTAAGTTTGGTTTGATTTTGAAATAATACTCCTGTTTGTTCTTGAGTATTATACGCTTTGAAATTATAATACTCCTGTTGGTTCTTGAGTATTATAATACTGTAGAGAATACTCATGTTGGTTCTTGAGTATTCAGTAGGAAATTGAGAATACTCCTGTTGGTTCTTGAGTATTCCACCCCTTTCCCTCTTACTGTTTTCAAAAACCCCCGAGTATTTAGTTACGATGTCCTTTTCCATGGATATTCGTAGCTAAACTCCTCATTCGGTCGAAGGTATTTTCTTGTATTATATAATGTTTTAATTTCTTTTAGTTTCATTTCTCTGTATTCAAAACTTGTTCTATGTGCCATTTATAGTCAGAGTTTCCAAGGTTGAGTGGAAGCTGTAACAAGCAAAGCTCTTCCATGGGAATTCGTGATCATACTCGGTAAGTGGAAGCTGTAACAAGCAAAACTTATCGAGGAGTTCGACTTATCTAAAACACCACTTGGTCGACCGTAACTGAGAGATCAAGTGGATGCACAAAAGGCTAAGATACTTCGAAAGGAGGAATTAGTCTGAAGTAGAACAAGTGTTGCTTTAAACGATGTTGCAAGTCTTGCGCTACGAAAGGGCCTCGATTCATCTTTGAATACTTTGAAAGGTTACTAACAGTTATTAATAAACATGTTATAATACAAGGTACCTGAAACCGAATACTTTTCCTTGAATTACAAAAAAACCCCCTGTCTTTACTTTTACAAACTGCTCGATCAACTACAACCATCAACCACTCATCTACCGGAGGAATCGCAATCACGCATCACCCACTGTAAGTCTTCTTCCCTTAACTCCTTTATTTTAAGTATTTATTTTCTGTATTTACTTTTCCGCATAAAAAACCAAAAAAACCAAAAACAGTAGCTTAGTAATTAGCAGTAAGTCCGCAATCGACCTAAAATCACTCACCATACGATCCCCTAAAGAACAATTATCCCTCTAATTCCCTTGGGTTCGACCCCTACTTACCACTTACTACCCAGTAGTGTAGTCGCGAGTAGCGGAAAAATATAAATTTATTTGTACAGAGAACATTGCACCTTAACGACAGTGCAGTGGGCTCCGTCACCTTCCTTAGTTCAGAAAGAGGGACGAAGTCCTGAGCATCCTCTGGATGAGTTTCTGACAAGGTGGCAGCCTGAGTAGCATCCTCTATCTCAAAAACAGGAATAGCTGGGGGATCCACCACCAGATGTGCATCTGGAACAAAATCATCAAGTAACCCTCCTTGCATAACGTCCGGTGCTTCAATTGACTCACCCTCTGGGACTGCATCAGAACTAGAGGACTTTTGGGGTAAAACTGTCTCACCACCTTGCTGCATATCTGAGACAGCATCATCTGGCACACTTGCCTCCTTCTCAACCCCTACGACCTGGGCTCTTGAGGACTGATCAGCTCTTGTCTCAACAGGTATTGTAACCTCCTCTTTTTGCAACTCATCAACAACATCATCAATGTCCTTGCACAACACATCCAGTTCTTCATCATTGCCGGATGCCTGAGACTCTTCCATCACATTTCCAGATTGCTTAGCTTGCTGTTCTCCACTTGCATCCTCATTCTTCTGCTTATCAAGACCACAATCTTAACCATACTGGCGTCACCTTCTTCTGCAGCATCGGCCACAGAATCTACAGCAGGTTTCAATCCCTTCGGCTTCTCATTAACCACTTTGTCACTGACGAAGCCCACTGCCCGTCATTAAGGTGCAATGTTCTCTGTGCAAATAAATTTATATTTTTCGCTACTCGCAACTACACTACTGGGTAGCCAGTGGTAAGTAGGGGTCGAACCCAAGGGAATTAGGAGGATACGTTGTTCTTTGTGGGATTTGTACAGGATGGGAGCGTTTTTTGGGTTTGATTGAGATTTTAGCGATTATGACTAAGTGACTTTTTTGGTTGTTTTTGGTTTTGAGTGCGGAAAAGTAATTTACAGAAAATAAATACTGAAAAGTAAAAAGAAAGACTTACAGTGGGTGATGCGTGATTTGCGAGTCCTCCGGAAGGTGAGTGCAGTGATTAAGGCAGTTATACTAGAAAAGTAAATACAGGGGGGTTTTGTAATTCAAGGAAAACATTCGGTTTCAGGGGCATTGTATCATAGTTGTTTATCATTGACCGCTAATGATCATACTAAGTGTTCAAAGATGAATCGAGGCCATTTCTAAGCGCAAGACTTGCAACATCGTTTAAAACACTTGTTCTACTTAAGACTAATTCCTCCTTTCGAAGTATCTTAGCCTTATGTGCATCCATTTGATCTTCTGTTACGATTTCCCAAAATGGTTTTTAAGATAAGTCGAACTCCTCAGATAAGTTTTGCTTGTTATAGCTTCCACTTACCGAGTATGTTCACGAATTCCCACGGAAGAGCTTTGCTTGTTACAGCTTCCACTCAACCTTGGAAATTCTGACTATATATGGCACATAGAACAAGTTTTGAACACAAAGATGCACTAGGTGCAGGGTCTAAAACATTTTACAATACAAGTACACCCCTTTAACCGAATAAAGAGTTTAGCTACGAATATCCATAGAGGTGGATACCATAGCTAAATACTTGGGTGTTTTTGAAAATAGTAAGAGCAGAGGGGGTGGAATACTCAAGAACCAACAGGAGTATTCCCAATTCCTACTGAATACTCAAGAACCAACAGGAGTATTATAATTTCAAACCGTTATAATACTCAAGAACCAACAAGAGTATTATTTCATAAACCAAACTTACAAAGTAACACAAACTTAGAGAGAGAAGTGAAATGTTGATTTTTGGATGATACAAATGAGGAGGAGGGAGCCTCCTTTTATAGCCAAAGGAGAGGAGAATGGAGGGAGGAGATGGCTTCCATGTGTTTTTGATCCAAGGGAGGAGGAGGAGGGGAGGAAGATGTGGTGGAGGAGCCACCACATGTCACATTCCCATGGTGGCACAAAGAGCCGCCACCCCCTTGTCTTCTTCCTCCAAAGCCGCCGCCCATGTGGCTTGCAAGGAGAGGAGGAGGGGTGTTTGTGAGGGAGGAGCCGCCGGTCCCACAAGGAGGAGAATGGTTGTGAGTTTTGTGCAGTCTTTTCCCAAAACTATCAGTCCAATTTTGCTCCGGTCTGACTTTGGTTGTTCCTCGGTTGAATTTGAATTGAGTAATTCAATGTCAGGATCTTGAGATTTCTTCGTTCAGCGTCTGATCTTGACCTTGGAATGACTCGTAATATCATTTCATCGTAAAATCCTCTCCTTAGCGTGTTTTCTCTCTAAGCGCCAAAATACCCTGTAGAAATATATCGGGACTAACAAGTAGAAGTTAGATAGACAAACAGTCTAATTTGGTGGGTTTTACCGTGTATTTGATTCGTATAATTATGGTCCATCAGATTACCCCAAACTTTTAGTTGTTCGTCCCGCACAATGCTATTAAAGGGCGGCACACTAAGTAAGTTTGTTGAAATATGAAAATTAGACTGTGGTACTACATTTATCCTAATTCATGCATTACTTACTTATTACCAAATTGAACTGTGTAAATAAATAGAAGAAACTTGATACTTGTACCTCCGTGCTGTGATGCAAATTATTCTGGATGTTTTGGGAGATAGCCCTTTTTAGGCTCCTGGACTGCAACCTCGGGACCGTCTCGCACTATATGGTTTCCTTGCAGCTTTCTCTAGCACGTGATTCGGTTCGGGTTTCACTGGTTTGAGTACTTTGATTTTCTTTTGGCGAGGGACTGCTTTTGTAGTGAATCGGCCTTTGGCCTTTGATTTGACTCTTTGAGTACTTCACTTTTTGTTCGGTTAAAACCTTCACAATTTTGGGCCTTTGGCCTCTTGATTTGCTTCTTTGAGCTTTTTGCGTTTTTGTGACTTGCTAGTCCATTTTCTCAAGCCTTTTTGGGAGGTCCAATCATCGCCCGCAAGCCTATGGAAATAGCTCCCCGCTCCTCTCATCCTTGTCGTTTCGCGCGGGTCAAGATGAGGGTCGCTCATCTATTTTCTCGGCTACTTTGACTAGAGAGAGGACGGTCTGATTCCCGTCCTTGCCTTTTTTTTCTTTTTGCATAAACACTGAATGGCGGAGATGACTTCAATCTTCACTGAAACCCGAAGTGCAGCCTCCACTGACTTCGAAAACCATATAGTTTGATTCGATCCTTCGATTGCTTGCCAAGCCTCTCTAGGGCATTTCTATCAACTCAACATCCCTAGTTTATCTCAGCACAAAGGGACAAATGAGAAGTTACATTCTAAGTTTTTAGAATCTATCTTTTTCACCTTCTTAAGTTCATATTTTCAAAAAGATAATATTAAAAAAGAAAAAGAAAAACATGTTATTTATTTATGTACACATGCGGATCTCACCCCACACTTTTGAACGAAGGCGTGCCTTTCAGCACTACTTAGTTCAAAAGCCATGCAAGCAGACAATTACGAGAAGGAAATGATATTAAGGAAAGGTAAGATCAGAACTCCCTTTAAAGTGTCGAGTGAACGACATGGCATGAGCCTGGATAATCGAGGGAGTTTGGCTGGGGCCTTGAACTCTCAGCGCAAGCCCGGTAGTTCACGGAAGCTGCCTGGCTGATCCGATCGTGCTCCAAAAAGCAATTCCTAAATAGTCAAATCATTCTATGCACCAAGTGGGTGAGAGCGACTTATTGATAAAAACTAAAAGACTGGAAGTAAGATAGTGTCGGGTTACCTCCCGACCAGTGCACTTGTTTAACGTCGTTGGTTCGACAGTACCTCATTCTTGGATCATAAGTAGGGATCCCATGGGTGCTTGAGGTCGAACTTCTTCCCAACTGCTTTCTTAATCTGTCCCAAGTTCTCATATGGCAGCGGATTTGGTTCTGATATCCATTGAACCGATAATTTCTTCTTTACATTCTTCCGAGAAGGTGGGGATCCTTCGACCATAGCTGCTGGTCTTTTGAGTCGGATTTTCTTGTTTCTCCATCCGGGCTTCCATTCCACCGGGCCATGTCTTGGTTGTTTCTTCATGTTTGAATGGGTGGCACTTTTGCAATTCTGGAAATTCAGTATTGTGCCATCAAGCATTGGTGACCTCAGGCATGTCTCCATGTGAAGCCTCTTCTTTGTGGCAGCGACGAATGGTCGTCCTAGAATGAGCGAGTTTTTAGGGCCGCTTTGTTGAGTCGTGGTGAGTAAGAGCTCCATTGATGGTTTTTCTTGCCCTTGATTTGCCTCCAACTCTCCTTGCACCTTAGCATAGGTCACATCATCTTTGGTGGTTGTGATTTGCATACAAACCGAGGGGAAAAGTTGGGGAACTTCCACCATAAGGGCCAGGTCTTTCTTGGATAGTTTGATAATGAGGACCAGGCCTGCCTTAGGTGCTTCGATAGTGAGGATCGGGCATGTTTTGGGTGATTTGGCAGTGAAGTCCGGGACTGTCTCGGGCAGATTGGTGATGAGGACCGGTTCAAGTGGCTCGACTGGTTTGGCAATGAGGACTGGGCCTGATTTGGCCAGTTCTTCTTTGGTTATTTGCGAGTTCTCATCCTCAGTTGGCTCCGTGGGCTCCAATATTGGCTCCTTTAGAGCTGCCTCCACGTCTATTAGTGCCCTCGTACTGATGTCTTCTCTCGGCTTTGTTGCGGGCAAGCTTGTAATGGGTGTGGTGTCGGGCTTGTTTTGTACTGAGTCCACTTCCATCGTCGGTACCTTATCTTCAGTTTGGTGTATTGGCCCTTGTTTTGTGCTCTCTGCCAAATCGTCTATGAGGTCCCAAGTTTTAATTATGGTTAACTTCATGATTGAGCCTCCTGCTGCATCGTTAAGTCTTTTCCGCTCAAGTGGCATCATTCCATCGAGAAACCTTTGAAAAAGATCGTTGTTCGTGAATCCATGGTGCGGGCAGCTCGTTATAAGGGAATCGTAGTACCATAAGTACTCGTCCAAAGTTTCGTCCCGGGATTGCTTTAGGTTGTTGATCTTCTTGCGGATTTCAAGTTCGAAAGATTGAGTGGCTCTTTGACAGGGAGCGGTGAGATAATTTGGCCGGGGAAACTCTTTTAGAAATTTGGCTCGAAGATTTTCATAACAACTTTCATACTCTGCACATGAGTAATACCATTCTATTGCCGAGTCAGTTAGAGAAAGTTTGAAGCATTTCAGCTTAAACTCCTCTAACGTCTCATTCTCAGGTTTCATGTGGCGGCAGATGTGATGAAACAGTTGGCAATGTACCACAGAGTTCTCTTCAATGGTACCTCTGAATTTGGGGAGACAGCTAAGCATTTCAAACATAAGGTTGATGCGTCCATCATTCCAAGGCGTGCTTTCGTAGTAGGAAGACATAGTGAATTATGTAAAAAAGAACAACTATCCATTCACTAATTCCCCGGCAACGGCGCCAATTTGACGGAGCCCACTGCACTATCGTTAAGGTGCAATGTTCTCTGTACAAATAAATTTATATTTTCCGCTACTCGCAACTACACTACTGGGTAGCAAGTGGTAAGTAGGGGTCGAACCCAAGGGAATTAGGAGGATACGTTGTTCTTTGTGGGATTTGTACAAGATGGGAGCGTTTTTTAGGTCTGATTGAGATTTTAGCGGTTATGACTAAGTGACTTTTTTGGTTTTGAGTGCGGAAAAGTAATTTATAGAAAATAAATACTGAAAAGTAAAAAGAAAGACTTACAGTGGGTGATGCGTGATTTGCGAGTCCTCCGGAAGGTGAGTGCAGTGATTAAGGCAGTTATACTAGAAAAGTAAATACATGGGGGTTTTGTAATTCAAGGAAAACATTCAGTTTCAGTGGCCTTGTATCATAGTTGTTTATCATTGACCGCTAATGATCATACTAAGTGTTCAAAGATGATCATACTAAGTGTTCTAAGCGCAAGACTTGCAACATCGTTTAAAACACTTGTTCTACTTAAGACTAATTCCTCCTTTCGAAGTATCTTAGCCTTATGTGCATCCATTTGATCTTCTGTTACGATTTCCCAAAATGGTTTTTAAGATAAGTCGAACTCCTCAGATAAGTTTTGCTTGTTACAGCTTCCAGTTACCGAGTATGTTCACGAATTCCCACGGAAGAGCTTTGCTTGTTACAGCTTCCACTCAACCTTGGAAATTCTGACTATATATGGCACATAGAACAAGTTTTGAACACAAAGATGCACTAGGTGCAGGGTCTAAAACATTTTACAATACAAGTACCCCCCTTTAACCGAATAAAGAGTTTAGCTACGAATATCCATAAAGGTGGATACCATAGCTAAATACTCGGGGGTTTTTGAAAACAGTAAGAGGAGAGGGGGTGGAATACTCAAGAACCAACAGGAGTATTCCCAATTCCTACTGAATACTCAAGAACCAACAGGAGTATTCTCTACAGTATTATAATACTCAAGAACCAACAGGAGTATTATAATTTCAAACCGTTATAATACTCAAGAACCAACAAGAGTATTATTTCATAAACCAAACTTACAAAGTAACACAAACTTAGAGAGAGAAGGAAATGTTGATTTTTGGATGATACAAATGAGGAGGATGGAGCCTCCTTTTATAGCCAAAGGAGAGGAGAATGGAGGGAGGAGATGGCTTCCATGTGTTTTTGATCCAAGGGAGGAGGAGGAGGGGAGGAAGATGTGGTGGAGGAGCCACCACATGTCACATTCCCATGGTGGCACAAAGAGCCGCCACCCCCTTGTCTTCTTCCTCCAAAGCCGCCGCCCATGTGGCTTGCAAGGAGAGGAGGAGGGGTGTTTGTGAGGGAGGAGCCGCCGGTCCCACAAGGAGGAGAATGGTTGTGAGTTTTGTGCAGTCTTTTCCCAAAACTATCAGTCCAATTTTGCTCTGGTCTGACTTTGGTTGTTCCTCGGTTGAATTTGAATTGAGTAATTCAATGTCAGGATCTTGAGATTTCTTCGTTCAGCGTCTGATCTTGACCTTGGAATGACTCGTAATATCTTTTCAGCGTAAAATCCTCTCCTTAGCGTGTTTTCTCTCTAAGCGCCAAAATACCCTGTAGAAATATATCGGGACTAACAAGTAGAAGTTAGATAGACAAACAGTCTAATTTGGTGGGTTTTACTGTGAATTTGATTCGTATAATTATGGTCCATCAGTCACCCTTATAGCTCACTGAATCTTTACCAATCGCCCGTACTTCCTCATCAATAGAATTGAGTGCAGTAGCTTAGGAGTGAGAACAAGGGATTACCTTATTGAGGGGTGGTTCAGCCATCGCCTGATATTCCTTCACAGTCTGCACACTCCCTTTAGTAGGATTAGGATCAGCCTTTGACGCCTTTGAAGTAGCTTCTTTAAGATCTGTCACAGCCGCCTCTTCTCCCTTCTTTTTCCGTTCTCTGATTTTAGGGTTTGCTGATATTGTATCCTCATCCGGCTTCGATTCAACTGCCTTTTTGATTTCTCAAATATTTGGACTCCTCCACTTGCCAAAAATGGTTATGTGTATATCTCTTGAGATATTTGTCCAATCACCTCTCTCCTCCTTGATATGCTCCAACACCTCAAAAAGGTGCAAATATGTTGAACTTAGTAATCAGTTCCAACCACGTACCATCTGTTCCAGCCCTCTTCTTTGATAAGCCAGCCCATCTGATTTGCTGGGGCTCTGCTCTTGGCTGACCTCCGTCTGGAACACTTAGTTGGCGATAACACGCAGACCCAGAGAGGATCTAAGTGTTTCGAACTGAGCGGCGTCTAGTGGCATGGTGAGTACGGCAGTAACAGTGGTCATGTGTTTCGATGTGATGACCTTCTTCTCCACTAGCTCTCTGATGAAGTGATATTTGCTCATGGAGTGTTGTACTGGGTTCTTGGGCAGAAACTTCTTCACCCGTTCCACCCCGTGTTCAGACAGATTCTGCTTCATACATAGGAACTGAGTGCAGCAGCTCCCTACAACGATGCTCTCCCGCTCTCCCAGCACCTGGTCAACATGTGTTCCAGGAAGGTGTTTCATCTCTCCCACCATGGTCAGCTGGAGGTCCTTTTGCATCTGTCTCACGAACTGGCCAACCAGCTTCTGTGTACTCGTGACGAACATATGCTTCTCTTCTCCCCCTCGCTCATAGCCATGGTCGATGAGAAAAGTCTCGTACCATGCTCTGGGCGCTTGTGTGAGTCCATATATAGTCGCCTTCAGTTCGTGACTCTGCACAAGATGATATACTTTCCATGCTTCATATCTGATGAGCTCTTCCAGTTCCACGTGAATGGCCACCACCCAAATCTCATCAATAAAATCTTTGATGACATTCTTCGGACTGGATGAACAGGTAGCCTGCTCTTGACACTTGATCTCATTCGCTCGACTCTTAATTCTCCATGAGGGTTGCAGCGCAGGTGCATTGTCAAGTGTCCCAGCTGGAGTAGGTGTGGCTTCATCAGCTGGACCTCCTGGGACTTTATCTTCTATAGACTTGGTCTGAACGGGTGTTTCAGACGATGTCCCACCTCTACATTCATCATCTTTTGGAGATGAGTTTATGGTATCTTTGTCTTTTACCTTTCTAGAAGAGGACATGTCCCTTGCAATTCCCTCTCATGTATCGTGTTTGTCGGACAGACAGTGGCAGCTCGTGTTCCAACTGTGCCTAGGCAGTAGCTTTTGTTTGTTGACATGCTTCCTTCCAACAGTGTGTCTCCATTCCTATCCAGTACTTGACAGGAATCACGAGTGAATGTAACAGACTGTCCTTCATCACACAATCTACTGATACTGATCAGGTTCACCTTTAACCCATTGACTAGGAGGATATCCTCGAGCTCAGGTAGATTCGGAACCTTCAATGTCCCACAGCCGATCACCTGGCCCTTCTCTCCATCTCCAAAAGTGACAAACTGACGCTTGCGAATAGGTTTAACATTGATGAGATATTGAGGATTACCTGTCATGTGAGCCGAGCATCCACTATCGAGGTACCAACATTCTTCCTTCATGTGACTGAATGAGCTAAGAGCAACGAAGCACACTTCTTTCCTTGTTTTTGGTTTCCAGACTTGTCTGGCTCGAGGGATGACTCTGGATTCCATTACTTTTTGCTCAGCCAGAAGTAGTCGGCACCTTGATTTGATGTGCCCCATCTGATAGCAATACCAACATGTACGATTCTTCCTCCTCCATTCAGTACCATGTCTTCTACGGTTGGGCATGAGCTGCTTTCTTCCTTGATTCCCAAGCTGCTTCTCAGGGTAGCGGTTCACACTCTGTTCTGCACTCTGTGCAGGTTTTAGCTTTGCCTTAACAGACGAAGTCTTATCTGAGCCACTGTTACCATTGAAGCCGAGACCTCTATGTCCATCTTTAATTCTTTGGGATCTGAGTATGGATTCCAAGTTCTTTGAGCCTGAGTTTAGCATCTTTGCCGATCCTTTGAACTTGCTCAATTCTTTCATAGTAGCATCATGATTATCTCTCTCCATCTCAATTTGTAACTCCAGGGATTCTACCTTGTTCAGAAGATGAACTTCTTTGCGGCTAAACTCAGCATTCTTTCTCCTTAGCTCCACCAAGCCTGCAGGATCTATTTCTCTAATTTTCTCCATCTCAACTTTCAAAACCGATACGGTGTCAAGCAGTTCCACCTTCTGTGCAACGAGGTGTTCAACCTCCTGCCACTTTTTATCTTTTTCTTCTGTCAGGCTTGCCACTGTTTCTGTGAGCATCTTGTTCAGATCAATCACCAATAGCCACTTCCCATAGAGTTCCTTGTACGTCTCGGTCGAGGTCTCATGAGCAAGTCCTTCGTCAACACTGCTTGATGCATCGTCAACAGGCTGTTCAGACAGTGCACTAGAGTACGGATTTTCACTTGTCTCACTGCAGTCTACAAGTCCAACGAGATTGACATTCTCATGTTCTTCTTCTTCATCGTTAGATTCACGGTCTGGACCCTCATAGGCTATTCTGAGAATATCCCATGCTTCCTTGGCCACCTCACATTCATCAATCAGTTTGAACACATTCTCGTCCACTCCATAGAAAATTGCATTCAGGGCCTTTGAATTCCCAACAGCCGCTACATCATCTGCTTCAGACCACAGGGCTTCAGGTTTTGGCATAACAGCTCCTTCAGGGTTGGCCATCATGGGTTTTGTCCATCCTATCATTACAGCTCTCCAAGCCCTTTCATCGAGGGATTTTAGAAAGGCTTTCATCTTGGATTTCCAATAGGCATAATTTGGCCCTTCAAGCAACGGTGGTCGGTTAGTGCTCTGTCCTTCCTTCAAACTCATCTTGAACAGTCGCCGGATCACACTCTGTATGTCGAGTGTCTGCTCTGATACCAATTGAAATCTACTTGTCTTAGTCAAGACGAGTTCTAGATGGTGTTCGAACTGCGTCTCGAACACTTGTTGGATAGTTTCAGGTTGTGTTCAAACGGAGACTGGAAACACCTTTGCAGACATTACCGAAAACAGAACAAAATAGGAGCACACACGATATGATAACCCAGTTCGGCCTCGCCTACTCTGGGGGGTTTCCCACACTCGAAAAAGGGACACAAATCTTATTACGAGTTTAGAGCTATTCGTGGACTTACACTTACACAACGCCTTGTTTGTAATAGCCTAGCCTCTAATACTCCATCTCTCGGATTTGCAATCTTGGTTCACCGCAGCTCCCCTCGATCCCCTATGGGTAGGACGAGACTTCCCTCTCGGCCTAGTCTTGGACTTCTCGGAAGTCCAGTGGCCTTCTCTCAAAGACGTAGCTTGATTACCGTGTGTGTGCGCTTTGTTGTCCTTCATGAACAGTCTAAACAGCACACTGAACAGACTGTTACTTCCCCGTTGATATTTCGGTGTGGAATAATCAACCGGCGGTCGCTTCTCCTCCAATCTCACGAACTCTCGTGTTTGTTTCTTTTCTCTCAGGAAGCGACGCAGATTGTGTACGCCCTAGCTATGTATTTATATGCGTGGACGCCATCCAAATCTGCTCCAGATATCTCATCAAATATTTAGGAAATATTCCTAAATATTCGATGTGTATCTGTATCCAATCTTTAGGAAGATAACCTGATAACTTCCTCTGTAAGTCGGCGCTCCGATCTTCAATATGATGCGAAGATATTCTTTTGAATATCTGAGTCTCGAAACCTTTGCTGGCCGACTTCAATCAGAATATTCTTGTCAAATATTTCGGAGATACTCCTAAATATTTGATAGATATTCAATCTCTTCCATATCCAATCTTTGGAGATTACTTCCGTGCCAAGTCATCCAATATTCTCGAATCCAAGCTGAAGATATTCATTTGAATATCTAATCTTTAATGATGACTCGTCAATTGATCCCAATCAGATAATCTCGTCGATCTTCTGGATACGCAAATCTTCCTGCGTCTGATGTACGCTGAACTGCAGTTCAAGACAGTGATTGAACTCTTCTTGAACACCTGCTTGAACTGTCTAAAGCCATTTTGCCAACAGCATGCCATTCATGGGAACATCAGGTCCCCTAAATGTTGTAGCAAGGCTTTGAGACCTTGAATCTTCATACTATCTTGTATTCATTTGCTAGTTGAGACAATAGATTGGGAATGAGTACCTAAGCTAAACTAATGCTTGGAATGGCAAGGTTTAGCCGTGTGGTCTCTTCACAACTATTGAGTTTGTTTTCATTGGAATGTGGAACAAACCTTGCACCTAGTTTAGCATACCTTGGAATGGGGTGTTATTCTTTAGTACACTAGTGATTTGTTCTTGGAATGGAATGAATCATGGAACAAGTGCTTGGAATGGCCTTGTTAGGGTGATCTCTTGGAATGGAGTAACCACACCTATGGATGCAAGATAGATCATTAGAAGGTCAAAGATGAGTTGAGCTATAACAAAGGCCCCTAGACCGAATTCTATTCTATCAATCACAATCCCTTAGCATTTACTTTTAGTTTTACTTTACAAAACCACTTTCAAAACCCCAAAACTTGTATTTACTTTATTTACATTTCGCGCAAAAGAACAATGAGTAGTTGATCTATTTCCCTTGGGTTCGACCCCTACTTGCCGCTTTACTAATCTCATAGTAAGCTAAGGGTAGTGGACTATAAATTTAGGTTTGATTTGCACACTACGACTTGTGCCCATCAGTGTGCTTGTATCATAAAACCGTTTTTAGATCCTTTTCTTAGTGCTTCTTCGTGTTCAAACTTGTTCTATGTGCCATATATTAGGTTAGAACATACATGGTTGAGTGGAGGCTCGAAAGAGCAAAGCTCTTCCATGGGGTTCGTGAACATACATGGTTAAGTGGAGGCTCGAAAGACCAAAGCTTTTTCCATGGAGTTCAACCTCTTTAAAACACCACTTGGTTGATCGGAAATGATTGATCAAGTGGATGCACATAGGCTAAGATACTTCGAAAGGAGGAATTAGCCTAACTAGAACAAGTGCTCTATGTCTTGAAAAGGACTAGACGGTGTGGCAAGTCGAGTGCTAGAAATGGCCTTGATACATCTTTGAACACTTAGTATGATCATTAGAGGTCAATGATGAACGGAACTATGATACAAGGCCCCTAAAAACCGAATCCTTTCCCTTAATTAAAACACAACTTGTCACTTTACTTTCAGTCTCAATATCAACTGTTTACTTTCAGTACCCTTTACTTTCAGCAACTAACTTTACTTTCCGCAACTAACTTTACTTTTCAGTACCTTTACATTCAGTCACTAACTTTACTTTCAGTACCTAACCTAACTTTCCGTACTTTACTTTCCGTCATTTACTTTCAGTCTTTACATTTCCGCTTACTACAGACGTTTTCAATATCAATCCAACATAACTTTGGTACGTATTGCGCTTGAAATACAGCGTGCGACAAACCAAAAGTATGTTGTTCAGTTGATATTGAACTCGACTGTTCCAGCAATTTACTTTCCGCACTTACTTTCAGTCTTTACATTTCTGCACTTACTTTCAATATTTACATTTCCGCACTTTACTTTCACTACAGACTTGTTCAACATCAATCCAACATAAGTTTGGCACGTATTGCGCTTGAAATACAGGGTGCGACAAACCAAAAGTGTGTTTGCGGTTGATATTGAGCTCGACTGTTCTAGCACTTTACTTTTCAGTATCTACTTTCAGTTCTGTATTTACTTTCCTTACTTTCAGTCATTTACTTTTCAGTACTAAAACCACAACCAACCCCAATTGCACTTAAATTTCTGTACAAATTCCTCAAAGAACAACTATCCACTAATTCCCTTGGGTTCGACCCCTACTTACCGCTTTACTACCCAATAGTGAAGTCACGAGTAGCGGACTTATAAATTAATTTTGCACATTGCCTCACGACAAGGCTCCGTCAAATTGGCACCGTTGTCGGGGAGTTAGAGTTAACAATCGGATAACTGTTCTTTCTTTTTCTTTCATCTCTTAATTTTCGAACGTGCTTCTGCATAACCATGTCTCGTGCGGGAAGCCACCATGATGATGAGGTCAACGACGAGGTAAACCAATTCGGTCGGAAGGATGAGGAACAACCATATTATGACGATCCGGAGCAACTCATCAGAGACCAAAGAGCTCGTGAAAGGGAGGCCATCCGGAGAAACCAAGGGCAACCCGAGGTCCGGAATGGAGCTGGCCCAGGGCAGCCCCCTAGACGACCACTTCCTCCGAATCAGCAAATGCCGAGGCAACGACCCGTCTATGAGGAGTACTCTGAGGACGAAATCCTTCGTGAACCAACCATGGGAGAACTTTCGGCCCCAGATTTCAGAAATCAGCCGTGGTGCATATACGAGGACCCTGAACTAGAGAACATTTCTATCAACACATCCGTGATCCATAATTTGCCCAAGTTCTCAGGAGCTCACGGAGAATCTGCAACAACTCATCTCCAACGCTTACATGGCATTTGCCAAAATCTAAAACCCAATGGAGTGAATGTAGAGGACTTCAAACTGAAGGCCTTCTACTTTTCCCTCGTTGACTCAGCAAACGATTGGTTCCTTTCATTACCTTCGGGAAGCATCAGAACATGGGCTCAGATGCAAAAGAAATTTCTAGACAAATACTACCCAGCGGGAAGAGCGATGCAAGTAAGGAGGCAACTGCAGGACATAAGGCAGGGGCCTAATGAAACCATGTATGACTACCTGGAAAAATTCAACCGCCTAGAGAGAAGCAGCTACACTCTTGGACTACCCGAGAAGCTCATCATCGAGTACTTAATTGATGGACTGACTCCCTTAGACAAAAAGCTCCTTGATGCTTCAGCTGGAGGGTCCATGATGAGACTATCATTGAGCGGCATAAGGCGACTCATCACTGATGTTGCTGAAAATGCTCGGTTTAGAGAGGAGACCACTCGACAAGATGAGTTCTCCCGAACAAAGAACGTAATGCGAGCCGAGACGTCAGTAAACTCCATGCCCGAGGAGATGAAACAAATAAAGGAGATGATGATTCAGATCCTGCAGAGGCATCCATCTCAAATGAGACCTTGCGAGTTTTGTGGATCTACGGACCACAAGACTGACGCATGCCCGACAGTAATAGTAGAGGACCCAGCATAGGTAAATGCAGTGGGAGGATACCAAGGGTACAATAACAACAGCAACGACAGAGCCGGGCCAAACCGACAATATGGGCAAGCAACCGGCCCGAACTAGCAGAACGAGAACCACGCTCAGAGAGAAATACAACAATCCGCCCCTCAACCAGCACAATCATTCTACCAACCTCCTCACCGGCAGTACAACCAAAACTCTCCACCAGCAGGCCAATACCAACAGAGGGGACCAAACCAGTACTCGACGGGCCAATATCAACAGAAGGGACAGAACCAATACCAAGCCAGCCCGAGCAATCAGCAAGGTCCTAGCAAGTCACTTGAGGACGTAGTAAAGGAGCTCGCTAGTTCTATACATCAACTCAAAGTTGAAACAAAGGGAAATATTTCGGACTTGAAGAAGCAAATGTCCCATCTCGCTACCTCAATGTCCGTCCTTACTAATGAGCCTGGCAGACTTCCTTCACAAACCATTCAAAACCCGAAGGGAAATGTTAATGCCATGACCCTTAGGAGTGGCAGAAAGCTTGTCGGCAAACCTATGGAGCAAGAGGAGGACAAACGCCCGAGGTTGCCCGGAGAAGAACAAATGAGGCGCGAAGCTCTCGGAACTCTTGAGCAGGACGCAGCCGAGAAAAATGAGGATGCATCCGAGGAAGAAGGGAACTCGCCCGAGGAACGCAGGCCTGGCCCAGTACCAGCGGCCAGCCCGGTTCAAGCGTCCGAGGAGCACAAGGAATGCTCGGTGCCCAGAACTGAGACCTCCAAGATCAGCGCCGCGCTTCCATTTCCAGTGCCAGCCCGAGTACCAAAACAACATGTCATGGATGAGGATGTATTTGAGTTGTTCAGCAAAGTCGAAATCAACATGGCATCAAGCAAATCCCTCGATATGCTAAGTTTTTAAAGGAGCTTTGCACCAACCGGAGGAGGAGTACTAGAAATGATCAAGAGCTGATGAGTAGAGACGTGTCGGCCGTCATGCAATGTAAGGTGCCCCCCAAATGCGGTGATCCGGGAACTTACACCATTCCATGCACAATTGGCAACATCCGGATCGAGAACTGCATGCTAGACCTTCGAGCATCAATCAACGTCTTGTCCTTCTCTATCTACTCATGCCTTAGGATTGGGCCGCTCGAACCCACGGGTCTCACTATTCAACTGGCAGATCAGTCGTGCAAACAGCCCGAGGGTAAAATTGAAGATATTTTGGTCCAAGTAAGAGAATTAGTGTTTCCAGCAGACTTCTACGTCCTTAAAATGGAGAATAGCGGGCCAACAGACCATGCACCTATCCTTCTCGGTCGACCATTTCTTAAAACCTCCAAAATGAAGATAGACTGCGGGTGTGGGATGCTCTCAATGGAAGTAGAAGGAGAGGTTTTCAGCTTCGACATATTCCGAGCAATGAAGCATCCCATGGAGTTCAAGGAAGTGCACACTCTCGACACTTTGGACGACTTGGTTCAAGAAGTTCAATCAGAACCAAGAGCAGATCCCTTAAAAGTCATACTCAATGGAGCCGAGAGTTCATACGAATTAGTCGAAGGCTTGCATGAAACACTAGCCCATTTAACAATCTCGGAGCCTCTCACACCAGGATATGAAGTCAACGAGGTAAAATTATTCAAATCCAATACCTTTTTGCCCTCGTTGATGCAAGCTCCCAAAATAGAATTGAAGTCCCTGCCCGGGCAACTGAAGTACGCATTCCTAGGGGAAAATAACACACTCCCGGTGATCATTAAGAGTGGCTTGGAAGAAAATCAAGAGCATCGTTTGGTAAAAGTGCTAGGACAACACAAGTTGGCTATTGGTTGGACTCTAGCCGACTTAAGAGGAGTTAGCCCTGCGGTATGCATGCATCACATATTACTCGAGGATGGAGCTAAGCCATCAAGAGAACCTCAGCGACGACTCAACCCAATCATGATGGAGATCGTCCAGAAGGAAATACAGAAGCTACTAGATGCGGACGTTATCTATCCCATCTCGGATAGCCAATGGGTGAGCCCTGTCCATGTGGTCCCGAAGAAAACTGGGATCACGGTTGAGGAAAATGCCGAAGGGAGGATAGTGACAACAAGGGTCAAGAACGGCTGGAGAATTTGCATCGACTACAGGAAATTGAATGCCGTCACAAGGAAGGACCATTTTCCCCTGCCATTCATCGATCAAATGTTAGACCGACTGGCGGGCAAGCCATACTTTTTCTTCCTGGACGGGTTCTCGGGATACAACCAGATCCCTATAGCACCTGAGGACCAAGAGAAGACTACATTCACCTGCCCATTCGGCACATTCGCCTTCAAAAGGATGTCATTCGGCCTATGCAATGCTCCGGGGACTTTCCAAAGAGTGGTGACCAGCATCTTCTCGGACATGATCGGGATATTCATCGAATTCTTCATGGAAGACTTCACCATCTATGGCAATACATTCGACGCTTGCTTAGATAACTTGAGCACGGTTCTGGCACGATGTGTCTCGATGAACCTCGTGCTCAATTATGAGAAGTGCCACTTCATGGTAACACACGGAGTAGTCTTAGGACATGTCGTCTCACAAGAAGGCATGGAAGTGGACAAAGCAAAAATCGACCTGATCATGACTCTACCATACCCATCCACGGTACGAGACATCAAATCATTCCTTGGACATGCGGGATTCTACCGACGATTCATCCAGGACTTCTCCAAAAAGGCATTGCCTCTATCCACTCTTCTCCAAAAAGAAGTTCCTTTTGAATTCACCAAGTCATGCAAGGAATCCTTTGATGAGCTCAAAAAGGCCCTCACTAGCACACCCATCATCCAAACTCCGGATTGGAAAAAACCATTTGAAATCATGTGCGACGCAAGCGACTTTGTTGTGGGGGCAGTTCTCGGCCAAAAGGTTGATAAGAAGGTGGTTGTGATCTACTACGCCTCAAGAACCCTAGATTCATCCCAACGAAACTACTCCACCACCGAGAAGGAGCTCCTGGCGGTAGTGTTCACTCTGGAGAAGTTCAGATCCTATTTGCTTGGAGAAAAAGTAATTGTCTTCTCGGACCATGCTGCCATCCGGTACCTAATGAAGAAGAAGGAGGCCGAACCAAGGCTCATACGGTGGATCTTGCTACTGCAAGAATTCGATGTGGAGATAGGGACAAAAAGGGGATTGAGAATGCAGTGGTCGACCATCTAAGCAGGATTGTCTGAGAGGAAGAAGAGGGGCACATAACCGAGTCATTTCAAGACGAGCACCTCTATGCAGTCTCAACAAAAGTGCCTTGGTATGCTCAAATCGTCAACTATCTAGTAGGAGGTACATTTCCTCCCTCTTTTACTAAAGCACAATGCATAAAACTTTGGCATGACGCTAGACATTACTTATGGGATGATCCTTATTTGTGGAAAATAGGAGTGGATCAAATACTTAGGAGATGCATCTCCGATAATGAAATAGCTTCTGTTATTGGCTTCTGCAGTGAGTTTGCATGTGGAGGACACTTCGGGCCTAGGAGAACCGCTAGGAAAATCCTAGATAGCGGCTTCTTTTGGCCAAGTATATTTAGAGATGCATATCAGAAGTGTAAAAAGTGTGATAGGTGTCAAAGAGTAGGAAATGTGTCAGCTAGGAATGAGATGCCTCAAGTACCCATATTGGTCAATGATGTTTTCGACATTTGGGGCATTGATTTCATGGGGCCATTCCCAGTTTCATGCGGTTATACGTACATTCTAGTTGCTGTAGACTATGTGTCAAAATGGGTAGAGGCTAAGGCCACAAGGTGCGACGATGCAAAGACTGTCATAGAGTTTTTGCGCACTAACCTGTTTTGTAGGTACGGAGTACCCAAGGCCATAATCAGCGACCAAGGAACTCATTTCTGCAACCGTATAATGGCTGCCACCTTAAAGCACTACCATGTCCACCACCGGAAGTCCACGGCATATCACCCCCAAAGCAATGGTCAAGCATAGATCTCCAACCGCGAAATCAAGGGTATTTTAGAAAAGATGGTGAAGCCGGCGAGGAAAGATTGGAGTCAAAGGCTGGATGAAGCGCTTTGGGCTTATCGGACGGCATACAAGATGCCAATTGGAACCTCCCCATTTAGGCTTGTTTACGGGAAGGCATGCCACCTTCCGGTGGAACTAGAACATAAAGCCTATTGGGCGCTCAAGCATTGCAATCCAGATTTAAAGGCTGCCGGACTGGATAGGATGCTTAATCTGTGTGAACTTGAGGAGTTGCGGCTTGAGGCCTATGAAGGGCAAACGAACTACAAAGCGCGGACAAAATTGTATCATGACAAATTCATCCTCCGGCGCTCATTTGAGGAAGGACAACAAGTACTACTCTTCTCCTCACAGTTGAAGTTGATGCCCGGCAAACTAAAATCAAGATGTACCGGCCCTTATACCGTGACTAAGGTATTCAACCATGGGATGCTTGAGTTGGAAAGCATGGAGAATGGAAGCCGATTCAATGTGAATGGACAGCGAGTCAAACACTACCATGGCGAGGTCAACTTGACAACGCAAAAGTTTGACCTGAGCAGCCCATGGGATCCAAACTTGTGATCCCATTCGTCGAGCCAACGACGTTAAACAAAGGCACTGGTCGGGAGGTAACCCGGCACACTTTTATTTTCATGCATCTTTCAATTTTTTAGTCATTTTGTTATCATTCATTTAGTTTTTACCTTAAGTCGTACTCACCCACATTGTGTATAGAAAGGAATGACTACTTGTGTAGGAATCGGTTTAGGGAGCAAAAGTGAAGCCAGCGGGTGCGTCCGAAAAATACCGGGCCTGCGCCCATGGAGTACCGGGCTGTGCCGAGAAGACCAGGTCCCTGCGTCTTGAAAGCGCCGGGCCTGTGCCGAGAGTTCAAGGCCCCAGCCGAACTCCCTCGATTATCCAGCTCCGAGCCATGTCGTTTGCTCGCATGTCCACGACATGTAACGACACAGTAAAGGGAGTTCAGTTCTTCCCTTTTCCTTAATGTCATTTCCTTTCTTGTAAATAATTGCTTGCAATCGGCTTTTGAACTAAGTCGTTCCGAGAGGCATGCCTTCGTTCAAAAGTGTGGGGTGAGAACTGCCTTTGCACATAGTTAGTTTAACATGCTTTCCTTTTCCTTTTCCCTTAATATTATCTTTTTGAAAATATGAACTTGAGAATGTGAAAAAGATAGATCTAAATTCAAGCATTTACCTTGTGAAATCTCAACTGTATAAAAACTTGATGATGTAACTTCTTAATTGTCCCTTTGTGCTGAGATATACAGGGGATGTGGAGTTGATATAAAATGCCCTAGAGAGGCTTGGCAAGCACTCAAAGGATCGGATTTCACTATATGGTTTACGAAGTCAGTGGAGGCTGCACTTCGGGTTTCATTGGAAATTAGAGTCATCTCCGCCGTGCAGCATTTATGCAAGAGGCGGGACGGGAATCAAACCGTCCTAACTCTAGTCCTAGTAGCCGAGAAAATAGATGAGTGACCCTCATCTTGACCCGCGCGAAACGGCGAGGATGAGAAAGAGCGGGGAGGTTTTTCCATATGCTCTCGGGCAATGATTGGACCTCCCAAAGAAAGGTTGAGAAAATGGACTAGCAAATCACAAAGAAGCAAAGCTCGAAGAAGCAAATCAAAGGCCAAAGGCCAAATTCTGTGAAGGTTTTAACCGAAACAAAACTGAAGAAACTCAAATTCAAAATTGAAGGCCAAAGACCAAATCACTTCAAAAGCTGTCCCTCATCAAAGGAAGTCAAAGTGCTCAACTCATTGTAACTCGAACCAAGTCATGTGCTAGAGAAAGCTACAAGTTAACCATATAGTGCGAGTCGGTCCCAAGAATGTAGTCCAGGAGCCTGAAAAGGGCTATCTCCCGAATCATTCAAATTATTTGCATCTCGGCTCGAAGGTACAAGTATCAAGTTTCTTCTAAGTATTTACACGGTTTAGTTTGGAAACAAGTAAGTATTGCATGAATAGGATAAGCCTAGTCACACATTCTCACTTTCTTATTTAAAGTTTACTTGGATTTTGTGCCACCTCTTTCAAATAGCATTGTTCGGGACGAACAAGTATAAGTGTGGGGTGATCTGATGGACCATATTTATATGATTCATTAAGATAGTTAAACCCACCAAATTAGACACTTTGTCTTAACAACGTTTACTTGTTAGTTCCATTTTTGTTGTACAGGCTATTTTGAGGTTTAGAGAGAATACGAGCTAAAAGGGCGGTTCTTAAACCAAAAATGGATTACAAGTCAAGAGAGCCCAGCCGGGAACCAAGTCCCGAGTGCCGAGAGCCCGAGTGCCGAGTGCCGAGAAAACCAGGGCGCATCCGTGGCCCGCATCCGAGAAAGTCCGGACGCTTGCGTCCCCGTCCGAGTGCGCCCGAGCGCTTGTGCCGAGCCTGGTAGACCAAAGCCAGACGCGAGCTTCATTTCAGGCTACGACCTATCTCTGGCGGCATTCCAACAAAACCAACTCGAGCATTCGATTTCAATGAAGAATGTCGTTCCAAATCAACACTCAAAAGGCAAGAAACGCATGGTCCAAAATTCATGCCATCCTAGGCCAAGGGACCACGTTCTAGGCCATTCAAGGACACGACCATGCTACGATCAAATTCAACCTTAACAACCTTCATGGACCTGGACTCAAATCACTTAAAAAGGCTAGAACCATCGGCGTTTGGACAAGAACGCAAGGCAAAGGACCCGAGGCCGGCCAAGACCAATCAAGGACAATTTCGAATGTTTTGGGATTTTGGCCATTCTCCGGCCAAAATCCGGCTTAACTTCCTTGACGAAACATGCTTGTATTGATCTTGTCGTTCAGAATCAACGGTCGTCGACCCAATCTACTCCGGCCAAGATTCTGGCAGCTCCGGCCAAGCTCCGGCCATGCTCCGGCGAGCTTCCGACGATGCTCCGATCATGCCACATCCAACCACCACCTTGCTCCGGTCATTCTAGCCCAACTCCGGTCAAAATCCGGTGAAGTCCAACCAAACTACTTATTTCCCAGTTAGGGCATACTATTCACTTCGGTTGACCTTTGGGAAGAAACTAAGCCACAACTAAGTCCCAATGACTTGTTCCAAGCCTCAACAAAGATCAAGAGCTCAAGTGGATGCCCTTTGGCTCAATCCACTCCATAGCCGCCCATGTGCAAGGCTTGTGCACCCTTTGGTGTCAAACAAGTCCAACCGAAGAGCAAACCAAAGTCTAACCGGAGTTGAGGGAGAACCGAAGGCTTTTGGGAGGAAATATCCCACTTTACTACCACCTCTAAACCGCCACATTTGGCTATAAAAGGAGGAAGAGCCCTCCTTGAAACACATCTCCTAGACACAAAAAACCTCATGTCACTTGTCCTTGGTTACTTATCTCTCTAATTTTGTACTCACAATCCTTGTAAACACTTTACTTTGAATCAAAAGCTCTTGTTTGTTCTTGAGTTTGAGTGTGTTCTTGAGTGTGTTCTTGATCCCAAACCCTCTTTATTTCCTTGTCCAAAACCGAAACCCTCTTGTCCAAAACCGAGCCCTCTCTTTACTTTTCTTGTCTTAGATTTACTTGTTCTTGAGTACTCTTGTTGGTTCTTAAGTACTCTTGTTGTTCTTGAGTTTTTACTTTTCAAAACCTTTACTTTCTTTGTCTTTCAAAACCAAAACCTTTACTTTTCTAAGCACTTAGCTATGGTATCCACTTCTATGGATACTCGTAGCTAAACCCTTCATTCGGTTGAAGGGGTGTGCTTGTATCATAAAACCATTTTTAGACCCTTTTCTTAGTGCTTCTTCGTGTTCAAACTTGTTCTATGTGCCATATATTAGGTTAGAACATACATGGTTGAGTGGAGGTGACAGAACGTTGCCTTGTCGCGAGGCAGTCTGCACAAATAAATTTATAAATCCGCTACTCGTACTCTACTATTGGGTAGTAAAGCGGTAAGTAGGGGTCGAACCCAAGGGAATTAGTGGATAGTTGTTCTTTCAAAGATGGAAAGTAAGACAGTTGGGGTTGGTTGTGATTTTAGTACTGAAAGTAGCGTGGGTTGGTTGTGATTTTAGTACTGAAAAGTAAATGACTGAAAGTAAAGAAAGTAAATACGAGACTGAAAGTAAATACTGAAAAGTAAAGTGCTTGAAGGACAAGTCTTGCGGAAAGTAAATGCTTGAAGGACAAGTCTTACGGAAAGAAATTGCTTGAAGGACAAGTCTTGCGAAAAGAAATTGCTTGAAGGACAAGACTTGCAGAAAGTAAGCAGCTGATAGTAAGACTGAAAGTAAGTGACAGGTGATGTTTGAATCAAAGGAAAGATTCGGTGTCAGGGGCCTTGTATCATATATCTCTTTATCATTGACCTCTAATGATCATACTAAGTGTTCAAAGATGAATCAAGGCTATTTCTAGCACATGACTTGCCACATCGTTTAAAACACTTGTTCTATTGGGGCTAATTCCTCCTTTCGAAGTATCTTAGCTTATGTGCATCCATTTGATCTTTCAGTTACGATCAACCAAATGGTGTTTTTAAAAGAGGTTGAATTCCACAGATAAGCTGTGCTCTTTCGAGCCTCCACTTATCCACGGAAGTCACGAACCCATGGAAGAGCTTTGCTCTTTCAAGCATCCACTCAACCAATAGTGTTTTGACCTAATATATGGCACATAGAACAAGTTTTGAACACAAAGAGGCACTTAAGAGAAGGGTCTAAAACATTGTATGATGCAAGTACACCCCTTCAACCGAATGAAAGGTTTAGCTACAAATATCCATAGGGGTGGATATCATAGCTAAGTACTTGGAAAATTATAGGTTTTGAAAGACAAGAAAAGTAAAGGTTTTGAAAGTAAAGACAAGGAAAGTAAACGGAGAATACTCAAGAACCGATAGGAGTAAACTCAAGAACAACGTAAAGTAAAGGAAATGCTTGAGTACTTCAAGAACCGACAAGAGTACTCAAGAACAACCTGGAGCTTTTGATTCAAAGTAAAGTGTTTACATGGATTGTGTTGTAGAATCTAGAGCTTCTCTCACTAACCAAGAACTATGGATGTTGGGATGGAATGAGGATGAGATACAAGGGAAGGGAAGCTCTCTATTTATAGGCATGGAGGAGGAATGAGGAGGCAACACATGGCAAGAGGGGGATGGAGGAGCTCAAAGCCGCCGGTGGTGAGGTGTCTCTCCCCATAGCTGCCGGCCACATGGCTTGAGAGGAGAGGTGGAGGGCTTAGTCGCCCATGTGGTGGAGGAGGGGAGGATATGTGTGAGTGGAATGAGATCTTTTCTCCAAAAAGCCATCGGTTGGAATGTAACTCCAGTTGCCCTTTAGTTGCCTCTTCGGTTGCCCTTTGGTTGCTCCTTTGGTTGCTCCTTAGTTGACATCAAAAGATAAGTCACTTATACTTGGCATTTCACTTGTGTTCTTGATCTTTGTTGGAACAAGTCATCGGGACTTAGTTGTGGCTTGATCGGAGTATTATCGGAGTATGGTCAGTTCTGACTTGTAATCCACTTTCAGTGTTAAGAACTCCATTTTAGCTCGTTTTCATCTTTACTCCTTGAAATGGCCTGTAGAACAAAAGTGAAACTAACAAGTAAAAGTTGTACAGATAAAGCATCCAATTTGATGGGTTTAACTGTCTGAACGAATCATATAAATATGGTCCATCAGGAGGCTCGAAAGAGCAAAGCTCTTCCATGGGGTTCGTGAACATACATGGTTAAGTGGAGGCTCGAAAGAGCAAAGCTTTTTCCATGGAGTTCAACCTCTTTAAAACACCACTTGGTTGATCGGAAATGATTGATCAAGTGGATGCACATAGGCTAAGATACTTCGAAAGGTGGAATTAGCCTAACTAGAACAAGTGCTCTATGTCTTGAAAAGGACTAGACGGTGTGGCAAGTCGAGTGCTAGAAATGGCCTTGATACATCTTTGAACACTTAGTATGATCATTAGAGGTCAATGATGAACGGAACTATGATACAAGGCTCCTAAAAACCGAATCCTTTCCCTTAATTAAAACACAACTTGTCACTTTACTTTCAGTCTCAATATCAACTGTTTACTTTCAGTACCCTTTACTTTCAGCAACTAACTTTACTTTCTGCAACTAACTTTACTTTTCAGTACCTTTACATTCAGTCACTAACTTTACTTTCAGTACCTAACCTTACTTTCCGTACTTTACTTTCAGTCATTTACTTTCAGTCTTTACATTTCCGCTTACTACAGACGCTTTCAATATCAATCCAACATAACTTTGGTACGTATTGCGCTTGAAATACAGCGTGCGACAAACCAAAAGTATGTTGTTCAGTTGATATTGAACTCGACTGTTCCAGCAATTTACTTTCCGCACTTACTTTCAGTCTTTACATTTCCGCACTTACTTTCAGTATTTACATTTCCGCACTTTACTTTCACTACAGACTTGTTCAACATCAAACCAACATAAGTTTGGCACGTACTGCGCTTGAAATACAGGGTGCGACAAACCAAAAGTGTGTTTGCGGTTGATATTGAACTCGACTGTTCTAGCACTTTACTTTTCAGTATCTACTTTCAGTTCTGTATTTACTTTCCTTACTTTCAGTCATTTACTTTTCAGTACTAAAACCACAACCAACCCCAATTGCACTTAAATTTCTGTACAAATTTCCTCAAAGAACAACTATCCACTAATTCCCTTGGGTTCGACCCCTACTTACCGATTTACTACCCAATAGTGAAGTCACGAGTAGCGGACTTATAAATTAATTTTGCACATTGCCTCACGACAAGGCTCTGTCAAACACCCTCAAAACACAAGGAGACTACTCCACGCATTTATATACGCATGTGATATAAGGATTTACTGATGTGATGCGAGTATTTGAGCACATATGAAAAGTTGCATGAGATGTTTACGGATTCATATGTTTATGTGTGCACTAAATGATACAACTTATTAATATAATAAATGTTAAAAGGAAAAGACACGTATGGAAAATCAAACTCACGGTAATGAAGTATATTATTTACTTACTGAGTCCCCCCGACTCACACCCATATTTTCCCCTAATTTTCAGATAAGTGATCTACTAGTTCGAGAGCTGTCATTCTTCTTTGCGCAAGAGTCTTCACGTTCACGTATGGTGACATCCAGCTGATCAATTGTCCTTGGAAGTCTTTCAATCTGTCCTCTTTATTGCCAATCATCCTTAGTGTCGCTCCGTGGTACTTGAGCATGACTTAGATATTGTTGTTTTGTTCCGCAAACTATTTTTATTATTCAATTATATGTTATCATTTGTGAATTATTTATTAATATTTGTTAAGAAAGTTATAGAGGCTTTCTTGGCATTTGACATAAGTGTCAAGCGCCGGTCTCGGCCTACATTTTCAGGTCGTGACAAAGTTGGTATCAGAGCCCTTAGGTCCTCATAGTACACGGAGCTAGGACTAGTAGAATTTTGATTATGGTAGTGAAGGGCCCCACCGCCATAAACAATGTTCTGTCATGACCTTTAGGAATCCTTCTCTTGTTTTTCTCTCATAAGTCAATTGTTTGATCCTCGTGTCTCTTTGATTTTCTAGTAATACAATTTCTCATCTAAGTTGTGATGGCATCAGTTATTGAAAATGAAAAACGTGTTATTTTCTAATTATTCAACTATTAGTCAAATTATTGACATTTTAAGAGAGATCCTACTTAATATGTATAATGAAAGATCAAGTTCATAAGAATGATATATGGAAGTTAATTACTACATGATTGTAAGATGAGAGTGATAAGAAAAGGGTGATCAGTGCACCGTTACATACTTCTGTTATATAGTAGTAATCAAAATCCTTGTAAGGTTCACGACAAGTTGTAGATGTGATAATAATCACATGGGAAGAATAAAGTACGAAAGTAGATATTTATTGTGATACTTATGCCAAAAAGATTGAACTGTGTTAAAAATTGCTATGGAGTTCACATGAAAAAAGAGGAAGAAGATAGAGGTGTACGAGAACTGAAGATTCCAACATTAAATTTTGCTATACCTGGTAAAACAGACTAGTTATATTGTTATGGCTGGTTCGACAGTGGTGTCTGAATAAGAAAAATGTCGAGTATGGAGGCTTCTCATTGAAATGATATGTTTATTCTCAGGCTATCAAGGATGTACATTAAGAAATAAATATATGTTATAATCGTAAAGTTAGGACTATTACAAATTATTAGCCCTGGATTTATGTGATGAGGCAATCATATGCATGCTTTGGATATCAAGTCAGTTATATATGAGATAAAAGTTTACCGTCCTCTAATATGAGATATTGACGGTTCGTAGCGTGAAAACAATTGAAGTGGTTGATGGTGATATAGGACACAAGGATTCAGACGCATGCGACAGATAAGATATTTGCAATTGTCGAAGTTGGATTACTTTTGACGAAGATGTATAGTTTAGGTGATTTTGATGTTGCAAGAATGGCTTTGTCAAGACTTTTCACTCCAATGTGCTTCATCAATGTACTCGTGACTTAGGAAGATGGATAAATTTAGATAGCTTATTCACGGACTATCGGAAGTTGAGTAAGGAATTGATGAATAATAAGTATCCGTTGTTGGAGATAGAAGAGTAGTAAGCAAATTATCGTCCCAACTTTAGATATGTGGACTTAGAGGACACTGTTTTAAGAATTAATTGGAATGTGCAATTATACGATTTGGTTAAATTATTTCTTAGGCTTGTTGTTGATGAAAGAAAAATAACATTTCTATTTAACATGTGATATGGAATAGTCCTGAGGTTATCTGTGAAGAATCGTTTGAGATGAGTACTGATTAGTATATTTTAGATCAGAAGGACCTTAAGATTGACGAGATAAATACACAGATGTCGAAAGATAATGATATTTATTATCATCAGGAAATATTATTGTCATTTTCGACAATCTTAGTGAGAAATCAATGGGTGACCACAGATGTGGTATAAAAGTGGCCTTGCTAAAGAGTTATGATTTCGGAGTAGTGGAGTTTCTTTCAAGATAGTGAGAAGGGAGGTCTTGTAGCACATTACGTGTCGTACCTAATTTGGCTACTCGGGTCAAAGCAACTACAAGGTAGTGCCCCGACTTACGAAGGACAAGTTTGACAAGGCAAGCACGTAGACCTTGGAATTGGTGACGATGGTATTCTTTGATTTACAAAATGGATTATGTATCACTATAAGCGAACTGCGTCAGAAGATTTTGAGAGAGATTATACGAGTTATATACTACCATTCGGGTCCACGAAGATGTTCCATAACCTTTGAGATATTTATTGGAGTCGTAAGAAACATGAAGTGGCAACTTTGTCTCGAGATGTTTGATTTGCTAGCAAATTAAAGCTAAACACCAGGGGCCTGTTGGCTTACCATAGAGTTTTGAGATCACACAATGGATGTGAGAGTGCACTACTATGGAATTTGTAACATGACTTCGACATGCGAGTAAGGGTCATGATTCAGTTTGGGTGATTGTTGATATACTCAAGAAGATTGCACATTTCATCCCGGTTAAGACCAGCGATTTGTTAGAGCAGTATGCACGCATTTATATTGATGAGATTGTTCGTATGCACGGTGTGCCAGTATCCATCATTTCTGACCATGGCACACAGTTTACTTCCCGATTTTGGAGATCAGTCCAAGAGGTATTAGGTACACAACTACATTTGAGCACTGTATTTCACCCATAGACAGTCGGAGAAGACTATACAAATATTGAAAGGCATGCTGAGAGCATGTGTTATCGACTTTAGAGGTCGTGGGACCGATATATGTTATTGTGGGAGTTTGCTTATAGTAACAATTATCACTCTAACATCAAGATGATTCTTTTGAGGCGTTTCATGGCATGAGACGTAGGTCGCTATTGGGTGGTTTAACCTCGTGGAGAGTGAGCTATTGAGAATCGATTTGATATGAGACTTTACTGGCAAGGTTCGTTTGATCAAGGATAAGCTAATAGCAGCTCAGAGTCGACAAAAGTCTTATGCTGATCCCAAACGCAGAGAGGTGGAGTTCCAATTTGGTGATCATATATTCTTGCGAGTTTCTCCAATGGAAGGTGTTATGAGGTTCGGCAAGAAAGGCAAGCTCAGTTCGCGATTCATTGGTCCATTTGAGATCTTGGAGATAGTTGGCAATGTAGCTTATAGATTGGCTTTGCCCCTGACATTATCTAGCGTACATCCAGTATTTCACATCTCGATGCTGCGAAAGTATATATCAGACCCTAGTCATGTATTGGAATACGAGCGACTACATATGGATGATACATTATCTTATGATGAGAAACATGTGGCTATTCTGGATCGACAAGTGAAGAGATTGAGAAATAAGGAGGTATTTCCTGTCAAAGTCCTATGGAAAACTTTTACTGAGGCTGAAGCAACATGTGAATCCGAGAAGGACATTAAAGCGAGATATCCTCATCTTTTTGAATCTCAATGTATGATCATTTAAAATTTGGGGACCAAATTTTTTTTGAAGTGGGTACGAATGTTATATTCCAATTTGTTTGCTATTATTTAAACGAACAAAAAAATCAGGCACCAATGGTAAAGATAAAGTAAAAGAAAATAAGATACGTGGAAGGTTTGAGATAAGGATGAGTAATGAGTTGGGATTTGGGCGTTCGGTTGAGAGATTATAGGACCCCAAAAAAACAGTTTTATCTTTTGACTCAAATCTTAATACGGATCTATATATAGGCGAATTAGGATTTGTTTTGAAGTCAAAAGACAACGCAGCAGGAGAGGTAGGAGCTCAGAGCGGGACGCATTATTGGTAAATGGTAAGTCAAAGACGAAGTGAAGGGACAGATCGGGTGAATTTTCGGAAGTCTTTAGAAAAAGGTTGAGGACACTGAAAGAGTACGGTGAGTCAGTTCTCCATCATAGTTATAAGTTATTGCTTACTGCCAAAATTGATTCTATGATGGCCATGAGAAAGTACACGTGTTTCCTACTCTATAAAGACTTAGATAGGAGAAAACAAATATTTGGAAATTTGCATAGTGGTGTGTCAGAGGGTTGTTTGCTGGAATATGAGTCCAACTTGACAAGGGAATTAAAATAATGATTGAGCATGCATGATCGACAGTGAGAAGAAGGGAGTGAAAGTGAGTTTTATGGAGTTGTTTGTGAACGGTTTTGGTGATCAGGTGTTGGTGAATTAGGATGAAGACAGTGTGAAGCTTTAGTAAACAATTTCGTTGGTAAACTGAGAGTTTCAAATGAGATGTTGGAACGCTTTAAAGCGCTCGGTAGAGTTATCATAGGTTCGTTTGTGACTTCACGAATACGGAGCGTTGAGCAAATTGATAGCAGTGCATACTATATCTGAATTGAGTTGGAAGTCGGTAAATTTATAATATATTTTATTATCGTATCGATTAATTATATTTTAAAAGTTATACTCGGTTAATAGCAAAAACGATACGAGATCGAAACTCATTTCGTCTTGACAAAGACGTTAAACTACACGACGTGAGTAAATAATATGCTTATGTTTATTATATATTATCTATATATTAGTACGTATAATACTACTTGGGTAAAAATAAGAGAAGTAGGGAAACGATATTTTCCCCCTCGTCTTTACAAAGACGTAAGATACGTTATGAGATATATGATATGGTGACTACGTACTGATATACTTGTGGAGATGAGCTGACGTTGCACATGCATCATTGCATTCACGACATACATGACATGAGATGATTCTGGCGAGGCAAGGCCCGCACTCTGATATGATTCTGGCGAGGCATGGCCCGCACTCTGATATGGTCTGGACCGGCAGTGGCGACTGCCCACAGACTCTGTGCATTCACGCATCCACGCATTTATATACGCATGTGTTATATGGAGTTATTGATGTGATACGAGTATTTGAGCACATATGAAAAGTTGCATGAGATGTTTACGGATTCATATGTTTATGTGTGCACTAAATGATACAACTTATTAATATAATAAATGTTAAAAGGAAAAGACACGTATGGAAAATCAAACTCACGGTAATGAAGTTTATTATTTACTTACAGAGTCCCCCCGGCTCACCCCCATATTTTCCCCTAATTTTTAGATACGTGATCTACTAGTTCGAGAACTGTCATTCTTTTTTGCGCAAGAGTCTTCACGTTCACGTATGGTGCCATCCAGCTGATCAATTGTGTTTGGAAGTCTTTCAATCTGTTCTCTTTATTACCAATCATCCTTAGTGTCGCTCCGTGATACTTGAGCAGGACTTAGATAATGTTGTTTTGTTCCGCAATCTATTTTTATTATTCAGTTATATGTTATCATTTGTGAATTATTTATTAATATTTGTTAAGAACGGTATAGAGGCTTGCTTGGCATTTGACATAAGTGTCAAGCGCCGGTCTCGGCCTACATTTTTGGGTCGTGACAAAGTTGAGAACATGGTGTGAGTAGGGTATATATAGAGAACACAACAAGGTAATAGAAAAGTTGAAGAGAGAGTAGGTTGGTTAATCCTTGAACTCCATATTGATCTTCCTTCTTCTTCTTTGGTTGGATCCTCCTTGATGACCTTGATTTGATCTCTTTTTCTGAGTATTTTTCCCCAAGATGCTCGCCCTCTAGGTCAAACAAGCCACTTCCTATCTATAGCCTCGGGTAGAAAATCTTTTACTGTAGCAGTTCCAGCCGGTCGGCTAGCCCTGAAGCTAAATTCCAGCCGGTCGGCTGGTTATGCGCTTGGGCAAGCATCTGTAATCTTCTTCCAGCCGACCGAATGGACTGGCCAGCCGACCGCTGAATATGTTCTTGGGCAAGCAGTCTGTTATCCAGCCGACCGACTGGACTAGTCAGCCGACCGACTCGAAGTGGACGATTGCTGAGCCTTCCGATGTCTTTAGTCAGTCGGTCGGCTGAAAGTGCTAACCGACCAACTGGATTTGGTCGATTGCTTCAACGTCTGCCCCTTCATCCAGCCGGTCGGCTGGGAGTCCTTTTTCTGTCCACTTTTGCCTTAAATCTTCGGTTTTCCCCGAGTTTTCGTATTTAGGCATTGACCTTGAGGGAGACTCATTTTCTACCTGAAACGTAGAGATAGAGATCAAATGACATCAAAATATCGTCGGAAATGAACCAAAGCTATAGTGAAAAATGACCATTAGTGAGTCGAAAACTCGACTCATCATACATTACTATGGAGTTCTTGAAGATACACTATTATTGTTCTGTTGTTGATAAATGATTCCTGATTTGCTAGAATTGCTTGGCAAACCAAGGATCAGAGTTTGTTTGATTTATTTCCTCTTATTTGATCATTTGAAAATCAAATTGTTCTGCTTTTATTCTGTTGTTGAACATTAATTTTATTTTTTGCTGCCCTTTTAAACTTAATGTAGGCATTGGAGCTGCAACGAAATCCGACATCACGAGAAATGTTTAATCGCTTGGAGCAAAAACCAGATGGGGATACCTTAATCCCGAGGGACATCGAATAATGGTACTCAATTATTTATTTTCTACAGTACATCAAATACAATATTTGATTATCTAACTTATGTGTTTCATTTCTTATTTAAAGCAATGTTATGAGAAGAAGTTGAAGGCTAGGATTAAAAGCGGCTTAACTCAGTTCCTGTTCTAGAGAATGAGGATATGGAAATATTTACTTCTGTAGTTGGTTTATCGCAAAGAGACAAGCTACCACGAGTCCTTGGTGCAGTGGCTACTGTAATAACTGGGAGTTGATTTCAGTCACACACCAGTGCATCTTTTTATAATTCTCGTGTTTCGCAGTCTCAACATCAACCTGGGACTATTGATCCTACGATTGTAGAGCTGATGAAGTCATTCACCGAGTCTATAGAGATGAAGCTGGAGGTCATTGTTGAGGAGACTGTTCAAGAAGCGTTACATGGTCAAAATGATGGATCAACTACAATTTTGTCGCCAGGTACAGGTGGAGTTGATCACATTTCAGATATGGATGAAGATGTGTATAGATCCGTCATGCCTTGATATAATTTTAGTCCTTAGTAGGATGGTTATTTTGTGTATGATGGGTATTTTGGAAGGGTATTTTGATAGACTTGCACCAATTTGGGTTCAGGCTAGGTTCGGGCCGAGCTTTTTATGTTTGATAACCTCTACAGTCGGGTGATGGGACGTATTTATACGACTCATCGAGTACACTAAACCCACCTTAATCGACACTTTGTCCTAAGAACACTTACTTGTTAATGTCGTTTTGTATTTCAGGCTATTTTGGAGTCTAAAGAGGAAACAAGCTTAAAAAGGGGAGATTTAAGCCAAAAAGCATCACTAATCATTTCTGGCCGAGGAAATTCAGCCAGGGCCCAAGTAAATTCAACCATGGCCCGAGAAAATCTAGCCGGGGGCCGAGGATTTCAACCCGCGTCCAAGTGCGCCGAGAATGCCGGACGCGCCCAGGAGCATGCACCGAGAAGTTCCGGGCCTATCGAGTTTTGCGTCCAGGCGAGCCGAGAACCACAGCCGAGCCCGTCCGAGACCAGCGCCGAGACCCGCCCCCGAGGAATCTCGCCAATGCACCGAGGCCCGCGCTCGAGAAGAAGACAGGCCGCGCCCGAGAAAAGCCGGACGCGTCCGAGGCCCGTGTGCCGAGCCCGACCGGCCATTGCCCAAACTGAACTTCAAACCAGGCCAGGACCCCTTTCCGGTCAGAATCTGGCTTAACTTCCTTCTTGGACCTAGTTTATAATCACATTGTCATTCAGAATCCGTGGTCCAAGATCCAAGAGCCTCCGACCAAAATTCCGGCCAAATTCCGGCCAACTCCGGCCAAACTCAGGCCAAGCTCCGATCAAGCTCCGGCCTAGCCAAACCAAGTTCCGGCCAAAAGAACCAACCACGAACCGAATTCCCAATATTCCGATTGGTTTCTACTATTCACTTCGGTTAACATTTGGACTTTGGTTGGCTTGGGTTTCAAGTCGGTTGGCCTTTGGAGAGAACTAAGCTCAAGTTGGTTGCCCTTTGGCTTATGGGAATGCAAAGACAAGTGGGCGGTTCTTCACTTCTTCCAATCCAA
The DNA here is from genome assembly GCA_033675215.1 of Rhodiola kirilowii. Taxonomy (NCBI): domain Eukaryota; kingdom Viridiplantae; phylum Streptophyta; class Magnoliopsida; order Saxifragales; family Crassulaceae; genus Rhodiola; species Rhodiola kirilowii. The sequence continues at coordinate 27,395,814 of CM066196.1, read as the reverse complement.
GAGACAAGCAAGTGGTTGCTTTTGGGATATTTCCAAGCAATATCTTTTGCCCCTAAGTCGGTTGGCCTCAACCAAGTAGCCAAATCGGTTGGCTTATGGCTCAACCAAGTCCAAATCGGTTAGCTATGCCAAGTGGCCAAGTCGTTTGCCCTTTGGAAGAGACAAGTGCAAGTGGTGGCTTTTGGCTTGAAATATCCAAGTGATGGCTTTTGGAAGAACCAATGAAAGTGACTTGCTTTTGGGATATTTCCAACTCTAAACTTAGCCCCCAAGTCTTCCTTTGGTTATAAATAGAAGCCCTTAGTCTTAGATATCCCTTGTCTAATGTACCCACATTAGGGAGAAGAGAGCTTATCTCTCTTCTCCACACTTCAATACACAAAGCTTTCTACTCTTTTCTTAGTTGTTGTTTCCTTTGTTGATCTTTACTTTCCTTGTTGGATACGAGCTCCTCTTTACTTTTATTGTCAAGTTCTTTACTTTTCCTTGCACAAAGCCATGCCTACTTGTATTCCTTGACATGAATACAAGTAGCTAAAGCTTCTCTTTACTTTCCAAGTTTGAAGCTCCCTTTACTTTTACTTGTTCTTGTGTTGGTTACTTTACCTTTCCTTGTTCTAGCAAGGCTACTTGTATTCTTTGACATGAATATAAGTAGCTAAGCTATTCTAGCAAGGCTACTTGTAATCCTTGACATGAATATGAGTAGCTAAGCTATTCTTTTTACTTTCTTATTGTGTTCCACAAAGCTTTCGGTTTTCTTGTTTTCTTTGTTCAAGCCACGGTTACTTGTATTCCTTGACATGAATACAAGTAGCTAAGGCTTATATTCGGTTTAGGGGTTCTCTTATACTATGACAATGTTTTGAGACCCTTTTACTTAATGCTTTTTGTGTTCAACTAGTTCTCGTGCCATTATTCGGTTGAACAACAAGGCTAAGTTGATGCATCGAAAGGGCAAAGCTTAGCCGGGTAGTTCAATCCATATTAGACAACAAAACCAAGTGGATGCATCGAAAGGGCAAAGCTTGGTAGAGTAGTCTAATCCTTCTTTAAAACCACTTGGTTGATCGGAAATGTGAGATCGAGTGGCTGCACATAGGCTAATACATCTTGAAAAGGAGTATTAGTCTAGGCAGAACTAGAAGTCTATGTCTTGTTTTTGGAGTGGATTGTGGTGTAAGCGCTTGAAAAAGCCTTACTTTAGGGTTTAAGTCTTGAAAAGGAATAAATTCACACTTATGAACACAAAGTAGATCATTTGAAGTCAATGATGGATGTGTCACTAGTTGAGATCCTAGACTGAATATCTTTCTTATGTGAATATCTTTCTTATGTGAATATCTTTCTTGCACTTACTTTCAGCACATTTACTTTTCAGCACTTACTTTTTCGCATTACTTTCAGCACTTACTTTCAGTCTTTACTTTTACGTACTTTACTTTCAGTCTTTACTTTCTTGCACTTACTTTCAGCACATTTACTTTTCAGCACTTACTTTTTCGCATTACTTTCAGCACTTACTTTCAGTCTTTACTTTTACGCACTTGACTTTCAGTCTTTACTTTCTTGCACTTACTTTCAGTACTTTACTTTCAGTACTTACTTTCAGTTCAGCATTTACTTTCTTTACTTTCAGTCATTTACTTTTCAGTTCATAAAACCCACAAAACCCAAATGTTTTTACTTTCTTTTTTTGTCTTTTCAAAGAACAACTATTCCACACTGACTCTCTTGGGTTCGACCCCTACTTACCGCTTGCTAATCCAATAGTGAGCCATGAGCAGTGGAACTATAAATGTAAATTTTGCAGCGCACAACGACGTGTTGTCATCGGGTCAGGCTAAACCCGCCTGGTCAATTCGGGCTCATTATCTTGTGCAAGCCCGCCCTATGTAACGGTTCGGGTTACCCATCGGGCCAACCCGCTACAAATATGTAGCGCTACATTTTAAACAAAAATACAATAGATTTCTTGCACAATAACAGTATATTACGATGATGTTATATATTAGTTGGATGCAAAACATTCTCCACACTGATGTAAAACATTTCAAAAAACATCATAAAATATTTCAGCAAAGTTTTTGACGGGGAATGTCCGGAGTAATTTTCATTATTAAAACTTTCAACTATTTTATTTTTGAAGTCTATTTTTTTTGGATTTTTTTTGAAAGTATTTTTTTCTTTTGGATTTCAACAACACACATTAGAAATATTTTTTTATTTCTTAATAATTACAATTAAGTATTAGTTTTCTTTTTTTAAAAAAAATAAAAAAAATTAATGTTTATTTTGTAGCGAGTTAATGGCGGGCCTATCAGCCTGGTTCGGGCTAAAATATGTGTTCAAGCCTGACCCTAAAGAAATACAGACCGGGCCCAACCCGGCCTATCGGGCTAGTGTGCTTGTCCAAGCCCGTTTCATTGATCGGGCAAGTGGATCGGGTCGATCGGGCTAGCTCGGATTTGTACAGGTCTATATTTTGAATGGATAAAAGCCCTTACTGTAAAACCTTCGTCATCTTAAATTTCAACCATGCTTTTGTATTCAGATATCTTATTGTCGTTAAATATTTATTAAATTGATTAAAATATTTGATCATTAAGAATATTGAATTAAAAATTGCAATTACAATTACATAAAATTATGAAGCACGGGTACTTCGCCCGACCGCCGTCTCCCGTTCCCGATTCGGGTTCCTGATGGGTACTCGGCGGATTCGTACCCACGTCGTACCCACATGAGTGGAGACCTCAGCTTGGTTGGGCTCGGTTCAATTAGAACCCGGGTACCTCCAATTTAATTCACATCCACAATAATCTTCGTCTTTTATCTCAAAATTCATAACAATATGAAAAAGGTACTACAAAGTCATGAGATTACGGAGGGGAAGGCATTGATTTTATGGAGGATCTGGGATTTGTAGAGTACATTAAACCTAATTATCTTTTTCATTTTGTAACACTTACGAAAATTTAATTTTTAAATTTTTAGAATTTCAATTTTTGCCGTACCCGTACCCTATAATTTTTAATTTTCCCGTGCCATGTACCCGTATTTGTACCCGTACCCGTTCCCGTATCCGTATCAGTGCTACATAGGCTATCTGTATCAGTACTAAAAATAAAGACATGAAAAAACACTGAAAAAGCACATTATTAATTCAAAGAAAAATCAACGCATATGTATTGTATATTTATCACTGTATAATCATCCCTAAACCGCAAGAATCTGAAACCATTGTAAAACCTTTGTAATGTCATGTCAAACAATACGACGATTTCCCACAGTTAACTAGCGAAAGAAACGGAAAATTAAATTTCACAAACAAACCACTCCATAACTAAATGATAATTTGTACTACAAAACCGTTGCATATTCCTTGCATTGTGTTCCGTGATTTTAAGATAATGTTCACGCAGTTATACAGCGGTTATTGTACAGTGTTGTAAAACCATCGCAAATTGTAACGCCTTTGTAACGAAAAACCACTGCAAATACTTTTGATGCGATCTGAAATACGATGGTAAAATTTACCATTGGTGATTTTGCAATGGATTTGTGTTGTTTTATTACTACTGCATAAATTGCCCAAATTTGTAGTGTAGGAAACTGCATGGCTGCTTTGTCAAAAACAAATATTAGACAGTAAAACTGAGTATTAGAATAATCTGAATTCCCATATATTATAAATTTATGCAAGCAAAAATATTTAGACTACATCACAATAAGATTCTCACATGCTTTGTGATGTACTGATCTCTAACGATAATAAATGTCAATATATGCAATACATAATTGTTAGATTTTTGAATCCAAACAAAGTAAACTCAATATCTTTGAAAATTGATGTTTCCAAATTTGTTTAATTGCTAAAAATCTGTCACTTGATTGATGAATATAATATCATCGTCAATATGATATACGAAACTGTTTTGATAGTATAATTATACCAAAATTAGATTTATCACTTTGGCACAATTTCTGCTGATTTATACCGGTGTTAAAAATAAACAAAAGATCAATACAAATAAAAGATGAATAAATTTCAAAAAACTCTTAATGCGGATTACAAAAAAATTTCCCAGAAGACTTGTGACAGAACCGCTCGTCGTCAAAGCGATTGTGCAAATAAATTTATAGTCCGCTACTCGCAACTATACTACTGGGTAGTACTTGGTAAGTAGGGGTCGAACCCAAGGGAACCAGGGGAATAATTGTTCTTCGGGGGGATTACGCAGCGTGGGAGCGTGTTTAAGGTCGGTTGGTTGGTTTTAAAGCTAGCAGCTATTTTGATTGATTGATTGGTTGGTTGGTTGATTTTAATACTGGAAAGTAAATTACAGTTTATAATTAAAGAGAAATGTTCGGTTTCAGGGGACTTGTATTATATCATGTTTATCATTGACCTTTAGTGACTCTCCTAAGTATTCAAACGGTGTATCAAGGCCATTCCAAGCACTCGATTTGCGTACACTGTCTAGCCTATTCCAAGGACGTAGAACACTTATTCTATTTAGACTAATACTCCATTCCCGGTTATATTAGCCTATGTGCATCCATTTGATCAATCATTCCTGATCAACCAAATGGTGTTTAAGATGAGTCAAACTTCTCAGATAAGCTTTGCCATTCCAAGCATCCACTTATCCGTACAAGTTTACGAACCCCGCTGTAGAGTTTTGCCATTCCAAGCATCCACTCTACCTTGGACGTTCTGACTTAATATATGGCACATAAAATAAGTTTTGAATACTTAGACTAGACACTAAGTTAATAGTCTAAAACATTTTATAATACAAGTGCGCCCCTTAGACCGAACTACTAGTTTAGCTACTATTCATCGCGCTAAACATTATACTAAGGAAATAAAAGCAGTAAATAAATACGAAGAAATACTTACAACCGTTGAAGCGCCAAGGGAGCTTTCCTTTATTTCCAAAGCAAAATTACAACATTACAAATATTACAACTTCTAGAGAGAGAAGTGAATTGAGATTTTGGTGTGTGAAATGAGGAGGAGGAGCTCCTCCTTTTATAGCCCAAAGGGGAGGAGATGGGTGGTGGAGATGGGTGGTAAGTGTTGCATTTTGATTGGAGGAGAAAATGGATGGAGGAGATGGCCACACATGGAGGAAGAAGAGTGGTGGAGGAGGAGGAAGGTGGTGGTGACATGTGGAGGAGGGGCAAAAGCCGCCGGTCACCACCACCCCAAGCCGCCGGTAGGCGGTGGCCAAGGAGGAGGAGCTCCTCCCTTGGCCACCACTTCTTCAAGTGGCCGGTCATCCTTGTCCAATGTGTGAGTTTGTACAGTTTTGTGCAGTCTTTTCACAAAACTGTAAATGTGTTTCTTCTCCGGGCTGTCTTGACTCCACTCCTGATTCTTCTGATTAATTTGTTATGGTCAATTCAACGTCAGGATCCTTGATATTTCTTCAGTCGGCATATGATCTTGACCTTGGATTGACTCTTGTTATCTTTTCAGCATAAAATCCTCTCCTTAGCGTGTTTTCACTTCAGTCTCTAAAATGCCATGTGGAAATATATCGGGACTAACACGTAGAAGTTAGATAGACAAACAGTCTAATTTGGTGGGTTTAACTGTGTTTCTGACTCGTATAATTATGGTCCATCAACTTGCTTTTCATACCTGAATCGTGTAAACGATCTGTATATAGTCGCTCTTGATACCAATCGAAAGATTTCATCTTTATCTTTGTCATACTCAATCTATATCAGATCAAAACATAGAATGAAATGAGGCAAAGAGATTAGCCCAGTGGAAGGGTGTCCCCCTGCGCCCAAAGTGGCCAGGGTTCAAGTCCTCACCAGCTCAAAATGAGCAGATACTAACTTTAACCCACTAACCCCATCAAAAAAAACATAGAATGAAATATGCAGCATATATACAATTTGTTGTACCTGCTTTGTTCATGTAAGACTTCTTCTTTCTTTTTTTGATAGAATGTAAGACTTCTTCTTAATACACCTTTATGCTCTCTGAGTATATGGGACTCGATTTCCAGAACTTGCGTGCACAAGAAGGGACAAAAGGACATTTATAGGCTCCGAAGAGATCAGGTTTCATCCATAAAGAAACCGTCGTTAACTGTCATTTTCAACTGTTAATAAACTGTATTCAAAATTCATACTTATCTAATAAAACATGTAACATTATGTTTAATACAATGAGTAAGGATCCGGTGCAAAGTTAATATTTTGGTACAAACTACAAACTAATCATAGCCATTGATCTTGTGATTGAGGCCTTGTTTTCTGGACTTTAAATTTGTATTATATAAACCAATATAACACAAATTAACACAAATTAGCATAAATTAACATAAATTCAGCTAACATAACATAAATTAATACAAATTAACACAAATTAATATAAATTAACATAAATTCAGCTAACATAACACAAATTAACACAAATTAACATAAATTAAATTAACATAACATAAATTAAATTAACATAACATAAATTAAATTAACATAACATAAATGAAATTAACATAACATAAATTACCACCATCATCATATCATCATCATCATATTACCACCATCATCATGTCATCATCATCACCACCATCATCATCATCATCATCATCATCATCATCATGTCATCATCATCACAATCATGTCATCATCATCCATCATCTTCTTCTTCATGCATCATCATCACCATCATGGTGATGAATAGTAATATGATGATGATGGTGAATAGTAATATGATGATGATGCCATGAATAGTAATATGATGATGAATAGTAATAGGGTGAATAGTAATATGATGATGTTGATGATGATTATGATGAATAGTAATATGATAATGATGAATCGTAATATGGTGAATAGTAATATGATGATGATGATGAATAGTAATATGATGAATAGTAATATGGTGATGATGATGAATAGAAAGATTCCATGAATAGTAATATGCTGATGATAATGGTGACATGATGCATGATGAATAGTCATGATGATGATGATGAATAGTAATATGATGGTGAATAGCAATATGATGATGGTGATGACATGATGATGGTATGATGATGACACGATGATGATGATGACATGATGAGATGATGATGATGGTGAGATGATGATGATGATGATGACATGATGAGATGATGATGATGATGTTGATGGTGATGACATGATGATGGTGACATGATGATGATGATGATGTGATGACGGTGACTTGATGATGATGATGGTGACATGATGATGATGATGATGATATGATGAGATGATGGTTACAATATGTTGATGATGTCATGTGATGATGTTGACATGATGATGATGAGTGATGACGGTGACATGATGATGGTGATGATGATGACGGTGACATGATGATGATGTCATGATGATGATGTAATGTTAGGTTGGTATAAACTATAATAAATTAACATAAATTAACACAAATTCAGCTAACATAACATAAATTAACATAAATTAACACAAATTAACATAAATTAAATTAACATAACATAAATTTAAGCTCAATCAAACAGGCCCTGAATGGCTGAGATTAAATCTTGATTTTTTGGTGTTTTTTTGTGTGACGAATTATAAAACGAAACTGACGAACTATGTCATCTTTTCATTTTTCGGCTCGAAAAGTGACGAACTATAAAATAATTTTGACGAACTATAAAATAAACTGACGAATTATAAAATGATTTTGACAAATTTTGTACCAAAATTTAACTTTGTACTTGATCTTGACCTTTAATACAATTCTAAATCATATATAATGCTTTCAGTAATATATTCACTTTTTGTTTAAATTATAAATATTGACCTCTATAAAGTTAAAGTAATCAATTCAAAAAATAGACAAATATTGATCACATTGAATGGAAAAGGAAAAAAATCACATTTTATGCAATTTTCATGCTTCACCCCGGGACTTATCTATATCATTAATTTGTAATGATATACCTAGTAAGCTCATAATTATCATCTAATATCTAGAAACTGAAGTGCGGGTTCTTGTCAGACACCTCTACCCATTCAAGTCTTTCGTCGTTATATATCCACAACAAAAATACAATGTCTCATCAGACATGTCTGCATATCTGTCCCTCTTATTCTTTCGGCGCCATGTATCACCACTGAAGCACAATCCACTCTAAGCTCCACTCCGGACTGAAAATCTATGACTAAATCAATCATTAACCTGTAAGATGCAACTCACATCCACGAGAGACGAATACAAATCCACGCCGAGCGAGATTAATTACAAGTCCATGTCAAACATGTGACTAATCACTTCCGATAATTGGAAGAATAAATATGCTACGTACGGTGAGGGTTTGATCGAACTCTTAACTTGTCATTGCATTACAAGGTGTTCAATCCACTCAACTACCAATGATTTATTTGTATAGTCATTTTCCCAATGATTTATATAATGTAATCGTGTGGGCTCTCGTCTCAGAAATTATTTGTTTTCATTTTCATATCTGGTAATTTCAGCTTATCTTGTTTTTTGCAATTATATATACTGAGAAACCTATGTAAACTCTTGATCTTTCAATTAATAATTAATGGAGACTTATCCAAATTCTTATCTTTCCATCAATATGATGAGTTTCTATTTTTTCTAATCTCACATAGGCAATCACTTTAGGTTGTGTATTAAATCTTGGGTAGTCCTGCGCAACGTAGTAATTTGAAAGTTATAAAACTATCTTGGTTAGTGCAGTTTAAATCTAAAACGATGTTGTTTTAGAAAAAAATTTATTTTAAAAAAATTAAAACGACATCGTTTTATGTACCCTAAACAATGTCATTTTCGATTGACAGCAAGTTGACACGGTGCACTGGATCCAATACTATACACCAAAAATTGAGGTAGGGGTAGGCATTTGACCCTAGGGTCAAAATGCCCTTAGGGTCATCCTTACCCTGCCCGATCCGTACCCTGCCCTGCCCTATCCTCGTACCCTAATGTACCCTGCCCTTCTACCCTAAGGCAGGGTAAGGGTCATGAAAAAATAGACTCGGCCCTGCCCTCCTACCTTGCCCTTCTACCCTAACATCATACCCTGCCCTCCTACCCTATCATACCCTATCTTACCCTACTATTTTCATTCATATTATGAATTTTTTTCAAAATATGCTTAAATTTGTCTTTCTTCACTCTATCCTAGCCGACCCAACCCTATCCTACCCGACCTTACCCTAATATTACCCTGCCCATGGGTAATAAAACGATGTCAACTTGCTGTCAATCGAAAATGACATTGTCATTACCCTAAACAATGTCATGAATATTACAGGTTTTCGATTGTCGTATCAAAAATGTTCAGCTATTGTCGTATCAAAAATGAATATTACCCTAAACAATGTCATTTTCGATTGACAATGTCATTACAATTACAGGTTTTTGATACGAACCTTAATATTTTAAACATACTAACAAATATTCAGCTATTAAACTTAAATATATTGGGGTCACTCGTCAGGATCGACTTCCATAATTTGACGGGCTATGAAATTTCGCACGTTGTTCATTTGATGCTTTCGACGTTGATTGTATAAGTCGGAATCAGCTACCCCTTCCACTTCTTCATTCGATAAAATCGGCATCTGCAGCTCATGCATGCGAATAAAATTGTGCAACTTTGGGCGTATTAGGCCACTGTCCATTTTCACTTTGGTCATTAGTCCGCCATTACCCTCTTTTCACTTTGGCCATTAGCCAAATACCATGTGATAAAACAGCACAATAATGGTGATGAGGTTGATGTGATGCGGAAATAATCAATTTCCTCATAATTGGCTTCTCACGTAAATCTTAGCTACTATTAGCGTACTAAAAATCCATGCCTAGGCCCTGAAATTTACGAATCTGTCCGATTAATTGATCCATATAGTCATCGCCGTCTATATCCTCCTACTTGCCGCTTATACCTGCCTAGTCGATGCCTATGCGGACCTCTAGTCGCCCTCTAAATCCGCATAAGCATTAACAGTCGTCAATTTCATTTTATAATTCGTCACACAAAAAACACCAAAATATCAAAAATATAATCTCATCCATTCAAATCACAAGATCCAAGGGTATGATTAGTTTGTATTTTGTACCAAAATCTTATTATATATAAATTAATTTAAATTCATATAATAATTTAATTAACTGTTATTCAAACTTTTTATAAATATCTAACATTTTTATAATATTATTTTATAAACTGGGACCCACTCACTTAATCTACTCTCCACTCACCCAATCTAATACAATCTAATCTAACATCACCCAAGACAATCCAATCTCACCTAACACACCCCAATCTAATCCAATCTCACCCAATCTCACCCAACACAATCTAATTTAATCTAATCTCCCAACACCACAAATCCAACCCTTATAGAATGGTACTTCAAAAAAAACAGTCCATGTCTACATGCGACTTGGTCACGCAGGCGCCGATTATATTTAAAATAATTCAAATATGCTTCACTAGAATTAAAGTGTTATGAAACAACACTTTAGTGTTAGGCGTCCATATCAAGAGCATCGACATAATAGCAATTGAGAACGTCCTTATTGAAATTGAGGACGTCCGAGGTAGGTGACAGTGCAGCACATTGCGCCAATGGAGGAGACGTCGAGGACGTCTGACTCATCGTACTGAAGGAGGATGACGGAGTGAACGTTCTCTTCGTTCGATTTAGAGTTTTTAATCTGGAGCGTGTGTTACACGCGCCAGATAAAAAAGAATTTACTTATATGTAGCAAAGCCCAAGGGACAAAATAAAAAGATCCTTGAATCTAATGGTTCAGATTAAAGTACCGTCATAAATTACGAGTAAAAAAATATTTTGAAAATTTTATCTATAAATTCACAGCTTGTTTCTCTACGAAATCCCTTTAAAATTTCCCCAACAAATATTTTCAGTCACTAATCTCTCTTAAGCAAAAATGTCTACTAATTGGTGTACTTCAAAAGATGTGCAATTACGCATATCTTATTGTCTTCAATCCGTTGTTCCAATTTTCCGGCAACAAGCAAAAGTCGGACAAATTGTGGGTGAAGATTCGTATCGACTTTCAACAAAAGTGGGTTAGAGAGGTGACCATGAAGTTAGGACAACTGAAAGGTCTCAAGCCGCACTTGCTTCTCGTTTTGCCAAGTTGAAACCGATCTTGATTTTTTTGGGTTCTTGTATCTCATATGCAAGAAGAAATCCGAAATCCTAATGTAATTTACAAGATGAGATAATTATTCGATTATGTTCATTATATGTTATAGTCTAATTTATTCAATGACAAGGTTTTAATTGTTGTTTGAAAATTTAATTTGTAGCTAAGGAAAGCTCAAACAATGTACATCGCCAAAAAAAACATTCACACATTTCGAATGTTGGGAACAAGCGAAGGAACATCAAACATTTGCTACCATTAAAACTAATATCACGCCGACTTACATAGATGAAGTGGATTCGGTAGTTGAAGTGCATACAAATGAAGCTCAACCAAATCCTAGCTTTGAAGGACGAGTATTTTCAACACCCGAAAGCAACCCTTGTAAGTTCTTTCAGTCAGATTAGACCGCCTGCAATGAAGGCTGACAAGGAAGGTAGAAGAAAATATTAGAATGTCGCTAACAAATCACATGATGAGACTTTGATGAGTCTTGCAGAAATTCAAAAACAGTATCTCGATTGGAACCAAAAGCAAATGTACGAAGACGGTCAAAGGCAACAACAATTTCTCAATTTGAAACAAAATCAAATGGAAGATGATCGCGAAAGGCAACTGCGAGATTTTAACCTCAAGCAAATGGAGGAAAATACAGGAATCATGCAAATGAATACAAACATAATGACCCCAACGTTGAAGAGGTATTTTTCAAAGAGGAAGGCTGCGATCCTTCATCAATATGAAGAAGAGGAAGACAACAATGACCAAGGTACTTCAAAAGATTTTTCTAATTGTTATCGTCCATTGAACCTCGACGGTTAGATTACGTCATTTCAATTTCTTATGGTAATTTCATTTCCTTGTATGTCATTTCAATTTCATTATGTTTTGTTGTTTTAGTTAATATTAAATATTCCTCTTTTTTGTTATAAGAACTTCTAATAAAATCCACTTGATTAATTCAAAACAACATACAAATTCAAAATAACATACAAATTATAAAATAACACACAAATCCAAACGCAAGCATTCTGACAGCACAGTTCTTTATGGTTTACTAGTTTTCAAGAACCAATTATGCTTCATCAAATCATTTTGTAGCTTTGTTTGGAGATATGCCTATTGGAGATTTGTCAAACGATCGCCAGAGGCTTGTCACTATTGAGCTCTTCAACTAGATCATGAGGAAATAGAATACAATTCTGATCCGTCGGTCGATCATATACTGTAAAGGCACTAAATGGGTTATGCAAATCTTCCTCTTCAATTTCCACAAATTTGTCTGCTACAAGTTCTTCCGCAACGATCATATAATACATTATGATGCAAGCCAACATATATGTTTTTAAAACGCTTAACTAATGGCTCATACCTGCATGTCGGACTATTGCCCAACGAGATTGTAAAGTTCCAAAGCACCTCTCAACATCTTTGCGGTATCATTCTTGTTTCTTCACAAATAATTTCTCAGCATCACTTTGCAGATTTGGAATTTTTTAATAAAAGAGGAGTACCTCGTGTAGATTCCATCAACCAAATAATAAGTGATGTTATATGTGCTTCCGTTAACTTTGTACGTCACTTGAGGGGAGATTGTTTTAGAATTAGAATCAAATATGTCTGACATGTATAAAACATTTAGATCGTTTTGTGCTCATGGTACACCAATGAAGCCGTGGCAGGTCCATGTGTCATATAAAGCTACAACCTCTAACATGATGGTTGGACGACCTTTACGACCTGAGTATGACCCCTGCCAAGTTGTAGGATAGTTTTTCCACTCCTAGTGCATACAATTGATGCTTCCAACCATACTAGTAAATCTTCAATGCTCGGGCCTCGTTACAAGCCGACTTAAGTTAACTGGATTTGGAGAACGTATGTGACGATCTTTGTAATGATGAACTACTTGAGTGCACCACTTCTTCGTCCACTTTAGAGTTGATGATTTGCCATCCTTGTGATCTCGGCACACTGATCAGCGCACGAACCATATGCCAACACTCGTATAGCACCGGTCATCTTCTGCTTTAGAAGGAGGCTAAGAACTCCGATGCCATCACATCGTTAGAGCCAATAGATGTCATGATTGCAAAGCTTGGTCTTGGGACGATTGAACAAATTGCTAGTCATTGATACCTCCGACAATAGTTTCTCTCGGGGAAAATTGGACGTTCAACGAAATAGTCTTCCAAAAGATTATGCCCTCTTGGTCCCTCTGTCTATGTCAATTCGGTTGGCGATGAACCAGCTCGTCATCCAAATCACCCGTTATTGCTACGATGACGCCATTCATCATCATGACCGAATTAGCCCTCACATTCATTTCTCTCCTTCTCTGTTGATACCATTCGAAATCTTTATCAAAATTGAAACGGTCCATTCAAAAATGTAACAAAGACCAGAAGAAGTTTGAAAGAACTGAGAAGAGGGAGGAAGTCATGGGTTACGATTGTATCTACAACCTTGTTCTTATAGAGATTTTAACCTTGTCTTGCTTTACACGTGTCTTTTAATAATTGAACGAAAATCCTATTGAAATCTAACTCAATTATTGATCAATCATTCACAATATTAAAACGGAAAAATATTATTTTAATTTATTTTGTTTTATTGTGATGAGTACTATGATGTCTTCTTGTTGAATGTTCTGGGTGCACATAATGTAGAAAATTACTATAACTCAGGGACGGAACTAGTAAAGAATAAGGGTGACACTTGTCACCCCCAACTTTTTTTCTAAATATTTTTATCATATAATAAATCTTATATTATAAAAAAGTAATAAATTTAATACTTAATTTGAACTTAATTAGATAGCTTAATTTGTCAAGTTATATTTGAATATATATAACTATAAATTACAATAAATAATCAAACTTTGTTAGTTTTGTATGTGAATAACAAGGAAAGATCAGGTGCAAATCATATTTTTGGTGTAAACTATAAAATTCGTCAAAACTGGATTATAATTCGTCGTCGAGAAACCAAAAGTACGACATAGTTTGTCAAAAGTGACCTGTAGTTCCTCACCGAGAAATCAACCGCACGACGGGATTTAATCTCACCCGTCCAAATGACTAAATCAAAGGGTTGCCACTAGTTTTCAGTATTTACAAAAATATACTTTTTGCACCGGATCCTTTTTCTATGTGTAACTGCTCACATTCAAGTTGAAAGTTTGTATTGAAGTTTTGTGATGAGATAATTTTGTATTTGATCCAATTTATTACGGTTTTAATCTTTACAGTTATTTTTTATATGAAAACACCAACCTTTGATTCAATATTCGAAAGAAAAACTATTTAAATATTAGAGCAAGATAGTCATTTATATAGTAAGGATTAATAGTAATTTTGATATCAGTGATTCGGTTCACCGCTACAAATATCGAAGTACCCCTATAGTAAGTGTAACGAGTTTCAAAAAGTTTATATTAGTTTCAATCTGAACCGTAACAAAATGAAAGATAAAATTTCTTATCGGATTGATTGGTTTTCAACATTGAAAAATATTAGTTGAAAATTTTAGCACACATTCGATAATAGATGATTTTGTGATACAAAATAATATTTTTATAATGTACTATAATTTTTTTAAACCATGTTAATTTTTTTAATGATGCAGTCTGTTTTATGTTCGTCACCCCTATCTCAATTATCGAATCCGTCCCTGCTATTACCGCATAATAAATAGTAACAGAAAGTTCTCTTTGAAGATATTCTCAAAGAGATAAGATGTCCTTCAGGGCGGAGGCTCTAACGGGGCCTGAAAAAAAAGAACAAATGAAAAATAAGTTTTAGAAATTGAGTAAAAGAAAAGAAACGATTAGATAAACAAATTTACTTATTAAAAGTCTGGCCTTCTTTTTGAACAAAACAAAGTTTCTTTAAAATAACAACAAAGATGGGCTGGAGGGGTCGGGTACGGGTCGAATCCGGCACCGTTGTCATCTGGATCGCGGAAGTCAGAGATGAAACCAGAAAATCGAAAAAATTCAGATTAATGGGGGTTGGAGGAGTGAACATGGCGATCGACGGAGGACGGAGATGATCGATCTTGTGAAAGTTATATGCTTTACGAGAGATGGAAAATGATAAAAGTAGCAGCGATTATACAGGAGGATGCAGCGGAAGAAGTGAATATGGAAAACCTCTGATTCTGCTTGTTTGTGGTTCTCTGGTTTACTACCACTGCGCGTTCCGCAATTCGAGTCTTCTCTCCCTTGTATCCGACGTCCTTATTGTTCTGCTTTGCTCCCTCGCTATCCTCGGCTTGCTCTTCCGCCAGTTGAACGTTTCGTAATTTCGATATCCCTTTTGTTCAATATTTTTTAAATTTTATTTAACGTTGTTGTTAAATGCATGAGTTGCTCTTGATCCGAATATTCACAGTGATTGAGGTTCCTTTGCAGATCATTTTGTTTGCTTAATTGTGTTATCAATTATCATGGCGATCATAAGCATACAAGTTGTTATCTTGATGTAGTTGTGGAGTGTCAGACATGTGATTTTGTGGCGGTGATCGTATGTTGTAACATTGTGGTTTTGTTAATCATTGGCAGGGTACCTGTTGATCCACTTGAATGGCAAATATCTCAGGACACTGCTAACAGTATTGTTGCATGCCTTGCTAACACAGTGGGGGCAGCAGAGTCTGTACTGAGAGTTGCCGCTACTGGACATGATAAGAGGTTGTTTCTTAAGGTAATGGTGCCCAATTAACTTAATTTCTGCAATGTTCTTATTATGCACATGCTGATAGGGTATTGATGTAGTCACAAATTACCAGAACTTGATTCACATTTTAATTATTAATCCACGATTTATAGTGACTGCACTCAAGTATTTATGAATGAAGTTGATGATCCCATCCTTTGTGACTTGTATTTAATCTTGTATTGGCTTTTGACATCAGGTAACTGTCAGCCTCTATACTTTATCAGCTTTGGGGCGACTGGCTTCTGGGGTTACAGTAGCATATGCCGGTAATCTTTTTATATTGTTACCAGTTTTAAGCCCATGTCTATTGAATGCTAGTCACTAGATTGCTAGTGAGATCTTGCTATAAAGTCTAAACAAAAATATGTGTGAACAAGGTGTTGAATGTTTCTATATAATGATGCAAGTCTATAATGATTATGTAAATGCTGAACAGGTTTGTTAACAGTGTTCTTACACACCTCCTTATTCACATTTTATCCTGCGCTAACAGATTGCGATTCACATTTTATCTTGCACTAACAGATTGGACAAAACAAAACCTGTGACTTACCAAGTGTTTTGTCTACTGCAACAGCATCGTGCTTGTTCTGTCTGTACCTGTTGGCTGCCAACTCAACATGGATTAATGATCGCACCTCTCAATTTGGGCGAGGTAATAACAGCACATCCGAGCAGGATTAGGTGCTCAAGGTTTGTGTAACAAGTCTCCATGTACTTGGGGATAAAAAATTTCTGTTTTGTGGCCTTGTAAAAGAAAAACTCCTCATGCTCTTGCACAAACAAATATGCTTAGCATACTCAATCTGATAATCATTTTCCTCCAGTCACAAATGCAAGTATTTTCTGGTTCCGACTGAAACCGACGATACGTCTCAGACATGTTAGGTTGCCATTGCGACTAGATTTAGAAGAGATAAATATCAGCAAAGGAGAAGGAGAGTGGAGGGATCCCTCTGCAGTTTCCCTTCAACGATGGCAAGTACAAGGTCCATCCCATTGTCTCATGTTAGCCACTATTTATGTTTCCCTCCTTTCTTCGTTTTGTGTAGCTCTTACAGTTTCGTCTGTTTCAGCAGTCCAAGTAAAAATATTAGTCCAAATTGTCAACCTTATCGTCAGTTGTTGGAGAGATTTATCAAATAAAATGAGCAAACATTTTTGTGAAATGGACATCCTCACTGGTCTTTTATTCATCGATCAAATAAAACTGTAATTTTGTGTATGGTCTGTTGGGACTTCTTTTCTGAACTAGATAGCAATGTAGAACATGTTAGGTTACTACTTAAATTAACTTACCGCCTCCGCTAGACTTTGTAATAGAAGAGTTGGTCCAGCAAGTGTGCCAAGCTTGTAACTGCCTTCTTAGGCTCACATGTTTACCCTTCGTTTGGATGTTTACCTTTCACTTGGATCGTGGAAAATTTAGTGAAAGAAACTGAAATGGTAAATATATGAGAAAAACGGCTTTCCCATAAAAGAACTTGCAAGTAAAAGTTTGTATCGAGTTTTTTTATTTTATTTTGTATTTTGAATTTTGATCTCCTTTTCAACCACAAACAAAACCAAAAACTCCACTTTCCTTTCAGTTTTGTCTACATCCCTCAAATCTTCCATAAATCAAAAGGCAATAGAGTTTGATTAGAAAAATATAATTTCGGTTGAGAATCCCTAAAAATTCGAGAACGTGAGATCTCATATCTCACCTTTAGATTATGATACATCTTTAAATATGTATATGACACATGTTCAAAAAAAAGTCAAATTTAGTAGTTTTGACTTTGTATTAAGCGCAACTTTGAATATGCAAATGAGACATGTGTCACCACCGCAATTACTTGGTGATGGATTTTCAAAAGTGAGATTTGAGTTCTTTAGTTCTCTAAAAATAAAGAGATTTTCATTTGAGTGCTCCTCTCTACATAAATATATAAGTCAATTTAAAGGACCAAAACAACTTGGAAAATCATAGCATCAGAAACTACAAATGAGATAGTCTTGGAAGGAGCTATGGATAAGATACTACAAAAGAGAGTCATGGAAGGAGGGAGCTATAGATAAGATATGAGACAATACAAACATGGTGCTTAACGATGTTATAATGCTGGAAGGCATGGAAATGAGGCACACAAAGTAGTTAGAATATCCATCAAGTCAGGTATGGAGACCTCTTAGATTAAATAGAAAACCTATTCACAAGTTTCTGAAACACTTTTAGATATGGAGACCTCGTAGATTAAATAGAAGAGCAAAAAGAAGCCTATTTTAAATGAAGTGTAATGCAAAGATGAGTATACGAGAGCGATGTAAACTTGTTGTAGAGGTGTAACCGCCTGGGTATGGATGGAGCCATAGTTAATTTGTCACGTTTTGAGTTCTGGTTCCCAAATAGAGAGAATACGAGTTTGACATATCTCGTTTGTCCTTTTTTTATAAGATTGGCACGCGGGGACTGGTATTCCTCATTTAACAGAATATCGGTACGGTAATCCTGATATTTTGCGAAAATGAGTACGTTTTGTGGTCCACATAGGCCTCAAATGTGTTATGTATTCATTTTAAAAAATACCGGTACGGGGATGCTAGTGTTTTGCGAAAATGTGGAATACAGATTCCCTGCACGCCAATCTTATTAAAAACAAGGCAAACGAGATATGTCAAATTCGTTTGCCCTTTTTGAAAAATCTAAAACTCAAAACGGGACAACTAAGATAAAAAAAAACCCTACATATGTCCTCCAAATAAACTGTGTACACCACTTGATTTCATTTCGTCGAATTTTGAGAAAACTGCGGTAAGTGTGTATCTAATGAGAGCTCGGAAATCAAAGCCCAACTTGAATTCAGCGAGAGCGATGAGATAAGAATACGGCAGGTTAAACAAGCATGTAGCAAAAATATCAGATCAAAGTAGACCTATAAACTGAGTGGCTCAACCCATTGTTCAAGAAAAAACCATGTGACTTCATGGATTAAAGATCAACCTACGAGAACCACAAATTCTGGTTTGATTACGCTACAGAGTTGGTTAGGCCGCAGTGGAGAAGTCGAAGAAAAGAGGAGTCGGTTTGGAGTGTCAATGAACCAACTCCACATAGAGAAGGATCTTGGTCTTCATTGGATCCTTTCTTGGATTCTATCATACCTAAATGAGAACCAAGATAAGGTAAATACACATCATCAAGGTGGTTGTTACCCATGGAGAGTCAACGGTCCAAAGCCTTCATTCCTCTGCTAACCTCATTTATGGTCGTCAATTACTAGGAAGGGACTGCTATATAAAGGGAACATGTGCATCAGTTCTAGACATCAAGAATAATTAGAATCTACTATCAAAAAAAAAGAATAATGAGAATCTTTTCTTGGTCGCTTGGACTAGTTATTCAAGCTAAGCATTGGGGCCAAATTAAAATAAAAGGCGTCTACGGGTAACATTCAAGCTCAAGAAGAAAAGATTTGGCACTGCTCAGATTTGCCACTAGTCCTGAAAGAGCAGATTGCATTGCAAGACCTATCGTGTCCGGAAGGCCGCAAGCCTTTTTTAGAGCAGAAAATCCTTTTCAACCTGGCAATAAGGAGAGTCCATCGATTGTCAAGGGAAGAGGATTACAAGACCAGAAAGCCTAAACAAAGTGGGGAGTGTCATTGACAGAAAAGCACATTCAAGGAACAAGGTGTGATGACAGTTTCAAATGGATGTGGATTGACTCCTCAATCTACATCTATTTCGGATAATCTGGAAAAATAAAGGAAGAAGCTCCAGAATCTATCTCGAGACATCGTGATGAAGAAAGGGTATTCAAAACTTGTCTCGAGCTTTATGGGCACACCCACCTTTAATTTCTCAATAATTTCTGTGGGTGTCCAATCCTCAAACTCCCTCTTTAGACTTGTGTCTTCTTGAATGCGAGGTTGCTCTTTAGTCACGTCCATGTAAACATCAACAAAGTCTTAGTACAATTAAAATCCTCAAGGCTCTATATGCTCTTCCTCTGTCTCCTCTACAACAACAGATTTAACCTCAGATTCAAGCTCACTGGTAGCGGGAAGGATGAGGTTTTCTTCATGCAAAAAACATATTTCATCTATGCATGAATCATCATTGCTGAAGAATTCTTCATTGGAGATCAAATGTGTTGATGGAAGATGAATGCTTGCGTGTTCCCATCCGAATAATCCTGAAACGTGCTAGTGGTGAAGGGTGATGCACCTTCGTGTTCCAACTCGTCCATGGTGCAAGATTCACCATCCTCGAACTCGTTATATGCTTAGGCAGCGGCTCTCAAGAACGCGTGATAATTGTC
Source organism: Rhodiola kirilowii (assembly GCA_033675215.1). Taxonomy (NCBI): domain Eukaryota; kingdom Viridiplantae; phylum Streptophyta; class Magnoliopsida; order Saxifragales; family Crassulaceae; genus Rhodiola; species Rhodiola kirilowii. The sequence continues at coordinate 27,375,623 of CM066196.1, read as the reverse complement.
GTCATTAGATTCAAGGACTTCTTCTTCGGAGACCTCTTCTTCTCCATCCATGTCCTCATTCTCTAATAATTGATTTCATCTATGTTTTGAGGCATTAAGAGTTTCAACCATGTCTAGATTGCGTTGGGCCATCTTGGCTCGAAGAGCTTAACCGAAAGTCATCCACTTATCAATTAAGCTTCTCTTCTATAACCTTTTGATTATTCAGTATGATGGTTGGTGATTCCCTGTTTGAGAGTCCACCGTTGATAGGTTGAGGATTTGGAGGGTAATGAGGGTACGCGTCTTCTTCAAATGAGCATTGGCTATCATCCCAGTTTGGAGAGTATGAATGTGTTGGATACGAGTTATTGATAATATGGGTACATCCTTGCAAAACAAAAAGAACATAGGTTAGCAAGGTATATGAGTACAAAATATATAGAAGAAAGAAGAAAATAGTTACAATTATTCGAAATATCCACACAATCTAGATTAGTGCCATTTTGAAGTGTAGTATATTTGATGTCAAATTTTTTTTATAAAGTCGGTAAGAAACGAATTGTCCAAGGGAGCAAGTATAAACTTATGTGTTAAGTAATGTTAAGTTTCTATTTATCCTAGTCTGAAACAAGTGTTTGTTTGTTTCTAGAATTTAAAGTAAACAAATGTAAGAAAAGAGTTTTGTCAATTTTAAGAAGTATTTCAGAGAATTACTTCACTCCACTATTAGAATCGAGTTTATTAACTAGCACACAAGATTTGTCTAGAGAGACTGGAAAATAGCCGTACAATCCAAAATGGAACCTCACCCTTTCGGTGCCTATCAGTTAAAATTGGAATTGTACCTTAAACTACAAACCTCACCTTTTTGACGATATTAGTTTGAATCAAGTAACTCGTTGATGTTTACCAACTTTTGTTACATAAACATGGGGAGTACTTGTCATAATCCTAGCATTTCCGGTTACAATCTCAAGACACTCTCATAGTCACCAAGTTTGTAACGTGCATTTTACGTCACGATATTAAGTAAAATGCACGTTACAAACTCAGTGAATACGAGAGTGTCCCGAGATTGTAACGGGAAAGGCTAGGATTGCGACGCGTACTCCCCATGTTTACGCAACAAAAGTTAGCAAGCATCAACGAGTTACTTGATTCGGACAATTAGCGTCGAAAGGGTAAGGTTCGTAGTTTAAGATACCATTCGGATTTGAACTGGTAAGCGCCAAAAGGGTGAGGATCCTATGTGGATTGTACACCTATTTTCCTATCTATCTAGGCAAATCTTTGCGTGCTAGTTTATAAAGTCAATTATAATGTTGGGTAAGTGAAGTAGTTCCTCAAAATATTTCTCAAAATTGACAAACTCTATTCTTACATTTGTTTACTTTATATTTAGACTAGGATAAATAGGAACTCAACCTTACATAATGCGTAAGTTTAAACTTGCTCTCTTATACGATCCAGTTCTTACTAGCTTTATAAATTATTTTTGTCATCAAAATCTCTACATGTCACTTCTTCTTGGCTTTTTAGGTCATCAATATCACTCCATCAACATTAAAGCCTCAAAAGATCTAAGTCGGAGAAATGTCAATTATTTGAGACAAAACCAGTATGGGACTGAGAGTAGCTTGCCTGGGTCAGGACTGGTCTAGGAGCAGCTTTGGTTCGGTCACCCATGACTTGGTCGAGTCACATCCAAGCTCGACCAAAATGATGAAAAGCTCTCCCTCTCTCCCAAATGACCTGGCAAAGTCACTTATTGACTCGTCCGTGTCACCCCTACTCCCTTACACCAGCTTCCTAAGTTACTCACTTGACCTGCCCAGGTTACAGCTTCAAGGCTTGATTTTCACTACAAATTTCGGACCAAATTAGCGATAACAAGAAAGTAACGTATGGTTGTCGTAATTTAGAGATAAACGTTAACGTTACGATAACGACACACATTATCGCAATTTTGATCGACATAAAAAATACGAAAACAGAAAGGTAACGGCGTGCGTGTACCGTACGATAAAAATACGTCGCGTTGTCACAAACGTCGCGTATCGTTATCGTAAATGATTTGCGATAACGGTTCAATATCATTTTATTTATCGTAAATGTTGTGCGATAAAATTTACGATAACATTATTTATACTCTAAAAATGAGTAAAAATGTGTAATAAACTAATTAATTACTGTAATTAATGATAATGTTGTACATAAATGTATTAGACATAAAACTAATTGTAATTAAACAAAATCCCTGCATTACAGAACATCCCTGTTTACACATATTACATGTTCATTACTTGTCAATGATAATCAACCAAAAGATGCATCATATAGTCCCGCATTTTGACATGGTTTCAAAAAAATTTGAAGCACTTCAACGAACACAAGCGCACTAATCAGAAGACTCCATGTCTTCGTCTTCATCGCGATTAGGAGGCTGAGAGCTGGTGGCTTTCAAAAGAGCCTGCATCAAGTTGAGAATAATCTGCTGCTGCTGTTGCTGGAATTCCATCATCTGCTCATGATTTTGCTGGAGTTGCGTGACTTGTTGAGATAGAGTAGCGAACTGCGTGCTGCTAGAGGGCTCATGGGATGCAGTGCGTAGGGAAGCTAGCCTTTGGAACTTTGAACCTTCGACTAAAGTGGCAGCAGAGGCGATGATTAATGGAAGCCTTGTTCTGTTGTTCATACCAATAATATCTGATCCAACTTCAAAATCAACAGCTTGTGGCACATGACCATCATATTTAACTTTAAGAGCGTCGTGCGCTGCCTTAAGTTTGCGCTGACATAAACCAAAAAGAACAGGCCTTCAGATAAATGTCACAGGCTAATAGAAGCAAAACTTATTTATAAACTGGACAGTAAACTACAACGACAATTCATTCTTCACTATTGATGGCAATGAAATATAATTAACAGCAAGACAGAACTTGTTACATGAATTGAAATGAAAAGCCACTGAATACAAGTTATAAGAAATTAGAAGCAGGTGGAAATCAATGAATCAGCCAACCAAACATATTAACATTTCAGCACGAATGACCCACAGCGATTGTACGAAACGAAAAACTAGTACGAACGACATCATATGTACGTAATAGGTAGTTGGAACTCTTACCGCTTTCTCTACTGCATCATCGAACACGTAGGATTCGTTGGGTTTTTTTCCAGCTTGTCGTACATCTCATGACAGCAGACAACCCTCCCAAGCTAAGCTTCCTGTTAAAAATAATGCAAAGGAACCATTGTAAATGTCTTTATATTTAAGAAACTATTACAAAAATAATCTAACTACTCAACACTACTCACCAGTTCTTCGTAGTGGACATCTGCACCTTTTGCACCTCCCACATGTAGTCGTGTTTCAATTGCTTTTGAATTCTCTTTGTTCCGCACTGACATCTTCTCTATCAAATCTGATTGGTTAATGTACCGTAAAAAACCTTGATCAACTTCATGGCGCTTCAGAAATTTCAACCCTTCTGCAGTCCTTGCATGTCGCAGATTATACCATCCGTTACCGAGCTTCTTACGGCACTTCTCGAAGAAAATGCTTTGCATATGTGGAGTATGTTTTTCGTCCCATGTTGCCAATGCCTGAAGGATCACAAATGAATAAATGAAAGGACTGCAGTATATATTTCATCATCTGAAAAAACTATGATTGCATGTCTCAAAGTTTACAATGTTAAACATTGAACAGAATGAATAACGGTAATCAACATATTAAGTTGCAAATAGCTCATAATATAAAGGATAGCTAAAATATTGAAACCAACAAGTAACTAATGTGAACTGCCTCACTGGTAAAGGATTGAAAGAAGCAGAAACAAATAAAAGAAATTACCAGATTTGTCATCAAACTGATACTATGGTCCAGAAATAAATCACCTCAGTACCTGATGCTTCATTATACCGAGTAGACGACAGTAGGTGACATAGTTTCATAAAATAAGTTACAAAAAAAACATTTTGACATATATAGAATACATAATACAGATTTGGCAAAAGAAACAAATAACATAATCTATACGAAGCAATAACGTATAGACATATCTTGTATTGAATCGTTACCTTAAACTCTTCGAACCATTGGTCTTTAGCCCACTGCTCACACGTACCTATTGTCTTCCACCCCGCTACCCAGTGCTTAGCAATGCAATGATACCCTATATTGATCCCAGTATTTGCTGGTTTGAAGCTATGACAAAATAAATATAACCAGAGGCTTGTGACAGTTAATAACCTGACTTGGGAATAAAAATTAATGTTCTTGAAATTATCACAAAATGATAAATGCAATTTACACAATAACGTACCGATTAGAACGTGGTTCGATAAAGACTTTGCGTCGATCTACATTGCTCACCCCACTTTCACCTCCCGATGAAATTCCACCCCTCGCATGCTCACTAACAAGGGCTGGTCGTGGGTAAGGGTTCGACCTTGGTGACGGCCTGTCCACCGAAGGTCTAGACACAGTAGGGGACACTATTTGTGGCTGTTGGGCAGGGGAACCATGATCCATAGGCATACCTTCATCAGCATCATGATGGTCTACGAAACCATACAAATTATTAGCGAACAGAGGACTTAAGTTCATGATAAAATCATCATTAAGTGGAACTGTATCATGCTGAACAGGGGCAGGATGAGGGTCACAGTAGTTGGATGTTGGTAGGCGAGGTACGTAATCATTAGCCGGTGGAAGGTTGGATAAGGGTATTAGTGTTCTAGGCATCGTCAGTGTGGTTGGTTGTGCTTCTCTAGGAGGGAGAACACGTCACCCGTAAGTCTGCCTTTCTGCATTCGTTGAAGTTGATCGAGTAATGCGAAGAGGGCTAAGCTGGGACTGAACTTAGGCAGCAAGAGGTTGGGACCTGGCTTCTGAACTTGTACCAACAGTTGGTGTTTTATCTTTTCCGATCAGCCCAGCGTCAAACTTGTCCCAAATGCGTCCAAGAGCCCCTTTTTTTTAGCGAGCCAGACCCTTCAATGGCTGTTGTTGTTGCTCAGATAAACCATTATGATCCATGTCTTCTGTATCCACATATGTGACATTAAACACTGATGTTAGCAAATAAATACAATTCAAATTACTACATAAAATAAGCACTGAATAATATTATTGGTTGTATCTAAGTACAATACACATAACCTAAAATCAGTGCCAATATCCAGTGTGACTTACAAATAGATGTGAAATCTTCCCCTAGTAGATGAGATGTTGTTCTGGTCGAGATCCAGAGCAAATCCTAAAACAACTTATGCGCTAAAACAAGTAATGCGGAAATAAAACGACACGCAAAGTTGTTACCTAGTTCGGCGTTCATGAGCCTACGTATGGGGGGCGTTCTCTAGCCCGGTGGATAGCAATTCACTATTATTGAGTATTGCGAGTACAGGATTTACCGTTTACAGAATCCCTCTTAAACAACCTGAGCCTCGGACACTCTAGTAATTGCAATCTAGGTCTCCCCCTAGATCTTCGCTCCCGCTCCGTATCCACCAGAATGATTCTCCGTGAGAATCAGCGCCTTCTCCCGAATGCGCAGTAACGGAACTTCAGTGCGAGCCTTCAGCTTCGTCCTTCAATTAATCTGTTGAGCACCAATGCAGATTGATCCGAGCGCCTTCGAGTAACCAGTGACGGTTAGTTCTCCAGCCGTATACGTGCGTCGTGAATAACCAGTTACGATTGATTCACCGTCGTTTGCCTCCTCCTCCCTTAAATGAGTATGAGCGTGTATTGTATCTCCGTGAGTGCTGCTAATAACAGAGTATTAGCACTCCTTATATAGAGCGGTCGAAACCCTAAAACAATAAGGATTCCTAAACTAAACCGCCTCTATATTTTAGGAAATCTTTCCTAATCTCTTGCGCATATCTCTTGTAGATAATCCTCCGTTCGAATCTTCAAACTAGATTAAGCAACCTTCGATTATCTTCTCGACTAAGATAGCTTCAAGCGCAAGCAACCGACACCAAGGATATTTCAATAATCCATAAGCACCTGACTCGACAAATATGATTTAGGAAATTCACTGCCGCGTCAGAGTTGTGCTAAGTCAGCTTAGACAAGTTTCCAAATCCGAATATGGAAACTTCCAACTTCTGTCCACTGATGTGCAACCGCCTTGATCTTCCAACGGTCGACTAGGTTTCCTAATCTGATTTAGGAAACACTTCTTCTGCTTCAACTTGTTCTCGGACAGTTGTCTCTTCCAGTCTTGAACAACAGCTAGAACAACTATACTAAGTTTTGCCAAACTACATGCCATATAAACTAACAATCTCCCCCTTGGCATTTTTGGCAAAACTACCTATTTGAAGCTACCTGTACTACTAATACAGTTGAATCTTTGAGAAGATTTCAAACTCCCTAGCTGTGCTACTAACTAAGCTACCAACTGAATCTTTGAGGAGATTTCAAACTCCAAACACAATAAAAGCACAACGAATCTTTTAAGGAGATTTCAAACTCCAAACAAGTCTATCACTCTAGCACAACCAAATCTTTTAAGGAGCTTTCAAACTCCAAAATTACTCCCCCTTTTTGCCATAAAGTGACAAGGGAGTACCACGACTTCACAAGATGCAGATAATATGAAATACCTTGAAAATCCTTTGAAACTCATTCTATCCATACTGCTTCCAAGTCAACCTATCACGTATAGATGAGAGAGAACCGGTTGACCACCCTGATCCGAAACCACTTAGTTTTCAATGACACACAGACCCAGAGAGGATCTAAGTGTCTCAAACTGAAGATTGTCCAAAGCCTTTGTGAATATGTCTGCAAGCTGTTTCTCCGTTGATACGTGGGTCAGGGTGAGAGTCTTCTTTTCTACAAGTTCCCGAATGAAGTGATGCCTGATATCGATATGCTTTGTTCTAGAATGTTGTACCGGATTCTTAGATATGTTGATGGCACTCATGTTGTCACAGTAGAGAGTCATCATACCTTGTTTTACCTCGTATTCCTCTAGCATCTATTTCATCCATACCATCTGGGTACAACAACTTCCGGCTGCAATATATTTTGCTTCAGCGGTAGATAAGGATATACTATTCTGCTTCTTACTGAACCAAGAGACCAGATTGTTTCCTAGAAAGAAACATCCTCCAGAGGTACTTTTGCGATCCTCTGCATTCCCAGCCCAATCTCCATCACAATAGCCTACCAGACATGCGTTAGTATCCTTGGTATACCATAGACCATAGTCAGCTGTTCCACAAACATATCTGATAATTCTCTTCACATTCATCAGGTGACTCTCCTTGGGATTAGCTTGATATCTGGCACAGACACCAACTGCATGAACAGTGTCCGGTCTACTGGCTGTTAGGTATAGAAGACTGCCAATCATGCTTCTGTACAAGGTTTGATCCACCTTAGTACCAGCATCATCCTTTGTGACCTTCACATGGGTTGCAGCAGGGGTTCTCTTATGAGTTGCTTTCTCCAGATTAAACTTCTTGATAAGGTTCCTTGCATACTTGCTTTAGGAGATAAAGATTCCATCTGCCTTCTGTTTAACTTGTAATCCTAGGAAATAACTCATCTCTCCTACCATGCTCATCTGGAATTCGCTTTTCATTTGTTCAACAAATTTGTCCACCAGCGTCTGTCTGCTAGAGCCGAACACAATATAATCCACGTAAATCTGAGCAATGATGAAGTCTGACCCTGTGTGCTTCACAAACAGCGTCTTATCTACTCCCCCTCGCACATATCCATGATAGACAAGGAACTCTGTAAGCTGCTCATACCAGGCCCTGGACGCCTGTTTAAGACCATATAGAGCCTTCTTCAGGTGATACACATATTCCGGGCGATAAGGATCTTCGAAACCCTTTGGTTGAGCTACATAAACTTCTTCATTTAGCAACCCGTTGAGAAAAGCACTCTTTACGTCCATCTGAAACAACTTGAACTTCAGGTGGCATGCAAGAGCTAAGAGAAGTCGAATGGCTTCCAAACGAGCAACAGGGGCAAATGTCTCATCAAAGTCTATTCCTTCAATCTGAGTATAGCCTTGAGCCACAAGTCTTGCCTTGTTTCTAGTGATGTTTCCTTGCTCATCAGACTTGTTCTTGAAAATCCACTTCGTGCTAATAACATTCACATTATCAAGACGTGGAACGAGGTCCCAAACATCATTTCGCTGAAATTCACCAAGTTCTTCTTGCATGGCAACAACCCAGTATTCATCATTGATGGCTTCCTTGACGTTCTTGGGTTCGATAGAAGATATGAAGCATGCAAAGCCAGCCAGATCTCGAAAGTTTACTTGTTTACCTCTAGTGATGATGCCTTCATTTAGATCACCAATCACCTCGCTGATGGGATGATTCTTCTCGATGGCCCTTGAGGGATGAAGGACACGTGGGGAATCAGGAGACGTTGTATCCGGATTATTATCTTCTTCTGGCTGATTGTCATTCGAGGTCGGAAGTTTGGGATCTGTGTTAGAAATGACAGTTGTGTTGGGACAATTGATTCCCAATTGGTCTGGAAGGGACGGAGTATCATCATCATCTACAGCATGTGTCTCAGGAGCTTCTGGCACAACATCTTGAACAACCACATTAATGGATTCCATGACGACTCCAGTGCGCTTGTTGTAGACACGATATGCCGTGCTGTTAGTAGAATAACCCAGAAAGATCCCTTCATCACTTTTAGGATCCAGCTTCTGTAGATACTCTCGATCTCTGAGAATATAGCACTGGCTTCCGAAGACATGAAAGTACTTTACTGTAGGTCATTTACCCTTCCATAACTCGTAGCAAGTCTTCTCTGTTCCGGATCGAATCGTCACTCTGTTAATGACATAGCAGGCTGTATTCATTGCTTCCGCCCAAAATTTTAAAGGCACCTTCTTTGCGTAAAGCATAACTCGAGTCATCTCCTGAATAGTTCGATTCTTTCTCTCCACAACTCCATTCTGTTGAGGAGTGATAGGAGAAGAGAATTGTTGTATAATTCCTCTTTTTGAACAGAAATCAGCAAGAGCAGCATTCTCAAACTCTTTCCCATGATCACTTCGAATTTTTACTATATGCTCGTCTTTATCCTCTCTTTCGCGTTCCAGTTGAGTGCACAGCTGAACAAACGCCTGAACTGCATCTGACTTTTCTCTCAAAAAACAAGGCCAGGTGATCCTTGTGAAATCGTCAACACAAACAAGAACATACCTTTTGCCAGAATAACTTTCCACTTGCATAGGCCCCATTAGGTCAATATGAAGCAGTTCCAGGGGTCTGCTTGTAGTAATCTGAGTGGTGCTCTTGTGAGGGACTTTGATTTGTTTTTCAATCTGGCAGTCTCCGCAAACAATTGCTAAGTTCTCCTCGAACTCTGGGAATGCCTCGAACAAGCCCCTCTGAAGTAATCTTCTGTAACGTTCTAAGGTTCACATGTCCCATTCGCTGATGCCATAAGTTCATCTCTTCAGTACGGCTCAGTAAGCATGTTGTTTCAGCATTGGGTTTACCTAGGTTGAGAAGATAGCAGTTATTTGACGACCTTCTTCCTGTGAGAACTGGTTCATTCTTCTGGTTTAACACCACGCATTCATCCTGGGAGAATTGGACATGATGCTCTCCATCGCACAACTGACTTATGCTGATAAGATTGGCCTGTAAACCTTTGACAAGAAGAACTTCTTTCAATCTGGGCAGACCTTGAACATTTAGGATTCCTTTCCCAATGACTTTGCTCTCTACACCATCACCAAAAGTCACATTAGAACTTCCTTTGCATTCTTCTATACTGGTTAGAAACTCAGGATTGCCAGTCATATGTCTCGAACATCCACTGTCAAAGTACCACTTTTCTTTCTTCAGATGACTGAACGAACTGAATGCAACATAGCACACTTCACTTCTTTGCTTAACTCTCCAAACTTGCTTCATTCGTGGTTTCTGAACTTGTTTCACCTTTCTGAGGGACATATGAAACTCATGACATCTTGCCTTAATGTGTCCCATTTGATTACAGAAGAAACATCTTCGTCTGTCTCGCTGTCTTGTGGGATGTCGTGTGGCAAGCCAAGATAATTTTTTTGTGGGAAATGATTGGCTGGAACAGTTTCCGGTTCTGGCTTAGCACAAGATTTTCTTTGAGTACGATGTTCAGCTGGAACAAGTTGTGGTAGTAGTTGTGGCACAGCCTTAACAAAAGCCGTCTTTCCGGAGCTTGATCCTCGAGTAAATCCAAGCCCTTTATGACCACCCCCTATCCTTTGTGCTCCCAGAATAGAGTCTAGATTTTTTGTTCCAGAGTTCAGCATTTTGACTGTCTTTTTCAAGTGATTCAGCTCTTTTATTGTCGCCTCATGAGCAAGTTTGCCTGTGTCGATTTCACATTTGAGGGAATCAATAATATCAGTAAGATTTACCTCTCTTTTTTTCAGAGTATCATTTTCTTGCTTTAGGTCATCTGTATCTCCTGAATGATCTCCTTGGTAGTCGTTACTTTGAAGTTTCAGGGAGGATATAACTGCTAGTAACTCCGTTTTTTGAGAGCTTAGCTTAGCTCAGCTCTTTCGATTGTCGCTGCCATCAACAGGGCTTTGAGATCAGTAATAGTCTGCTGATAATTTAGTTTTAAGATGCTAACCTCTTTCTTGAGCTTCTCCTTTTCTGCAGTTATATCTTCTAGAGAGTTCTGTAGATCTGTTTTTCGCTTGATATCAACCAGCCATTGTTGATATAGATCTTTGTAGTTGTTAACAATTTCCTCGTCAGTAATTTCATCATGGTCACTGTAGCTAGAATATGGAGTGTGATCTTCAGGTGATTTCATGGTCTCTTCTTCTATGCGTTGGTCCTTTTTGGGTTTGACACATCCGGTAAGAGCAACAAAGTTGTTGGTTTCCCCCTCAGAGTCAGTATCACTCCAATTCACAGCATAAGCATTCTTTTTCTTCTGTGTGTTAATACATTCTGCCCGGATATGACCAAAGCCTTCACATTCTCTGCATTGGATCCCTTTGCCCTTGTTCTCGGATAAGGAGTCTTCAGCACTATTTTTCTTGTAATCTTTTTCTTCTTTCTGAAACTTGGTTCTGTTATTCTTCTGGAATCTTGAGTCAGACGACTGGCTGGACTCAGTCCCTTTACCATACTGATTTCTTATAAATTTCCCAAAGTTTTTGGCAAACATGGCATACTGTTGTTCTGACGCATCTTTTGTCCTGTCCTTAACAACTTCAGCCTTTAGACCAACGCTGGAGACTTTTGTGAGACGGTCTTCTTCATTCATGTCCATATCATGGTTCTGCAGGGAGCCCATCAGTTCATCTAGTCTCATGGTTTTCACATCATTGGCTTCCTTGACGGCAAGAGCTTTCATGGCGAACCATTTTGTGAGAGATCTCAACACCTTTCTCACCAGTGTTTCCAGTCATTGGTTCTCCTAGCGCGAATGCTTCGTTAGAGATGTCAAGAACTCGAGTGTTGAAGTCAGCAATGGTCTCATCCTCCTGCATTCTCAGATTTTCGAATTTTGATGTGACCGTCTCCATTCTAGAGATTTTAACTTTGGTTGTTCCTTCATGAGCAGTTTGTAGAATGTCCCAAGCTGTCTTGGAAATCTCACAGGTGGAGATCATCTTGAAATTCTTTCCATCAACTCCAGAGAATATGGCATTCATTGCTTTACAGTTCGTCGCTTCAGCTTTCTTTTGAACCTCAGTCCACTTGTCTTTAGCAAGAAGGCTAACCTTACCTTCTTCGTCGGTAGCCACTGGGTGAGTCCATCCTTGTTCAACAGCTTCCCAGACTGATTAGTCTTGAGACTTTAGAAACGCCTTCATTCGTACCCTCCAGTAGCCATATTTGTTTCCTTCGAGCAGAGGAGGTCTCGTGATATTCTGCTCTTCTCTTAAATCCATCTCACCAGCCTTCGGATCTTACTCTGTGTGTCGAGTATTTGCTCTGATACCAAATGAAATCTTCCCCTGGTAGATGAGATGTTGTTCTGGTCGAGATCCAGAGCAAATCCTAAAACAACTTATGCGCTAAAACAAGTAATGCGGAAATAAAACGACACGCAAAGTTGTTACCCAGTTCGGCGTTCATGAGCCTACGTCTGGGGGCGTTCTCTAGCCCGTTGGATAGCAATTCACTATTATTGAGTATTGCAAGTACAGGATTTACCATTTACAGAATCCCTCTTAAACAACCTGAGCCTCGGACACTCTAGTAATTGCAATCTAGGTCTCCCCCTAGATCTTCGCTCCCGCTCCGTATCCACCAGAATGATTCTCCGTGAGAATCAGCGCCTTCTCCCGAATGCGCAGTAACGGAACTTCAGTGCGAGCCTTCAGCTTCGTCCTTCAATCAATCTGTTGAGCACCAATGCAGATTGATCTGAGCGCCTTCGAGTAACCAGTGACGGTTAGTTCTCCAGCCGTATACGTGCGTCGTGAATAACCAGTTACGATTGATTCACCGCCGTTTGCCTCCTCCTCCCTTCAATGAGTATGAGCGTGTATTGTATCTCCGTGAGTGCTGCTAATAACAGAGTATTAGCACTCCTTATATAGAGCGGTCGAAACCCTAAAACAATAAGGATTCCTAAACTAAACCGCCTCTATATTTTAGGAAATCTTTCATAATCTCTTGCGCATATCTCTTGTAGATAATCCTCCGTTCGAATCTTCAAACTAGATTAAGCAACCTTCGATTATCTTCTCGACTAAGATAGCTTCAAGCGCAAGCAACCGACACCAAGGAAATTGTAATAATCCATAAGCACCTGACTCGACAAATATGATTTAGGAAATTCACTGCCGCGTCAGAGTTGTGCTAAGTCGGCTTAGACAAGTTTCCAAATCCGAATATGGAAACTTCCAACTTCTGTCCACTGATGTGCAACCGCCTTGATCTTCCAACGGTCGACTAGGTTTCCTAATCTAATTTAGGAAACACTTCTTCTGCTTCAACTTGTTCTAGGACAGTTGTCTCTTCCAGTCTTGAACAACAGCTAGAACAACTATACTAAGTTTTGCCAAACTACATGCCATATAAACTAACAAGATGCGAAACATAAACTTGAATGGGGAATGGTAGTACACACCTTTAAGAATTGTTCGAAGTTACAATAGGGAATTTTAATAGGCACCAGCACGTACACAAATCAAAAATAACATCAATGCAATGGAAACAGAACACCCTAACCGTATTGAAGCAAAAAATGTGAACAAATTCAGTAACCCTAGATCTGAAATTGAAAAAGGAAACAGACCTCGGCTTCGAACCCGATGGCTGCGAGTGGTTTGCGGTCATTCGTTGTTGCTCGGGGATGGTCGGTCGTGGATGTTTGGGGAACGTCGTGGGTCCGTCGATTGCATTGCCTCGTCGTCGGGTATAGTTTTCGAGGAATAGGTTAGTTTTCGGGTAGAGTTTTCAGTCGAATGAGGAACGGGCAGAGAAATGAAACTTAAGAAAATTTTAAGTGTTTTTTGCATTTAACCACGTATTTGGGAATAAGTCGTTTAAGGGAATTTTTCATAAAATTGGATAACATAAATTTAACGTCCATATTTTAAAAAACAAATTTTTTTTGCATTTAACGTCTATAAAATGGTAGTTTAAATTAAAAAACTGGACTTACTTGCATAAAACGTTTAAGTGAAATATTTAACAATTATTCAGGTAGTTTGCAATAAAAACCGTTGATATAACACGCGATAGGAAAAGTAGATCACTTCAGTCTGGTTGATGCAACCAGTTGAGCGGGTAGAATACAATTGAGGAGGGTGTAGTCTTCAACTTTCGAAGTACATGTCCAGAGTTCAGTAGGAATATCTTGTATATGACATCATTGTCCTCATCATGCCAGTAAGCTAATTTCTGAACATAAATAAAGTTAAGTGAATAAACGGTACACATTTATAAATAGGATTATATGTTAATTTACACACAACATTTAATCAAAGGAAATGTAAACTCACTCGAAACTCTGCGAACCACATATTGCGTGCTTCCTGAGGTACCCAAATAATCGAAGTCCATTCTGAATCATACCAATTTTCAATGCATTTAGGCCCAATTTCTTCAATGACCTCCGCAGGTTCAAAACTAAATATAGTACAAGTTATAACTGTGTAAAATTAAAATCATCACATAACATTAATAAAAAATTGTCATTATTGGGATTTTCCAACAGGTCTAATGAAGGGGCGCAAATCTAGTTCCTCAGACAAAGTCTGTAAATGGCCAATGTTCATAGGCCGCTGCTATCCTTCATCCCTTCGACCGTCCATCTGCATTTTGTAAATAATCATATAAATTGGTTTACTTATTGGCAGTGCTTTGTATAAATTACATATAACAACAGAACTACATACATTGCCATAATAATCAATATATGTACATTACATACTAAAACTAACTCAATAAAAGTTACACAAGAAAAGATATTACTAGTAGATACATGTTGGTTCAAAATGTATACATTATCAGTCACTAGACTCATCCGAACTGGTAACTCCAGCAACCTCTTCCATAGGCGAATCATTAGATGCTTCTTCATCATCGTCGTCGTTGTACACATTAATAACTTCGTCAGCCAAGTTGACCAAATCATTGGACGCCGCCACTAATGGTAAAATAGAACTAGTTTCACCGTCTTCTTGGAATGGAATATCTGCTACTGATAGGTCTATTGCGTTCGTTGGCTTAACACGACATCTGAAGGGTGGACCACGGTGTTTGGGTCACGTGAACCCGAAGCATGCCAAGACATATGTTGAGTCGTGCTGCTCATCATAAATAATCTCTGTAACCTGGGTATAATGTCTAAGTAAAACATAGATGATCGTGCGACTTTTACGTATCGACTTGTACTCTGTGAAGCACCTGGTTGATATATGTCTTCCCTAGAAAACGTGCAATTACTCAAACCCTCCGCCTCCCTATAATATATCATAAAACCATTAACACACAAATCTATACACTTGTAGCCCATTCCCAAGTCGTTAACAACCTTCTTCGAGTGGTTGATAGAAGTGGGTATTCGATTGTCACAATTGGCCAAACTCTGCAAATAATCGCATATAGAATTATACGCAGGAACTGATAATCCGTAGTCAGCTTTTGTTTGCAGCAACTTCATGTGCGAAGACAACTCTATCTCGGTAGTGCATCCTTCGTAAGCAAGGGTGTTGCTAGAACAAAACATTTAATAAAAACGATGTGCAGCTGGGTTTGGGTCCTCGAGATCCGTTGCGGGAGGGGGATTGGCCCAATCATAGCCCGCCACTTCATTCACCATGTCATTATATTGACTGTGAATTACATTTTCATTGAAACTGTTTGTATTTGTATTGGCCACCTCTTCATATTGAAAGGGTTGGGGATAATTTTCTTCTTCATACGGAATTTGAACGGTTTCCTGATTTGCGAAACCATCCTTAGTATCATCAACGCGTGCTTCGTTGTGATACGTCCAGTTATAGTAATTCGGTGTGAAACCACTTTTATACAAGTGATTTTCGACCGTCCCCGCCCCATGACATTTTTTATTCTTGCAATGCTTGCATGGACAACGCATTTCAGTCGGAAGTTCGCCCCTTGCAATTGGTACCTCAATGAAATTTCTAACACCCCACATGAAAGTTGCGTTGTTGCATGATTGTCCTGGATCACGACGATTGTACACCTACGACCTTTGTTCAATGAACGATTCCATTGTAAAAACTGTAGGTGAAACATATTCGGAATTAGTCAACAACTTCCATTTTAAATAACAGGACAGTCTTTAAATTTTAAAAACATACTTAATAACACACAAGTTACACCTAACGTTAGGAAGACACTATACAATCCCGCTTCTTAAGTTTCCGATACGTCTGATTGGTTTATATTATCATCGGGAAGTTTATGTAAAGGCTGATCAACAACCTCGTCGCCTTCACTCCCTTCTTGGACGGTCTCTACACCTTCCACAGTTGATTCCTGGGTATCCTCTCTGTATTTGGTAAAACTGTAGCTATGAATTCCGCAGCAATCAGGTCCCCATTCACATCCATATATCTCGCCTTGAGCTGAACAACTATAAACATCTGATTCGCTTGTTTGTCTACTCATATCGTATTACTGCATGGATAAACTTCTTACAAGGACGTGTGGTCTGAAAATTTATTCCTCTGAACTCAGTGTGCCAACGTGAAAAATATTACTTATATATACACAATTAATTATGTCAAACGTTATAATATCAACATTAATATCGAACAACATTTAAGGATACAGAGATTACATAATATTTTAAAGTGATCCAACAAGTTTAGTGAATTTAGTAAATTTAGCAGATTACAAATTACTAAATTAAGTAATTGATATACCAACAAGCACGAGTTACCTTTCGCAATGCCTTCGCTCTGGATGACGATTTGTAGATGAAGAAAACCATATGCAGGACCTTTTGCAATGCAGGAATTGATAGGAAATTCGGGAATCACAATTTGTGATAACAATACAATAACATAACCGTTATCGTAAAATAGGGACATCGTATGTCTGTCGTACAGCTATCCCAATGTTGTCGTAAATGTGTAGTAACGTTATCGTATTTGTATTGACGTCCTGTTATCGTAAAATGTTTGATTGATGTGTCAGAGACAGGCTGAAATTTGTCAACAAAAATTTAGGAATGGAAATCAATAATGTTGGTGTCGCCGAGTTGTAATGCGACGACGCTGAGTGACAAATACGACGACAAAAGGTTATCGTAATTATAGTCATCGTAAATGTGTCGTATAGGTTATCGTATTTTTCTCCGTTATCGTAAAAGTCATCGTTCCGTTGTCGCGCAATAATTAAGATAACGTCCGTTATCGTAAAAATTTAATCACTAATTTGGTCCGAAATTTATAGTGTTTCTAGCTTCAACTATGAATAAAAAGCTCCAGTTTCATGGAGAAGAATCTATAAACATGAGCAGCAAGTAGATATTTTGTTTTAGGGTTATGCTGATCTTATTTCTACCTACACTTATGGTTATGCAATGGATATAAAGTTTGCTATGTTGATTTGAGGATTGATTCAATTTGACTACATGTCTTAGTTTACGCATACAAGGTGTTTGGTAAAATATCTTAGTGCATCAATACACAAGTTTAATACTAATATATCAGAAGGCAGTGCCGGCTATATGGGAGAGGCAAGTCAAGCGGTGGCTTTAGGCCCCACTTGATTTCAAGATTGTTTAAGCCAAAAAGGACCATTTTAGTGATAAATTAGGCCTCATATTAATCTCAAACTAAATATAAAGGCTCCATTTTATATGATATTTATACTAATTACTAATAAAAAGGCCCAATAATTTATTATGCTCGAGGCTCCCGAAGCGTTTGAGCCAACCCTGTCGAAAAGATGGGAAGAAAACTCGACTAACTATTGAATTAACTATATCTAAGTAGTTACCACGGTGGTAGCCCATACTGTTATTGCGAAAGTTGGCATTACATACTTGAAAATTTTGGACTAAAGGATTTCTATCTCTGATAGTTATGCAACAGAAGTTGGTGACTGAACGAGCTAGAATCAATCGAGTTTGCACCTCAGGAGAGAGGACTCGCGGTTAAGATGTATGTTTGAAGGGTAGACTGTAGAGGCGCAACAAAGTTGGTATTTAGGTCCTGTCCACTTGAACTGAAATTTAACTGCACTTAACTGTAACTGAACTGAAATTTACTGAACTTGACTGAAAGTAACTGAAATTAACTTAATTGAAACTTTAATTTAACTTAACTTTGACATCATCCAGAAAAAACAATTTTTTTTGTTAATATTTGTACTTATTGTTGAATATATAAGTATATGTATATTATTTATTGATGACGGTGATGACGATGATGATGATATGATGCTGATGTTGATATGATGATGACAATGACGATGACGATGACGACAATGATGATGATGATGATGATGATGATGATGATGATGATGATGATGATGATGATGATGATGATGATGATGATGATGATGATGATGATGATGATGATGATGATGATGATGATGATGATGATGATGATGATGATGATAATGATCAGGGACAGACCCATTAAAGGTGATAGGGGGTGACAAACGAAAATTAAAAACATAATATTAAAAATCTATTACATCAAAATGGACAACAACAATTTATTGCCGTGCATTTATGATTAAATTAACGCTAAACACAACGAATTAATCCTATAAGAAATCATCCATCGTCTTGTTGCTCTTCGCTATATTTATAAAAAAAACTCTTCTGTATAATCGACCAGTGTTTTCTTTTTAAAGAGTGAATTAGTAGTTGGCATTTTCATATGAACAATACTATATAAACCAAATATTAGAATCCTAATATAATTGACTCTAATACAAACTTGTAACACAAAACTTCAACAGAAACTTCCCAACTTGGACGTAAATTAATTATATATTTACAAAATTCAACTAATTTAATTACTTAATGTAATTGACTCTCAGCACAAACAAAACAAGTTCGAATTCTCTCATTATGCACTGATAAAAGTCAAAACAACATAAACTATGATTCTCAAAAGGCACCACATATGACTATATAACACTTTTTAAACATTAAACTAATTTTAACATATATGTATTAGAAAAATTGATTTAATTATCCAAATTAATATTTATTATATATATTACAAAATTTTGAAAAAATGTGGAGGTGACAAGTGTCACACCCACTCCAAGCTAGTTCCGTCCTTGATGATGATATGATCATGATCATAATCATGAAAATGATGATGATGATATGATGATATGATGATGATGATGATGATGATGATGATGATGATGATGATGATGATGATGATGATGATGATGATGATGATGATGATGATGATGATGATGATGATGATGATGATGATGATGATGATGATGATGATGACGACGATGATGATGATGATGATGATGATGATGATGATGATGATGATGATGACGATGATGATGATGTTGATGTTGATGAGGATGAGGATGATCATGATAACGAGGATGATGGTGGTGGTGGTGATTATATCTGTGATGTGATGATGATGATATGATGATGACGATGATGATGTGATGATGATGATGATAACAATGATGATGATGATGATGTTGATGGTGGTGATTTGATGATGATGATGGTCATCATGATGTTGTTGATGGAATTGCTGAAAAAATCGATTTAAATCGAACTTGACTTAACTTAACTGAAATTATATTAACTGAAAGTAACTTAACCGTCAAAAATATAAGTTCAAGTTGACAGGGCCTTACTCCGATACGTACATGGTTTATTCGCATTTATTATTCGACATTATATCCATGTATTTCTGGTTGTTCATTGAATAATACATTTAGATGAACTACACCTTAGAACACATTGTTGAATTGGTTAAAAGTCTTCTACATTTCGGATCACGTTAGGTCCTAGAATACACCTTTAATTATTTGAATTAGAATAGTTGAATAAAAACACGGTCTTATATTATATTGTACATGTGCTTATTTTGCTCATTTGAATTCGACCCGACATTACCGATTATTGTTGGAGATTTTAGGGTATACATGTATATACCGGACTCTGAGGTCTCGAACCGACCGGTTCAATGTTGAGAAAGTCATAGTGAAACAGCCAATTGGACAAAAGACTGAACCGACCGACTGGGAAATTGAACCGACCGGCTGAGGACAGTTTCGTTCAAAAGTTGCGACCTTCTGACAGTTTATTAGTAGAAAACTATTCTTCTCTTTGGTAGGTTTTGGACACAAAAAGATTGCAGAAAAGTTGTGAGCAAAAGCTCTGGCAAATCTCTCCTTCAATAGAAATCAATTTTCATATTGATTTGATTACTCGGTTTCAACCCTTGATCATTCCCTGTACAAATCGTTTGTCTTATCCCGATTCAGTTTTCTGGAAACCCTAATAGGGCAGAAATATTGAATACGGAAAGCGAAATCGATTCGTGATTCAAATAGTATCCAAGTCAAGTTGTTGATTCGAAGCCCTAAAAGAAGACGCAGGTCTAACAATCGTATTCAATATTTTCTTTTTGAATCAACTTGGATGGATACTCCAGCAAGCAAGCGTGATAGATTGTCCAAATTTAGAAATCAGGGGATGTTCGAAGATGTCGTATTCGGCGACGCAGATTGTTTGAATTTGTGGTTGGAAAAGGTTCAACTGATTTCGGGTCAATCAACTTTGGGCAAGCAAATATATGATTGTGAGCAATGATTTGTTTTCTGTTATAAGACAAATCAATGTAGAAATGACTCTGAAAATCAGATCGAGAGGACTGATGATGCCAACTCAATGTGGCAATTGAAATCGAAGTCGAGCAATAAAATGGCATGTTTTTATGGATAACCGTATGACGGAAAAGAAACAAGATGGTGACAGTTTGGCGTTTCGGAGGTGTTGGCTGCTGTAGAGATGTCGGGGATGCGCTTGGTGATGGGGAGAGTCATGCAAATGGTAGGGTAGTTATCGTAAGAGATTTGGAAATTGCCAACATCTGATCACACTCCAGTGGCACTGCCGTGGTTATTTGGATGACTACCAAAAGGAAAAGGCTAGTGAGGTGGCATGTGGTAGATTAATGGATGGTTAAATAATCCACTTAAGTCTGCTGTTGACACCAGTGGTGACTTTATGGAGGAGTATTGCATTACAAAATAGTGTACTCATCGGTTAAGGGAAATGAAAACTCAGATGGCAGCCATGAGTGTTTTATTGTCATTGGAATTTTTAGAGCAATGTTGGATGTGAATTGGTGGCTGATTTGGCACGGTAAAATCAGGTTTGATTGTTTCAATCATTATTTGATAAATTCGAGTTTATGCAGCATGCGTATGATTAGCAAGTTTATAATTATCAGTTAGATTTTTTGATAATGCATATAGCTTCCGAAGCATGCGTGATTTGATAAGATTGGTGAATTTTATGATCGGTTTGATTTTCTGATGATGTGTATGATTTGTGGAGCATGCGTGTATTGATATTGCTCTTAAATTCATAACTAGAAAATTTTCTGATGAAACCAGTGTATACATGCTTTAGGCTGATACCATGATAAATGTTTCATAGAACATGTATTATAAGGTTTTCAACCAGAATATAATCAGATGTATTTTCTGATATATAAACTCCAGTCAATGTATTTGAAAGTTTACCGATTGGTAAAACTTGATTGATGGAGATTATGATTTGAAATAATCAAGGATTATGTGATTATTTCGGTTGTTCCTGGTTTGAAATGTTTGAAGTGTTCATGATGATGTTAAACACTTGTGTTCTGATGGTAGCCAGTAAAAAGTTATTAGAAAAGCATGTATAAATTTACTGTGCAAGTTCTGGCTGATTATGATTTTACAAATTATGACTTGCATGTTAGTAGAGTACAGGTATTTGTATAACTCTATGTTTCGCATGTCACATGCTTTATTTTGTATGTATTGTTGCATAAATAATGTGGGTTACTCACCAAATTGAAGCTCATTGACAATGCAATTTGTCAAGATTGTGTGATGAATTATTCACATAATGAGTTCTCCTAAATGGAGATGGATATTGATATCTTATAATCGACGAAGAGAATTCAATATGAATAATGCTTCAAGGCAAATTTGGTGGTTAAAGGCAATTTAATATGTCTGTACAAGTAAAGCTTGTTAGTGACTAATGTTAAGAACCGATAAAGGTGGGGAATAATACGATTCTGTATATTTCCGGTTGAATGGTATCATTCATGTGACTACAGTTATTTATATACCACAACAAAATGGTGTAGCGGAAAGGAAGAATATAATCCTAAAATAGATAGTTAATTCCATGTTATCCTACTCTAGTTTGAGTGATAGATTTAGGGTAAAGTCATATTGATGACTTGTTATTTACTTAACAGAGTTCGTTTGAGCCTCGTAGAAGCAAACGGGTTAGGATTGTATAATCTTTTTGACCACATTATCAAGTTTACTTGATTGAGGGTTCTAGTGATGATATTGAGTGTCAGTACTTGACGGATGCACAGTCGTCGTGTGCAAACGTCAAGAATAAATTTATAAGTCCGCTACTCGTGACTTTACTACTGAGTAGCAAGTGGTAAGTAGGGGTCGAACCCAAGAGAGTCAGTGTGGATTAGTTGTTCTTTAATGAAGCTTATGCAGAAATTGAATGCGATTGGGGTTGGGTTTAAGTGTGCTTTGAGAACTGAAAGTAAATTACAATAGTTGACAATAGACTGTAAGGAAAGGATTCGGTTTAGGGGTTTCATATCATATCATCGTTCATCATTGACCCTTAATGATCCTACTAAGTGTTCAAAAGTGTATCAAGGCCATTTCAAGCGCTCGATTTGCCACACTGTCTAGCCCATTTCAAGGTCATAGAGCACTTGTTCTATTTAGACTAGCACCCCATTTCAAGGTGTACTAGCCTATGTGCATCCATTTGAACAATCATTTCCGATCAATCCAAATGGTGTTTTAGAGAGGTCGAACTCCTCAGATAAGCTATGCCATTTCAAGCATCCACTTACCCGAGTATGTTCACGAACCCCACAGAAGAGTTTTGCCATTTCAAGCATCCACTCAACCTTGGAAGTTCTGACCTAATATGTGGCACATAGAACAAGTTTTGAAACACTAAGTAGTATTAAGCATAGAGTCTAGAACAGTTTATGATATAAATACTCCCTCTACCGAATACAAGCTTTAGCTACTTGTATTCATGTCAAGGAATATGATGGACCATAATTATACGAATCAAAAACACAGTAAAACCCACCAAATTAGACTGTTTGTCTATCTAACTTCTACTTGTTAGTCCCGATATATTTGGGTATTTTGGCGCTTAGAGAGAAAACACGCTAAGGAGAGGATTTTACGCTGAAAAGATATTACGAGTCATTCCAAGGTCAAGATCAGATGCTGAACGAAGAAATCTCAAGATCCTGACATTGAATCACTCAATTCAAATTTAACCGAGGAACAACCAAAGTCAGACCGGAGCAAAATTGGATTGATAGTTTTGTGAAAAGACTGCACAAAACTGTCAAAACTCATCCATGGACCAAGTGACCGGCGGCTTTGGTGAAGAAGATGACTCATGGGTGGCCTCCCTCCCCTTCTCCTCCTTGGGTGACCGGCGGCTTTGAGAGCCAAAGCCACCTTTCCTCCTCCTCCAACCGGCAACCGGCGGCTAAGGGGAGAAGCCACAAAAGCTTGCCATGTGGTGGCTTCTCCTCCACAAGCTCCTCCCCATCTCCTCCACCCTTGGATGCAACACCACATGCCACCATCTCCACCCTCCATTCTCCTCCCCTTAGCCTATAAAAGGAGAGCTCCTCCTCCTCATTTGTATCATTCCACAATCAACAATTCACTTCTCTCTCTAAGTTTATGTTACTTTGTAAGTTTGGTTTATGAAATAATACTCCTGTTGGTTCTTGAGTGTCATACTTTAGAGAATACTCCTGTTGGTTCTTGAGTATTCAGTAGGAATTGGGAATACTCCTGTTGGTTCTTGAGTATTCCACCCCTTCTCCTCTTACTGTTTTCAAAAACCCCCGAGTATTTAGCTATGGTATCCACCTCTATGGATATTCGTAGCTAAACTCTTTATTCGGTTAAAGGGGCGTACTTGTATTATAAAATGTTTTAATTCTTTTAGTTTCTTTTCTCTGTATTCAAAACTTGTTCTATGTGCCATTTATTAGGTTAGAACTTCCAAGGTTGAGTGGATGCTTGGAACGGCAAAGCTCTTCCGTGGGGTTCGTAAACATACTCGGATAAGTGGATGCTTGGAATGGCAAAGCTTATCTGAGGAGTTTGACCTTTCTAAAACACCATTTGGTTGCTCGGGAATGAAAGACCAAATGGATGCACACAGGCTAATATACCTTGGAATGGGGTATTAGTCTAAGTAGAACAAGTGCTCTACGACTTTTGCAAAAGACTAGACGGTGTTGCAAGTTGAGTGCTTAGAATGGCCTAGATTCACTTTCGAACACTTTTGCAAAAGGCTAGACAGTGTTGCAAGTCGAGTGCTTGGAATGGCCTTGATTCACGTTTGAATACTTAGAAGGGTTACTAAAATAATAAACAGGCTATGATACAAGGCCCCTGAAACCGAATGTTTTCCTTGAATTACAAAACCCCCTGTATTTACTTTTATAAATTGCTCGATCATCTGCAATCACCAACCGCTCATCTACCGGAGGACTCACCAATCACGCATCACCCACTGTAAGTCTTCTTCCTTTAAATTCAGTATTTACTTTCTGTAATTTACTTTTCCGCACTCAAAACCAAAAACAACCAAAAAAGTCACTTAGTCATAACCGGTAAAATCTCAATCAAACCTAAAAAACGCTCCCATCCTGTACAAATCCCTTAAAGAACAACGTATCCCCCTAATTCCCTTGGGTTTGACCCCTACTTACCACTTACTACCCAGTAGTGTAGTTGCGAGTAGCGGAAATTATAAATTTATTTGCACAGAGAACATTGCACCTTAACGACAGTGCAGTGGGCTCCGTCAAAATTGGCGCCGTTGCCGGGGAGTTGTGCATCAGAATAGTTGTTCTATTTTGTTTTTTCTTTTTTATTTTATCATGCAATTTACTAAGTCCTACTACTACGGAATGGAACCTTGGAACATTGAGGAAATTTCCCCACCACCCTTCGAACTTGAAATCCGCGAGAAGATCAACAATATAAAACAATCCCGGGATGAAACATTAGACGAGTACTTGGCGTATTTTGACTCCATGTTGACGAGCTGCCCGCACCATGGATTCACCAACCACGATCTTCTTCAAAGGTTTCTCAATGGGATGATACCACAAGATTGGAATTGGCTAAATGATTCAGCGGGAGGCTCGGTGAACAACTTAGACATAGATGATCTTTGGAACTTAATAGATGATTTGGCCGCAAGGTCAAGACAAAGACAAGATCAAGCCATGCGGAGCGAAGAACTGGACAACATAATGCACCAAATCAGGGCCAAAACCGAAGTATGGGCAGCAGAAAACGAGTTGGCAGCTAGCACCCAGCAGTTGGCCGCAGACATACAGCAATTGAGTGCCTCGATGCACTAATTCACGGCCGAAACCGAATCATGGGCAATAGAAAAGACGGCTGAACCCGAGGAGCCGACAGAGAATGAAGAATCATGGGTGGCTCAAAAAGAAGCATCAAACCAGCTCTGGGACCTCATTAACAAGCTGCCCAAAATAGGCCCGGTCCTTATCACCAATCCATCCGAGGAAATCACTGTCCTAACTACCGAGCCAACAGAAGTCCAGGACCTTGTTGCTGAACTGTCTGAAAAAGACCTGGTCCTCACTGTCGGAGCACCTGAAACAGAACCAGTCCTCATGGTCGAAGTGCCCCAACTTAACCCTTCGTGTCTTATACCGATCATAGCCACCAAAGATCATATAATCAATAATGATGAGGTGCACGGAGAGTTAGAGGAGGAGCATGAGCCAAAAAAGCCGACAAAGGAACTCTCACTCGTCACAAGCCAAGGAAAACCACCTGAAAACTCACTCATTCCAAGACAACCATCCATCACTGCCACAATGAAGAGGAATGGGAGAGGCGCATGCTTAATTTCGCCTACATTTAACGGCACAAAACCAAACTTCCAAACTCGCAAAAGTGCCAACTATTCAAACATGAAGAAGCGGCAAAGACATGGGCCGAAGGAATGGAAACCAGGAAGGAGTAACAAGCAAGCACGACCCATTGGACCAGCAGCTATGGTCAATAAAGCCTCACCCTCTCAAATCAAAAGAGCTACCGAAAAGAAGTTCGACCTCAAGCACCCATGGGATCCCTACTTATGATCCAGGAATGAGGTATCGTCGAGCCAACGACGTTAAACAAAGGCACTGGTCGGGAGGTAACCCGACACCTATCTTACTTTCAGTCATTTAATTTCTGTCATTTAATTTTTTCATTCTCACCTTTCCTGTATATATTTGCTTGCATGGCTTTTGAACTAAGTAGTGCTGAAAGGCACGCCTTCGTTCAAAAGTGTGGGGTGAGATCCGCATGTGTACATAAATAAATAACATGTTTTTCTTTTTTAGTATTATCTTTTTGAAAATATGAACTTAAGAATGTGAAAAAGATAGATCTAAAATTCATGCATTTACCTTGTGAAAATTCAACTGTCTAAAAACTTAGAACGTAACTTCTCATTTGTCCCTTTGTGCTGAGATAAACTAGGGATGTGGAGTTGATAGAAATGCCCTAGAGAGGCTTGGCAAGCAATCGAAGGATCGAATCAAACTATATGGTTTTCGAAGTCAGTGGAGGCTGCACTTCGGGTTTCAGTGAAGATTGAAGTCATCTCCGCCATGCAGTGTTTATGCAAAAAGAAAAAAAGGCGAGGACGGGAATCAGACCGTCCTCTCTCTAGTCAAAGTAGCCGAGAAAATAGATGAGCCACCCTCATCTTGACCCGCGCGAAATAACAACGATGAGAGGAGCGGGGAGGTATTTCCATAGGCTTGCGGGTGATGATTGGACCTCCCAAAAAGGCTTGAGAAAATGGACTAGCAAGTCACAAAGACCCCAAAATTGTGAAGGCTTTAACCAAACAAAAGTGAAGTACTCAAAGAGTCAAATCAAAGGCCAAAGGCCGATTCACTACAAAAGCAGTCCCTCGCAAAAAGAAAATCAAAGTACTCAAACCATGGAAACCCGAACCGAATCACGTGCTAGAGAAAGCTACAAGGAAACCATATAGTGCGAGACGGTCCCGAGGTTGCAGTACAGGAGCTTAAAAAGGGCTATCTCCCGAAACATCCAGAATAATTTGCATCTCAGCACGGAGGTACAAGTATCAAGTTTCTTCTATTTATTTACACAGTTCAATTTGGTAATAAGTAAGCAATGCATGAATTAGGACAAATCGAGTCCCACAGTCTAATTTTCATATTTTAACAAACTTACTTAGTATGCCGCCCTTTAATAGCATTGTTCGGGACGAACAACTAAAAGTGTGGGGTGATCTGATGGACCATAATTATACGAATCAAAAACACAGTAAACCCCACCAAATTAGACTGTTTGTCTATCTAACTTCTACTTGTTAGTCCCGATATATTTCTACAGGGTATTTTGGCGCTTAGAGAGAAAACACGCTAAGGAGAGGATTTTACGCTGAAAAGATATTACGAGTCATTCCAAGGTCAAGATCAGATGCTGAACGAAGAAATCTCAAGATCCTGACATTGAATCACTCAATTCAAATTTAACCGAGGAACAACCAAAGTCAGACCGGAGCAAAATTGGATTGATAGTTTTGTGAAAAGACTGCACAAAACTGTCAAAACTCATCCATGGACCAAGTGACCGGCGGCTTTGGTGAAGAAGATGACTCATGGGTGGCCTCCCTCCCCTTCTCCTCCTTGGGTGACCGGCGGCTTTGAGAGCCAAAGCCACCTTTCCTCCTCCTCCAACCGGCAACCGGCGGCTAAGGGGAGAAGCCACAAAAGCTTGCCATGTGGTGGCTTCTCCTCCACAAGCTCCTCCCCATCTCCTCCACCCTTGGATGCAACACCACATGCCACCATCTCCACCCTCCATTCTCCTCCCCTTAGCCTATAAAAGGAGAGCTCCTCCTCCTCATTTGTATCATCCCACAATCAACAATTCACTTCTCTCTCTAAGTTTATGTTACTTTGTAAGTTTGGTTTATGAAATAATACTCCTGTTGGTTCTTGAGTGTCATACTTTAGAGAATACTCCTGTTGGTTCTTGAGTATTCAGTAGGAATTGGGAATACTCCTGTTGGTTCTTGAGTATTCCACCCCTTCTCCTCTTACTGTTTTCAAAAACCCCTGAGTATTTAGCTATGGTATCCACCTCTATGGATATTCGTAGCTAAACTCTTTATTCGGTTAAAGGGGCGTACTTGTATTATAAAATGTTTTAATTCTTTTAGTTTCTTTTCTCTGTATTCAAAACTTGTTCTATGTGCCATTTATTAGGTTAGAACTTCCAAGGTTGAGTGGATGCTTGGAACGGCAAAGCTCTTCCGTGGGGTTCGTAAACATACTCGGATAAGTGGATGCTTGGAATGGCAAAGCTTATCTGAGGAGTTTGACCTTTCTAAAACACCATTTGGTTGCTCGGGAATGAAAGACCAAATGGATGCACACAGGCTAATATACCTTGGAATGGGGTATTAGTCTAAGTAGAACAAGTGCTCTACGACTTTTGCAAAAGACTAGACGGTGTTGCAAGTTGAGTGCTTGGAATGGCCTCGATTCACTTTCGAACACTTTTGCAAAAGGCTAGACAGTGTTGCAAGTCGAGTGCTTGGAATGGCCTTGATTCACGTTTGAATACTTAGAAGGGTTACTAAAATAATAAACAGGCTATGATACAAGGCCCCTGAAACCGAATGTTTTCCTTGAATTACAAAACCCCCTGTATTTACTTTTATAAATTGCTCGATCATCTGCAATCACCAACCGCTCATCTACCGGAGGACTCACCAATAACGCATCACTCACTGTAAGTCTTCTTCCTTTAAATTTAGTATTTACTTTTTGTAATTTACTTTTCCGCACTCAAAACCAAAAACAACCAAAAAAGTCACTTAGTCATAACCGCTAAAATCTCAATCAAACCTAAAAAACGCTCCCATCCTGTACAAATCCCTTAAAGAACAACGTATCCCCCTAATTCCCTTGGGTTCGACCCCTACTTACCACTTACTACCCAGTAGTGTAGTTGCGAGTAGCGGAAATTATAAATTTATTTGCACAGAGAACATTGCACCTTAACGGCAGTGCAGTGGGCTCCGTCAGAATACAAGCAAACTATGGCTTTGAACAAGGATACCGTAAAGTAGAATAACTTTTAAAGTAAGAACAAAATATACGGAAAGTAATTTTGTACCTACAATAAGTGGAGGAGAGGAGCTCCTAAGCAAGATCCAAGCAAGGGAAAGTAGCTCTAAAATGAAGAACAAAGTGTTTATTGAAAGTGAAGAGAAGAGGGTTAAGCCCTCTATCTCTCTAAAGACTTGTGAAATTATGGGATGTGTTTACAAGTGAAGGGGAGGGGGTATTTATAGCTAAGGGGAGGAGGAAGATGTGGTGGAGGATGAAGACACATGGCATGAAGCCATGGACTCCCCAAAAGCCGCCCATGTGAGGAGGAGCCTCCCCTCCATGTGGAGGAAGGGGAGAGGCTTGTGGCTTAGCCGCCCATGTGAGGAGGAGGAGGAGAGGACATGTGTGAGTTTGTGATCTTTTCACAAAAGCCATCGACTCCTTTCAGCTCCGGACTATCTCTGGTTGCTCTTCGGTTGGACTTGTTTTGAGTGATTCCTTGTCAGGTTCATGATATTTCTTCAGTCGGCATCTGGTCGTGACCTTGGAATGACTCGTAATATCTTTTCAGCTTAAAAACTCCTCGTTAGCCTGTATTCTCTCTAGACTCCAAAATACCCTGTAGATAAATATCGGAACTAACAAGCAAAAGTTAAATAGACAAACAGTCTAATTTGGTGGGTTTAACTGTGTTTATGATTCATACAATTATGGTCCATCAGTACTCATATTTCTATCATATTGATGATGATCCTAGAACATATGATGAGGCTATGAGGTCTCAAGATGTGGCTTTCTTGAAAGATGAAATAAACGATGAAATGGATTCTATTATGGGAAATAATACTTGGGTATTATTGGATATCCCACCTAGTTGCAAGCCATCAGGCTGCAAGGGGTTGATGAATCGATAGATAAGTTTAAAGCTCGATTGATTATCCAAGGCTTTAGACAAAAGGAGGGTATTGATGTTTTCGATACATATGCTCCTAGTTCTATGATTTCCACTATTAGATTGTTAATTGCTCTTGGTACAATTAAAATCTGGCTGTACACCAAATGGATGTCAAGACAGCGTTCTTGAATGGTGATTTGGAAGAGGAAATCTGTGTGTAGCAATCGAAAGGATTCATTATGCCTAGAAATGAAAAACAAGGTTTATAAGTTAGTCAAATCACTGTATGGGCTGAAACTAGCACCTAATCAGTGGCATCAAAAGGTTGATAAGGAAATCTTATCTAGGGGATTCAAATTGAATCAAGGAGACAAGTGTATTTACAGCAAGTTTGATAACTCTGGTAATTGAGTAATCATATGCATGTATGTTGATGATATGCTGATTTTAGTACCAACCAAAATAAGAACCTTTTATCATTAAGTTTTGCTATATATGGGAGAAGCAAATGTGATTCTTGGTATTAGAATCAAGTGTGAGAACAAAGGCTTAGCACTATAACAGTCTCACTACGATGAGAAAGTGCTTAAGGAATTCAATTGTTTGAACTGTTCTCCGGTAAGGACTCCCATAGATTCAAGTGTGAAGCTTATGCCTGGTACGGATGAAGCTGATTCACAACTTGAGTACTATCAAGTCATTGGTCGCTTAATGTATACAATGAAAAGTACAAGACCTGATATAGCCTATGCAGCGGGTAAATTGAGTTGATATACTAGTAATTCTAGTACTCATCACTGGGAAGCTATAAGGCGGGTACTTATATACATTAAGGAAACCATGAATTATGATTTGAGCTATGCTGGTTTTCCCTTGGGCTTGGAGGGATGTACTGATGCGAGTTGAATTACTAGTTTAGAAGATGATGCTTCTAACAGTAATTGAATATTCTTCCTTGGGGGAGGTGCCATCTATTGGGCCTCGAAGAAGCAAATTTGCATCACCAGCTCTACTATGGAATCTGGGTTCATGGTTCTAGCTGTTGCCGGTAAAGAGGCAAAAGGGCTAAGAAATTTGAACATGCACTACTACAGAGCAGGCATTATGCATCGGTTCAAAAATAACGATAGGCATCGGTTTAACATTATGCGTCGGTTTTTTAAAAAACCGGTGCCTATAGTTACCAATATGCGTCGGTTTTTAAAAAACCGACGCATATTGGGAAGAATAGGCATCGGTTTTTTAAAAAACCGACGCATAAAACGAGTAAAAATAACACTTAGGTTTATTTCACACTTCGTCATTCAGTCCGCCGCCTACGCTCTCTCCTTCAATTTGAAACCCGCAGTCGCCTCCGTCGCAATTCGTCGCCTCCGACGCAATTCGAAACCAGCAGCCGCCTCCTTCAATTCGAAACCCGCCGCCTGCTCTGAATTCACCCCGACGCCTGCTCCGAATTCACCCCGACGCCTTCTCCGTCGCAATTCGTCGCCTCCATCACAATTTGTCGCCTCTGTCGCCTCCAAGCATTTCCTATCAGACCCCAGAGGTATGTATGCCTGTGTGAGAGATGTTTGCTTCAGGACTTTATAGTTTCTTCAAATTGGCGACTCTTAAGTTTGTTAACTCTGCTTCTATGTGTAAAATGGTTGTTTAATAGTTGAAATCAATCCAGACTGCTGATATTAATTGAATAATCATGGTCAATTGAGTAAAGGAGTTTATACATTGTTGGATTCCCAATTCCGTTTGTCATGGAAATTTTGAAGGATAATTGAAGATAGAGTTTATTTTGTTTGCCTTTATTATGATTTATGTGTTTAGTTATCAAACTTAAGAGTCGCCAATTTGAAGGGACATATGTGGAACACTTATGACGTCCACTTCTACTCGGTATGATTTAGTATGTAATAATGGAAGAAATGGTTATACGCATTTAAAGTAACACAACATTTGTTCTTCATTTCTAACTTGTGTTTGTTAACTACTTGTAGTCAATTGTTAGTCGATTTGCAAGAGAAAGCTTCTCCTCTCCAACTTTATCCAACGAACATCTACAATTCCTGGTATTTTATGGTTTTCATTCATTCATATTTTCTGATTAACATCATATGGAGTTTGAATTTATTTTTCCTTGTTTAATAATTTGTTTTTGTTGTTTATAGCTCTAGACCGTACTTGTTGCAGACCCACTATTAAGCTTCTTCTTCGCGCGCTTTTTTATCAAGGTAAACATCACGATTAAACTAATTCACTACTTTGGTTTGTATATTTGATTTTATTTCTTAATTTACTAATTGTTGGAGTGTAATTCACTCAAATGTAACTAATAATAGTTACACGTTTCATGTAGTGAAATTATAATGAATCGGGAGTGGGTGTCTGGTAATAGGTTGAGCGATGAGTACGAATCAGGGATTATGGATTTCTGTGCGTTTGCATCGGCTTATGCGTCTAGAAACAACATAAAACGTGTCTTTTGTCCGTGTATGGGTTGTTGGAATTTAAAAAAGGTCAAACCGAAGAAGTTACGTAAACACCTTCTGTTAAAGGGGATTAGCCCACAATATAAGGAGTGGTATTTGCATGGCGAGGGTGAACAACAAAACTTAGAGCCTCCACCCGTAGAAAGCTTGCCGGAGGACAATGATGATTGGGAAGAGGATAATCTAATTGATATGGTTAACAACGTCGCCAATGATTTTGTTGATACGCCACATGTTTTGGAGTCGTTGAGAAATGACTCTGAATCACCATTGTATGAAGAATGCTCCAAATATACAAGGCTATCAGCAACGTTGAAGTTGTTCAATCTCAAAGCAAAAAATGGATGGAGCAACAAGAGTTTTACTGAATTATTGGTGCTGGTGAAGGATATGCTTCCCGAGGGTAACACACTACCTAATCGTACTTACGAGGCTAAAAAGATTATGTGTCCCATGGGCCTTGAGTACAAGAAAATACATGCGTGTCCCAATGACTGTATCTTATATCGAAATGGTTTTAGTGAACTCAAAGAATGTCCGGTGTGCAAGGCTTCTCGCTACAAGCTAAATAAAGAACCGAAAGGTAAATCTAAGGGCACTCCTTCGAAAGTACTATGGTATCTTCCACCGATCCCCAGATTTCAGAGATTATTTGCTGACACAGAAGATTCCAATAATATGCGTTGGCATGATGAGAAACGTGTTACTGATACAAAAATGCGTCATCCTGCTGATTCACTGCAATGGGCTAAAGTAGATAACACATTCCCAGTGTTTGGAGCAGAGTCTAGAAATTTACGGCCTGGCCTTTCCACTGATGGGGTGAATCCACATGGAAATCTCAGTAGTCAGCATAGTACATGGCCTGTAATTTTGGTTATCTATAACCTACCGCCCAAGTTAACCATGAAGCGTAGATACATGATGCTTTCTTTATTGATATCGGGTCCACGACAACCTGGAAATGATATTGATGTATACTTGGCTCCTCTGATAGATGATTTAAAGCTTTTATGGGATGAAGGAGTACGCACATATGACGCATCGAGGCAAGAATATTTCATTATGCGTGCTATGCTGATGTGTACGATCAATGACTTTCCAGCCTATGGTAATTTGTCGGGATACAGTATTAAAGGGTACAAAGCTTGTCCTGTATGCGGGGAAGGGACAGATGCACGCCATTTAAGCCATTGTCGAAAAATGGTTTATATGGGACATCGACGTTTCTTACCGAGACATCATCCTTACAGGCGGAAGAAAGCTGCCTTCAATGGTGAGACTGAGCACGGAATAGAACCGCAACCAGCTTCTGGCGATGAAATATTTCAAAAAGTTCAGAATATTACAAATCGATTCGGGAAACCATATTCGCGCTCCGAAAGTGCTCCATGGAAGAAGCGGTCGATATTTTTTGATCTCCCTTATTGGCATTCTCTTGACATCAGACATTGTATTGATGTGATGCATGTTGAAAAGAATATATGTGAAAGTCTGCTTGGTACTTTATTAAACATTCCTGGAAAGACAAAAGATGGAGTTAAAGCAAGACTCGATATGCAGGCGATGAATATTCGTACCAAATTAGCACATGAACTTCGAGGGCAGCGTACATATTTGCCTCCGTCGTGCACCACACTCTCTAAGAGCGAGAAAACTAGTTTGTGCGGATGTCTGAAGGGAGTTAAAGTTCCATATGGGTTCTCTTCAAATATTGCCAGCTTGGTTTCAATGAAGGATCTGCGGTTGAATGGCTTAAAATCTCATGACTGTCATACATTAATGCAACAACTCCTGCCTATTGCAATCAGAGGTATAATGTCGCCCAAAGCTCGGACAGCTGTACAAAGACTTTGTGTTATTTTTAGCTCCTTATGTTCTAAGGTTATTGACACATCGGAGCTTGATGGACTACAAGAGCAGATAGTTATTACACTTTGCCAACTAGAGATGTTTTTCCCTCCTAGCTTTTTCGATATAATGGTTCATCTTACTGTTCATTTGGTGCGTGAGGTTCGAATTCTTGGACCAGTTCATATGAGATGGATGTATCCTTTTGAGAGGTATATGAAGGTTCTTAAGAGCTATGTGAAGAATAGACAAAGTCCCGAAGGATGTATAGTGCAAGGATACATAGCTGAAGAGGCTGTTGAATTTTGCACTAACTTTTTTGGGAAATACAACTGCGGTTGGGGTTCCAAGGCCACGTCATTTTGATCGATTCTTGGGAAAAGGCACAAGTGGACATCAATTGATGCCTAAGTCATTTGATGAGTTAACGAAAGCTCATTTCTATGTACTGCAACATATACCTGAAATAACACCGTTTATTGAGGATCACATGAACATATTGAGGAGTAAATATCGAGGAAAATCTGAGCAGTGGTTGCAAAAAGAACACAGTCGGTCATTTTGTGAATGGCTAAGGAGTAATGAGGTTTTAAATAATCAGAGCAACTTCGTTGAAGAAGAAAATGATGATGTAGTGAAGTGGCTACTGGCAAGCCCAAGACCTATTGTACAAACGTGGAAAGCTTATGATATTAATGGATTTTGTTTTCAAACAAAAGATCAGGATGAGCACACCGTTGTGCAAAACAGCGGTGTCACACTTGTTGCCGAAACCACTCATGTCTCTAGCGCAAGAGATCGGAATCCGATATCTGTGCCTGTAAATTACTTTGGGATTATTCAAGAAATATGGGAGTTGGATTACGTAAACTTTCGAGTACCTATTTTTAAATGTAAATGGGTTAACAATTCAGCGGTTCATATCGATGAGTTTGGAATGACATTTGTCGATTTTCGAAGAGAGGGATCTAAGGATGAGCCATTCATTATGGTCGAACAAGCAAGACAAGTGTTTTACGTGAAAGACCCTTCGAACAACAATCAGTATGTTGTGATAAATGGAAAACAACAATTAATAAGTGGTACATCTGAAGAGATGAATGTGGATTGCCCACCCGTTTGTACGACAGTTCCAGTAGACAACGACGATAGCGAAGTTGATGATGAAGTACAGTTGCGAGAAGATCACGGCGAAGGAATATTGATTGATAAGGAAACTTAATTTGTGCGTATGTTGTATATGCTACTTATTTCGAACAAGTAGCACACATCATTTTATTTGTTTAAGAAACACATCATTTTATTTGAGCAAGTAGCACACATCATTTTATTTGTTAAAGAAACACACATCATATGGTATTGTTTAATAAGCGTCTTCATTTATGTATTCATATATTTAATGTGTTAAATTTGACATTTAATGTGACTTCTTTACAGGATCATGGCTAGCAGCAGCAGCAGCGGTGAGGATAATTTTTGTGTCTCTTCCCACACAACGAAACAAAAAAAAGGCCCTGTATACATGTCGGTCTTGGTTAGGCAACACACAAAGGCTGGCACCAAGGTTACGGTCAACTTTGATAGTAAGGGTAATCCCAAAGGAAAGAATGGAAATAATTGGAGGAGCTACTTGGGTACGGTGGCTCGTTCTCGAATTCCTATCACCTTTACCGATTGGAGGAAAGTTCCTGACCATTATAAGCTCACTTTGTGGAGAGATGCAACTGTAAGGTTTTTTTAATTGACAGCGAAGTTGATTATATTTGTCAGCGAAGTTGATTATTATTTTTTAATTATAACTTGTTATCTTTCTCTTTAGGTAATTTTTGATGGATGCGAGCCGCATAAAAAACATGAGATGAAGGTCGCTGGTAGCATATGGAAGAATTTCAAGTCAAGACTGGCAAGAGATTACATCCACGGTGACAAGGCAAATGAAGATCCTATAGCTGAGTATAAGTATCTTGACAAAGATACTTGGACGATATTTAAGGAGCAGAGGCTCTCTGAAAATGCTGTGAAGTTAAGAGAGACTAATCAAGAGCTTGTGAAGAAGAATGTGTATTCACACATACTTGGTCGAGGAGGCTACAGACAACTTGAAGAAAAAATGACAACTGAGAAGATAGCCGAGTTATTTGCGCGGGGCGCAATTGAAGAGGTGCAGTCTTCTGTCACTATAGAGAGACATGAGCTGTGGAAGAGGGGACGCAGGAAGAAAAATGACGAGTACGTCAATGAGGCATCCCAGCGAGTGGCCTCAAGGATCGTAAGTTAATTTTTATGTCCATTTCAATAGTCAATATCATACACTAAATTTTGGTATTTAATGATTGTTTTATATAGGATGAGTTAGTGGAAAGCTCCTCTCAAGGACAGTTCTTGTCTCGTAGTCGACGACATGACATACTGACTGAGGCGATTGGGACGCCGGAGCCGAAAGGACGCACCCGAGGAGTCGGGTCACATATTCCGTGGAGAGTTGGGTTACCAATCTCATCCTCCTCGGGTGGCACACCCAGGTCGAGTAATATTAGAATAGATGCGTCCGATCACTGCAGCCATCATGTTCCCATTGATTCAGACCCGTGGGAGAGCATCCCAGAGGTACATTTATAATATGCAATTTATTATTTATGTTGGTTAAATGTACGTAATATTTTTTTATGTTTGTTTATAAATTATTACTTTCAGGGTGGCCTGAAGAGTCTATTGTACATCGAGGGGCAACTTGAAGGTGACAAACAGCTTGTGGCTATCGGTCTAACCGTAAATGGCTGGTTTGTTAACTTTCGAGCAATACCCGAAGATAACGTGAAGGTGAAGGTTGATAAAGTACTTACACAGGGTCTAGATGCAGTATTGCCAACAGCCCATCCAAAGTTGTCAAATGTTAAAGAAGCAGTTACCCATCACGTGGCTTGGCCGAAAGACTTGGTTGTTTTCGTTAAAAGGGTGAGATCATCACATGTTTTAACTTTATTTGCTTCATTGTGTTATACTACAAGTAAAATAAGACATTTAATCTTCACAAAAATTTAACATACAGGCATATGACTTACACTATTATGAGAGTTTGCCACTTACTGGCGATGATATCGTGGATGAAATGTCGGTGGACTGTAGACTTCTACGTGAGGTGTGGACGGCTTTGAATAGAAACACGATTGTAGTACACGCCAATACTGAGGTGTTCGGTGACGACTACGATATCTACTTGGGTGACGAGGAAGTCACGGACCTATTAAAGTTTAACGAGTTGGGGAACGCAACATCTGAGTTATATATATGGTAATATTTATATCTTTAATCATTTTTTTTGCAATTAGTCTAACTAACACAAGTTTTTACTTTGTAGTCATTTACATGATGAGATGGTTCATTCGGATATCAAGTTTGGTTTTTTTATTCCGTCATTAATGACCCCAACCATAGACAAAGATGAGAGATTGGCGACGTTTGTGGGAAGATTGAATATGCCAGACAAAGACCAAATTTTTTGCTATTTCCTCCCTTATGTTGATCACATAGCGTGAGTTCATCATTACTTATTTTATAAGTTGTTTACTTCTCTTCTGAACACATTTTTTTAAGTTAATCACATTACTTATTTTAGGTGGCATTGGATGTTATGCGTCATTTTCCCGAGACAACATAAAGTTCTTTGGCTTGATTCATCGACAAAAGAGAAGCCTATAAACGCTGATGCAAAACAATTGGTGACTATGTAAGTTTGGAAATTGCTTCTATCTACTTATAAGTTGTGTTGAAAAGTCACTAATAATTACATTATTTTGTTTGTTTTAGGGGATTAGATAGATACTACCAAGGATGTGTACCGAGGAGTACACGTAAAGTAGAGTGGAAGAAAGTTTTGGTATGCACAAGCTAGACACTTTCACTAAATATTTTTTTTCATTTATAAAGTATGTTAACCGCAAATCTTGATATCGTTCAGTGTCCAAGACAACCTCCTAGCTCACTTTGTGGTTATTATGTCCTTCAATTTATTCGGGACATTATGGCATTTGTACGGGCCAATAATGGTGCGGATGTTGAAGACATTAACCAAGTGAGTTTTTTTAGAGATATATATACATATTACTAATTAGTTCACCCTTGCTTTTTCTTTTGTTAAGCTTTTTTTTTGTTAAGCTTTTTTTTTCACCGAGTTAGTGTACATTAATCTTGTGAAGCTTTTTTTTTCACTCTTTACTTTTGGACTAATAAGTTCTCTCTTGTTTTTTATATAGTATTGCTTTCCTAATGGAGTAGAGTCGTACGATATGGACAAGTTGCATGCAATTCGGGATGAAATCGCCAACTACGTACGTGAATATGTGACCACCCATCCTGTGGTATAGGACATTGTACTTAGATCACATTTGTTATGTGATGTTTTGTACTAAAGAGACAAGATTATATGTTGTGTATGTATGAACGACGATATTGTATTGCAAATGCAATGTAATGATGTTTAGCATGTAAATTGAATTGCATTTGGAAGTTGGAACAGCAGGGTTTATTATTGATGTTTAATTTCAGGTGGATTTGAGCTTTTGTAAGCCAAATCTGCCAAATTTTTTTGGGTCTTTATGCATCGGTTCTTAAAAAACCGATGCATAATGTGTAACAGTCTGAAGCATTATGCGTCGGTTCTTCCTAAAACCGACGCATAATGTGGTGTTATTATGCATCGGTTTCTCCAAAAAACCGACGCATAATGTCATGCCAATAGGCGTCGGTTTTTTAAGAACCGATGCATATTGGTCGGACATTATGCTACCCTTCATTATGCATCGGATACAAAACCGATGCATATGCCCCTAAAAACCGATGCATATGTCGTCGTCTGTAGTAGTGATGAGATTCCTTTGTGGCCGAAACCAATAGATGTCTATCCATTGAGATAGTAAGGAAATTTGGTTGAGGCTATACACAAATGTACCATGATAAATCAAGACACCTGGGCGTTAGACATAGTGCGGTTCGTGAACTGATCACTTACGGGGTAATTTTGATTGATTATGTCCGGACACAGTGAAATCTAGCTGATCATTTGACAAAATGTATTAGCTAGGGGCTTGGTACAGAGTCGGGTAAAGGGATGGGCTTAAAGCACATCTAAGTCGCTTATCGTAGGACACCTTAATTCCCTCTTAGTATGACGCTAAGAGCTGAGTTAAGTACAAGCCTATTCTGAGAGACATGAAGCACATGGTTATTTCCATCCCAAAGTTGTGCTTGTTTCCTGCAGAGAAAGGGAGGTTGAAGTTTATCTTCTTAATAGATCTTTTGGAAAAGTGCATTGCAGGTGCATGCGAAAAGAACCTACCTATGTAAGTGTGAAGTGAGCCGCTTCAATTAACTTGTGCTTGGCTAAGTATACACTTATGAATGGATAGGGACACATGGCTGAAATAGTGTCAAGTTGTACTTGGAATGAAAGTAGATTTGTGTGTGTTTTATTTTCCCGTATTCAAATGGGTTGAAGGGTACAATTCGTAGAACACCCCGATTCTCGAGTATTGAAAGATACTACACTATGTGAAGTTCAAACCTAATGGATACTTCACTTATGCGCAAGTTTTGTTCGGTTGAGAACGATTTTAGTGTTCAAGAGTATAACCCTAAAATGGGGGAGGATTGTTGGAGATTTTAGGGTATACATGTATATACCGAACTCTGAGGTCTCGAACCGATCGGTTCAATGTTGAGAAAGTCAGAGTGAAACAGCAAATTGGACAAAAGACTGAACCGACCGACTGGAAACTGAACCGACCGGCTGAGGACAGTTTCGTTCAAAAGTTGCGACCTTCTGGTAGTTTATTAGTAGAAAACTGTTCTTCTTTTTGGTAGGTTTTGGACACAAAAATATTGCAGAAAAGTGGTGAGCAAAAGCTCTGGCGAATCTCTCCTTCAATGGAAATCAATTTTCATATTGATTTGATTACTCGGTTTCAACCCTTGATCATTCCCTGTACAAATCGTTTGTCTTATCCCGATTCAATTTTCTGAAAACCCTAATAGGACAGAAATATTGAATACGAAAAGCAAAATCAATTCGTGATTCAAATAGTATCCAAGTCAAGTTGTTGATTCGAAGCCCTAGAAAAAGACGCAGGTCTAACAATTATGACCCGACCTTACCGATTAAAAACTATTTTGAGTACATTCGAACTCTTTGTTTGACGTGTCGATTGGTACAGGGCTCAACTTTAGTTGACCCGTTACTGATGACTGATGTAAGGCATGGTCCCAACCAAAACAACGATATTACTCGGGCAAAGGGGGCAAATTAGTAATAAATTTCACAAATCAATAAAGAAGAATCAATTTGACAGAATTAAATAATTTTAAAAGGAGAAGTGGTTGTTCGTTTAAGTTCTACAAGTTCACAAAAAGTAGCTACAAAGCACAATTTCAGCATTCAAAAGAAATAAAAGGCAGTCAGTGAACCAAAATATCTGAAAGGTTCAAACTGCAGTAAACAACAGGTAGCCTTTCAGCCGAATGTGCCGTGATGTGGCCTGTGGGTGTGCATGAGCCCTGCATACTGGCTTAGCCAGGACCAACTTTGGGAATGTCATAATGCTCACTCATGTTGGCAAGATATTGATTGAAATC
Organism: Rhodiola kirilowii; assembly: GCA_033675215.1. Lineage (NCBI taxonomy): Eukaryota > Viridiplantae > Streptophyta > Magnoliopsida > Saxifragales > Crassulaceae > Rhodiola > Rhodiola kirilowii. The sequence goes on along the minus strand of CM066196.1, from coordinate 27,334,890 downwards.
CTCAATACGGTCTCTGTGGGACTTGTTGGCTGTCTTTGCTAGCCTGTGAGCATCAATCCTCTCCTTTTGCTCAATGTATCGCCTTTCAGCTGGAGTTAGTTGGTGGTCGATATTAGCAGTGCTCCCTTCCTCATTCAGTTTGTTTTCATCATTTACCTCATCAGCATTGGGATCAATTGCTAGTCCTGTAATTCCACACACAGCTAACAAATTAATCATAACTGGCATATTGCTTGAATGAACCTTTTTCAAATAATACCAGAAAGAAATAACATTATCATCATCATAATTCAAAATCAATAAAATGGAGTTTGCTACAAGAAACTGTATGACTGAGTCCTTCATTATTCGGTCTTGAACAAATGAGGGAGTTTGCAGCGAGAAACCATAACATAAGGCCCCGCAACTGAATTGGACTCGAATCATCAATCTTCTTTCTACCACGATCACACAGCATATGTTACTCCTTGTTTCCACCATTCATGGAGCCTTCACAAGGTTCGGCCACATTTAACAAAAGCCTATCTGTCCTAAGGCACTCTGACTAATGCTAAAGCCAGACTAACTGCATTAATGTGAAACTTACCAGTCAACGTAAATGTAATGTTCTCATCACAAATAGTTTCAGAAGAACCAAATTAAGCCTATCAAAGGCACCTACCGAGCTAAGCAACAGAATATTATAAGGAAAAAGGATAACAAAAACCTTCTGATAAATCACTTTTGATGAGCTCATAGTTCTGGCTTATATGCTTATTATGCTTTTTTTTCTTCTTCGCTCCACCAGCCTTCACATCCAATGGCTTACCTTTCAACTTGAGCTTTCCTCCGACAACATTCTCATAGGATGACATCTCCCTGCAGCAAATTGGAACCAGAAAACTGCGCCCCATTTATAGATTCTCAACAATACAAAACATGATAAAAAAGAAGTACACAAATTAGTAGAAACATGGACCCATCCCTCTCTCTACTACTCTGACCAGCGTAAAAGACCAAAACTGCATTCCAAATACTCTCTCTCTCTCTCTCTTTTCTTCTTACCAGACAACCCGGACTCAATCCTTAAATCAATTCTACCCTCTAATCCTACCCACCAGAGGAAATTCCTTATGGCCCCATCAGGATCGATCAACCTAGTCAATGGTGAGTGGAGACCGGTACTTTTACCAGTTACCACTTGACCACGCGGCTGATGGACTAATACTCTCCCTCTCGCACCGTCTAAAACACAAAAAATTCTAAATTATACAAAAACATTTTTTCACCAAAGCTTTTTTCTCCCGGCTAAGAATATCAATACGCCTCTACATTCAGAAACCAAATCAAATCTAGAAACCCTAATCCTAATCCTAATCCTAATCCCATCAGTTACTAAACTCCAACCACATCTCCACCTTGATCCCTTAACTGAATCAACTCCTACCCTGTGACTCAACATACTAGCGCAAATTCAAACCCGGAAATCAAACGTACCTTTCTTGAAGAATATATGTAAATAAGAACCTCAGTAATCTAAACCACAGCGCAGAATCTGATTGCAGGATGGTCGATTGATAACTAACAGGTCCGACGGAGCGTGGTGCTATCGGTTTCTAGGGCTGTGAAGAGGAGCTATATGAACTTGTGCTTTCCCAAATCCGATTCAGGAACAACATATACGGCCATTTTCATTAAAAAAAACCAAAAAATTATTATAAATATTATATTAATAGGATTGACTCTCCGTATTTAGTTTAGTCATGATCATTATTGGTACCATCTATTCCATAAAAAAAATGATCATTATTGGTACCTGTTATGAAAACTTGTGATCGCAGTGAAGATGAAGCTCAAGGGAGAACAAGAACTTAAGGAGAAGTAGTAGAGAGATTTTGTTGGATTGAATTGTGTTAAATTGCATTACATCAAGTCCCTTTATATAGGGCTAAGAAAAGGAGAAAATATCTTAAAGATAACTATGTCAATTTGAACTTGATTTCTTCAAGCAAATTGACGTGTGAGGGAGACTGAATTGTATACAGGAAATGGGTTGATTAAAAATCAACTCTTGTGTTGTCAACTCAACTCTTGTATTATCACTTTCTTGTAGGCCATGGATGATGGATCAATATTCAACAATATTGTCGCTCCGTCATTTTTGCTATCTTGCTGGGGAAGTCATCCATTTTATGATATATTTATAACACTCCCCCTTGGATGACTTGCTACGTGTCTATGCTGCCTCGTTAAAAACCTTACTTGGAAAAACCCAGTGGGATAAAAACCAAGATAAAGGAAAAAGAGTGCAGCCACGTAAAACTCCCCCTGATGTTGGCAAGAGTGATTTCTTCATATGTTTTGTAGCTTTCGCATGCCGATGTCATGAACATGTTTTCTGAGTACCGAAGTTGGGAGAACCTTTGTAAGAAGATCCGCTGAGTTGTCACAGGAACAAACATACTGAAGGTTGATAACATTGCTCTTTTCCAGCTCCTGGGTAAATGAAAAGAACTTCGGAGGGATATGTTTCGTTCAGTCACTTTTAATAAATCCTTCCTTCATTTGAGCAACACATGCAGCATTATCCTCATAAAGTGTGATTGGATTATTTGCTGGTAGAAGACCGCTTGTAGTTCTGATATGTTGTGTCATGGATCTCAGCCACACACATTCACGATTTGCTTCGTGTAATGCGATGATCTCAGCGTGGTTTGATGATGTTGCAACGAGTGTTTGTTTCTGAGAACGCCAAGAGATTGCAGTTCCTCCACATGTAAATACATAGCCAGTCTGGGACTTCGCTTTATGTGGATCTGACAAGTAACCTGCATCTGCATAACCAATCAAAACTGGTTTTGTATTGTTAGGATAAAATAATCCTAAGTCAATCGTTCCTTGAAGATAACGAAGCACATGCTTGATTCCATTCCAGTGTCTTTTGGTAGGAGCTGAGCTAAACTTGGCTAATAAATTAACAGCAAAAGCTATGTCAGGTCGAGTACAATTAGTAAGGTACATAAGAGCTCCAATCGCACTGAAATATGGTACTTCTTGACCAAGAATCTCTTCAGATTCTTCACATGGACGAAATGGATCTTTGTCTACATCAAGGGATCTAACGACCATTGGGGTACTTAATGGATTTGATTTATCCATATTGAATCTCTTGATTATCTTTCTTGTGTAATTTGATTGATGCACAAGTATTCCACTTTGCATATGCTCAATCTGTAATCTGAGACAATAGCCTATTCTCCCAAGGTCTTTCATTTCAAATTCCCTTTTCAAGTAAGAGATTACTTCATGAATCTCTTCATTCGTTCCAATGATATTCAAATCATCGACATAGACAGCGATAATCACACACCCGAATGTTGTTTTCTTAATGAAGACGCAAGGGCAAAGAGGGTCATTGACATATCCCTTTTGCAATAGGTATTCACTTAACCGGTTGTACCACATGCGTCCGGATTTCTTTAACCCATATAAAGATCTTTCTAGTTTGATCGAATATCTTTCTCTGGGCATTGAACTTGATGCTGCAGGCATCTTGAATCCTTCAGGGATTTTCATGTAAATATTGTATCAAGCGATCCGTATAAATAGGCTGTAACAACATCCATAAGGTGCATTTTTAATTTTTCATGGACTGCTAGACTGATAAGGTATCGGAATGTAATTCCATCCATCACAGGAGAATACGTTTCTTCAAAGTCGATACCAGGTCTTTGAGAAAAACCTTGTGCAACAAAGCGAGCCTTGTATCTCACAATCTCATTTTTTTCATTTCTCTTTCGGACAAATACCCATTTGTATCCAACGGGTCTCACACCTTCAGGAGTGAGCACTATTGGTCCAAAGACCTTGCGCTTGTCAAGCGAGTCTAGTTCAGCATCGATTGCCTTTTTCCAATCAGCCCAATCGTGTCTGTTTTTACATTCAGTCACTGACTGAGGTTCAGGATCCCCATTATTTTCGTCCATGACTTCACATGCCAGACTATAAGAGAATGCATCATTGATGTTCTCTTTTCGGTTCCATAGTATGCCTGTATTAGCATAATTAATCGAAATTTCTCGATCATTTTCATTTTGTATTTCTACAGGAATACTTTCCTCCACCATATGATCGTTTTGCTTTTCTTTCCCTTTTCTTTTTCGAGGATTTTTATTTTTGGAACCGGGTGGCCTTCCACGCTTTGAGCGTGTTGTGATTTCATGAGTGACTTTATTTTCTGGCTTCCCTTTTGGAATTTCAATTTGTACAGGAGTATTCTCAGCCGGTATGTGAAATTTAGTCACTCTCTTTGTGTCTGTAAATGGATCGGGAAGTTGATTTTCCATTTCTTGCAAATGTAAAATCCTTTGTACTCCACCTTCACAATCATCTGTGTAAGGATCAAGATGCAATAATGTTGGTGCAGACCAAGTAATTTCTTTCTCAAACTGTTTTCTTTCTCCCCCTAATGGTGGGAAATTTTCCTCATCAAAGTGGCAATCAGCAAAACGTGCTGTGCAAATATTTCCAGTTTGAGGTTCAAGATATTTAACAATAGATGGACTTTTGAAGCCTACATAAATGCCAAGACTTCTCTGTGGTCCCATCTTTGTTCTTTGGGGTGGTGCAATAGCCACATAAATAGCACAACCAAAAATCCTTAGATGAGATATATTTGGTTCCTGACCGAATACAAGTTGTAGTGGGGAGTACTTATGATATGCACTCGGTATGATGCAAATTAATGTCGCAACATGTAATATTGCATGACCCCATACCGAAGTAGGGAGCATTGTTCTCATTACCAAAGGCCTAGCAATAAGCTGAAGGCGTTTGATCAGTGATTCAGCCAGACCATTTTGTGTGTGGACATGAGCAACATGATGCTCAACCGTAATCCCAACTAACATACAATAATCATCGAATGTCTGAGATGTGAATTCACCGGCATTATCAAGTCTGATCTTCTTGATTGTATGATCAGGAAATTGAGCTCGTAATTTGATTATTTGAGCAAGCAATTTTGCAAATGCCATATTGCGGGTTGATAACAGACATACGTGTGACCATTTGCTAGAGGCATCTATCAATACTAAGAAGTATCGAAATGGTCCACATGGTGGGTGAATAGGCCCACATATATCACCTTGAATTCGTTCAAGAAACATAGGTGATTCCGCTTCAACCTTTCCCGGTGAAGGCCTTATGATCAGCTTTCCTGAGAACAAGCTTTACATGGGAAAACATTTCCTTGAGGGATCTTTTGATCCTTCAGTGGATGCCCTTTTGAATTTTCAAGTATTCTTCGCATCATAGTTGAACCAGGATGACCCAATCGGTCATGCCATGTGGTTAGTGCTGAAGGTTTGATAACTACCATATTTGACTCAATTGCATTCAAATATGTATAATGCAATCCGGTAGGGAGCATTGGTAGTTTTTCTAAAACACATTTAGTTCCAGATTTATATGTTGTGAGCAATATATATTTCATGCTATTTTCTAGGGCTGGGTTTTGTACCGAAAAACCGAACCGAACCGAAACCGAACCGACCAAAACCGAACCGAATCCAAAATCGAACCGAATTTCGGTTTTTCTTACCGAACCGATTTATTTCGGTTCGGTTTCAGTTTTCATTTTGAGAACCGAAATAAAACCGAACCGAACCGGCAAAAACCGACAAAACCGACAAAAACCGAAAAACCGAACCGACAAAACCGACAAACCCGACAAAAACCGACAATAACCGACAATTACCGATAAAACCGACAAACCGAACCGACAAAAACCGACAAAACCGAACCGAAACCGACAAAAACCGACAATTTCGGTAAAACCAAATCGAACCGAAACCGAATGTCGGTTTACCGAAAAATCGGTTCGGTTTTCGGTTTCATTTTTCACTAAACCGACAATTCGGTTCGGTTTTTGTCGGTTCGGTTCGGTTTTTGAACCGAACCCAGCACTACTATTTTCAGTTGTAGACTGAGTATCAAAACCATGAGAATAAATTTGAAATAGGCATTTGCCTGTTAAACAATAAGCAAAAGGTAACATATTAAACATTGCAGCAGACAAACAAGATAGGCAAATAACAAACAATTACCTTCGGGAGGTGCACCAAATCATGTGAAACATACATTCTGCAGGTCAACCTGCCATAAATCACTACTACTATTAACAACTGTTGACACAAAGTGGAGTAAACTGATCTAAGACCTAAATGAACTTATCCACAACATGCAAGAAAATGAAAGATTACATTCCACTGAAACAGTTCAAGGTTTAAACTGGTATGAGCCAATAGCACACATCAAGAAGCATAAGCCAACTTGTATTGTACAATTGAATAGAAAATTTTGATGATTGCCTCCAGAACATCCACTTGAAAAATTTCACACCTTAGAGAGCAAACTTTCCCAAATCAGAATTTCCACTTTATGAACGCAACTGATTGCTGAATTTACACAAAACTGGACCTTGTTGATACATGTACGGTAGGGCAGCAATGAAGTGGAGTTTCTTTTGATGTTGCCGATGCGGACGGCAATTGGTTTGGTGAGCTCGATTAATTGCGCGATTAGGTCGTGAACTGCAGTGAAAATTGGTCGATGAACTGTGGCGGTGGCGGCCGTCGGCGATGCCGTGAGCTTTGTATGATACGAGCTGCGTATAGATCAAACACGGAGAGGGAAGGCTTTCGTGTTAGGGATTTTGCTGGTGCGACAGATCCGGCTGGGTTTAGTTAGGGTTCATGCGAATCGTGTAGAGTTCATGGGTTTGGTTAGGGTTCATGCGATTTTTATTAGAAAATATATGATATATTGAAAGTTAACGATGATTAACGGGGTTAATCTTTCATGTTTAATTACAATCAAAACCCTAGTATATATTAATTAATATGTAAATCAGATTTTAATGTAATTAGATCTCATCTATTAAAAATTTAGATCAAACGGTTTAAATTATTTTGTACTTTGTACCGTAAATATCACTTTGTACATGATCCAAATCCTATATATATATATATATATAGGGGCGCGCTCCGTTGAGACAGCTTGGTAGAATGAGGCAGTGAGGCACGATCTCGTCCACCCATCTCGGCCGCCAAACGCATGTGGCGAAGCCACGTGTCACAGCCGCCAAACGTGTTCACACTACTAGTGTGAATGGGACACGTGCACACACAAAGCACGAGGGTTGATGGACGACTAAGATCGTGCCTCACTTCCTCAACGTACCCCTAAATATATACAAACTACAAACTAATAACAAACGTTGATTAATTTAGATATATGGCTGAGATTTAACATTAATATCCAACGGAAGTCGAACCTCCGTTAATGTTTAAACGTACGTAAGGGCATAAAAGACATATAATAAATATATTTTAGTGTGCGTATATTACTCCCTGCTTAAATCTCTACACATCAATTACGATTACCGCAACCTGTGGACGAATCGCAACCGATCAATCGTGTAAATCCCAGAAGCAGGTCAATCACGTTAATCCAAGAAGCAGCAAAACCTTATAAGCAGCAAAACCATACAATCCCTAGAAGCAGCGAAAAGCTGCGAATTTGAAAATCCAGGAAGCTTCGCATTCAACGAAAGGAAAATCCAAAGTCGAGCACTCCTACTGGTAAGATTTCAAATACCTACAATCGTAAATCAGATCGTAAAATTGTACCCCAGATCGTAGAAGCACCGATTAATGATGATTTATGCAATAGTACCCGATGCCTGTTGATATCTAGTCCGCTGTTTTGTTACAACGAGTTAAATCTATCTCCAACATTTTCAATTTGTGAACTTTGATTAATTATACGTTATGAATATTCTGTGAATTTTGCTCTGTATGATATCAAGGTGTAACTGATTGTTTGATATTTATTGTGTTGAAACTAGAAACCAGGTTCATGTGTTTTGTACCTTGGAGCTGCTTTTCTCATGTTTCTGATGTTGTTGGCCCAGTAAGTATCATGGTTGCTTATTTTATTGAGGATCCTGAACTGATTTAATGAATGTTGATTGATTATTTGATGTCAATCAATTCTCATTTTATTTTTGGGCAACTTTAGTTGCTGCTTTGATTAAGTATTTTCTGTTTTCATTAATCTCCTTTTACCAAGCTCTATATGCTTCTGACTGAGTTATTGGTTTCGACAAACACCTGATGAATCAAACTAGTTGTATATTCTTCGACTGTTTTTTTTTATTTCGACAAACACATGAACTCTGAAATTTTTACTTATTGTGTGAATTAAACATTGATTTGTGAAAGCGGCGATTTAATTGTGAATGATAATGTTATTATGTGAACGAGTATGCTCAGTTGTGAACGCAGCGATCTTTATGGTGTGAATTTGAAGTTCTTTGCGCTGAATCATTGGTGTTGGAATATGAGTTTTGCACGATACAATATTCATTCACCAGATAAAATCAATTTATTTGAATTTAAATTTCTGTCCAATACATGTAGCACCATACTTTTGTACTTATGTATTGGGATAATAAAATTTTGTGCAGTGCGACCTGCGACGAAGCATTAGACTTATACATGCTGAACAGAACGAAGAGAGGAGTCCAATTAAATTTATGACAAGTGCGGAGGCAATGACAGGTAAGGAAAAAAATGATATCAACACTAAATAACATTATACTAATAAATGGTTTTTATATTACAGTGTCATCGGATGAACATGTTCATAAAAAGGCAAGACATTTGGATAACAGTGATAGAGAATATGAGGTGGAATCTGGTTCCGGTGATGATGACATATAGGATGACGAGGAGGTGGAGGATGACGAGGATATAGAGGCTGACGATGAGTTAGTGGTTCCGGTGGGAAAGAAAAAAAGGTGGATCTATATTATTCTGGAGTATGAGACAGAGGTACTGTTTTGCAGCAAAATGCTCAGCTAAAAGTGCTGAGACAGAGGTATCTCAATGAGATAGTAAGGTTTGAACTGAACGCCGTGCGAAGTGAGGTGATGCGGCGAATATAGACGTCAATCGCTTGAACGGAATGGGGACATCCTAGATGAAGTTGCGCGACTGCGTTAGACGTGTTGTCATCAACCATTTTGGTTTATTTGTTTAGTTTCTTGGATGTTCTCATCAATTGTTTTCAAGAAGACTTCTGTCAGTAAGCAATTGTTTTGGTATTAATCATGGTATAGCACCATAATTCAAGGAGATGCATAGATCATAAACAGGTGTCATTTTGGTAATGTTCATAAAATGGCGGATAAGTTCCACAAACGACGTGTTTGGCAGTAATATATTGGTTTATGTGACAATATACTTACAAAGTTTTGAAATTTTCTAAAATTCATAATATAGTTTTCATGTATGTAAATGAAGCCAAACAAGTTAGCTACCATAATGTTCAAAGTAAGCAGATAAAGTTCACCTAGCTCATGTGAAGTTCACAATATAAATATATAGTTCATCAAATGTTGGCAGGAAAACTATAAAGTTCACTATAAACTTCTGAAGTTCAGTAAGTGTGGATATCGACTTATTTGTCAAAAGTGACACATTATTCACAAAGAACAAACAACAAATCTGAAGATCATGTATGCTGTTTTGAGCTCGACTTGTATGAGATAAAATTCACATAGGCCATATGAAGTTCATAATACAAATGTATAATTTATCTAATGTTGACCATACTACTATAAAGTTCACTGTACACTTCTTAAGTTCATTAAGTGCTTGTATGACATCTGTTTTATAATGTTGACAATTAGCTGAAATGTTTTCATGTATGTAAATGAAACCAAACAAGTGAGTTAACATAATGTTCACAATAAGTAGATAAAATTCACTTAGCCCATATGAAGTTCACAATACAAATGAAGAGTTCATCAAATGTTAAGAAATCATATATGAAGTTCACAACACACTTCTTACGTTCATTAAGTGTTTGGATGGGATATGTTTGGTAATGTTGTCAATATACAGAACTATTTTCATGTAAATAAGTGAATGCAAACAATTGAGCTAGCATAATGTTCACAATAAGCAGATAAATGTCACCTTCCCCAATATAAAGTTCACATTACATATGTAGAGTTCATCAAATGGTGACAACTCAACTATAAAGTTCACTAAATTCTTAAGTCATTACAAAATGAGAATCGAAGGTGAAATAGACAAAAACCTTGAGCAGCTACAGTCAACTGATCTACATGAGAATCAACATTCTTGAAAACAATAACATGCTGACTGTTGCAACTACACCATCAAACTCAAAGATCCAATCTTTACCACTAAACTGGCAAATTCAGACCTATAAACAATGGCCACCATTGGGTATGTCTGCACATACTACAGCTACATCAGTTGAGTTAGTTTGCATATACAGAAAGGGAACCTCTATTTTCGGAACGTAGTAACGGTGGTGAATCCTTCGCAGTGGACAATTCGAGACGAATCCCAACTACAGACTCTTTCGGAGCCCCGCTAGGGTTCGGTTGCAGCTTTTTTTATTTTTTTTATTTTTTTATTTTTTTATTTTTTTATTTTTTTATTTTTTTATTTTTTTATTTTTTTATTTTTTTATTTTTTTATTTTTTTATTTTTTTATTTTTTTATTTTTTTATTTTTTTATTTTTTTATTTTTTTATTTTTTTATTTTTTTATTTTTTTATTTTTTTTGACTCAAGACGCAAACTTACTATTTAAATAAGATAGTTCAAAAATGCCCCTGAGGCATAGTAGTTTGTCTTAAACAGGAATGATGCCGCAAAAATGTTGGTAAAATGACGATCTGTGAAGGGAACATTAACTAAATAAAAAACAAGTAGCACCCACAGAGTGCTATTGGAACATACTTAACGGTTGGCCTTAGCAACCCTCTCAATATCATCCTTCTTCTTGATGGCATAACTGTTTGATGAACCCTTTGCAGCATTGATGAGCTCATCAGCAAGACACTCAGCAATGGTTTTAATGTTCCTGAATGCACTTTCACGAGCGCCGGTTGTAAGGACATAGATAGCCTGGTTGACTCTTCTGAGGGGAGAGATATCAACAGCTTGCCGACGAACAACACCAGCAGACCCAATTCTGGTGGCATCTTCCCTTGGTCCACTGTTGACGATGGCATCAACAATCACTTGGATTGGATTTTGGTCAGTCAAGAGGTGAATGATCTCCATGGCGTTTTTAACAATCCTAACAGCCAAGAGCTTCTTACCATTGTTACGACCGTGCATCATGAGCGAGTTGGTCAGCCTCTCAACAATTGGGCACTGGGCCTTCCTGAATCTCTTGGCTGAGTACCTTCCTGCAGTGTATGGAACATAGTTGGCATGTCTCACTGAATTCACTCCAATGTAATCAATCAAGGACATATCATTGACCTCAACTCCTTCGAAACTCCACTTGTTGAAAAGCTTCACCTCGGGGTAAGCCAAAGAGTGCTCAACCACCGCCGGAGCAATAACATCTGGTGCCGCCATATTGAAACGAGCGAGGAGCCGCGAGTAGTCGGAATCGCACAAAACACAGCTGGATGATTTTGGTTCGGTTCGGTTGCAGCTAGGAGGTTATTCTATACTGAGATCCTCCTCGATTAAGAAGCTTGCGAAGCTGTGACGCCGCTCCGTTGTTGATTGTCTCATCCTCCGCCTTTGGATTTGCTGCCGTGAGTGCCAACTATTTTTGAACCTTCAACCTCTTAAACCCACCACCACTAAGCGGATGCTTGATAAAGTTTCTAGCTGAGAACCTCCTCATTTCACTTCAACCTACATATCAACAGAACCACTCACCCAACAACATCAGGTAAGTTGAGGCTTCAGCAGCAGCAAATACAAACAATAACTCAAATAGTAATAAGAATCATCTAATACACTCAAAAACTCCACTGCAAATTAACAGAATCACACACTAAAATTCAAGAAAAAATAACCTGAGTACAAATCCCAGCTTTGTCGCATAAATCATCATTCCTTTTCTCAAAATCCTAGGATTAAAAATTCTTCTCATGAATAGAATACATGATCCACTAGAAACTGGAAAAAAAAGAAACTGGTGAGTGAATCAAATTTCTGACCAAGGAAAGGCCTCTGATTATCTAAGCATTGTGGTGTCCAATATCTTGTGCCACCAGGTGTGTCAGACACCGAACTGTTTGAATCAACAGTTTCCGTGTCGCGATCCACTAAATATGGTAAAAATTAAAACAAGCAATTAGTATGTGACACATGAGTATAACATATGTGAAAACGCAGCTGAATAATGAGAATTGTTAACATTAGTATCGTAATTTAACTGTAATTCCAACCCGTAACCCTATTTGATGAATGCAGTGTTTATTTGGTGAACCCAGCTGTTGTGTTTAACATGTTCGATTTAGTTTTTATGAACGACGTGCTATTAAAGCAGAAAAGGGAACGAGAATGCATTATAAAGGATAATTGAAATTTTTTGAACATGTACCTGCATCAAAGTTTTGATCTTGATCCATGGTCGGCGGCGATTCGTGAGCTTGTTTGATGCTACAAACTTGGATATAACTAATTGATTACTGGAGCTTGTCGGCGGCGATGCCGTGAGCTTTGTATGATAGGAGCTGCTTCTAGATCGAACACGAACAGGGTAGGTTGTTAATCTGTTGGCGTCGGGATGTCGCCGATCAACTGCGATGAGGTCGAATAATGTGTTTGAAAGGGTCAGGGTCTGCGATGTGGTCGAAGGATTGGAATGATGTGGTTGATTCTTGATTGGACTGTTTTATTGAGTTTAAATTTACAGTATCTTTTCTAATCAAAATCTAATTGATTTAGGATTGTTTGATTGAGCTTAAATTTATGTTATGTTAATTTAATTTATGTTAATTTGTGTTAATTTATGTTAATTTATGTTATGTTATGTTAATTTATGTTAATTTGTGTTAATTTATGTTAATTTATGTTGTGTTAAATTTGTGTTAATTTATGTTATGTTAATCATGTCATCATCATCATCATGGCATCATCATCATCATCTCACCATCATCATCATCATCTTCATCATCATCATCATGTCATCATCGTCATCATCATCATCATCATGTCATCATCATCATGCCATCATCATACCATCATCATGTCATCACCATCATTATCATCATGTCATCACCATCATCATATTGCTATTCATCATCATATTACTATTCATCATCAGCATATTACTATTCATCATGCATCATGTCACCATCATCATCAGTATATTACTATTCATCATATTACTATTCATCATCCTGTCACCATCATCACATGACATCATCATCATGTCACCATCATCATCATCATGTCAACATCATCACATGACATCATCAACATCTTGTAACCATCATCATCATCATGTCGTCATCATCATCATGTCACCATCATCATCATCAAGTCACCATCATCACATCATCATCATCAAGTCACCATCATCATCATCATCATCATCATCATGTCATCACCATCAACAGTCATCAGCATGTCATCATCATCATCTCATCATGTCATCATCATGTCACCATCATGTCACCAACATCATCATCATGTCAACTTGTCATCATCATCGTGTCATCATCATCATCATGCTATCATCATACCATCATCATGTCATCACCATCATTATGATCATCATGTCATCACCATCATCATCATGTTATTCACCATCATCATATTACTATTCATCATCCTCATCATATTACTCATCATCATCATCATGATCATACTATTTGGCATCATCATGTCACCATCATGCATGCATCATCATCATACATCATCATCATGCAGCATCATCATACCATCATGCATCGTCATGCATCATCATCATACCATCATCATGTCATCAACATCATCATGTCACCATCATCATCATGTCACCATCATGTCACCATCATCATCATGTCATCATCATCATCATGTCATCACTATCATCACCATGTCACCACCATCATCATCATGTCATCATCATCATGTCATCATCATCATCATCATCATCATCATCATGTCATCAACATCATCTCATCATGTCATCATCATCATCATCATCATCATCACATCGTCATCATCGTCATCATGTCATCACCATCATCATCATCATGTCATCATGATCATCATCGCATCATGTCATCATCATCATCATCTCACCATCATCATCATGTCATCATCATCATACCATCATCATGTCATCATAATCATCACCACCATCATCATCACCAACATCATCATCATCATCATATTACCACCATCATCATCATCATGTCATCATCATCATCATCACCACCATCATCATCATGTCCAAATCATCACATGACATCATTAACATCTTGTCACCATCATCCGCATATTACTATTCATCATCATCATGTCATATTACTATTCATCATCATCATGTTATCACCATCATCATATTAGTATTTATCATATTACTATTCATCATAATTACTATTCATTGTCATCATGTCATATTACTATTCATCATTATATCATCATCATCATATTACTATTCACCATCATATTAGTATTCATCATCATCACCATATTACTGTTCACCATATTACTATTCATCATCATCGTATTACTGTTCATCATCATCACATGTCATCATCATCATCATTACTATTCATCGCCATGATGATGATGATGATGCATGAAGAAGAAGATGATGATGACATGATGGTGATGATGATGACATGATGATGATATGATGATGATGGTAATTTATGTTATGTTAATTTAATTTATGTTATGTTAATTTAATTTATGTTAATTTGTGTTAATTTATGTTATGTTATTTTAATTTATGTTAATTTATGTTAATTTGTGTTAATTTGTGTTATGTTAGTTTATATAATACAAATTTAAAGTCCAAAAAACAGAGCCTTTAGATTCGTTGATTAATTAAAATCTACGATTAAGATTGATAGTCAAAATTTAACTGACGTTAATTCTCCTTCAAAATTAAAACACGAATAAGGGCATAAATGACATTATTCATTAAACAAAATCATCATTATACGCCTCTTCTCTTCGATCTCTCTGGCGATCGAGATCTACAAACCAAGGTTGTCAAGTCGACAAGTCGAGTCGAGTCAGTAGGGTTATCACTAGTCGACTAGTCGACATATATAATTCATATATATATATATATATAGAGAGGAGTGTTCAAATGAGGACACTCAAATTTGGTGAGGACGTAGGGACTAATCTCAGCCATTGGATCATCATCCATCTAACCCCCCCTGTTTTGTGGGTGCGCCACGTGTCCAAATAGTAAACCCCACTAACTTTTGAAAAGTCAACAATTGCGGCTGGACACTATTTGCGCCACGTGGCGCGCCCTGATTGGTCGTCCTCACGTCCTCATAGTTAGAGGCGTCCTCAATAGAACGCCCCCTATATATATATATATATATATATAAGAGGTGAAGGGAAAAAATGTAAAATTTAGGCATATGGATCATAATCTTGTTCCGCCATCTACAAAAAAAAAGAATAACATTTAGCTTTTAAAAGCAGTAGATAAACATACAGCTCTGGCATATTTAGAAACATTTCAATCTGTTGCAGCAGATGTTTTTTTTCATATTGGGCCTAGTCGAGCCCAAAATTGTTACTTTTACTAACTAGTCGCTGCATAAGTCGAGCAAGTCGGCCGACTAGTCGACTAGTCGATGCGTAAGTCGAGCAAGTCGACCGACTTTCTCACAAAAACCAAGTCGAGCTTGCTAGTCGACCAGCGAAAAACGACTTGCTCGACTAGTCGCGACTAGTCGAGCGACTTAACAACAGTGCTACAAACCCTAACGATGACATGTGCCGCGCGCCGGCTAGGTTTCATCTCCTTCTCCGTCGAACCGAGGAAGCTCTACACAGGCGTAATTGTTGCCTTTTTCGTCGGCGTCGCAGTCGCTCTTCTCCTCTTACCCTCTTGAAGCGTCGCAACCGTCAATCATTCACGAGAAGCTCGTCATATCCATCGCCGCCCACAGCTTATCTTCTCTGCGGTTCAGTTCAAAACCCTAAACCCCTGAAATCTCAAATTCTCATCAGTTTTTCTGATAAAGGTTGGTTTTTTATTTACAGTGTTTTTGTTTCTCTGTTTCTGATTTTGTTAAGATTTCTAGGGGTGTCTAGAGCTCTTTTTGGGTCTGAATAAACAGTAGTTAGAACAAGCCTGATATGTAATCTACTCAGGTAACTACTTGATGTATTTAGTTGTTTTAATTATGTGAACATTGTGTTTATCTTGTTTAAAACAGATACAGTCTAGGGTTCGAAGGGAGCTGTTGAGGATCTCAGCTGGCCAGGTTAGCTTCTATTTTGTTGTATTTGTTGATTCAGAAAAATTAAGGTTTTATGATTAATTTTTCTTAATTTATGTTTTCTGCTACAGAGGGCTTCCCAATGCTGTTTGTGCTCCAAATCAAAATGTTTTCATATCGCACTAGATACAGTCTCGTGAATATTCATTGTATTTTGTGAATGCAGTAGTAAAAAAATATGATTGATAGCTACAGAACCCAACTTATAATTTTTGGTTTCCATATGTGTGTGATTGAGGATCAGTGATATTGATTTTATTTTGTGAATGCACTAGATACAGTCTTATTATTTGTTGAATGACTGAATGTGTTGAATAGATACCACTAGTTGATACATTATCTGTTGTTATCTACTTATGTGGGTAAGTGTTTTTTGTCAAGAATTATCATTAATGAGATGAAACATGGTTACAGCTTACCTGAATAGATACCACACTGATTTGGGCATGATGTGTGATGAAATATTGTTTCAAAAACTGAATTTGTTATAGTATACAACTTTTTCAATTGCATTGGATTCAACGTATGAACCTGAATTTTTTTAAGAAACGTTATCTGTTAATAATGCAATTGATGGATGGTTGATGTAGTGGGTACATGTAGAAAGGGTTGTTGGTATTATGTGAATGGAAATACTGATTTGTGAACGCTGCATTTTAATTGTGAATAATATTGTTATTAAGTGAACGAGTATGTTGAGTTGTTAACTCATATGCTGACTTTTGAACCGAGGAGCTTAATTGTGAACATTACAAATATTTTGTGAATATTAATTTTATTTCATGATTAATTATTTAGTTTTGTGAATACTGATGTTATTTCGTGAATGTTGCTCTTCATTTTGTGAATATTGATCTTTATTTTATGAATATGTCTTCTATTTTGTGGATATTGTTTTATTTTGTGAACACATATTTCAGTAACATTTATTTGAGTAAGATTTTAACTTCCATAAGCCGAATGCTGAAATGATGTTGTCTCTACTGGGTTGGATTGAGTTACTGTCAGGAGTCACAATCTTGACATATTGCATTTTCAGGAGCGGACAAATTATAGATGTATGCCGTCACAAAGTTGTATGTTGACATGTGGATTACCACTGGACCTATTAATGTAATTGATCTTATATATACATCTCATCAAAAGAAAAACATGCATCTAACTCTTAAATTATAGAGCAGTGACATCTAACTTTTGTGGTTTTCAGACACTGTTTGGCTAATACTTCTGAACTATTTTGTGGTTTTAGTAGACGATCTTTTATTGTAAAACATATAATCTTTTATGGTTTCTTTAATCTTTGTGTTCATGTGAATGTAATAATAAATTGTGTTCTTTCTGTTATCTGGGCAGGTGAATCCAATTTTGTGAAGGGTGAAGTTATTAGAGTTAATGGAACAGAAGGAAAAAGCTTGAGGCTTGAATTTGAGTTAAAGACTGAAATGCATCATATGAGAATCCAGAGTAGGAACTAGAGAATGACGATGGAGAGGCAATGGCTATTTTGAACATGAAGAACTTGCTACATGATTTATTTGCATATTCAAACTTGTATTTTATTCAAGTTTATTTTAGTGTGTAGTATTTGTACATTCGGACAATTAAAACCAATTTGTTGTTGCATTTTGTTGTTTGTTTCGTACTACCATTTCTTATGTGTCATAAGTGTAGATGGTGATGGGTATAGTGCAAAATGGGGAGGAGCAGTGGACAAAAGGAAATTTTGTGAATACAAATTTTATTTTTTAGCTTTTTATTATTGGGAATACCTCGTTTATTTTGTGAACACAATTTGTATATTGTGAATACATCGTTTATTTTGTGAACACAATTTGTATATTGTGAATACAAGTTTAATTCAGTAAAGACATGTTTTATTTTGTGAATATAGATTTCTTTTGTAAACACAACTTATGTTCTGAATACATAGAAGAAAAAATCAACAGATATAGTCCCTTAAGCATCATTAAAATAATGTTCTTAGGATAAACGCATCGTTTATACAATAAAAGCAATGTTCACAAAATTCAAAGTAATATTTTGTGCACATAGTAACTATTTAGTGAATCCGGCAATGATTTAGTGAACCGTCCTCATATCAGCATCCACATCCAAAAATCATTTTTGCAAGCCAACACCTTCTGGCTTTCCGAAGGAGACACAAAATCCTCATGAGCAGCCAACACCAAAATCCTCCAATAGCGTCCGATTTTCGTTAAAGATACACCTGCAAACCAACACATGCCAAAGTCAAACGCCTCAACTTTAAAGGGCAAAAAATTACCCGAAAAATAATACCAACATATACATAAAAGACAACAAATGCATTTTGATGTCCGATGAATATGCTAAATGAAGATGGTTTCAGGAACCATCCCATGATAGATCAATACCCTAATATATATTTCCCATAATGTACGAACCATATAAAATATTCCCTTAGTTCAATTAACCATTGAACAACACCAGATGCTACAAATATGCCCAATGTGTTCAGTGTCAGCCTTCAAATCATTCACTGTCGCGATAATTTGTTTCAGATATTTAATAATTTCATCAATAAGAAAAGAGTTAGATCAATCTAACAGAGCCCAAATCCACAGTAATGAAGGCATACCTTACACCACAAATGGCAGTATTCATCAGACCTGAAACTCTAGCTTCCACCGAATCAACATCAGACACACTCACATCACAACCCTAGCTTCGCCCGAATTAACAATCAAACGAAGTAGGGTGCGTGATGCTGGAGAGCGTGGGAGGCGGAGGGTGATCGAGCTGCAATTTGGTCTCGTTGGGGCCGTGAAGATCCAAGACGAGACGAAGATGAGGCGTGATTAGGTTTTGTGACAGAGGCGCATCAGCTATCACCTTTAAACAACATGAGAATCCAGATAAACACAAGGATACAAATAAATATTGCAGTTTCTCCAATATGCTACCAGAATATTGTATTCATTGAGAGGAAAAATAGAGATTGACAATAGAGTGAATGCAAACCTTGACCTCCAAAGTCCAAAACAAGAAAACTCCAAAAAGAGCTTTGTGGTCTCAAAACTGCACACAAACATCATCACCACTAGTTTCCGCATGGATCCAAATCATCACCACTAGCTTCCGCATCATCACAACAAAATCAATTATCAAAAATCATGTAAAATTGCAAAATTTAAGAAGTCACATATAGTGTAGACAGTAATTTTAGAAGTGCCACCTGCAAAAACAACAACAGCGCAACAACAATATGTGCACACATCAGCCGGTCGTCGAACGATGAATTTGTGGTCAGACGCAACACCTCTGATCTGGCAACTCTCAGGCCACCAGCACCACCTCAAATACCCCACCAAATCAAGCTCTCCCTACAGCCCAGATATAAAAACCAAACTTCAAATTTCAGATCGAAAACTAATTGACTTTATCAAGCTAATTCCAGAACACTCATCCAACTCCAAACAACAAAAACAAACCCAAAATGCAATAATCATCGCCAACACACGCAACAAAGCCAAAGACTTGACACACATGCATCAATGACCATCAAATTCCAATGGCAACCTCCAGTCTCGTGGATGGAAGCTCGAATTTGACATCCTATGGCAACCTCCAATATCTAATTCATCACCGTGCTTGATGCATCAGAGGCGGCGCTGAAGCAACGACACGCCCGAGATCCAACCGAGCTACGACGGAGAAGAGGCTGAGCAGTCGCATAGTTCTGCAGATGAGGAAGTTTTGAAGAGATCTGAAAATTGTGATTTCCCTGGGTTTGATTAGGTCTGGCGATTATAACGGATGAGATAGGTAACTGAGATTGATTTTGATTTTAAAATATGCTCTATTATTCGAAATTAACTGAGATTAACAGAGTTAAATTTTAGGTATAATGACAGTCATATCCCAGTATATATTAATTAATATGAAAATTGGATTTTAATATGATTAGACCCATCCAACAAAAATTTTGATCAAATGGTTTTAATTACTTTGTACTTTGTCCCATAAATATCACTTTGTATGTGATCCAAATCCTGTATATATAGGTTCAGATTCGGGTGAGAATCACTTTTTAAGTTAAGAACTGAGAACCGATGACAATCGGTAGATTTGATAAATAAAACGGTATTTATTAATTAGATTATCAACTACTTATCTTAATTTAGTAGGCTGATAGGGGTAATGTGGACTAAAATTATATACCATTAATCATATAATCCCATGATTAACGCTATTTGTTACCTACCTTTTTTTTATGGAATTGATGGGAAAAGTAGTACAAGAGTTGGACAATGCCAAAACACTGACTCAATCTAGTACCTAAAGCACACTGAAGTCCAGTCGAAGACGGCAACCCATCTCAAAACAGAAACACCACCAAACAGGTGGGAGGACACCGCCAGACAGGCGGAAAACACCACCAATAGACGGTGGGAAGACACCACCCCAATAAGGGTGGAAAACACCATCAAACACGATGGAAGACACCACCAAAAGGTGGAAAAACGCCACCAGAAGGTGGAACACGCCCTAAAACTAAACATAAGACAACTGCTAAACTATTCCTAAACAAAAGGAAATGATGCCGAAACCGTCAACGGGGCCAACCACTCAAGCAACAAAGACGAGCCCGAACCACTCTCTCCCGCCAGAGCCCCCAACCTAACCAGATCCGATCTATAAGGCCAAAACCCGGATCAGGAAGGGCCCAAAAATCCCTCATAGGTCGCCGACCAGCCCCACCACCAACCTCCACCTGCTGAAGAATCCTCACCAGCAAATAGCAACTCCTCTCGGAGTGCTGCCCAGACGCCTCCGCCAAGACATCCAACACCACCGGTCGAGCTGGTCAACAACCACTCCTAGCAAAGCAGGCCACCACCAGCTGCAGCTCCACCGCCAAAGCATCCGATCCTTGAACTCGATCCAGTACCCGCACCGACGCCAATACAAATCCATATTGCCCTGCTCCAACGCCGCAGCCAACACCGATCGAAGTCCACATCCAACAAAATACTTCCACCGCAGCCTGTCCACCCGACAACGAAGCCGATACCCAAAGCCGGCGACAGCCACATCCTCCACCCCTTCCCGAGTCACCACCTCCACAGCACCGTCCACGCAACTCAGCCGAGCAGCGACGTCGCCACAGCACCACACCGCACCAGGCAGCAGCAACCCACCCCGCCAGAGTCCACCACCACCACGATATATACACCCAGTGACCCCAAAACCGACAGCCCCGCCGTCCCCTTCCCAACCACCCATCACCGTCAAGCCACCGCCGGAGCATGAAATCGGTAACAACGCACCGACCACAAACCCCCAACAGGAGGACGCCGGCGATAAGAGACGAGATAGGGGGAAAAGGGAGGCAAGGCCCCGCACACCCAAACCCTAGATCGCCTTCAGCAGAGCACGAGAAACTTCTGGAGAGAATAGAGAGAGGAAAAATTCCTATTTGTTACCTACCTAAACAATATTGTTAACAAAATAAAAACTCAATTTCGAAAATTGAGTTCTTCTCTCCCCAACTAACTGAATCCACTTTCTGACCTAGAAACCAAAATTTTTGTTCTATCTTTTTGCAGTAGTTTCTTGTCTGTTTGGGTTTGTTTATCTAGAGATTGACGTGATGTTGATACTGCAGGAAGTTCTATGAAGAGAAGAAAAAGCTCAGTGCGGCATTAACCAAATTATCTTCAAAACATCTGATCAAGGCATTGGAGATTGTTGCTCAAAGAAATCTAAACTTCACAGGGCTATCTGAGGAAGTGGACCTCAAAATTCAGGGAAGCACTATGGCAGCTCGTGCTGGCAAAGATGATGCCAAGAATATCAACAACAAGAGCAAGAACAAGATCTGCAACGCTTTGGCGAAAACCAAAATGACTTAAGGTTGAGGTGGTGACCAATTAACATGCACAACAGGAACTTTTGGGTCACAAATTGTACATTATAGGCTGGTTAAGTATGTATAGTACAACACAGATTATATCAATACCTAGTGAATAACAATCATATAATTTCTATTTCAGAAATAATGTGTTCGTGTAACAATCATACAATCATATAATAACAATCAAAGTGTGTCAGATTTTGAGTTTGAACATGGATGATTTTATAAATATAAGCTATCTGAAATTCCGATCCATTTAAAGTTCGCATAGAAAGCTAAAAATTTCGTCTAGATAGTTACAAAGTTCGAGCCAAATTCGTCTATTAATCTACAAAGTTCGAGCCAAGTTTCCTTCACAGGGAAACTGTTTGTTTTATAATATTTGTACAAAAGGTTAATCGTGCTCTTGGTCAATAAAGCTCCATGAGTTGCTGGGTTTCGAAAGCATAGCTAGAATTGTCAACATCTTTTCCACTAGCTAGTGTTTGATCCCTGATATCTTTTAAGATGACATGTATCGCAACATCAAGGATGGCTCTGGCCTTGTTCTCAGGCAATATGCATAGGTTACATGGCTCTGTATTACATCTCAGATAGTACACAATCGCTTAACTTTAACAATATCAAATCAAAAATAGACTAATAGCTTACATGTGTTAAAACAATGTCCGCACTACAACTCAGCATGTCGGCATTACAACTTAAATAGCTTAACTTTACCCAAGGATCCACCTCATGCTTCCATCCTAAGCATGTGGTCTCTCACCGAGTAGGCTTACAAAGACTGCTGCTGAATCACAAACAACGCCTTTGAGTCGTCTTCTATGATGGTAAGTGTCATTCTCGTCATGGTTGTCTGCTGTACAGAGGTGAAGTGGGGGTTTATTTGATACAAGCTTCAATATGGGTTTGTTTCGTCTGAAGGGTTTAAAGTTTGAACCTTAAATCCGTGGAGTTTGTCTGAAAGGGTAAAACATTCGTCTTTAAAGGTAAAAAGCTCAAACCTTCAATCTATCAAGTTCGTCTAAATAGGTATACAATTTGTCTAAAAGGGTACAAAGTTCGAATTACTTTCGTTTCAGATGATGTTCGGAACTACTGTTTGAAATAGTTGATTTGTTTCGAAGGGAGATTCTTTTGTTCTTGCTTTAGCAACATGAAAAAGGCTACAATATTCGACGCTGGAAACATGATTTTGCTTCGATAAGTACCCGAGATGGTGCCGGAAGAGCATGCGATGGTCCTGGGCTACGAAGGAGAAGACGACGGTGAAAGGAGCTCAAGAGGAACTGTTGATTCCTCTGGTTAAACAATTTTGATACAGCAGAGTTTTGAATGCACTATCTCAAGAAATAAAAATTGAGAAAAAAACAACACGATATTGTTGAAAAAAATGGAAACTTGAATTAGTCTACGCAACAATTAAGGGGACCAGCATTTCATTTCGATTTATCAATTAAATTTAAACACACGAATGTACGCATATGCCCATACAACGGACATATATGGAATATATGATTTAATAAATCATAATTAATATGGGCCTTAGATGGATTTGATCCGATGCTTTATAATGGTTCTCAATTTGTAACTTAAAGCGGTTCTCATTTGATCCGTTCTCTATATATATATAGAAGAGCATTCGGTTGAGGCAGGGTTGGTAAAATGAGGCACGTTGTGAGCCACTCATTTAGATGATGTGGCAGTAAATAGTTGGATGCTTTTTTGCTTTTTGATGGATTTTTTGTAGTGGGACACGTGGCGCGCCCACAAAGCACGGGGGTTAGATGTGTGGCTCAGATCGTGCCTCACTGCCTCATTCTAATTTTTGTGCCTCATTTGAACGCTCCTATATATATATAGGGGCGTTCAAATGTTATATGTCCTTAGAGTGTTATGTTTTTAAAGTGTTATATCGATTTTGATTGGTTGATGAAAAGAAGGAACCAATCAGAAGCGAGGAACACGGGGCTTACGGTGCACCTCCAAAGCATGGGGGGGGGGGGGGGGTTGTGTGGGTGAGGGTGCACCGTAGTTACAGTGTTCCTCGCTTCTGATTGGTTCCTTGTTTTTCATTAACCAATCAGAATCAACATAACACATAACACAATAAGAAGCACATAACATTTGAACGTCCATCTATATATATATATATATATGGGAGCACTCGGTTGAGGCAGGGTTGGTAGAATGAAGTAGTGAGGCACGATCTCGGCCGTCCAGTGGCGCGATCCAACACATGTGGCGAAGCCACGTGTCACAGCCGCCATTTGCGTTCACACTACTTTGTAGTGTGAACGCGTTTGGACACGTGGCGCGCCTCAGATGCACGGGGGGTTTAGATGTGTGGTTGAGATCGTGCCTCACTGCCTCATTCTACAAAGTCCTGCCTCATTTGATCGCTCATATATATATATATAGATATAGAGGAGTGTTCAATTGAGGACATGTGTTTTTGTGAGGATGTAGGGACAAATTCGGACCATTTGATCAAATGATCCAAATGTGCAAAACAAATCCAAAAAGTTAAAGTTGTTTGTTATTATGCACTTTTGTCTTGTACCTAAAAGACAAAAGTGCATAATTCTAAAAAGCACTTTTTCACTCATTATGCACCTTTGGATCATTTGATCTAATGGTTTTAAATTTGTCACCACGATCTCATTTCTGGAGGTGTCCACAATTGAACGCCCCCTATAGATATATATATAGATATAGAGAGAGGAGCGCTCAAATGAGGCATCCCAAATTAGAATGAGGCAAGTGAGGCACGATATGAGCCACACATCTAAACCCTCCGTACTTTGTGGGTGCATCACGTGTCCCACTGCCAAAATCATGCACTATTCAAAAAGCAAAACACTATTTCGATACTATTCCCTGTCACATCAACAAAATGAGTGGCTCACAATATGCCTCACTGCCTCATTTTACCAACACTACCTCACCCGAGTGCTCCCTTATATATATATAGAGGAATGCTCAAATGAGGCAGCAAAATTAGAATGAGGCACTGAAGCTCGATCTGAGCCACACATCTAACCCTCGTGCTTTGTGGATGCGCCACGTGTCCCACTACCAAAAGCAGTGTGAACGTAACACCACTATTCCCTACCACATGAGCACAATGAGTGGCTCACATCGTGCCTCACTGTCTCATTCTTACAACCTGACTCAACCGAGTGCTCCCCTATATATATATATGATTTGGATCAGGCACAAACCTGCTAAGTATATAAAAACTACAAACCAATCCACACCATTGGATTATGTTATTTAATGGATCAGATTTAATTCTAATAAACTCATATTTTTATATTAATTATAATAGGAAAGGGTTTTGATTGTCATTATACACCAAATGTTAACACCGTTAATCTCAGTCAACTCTAGCGTTACCTCTTTCATCGCTCAGACCTAATCAAATTCGACCTTTTCATCGAGTTGAAAATCGAATTATACGCAGCTCGTATCATACAAAGCTTCCCTGTCCGATCAACCTAATCAACCGAGGCGAAAACATGAATCGCTCAGATCTGAATCGCAATCTCAAGATGTTGAGGGTTACAACGAGGAAGCTCTCGTCTCGTTCACGGAGATCTCCGCAGCCGACTTCTTCCACCTTGATCTCTGGAAACTTCCATTCGGTTGATATCGAAAAGTCAAATCGATCTCCTTTGCCTGCTAATAGGGATGTCCTGATTGGAAATCTGATCAGAGGTAAGGTTCGCGGATTTGATTTCCCGATCGTAGTTGTTATATTGCTTAAATTCGGATTAGGGTTTTTGTGTGCCAATTTGTATTTAGATTGTGACGTTTTGATGAGAGTAATATGTGATATTAGTGTTTGTTCACATATGGATTTATCACAGGCCTTTATTATTGCTACCATAATTTTCGAATGTACCCATTGGATGTGTCATTGCAATTCTGATTAGAAAAAAAAATGTAAATTTTGTGGCCGGAGAATCCGACGATGGTGAGCATCGGTTTCTGGCTTGGGAAAGACATTTTTTCGTTTACATTGCTGATTTGGGAGTTTAAAATTTTCATCAAAATCATATTTTGTTGGAAATTTTGGATAAATTTTTGACTTTTAGGTTTTGGTGGTGTCCTGAGTTTTAGGTGATGGAGTCGGAGATTCAGGCATTTTAGGCTGGTTACGGCGAGATTCGTGGATTTTATGAAATGGGGACTCAGAGAATCTCAGTGGTGTCGGATCAAGCAAATGGGTTTCACTGCAACAGTAAGGATTGCTTCCTGTTGTGAATTGATCTCAATTTTGGTTAAATCTATTGAAGATTATGAGATAACTTTTTGGGATTGAATCGTTGAGTGCAAGACAATCATTTTCTGTCAGTTGATCTCATTGTTGGTATTTTTAATAGAAGCTCTGCGTTATACTAACTCAAATTGTTAGTACTTCTCAAAAGCTGCTGTTTATTTATTAATTCAGATGAGTACTATGATAAGTAGCACATACTAATTGAGGTGGTTTTTGTGTGGACAA
The DNA here is from genome assembly GCA_033675215.1 of Rhodiola kirilowii. Taxonomy (NCBI): domain Eukaryota; kingdom Viridiplantae; phylum Streptophyta; class Magnoliopsida; order Saxifragales; family Crassulaceae; genus Rhodiola; species Rhodiola kirilowii. The sequence goes on along the minus strand of CM066196.1, from coordinate 27,308,182 downwards.
GTTGCAGAGGAACCTATCTAGAAAGGGTATCTACATGGAGCTGGCGTTAAGAGGAATGGCTCTAGCCCTACTTCTAATGAAATGTGGTGAGCGGGGAAGACGTGGGCTGATAGTACAATGAAGAAGCGGAAGAAGATGAATAAAATTAATTATAAGAAGATGAGGAAGCGTATGATGAACAAATGATGATGATTTTTGTTTTAGGGATAAATTGGCTATACTGATTGATCTGAACTGATTAATTTGAGTAGCTTGATATTGGATTTGTGCATTTCTAAATCTGCTCGATAGATTCTTGATATGTTTTCAATACTGATGTTATTTTGTGGATGTTGTTGTGATTATTTGAATACAATTCTCATTAAGTTGGCCTAATTTTAATTTTGTGAACACGTATTTTATTTTTTGAAATATAGTTTTTATCATGTGAACGTACTTTTTATTTTGTGAACACATGTTGTATGTTGTGAACACAACTACTATTTAGAGAATATAGTCACAGTTTAGTGAACAATGTGGCAAATCACGTGAAATATGATTGGTTTTTGGAGCGCTCAAATGAGAATCATTATTAGGCTAAGAATTTAAGCACCACAAAATTTCCTTCTTCAAAAAAGTGAAAAGTGCACTTTATATTTTTACTATTTGCATTTTTGTCTTTTACTTATAAGATAAAAGTGCAAACTGACAAAAAAATACTTTATGGATCAATCTACACGTTTAGATTATTTGATATAAAGGTGCACAATAGACCTTAGATTCTTAGCCTAGGAAGGGTTCTCATTTGATCCGCTCCCTATATATATATATAGGAGGGCGTTCAAGTGTTATACCTCCTTAGGGTGTTACATGTTATATCAATTGGAGCCATTGATCAACTTCATCTAAATGATTATGTGTTGACATGTGTCCTTTAAACTTATGCATACGTGGAGCGCTCATTGTTTGCGGGGGAGAAATGAAGGGTATCTTGGGGATTTTCATTCCCCTCCTATTGAACTGCACACCGATAGCTTTTCATTTCTCTCTCCTGTGTCGGACACTCTTTCTCTCTACACTCTCTCCGTCTTCGAGCAAATTCATAACTGAATTTCGTTCCGTCGCTGGGACGTGACGTCGACGCTGGGATTTGTCGACGATGATGGTTTGGCTTCTTCCGGGAACGACGGTGAAGTGGTTGCTAAAAAATTTCAGTGAACGACGACGAAGTTGCGTGATTGCTGAGATTGCGGAGATTAGCTTGGACTGGTCGTTTCGATCGGATTCGACCGGCATCATCTCCACCAGATTCGGATTGATGCTTCGATTTCGATGCCTGGTGTGTGAATTGCGTGATTGCTGAGCTCAGATCTGAAAGAGATTGGAAGAAGAGGGCGAGAAGAAATCGTCGGTGTCCCATGACGTCCGCGAGCCCTATTCACATCTGGTTGATCCAACGCCGCTGTTGTTCACAACAACTACACCGAAAAGCCCCAACAGAATGAGGAGTCACTGCTGTTCACATCTGGTTGATGCCTAGCGAGATGGCAGGTACAAAATTAGGGTTTGATCTTCCCTCTTTCTGTTTCTAAATGCAATCTGGATTTGAATGTTGTACTATGCCGTTTGCTGAATGTCCTGTATTGTTTGTACCCTTAAACCTGAGTATTGAACTTCAGTAGCTGCAGTTAGGCTTAGACCTATTTTTGTGGTCATACTTTGAGGAACTGGATTGCGTGTGCTCTCTGAGGAATTCATGCTTGCATTTTATCTCAACAATGATAATTTAATGTATCATTATCTATTGATGTTGTGACTGCCATAGATTTCAGGAGGCATGGTTTATGTATGTCACAGCTAGGGAACATAAATGAGCATTTGAATTATATTGAAGCTTTTGTGGTGCATGGTGAGGATGGGGTTGAGGTTGAGTTGCATATTTAACGACTGTTCTTATATGTTGTCTGAATGGTGCATTTCCTCTAATGCATGTATTGTTGTTTTCGTTGAAGAACAGTAGTATTTGCATTCTATTCATGTTCAGATTAACTTAGTACTGCTACACGGAATTCATTCTCTTACAAAGTTATTTGAGCTGATGTTAGATTACTTGGTCCGTGCTTTGTTTTCAGGTGTATAATAAAAGTGCTTTGAGATTGAACTTTTTAGAGTTAATGGAATAGAAGGAAAGCTTGAGGCTTGAAGTTGAGTAAAAGACTGAGGTGCATCATATGAGAATCAGAAGCACGAACTAGAGAATGACGATGGAGAGGCGATAGCTAATTTGAATATGAAAAACTTAGCTACATAATGTTTTCATACATTCGAATTTGTATGTAAATCAATTCCATTTCAGTGTGTAGTGTTGTTACATTCGCACAATGTAAAATAATTTGTTGTTTGTCTCATACTACCCTTTCTAATGTGTCATAAGTGTAGATGGTGATGGGTATAATACACTACAAAATGTAAAACAATTTGTTGTTGCATTTTGCAAATTTCTTATGCAAGTTTGAAATTGAAATATGATGTTGAAGTAAGTGCAGTCTGGAACCCAAATATGATGGTTGAAGTAAGTGCAGTATGGAAGTGAAATATGCTGCTAAAGTGAGTGCAGTCTGGAACTGAAATATGATGTTGAAGTGAGTACAGTTTGGAACTGAAATATGATGTTGAAGTGAGTGCAATCTGGAACTGAAAAATGATGTTGAAGTGAGTGCAGTCTGGAACTGAAATATGATGTTAATGTGAGTGCAGTCTGGAAATGAAATATGATGTTGAATTGAGTGCAGTCTGAAACTGAAATATGATGTTGGAGTAAGTGCAGTTTGGAACTTAAATATGATGTTGTGATGAATGCAGTATGGAAGTGAAATATGATGTTGGAGTAAGTGCAGTCTGGAACTTAAATATGATGTTGAAGTGAGTGCAGTCTGGAACTTAAATATTATGTTGCATTAAATGCTGTCTGGAACTGAAATATAATGTTAAACTAAGTGCAGTCTGGAATCCAAATATGATGTTGAAGTAAGTGCAGTCTAGAACTGAAATATAATGTTAAACTAAGTGCAGTCTGGAACTGAAATATAATGTTAAACTAAGTGCAGTCTGGAACCCAAATATAATGCTGAAATAAGTGCAATCTAGAACTGAAATATGATGTTGAAGTGAGTGCAGTCTAGAGCTGATAATGTTATTGAGGGAGTGCAGGCTGGAACTGGAAATCTTTTTGAGGGAGTGCAGTCTGGAGCTGATAATGTTGTTGAGGGAGTGCAGTCTGGAGCTGAAAATGTTGTTGAGGGAGTGCAGTCTGGAGCTGATAATGTTGTTGAGGAAGTGCAGTCTGGAACTAAAAATGCTGTTGAGGGAGTGCAGGCTGGAGCTGATAATGATATTGAGGGAGTGTAGGCTGGAGCATTCTCAGTTCGAGACTGCACTCCCGCAACAACATTTTCGGTTCCAGACTGCACTCCCTCAACATCATAATCAACTCCAGACTGCACTCCCTCAACAGCAGTATCAGTTCCAGACTGCACTCCCTCAACTTCATTATCAACTCCAGACTGCACTCCCTCAACAGCATTCTCAGTTCCAGACTGCACTCCCTCAACAACATTTTTAGTTCCAGACTGCACTTCCTCAACAGCAACATTCAATTCCAGATTGCACTCCCTTAAAAAAAAATATAAGGGCAGAACAAAATAGGCGTGACCATTGTAAGTGCAATCTGAAGATGTTTTGGATGATAAAAGTAAGTGCAATCTGAATATGAAACAAAATATTAGCAAATACAAACTAAGTACATTGTTTCATATGGTAGCTTACACAGTTACATAATACATTCTCCCCATAAAAAAAAGTTACATATTACATTCTACATTTTCATGGTGTCCAAGTACAATTGACTCGCTCCGTCTAAAAGTGATCATTAGGGATACTACTGGCCTAACAAAAAGCTTGGCATGGGAGTGGACATTGGACTCGAACGAGAGGGAACTTTGAAGCTCAAATTGGTTTCGCTAGAAGAAGTGTATGCCACCATCAGCATGCCACATTCATTGATATGCAACCATTTATATGCCAACTCCAGGCTGGCTTCTCCACAGCAAAAGATATCTTCTCTACATATTCACAAAGAAAGAATCAAATCAACTTCTCAGTTCTAATCCATCTACACAAGCATCTAAATCCACATTCTTCCAAAACGCGATGCCGCTGCACTGTGCAGTGGAGCGATTCCGATCTGGAAGTAAACAATGGATTATGAAACAATGCCCATCTGAAATTCACTCCATAAATGCATGGCTCAAACCTCAATTGAAAACAAAACTTCCAACAAATCCTCACATGTCACAACTCAATTATGCTGACTAAACTGGCATTAAGCAACACAAAGCTATATCATTTTAATCACTGAGATAATTTGTCTTCATAATCGTAACACATAAGGATGAGGTTGTCTAACTAATAATATAAAAACAGAATCGATTACCCCTGCTTCAAATTGCAAAATTGAAAATTTTCAACAAATCATCCACCCACAACTCCATCAATTCATACAAAATACAAGCAGTCAAGGTTCATATAAATTAACCTACAAGCAGTCAAGATTGAAAATCGAACCTTCGCAATTTGGGTGTACCTCCGATTTGAAACCTTGAGGGGCTGTTTTCGCAAATCATCATTAGAATTTGTGGTAAATAATTTCAAACCTAGCATATTTTGTTTAAAATGGTTGACACACCATTTGAACTGTGATCGGATCTAAGTCATGCAACTGCCAATCCTATTTTTTTTGATGGGAACTGCCAATCCTAATTGATGCAGCAATCTAGTCAAAAAAGGATACACATGAGCATCACCTACACATAAGAACCTGATGCCAATTATTAAGCCAAATCTGAATACCATCATCCTACAAATCTAATAATTAACTCTATTAATCAACTTATGCACTGCCAACATAAACCAGACTGCAAGGGATTTAATAAACAAATTACACAATTCAGACACATTTTCACAGAAAAATAACTACAGTAACAGACACATTCGCCAAGCCTTCTCTGACCGATTCAACAATGTTCTTAGTTCTTACCTTTACCTAATTTCATCTTTTTTTCTTGGCTACTTGGATCGATGAAAACAGCTCGGCTCCCGGATTTCCTTAGGTGCGGACTATTGGAAGGTAATATTGCAGACACAAACTATTTGACAGCTTACAAACAAATGGCAATGTTTAAAACCTTGCTCAGAAGTGTTTTAATCATCGCAAACTAACACATACACAAGCAAGTAATAATAGGAACATCATGTACATCACAGTTATCATTAGTTGGAAATCAATAATGTTTCATACCTGCTTGAGCTGCCCACGCCGATTGTACATCACAGTTATCATTAGTTGGAAATCAATATTCCTGAATCCAACACAGTTATCATTAGTTGGAAATCAATATTCTTATTCCTAAATCGCAATTTCATCAAGCCTCAAGCCTAACCAGTCAGTTAATGCAACTTCAAAATCCAACACATTCTCTTAATCGCACTATCCTCAAAATCTGATACTGAAATTTCACTTCGGAAAATTTAGAAATTGACAAGCTGTCGTAACCTGCAAATTTACATTTATATTTCCACTAGCTTAGGCTCACTAAAGATTAGTAGAGCGGTAAGTAGGGGTCGAACCCAAGGGAGTTACGGTATTAAACAGTTGTTCTTTTGAAAGCGAAAAATAAAGTAAAGACAATTGGGGTTTTTTGGTTGTTTAGGTACTGAAAAGTAAAGTATGGAAAGTAAATGACTGAAAAGTAAGGGTGCTTGAAGGACCAAGACTTGACTGAAAGTAAATGTACTGAAAAGTAAAGTGCTGAAAAGTAAAGTACTGAAAATAAAGGTGCTTGAAGGACAAGTCTTACGGAAAGTAAAGTGCTTGAAGGACAAGACTTGCGGAAAGTAAGCAGTTGATATAAGACTGAAAGTAAATGTGCAAGAAAAGTAAAGGTGTTTAAATTAAGTGAGTGAATTCGGTTTTAGGAGTCTTTTGTTATGTCCCCTTTCATCATCGACCACCAAAGATTTAACCAAGTGTTCTATAGAGTGAGTTATTCCATGTCAAGATACAACTCCAAACAAATACTATTCAAGCATTCGTTCCTCAGATTTGTCCATTTCAAGACAAAGCCTTCTAGTTCTCCCTTAGGCTAACACCCTATGTCAAGGTATGTCATCCCAAGAGTAGTCACTTGATTCCTCATTTCCGAACAAACCAAGCAACCATAGATGGAATGAACTACTTGGAAGAGCTTTGCCATGTCAAGCATTACTCCTCCTTGTATGTTCAACCCGAGAACACAAGAACTAGCTAGAACACCATAGTAACATGATAGCAAGGGTCTAGAATGGTTTCATAACATCAAACTTCCCTCAACCGAATGGCGATTTAGCTACAAGTAACCATTGAGATGAACATCATAACCATTCTAACCGAGAGTAACAAGAATGAGTAGGAAGAAGTTGAAGATTTTCCGATTTCTAGCACAAATGATACAAGGATGGAGCTATGAACTTCAAGTGTTTTCTCTCTACAAACTCACACAAAGACTCTAGCACTCTAGCACAATTCGGACCAAAGGGAAGGACATTGATCTTCAAGGCTTAGCCTTGAATTTATAGGCATGAGAAGACTTAAGGATGAAGTTTTGAACTTGTAAATATCATAAGAGAAAACCTCTTTGGAAGGGTTTCTCCACCTCAAGCTTCCTTTGGCCGACCCTAGTCCCCTCCCAACTGATAGTTAGCCTCTAGTTGAGCCTTGGTTTGTGTCAAAAGACACTTGGTTGGAGATGGACCTAGTTTTGAGCCAAAGGGCATTTTAGTTGAATTTGAACTAGTTTGATTCAAAGGCAACTAGTCTTCTCCTACTTGCTTTGACTTGGTCGGAGCTTGGTGGTCGGAGCAAGGTGGTGAATGGCCGGAGCAAGGTGGTCGGACTTAGCTGGATCGGAGGTCAGGCGGTGGTTGATCGGAGCTACCCCGTTCTTTGGCCGGAATTTTGGTCGGAGCAGAATGAGTCAAGGACAGTTGTTTCTGAACGACAAAGCTGTGATAAAGATATTTCATCAAGGAAGTTAAGCTTGATTTCGACCGGAGAATGGCCAAAATCCAAAATAGATGAAAGTCCCCTTGATTGGCCTCTAACGGGCTCGGTGTCTTTGCCTTGCGTTCTTGTCCATTTGCCGACTGTGCTCACCTATTTGAGTGATTTCAAGCCTTGTCCATGAAGAATGCTAAGGTTGATTCGAATCGTAGCATGGTCGTTCCCTAGAATGGCTTAGAACCCGGTCCTTGGCCTAGGATGGCTTGAAATATGGACCGTGCGTTCCTTGCCTTTTGAGTGATGTTCTGGAACGACATTAAGCATTTATATTGAATGGTCTGAGTAGATTTGTCGAAACGCTGCCGGAGATAGGTCATGGCCGAAGATTTTCATATTGGCGCCTGTGTTCTCGGACGGGCCTCGGACGGTTCCTGGGACGCGTCCGGGTTTTCTCGGCACTGGGCCGGCTCTTCTCGGTACTCGGCACAACGGCCTCGGTCGCGTCCAGTAATTTTCAGGACGCGGCCAGGCTTTCTCGGTTCAGGCCTGATTTCCTCGGTCCATAGGTGTGGTTTCTTGGTCATAACTGTTTGTCCATCCTTTTTAGCTTTAATAACTCCCTTTAAGCTTGTTTTCTTGCTGAACCTCAAAATATCCTGTAGAGAAAACATGGGACTAACAAGTGAAAGTTGTCAAGATAAAACGGTTAATTTGGTGGGTTTAACTGTCTTTAGGGATCGTATAAATACACCCCATCAGATCACCCCACACTTATCCTTGTTCGTCCCGAACAATCTTAGGTAAAAGAGGCAAAACAAACTGTTTTATATATGAATGGTTAGATTGCTAGTCTAGACTTTTCCTATTCATGCATCACTTGATGTCAAAATAAAGTGTGATTAAAATTTAGAAGATAACTTAATATTTGTACCTCCGAGCCGTGATACAAACCAATTTGGATGAGTGGGAGATAGTCCTTTTTAGGTTCTTGTACGCACTCTTCGGACCAAGCTCGGGCTATATGGTTATCTTCCGTAGCTTTCTTTAGTACATGATTCGATTCGGGTTTCAACGCTTCGAGCTCTTTGATTTCTTGTGGAGACGGATGGCTTTTGAAGTGATTTGGTCTTTGACCTTTGATTTGGAATTGGAGTTTCTTCACTTTTGTTTTGGTTAAAACCTTCACATTACTGGCTTTTGGGCCATTGATTTGCTTCTTCGAGCTTTTCTTCTTTGTGACTTGCTAAACCATTTTTTGTGGGTCTTGGGAGGTCCAATCATCGCCCTAAAGCATATGGAAATACCTCCCCGCTCTCTCTCATCTTTGCTCTTTTGCGCGAGTCAATACGAGGGTCGCCCGTATATTTTCCCGGCTATTCGAACTAGAGATAGGACGGTTTGATTCCCGTCCCGCTCTTGCAAGATTTTGCATGGCGGAGTCCACTCAAAACTCAATTGAAACCCGAAGTTCTAACCTCCACTGACTTCAGATAACCATATAGTGAGACCCGGTCCTTTGAGTGCTTTTCAGACCTCTCTAGGACTTTTTCTATCAACTCCACATCCCTTTTTATCTTGGCACGAGAAGACAAATAAAAAGTTAAGTTCTAAAGTTTAAGTACAATTTATATCTCACAAGGACATGTATGAAGTCGGGTCCATCTATTTCACATCATGAAGCTCATATTCAAAGTGTTCAAAAAGGTAAAAACTAAAGAAAACATGCTAACTACTATATGCAAAGTTGATTTTCACCCCACACTTTTGAACAAGACCGTGCCTCGCGGCACGACTTAGTTCAAAAGCTGTTTTAAGCAAGTATTTACACAAAAAGAGATGACTTAAGGAAAAGGGAAGAATTTCTTTACTATACTCCTGGTGCTGGCCCGGTAAATGCTAGGTGCTGCCCGGCATTTTAGGACGCAGGGACCGGGTTTGCTCGGCGCAGCCCGGTACTCCGTGGGCGCTGACCCGGTATTTCTCGGACGTGACCGGCTGGCCCGTTCTTGTTCCCAAAACCGATTCCTACAAAATTAGTCATTCTCTCTATACACAAAAGGGTGAAAATTACTTAAAAACTGAAATTTAAATGACGGAAATTAAATGACTGAAAGTAAGATATTGTTGGGTTACCTCCCAACCAGTGCACTTGTTTAACGTCGTTGGCTCGACGATACCTTGTTTTACGTGGGGTCTGGTGGCTCGGCTAGGTCAAAATGTTGAGGTGTTAAGTCTATCTCGCCATGATAGTGTTTGACCCGCTGTCCATTTATCGTGAATTGGTTTCCATTTTCTGGGTTTTCTAGCTCGAGTGCTCCATGACTGTATACCTTAATTATTGTGAAGGGGCCAGTCCATCTAGATCTTAATTTCCCGGGCATCAACCGTAATCTCGAGGAAAAAACCAACACTTGTTGTCCTTCTTCAAATTGTCGCCGAAGAATGAACTTATCATGGTATATTTTCGTTCGTGCTTTGTAGTCTGTTTGGCTCTCATAAGCCTCGAGGCACAGCTCCTCAAGCTCGCACAACTGTAATTTCCTGTCGAACCCCGCTGCCTGTAAGTCTGGGTTGCACTTCTTCAGTGCCCAATAAGCCTTGTGCTCTAGCTCGACTGGTAAGTGACACGCCTTCCCATAGACCAACCGAAAAGGCGAGGTGCCTATCGGTGTCTTGTAGGCTGTCCTGTATGCCCAAAGTGCCTCATCTAACCGCTGGCTCCAATCTTTCCTGGTCGGGCCTACCATCTTTTCCAGAATTCCCTTAATTTCGCGGTTGGAGATCTCTGCTTGCCCATTCGTCTGGGGGTGATATGCAGTGGAAGTTCGGTGGTGAACATGGTAGTGCTTCAGTGTGGATGCCATCATTCGGTTGCAGAAGTGTGTTCCCTGATCACTGATAATGGCCTTAGGTACTCTGTACCTGCAAAAAATGTTAGTGCGCAAAAAGTCTATGACAGTTTTAGCATCATCACACCTAGTGGCCTTGGCCTCTACCCACTTGGACACATAGTCAACTGCAACTAAGATATAAGAATAGCCACATGAAACAGGAAAAGGACCCATAAAATCTATCCCCCAAATGTCAAACACATCATTCACTAGTATGGGGACCTGTGGCATCTCCTGTCTGGCCGAAATATTACCTACACGCTGGCATTTATCACATCTCTTACAATGGTTGTAGGCATCTCTAAAAACATGCGGCCAAAAGAAACCACTATCTAAAATCTTCCTAGCCGTCCTCCTAGGGACGAAATGGCCACCACATGCTAACTCATGGCAAAAGCTAATAACTGAAGCAATCTCATCATCGGGGATGCACCGTCTAAGAATCTGATCTACACCTATTTTCCACAAGTACGGATCATCCCACACATAGTATTTAGCATCATGCTTCAATTTCAAACACTGTGCCCTAGAATATGAGGGCGGGAACTTACCTCCTACCAGGTAGTTCACTAGGGGAGCGAACCATGGCATCTTACCCGAAATATCATACAAGTGCTCATCTGGAAACGTCTCGGTAATCTGCCCGGCATCCTCCTCTCGGACAAGGCGGCTCAAGTGATCGGCTACTGTGTTCTCTATGCCCTTCTTGTCCCTGATCTCCACGTCAAACTCCTGTAGGAGCAGGATCCACCTAATGAGCCTCGGCTTTGCCTCCTTCTTCGTCATCAAGTACCTAATAGCTGCATGGTCAGAATAGACAATAACTTTAGTACATAGCAAATAAGACCTGAATTTCTCCAAGGCAAAGACCACGGCTAGCAGCTCCTTCTCTGTGGTCGAATAGTTCTTCTGGGCCACGTCCAGTGTTCTCGAAGCGTAGTAGATTACCACGGGCTTCTTGTCCACCTTCTGACCAAGAACTGCTCCTACAGCATAATTACTCGCGTCACACATAATCTCAAAGGGCTGCGCCCAGTCCGGAGCTCTAATGATGGGCGTGCTGGTGAGGGCCTCTTTCAGCTCGTCAAATGCTGCCCTGCACTGATCTGTAAACTCAAAAGGAACATCTTTCTGCAAGAGGTTAGATAAAGGCAGCGCCTTTTTAGAGAAATCCTTTATGAATCTACGATAGAAACCAGCATGCCCTAGAAACGACTTAATGTCACGGACTGTAGAGGGATATGGAAGAGTAACAATCAAATCTATCTTAGCCTTGTCTACCTCTATACCCTCATGTGAGACAATGTGACCGAGTACTACTCCATGCGTAACCATAAAGTGACACTTTTCATAATTGAGTACCAAATTCATAGAAACACAACGTGCTAAAACTGTACTCAAATTATCTAAGCAGGCATCAAAAGTGTCACCGTGCACAGTAAAATCATCCATGAACACCTCTATGAATGAACCTATCATGTCAGAAAATATGCTAGTAACGACCCGCTGAAAAGTGCCGGGTGCGTTACACAAGCCAAAGGACATCCGGCGAAAAGCAAACGTACCGAATGGACATGTAAAGGTCGTCTTGTCCTGATCCTCGGGTGCTATGGGAATCTGATTATAGCAAGCTGGGCTGTGAAGGAAGTTAGTCACACCCAGTTTGGAAGATAGGTAGATTAGATTGTCGTGGGTCAAGGGTTTTGTAAGGAGGTCGGCAGGCTGCTCAGAGGTGTGGATTGGCGTTGGATGAATTGTTCCAGAGTTGACAAATTGTCGGACGAAGTGACAATCAATCTCGACGTGCTTCGTGCGTTCATGGAAGACGGGGTTTCGAGCAAGGTATATAGCGGACTGACTGTCACAAAATAAGGGCACCGGGCGGACGACTGGGATGTTCATATCAGTCAGGAGTCGCGTGAGCCAAACAATTTCACTGCAAGCGGAAGCCATGGAGCGGTATTCGGATTCGGCGGATGACCTAGAAACGACAGCTTGTTTCCTAGTTTTCCAAGAGACGACAGAGGAGCCAAGGAGCATGCAATATCCTGTGACCGAACGACGGGTGATTGGGCAACTTGCCCAGTCGGCGTCACAATAGCCAGTAAGACGTAAATTTGAAGTTGCTGAGAAGAGGATTCCTTGTGCTGGAGCCAATTTGATGTATCGAAGAAGGCGATGAGCGGCTTTCAGATGGTCGACTGTGGAAGTAGCCATGAATTGGCTTAAAGTATGGACTGCAAAGGCCAAGTCTGGACGCGTGATGGTGAGGTAAATGAGTTTTCCCACTAATTTTCTGTATATTGTAGGATCAGAAGTAGGGTGTGAAGTAGAATGGCTGAGACCATGTTTAGTTTCCAGTGGTGTTTTAACTGGTTTGGAGTCTGTGAAGCTGTGATCTGCCAGAATGTCAAGTGCATATTTTCTTTGGTTAATGAAAATACCTTCTTTTGATCTTGCAACTTCGATGCCAAGAAAATACTTTAAGTGGCCCAAGTCTTTGATTCGAAATTTGTGATGAATAAACTCCTTTATTTGGTTGATCAATGTTGGTGAGGTGCCTGTGAGAACAACATCATCAACATAGACTAGGAGGATGATGAATTGATTATCTTTCTTGAGGGTAAATAGAGAATAATCTTCTAGACTTTGTTGAAAACCAAAAGCAATAAGTGAATCACTGAAGCGAGAAAACCACTGGCGTGAGGCTTGCTTTAAGCCATATATGCTTTTGTGTAATTTGCAAACAAGGCCTTGTTGTTTTTCTGCTGAATAAAAACCAGGAGGGGTTAGCATGTAAACTTCTTCATGTAGATCACCATGTAAAAATGCATTATCTACGTCTAGTTGAAAGATAGGCCAATTCTTTGCCGCTGATATGGCTAATAAGCACCTAACAGTTGTCATCTTGGCAACTGGGGCAAATGTGTCGTGATAGTCAATTCCTTCTACTTGAGTATACCCTTTAGCTACTACTCGAGCCTTGTATCGTTCTATTGTGCCATCTGAATTGTATTTGACCCTGAATATCCATTTGCAGTCAATGGCATGTGCGTGAGGTGGTAGAGCGACAAGTGACCAGGTATTGTTATGTTCTAAGGCTAGGATTTCTTTATTCATGGCTGCGTCCCATAGTGGATTTTTGATAGCTTGTGCATATGTTTTAGGCTCCTTGTGAAGAGAAACTTGGCCAAGGAAATGTTTGTGAGCAGGGGAGCAGTGATCGTAGGATAAGACGTTGTTGATAGAATGAGGTGAGGTTTTGTAAGATGATCCAACTACGTAGTCTTTTTGCCAAGTAGGACGTTTATGTGATCTTGTAGATTTTCGTAATGGAATGACAGGTTCATGGCTTGGATTTGTGATTGCTGGTGGAGCAGGGGAATCAGCGGATGTAGGGAAGAAATTGGTAGAGGAGCTAGCTGAATCTGGAGAAGCATCTGGGACTGATGCAACAGGAGATGTGATGATGGCAGTGGGAACTTGATTTTCATCAAGAGAATAGGTACATTGATCATCAAATAAAGTGTCATGGAAATCCAATATAGGTGCTACTGTAGTTTGAACTTTGTCTGTAGAAGTTCCTTTCTCTGAAAATCTTTGTTCTGCATACGGAAATATTTCTTCATAGAATATGACGTTTCTGCTGACTAGAACTTTATGTGATTGTAGGCAATAAACCTTATATCCTTTCTGGCCATACGGATAGCCAAGAAAAACACATGGGCTGGCTCGTGGGTCAAATTTGTCTCTGAGTATGTTGGAGGTGCTCACATAGCAAAGGTAGCCAAAGACTTTCAGATTATCAATAGAAGGGGGACGACCGAAGATAGCTTCATAAGGGCTCATACCCTTTAATAAGGTGGTGGGAGTTCGATTAACCAAATAAGTGGCTGTAAGTAAACAGTCACCCCAGAAAACCTTAGGAATATTGGACTGGAATCTGAGAGCTCTTGCTACATCCAATAGGTGTCTGTGTTTACGTTCGACGATGCCGTTCTGCTGTGGAGTGTAAGCACAAGAGCTTTGGTGGATGCAACCTTTTGATTTCAAGTAAGTGCTCAGTTTGTTGTTAAAAAATTCCCCTCCATTGTCTGATCGGAGAACTTTGATTTTGTGACCAAACTGAGTAGTAACAAATTCAAAGAATTGTATGATAAGTGTAGGAACTTCACTCTTAGCCTTTAAAAGGTAAGTCCATGTGCATCGAGACTTGTCATCAACGATAGTGAGGAAGTATTGGCAGCCACTCATAGTAGGGACATTAAACGGCCCCCAAACATCACAATGAATCATGTCAAAAATGTTTTCTGACAAATGAGTGCTAGAAGAAAACTGAAGTTTACTTTGCTTTGAAAGATGACAAGTAGGACAATGTTTGCAAATGTCTTTTGTGCTGATGCCAGGTACATGTTTATGTAGGAAGGTCCTCATTTTATCAAAAGGCATGTGCCCCATACGAAGATGCCAAATATTTGGGGAAGTGTCCTTACTGACTGCTGATGCAACAAGTCCTGGTGGCAATGAATGGGCAGTTTGCAACAGGTAAAGGCCTCCTTTAAATTTACCAATCTCTAGGATAGTCTTCTTTGCTAAGTCCTGTACAAGGCAACTGGTTTCAGTGAAGGTGACAGTGCATTTGTTGTTTCTGGATAATTTGCCAACTGATAAGAGATTGAATCTGAAACTGGGAACCAATAGAACATTGTGTAGGATCAAATCAGGGGTTAAGGCACATTTTCCTGCTGTAATAACTACGAATGATGAGCCATCAGGCAGACTGATTTTGCATTCTTTGACCAACTGATACGTGTCAAAGAGTAAATGTTCATCACAGACAAAATGATCTGTAGCGCCACTATCAATAATCCATGAATATTGTGTAAGAGAGCTGGAGGTTAAGCCACAAATACCTGCCATGTGACACTGGGTATCTGTTGTGCTAGTAGAGCCTTGTTTAAGCATTGTAAGGATCTGGTTGATCTGTTCATTTGTGAAAGGGTTAGTGACATTTGGAATATTGTGAGTGTGATTAGAGGAACCTGAATGGATAGTTTGAGGTGTAGTGTTGTCGTCAGTGTTGATTGAAGCGTTGTTGGCCGTTTTTACGCCAGTCTGTCTTCCTTTGTATAGTTTTTGTCCTTGAGGATATCCATGAATTTTATAGCAAGTTTCTTTTGTGTGGCCAGGTTGTTGACAATGAGTGCAGAATGGTCGTTGCCTTGGCTTATTGTGTGTGTTATGGCTGGCATCATAAGGCCTGGAAACAGCTTGGTAAGGTTGGGAGAAATGCTGAGGATTGCTTGACTGTGGAGCAAACTGCTGAGTTTTGAAGGTCTGTCTAGGAGACTGATGGTTGTTGGTGAACATGGCTGAAGCCTCGGAGGGAACTTGCTTTGTCATATTTCTTTCAGCCTCATGGCTAGAAACTCTGTCGAAAACGACGTTAAGCTGAGGTAATGTCTCGAGAGCTAAAATGTGGGTTCTGATTTGAGCTAGTGATTCATTCAAGCCCATGAGGAATTTCATCACTTTATTTTCATGGGATTCTCTTGCACTGTCTTGGCAGCGAACACATTCATCAGAGAGAGAGCATCCTCGGCGTTCTCTCATGGCATCAAGTTCTCTCCACAGTCCACATAGAGCTTCAAAATATTTTGCGACCGTCATTGTGCCTTGCATGAGATTAGCTATCTCTTGTTGGAGAGCAAATTTCCTTGACAGGTTTGAGCCAGCGTACATCATATGGAGACAGTTCGAAGCATCGGCGACATCAGTGGAATCCAGAATTTGACCCGTGACATCTGGAGAAACCGAGCACAGCAACCACGACATGATCACATCGTTGCAGCGTTGCCATCTCGCTTTCAGATTTGGATCAGTGGGCATCGGGTGGTCACCTTCCACAAAACCAAGTTTGAGTCTTGCGGACAAGGCAATTCTCATGGCTTTCTTCCATTTAACGAAGTTGTCTCTGCCGGTGAGGATTTCGCCAACGATGGAGTTACCGGTGATTTCATTATTGTTGACATGATAGACATCATCAGTGATAAGAACAGTGCCCGGAGGTGTTACAGTGGTAGACGTGGTGGATGAATTCTCAGTATTGGCCATGGATTAATGGAACAATGATCGGAGAAGAAAAAAAAACCAGATGAGTGCACACGAAAAAGAGAGCTTACAGTCCAGGTGATCGACTTGCTCTGATACCATGTTGATAAACTGAGAAAGATCAAGAGAATTGGTGAACTTGATCAGTCTGAGGAAAGTGAAAAAGGAATGCACTGATTGTATATTTGATTGAATGAAATTACAGAGGGGGTTTAACTATATATACAGTTAAGAAGAATGTATAAAGACAGGGGAATAGGAAGGACCAAAAGGCATATTGCATATGAGGCCTTGAAGTGTAATTAAGTCCAATAATATCTACATATAACAAGATGTGACATGTAACTGATGATTTCAAATAGAATAAAAAGATCTTCAAACAAATAAATTAGTTATCAAACCTCTCAGAAAAACTTCAACACGCTTTACAACATCCAATGACCTGTTTTATATCACTTCTTCGACCGACGTCAAAATCTGCTCTTTCAACTTCTCCAACTTTTGATAATAGCTCATCATCTCACTAAACTGCTGCCATTGATCAATGAAATATCGATTTTGATTGTTGTTCAAATTCGTGTCAGGGGTGGATCCACATGGTGGGGAGGGGGGCACCCGCCCTGGTCGATTTTCCGATTTTCCATTAATACTAGTCTAATTCGATGTATTTTGAATGATTTTTACATCTCGCCCCAGTCATTTTGATTATATGCCCCCTCTAGTATGAAAATAAATTGCTAGATCCGCCCCCGGTCCGAAAATATTTATCTCGCCCCCGGTCCAAAAAATTCCTGGATCCACCCCTGATTCGTGCTATACGTTAACTTTGTAGACTAAGCTAGTAGGACAGCTTCTCTTGTTCTCTCGTCTGCAAAGCTTCAAGGTCTTCAATGGAGAATTCTTCAAGTAACATCTTCAAGGAAAGAAAGATGAAATTGTCGGATGATTTGAATTGCTTAATCGCTTTCCAAAATTGATATTTCGCCCTTATCAATAAGCCTATGGTTACCGCAAAGTTCGAAGCGAGATAAGACAAATCAACACTTCTAATCTCGGCTAGAGATTTAGAAGTAGTTTAGGGTTTGAATAATTAGAAAACAAATAGTGTTTTTCTCTGAACATTTCTGTATATTTTTATCTCACTACTAATTTTGCGTAAATTTCCGATGTCAGTAAAACGTCGGAAAAATGACGGAAAATTGACTGAAAAATCTGAATTTCCGTCAATTTTCCATCAACGATAATGGTGACAGAAATTTTCCCGACGGTAAAAAGGTTCCGTTGACATTTCGTCATTTAATTCCGTCAATGTACCGAGGATATTCCGTCAATGTTCCGTTAATTCTAATTCCGTCGTCAATCAGACATGTATCCGTTGAAATTCTCCGTTAAAATACTGTCTGAATTTCGTCAATAGTATTTTCCGTCTATATTCATACACATTTCCGTTTTCAAGATTTTGCGTCTATCGTCTGTCTACATTCCGTCATTTTAGTTTTCCGTCTAAATTCCGTCCATGTTCCATTAATATTATATTCCGTCATTAGTCCGTCTTAATTCCGTAATAACAGTTTCGTCCATTTTCCATCTTCCTTCCATCAATAACGTTTCCGTCAATATTCCATCGATATGCCATCTATTAGGAAACCATCAACTTTCCGTCATTCTCACGCTACTCAGCTTTTCGTTATTGTTCCGGCAAAATTCCGCCACACAATATTATCGGCGATATTCCATCAAAATTCCGTCAATTATATTCCATAGAAATTCCGTCATCCTTATTTCCGTCTACATGTCGTCATTTTTCTGTCACAATTGTAAATTTCCTATTTTTTGAATTACATCCCGTGATTAAAATGTTTATATTTCCTATTTTTCAGTTATATTTAATTTAATATTATTTCAAATATTAAATTCGAAATTTCCATATTTAATTAGAAAATGACGAGTCAAATAAATATAACACAGAAGTCTAGTCAACTAAAATTAAAATGTCTACTCTCTGCGGTTGTCTTCATGGGATCCCTGATTAGACGGACAACGGTTGTTTCCATTCGGGCTTTGACTGGAAGGCGGTTGGTATCCTGGAGTAGTAAGCATCCTCATCAAAGCAGCCTGCATTTGCATCATTTGATCTATGCTTTCCTTCATGGCCTCCTGTCGGGATTCCATGTGCCTTAGATCAGCCTCCTGTCGGGATTCCATGCGCTCTAAACGCGGCATCAGCTCTTAAGTGTACTTGTCCGATGATTGGGCCCTCGATCTGTGCGAGTTGGCACACGACTGGCTGCCTGTTGAAGAGAACTTGTCCGACACCAATGTCTTTGCAGGGCCATACAGATACGGTATCCCCGACCTCGGGTGAACCCCCATGACAGTTGCAGTGGCCTCTACCAGCTTATCCTCTGGTACCCTTTCATCTGCGACGCAATCCTTCAGGACCAGATATTGAGCATCAGCAAGTTGTTTCTGCACATTTGTACAAATGAAACAAAAAATTTTGAATATAGGAAACAAATGTAATAATAAAATACAATAAGAAACATATTAGTTGGCAATACTGATAATAAAATATAATCAGATAAACAAATGTAATAAACAATATAATTTGGTAAGTGTAATACCTTTCTGTTCTCCGCGTCGGGTATCAAATACGTCCCATCCTTCCGCTTGTATTTCTTGTCAAACATATCAGTTGGCAAGACTTGTCTTTGATTATCCTTTTCCTGCAAATTTAATGATAAATGTGTTATAATAAATAATATTGAAAATTGAATTATTTTTTAAATAGTATGTATTACCATCTTCACAAAGTGATAGTGTGCTGGTCTAGACCCAAATGCGTGCAAGACTGGGCCGTTTATGGCATGCTGGGCAGAATAAGTTTGCTTGTTCTTTTCACTGTGGGCTATGAATGCTGGGTCCGTGTTAAATCGAGCTCTTCCCGCAGCTTTGTGATCTTCGGTCAATCATTTTGGGCCTTTAGTCTTCCCGGATCGCAAGACTCTCTATGTATCTTGTAGAATTCTAGCCGCCTTCTTCCTAAAGTTGGCCTCGATTTGGTCGGTGTGGATCGGATCCCACCGGTACAAGCTCTACATGTACATTACATAGTTGTGTTACGAACAATTTAATACAAATACAAAAGTATGTAATAAAAAACAAATGAAAAATTACGCAACTAATACAATTTTAATACATTTTACCTTAAAGTGTCGAAACCACTTCACCGGAGCTTGTGGATCACACGTCCCCATTGTCGTCCAACCAACCTAAAAACCACGTCCAATACATTGAAGCCCGATTTTGTTAACAGCTGAAGGGGGTCAAAGCTGGAAAAAATAATACAAGGTGTAACATTTACAATATGGTTAGTATAAACAAGCTGCACAAATATATGTACAATAAAAGTACTCACAAATATAAACAAGCTGCACAAAGTACTCCCCAACAGGAGTGATCCAAGGTTGATCATCATGTGACATCGAACCCAACAATGTCTCCTCAATGGGTCTGCCACCGGCCGAAGTCCCTTCTCTAACGAACTCTGTCCGATTTGTGTCATCATGATCGCCATCATATGCCAAAGGTGAGTCCCTCCCTTCGGCTCCCTCATCAACCTCCCTGTTCCCCGCCACCAAATTCAACAGTTCGTCGAAGTCGTAATCATCCGCTTCAGGTAAGGTTCTGTCTTCATCCATCGGATCAAGGGTAGGCTCCGGTACATGCATAGAAGGCCTATAAAGGTCTGGACTTGGACGTCTGTCCCCGGTTGACGATGGTGTACGTTGCCTGTCCTCACCCCCTTGTCTCACAGGGGTAGGATCCTGTACCGGAACAGAAGGTCTGTACACATCTCGATTTTGACTGGTGTCCCCAGTTGAAGGCCGTTGTTGCATGTCCTGGCTCAACTGTCTTGGTTGGCGTATGTCAAATAGCCGCGTTTGTGATGAAGTCCCAGTACCTCTACCAGCCACGGTATTCCTTTTACCGGGTACATTTTGCTTGATTGGTTCTATTTACCTTGCCACAAAATTTAAATCAGTATTTTAAAAACACAAATAGACCACACTGTTGGCAAACTAACAGCAAGGGAACACAAATTGTTTTGTGTATCAACAATTTCAATCAAAGCAGCAAGTATTCGAGTATCTGTATGACAAAATTTAATTGAACCCAAATTGCGAGTCAAACGTGCCCGAATACAGCTTACACAGTCAAACAAACACAATTTGTCAACCAACCATTTTGGAAGATTTTTATTCAGTACAATCTACCATACAAACAAACAAACAAGAACAAACGCCGAACAAACAAAATTGCTTCTGAAATCGGACACACGCGCATATCATTCGACACACTTTTGATACAATTTGGGGTTGAACAAACAAACAATCGCAGCCGGATAGGAGAAAGACACGCACTTTATACAACAAACAAACGCCGACCAATCTATCAGACACACGCGCTTTGGACGTGAACAAACGCAGCCACGGAAGCTAACTTACAGAAATCAAGCTGACGGGAGAAAGAAGACGACTTTTCCTTACCTGGGCAACGAAACTTGTTTCTGCAATCGGCCAAAATAAGTTGAAGAACCCGGCGGAGTACTATAGATGATTGTGTTGGAAGACGGATTATGAGGGTTTTCTACTGATGCATGTAATTTCAATTCGTAAACACATATTTAATTAGTCGAATTTAGGTAAATATTATTACTTGTTTAGGCGGGCGAATACGACGGGGCATTTTTTAGATAGGAATACGACAACGCTTTTTCAACTAAGCGCTGTCTACATTCACATATGACAGCGCTTAACCTATTAAGCGCTGTCGTATATGTTAATTAATACGTCGCATATATATGAGTTTTGGTGATTTTCTACGGCGCTTATACAGTAAGCGCTGTCTTACGTGTGATATATAAAAGCACCTTACCAGTAAAGCGCTGCATTTTGTTTACATTAACACAGCGTTTACAGACGAAGTGCTGTTTCTGACATCCTTTACACAGCGCATATATATTAAGCACTGTATACTTATCATTTTTTCATAAAATTACATTACACGAAACGTTCCAGCCCTTTGCATTTACTAAAAACAAAAGTAATGATTACAAATACAAATTATTTTTTTCTTACTGAATATTTATTGATTGATTTTTATTTACAATTTATTGAACATGCAAAACATACAGTAACTGTATTTGGAATATCTTGATTAATTCACGACGATTCGTCAGACTCTTCTTCAGTAACTGGAATATCAGCTACGTGCTCGTCGTTGCCGTCTTCTTCGGTGTACTCGTAAACCTCATCATCAGTGAGGTTCCCGTACGATCCAATTTCGTTGACCAATACAGAGAGTTCAGTTCCCATTTGACCCTCATCTTGGAACGGAACATTTGCTACTTCCATGTCGATTGTGTTTGTTGGTTTCACATGACAAATTGAAACCCAACCCTGATTATTTTGTCCAGCTAATCCCGGAAACATCACATAGTAAACTTGCACCGCTTGCCGGGCAAGAATGTAAGGGTCGTAATGGGGGTAGGGTCTATGAGTGTTCACGATGACAATCCCATTAGACGGGTATGACCTAACAAATTGAGGGTCGTACCAATGACACTTGAACAAGACAACCTTTAGGTGATGGTTGGTTCTACATCTCATATGAATTATTTCTTCAATCACCCTGTAGTAGTGTGTACTCTCTATTCCTTTCACATAAACATGACTATTCACCGTGTTCCTCCCTTCACCATGGCTTTTCATGTGAAATTTGTAATTGTTCACTTTGTATGTCGCCGAACATGCAACATCGGATTGAAATCCAGCGGACAAGTAGTGAATCCAGTGTGGTAGTGCTAATGTTTCTCCAAGCTCCCAAACCTGAACATAATATTTTGGGTGAACATGAAAGTGCAAGTACAGTTTAATTTTCTACATAATGAAACGAAATTTGAATTGATTACACTTACATGGGAATACAGCCATTCTGGAAATTCCTTTAATATAGCATTGTATATTTGCTGATCATTGAATCGTGAGCGTCTTTGTCTTAAGCCGGTCTCAAATAACGCCAAATATTGTTCAAGTTCAGGACTGTTGCTAAAGATGTAATGAGTTGCCTTTTTAAATTCTCGGCTGTCTAATACCGTCCTTTTAATTTTGCTGCCAGCAACTCCTGGATAATTGTAAATAGAAATCTGGGGATCCTTGAAATCTGATGTCGCTACTTCATTTTGTTGGTAGCGTATACCGGTCGTTGTTAACTCCAGATCTAGGTAGTCGGATCCCAAATACAAAGTCTCCAGTTGTATGTATGCGTTAACAATACTGGCTTCCACCTCAGCTCTGTTTCCCTTTTGGCCCAACTGTTTAAGACGATAGATGAAACGCTCAAAGGGATACATCCAAGGGTAGTGTACTAGTCCACCAAGTAGGACCTCATCAGCCAAATGAATTGGTAGGTGTTCCATTGAGTCGAAAAATGAAGGGGGAAATATTGTCTCCAGCTTACACAGTGTGACCGATATGTTGTTTTGCCAATGTTCCATTCGCTCAATGTGAAAGGAAGAAGCACAGATATCTCGGAAAAATGTACACAACTCGGAAACAGATTCCTAGATCTATTTTGGTAAAAAACCCTTAAAAGCAAACGGCATGAGTCACTCGATGAATACGTGTGCGTCGTGTGACTTGTAACCTACTAATTTTAGTGCACTCAAATCTACTTTATTCCCCAAATTAGATGAAAATCCATCAGGAAACTTCAGAGACTTCACCCAAATAAGAACAAGATTTTGTTGTTCTATTGTAAGCTGATACTTACCCTTATTCGCTACCAAACAACCGTGGTAAGTATTCAGTTCCAATTCTGGTCTTCGACAGTACCACCCATTATCTTTTCTGCACTTCACATCGTCATCTTTTGTTTTCCCCTTTACATCCATGATGGTGTTGAATAAATTCTCGAAAATATTATTTTTAATGTGCATGACGTCTAGATTATGTATAAGCTTCACGTCCACCCAGTAAGGTAGTTCCCAAAAAATGGATTTCTTTGTCCAGTTGTGTTCCACCCAGAGCCGTCGAAAACCTCATTGATACGTTGTTCCCATATATATTTTAAGTTTCTAACCCTGGCATAAACTTCTTGACCTGATCAAAATTGGATTGGACCGTCAAAGTCTGTTTGATCTCTGTAGAAATTCCTTGCATTACCCCGATATGGATGATGTTCTGATAAAAATCGTCTATGACAGCCAAAATACGACACTTTTCTTCTGTTCTTCAACACGAATGTCTTCGTGTCGTCCATACAGTAGGGGCAACTGAGTTTTCCTTGAGTTAACCACCGCGATAACATTGCATATGCAGGGAAATCAGATACAGTCCACATGAGAGCTGCCCTCAATGTAAAACTCTGTTTGCGATTAGCATCGTAAGTGTCGACCCCAACATTCCAAAGATTTACCAAGTCATCAATAAGAGGCCTTCGATATATGTCCAAACGCTTCTTTGAATTAGACGGCCCATGGATTAGTATAGTTAACCAAATGAATCTCGTGTTCATGCACAACCACGGTGGTAAGTTGTAGGGTGTTACCATGACAGGTCAAACGGAGTATTGTTTAGTGGACATACCCCATGGATTAAATCCATCTGCATAATCCCAATCTTACATTACGTGGCTCTGATGCAAAGTTTGGATGACACCGATCAAAATGCTTCCAAGATTGTCCGTCCGAAGAACGAACCATGCGATGCACGTCTGCTCTAGGTGAAGCATGCCAGGATATTTCTTTTGCCAGACTTTGCGATAAAAAAAGTCTCTGTAATCGCGGTATAATCGGCAAGTTAAACATTTGGCGTCTCGCATTTCGTCGGTACAATGAAGAACTTTCTGCGCGTCTTGGACGATGATATCTTTGTTCGGAGTAGAAATGACAAACTTTCATACTTTCATCACAGCCGTAGTAAATCATACACCCCCCGAAGCAAACGTCAATCCGTTGGTACCCCATTCCGAGATCAGCTACGAGTTTTTTTTGACTATTTGAAAGAAGATGGGATCTTATTCTCCCCCCAATTAGATTTTTCATCGTTCCACATACAACGTTAAATGCGCCTTCGGATAATCCGTAGTGAGCTTTTGTTGCCAGCATTTTAATGTTAATCAAAAGCTCCGTCCTTGTCGTGCAACCTTCGTAAGCTGGCTCCGAACTTGAATTTAAGAGATTGAAGATTCTATTTGCTTCGAAATTCTCTGTTTGATGTTCACCAAAGTTCGACGACTCGGGAATATCAGCAGGACTGGCAAAATTAGGAACCATCTCGGGGAAGGCCGCATGACTCCAAATGTCTTCTTCAGAATCAAGAAGTGGGTCAATTGTGGTTGGTTCAGCTATGGTGGGGCAAGTATTTACGTACTGCATTTCAACAAGATCTTTGCCGTGTAAGGTCCAATTGAAGTAGTTTGGTGTGAAACCGTATTTGTACAAATGCTCCTCCATCATTCTTAAATTGATGAATCAGTGGTTTTTGCATTTCGTACATGGACAGCGGATTGTGTTGTCGCTGGAAAGAAAACCTTTTGACACAGCTGTTTCAATAAAATCATTGACTCCGGCGATGAAAACATCATTAATGATGACTGATGGACCATAATTGTATGAATCATAAACACAGTTAAACCCACCAAATTAGACACTTTGTCTATTTAACTTTTGCTTGTTAGTTCCGATATTTATCTACATGGTATTTTGAAGTCTAGAGAGAATACATGCTAAGGAGGACTTTTAAAGCTGAATATGAATTACGAGTCATTCCAGGTCACGACCAAATTCTAACTTTCAAGAACCGGACGTGGAATCACTCAAAACAAGTCCAACCGAAGAGCAACTAGAGTCAGTTCGGATCTGAAAGGACCGATGGCTTTTTGGGATAAGCTCACAAAACACACTCCACCACTCCCCTTCCTCCACATGGGCGGCGGCTAAAGGCTCCTCCTCTCCTTGCATGCCACATGGGGGGCGGCTAGATGAGATGATGACATCACCCGATGGCTTTGAGCTCCTTCTCCCATCTCTTGCCAAGTGGATTCTCCTCCTCCACATCTTCTCCTCTTCATGGCCTATAAATAGAGCTCATCTTTTCACTTGTAAAATCATCCCATCTCATTCCAACATCACAAACCACAAGTTAGTGAGAGAAGCTCTCACTTCTCTCTAGAGTTTGGGAACTAATCATGTAATCACTTTACTTTGGAATCGAAGCTTTAGCACTTTCAACAATTTTTGTAAGCACTCTCATCTTTACTTTACTGTCTTTTCAATTCAGCAACTTTACTTTCCTGTCTTTACTTTCGAAAACTTTATTTTCTATCTTTCAAAACCTTTACTTTTCAAGCACTTAGTTATGATGTCCTGTTCCATGAGTATTCGTAGCTAAACCCTTCATTCGGTTGAAGGGGTGTACTTGTACCATACAATGTTTTAGACCATACTCTTAGTGCCGCTATGTGTTCAAAACTTGTTCTATGTGCCACATATTAGGTTAGAACTTCCAAGGTTGAGTGGATGCTTTAACGGGCAAAGCTCTTCCGTGGGGTTCGTGAACATACTCGGGTAAGTGGATGCTTTAACGGGCAAAGCTTATCTGAGGAGTTCGACCTCCTTTAAAAAACCATTTGGTTGATCGTAACTGAAGATCAAATGGATGCACGTAAGGCTAAGATACTTCGAAATGAGGAATTAGTCTAAATAGAACAAGTGTTCTAAACGATGTTGCAAGTCTTGTGCTAGAAATAGCCTTGATTCATCTTTGAACACTTAGTATGATCATTAGAGGTCAATGATAAACAGACTATGATACAAGGCCCCTAAAACCGAATGCTTTCCTTTAATTGTACAATCAACTGTTACTTTACCTTTCAGTACTAAAATCACAACCAACCCACGCTACTCTCAGTACTAAAATCACAACCAACCCCCAACTGTCCTACTTAAAGAACAACTATTCACCTGACTCCCTTGGGTTCGACCCCTACTTACCCTTTACTACCCACTAGTAGAGTACGAGTAGCGGAGATATAAATTTGTTTTTGCACAGAGAACATCGCACCTTAACGACAGTGCGGTGGGCTCCGTCAATGACTCCCCATGAGCACGAGCTGCGTACATCCATCTCCTTTCGTGATATAAATATGCCATGTATACTAATATGCGGTATGATTGTAAGGGAAACTAAAATAGAGTACCTCACGTCGTATCTGGGTTGAAGCAAATATCAGCACAGGTGGTCTGTCAAAATTGAAGCTTGCCTTAATTCCTTGGACATTGCAAACAAGCCATTGCGTAAAATTGGAACAATTGACTTTAAGCGTGACTATAGAAAGATGGTGGGAATACATTTGTCTATTGCAAATTTCCATATTTATATAGGACATTTGCAAACTTTATTGACGGAATGGTAATGGATTGGTGATGATAAATATTCCGTCAACGCAGCGGGACCTTTCCGTCACTAGGTGATGGAATTACAACGAATTGTCGACGATTTTGTACTAGGTGAAAACTTGTCGGTACATTTATTCACCAAAAAGACAGCACCGTTACGAGGCGTCGTTGTATGGAACTAAAAGACAACGCTTATGAAGGAAGCCCCGTTGTATGACAACAAAAGACAACGCGAAGTTAGGAAGCGCCGTTGTATTTCTCAAAAAGACGGCGCTCACCCAGTAAGCGATGTGGTTGTCATTAGTTGATTTCAAAATAATTCCGTTATAATTGAGGTGAATTTCCGTTTCGGGTGACGGTAAAATGACGGAATATAGACGTAGATAAGAAATTCTTGTGCTACGAGTTTTTTCTTTTAAAGATATTATTTGATTGCTTGTGCAGGTCAGTCAACCACATTATATGGTTATGTTTTATGAACAGATCCATTCTATTCTCATCCATCTTCTTCATAATTTCTCTCTCAAGATGAGCGAAAAATTCTAAAGAATACGGAGGAAAACAGAATGGAGCTGATCATGAAACATAACCAAATAATGTGGTTGACTGACCTACACAAAAAATCCAAAAAGATCTTTAAAATAAAAAACTCAAAGCACAAGAAACAAGCGTACATTTGGTAAAATTGGAACACTTGATCGTAAGCGTGAATATAGAAAAATGGTGAGAATACATATGTGTATTGCAAATGTCCATATTTATATTACAGGTTGTATGTTTCTGTAGGTCAGAAGGTCATAATTAAAATACATATTCCGTCAACACAGCAGGTTCATTCCGTCACTCAGTGATGGAATTTCAACGAATTTTCGACAAAAATTTTACAACGGATAATGAACGGTCCATTTATTTGCCATCGGATATATATTAAATGGTGATGACAATTAACGGTCCATTTATTTTAAAATGGAAATATAAAATTTATTTCCCGACGAATTTGCACAATTTACAAAGGAGATATATTAAAGGTACATTTTTTCAGAAACGCTGTTGTACTGAAGTTTAGACATCACTTATATGTTAAGTGCCGTTGTATGTGACCAACACACAGCGCCTATCTATTAATCGCTGTGACGGGAAAGTGATGGAATATAGACGTAAAATAGAATTTATTGCGTCATAATTGCGGTGCATTTCCATTTTCGGTAGGCTGACATGTAAAGTTAGACTGAATAAATCTGTCATATATCCGTCAATTGTCCATCATCACTATGGGAAATTCCGTCAATTTTCTGTCATTGTACCGTTTAAAGTGACTGACTGTTAATGTAAGGTTGATGTAAATTGTGTCGGTACTACAAGTTAAAAAGTCCACCTATAACGCTCAATAATGCTTGTACATGAATAGCAAAACAATGTTACTAAATTGCATTTTTGTATGAAGGTTAGAACACGAAGTGTAACAAACTTATTTCATTCAAACAACAAATTTGTTTAACACAAACAGAAGTTACATTAATATGTTGAACATAATTTCAAACACTTTACGTTCCTACTGTCCCAGAAGACCCATGCGTTGATGGCTTGTCCACTTCTTGATCACCTGGATGTGGCTTTGAAGACTGACTTTGTATACTGGATTCTTTTTCGTGTCTGTATTTTTCCCAACTAAAGCTATGATCTCCTACACATTCAGAGCCGTTATGACAAGAATATATAAAATCTTGAGCGGATCAAACATACCCTTCAGAACCGCTGGATTCATCTTCGGACGACGAAGCAAATATACGTTCAACTTCAGAACCGTCACTCATCGTTACAAATTATTGGAATGAAGTTTTAGATACGAACTTGTACGTGCTTTTATATAGTGCAGAGGATCTTGGGTTCCGTCATCTTGCCGTTAGTAATTCGGTTCCCATTATTAGAAAGCGTTTTATAAAGAAGCGCTTTGTTAGTTCATGTGTTTAACAACGCTTATTTACTATGCGTTGTAATAGTGATATGGTTAACAACGCTTATCTAAAAACGATGTTGTACGGATATTGTAGACAGCGCTTAGATAAGAAGCGCCATTGTATAGCACCGAAAGACAGCGCCTACTTACTAAGAGGTGTGGTAGTCATTAGTTTTGACAGCCCCTGAATTAAAAGCGCTGTCGTATATTAGAAATGGGTAATGAGTTATTTACGTTTATTTACTCACCAAAAAAACTCTCCACATACTCACACACTCTGATAACCTGATTCACCTCGCCTTCGAATTGTTACTGCCAACTTAGCCTGCCTAAGCATACAACACGATTTCTCGTTCGCTCAGGTATGTCGATTTAAGTTTCCATTTACACTTGTGTCCCATGTCGCCGTCCAAGTAAATGTTTAGGTTTCCGACTGGCGTCCGGCAAATTATTTACGATTCCGTATTGATGGAACCTTAGATTTGGATTTTTTTTGTTACGATAGCCAGTTGTTGAGATTCTATTGTCCCTAGTTGACTCCACCGATTCCCGATTCAATTGTGTGAAGCATATGGTTAGGAATTTGTGTATTATATTGTACAGACTTATGCATTTGTTAGGAATTGAGTATTGCATTATACTGTAGTTTATGTAATTTGTTATTTTTCGAAGGAAGATGGTTAGCAAAAGTGGCATGGAGGGAGGCTCATCATCAAACCGTAAGAGCAGGGGCCAACCCGTATGACGAAACTTATGGAGCAGCATAAGGATGGGAGTAAATAGCAGGTGACGATTGAGGCAGATGGAACAATTCGCGGTGAACAAAGGACATCTTTCAGAACATTCATTGGTAATTAAATAATATGTTCTGTATTTGTTTATGCAGTGAATAACAAGTTTTTGTGTTTTTAAAATATATAATATGTTCTGTATTTGCTGGAACAGTTGCTAAATCTCGAGTGCCAATTACATAAGAAACCTGGAAGCTGGTACCTAAAGAGCTTAGGGATACCGTGTGGGATGAGACGCTGGTATGTTTTAAATAGAAAAACGCCTGATAGATTCTGCATGTATAAAAGTATTTATCATTTTTTGTTTACATTTGTAGAGATGCTTTGATGTGCCCCAAAATGATAAGACTATTAAGTTGAGGAAGAAGGAGATGCGCGACGCCGCTGTTATGTGGAGAAATTTCAAGAGCGAACTCGCAAATCTATACATCTTTGGGTCGAAACAAGGACATGACCCAAGAGAGATGTATTCTTACATTAATCTAGAGCACTGGAGGAGGTTCGTGGAATAGCGCTCGACTCCCGAGGCACTGCAACTTAGGGAGAAGAACATTGCTCGTGCAAAATCAAACAAGTTCCAGCATACATTGTCTCAAGGCGGGTACAATAAGGCGAGGGCGGATATCGTCGCAGCAAAGAAAGTGGAGACGGAGGCTCAAGGGTTAACATCGCCTGGGGATGAGCCTGTAATCCAGGTTGAGAGGCATGCATGAGGTATGGCTGAAGGGTCATATCCGAAAGAATAAAGAGTACGTGAATGAGTCTATGAGAGAGGTGGCAGAAAAAATTGTAAGTTGTTTGTACAAAGCAAATTAGTCAAAAGTTCATGACTTATTTGTGATAACGATGGACGTAAAATGATTGATAATAGGAACAATTGGAAGAGCAGGCCAGACATGGATTATTTACGTCCCAGGGTTGAAGAGACATATTGACGGAGGCTACATGGAAGGAAGAGTACCCTGGACGCACACGTGGAGTCGGTAGTTTTGTAGGTTGGATGGAGGTATTCGGAAAGTAGTCTTTTTCATCATTAACATGATCCACAGTTACATCGCAAGCGCCGATGATTCAGATCCATCGTAGGGGTTCCAATCCAGACCCCTTTGGAGATATACCTGAGGTATTATGCAGTAGTTGCATGAGAAACAAATTAAGGTGTATGGTGTTCATTCAAAACGCATGTTCACGATTGAATTTTTTTTTCAAATATCAGGTTGGGAAGAAATGCTTAATGCACGTGGAAGGAGATTTGGATCAGAGATTGGTAATCGTGGCACTTGGCAAAGTGATGGAAGGATGAATCATGCAATATCAAGAGTTGGATGATGATATGGTGAAGGTGATTGTAGACGAGGCGCTTGAACCATGGAGGGAGCTGCCAAAGAAGTTTGGCAATATGGAGAAAATATCGGATGCATTGGGTGGTTTTGTGGGATGGCCGAAATCTCTAGTACGCATTGATGAAAAGGTAACTACGTACATTCATGTCTTTCACGCTAAACACCTATCACTTTGTCATAGATACTCATACGTCCACCCATTATATATTTTGGACAGGGATACGGCGAGTTCAGATTTTTCAAAATGCAATGCCGCTTTCTTCACGAACACGCTAACACGATGAACAAGTCAACTCTGTATTCGGTTTACATTAGTAGCAGAGTGTTTGGTGAGGATTTCTTTATCGATTTGAACAAAGAGTGCATTATTGAGTTCACACTCTTGAAAGCTTTGGGTGCCCAATCAGCAGAAGTTTACATAAGGTAAGTAGTGATTTCATTATAAAATGGTTTTTAAGTTTATAAGAATTGTACTAATTAAATCAAATGCCAGCAGATTCATCCACGATACGACACCACCGGGCATACGGGTTGGATTCTTCAGACCGAGTTATATGAGTCCGTCCGAGGAATTCAAAGTCAGGGTAGAGTTCTTCCAGAAGAGATTGAGAATGCCCGACTATGAGCATAATTATTGCTACTTCCTTCCCTACGTAGATGTGAAAGAGTGAGTTGATATTATATAAAATTTTTGGGCTATTTTCAATGAGTTGGCTATTTGACTAATAAACAATGGTTACGTTAAATCTATGTTAGGTATCATTGGATGTTAGTTGTCCTATTCCCGAAGAAGCGAGTGGCCCTTTGGCTTGATCCGCTGGCAAAGACACCGCGGCCTGAAGCAATGAATTTTTTTTAACACGTAATTACTATGGTAGTGCACTTTAGTTACCATTATAACATGACCTACACATTTCTTATGTAAAAATTACCTTATTGTTGCAGGAGCATGAGTCTGTACTTCGGCATCCCGTCACCAGACAAAATAGAGTGGAAGACTGTGACGATATTCACTTAACATATAACAATTGTTATACAATTGAATATTTCATTAATTAATAATTTTCGTTGATTATAACTTCATTCTTGTTTCAGTGCCCGAGACAGCCATACGACACTGATCTGTATGCATACTATGTCATGCAATATATTGTGGACATAATCAAGTTCGTCCAAGAGACAAATGGAACGTTTGAGGACGACATCGGACAAGAAAGTGTATAGCGACACTTAATTAGTCATTAACAATTAATTGAGGTGTCCATAAACTTTGTACTTATGATTTTTTACAGTGTTTCCCTAGAGGAGAAGAAGCATATGATAACACATTGCTTGATGATATGAGGGAGCACTTTGCGAATGCTTTGATTACTTACATAAGACAAGTGTATCATCATGTATAAACTTGAAGGAATATAAGGGGTTATTGGTCGACATATATGAATTGAAACGTGTTGTACAATATTTTTCCAAACCGTGTTTTATTTGGATATTGCAATACTAAATTAGTCATGTAACGCATTATTGTTCGGATATTTTTGTGACATAGACGTGTCAAGTATCCAAATATTTTGACATTTATGAATTTAAATGAAGCAAATAAATTGTATAAATATTTACACGTATATGTAAGCAATTTGTAGTAAGACTTTAGACATCGCTTAACTCGAAACGCGCTGTTGAACTAAAAATATACATCGCTTAGTGAGGGAAGCGTTGTTGACATAAACAATATGACATCGCTTAATTCATGAAGCGCTGTCTTCATGTATAATGTTTGATGGACCATAGTTATACGAGTCAGAAACACAGTTAAACCCACCAAATTAGACTGTTTGTCTATCTAACTTCTACGTGTTAGTCCCGATATATTTCCACATGGCATTTTAGAGACTGAAGTGAAAACACGCTAAGGAGAGGATTTTATGCTGAAAAGATAACAAGAGTCAATCCAAGGTCAAGATCATATGCCGACTGAAGAAATATCAAGGATCCTGACGTTGAATTGACCATAACAAATTAATCAAAAGAATCAGGAGAGGAGTCAAGACAGCCCGGAGAAGAAACACATTTACAGTTTTGTGAAAAGACTGCACAAACCTGTACAAACTCACACATTGGACAAGGATGACCGACCACTTGAAGAAGTGGTGGCCAAGGGAGGACCTCCTCCTCCTTGGCCACCGCCTACCGGCGGCTTGGGGTGGTGGTGACCGGCGGCTTTTGCCCCTCCTCCACATGTCACCACCACCTTCCTCCTCCTCCACCACTCTTCTTCCTCCATGTGTGGCCATCTCCTCCATCCATTTTCTCCTCCAATCAAAATGCAACACTTACCATCCATCTCCATCACCCATCTCCTCCCCTTTGGGCTATAAAAGGAGGAGCTCCTCCTCCTCATTTCACACACCAAAATCCAATTTCACTTCTCTCTCTAGAAGTTTTAATATTTGTAACGTTGTAATTTTGCTTTGGAAATAAAGGAAAGCTCCCTTGGCGCTTCAACGGTTGTAAGTATTTCTTAGTATTTATTTATTTAACTATTGTCTTTAATTCCTTAGTATAATGTTTAGCGCGATGAATAGTAGCTAAACTAGTAGTTCGGTCTAAGGGGCGCACTTGTATTATAAAATGTTTTAGACTATTAACTTAGTGTCTAGTCTAAGTATTCAAAACTTATTCTATGTGCCATATATTAAGTCAGAACGTCCAAGGTAGAGTGGATGCTTGGAATGGCAAAACTCTACAGCGGGGTTCGTAAACTTGTACGGATAAGTGGATGCTTGGAATGGCAAAGCTTATCTGAGAAGTTTGACTCATCTTAAACACCATTTGGTTGATCGGGAATGATTGATCAAATGGATGCACATAGGCTAATATAACCGGGAATGGAGTATTAGTCTAAATAGAATAAGTGTTCTACGTCCTTGGAATAGGCTAGACAGTGTACGCAAATCGAGTGCTTGGAATGGCCTTGATATACCGTTTGAATACTTAGGAGAGTCACTAAAGGTCAATGATAAACAGGATATAATACAAGTCCCCTGAAACCGAACATTTCTCTTTAATTATAAACTGTAATTTACTTTCCAGTATTAAAATCAACCAACCAACCAATCAATCAATCAAAATAGCTGGTAGCTTTAAAACCAACCAACCGATCTTAAACACGCTCCCACGCTGCGTAATCCCCCCGAAGAACAATTATTCCCCTAGTTCCCTTGGGTTCGACCCCTACTTACCAAGTACTACCCAGTAGTATAGTCGCAAGTAGCGGACTATTATAAATTTATTTGCACAAATCGCTTTAACGACGAGTGGTTCTGTCAATGTTTGACAGCGCTTTATGCATTAAGCGCTGTACAAAGTCACCAAGAAACTATATTTTCCAAACATATTTTTCGAAGATATTTTTTTTAAATGTCGTTAAGTATAAAATTATTTATCAGTCCGTTCGTTGTCAATTTGCGATACAAATTCGATTTCGGGTAATATCAATTTTTTAAAACATAAAATCAATTTGCCTTACGATTGGCATTTCAAATCGATTCTATCGCTCAACTCCCGATTTTAAACATACAAGTTTTCAGGCGCTTCGTTGGCCATTCCAGTAAAAATTCAATTGGAATCATACATATATGAATGTAATATAAAATTTATGAAATACATTGTAAGCCGTTGCAAATCAATAATCTATTTAATTCATGGAATATAAAGTTGTCACTACTTTATTGAAAACATCGTCAGCCGTTCACAAGTCTGCCATTTTACGGGTTGGTTTAATTTGTGAAACGTGAAATCCTTCCAGCTGTCCTTTGCATTCTTATTTCGTCCTTGACTATCATAATGCATCTCTTCATAAAATTACCCCGAATGCGACTGTCATACTGTGCATCCCAAGTAGCTATACTCTACAAGCAAATCATTTTTAATAACCATTAACATTTGTATGTTTCCGACTTATTAATAGCCATTTTCACTATAGCTTTTGTATGTTTCCGACGATATTTTGATGTCATTTAATACCTTTCCGTACGTTTCAGGCACAAAACAATTCTCCCCCATGGTCAAGGCCTAAATATCAAGATTGGTTGAAAAATAAAAGTTTCGGCACAAAATAGAGAGTTTCGGGGCAAAACCAAGCAGATTGACCTTTGTGACTTGTTTTGATACGGTGTCCGAATTGGTTTATTCAAAGCTTGTTGGAAAGCTAACTGAAAGGGCTACAACTTTCCAGTTGACGCCAAGACCAAAGTCGGACGGGAAGTCCACCAAAAAAGCCCCAGTCGGTCGACTAAGAAGTCCAGACGACCGACTCGAATAATACTTCAAGAGCTCATCAAATTTGACACATCCAGTCGACCGACTAGGTGTCAAGCTTAGTCCGGTCGACCAACTGGATCAAAAACTCAGATTTTGAGATCTAGATCTCAGCCGGATCTATAAATAGAAAGAGGGGTTTTTGACCTAGGTGTGGGGGTTTTTAGAGAGAAATAGTGTGAGAAGAAGGCTAAGGAAGGACAACCATCATCATAGGTTTGCTTGGGGAGAAGGGAGAAGACCAATGAAGGATTATAAAGCTTGCTTACTGACGCGCGTCATCTGACGCGTCAAACTTAAATTTATAATCTCCTGCAATAAGATAATGCAGCGGCAAGCAGAGTCGAACCCAAGAGAGCTGGTTGTTGAAGTTGTATCTGAAAAACAATTAAGAATGGGGGTTTTAAGCAATAGTGAGTGCACATGAGAAAATAACACAAAAATTCAATCAGAGAAAATATTTGGATTAGGGTTTCAATTGTGACAAGTTTATCATCGACTGCTAATAATCTGTTTCATGTTCCTAAGTGTGGTTACTCCGTTTCAGGTTATAACCCAAAGTATTCCGTTTCAAGTAATACACCACAATCTAATCCGGGTAAGGCATTAGACTTCTAATTCTCATAAAACCAATAATCCGGGAAAGGCACTATCGAGCCTAGGTGTTCCTACTTGTCTTTACGGGTAAGTCTCAGACAAGCATTAACGATAGGGGCTGAATTGTTCGGCTAAGCTTTACTATGTCAAGTATCCACTTAGCTTCACAATTCAATCCTTGAAATTAAGCACAAGAACTAGAGAAACAAGAAATTGCATTAAGAATAAAGTCTCAAAACGTAGTCACAATGCACGAAACCCTAAACCGAATTAAAGGTTTAGCTACACATGATCATGCAAAAACACATAATGAAAAGTAGGAAAATCTTCTCTCTCGTCGAAAGCTTCGTTTTCTCCTCCAGAGCTGTCTTCTGAATGATGGATTATGAGATGATGGAAACCCTAACCCAAAAATCTTATTTATAGCAAAACCTAGGGTTTCCAAGTTTGTTTTTGGGCTCAATTTCCAAGTGTCGGGCTTGCTGACATCATCAAAACGCGTGCTAACAGTAGCGACCGCGTTTTGCCTTAACATTATGGCCGCATTTACTTTAGACATTATCGTCGAGCTAATGTCTCTACGAAACGCGGTCTCCACTGAGTCTTGACTTCGGCTATTGATTTGACCATCCAAATGACCTCGGATGCTCTTAGTGTGAACTAGAGAGTTCTAGAGAATTGAGTCAGCTACGCAACAGCATGTGGGTCATATTTTTCTGGTTAGCGGTCCATTCCCAGAACTCCATTGAAAGTCCAAAGGTCTAATCTGAAACTGTGATATTTTTGGCATGAAAAGTCATCTTTTATGCGCATTTCCTCCTAGAGCTTCCGAAACACCTGAAATGCAAAACCATACTAAAAAGTAAATGTTCGCATATAAAAGTGTCGAAATAAATAGGATTAGTTAATTCGACAAGTCGTATAAATACGACTCTTGAAACCACCCCACACTTAAACTTGTTCATCTCGAACAAGAACTAAGTCATAGAAGGAAAATAAATGCAACACCACAATTTCTTCGACGTCCTGAATAGATGCACATGAATATGAGTTGCTAGTTTAGATTTCGCTTTTCTATGCATAACTCAATCGTTACTCAAATCATCATGCTTCACATAGAAATAATCTTTGAACTGAAATTCAAACCAATTCGGATGAATGGGAGATAGTCCTCTTTAGACCCATGATCTGCATTCGCTGTTCCGAACTCTAGCTATATGGTTACACTTCATTGCTTTTTCTTGCACGTGATTCATTCGAACTTCAAGGTTTTTGAGTTTTCTTTCTTCTTTTGTTGGACAGCTTTTGTAGTGACCTTCTTTGGCCTTTGGCTCTTGATGTATGAATGATGTACTTCACTTTTTTTCCTTGTATAAAACTTCACAACTTGTCTGATTTTTTCTTGAGCTTTGCTCCTTTATTGTGAATTGCTGTCCTTTTTTTGAAGGAGGTCCAATCATTGCCCGTAAGCATATGGAAATACCTCCCCGCTCTTTCTCATCCTCGACCTTTTTGACGTGAGTCAAGATGGGGGCCCACCACCTATTTTCCCGGTTACTTCCAACTAGAGATAGGACGGTCTGTTTTCCCGTCCTGCCTACCTACATAAACGCTGCAGCGGTGGAGCTAACTCTGAACCAATAA
The DNA here is from genome assembly GCA_033675215.1 of Rhodiola kirilowii. Classification (NCBI taxonomy): domain Eukaryota; kingdom Viridiplantae; phylum Streptophyta; class Magnoliopsida; order Saxifragales; family Crassulaceae; genus Rhodiola; species Rhodiola kirilowii. Next base: position 27,270,991 of record CM066196.1, on the reverse strand, counting down.
GTCTCGAAGTGCTAGCCCCCACGAAATCCACATAACCATATAACTCGAAATTCGGTCCTTTGAATGCTTCGTCAAGTCTCTCTAGGACATTTCTATCAACTCCACATCCCTATTTATTTCAACTCAAAGGAACACGTAGTAGGTTAAATTCACGTGTAAAAGTACAATTCAAATTTCACAAGAGGAACGCATCTAATCAGCATCGTCTGTTTCACATCATCAAAATTCAATACTGCATATCCAGGAAATAGAGATAAATTCATACTTTCAAAAAAAAAAATTTAAAAGGGAAACGTGCAGACACTATGCAGGTGCAAGAAAAATAAATATGCTGACACAACTGACTGACTGACTGACTCTCCCACCCCACACTTTTGAACTAAGCATGTCCTCACGGTACGACTTAAATTCAAAGACACAACAATGCAAGACACACAAGCGTAGGGAAAAACAAATAGAGAATAGAAGTGAACAGGCACTCCCCTCGTTTTGTCGCGTGATGGTGAGAATTCTGGTCAAATGAATCGGTCAACGTTAGTCAATGGTCCACCGCATCTTCTTCAGACATTACGTACCGCGTCTGATATAGACGTTAACATAATGTTAACACCAAATGCGGCCATCTAATGTTGAGGGTTGACGTGATTCGCACTGAGTTGCACCTGTTTCCTGCATGAAAAACGTCTCTTTTCTGAAAAGAAAATGTGGAAAATATGACTCGAGACTCAAACAAACATAAAATGAAATAAAAACGAGAAAAACAAAAATTTTGTCGGGCTGCCTCCCTACGAGCGCCTTTGTTTTACGTCGTTGGCTCGACGATACCTCTTTAGGGATCACAAGTTAGGATCCCATGGGCGTGTGAGGTGAAATTTTGCCTCAGCTATTCCTTCAGTCTGCCCAAAATTATCGTGTAACAGTGTACTCGTGTCTGCTCTCCATCAATCAGGCGGGTTCGCCTTCACATCCTCTCTTGTCTGTGAGGACACTCTGCTCAAAGATACTGGTCTAGCTGCACAACAAATCTCGTCTGGTAGGTCAAAAGATATGGCACCAAGATATGGTGTGTGCACGAGGTCCGGTGGTTTCTTTGCGCATGGACGGTCATCATCCTCATAAATATAAAAATCTGATGTCTTGCCACCAAACGCAAGTGACAACAAGCCTGTGTCCATGTCAATCTTGGTTTTAGTGGCAAAGAGGAATGGACGTACCAAAATAAGTGCTAGAGGATCGTCATTTCTAGCATCTCCCATCTGCAAAACATAAAAGTCTGCAGGAACAACGAGGTCACCTACATGTAGAGTTAGATCCTCTATCAAACCAACTGGACGAATACAAGATTTATCTCCTAACTCTAACAACAGTTTAGGAGGTTTTAACGGTCCCAGCTTCAAAGAACAATATAAAGAGTATGGCAGAGCGTTAATGGCAGTCCCCAAATCAATTAAACAATGATGTATTTGAGTCTCACCGATACCGCAGGTGACTGTTAAGGCACCCGGGTCCTTACTCTTTCCAAGCAGTGCCTCATGACTTGTAACGAGTGGGCGCTCCATCGTTGGGTCGTTGTTCTCATGCCTCGCTTCCAATCTGCCTCCTAGCTCATCCTTGTCAATCACATGGTCTTTAGGAGCTATTACATGCAAAGAAAACAAAGGAAAAGGGTCAGTTTTGGAACATGTATCAGTGGCGACCGCGTCTGCAGTAGACATTATGGCCGTGCCTCGCTTAGCCATTATGGCTGCATCTACTTCAAACATTAGCGCCGAGCTAATGTCTATTTCAGGCGCGGAAAGCACTATTTTTGACTCGTTTTCTGCACCTGATTCATCTACCACTGCCAATGTAATGATGTTCCCTCTCGGATTAGGCACTGTCTGCGATGGTAACCTTCCTGGATCTCTCTTCAGTTCGGAAACAGTCTGGGCTATGTTGGACATCTGCTTAGATAGCTCTGCTGGAGTCCCATCGGTCTTCACCTAATTTTGTTGCACACTGGTGGCTATCTGCTGGGTGCTAGCTGCCAGCTCCTTCACTATATCCTCCAGAGACTTGCTGGAACTTTGGTTGCTAGGGCCTATCTGGTGACAAGCGTATTTTTAACCCTTTATAGTTATCAAATTATATGTTTTAGGGGTCAAAACGTAGTCAAACAAAATTTATAACCTTGGTAAGCCAAGGGTTGATCCAAGTGTGTGAATACTAGCAAACAAGTGACCTATTTAGCTATTCCAAATTATTAAAGGTTTTGTTGTCACGAAAATAACAGAAATTAAACGTGCGGAAAATAAAAGGGTTGTACTTAATCAGAGAAAGAATTCCAGGACCATACTTCACCCGTGCAAACCCCACTAATCATGCAATCATTATCACATAATTTATCATGATATCGAATATCGAAATAAACCAAAATAACACTAGATAAGCCGCCCATCCACGGATCATTATCTAGATTAATCTCAATCGTTGAATGCCGCCATCCACGGATTATCAACGATCTCGATTTATTAAACTAAAGGTTTTCATACAATTTCATACAATCCGGTTAATCACTAGGACCCATTCTCTTTCAGTAATTAACCTAAATACGTTCTAGCATGCAAACATACCCTTTGATGCAAATACTTGCATAGCACGATGAAATTGAATATTCGATTTGCATTAATGAAAAACATTCACATGATCACATGAAGAGTTGGGTACAGAGCACGGGATTAGTAGGATCCCAGAATTAAGAGGACTACTCACTGTTCATAGTGATTAAACCAAAAACAGTGCAAAGAGAAATTAAGAACGAGTAAACCGTAAAGACGCGGTGGCTCGTTGAATCTCTCACAAGGAATTGCTCTGTCTTCTCTCCAAGCTAGGGTTCCTTTTCTCCAAAATAAGCACTCCTCAATTCGTCCACACTGATTCAAGCCAGCTAATCCCCTATTTATAGCTTTCCAAAAGAGCCAAAAGCCCAAAAACAAAATTATGAAACTTCCCCAAAAATCAGTCCCGAAAAACCCAAAAATCATTTATAGAAACTGTCTCCGACGGGCCACGACACCCGTGACATTCAACATTTCACGGCATGCTCCAAAAGCCTCTTGGAGATAAGGGGGCCGTGACACCCATGACGGTGTGTTTTGTCACGGCTGCCACAGCCATGAAAAATGGCAGAGACTTCGGTTGGATTTTTCATGGTCTTATCCTCCGAATTTGATCTTGACGTAAACTTTAAAGTTGTAGCCCTTTGAATTAGCTTTTCAAAAAGCTTTGAATCAACCGATTTGGACACCATATGCGATCTATGCGTGCAAAATACGTCGGAAAGGTCAATCTGCCCCGTTTTTACCGAAATCTCTTCTAAATGCGTTGTTTTGCTTCAGATCAATCCGAAAGTCTTAAGTATGTGATATTTGACCTGAAACACTAGGAAAGAGATCAAATGACAATAAAATGTCGGGAAAACAAACATAATCCATCATCGAATGAAGTGAGTAATAGGTCAAGAATTCGACCGATCAAAACACTCCACACTTAGGATTTGTTCGTCCCGAACAAGCATTAAGCACAAGTCGATAAATTGCAGAATAGTTACCCACTCAAGTACCATGTGATCAATCCTAACTAAAACAAAAACCAAAAGATAACTCACTATCGTAGAGGACACGAATGCATTTAGCGTATGCATCAAGTCTTTAAACCCCTAGGCTGCCCTAGTAAGACGAGTATAGTCTCGTGAAAGTTTTCAGGAATGGGACAACCTACAAATCCCCTATACAGCGAACTATCGTGTATGCATGAAATGATGCTCAACGAGTCACAGTAAAGTCATGTCATACCTCAGATTCATCGTGTTACCTCGACTTCAAGTCAAACATCTTCATCAAGGTTGTCAGACAATCATAGATTAAACGGGTTATGCATTCAAACGGTCAGTACACACGGCTAGCAAACGACTAATCACATGTTCTAAATAGTTCTATTGCAACGTATAAAGAACACGAATAGTTACACAAAACATGCTCGCCATTCGCCTATGCTATCTAGGGATAGTCCACGGGCTCTTGGCGCAAAGCTCATTCTCAAGTGCTAAGGACTAGGCAATGATCCGTAGGGGAAGAGGAGCCTGGCTCAAGGATTTTCTGAAAAATAGTACAAAAATTTGCATCAAAATTTTAGTGCAAGCACGAGGATCGTCCCTTAGACTCTAGCACATGAATTCTCAAGACAAGTCATGATTTGCACGCAATGAGAAGGTGGAAGTACACTACATCAAGCAAAAGGGGGCATAAATTGTTTCAAAACTGTTTTCCATACTCAAGGGGTGACTTTTCTCACTTTGCCCTTGGTATAATCTCTCTGTTTTTTTGTACACAAGGGGTGACTTTTCTCACTTTGCCCTTGGTATTCGACTGCAATAAATAATTTTCTGCTCTTTTTTTTCTTTCAAAAACAACTATTCTTGGGGTCAATTTTTCACCCTCTTTTGAAAATTCAGAACTTTGTTCTTGATTGAAAACATTGAAAACCAATTTTCCAACTCCACACTTAAAACTTGACATAGTGTATAAGTAAAGGCGGGTGCATGCAAATCACGACATGTACAGAGAAACGCATACTAGTACTAAGGTCACCTAGAAAAAAATATGCAATTTAAGTTTTTGACATTTTGTACCGGTGCCTACTAAATTCAAGTCTCAAACATGCTTCAAGAAATACGTAAAATGTGTGATAGGAAAAGGCTAGCAATGATACTGACTCGAGAGAATACACACATGAATAAAACTATTTCAAGTCCTAGACTTTGAATCCAAAAGAATGTCAATCAGTCAAGGAGTATCGTAGAAAACGAGGATTTCAATCGTAATACATAGACAGTTGAGCATATGCAAGAGTGAATGTGATATGCGATTTGTGTGACTATGCGCTATGATGGACCAAAATTATACGAATCAAAAACATAGTAAAACCCACCAAATTAGACTGTTGGTCTATTTAACTTCTACTTGTTAGTCCCGATTTATTTCTACAGGGTATTTTGGACTCTAGAGAGAAAACACGCTAAGGAGAGGATTTTACGCTGAAAAGATATTACGAGTCAATCCAAGGTCACGATCAGACGCTGAATGCAGAAATCTCAGGATCATGACTTGGAATCACTCAAACATGCTAAATCCATCGGCATTTGGACAAGAACGCAAGGCAAAAGCACCGAGCCCGGTAAAGGCCAAACAAGGGCAATTTCATCGGATTTGAGATTTCGACCATGTTCCAAGTGGAATTTGGCTTAGGTTCCTTCTTGAGATCATCTTAGAATGACATTTTCATTCAAAATACACTCTCCAAAATCCAAGAAGCTCCGGCCAAAGCTCCGGTCAGATCCGGTCAAACCGATGACTTTTGTGAAGATCACAAGCTTCTAGAAGGGATGCTCCTCCTCACATGGGCGGCTCCTCCCTCACATGGTTGCTCCTCCACTCTCCTCCCTCCAAGTGGCGGCTCCTCCTCCTCTCCTCCCAAAGCCGCCGGCGGCTTTTGCTCCTCCATGGAGAAGTTGCCATGTGGTGGCTCCTCCACCACATCTTCATCTCCTCCTCCTCCACCCTTGGATGCTCCTCCACTTGCCACCATCTTGGCCCTCCATCCTCCTCCCCTTTAGCTATAAATAGTGGCCATCTCCTCCTCATTTGAATCATCTCACCACCACCACAAGTCACAACTCCATAGTTAGAGAGAGAAGCTCTAGCTTCTCTCTAGCTTCTCTCTAGATTTTGGGCACTAATCATGTAATTTTACTTTGGAATCAAAGCATGATCCTTGGCGCTTCAACGGTTGTAAGTCTTTTTATTTATTTAAATTGTATTTATAAACTCGTGTTTATTTCCAAGTTCATAGTTATGATAACCACTGCCATGATTAGTAGCTAAATTAGTTATTCGGTAGAAGGGGCGCACTTGTATTATAAATGTTTTAGACTTTACTCTTAGTATACCTTTGTATTCAAAACTTGTTCTATGTGCCATATATAGTCATAGTTTCCAAGGTTGAGTGCCTGACAAGCAAAAAGCTCTTCCGTGGGAATTCGTGAACATACTCGGTAAGTGGAAGCTGTAACAAGCAAAACTTATCGAGGAGTTCGACTTATCTAAAACACCACTTGGTCAATAACGTAACTGGGAGATCAAGTGGATGCACTTACAGCTAAGATACTTCGAAAGGAGGAATTAGTTTTGCTTAGAACAAGTGTTTTAAACGATGTTGCAAGTCTTGCGCTACGAAAGGGCCTCGATTCATCTTTGAATACTTAGCATGATCATGTCTTGCGCTAGAAATAGCTTCAATTCATCTTTGACCACTTGGTATGATCATTAGCGGTCGATGATAAACAATTATAATACAAGGCCCCTAAAACCGAATACTTTCCTCACCGTCCATTATCAATTATTGTAATTTACTTTCAGTTCTCAAAACACTCAAACCCAACCCCAAACTGTATTTACTTTTGTGACAATCCCGTAAAAACAACTAATCCACACTGACTCCTTTGGGTTCGACCCCTACTTACCACTTGCTACCCAGTAGTGTAGTCGCGAGTAGCGGACTATAAATTTATTTGCACATTTGCTGTGACGACAAGCATCTGTCACGCTACCCACTCCACACTTAAAAAATGAGCTTAGTCCCTAAGCAAAGAAATATTAGATAAGAAAAAGTGCATAGGAACTTCACTCGTGCGTGATGGTGCGATATCCATGGAGATTAAGCGATGCCCGGGGAGTGAAACGTGACTCGTGAGTTGGCATATATAGACAAAACATATAGCTACATGAGTGATAGGTTAGCATCAAAAATCGTAAATAAACAAGGCAAGTGATGGGGTACTGATTTGAATTTTTAGGGACGAAGACAATTGAGCCGTGACAGCCGTGACACCCGTGCATGTCACGGGTGTCACGGCACCCCTAAGATTTCTCTGCCGTTTTGACCCGCCGTGACAGTGCCCTGGTGTCACGGGTGTCACGGCGCCTATAAATCCCAGAGTTGCTTTGTTGATCCAGAAAACTTGTCTATTGCTCACTCCACACCTGGATTCCTGCAAAGGTCACACGCAAACCGTACAATGCAAAATGCAATTAATCAAAACTTACACCCTGAAGAGACCTAGTTTAACGTCTTGGTGAGACCAAGTTTAACGTCTTGGTGAGACATAGCTAGGGAGGTAGGTGACATATGCTTGTCGTCAGAGCAAATGTACAAATAAATTTATAAGTCCGCTACTCGCGACTTTACTACTGGGTAGCAAGTGGTAAGTAGGGGTCGAACCCAAGGGAGTCAGTGTGGATTAGTTGTTCTTTAATAAAGCTTATGCAGAAATTAAATGCGATTGGGGTTGAGTTTGAGTGTGATTTGAGAACTGAAAGTAAATTACAATAATAGACTGTGAGGAAAGGATTCGGTTTTAGGGGCCTTATATCATATTTGTTTATCATTGACCGCTAATGATCATACCAAGTGTTCGAAGATGAATCGAGGCTATTCCTAACACAAGACTTGCAACATCGCGTAGAACACTTGAAATGATCATGCTAAGTATTCAAAGATGAATCGAGGCTATTTCTAGCGCAAGACTTGCAAAACCATTTAAAACACTTGTTCTATTTAGACTAATTCCTCCTTTCGAAGTATCTTAGCCTTATGTGCATCCATTTGATCTTCTGTTACGATTTCCCAAAATGGTTTTTTAGATAAGTCGAACTCCTCAGATAAGTTTTGCTTGTTACAGCTTCCACTTACCGAGTATGTTCACGAATTCCCACGGAAGAGCTTTGCTTGTTACAGCTTCCACTCAACCTTGGAAATTCTGACTTGATATATGGCACATAGAACAAGTTTTGAATACAGAGATACTCTAAGAGTAGAGTCTAAAATATTTATAATACAAGTACACCCCTGCGACCGAGTACAAGCTTTTAGCTGCTTGTATTCATGTCAAGGAATACAAGCAAACTATTGTCTTGAATAAGGGTACCGAATAATAAAATAACTTTAAAGTAAAAACAAATAATACTTGAAAGTAATTTTATACCTTACAATAAGCGGAGGAGAGGAGCTCCTAGGCAAGATCCAAGCGCCAAAAGTAGCTCCAAAATGAAGAACAATATTTATTGAAAGTGAAGAGAAGAGGGTTAAGCCCTCTATCTCTCTAAAACATTTGTGATTTGTGGTGGATTGGGATGATTGAAATGAGGAGGAGAAGCCTCCTTTTATAGCCACAAGGGGAGGAGATGGGTGGTGGAGATGGGTGGCATGTGTTTTTGATCCAAGGGAGGAGAAGGGAGGAGGAAGGAGGAGCTGACACATGGGGGGGGGGGGGGGGGGGGGGGGGGGTGTGAAAAGCAGCCGGTTGCCTTGGGTGGAGGAGCCGCCAGTGGCCGGTCAACATGGGGGGAGGCTTCCTCCCTTGGCCACCTCCAAGCAAGGTGGCCGGTCACCTTGGTCCATGGGTGTGTTTTGACAGTTTTGTGCAGTCTTTTCACAAAACTATCAGTCCAATTTCGCTCCGTCTGACTTTGATTGTTCCTCGGTTGGATTTGATTTGAGTAATTCCTACGTCATGATCTTGAGATTCTTCATTCAGCATCTGATCGTGACCTTGGATTGGCTCGTAATATCTTTTCAGCGTAAAATCCTCTCCTTAGCGTGTTTTCTCTCTAAGCGCCAAAATACCCTGTAGAAATAAATCGGGACTAACAAGCAGAAGTTAAATAGACCAACAGTCTAATTTGGTGGGTTTTACTGTGTTTTTGATTCGTATAATTATGGTCCATCAGATCACCCCACACTTTTAGTTGTTCGTCCCGAACAATGCTATTAAAGGGCGGCACTCTAAGTTTGGTTTTAAAATATGAAAATTAGACTGTGGGACTCGATTTATCCTAATTCATGCATTGCTTACTTATTACCAAATTGAACTGTATAAATAAATAGAAGAAACTTGATACGTGTACCTCCGCGCTGAGATGCAAATTATTCTGGATGTTTCGGGAGATAGCCCTTTTTAGGCTCCTGGACTGCAACCTCGGGATCGTCGCTCACTATATGGTTTCCTTGTAGCTTTCTCTAGCACGTGATTCGGTTCGGGTTTCAATGGTTTGAGTACTTTGATTTTCTTTTGGCGAGGGACTGCTTTTTGTAGTGAATCGGCCTTTGGCCTTTGATTTGACTCTTTGAGTACTTCACTTTTTGTTCGGTTAAAACCTTCACAATTTTGGGCCTTTGGCCTCTTGATTTGCTTCTTCGAGCTGTTTGCCTTTTTGTGGCTTGCTAGTCCATTTTCTCAAGCCTTTTTGGGAGGTCCAATCATCGCCCGCAAGCCTATGGAAATACCTCCCCGCTCCTCTCATCGTTGTTGTTTCGCGCGGGTCAAGATGAGGGTCGCTCATCTATTTTATCGGCTACTTTGACTAGAGAGAGGACGGTCTGATTCCCGTCCTCGCCTTTTTTTCTTTTTGCATAAACACTGCATGGCGGAGATGACTTCAATCTTCACTGAAACCCGAAGTGCAGCCTCCACTGACTTCGAAAACCATATAGTTTGATTCGATCCTTCGATTGCTTGCCAAGCCTCTCTAGGGCATTTCTATCAACTCCACATCCCTAGTTTATCTCAGCACAAAGGGACAAATGAGAAGTTACGTTCTAAGTTTTTAGACAGTTGAATTTTCACAAGGTAAATGCATGAATTTTAGATCTATCTTTTTCACATTCTCAAGTTCATATTTTCAAAAAGATAATATTAAAAAAGGAAAAGAAAAACATATTATGTACACAGGTGGTTCTCACCCCACACTTTTGAACGAAGGCGTGCCTTTCAGCACTACTTAGTTCAAAAGCCATGCAAGCAGACAATTACGAGAAGGAAATGATATTAAGGAAAGGTAAGATCAGAACTCCCTTTTTGTGTCGAATGACATGGCATGAGGCTGGATAATCGAGGGAGTTCGGCTGGGGCCTTGAACTCTCAGCGCAGGCCCGGTAAATTCACAGAAGCTGCCTGGCTGATCCGATCGTGCTCCAAAAACCAATTCCTAAATAGTCAAATCATTCTATGCACCAAGTGGGTGAGAGCGACTTATTGAAAAAGTAAAATACAGAAAATAAAAGACAAAAAATTAAAGTGCGGAAAGTAAGATAGTGTCGGGTTACCTCCCGACTAGTGCCTTTGTTTAACGTCGTTGGCTCGACGATACCTCATTCCTTGATCATAAGTAGGGATCCCATGGGTGCTTGAGGTCAAACTTCTTCTCGGTAGCTCTTTTGATTTGAGAGGGTGAGGCTTTATTGACCATAGCTGCTGGTCTAATGGGTCGTGCTTGCTTGTTACTTCTTCCGGGTTTCCATTCTTTCGGCCCACGTTTTTGCCGCCTCTTCATGTTGGAATAGTTGGCACCTTTGTGAGTTTGGAAATTTGGTTTTGTGCCATTAACTGTAGGCGACATCAAGCATGCACCTCTGCCAATCCTCTTCATTGTGGTAGTGATGGATGGTTGTCCTGGAACGAGTGAGTTTTCAAGCGGTTTTCCTTGTTGAGTCGTGGTGAGTGGGACTGGGGCTTTCTCGGACAGTTCGGCAATGAGGTCCGGGACTTCCTCGGGTGTTCTGAGCGCAAGGACCGGGCCTGGCTTGATTTCTTCGGCCGCTTTGGTAGTGATGTTCGGGACTTCTGTTGGCTCGGCAGTTAGGACTGTGATTTCCTCGGATGGATTGGTGATAAGGACCGGGCCTGATTTGGGCAGTTCTTCTTCTAACTTCCAGGGATAATCTGAATGTAGCTCTTCTTCAGGTAACCAAGGGTCCTTATCCTTGTCATTCGTATAGTCTCCGGGGGTAATCACACTGAGGTATGGGTCTGATATGGGTAACTCGTCATTGAGGTCCGGGTATGTCTTGGCCGTGAATTGGTGCATCGAGGCATTCATTTGCTGCATGTCTGCGGCCAATTGCTGAGTGCTAGCTGCCAGCTCGTTTTCTGCTGCCCATAACTCAGTTTTGCCCTGATTTGGTGCATTATGTTGTCCAGTTCTTTGCTTCGCATGGCCTGATCTTGTCTTTGTCTTGACCTCGCGGCCAAATCATCTATTAAGTTCCAAAGATCATCTATGCCTAAGTTGTTTACCGAGCCTCCCGCTGCATTGTTTAGCCAATCCCACTCTTGTGGCAGCATCCCATTGAGAAACCTTTGAAGAAGATCGTGGTTGGTGAATCCATGGTGCGAGCAGCTTATCAACATGGAGTCAAAGTACGCCAAGTACTCGTCCAAAGTTTCATCCAGGGATTGTTTTATATTGTTGATCTTCTCGCGGATTTCAAGTTCGAAGGGTGGTGGGGAAATTTCCTCAATGTTCCAAGGTTCCATTCCGTAGTAGTAGGACTTAGTGAATTGCATGATAAAATAAAAAATAAAAAACAAAATAGAACAACTATTCCGATGCACAACTCCCCGGCAACGGCGCCAATTTGACAGATGCTTGTCGTCAGAGCAAATGTACAAATAAATTTATAAGTCCGCTACTCGCGACTTTACTAATGGGTAGCAAGTGGTAAGTAGGGGTCGAACCCAAGGGAGTCAGTGTGGATTAGTTGTTCTTTAATGAAGCTTATGCAGAAATTAAATGCGATTGGGGTTGAGTTTGAGTGTGATTTGAGAACTGAAAGTAAATTACAATAATAGACTGTAAAGAAAGGATTCGGTTTTAGGGGCCTTATATTATATTTGTTTCTCATTGACCGCTAATGATCATACCAAGTGTTCGAAGATGAATCGAGGCTATTCCTAACACAAGACTTGTAACATCGCGTAGAACACTTGAAATGATCATGCTAAGTATTCAAAGATGAATCGAGGCTATTTCTAGCGCAAGACTTGCAACACCATTTAAAACACTTGTTCTATTTAGACTAATTCCTCCTTTCGAAGTATCTTAGCCTTATGTGCATCCATTTGATCTTCTGTTACGATTTCCCAAAATGGTTTTTTAGATAAGTCGAACTCCTCAGATAAGTTTTGCTTGTTACAGCTTCCACTTACCGAGTATGTTCACCAATTCCCACGGAAGAGCTTTGCTTGTTACAGCTTCCACTCAACCTTGGAAATTCTGACTTGATATATGGCACATAGAACAAGTTTTGAATACAGAGATACTCTAAGAGTAGAGTCTAAAATATTTATAATACAAGTACACCCCTGCGACCGAGTACAAGCTTTTAGCTGCTTGTATTCATGTCAAGGAATACAAGCAAACTATTGTCTTGAATAAGGGTACCGAATAATAAAATAACTTTAAAGTAAAAACAAATAATACTTGAAAGTAATTTTATACCTTACAATAAGCGGAGGAGAGGAGCTCCTAGGCAAGATCCAAGCGCCAAAAGTAGCTCCAAAATGAAGAACAATATTTATTGAAAGTGAAGAGAAGAGGGTTAAGCCCTCTATCTCTCTAAAACATTTGTGATTTGTGGTGGATTGGGATGATTGAAATGAGGAGGAGAAGCCTCCTTTTATAGCCACAAGGGGAGGAGATGGGTGGTGGAGATGGGTGGCATGTGTTTTTGATCCAAGGGAGGAGAAGGGAGGAGGAAGGAGGAGCTGACACATGGGGGGGGGGGGTGTGAAAAGCAGCCGGTTGCCTTGGGTGGAGGAGCCGCCAGTGGCCGGTCAACATGGGGGGAGGCTTCCTCCCTTGGCCACCTCCAAGCAAGGTGGCCGGTCACCTTGGTCCATGGGTGTGTTTTGACAGTTTTGTGCAGTCTTTTCACAAAACTATCAGTCCAATTTCGCTCCGTCTGACTTTGATTGTTCCTCGGTTGGATTTGATTTGAGTAATTCCTACGTCATGATCTTGAGATTCTTCATTCAGCATCTGATCGTGACCTTGGATTGGCTCGTAATATCTTTTCAGCGTAAAATCCTCTCCTTAGCGTGTTTTCTCTCTAAGCGCCAAAATACCCTGTAGAAATAAATCGGGACTAACAAGCAGAAGTTAAATAGACCAACAGTCTAATTTGGTGGGTTTTACTGTGTTTTTGATTCGTATAATTATGGTCCATCAGATCACCCCACACTTTTAGTTGTTCGTCCCGAACAATGCTATTAAAGGGCGGCACTCTAAGTTTGGTTTTAAAATATGAAAATTAGACTGTGGGACTCGATTTATCCTAATTCATGCATTGCTTACTTATTACCAAATTGAACTGTATAAATAAATAGAAGAAACTTGATACGTGTACCTCCGCGCTGAGATGCAAATTATTCTGGATGTTTCGGGAGATAGCCCTTTTTAGGCTCCTGGACTGCAACCTCGGGATCGTCGCTCACTATATGGTTTCCTTGTAGCTTTCTCTAGCACGTGATTCGGTTCGGGTTTCAATGGTTTGAGTACTTTGATTTTCTTTTGGCGAGGGACTGCTTTTTGTAGTGAATCGGCCTTTGGCCTTTGATTTGACTCTTTGAGTACTTCACTTTTTGTTCGGTTAAAACCTTCACAATTTTGGGCCTTTGGCCTCTTGATTTGCTTCTTCGAGCTGTTTGCCTTTTTGTGGCTTGCTAGTCCATTTTCTCAAGCCTTTTTGGGAGGTCCAATCATCGCCCGCAAGCCTATGGAAATACCTCCCCGCTCCTCTCATCGTTGTTGTTTCGCGCGGGTCAAGATGAGGGTCGCTCATCTATTTTATCGGCTACTTTGACTAGAGAGAGGACGGTCTGATTCCCGTCCTCGCCTTTTTTTCTTTTTGCATAAACACTGCATGGCGGAGATGACTTCAATCTTCACTGAAACCCGAAGTGCAGCCTCCACTGACTTCGAAAACCATATAGTTTGATTCGATCCTTCGATTGCTTGCCAAGCCTCTCTAGGGCATTTCTATCAACTCCACATCCCTAGTTTATCTCAGCACAAAGGGACAAATGAGAAGTTACGTTCTAAGTTTTTAGACAGTTGAATTTTCACAAGGTAAATGCATGAATTTTAGATCTATCTTTTTCACATTCTCAAGTTCATATTTTCAAAAAGATAATATTAAAAAAGGAAAAGAAAAACATATTATGTACACAGGTGGTTCTCACCCCACACTTTTGAACGAAGGCGTGCCTTTCAGCACTACTTAGTTCAAAAGCCATGCAAGCAGACAATTACGAGAAGGAAATGATATTAAGGAAAGGTAAGATCAGAACTCCCTTTTTGTGTCGAATGACATGGCATGAGGCTGGATAATCGAGGGAGTTCGGCTGGGGCCTTGAACTCTCAGCGCAGGCCCGGTAAATTCACGGAAGCTGCCTGGCTGATCCGATCGTGCTCCAAAAACCAATTCCTAAATAGTCAAATCATTCTATGCACCAAGTGGGTGAGAGCGACTTATTGAAAAAGTAAAATACAGAAAATAAAAGACAAAAAATTAAAGTGCGGAAAGTAAGATAGTGTCGGGTTACCTCCCGACTAGTGCCTTTGTTTAACGTCGTTGGCTCGACGATACCTCATTCCTTGATCATAAGTAGGGATCCCATGGGTGCTTGAGGTCAAACTTCTTCTCGGTAGCTCTTTTGATTTGAGAGGGTGAGGCTTTATTGACCATAGCTGCTGGTCTAATGGGTCGTGCTTGCTTGTTACTTCTTCCGGGTTTCCATTCTTTCGGCCCACGTTTTTGCCGCCTCTTCATGTTGGAATAGTTGGCACCTTTGTGAGTTTGGAAATTTGGTTTTGTGCCATTAACTGTAGGCGACATCAAGCATGCACCTCTGCCAATCCTCTTCATTGTGGTAGTGATGGATGGTTGTCCTGGAACGAGTGAGTTTTCAAGCGGTTTTCCTTGTTGAGTCGTGGTGAGTGGGACTGGGGCTTTCTCGGACAGTTCGGCAATGAGGTCCGGGACTTCCTCGGGTGTTCTGAGCGCAAGGACCGGGCCTGGCTTGATTTCTTCGGCCGCTTTGGTAGTGATGTTCGGGACTTCTGTTGGCTCGGCAGTTAGGACTGTGATTTCCTCGGATGGATTGGTGATAAGGACCGGGCCTGATTTGGGCAGTTCTTCTTCTAACTTCCAGGGATAATCTGAATGTAGCTCTTCTTCAGGTAACCAAGGGTCCTTATCCTTGTCATTCGTATAGTCTCCGGGGGTAATCACACTGAGGTATGGGTCTGATATGGGTAACTCGTCATTGAGGTCCGGGTATGTCTTGGCCGTGAATTGGTGCATCGAGGCATTCATTTGCTGCATGTCTGCGGCCAATTGCTGAGTGCTAGCTGCCAGCTCGTTTTCTGCTGCCCATAACTCAGTTTTGCCCTGATTTGGTGCATTATGTTGTCCA
Organism: Rhodiola kirilowii; assembly: GCA_033675215.1. NCBI lineage: Eukaryota > Viridiplantae > Streptophyta > Magnoliopsida > Saxifragales > Crassulaceae > Rhodiola > Rhodiola kirilowii. Next base: position 27,255,639 of record CM066196.1, on the reverse strand, counting down.
GTTCTTTGCTTCGCATGGCCTGATCTTGTCTTTGTCTTGACCTCGCGGCCAAATCATCTATTAAGTTCCAAAGATCATCTATGCCTAAGTTGTTTACCGAGCCTCCCGCTGCATTGTTTAGCCAATCCCACTCTTGTGGCAGCATCCCATTGAGAAACCTTTGAAGAAGATCGTGGTTGGTGAATCCATGGTGCGAGCAGCTTATCAACATGGAGTCAAAGTACGCCAAGTACTCGTCCAAAGTTTCATCCAGGGATTGTTTTATATTGTTGATCTTCTCGCGGATTTCAAGTTCGAAGGGTGGTGGGGAAATTTCCTCAATGTTCCAAGGTTCCATTCCGTAGTAGTAGGACTTAGTGAATTGCATGATAAAATAAAAAATAAAAAACAAAATAGAACAACTATTCCGATGCACAACTCCCCGGCAACGGCGCCAATTTGACAGATGCTTGTCGTCAGAGCAAATGTACAAATAAATTTATAAGTCCGCTACTCGCGACTTTACTAATGGGTAGCAAGTGGTAAGTAGGGGTCGAACCCAAGGGAGTCAGTGTGGATTAGTTGTTCTTTAATGAAGCTTATGCAGAAATTAAATGCGATTGGGGTTGAGTTTGAGTGTGATTTGAGAACTGAAAGTAAATTACAATAATAGACTGTAAAGAAAGGATTCGGTTTTAGGGGCCTTATATTATATTTGTTTCTCATTGACCGCTAATGATCATACCAAGTGTTCGAAGATGAATCGAGGCTATTCCTAACACAAGACTTGTAACATCGCGTAGAACACTTGAAATGATCATGCTAAGTATTCAAAGATGAATCGAGGCTATTTCTAGCGCAAGACTTGCAACACCATTTAAAACACTTGTTCTATTTAGACTAATTCCTCCTTTCGAAGTATCTTAGCCTTATGTGCATCCATTTGATCTTCTGTTACGATTTCCCAAAATGGTTTTTTAGATAAGTCGAACTCCTCAGATAAGTTTTGCTTGTTACAGCTTCCACTTACCGAGTATGTTCACCAATTCCCACGGAAGAGCTTTGCTTGTTACAGCTTCCACTCAACCTTGGAAATTCTGACTTGATATATGGCACATAGAACAAGTTTTGAATACAGAGATACTCTAAGAGTAGAGTCTAAAATATTTATAATACAAGTACACCCCTGCGACCGAGTACAAGCTTTTAGCTGCTTGTATTCATGTCAAGGAATACAAGCAAACTATTGTCTTGAATAAGGGTACCGAATAATAAAATAACTTTAAAGTAAAAACAAATAATACTTGAAAGTAATTTTATACCTTACAATAAGCGGAGGAGAGGAGCTCCTAGGCAAGATCCAAGCGCCAAAAGTAGCTCCAAAATGAAGAACAATATTTATTGAAAGTGAAGAGAAGAGGGTTAAGCCCTCTATCTCTCTAAAACATTTGTGATTTGTGGTGGATTGGGATGATTGAAATGAGGAGGAGAAGCCTCCTTTTATAGCCACAAGGGGAGGAGATGGGTGGTGGAGATGGGTGGCATGTGATTTTGATCCAAGGGAGGAGAAGGGCGGAGGAAGGAGGAGGTGACACATGGGGGGGGGGGGTGTGAAAAGCCGCCGGTTGCCTTGGGTGGAGGAGCCGCCGGTGGCCGGTCAACATGGGGGGAGGCTTCCTCCCTTGGCCACCTCCAAGCAAGGTGGCTGGTCACCTTGGTCCATGGGTGTGTTTTGACAGTTTTGTGCAGTCTTTTCACAAAACTATCAGTCCAATTTCGCTCCGTCTGACTTTGATTATTCCTCGGTTGGATTTGATTTGAGTAATTTCTACGTCAAGATCTTGAGATTCTTCATTCAGCGTCTGATCGTGACCTTGGACTGGCTCGTAATATCTTTTCAGCGTAAAATCCTCTCCTTAGCGTGTTTTCTCTCTAAGCGCCAAAATACCCTGTAGAAATAAATCGGGACTAACAAGCAGAAGTTAAATAGACCAACAGTCTAATTTGGTGGATTTTACTGTGTTTTTGATTCGTATAATTATGGTCCATCAGTAGGACTAGAAGCATTCTCGGGAAGTCCCTTGCTGAGATCCCTTCCCGAGAAGTAGGTCATCATCAATGCTGTCAGGTGGTTCCCGGTGCTTCAGGATGTGGTAATTCTTAAGGCGCTGCCCGTCGACCACCATTGACTTTCCTCCCTCAATGTTAAGCTCAATGTGCCCGACTAAGTATGCTCTCTCCACTGTGTAAGGACCACTTCATTTGGCGCGCAGCTTCCCAGTAAATAGTCTAAGGTGGGTGTTGTAGAGAAGAACTCACTCGCCTTTATTAAATTTTCTGTGCACAATTCGTTTGTAGTGCCACTTCATCGTCCTCTCCCTATAGATATCACCGGGGTTGAGAAGAGGTTTCAGCTTGCCCTCGCAGGGTTTCTTACCGGGGCCCGTAATCTGCTCAGCTTTAGCTGCTCCCTCTGTGCTCACCGCGCATATATTCATCGGGATGGGGCAGCCTTGTAAAACTCTGTAAGGCTCAATAGATGTCAGCGAAATAGGACCATCAACATCAGCAGAGTCCAGTTTAACCAAGTCAGCAAACAGACTAGGACTCTTAGACATGTCAGGCAAATTAAAAACAACTCTCTCACTGCCTACTCGTAAGGCTAAGGAACCTCTATCCATGTCAATGACTGCCTTAGCCGTGTATAGAAATGGTCTACCAAGAATAATTGGGATATCTACGTCCTCAGAGATGTCCAACACTATGAAATCAGCAGGAAAATACAGGTTCTTCACCTTGACTGGAACATCCTTCAGAATCCCTCTCGGGAGTCTACAAGAACGATCTGTAAGGTGAATAGTGACATTAGTAGGACAGAGATTAGCCAATTTCAGTTTAGCATACAGAGAATATGGCATGATAGACACACTAGCACCTAGATCACAAAGAGCACGACAAACAGTAATACTACCAATATCACAGGGGATAGAAAAACTCCCTGAATCTTGAAGTTTGGGTGGCATGGGCTGGTGCACGGTAGCTCTATACTCCTCGCTCATGGCCACCGTCTCGGTCCCATCAATTTTTCTTTTCCCAGTCAGAATCTCCTTCATGAATTTTGCATAGGAGGGGATCTGGGTGATTGCATCGGTGAAGGGTGACAGCACGTCGTTGATACGCTGCAAATTTACATTTATAGTTCCACTACTCATGGCTCACTATTGGATTAGTGGAGCGGTAAGTAGGGGTCGAACCCAAGAGAGTCAGTGTGGAGTAGTTGTTCTTGAAAAGAAAGAAAAATGAAAGTAAATACAATTGGGTTTTTTTGGGTTTTTTAGTACAGAAAGTAAATGATTGAAAAGTAAATGACTAAAAATAAGTGCGAGAAAGTAAGTGCGTGAAAGTAAAGTGTTGAAAAGTAAATGTGCTGAAAATAAATGACAGGAAAGTAAAGTGCGTAAATGTAAAGTGCGATAAGTAAGTGCGAGAACAACCGAGTTCAATATCAACCATACAACATACATTTTGGTTTGTCGCACGCTGTGTTTCAAGCGCAATACGTACCAAAATGTTATGTTTGATTGATGTTGAAAATTGCTGTAATGAAAGTAAAAGTGCAGAAAGTAAAGTACGTGAAAGTAAGGTGCTGAAAGTAAAGTGCTTGAAAGTAAATAACAAGAAAGTAAAGTGCTGATAAGTAAGGACGAAAGATATTCAGTCTAGGGTCTCTACTTGTGAGACAACCATCATGGACGTCAAATGATCTTACTTTGTGTTCATAAGTGTGGGTTTATTCCATTTCAAGATATAAACCCTAAGGTAAGGCCATTTCAAGCTCTTACACCACAATCTACTCCAAAATCAAGACATAGACTTCTAGTTCTAAAGTGCAGCCACTTGATCTCTCATTTCCGATCAACCAAGCGACTTAAAGGGGGTTTGAATCACTTGGAAAAGCTTTGCCATTTCAAGCATCCACTTAACTTCGTTTTTCAAACCGAATGAAGGGCACAAGAACTAGTTGACACACAAAGAAGCATTAAGCTCAAGTCTCAAGATGCATACACAAGTATGAACACCCTTTGACCGAATATGCTTTAGCTACTTGTATTCATGTCAAGGAATACAAGCACCATACTTATGAAAGTAAAGGAAATCAAGAAAACAAGAACTTGTAAAGGAAAGGACTTGGTTTTGACAAGAAAAAGTAAAGAAGCCGTGGCTTGACAAGGAAAGTAAAGGGAGAGGAGCTCCAAATCAAGACAAGGGAAAGTAAAGGTTTTGACAAAGGAAAGCAAAGAGCTTCGGAGCTCAAGAACAAGTGCAAGTAAAGTAAAGAAGATCACAAGAAGAAAGCAAGAACAAGTAGAGAGCAATTGTGAGGAAATATGTTTGTGTATTGAAGTGTGAAGAAGAGAGATAAGCTCTCAACTTCCTAATGTGTATTACATGAGGCAAGCCCTCTATTTATAGGCAAGGGAGACTTGGAGGCTAAGTTTAGATTGGAAATATCCCAAAAGCAACCATTTGGATAGGATGAAGAGGAGAGCCAACCACTTGGCATTTGAGGCCAACCGACTTTGGCACTTGCATATCCACAACCAACCGACTTTGGACTTGGTTGAGCCACAAACCAACCGACTTGGACTTGGTTGAGGCAACCGGACTCCAAAACCAAACCGAAATGAATAGTAAGTAACCGGAAAAGAAGTGGCCAACCTGAATAGTAATAGTTAGGTTTTGGTTTTGGTTGGAATTTGCCAGAATTTGACCGGAGTGAGGTTATGACTGGCCGGAGTCTTGGTTGTGACTGGTCGGAGCTAGGCCGGAGCTTCGTCGGAGGTCGCCGGAGCTCGCCGGAATTTTGGCCGGAATTTGACCGGAGCTTTGGCCGGAGCTTCTTGGCTTTTGAACAGTGGATTCTGAACGACAAAGTCATTCTAAGACGATCTCAAGAAGGGTGCTAAGCCAGATTCTGCCCGGAGCATGGTCGAAATCCCAAAATGGCCGAAATTGCCCTAGTTTGGCCTTGATCGGGCTTGAGCTGGTTCCGCTCGAGCGTTTTGTCTGAGAAGTGAGATTGTCCAAGTTGTTGGGCATTTCAAACAACTTAGTTGAGCCAGATTTTCCAGATTCCATGGTTTGGTCGAGCGACTTGGTTTCGGTGCCTATGCGCGCGGGGCCTTTGCTTTGGAATTGGGCCAACTGCCAATCTGCCCGAGCATTCTCCTTGGATTTCCGACATTGTCCACCTTATTTTCCATTTTGATCACTTTGCTCGAGGTGGATTCGTTAGAGCAGCTCGTTTGCCCGGGCAACTTGAATTCAGTGCTAGACAGCTCGGGCGTGGCCTGGGTGATGCCTGGACGGGGACCTGGTTTCTCGGACGAGGGCTCTCGGACGCGAAACTTGGCAGGCCCGGTACTTCTCGGCACTGGCTCCTGGGCGCGGCCTGGCTTTTCTAGGCGCGGCCTTGGTACCCGGTTGAGCTCTCTCGGTCCCTGACCGGGGTTCTCGTCCCTGGTCGAGACCTCTCGGTCCTGGCTGATTTTCCTCGAGCCATGGTCGATTTTCCTCGGGCCCTGGTTGTGACTTCTCGGCCAGAAATGCTTAGTGTGCTTTTTGGGCTCAAATATCCCTTTTTAGGCGTGTTTCCTCTTTAGACCCCAAAATAGCCTGTATACACAAAATGGTATTAACAAGCACTTGTTCGTATCATCAAATGTCTAATTTGGTGGGTTTAACTGATTTGATGAATCGTATAAATACGCGCCATCAAAGGGCATTGTGATGTAAAGAGTACAAATTTTATCGACGAACTGCATGAACTCTTTGTCTCTTCTTGTGGCTTTTAGCCTCTGAGGGAATGGGACTAGCGGTATATAACGGGCTGGCTCCACTGTTTGCGCAGAATTTTTAGCTCGGTTTTCAGCTTCCTTTGGCGTTTCCCCTTCGGCAGGTGTAGAATCAAGTGCTGATTTTACAGCTGGAGTTTGAGTGGCTTGAGGTGGCACCATTTCAATATGTTTTCCTCCTCGGAGAGTGATGGCATTCACAGATTCCATGTGATTCGGATCTGGTCTCGATGGGTGTTTCCCGTGCTCCCTGCTTGCTGAGCTCGCTAGCTGAGCTATCTGATTGTCTACCATTCTGCCGTGAATAGCGAGCTGCTCTACAGTCTTTTGCAGGTTTCTTACCTCAGTGGCGGTTTGCTCATATGCCCTTTGCTGATCCTCAGACATCTTTCACTGTTCGGTTATGAAGCTAGCTAGCATGGCTTCTATGTTTGACGTTGATCCTGAATTCTGATCTCGCTGTGGCTGATCTCGATTGTTATAACTCCCAGAAATCTGATTTTGCTGCTACTGGGTCTGGTTGTTATACTGGTTCCTGGGCTGGTAAGGTGCATCGTCCTGCTGCTATCTGTAAGGAAAACCTGATGGGACCTGATTCTATGGCTTATAAGAAAGGTTGGGATTATTCCTGTTCGGATTATCCCATCGGTTCATGCCTGATGATTGGTTGTATTGCCCCACATAATTGGCATCCTCCTGGTTTCCACCGTTATTATCTTGGCCCATCACCGGATAGCAATCTGTGAAATGAGAAGGAGAGCCACATATCTGACAATAGACAGTCACATTAGCAACAACAGACGATTTCATAGAGGGGCCTGTCTTCAGATTTTTGACTTCAGCTGCAATCATCTTCACCATGTTGGTCAATTCAGCTATATCATTGGTGCTATCAGCGAGGTAGAGGTCTTGCACACCCTTCTTGTCCTTAGGATTCCCTCGGTCGCTTGTCCAGAGGTGGTAATCTTGGGCTGCTCTCTCTATAATATCATAGGTGTCTTCTAGTGGGACTCCATTCAGTCCTCCACCAGCTGCTTGATTTATCAAGGTGCACATCCCCTGGTTGATTCCCTGATAGAAAGTGTCTATAATCTTCCATAGCTCCAGGTTGTGATGGGGGCACAGTCTCATCAGCTCTTTGTACCTCTCCCAAGCCTCGTAGAGAGTCTCACCATCCATAGATCGGAACGAGATGATCTTGTTCCTGAAATGTGCTGTCTTTGATGGTGGGAAGTACTGTTGTAGAAAGGCTTCGACCAGTTTTCCCTAAGTAGTGAAAGTGCCCTCTACATGACTGTCGAGCCACCTACTAGCCTTGTCAGGCAGCGAGAAAGGGAATAGCCTCAAGTAGAAGGATTCTGGAGGAACACCATTAGTCTTTACTGTGTTGCACATCTGAACAAATCGCTTTAGGTGCTGATGAGGGTATTCATTCATCCTCTCAGAAAACTAGTTGCTCTGCACCATCTGAATGAGTCCAGTTTTGAGCTCCCAAGTGTTGTTTTCTATTCCAGGTGGTGCAATGGCAGATTGGAATCCCGAGACACGAGGAGCAGTGTAGTCCCCAAGAGTCCTGCGCACTGGTTGTTGCACGGGATGCTGCTGGTCGTCTTCGACCACATCATTCAAAGCTCGGTTCTGATTCATAGACATCGCTGCAAAGTTGTGATTCAGTGCTCGTAGCTGCCGAGCTTCGTTCTAGACCCTGCGAAGAGTTCTTCGTTGGTCCGGTGTGTCCTCGTCTGAAACCTGAATTTGCTTCTTCTGCATGGGTGTTTTCCTTGGCATGTACTAAATAGCACCTGCAAAAAGCCAAGGGAAGAGTGAACGTAGCAAGAAAAAACAGAAAAAGACAAGTAACGAATAAGGTGGAATAGTCTAAACTACACACGTTAAATCTAATATCACACCAAACGCTGCTCCCCGGCAATGGCGCCATTTTGACAAGCGTATTTTTAACCCCTTATAGTTGTCAAATTATATGTTTTAGGGGTCAAATCGTAGTCAAACAAAATTTATAACCTTGGTAAGCTAAGGGTCGATCCAAGGAACAATATGTGTGAATACTAGCTAACAAGTGACCTATTTAGCTATTCTGAATTATTAAAGGTTTTGTTGTCACGAAAATAACAGAAATTAAACATGCGGAAAATAAAAGGGTTGTACTTAATCAGAGAAAGAATTCCAGGACCATACTTCACCCGTTCTAACCCCACTAATCATGCAATCATTATCACGTAATTTATCATGCTATCGAATATCGAAATAAACCAAAATAACACTAGATAAGCCGTCCATCCATGGCTCATTATCTAGATTAATCTCAATCGTTGAAAGCCGCCCATCCACGAATTATCAACGATCTCGATTTATTAAACTAAAGGTTTTCATACAATTTCATACAATCCGGTTAATCCCTAGGACCCATCCATCTTTCGGTAATTGACCTAAATACGTTCTAGCATGCAAATATACACTTTAATGTAAATACTTCATAGCACGATGAAATTGAATATTCGATTTGCATTAATGAAAAACATTCACATGATCACATGAAGAGTTGGGTACATAGCACGGGATCAGTAGGATCCCAGAATTAAGAGGACTACTCACTGTTCATGGTGATTAAACCAAAAACAGTGCAAAGAGAAATTAAGAACGAGTAAACCGTAAAGACGCGGTGGCTCGTTGAATCTATCACGATAAATTGCTCTGTCTTCTCTCCAGGCTAGGGTTCCTTTTCTCCAAAATAAGCACTCCTCAATTCGTCCACACTGATTCAAGCCAGCTAATCCTCTATTTTTCCAAAAGAGCCAAAAGCCCAAAAATGAAATTAGGAAACTTCCCCAAAAATCAGTCCCGAAAAACCCAAAAATCGTTTTTAGAAACTGTCTCCGACGTGCCGTCACACCCGTGACATTCAACATGTCACGGCATGCTCCAAAAGCCTCTGGCAGATAAGGGGGCCGTGACACCCATGACGGTGTGTTTTGTCACGGCTGTCAAGGCCATGAAAAATGGCAGAGACTTCGGGTGGATTTTTCATGGTCTTAGCCTCCGAATTTGATCTTGGCTAAAACTACAAAGTTGTAGCTCTTTGAATTAGTTTCCGACAAGCTTTGAATCAACCGATTTGGATACCATATGCGATCTGTGCGTGCAAAATACGTCGGAAAGGTCAATCTGCCCTGTTTTTACCGAAATCTCTTCTAAATGCTTTGTTTTGCTTCAGATCAATCCGAAAGTCTTAAGTATGTGATATTTGACCTGAAACACTAGGAAATAGATCAAATGACGATAAAATGTCGGCAAAACAAACATAATCCATCATCGAATGAAGTGAGTAATAGGTCAAGAATTTGACCGATCACCTGGTTGTAATTCTATCCTCTCTATTGATACTGATTGTAGCCTCCTTGCTGTTGACGATACGGCAGACGGTAGTATTGCTGTTGAGGTTGCTGGGGTGCATGGTTGTTGTAATTCTGAAATTCCCCCACTGCATTGATATGTCCATGTTCCTCGTCCTGTAAACTAGGGCACGCATCGGTCTTATGGTTGGTTGCACCGCAAAACTCGCAAGGCTTTACCCTGACCACCTGATTCATCATGAGCTTCTACACCATCTCCTTCATTTGTCTAATCTCCTCAGTCATCTGATTTGGTGGGGTCTCAGCCTTCGCAACGTTTCCGGTTCTGCTGAACTCCTCCTACCTACTGGCCTCTTCTCTGAACCTAGCATTCTCGGCCACCTCTGCAATCATCTTTCGCACTCTGGCTGGGGATAGATTCATGATGGTCCCTCCAGCTGAGGCGTCTAGTAGCATCCTGTCGAGAGGCCTCAGACCATCGATCAGGTACTCAATTATTAGCTTTTCTCGCAGTCCCAGGTTACAGCAGCTCTGTTCTAGGGCATTGAACTTCTCTAAATAATCATACATCGACTCATTAGGCCCCTGTCTAATATCCTGTAGCTGCCTGCGAACCTGCATTGCTCTGGCGGGTGGGTAATATTTGGTCAGGACCTTCTTCTGCATTTGATCCCATGTCCTGATGCTACCTGGCTGAAGAGACAGAAACCAAGCATTAGCAGCGTCAGTCAACGAAAAGTGAAAGGCTTTCAATTTGAAATTCTCTACTAAGACTCCGTATGGTCGAAGAGTCTGGCAGATGCCATGAAAGCTCTGTAGATGTTTGGTTGCTGACTCTCCTTGTCGTCATGAGAACTTTGGCAGATGGTGCACTATTGCAGTCTTGATTTCTATCTCAGCTAATCCAGGCCCTTCGTCGATGCACCATGGCTGATTTTGAAAGTGAGGAGCGGACAACTCCTTCATTGTGGACTCGTAGTAATATTCTTCTTCATCCTCTGGCTCCACGTGGCTTGGCGGCTGCGGTGGTCGTGGCAGTGGAGGCGGCTGCCTCGCACCAGCACCATTATGTGCAACAGGTGCCCTCTGATTTAGCTGTTGAGTCTCCCTGACTGCACGGTTGCAAGCACGGACGAGCTGCTCCGGATCCTCATAGAATGGAGGAATTACTTCGTTTTCATCAACTACAGCGACCTCATTGTTGTTGACATTATCACCAATCTGGCTACCTGCACGAGACATGGTGCACAAGTAGCGAAGCACTAAAAATAGCTAAATAAAATAAAACAAAATAAAAACAGAAAATAAAAACAAAAAGAAAAAGAAACAACTTCACCGAAGCGTAGCTCCCCGGCAACGGCGCCAAAA